>OX463242.1:9571307-10883807 GCA_949820135.1 Sylvilagus floridanus
AGTTAAGACACTCATGTCCTGCATCTGGGTGCCTAGGTTTGATCCTTGGCTCTGGCTCCCAATTCCAGCTTCCATCTTTCTTCCCAAAAGCAGATCCTGGGAGGCTGCAGATAGTGGCTCCAGTAGTTTGGTACCTGCCACCCACCCACAGACCTGGATTGAGTTCCTGGATGCTGGCTTCAGTCTGGCCCAGTACTGTCCGCTACAGGGATTTGCAGAGTACGTGAACGGATGGATGTGAGGGTTGATTTCTCTCTCTCCACTCCATGATCCTCCTGTCTCTCTGCCTCTTAAATAAATTAGTAACATTTAAAAACTATATTTCAAGTGGTAAATTTTGGGTTAAAGTTATCAAAAAAATCTTTCTGTGTCCTTTTGGGCATAACTATCTCTTCCATCTTCAGAAGCAAGCTGTCTTGTCTTTTCGTCTTTATAGTTTTACCATACAAGTGTGAATTCTAAAACAATGCATTTTTTAAATTTTGAATAAACAAAATCAAAACTATATTATTCACTTATCTACATTTGCTTAACATTATTTTGTATAAGATACAAGGGTATTTCCAAAAGTGCATGAGAAAATTAGTATTTTTAATTTATTTTTTAAGGAATACAAATTTCATAAGTACAGATTTAGAAATATATTCTTCCCACCATACTCAGCCTCCCACCCACACTCTCACTCCACCTCCTTCTCCCTCTCCCCTTGCCAGTCCCATTCTCCATTGAGATTCATTTTCAATTAACTTTGCACACAGAAGACCAACTCTATGCTAAGTAAAGATTTCAGCAATTCACACACACAAAACTGTTTGAGAACTGGTTTTACAGTTAACTCTCATAATACAACTCATTGAAGGCAGAGGTCCTGCACGGGGAGTTAGTGCACAGTAACTCCTATTGTTAATTTAACAATCAACATTTTTATGTATGAAATCAGTGGCCACCTGAGGCTCATGACATGAGCTGGCAAGGCTATGGAACCCTTTTGAGTCCACAAACTTAGTATTTGGACAAGGCCACAAGAATTATTATTATCCTAATATTATTATCCTGTTATTATTTCACTAAAAAGGCTTTCTAATCCTTCCTCTCTTTCCACACCTTCAAGAACTTCTAGAACCTGTATGTTGGATCATTTTGTAGTCTCCTGAGATGAGAGATTCCCAACAGTGCTTTTTAGTCTTCTAATTTCCTCTGCTTGTTTTTGGTTTGACTATAAAATTTCCTGTGCTTTGTCTTCTGAGTCAAATATTGTTTCTTCTGCTTCACTGATTCTGTTGTTAAGGCTTTCCACTGCATTTATTATTTGTTCTACTGAATTCTTCATTTCATTTTGGTTTCTCTTGAAGATCTCAATTTCATGGGAGAGATTTTTTTTTTTTGACAGGCAGAGTGGAAAGTGAGAGAGAGAGACAGAGAGAAAGGTCCTCCTTTGCCGTTGGTTCACCCCACAATGGCCACTGTGGCCAGCGTGTTTCAGCCAGCGCACCATGCTGATCCAAAGCCAGGAGCCAGGTGCCCCTCCTGGTCTCCCATGAGGGTGCAGGGCCCAAGGACCTGGGCCATCCTCCAGTGTACTCCCAGGCAACAGCAGAGAGCTGGACTGGAAGAGGAGCAACCGAGACAGAATCTGGCATCCCAACCAGAACTAGAACCCGGGGTGCCACTGCCGCAGGCAGAGGATTAGCCACGGTGCTGGCCATGGGAGAGATTTTCTTTCATGTCCTGTATGCATTTCAATAGTTTGTGCATTTACTTCTGATTACTTCTATGTAATCTTATGATCAATTTTTTGAATTCCATTTCTTGCATTTCTTCCATCTCATCATCTTCACAATCTAGTATTGAGGTGTTGTTTTCTTTGGGGCCATCATGTTGCCTTCCTTATTCTTGCTTCTTTGAATAGGCACATCTGTTTTCCTCATTTGTGGAGACACTTGTTGGTTTCTTCTTTGTTTTTTTTTTTTTTTTTTTTTTTGTATTATGCCTCTGTAGATAAGTGGAATGTCTGCTTTTAGTGAATATCTAAAGGCTTGTAATGGGTGTGGCCAGGGAACTCTGATCATTTCTCCAGGGTGAAGGGCATGTCTAAGGTGACACATATCCAGGTTTGGCATGGTAAATCTCTTCTTTCTTTCTTTTTTTTAATCAGAGAAGTTCATTCTGCTCAGCTGAGCTCCTCTCCTCAAATGAGACCAGTGCCTGAGCACTAGCCCCATTTGATATAATGTTCATCTACTCTGCCCCATGGACCACATAAAGGATCTGTACAGTCCTCAGGGTAAGTTCAGATTCCCTAGCAATGTCCCTCACCAGGTAACCAGGAAGCCCTGAGCGTGTGGAGTCTCCCACAGTGACTGCACACCGTTAGTCCTCCCACACAGCCTCAGCTTTTTTCACAGTCCCAGCACAGAAGCCTCCCACAGTCATGAGCTCCCAGCCTCCTGAAAGTTCTCCCCACCAGCCAGGAGCCTCCACTTGGCTGGTTGCTGGGCACACACATGGGCTAGTGCAGCTGGTAGGTACGTCCAAAGTGGCACCCGTTATATTGGTTTCTTATTGGACGCCATTTTAAAGTGATCAGGGAAAGTGAAACATATCCCTCCATTTTTTTTCACTCCTCTAGTTTGGCAGGTACACTATCCCCCACAGAGCCCCAAGCCAGGTTTTCTCTAAGCTCTTCCTGAAGCTTTAGCACCAGTGGCTTGGGCTGCTGCAGTCTGGTCTCACCTCACTTTCAGATGCTGATGTGTAGGCTTTGGGCTGCTGGAGTCCTGAGTTGTGGGAGTCCATGCCCTCCACATAAGTCCACAGTGTTCCTCTAATTTCCGTAGAGTTTCTTTTGCCATTTTCTCCCTAACTCTTCCCTGAGACTGCACCCTCTCTATTTTTTTAAACTATCTTCTCCTGGACTAGAGCAGTAAGCTCCCTTCCTACTCTACCATCTTGGAACTTACCTGATGAAAACTAATATTAAAACTATGTTTGTTTGGGTGCAAAACTGTTTGAAACCCTTGCACAGTTGTCTCCTAAAATGTATTTTCCATAAACTTTTTGTAGATAGCTCATGCATTCGTGTTGGTTGCAGCTGTAGTACTTTTCCATTGTTAGGCTTTAGATTCTTCTACAGGTTGACTGTTGTGAGCATGCTGCTGGAAACATTCTTCTGTTTCATGGTGTTCACATGTGCCAGATTCTAGGGCAGTATTACCCAGGAGTGGATTACTTGGATCAGGAATGCCTTCCACATAACCAAATAATGCCATCTGTTCTCCAAAGCTGTTGTGCGCTCCCACTAGCAATGATTGTCAATTGTGATGTGCACATCCTCTTCTATATTAGGTTTGGTCAGTCTTGCTTTTTTGCTCATCATGTGGTATATTTCACTTCCTGAATCATTAATATGATTAAGCACTCTTCCATGGGTTTTTGGCCATATAATTTTTTCCTATGTAAAGTACCTATTTCAAGATACTCATCTATTGCTATTGTTTTATTTTTCTGCTGAATTTTAGGTGTTCAATTCTGCATATGAGCCCTTGGTTACATATTTTGAATGTATCTTCTCATTCTGACATTTTGTCTTCTCACCCTCCTCAGTGAATGGGTGTTCCTAATGTCAGTGTAGTCAATATTTTCAATCTAGTCCATACCCTTAGGTCAAGTAGATATTCCCCTATACTGATATTCCCCTATACCCCTAAAAGCCTTGTATTTTTGTATTTTTATCTTTTTCCACCTGGAGCTTCTTCTGGGTCTCCCCACATGGGTGGCAGGAGCCTAAGTGTTTGGGCCATCTTCTATTGCTTTCCCAGGCACATTAGCAGGGATCTGGAAAGGAAGTGGAGCAACCAGGATTTAAAACGGCATCCATATGGGATGTCAGCACTACAGGCGGCGGCTTTATCCACTTTGCCACAGCGCTGGCCCCAATTTTCCTATTTTCTTGACCATGTCTTTCAACAAGCAATTATTTTTAATCTTGACCAAATATATTTTAGTACTGTTTCTGTTAGACTTTTTGTTTTTGATATTCTGTTCAAGAAATCTTTGCCTAACCCAAATCACAAAGATTTTCTTCTATACTCTCTTTTAGAATTTAATATTGTTAGCTCTTACATGTAGATCTATGACCAATGTAAAGTTGCTATTTTTAGATTGTGTGAGGTAAAGTTTGAGGTTAATATTTTTTCATATAGATATCCAGTTAGCCTAACACTATCAATTGGAAAGACTATTTTTCCCCAGTAGATTTAACTTGGCCGCTTTGTCGAAAATCGATTAATCATACAAGAAGAAGTCTATTTTGACACTCTAATCCATTGATCTGTGTGTCCATCCTCACATTGATACTATATAGTCTCAATTGCTGTTCAGCTTTTTCAAAAGAACAACCATGAAAAATGTCATTTATTATTTAGTAAATGCTTCAGATTCTGAAGTAGTTTTACGTCTACACAAACACTTCCATTTCACTGGTCTTTCAGAATGACAACAGGGAACAATAGAGCAGAAAAGGAAGTATCATCCACAGGTGGAGAGGACAAGGAGTCGGTGCTGGCACTCAACACTGAGGTGACCAGTGAAGTCAGCAACAGCTGTTGAACCTTCATATTGCAGTCAATTTCTAGGGAGCAACTGTATGCAGACGGTTCAGGGGTTAATAAATTTCAACTACTCAAGATTGGCACCAAGACCCACTCTAAGTAGTATTTTCTAGAAGAATTTCAACATAAAGTTCAATTAACAATTACCACAACAAGTGTTTACCAAGCTTCGAACAGTGCACACAAATAGTAAGAGTTATGGAGAAGAGCACATTTATGCAGATCTGAGGATAATCCACGTAAAATCCCTTCATGACACTGTCTTCTACATAGAGAAAGTTCTCTAGATTTTAGCTGTCTCTCTGTTTCCTCAAAATAGACCCCACAATGTTCAGGGAGTCTTTCTTCTGTTTCAGATTAGCTTCAGGGTCTCGTTGTCTAGGTTTGAGACACTGGGGAACCACAATTTATCAGACCTCACTTTGCACAGTGTGGGTTGCTATGAAAGGTGGTGTGAGAAAATGATGGCATTTTCTAACCTGAATCACCTAATTCTTCAGGTAACTAAAACCCAAGGAGAACTATTTTGAACAAGATTATTTCTTTTCCTAGTTTTTTTGTTCATATGTAAATGAGAGGGGGAAAGGTACAAAAGGTTTCTATTTCTGATTCAAAACGTTTCTCCTAGTTTTCATACTTCTTCTCTCCAACTTTTCTCCAGTAGATCTCACTTCATCCTTTCCTGGACATTATGACAAATACCACTGGGATACTGAAATAAATAACACATAGTTATTTTCCTCCAAGCTGTCTGAGTATAAGGGAGAAGGCAGTTGTTATGTAACCTGGAAATGCAGAAGTGAAATATTCTCTTTTATCACTTACAGGTTTTTTCAAATTCACGTATCACATATAAGTACATTGCAAGGTTACAGCTGCCCTTATTTGAGTGCCCAGCAAGGTACTTGGCATTATAGATATAAAAAAAGAGGCAGAGGGAGGAGAAGAAATGAAAGAAGGGGATTATTGAGCATTTATTATTACAAAGCTTTCCACACAATGCACACATATGCCTAGAATAATCTTGTCAGTGCTTTCACTGGTCCCCCTTTGCATATGATGATAATTGAGACACAAGAGATGAAGTCGTCGGCTGAGGGTTACACAGATCATGGAGTTTTGAGCCCAGACTTGTGTGACTCCAGGGACCATGCCTCTTAGCGCTACATTTCACAAATACTCCCCACAAAATGAGGAAACTGAGCCCCAGGGATGTAAAATTCACTGCCTAAGACCATGAAGCTCAGATATCATGGACATGAAATCTAAATGCAGATATGACAGTAACCTAAATACTTGAAGCTGGAAGAGAAAGAGGGAAATGTTTGGGGGCCACAGGCATGTGTGCAAAGCTGGATTGGTCTAGCATATTTGTAGAAATAAGAAGAGCAAACATATTGGTGTATAAATGTTTAATGTTTATTGGCAAAAAATTGTACAGTTGATTACATGTCATAACTTGTATTAACTTTCTTAGTCATGCCATTCATATATTTTATATCAACTAATTTCTGATGGATTCTTCTATAACTTTTTAGTAATTTTGTTACTCTCAGTTCTCTGCCAAAATCCTTGCTCTTGTACAATTTTTTCACCTTAAACATATTAACTATTTTGAAAATCTGCTTAATAATTACATTATCTGTATCACTCATGATAGCCTTTATTTTCTGTTGTTTCTCTTGATATTTTGAGTTTTCTTCCATATTTTCCTGTCTCCTCATATGTCTCATAACTTTTTTAAATTATTTATTTATTTGAAGGACAACGTGAGAGAAAGAAAAAGAGAGAATCTTCCATCCACTAATTTAGTCCCCTAATGCCCACAGCAGTCAGGGAGCAGCCAGGCCCAAGCCAGGAATCTGAATTCCATCTGTGTCTCCCACATGGGTGACAGGATAAATAGTTGAACCATCATCTGCTGTCTCCTAGGATGTGCACTGGGAAGTTGGATTGGAAGTGGTGTAACTAGGACTCGAACAGACACCCTAATAAGATCTTAAGCAGCAGCTTAACCTATTGTGCCGCAACACTGTCCCTGATTCCTCTTATTGCATGCCAGATATTGTTGTAGCCTGGACATCAGTGTGGTCTCCAAATTGTCTGCTGCATGTAGCCCCCATGGTGATGGAATCATACAGCCTCTGGGTAGCAATAAGCTGTATGGGTTCCTACTGAATAGGATTATTACCCTTGTAAAAGAGACTTCAGGAAGTGAACTAGTGAGGATGAAGCAAAACTGCCACTTAAGAAGCAAGAATTCAGCCTGGACCAGACATCCAAAATGTGAGCATCTTGACCTTGGTCTTTTCATCCTTTAGAACTGTGAGAAATAAACTACTGTTGTTTATACGCCACCCAATCTGCTTGCCAGATGGACTTAGAAAGACAGTGTGCATGAAAAATGTACAAATCATGTGAGACCTATGATTTTTTTTTTTTTTTTTGAGTGAGAGCTTCCATTCACTGGTTCACTTCTCAAATGTCTGCAACACATAGGGCTGTGCCAGGCCAAAGCCGGGATCCTGGAATTCAGTCCAAGCCTCCTACATAGGTGGCAGGGATCCATCTTTTTCAGCCATCCTGCTACCTGCCAGAATCTACATTAATAGGAATCTGGGATCAGAAGCAGAGCCAGGACCAGAACCCAATATGGAATATGGGCATCTTAACCAGTAGGCCAAGTGTCCACTCCCATTTCATTTCCTTCTAGAGAATATTTATGTTTATTTTAGCAGGAAGCTAGGGTACTAACAAACTGGGGGCCACCTTAGTCCAAATCAAGCCATTTTTGCCTCTTTAAGGAACTGTATGTGTCTAATTCTCCCAATAGTGGTGTCTTACTCTGCTTTCTGTTGCTATTGCAGATTGCCTGAAATTGGGTAATTTATTAAGAAAAAGAATCTCTTACACTTCTAGAGGCTGCTGTGTGGGTGTGGTGTAATCTGCATTCCCCAGAACTATGCTCTACTGTGAACAGGGACACAACATAGAGAAACTAAAAACGGACTTTGACCCTTGGTTTCAGCTCTCTGGTGGCTGAATCTAAACAGAGGCATTGTTCAGTATTTGGCACATTGTTCCACAGGTGGCAGTGGTCCATTCTGGGAGACACATGACACCCTAAGCAGCAGGACCTGCCCCAGGAGGAGAAACAGTGACAGTGTGTTATTTAGTAGGGCAAGGTTGATTCACGCAAATCAAGACAGCTCCAGGGAACAAAGATCCTAGGAGAAAGAAAGAGCAGTTCCTGACTGTTCTTTGCTGTGAGCATACTCTTTCATATGCAAGGTGGCTGTGAAGAATTGGCTCCTATTAAATGTCAGATGCTTGTGTTCATTTGATTTTCTGTAGTGGCATAATTTTATAGAAGATAAGTATGAAGAACAGTATATGACTTTAGAACCAGAGGCCTGGGGCTAAGCCTCAGGTATAATAATAATAACAACAGCTCTGCTCATAATTTCCTTTAATTCGCAGAGAAACTCCACAAGCTAGGTGCTGTTGTTAACCCATTCCACAGATGTGTAAATGGGGGTAACATTCCCAAGATTGCAAAGCTGGCATCAGTTAGATTGAGAGGCAAGCCTGAACCCTTTAACCATCATGCCTTACTGACTGAACACACTCAACAAATTTTCTTTCTCTTTTTGAAAAAGTGCTAATTTCCAAATATTTTAAACATACCTAATAAAGCTTACAGTGTTTAGGAGAGGAGCTGATGAATGGTTTCAACAACCCCTGCTGGTTGTGGATACTAATGATTCTGTCTCTGAAAACCCTGATAAATCCAACACCTTTCACATTGTGAAGGCAATTGCTCTGGTTGTTTTTTTAAATAAGTCACTATAAAGGTAGAATTTTACAGAAATTGTCGAAAATAGAAAGGACAAAACAATTGATAATCCATTATTCTAATTTAACTATTGTTCACATTCTATTACATTTCCTTCCAACCTTTCTCTACACATAACCATTGTTGCTCTTTTTCATATATAATTTTATAGCATCATTCTTTCACATTAACTCATAAGCATTTCTCATTGTTAATTTAATCTTCGTAACCTTCACACGAAGGGAGCAGATGTGCCATAATTGGCTTAAATGCCCCCTGCATGTGGCAAATTTAATTAGTTTCCATTTTTCATTACTATAATAATAAACATCTGCTTGCATAAGGCATTTTGTATATGTAGAATTATTTCCTTAGGATATATTGTCGAAAGTGGAGTAAATCCATCAAAGTGTACAGATTGGTTGAGGTTCCTTCTACAAACTTCCAGTTTTCTAAAAATGCCCTTCCAATTATATTGTTCCTAGCAGAATATGGGAGTATCCATTGGATGCATATTGGCCAGCTCTATGATTCCAGAATTATCTTTGAATTTTATGATTGAACAATACATATATATTTTTCATTTGCATTTACTCTATTACTAATTCTGAACTTTCCATTGTCACTTGTCTATTGTGGATTTATGTATTTTAACATTTTTCAAATGGGCAGATCATAGCAATACATTTCTTTTTTCAGATTTTTTTTCTGCTTATGTTTCTAGATGAATTTTGGAATCATTTTTTCAATTTTCTGAAAAAATAAACTCTGGGGTTTTGACAAGACTCGTACTAAATCAGTCAGGACCTCTTATTCACATTCAGTCCACAGCCATTTACTTCTCACCTCTGGAAGTCTCCGGAAGCCTCATGGTTTCTGCTTCTGTCTTCCCTACTGCGTCCCGCAGCCTTCCGTTCTAAGGAGCAGAACACCAGCAGTGAAGTGGGCAGTGAGTCCTGTCTTCCCAGAAGGAAAGCCCGAGGCAGGACTTGTCTAGGGTTAGTTTGCAGGAGCCTCGTGTCTCCAGGGCTTCTCACTTTTCCTTTGGATCCGTCCTTAGTGGGTCCCCCAGATAGCTGCTGGAGCTCCAGATGACGCCATCAGGTTATACCCTCACAATTTCCACCGCCACACAGGCCAGGCCTTCTTTATTTTCTTATTTTGTTTTGTTTGTTTCTTTCTAATTAAGAAGGAAGGTCCAGCCCCAAAGTTCTCCATCAGAGTTTTCCATACATCTCAGTGGCCATCTTGACACAAATATAGATGCCTTCTCCTATCAGTGGTAAAGGGATAATGTCTCTATTGACCCCTCCTGGGACTGGTGTGGGAAACAAGGCCCCTGTCCCTTTGTAGCACCCTTGTGCTGTTGTCATTCAGAGTGCCTTGTCACACAGATGAATCAGCCTCCTGCTGCAGCTGGTTCCTTCTTCCCCAAGTCTCAGCAATGCCTCTCTCTGCTGCTCTGTTCACACCCCATCCCACCTACCCAATCCCCATGGTCTGTACCAGCAGATGTGCTTTGTGAACACTCTGAGATGGATCAGGCATATAAATGTAGTTCCCATTTTATAGGTGAGAAAATTGAGGCTCAAAATAAGTCAGCTGCATATATTCAAACTCATAGTGACTGGCTGAAGCAAGTTCAGTTTTTCTAACTCCTAAGTGCATTGTTTTCTTTGAGATTAAGAACTGATCATTGGCTTTGCAAATCAGTTCCATGAAGGAGCTGGGTGTAGCCACCAACACTGAGCTCTAAAAGGAAGGACTATCAGAATAAAGTCCCAGGAAGAAGGAGGCAAGAGGAAAGGTATTAGCCATTGAATAGCAAAGGCTGCCACTGCAAGATTTTCTGAAATTTCTATCTTGGGAAACACAAATTACAGAGTTCATCATTGCTCAAGTATCCCTGTTTTGTCGGCACTGAACCTTGCACTATTTGAGGGAAATCTCTTTTTTTTTTAAAAAAAAATGAATACAGGAGTGTGTGTTTGGCTCAGCCCTTAAGTTATCACAGAGTGCCTTATGCAAGTCCTGGCTGCCACCCTTCCCTGCTGGCTTCCTACTCATTACTCTGGGAGACAGCAGGTTTTGAGTCTCTTCCATCCACGTGGGAGACCTGGATGGAGCTCTGGACTCCCTTCTTCAGCTTGTCCCAGCTGTTGCAGGTATTTGTGGAGTGAACTAGTGCATGGAGAATGTCTCTGTCACTCTTTCTACCTTTCAAATAAAATGAAAATGAATAAAAATTCTTAGAAAGAATATAACATTTCTAATACAAAATGAAGTACTGAAGAATATTAATTTTAAATGAGAAAAAATTTTGAAAAATTAACATGTTTCCTCAAACATCACAAACTCTAGAAAAACAGCATTCTATTTCACTGATTGCCCTACCACCTGTAACACATCTTTAATTGGTATAACCAATAATTCTAAAGAATAGATAAAATTAAGGCATTCACAAAAGTAATTCAAAATATTTTATTGAATTACATAACCATGTGTGGTGGAATTACAGTGTTTTACACTGATTATTGATAAACCTGTCCAGGACTTTTGTCATTGGAACACTTATGTCTTTAGACTGGCTCCTCTCTAATGGCAGTTCTGAGTGACTGCATCCGATTCATCAGGGCAGGACGTGTCAGGTCTGTGTTATAATGCTTAATGCATGAGGCGCTCATGCAGTATTCACCGTTTGGTACCATAGACGTTTTCTACTTCTGTGGCACAAATTACTACAAAGTCAGTGGCCTAAAACAGCACAGATTTAGGCTCTCACAATTCCTGTTGGCCGAAATCCAGTCCCAGAACCACTAGATTCCTTGCTCAGAATCTCATCAGACAATGAGGACTGCAGATCACACTGGGGCCCAAGGTCCTCTTCCAGCTCACTGGTTGCACTAGCTGTTGACAGGATTCACTTCCTTGCAGATGCAGGACTGGCATACCCTGATTTCACTTCCGGCTATTCGCTGGACTCACTCTGAGCATCCAGAGGCTGCCTAAGGTTCCCTGATGGGTGGCCCCAACAGGAATTTCATAATGGACTTAACTTATCTTCCAAGGTGGCCAGGGTGTCTCCAGGGAAAACTCCCCACTTTCAGGGCTCACAGGACCAGGGCGGCCTTCACTCCTGAGAGTGTCCATATGTTAACGTTAACTGATTTCACAGCTTAGCTAGGTTTGCAAAATCCTTTTATAGCAGTACCTGGATTACTGTTGGATTGAATAACTGGAAGAAGGTGCGTGTGGTCCAGCATCAGGAAACGTGGGGTACATCTGCCTAACAGAGGCATCAGTACAGGTTCATAGCTTACGCTTGCACTGATTCTGACACTAGAGTGATTCTCTTGCAGGGTTATAATTATATATGCACACATTCCTAACACAAAAGCTTCTACCTTGACTGGGCGATAATGAGTGCCAAATTGTCCATAGGCAATCTTACACAAGATTGGAAGAATTTTCCAATGATGAGCTCTGGTTCTATGAGGACACATTCCAAAATTTGTGGGTTATTATTTTCCCCACTACCATTGTCTGCCTCTGAGAAAGATCTGTTGTCTAATCAGATGAGCTTAGAGTGCATCTCAGATCCCCATCCCGAAGAATGACAACATACAGTCACACATGCACTCTTCAACAAGTTCATGGAAATTGTGTATTAAAAAAAAAAAAACTATGCATGTATTTAAAAACTTTGTCTCAAAATAAGTTTACATTTTAATTCTGCTTCTCCATGAACTTTTAAAAATATCTGCATGGGGCTCCTCAAATCTGTATCAACTATTCTGAAATCCAGAAATCCCTGAACCCCGTACTTTCCTGAACTTACAGTTACTCACAGTCCCTATTGATTTCCATATCAACTTTCGTAAGTGTCACTGTAGAAAATTACTAATTGAAAGGTGCTGACCAGACTCTTTTAGATGTCTTAGAGTACTCCTTTTTAGCAATTTTAAATTTTGAAAATATATCCTGCCCCAAGTATTTCAGATAAGAGTGTGGATTGTCCCCAAAGGCCAGGAGACAGAGTGCTATAAAACTGATTAGCAGACAAATAAATAGGATTATTTTCTCAGGAAAAGATGCTTTCCACCTATTCTTACAGCAGCCGGTGTACTGCAGTTCATTTCTGGCTCTCCTCACCAGAATCATTACAGACCCCATGTGTTAAAAGAGTTTGATCCCCAGCAACACTGTCCTCATTTCGGATATCAGCTGCAAGTACAGTGCTCAGGCCGTAATTACAATTCAAGAGTTCCCATCATGATTTCTCATTCAATAATCTGCTAGAATGGCTTGCAGAACTCTGGAAGGTGTGATATTTATAACTACAGTTCTATTCTAAGGAACAGCCACAGAAAGAGACACACATGGTGGAGTCAAGGAGGGTCCTGAACACAGGGCTACGCCAGGAAACTGGACACATTCTTTATCATGAAACACCAGCTCATGGCTATTAACATCCCTGGGATGTTCTTCCTTTATTGCAAGTGAAAACACTAACCTGTTTCTGAACAACCATTTTTCTGCTGATGCTGGTTACCCAATAGGAAGAGAGACTTCTACAACGTCCCCAGGTCCCCACTGAAGTAATCCCCAGCTCTAATCCATTTTCTGCTCCTGGGTGGAGATGGAGATATTGTTATTCAAATCATGCATGTATTTCATAAAGCTGTAAAAGCACACGCTAAATATTGATTAATATTTTGTAATTAACTGCCATTATGCATTTGATTTACATTTTCAAACAGCGATTGCAGACTTAGAGGAGGGTCACTTATTTTTATATATTAATCCTGTCTCTAGCTTCTTCACTCATGCCTTATTATTTCTAATAGCATTTTTGTTGATTCATTTGGATTTTTGTAAGTAAATCATATTATCGTCACATACTAAACCCCATCTTGTACTTCTACCACTTATTTCTGTTTCAGATCTTATTAGAATGTACGTGACATACAGAATACACCTAAATAATTATGGGGGTACCAGGAGCTTGGCTTTTTTCTTGATTTCAATGCAGAAACTTCTGGGGTTTTATTATTAGGCACAGTATTGACTATTCCGGAATACACTTTGTCATGTTAATAATATAGACTTCAAGGCCTTATGTATTTTGCACCTTTGTTATTAATAAATACTAAGTTTATAAATATAGCCATGTAACACCATTACTTTCATGTATTATTTTGGAAATTAATAACAGAATCATATGTATGGCTAGAGGTCTTACTCTAAAACATAGACCAAGTTGTAACAGCTAATTCTATCGTCATTATAAAGTCTCACCTAATGTGGGACTCAGGTTGATACTCAGGATGGGGGGAACTGGTAAACTGCATGCTGTACTCACACTCGGTGAACAAGACATACAGCAGTGCCATCTACTGCAGCTTAGGGAAGAAGCCTCTGCTAGATCAGGAGTGGGAATAAGGCCCATGGGACAAACCCCACTCGCATCTTCTTTCTGTTTTTGTAAACATAGTCTCCTTTCTTTTTGTTCTTGAAGATTTATTTATTTATACGAAAGGCAGAGTTATAGAGCAAGAGGAAAGGAGGAACACAGAGAGAGAGTCTGCATCAGCTGGCATACTCCCTAAATGACCACAACGGCTGGAGCTGGGCCAGGCCGAAGCCAGGATCCAGGAGCTTCTTCTGGGTCTCTCATGTGGGTGGCAAAGGCACAAGGGCTTGGGCCATTGCTCACTGCTTTTCCCAGGCACATTAGCACAGAGCCAGACTGGAAGTGGAGTAGCCAGAAATCGAACCAGTGCCCATATGGGATACTGGCACTGCATCTTTCTCTCTCTCTCTCTCTCTCTCTCTCTCTCTCTCCCTCTGCCTCTCTGTAACTCTGCCTCTCAAATAAATAAATAATCTTTTTAAAAAAGTTAATGTAAAAGTGAAATTAACTGCCATGGCGCAGTAGGTTAATCTTCCACCTGTGGTGCCGGCATCCCATATGGGCACCGGTTCTGGTCCTGCTGCTCCTCTTCCAACCCAGCTCTCTGCTGTGACCTGGGAAAGCAGTAGAAGATGGCCCAAGTCCTTGGACCCCTGCACCGGCATGGTAGAACAGAAGCAGCACCTGGTTCCTGGCTTCGGATCAGTGCAGCTCTGGCTGTTGCGGCCATTTGGAGAGTGAACCAATGGAAGGAAGACCTTTCTGTCTGTCTTTCCCTCTCACTGTCTGTAACTCTATCAAATAAATAAATAAAATCTTTTAAAAAATGTTTATTTTTGTACAAAATATTTGACATTCATGGATAGTTTTTTTCATAATTTATATTTTCCATGAACTTTTTGAAACCCCTTATGTATTTGTTTATAATAACTAAGCTTGCATGTATATATATCAATTTAATTTCACATCATTACTTTCGAAATTTGTTTTTTACTTCCAACTCCAGTTTTCATTGAAGAAGTGTTAATATCACTCAGCACAGTAGAATTCACTGCAATCCAGTTGGGAAAGGATTGATGTAAGGTGTTACTTTTCTTCTTCCTGCTGCCTAGGGTGTCTGTATTTCTTCATCTTCCTCTCCCCTTGATTCTGGTCCATCTACCTCAAGGGTTACTTGCAATGACTTGTTACTACAAGTAGTTTTGATTCATAACAATGCTTATGAATTTATCTGCAATGCTGGGAAGGCAATTGTGTGGGAGGCCACAACATTTGAAATGAATGATTTTGGAGTCACCCAAAATGAAGTCATGCCTGAACTTTGATCCTTGGCAAGTTCCTTGACTTGTATTAGCTGACTTGTCTTTTTTAAACCAGGAATGAGAATACCTGCTTTACTGGATTATGAGAATAATGTGAGTTAAAACTTATGAAGTAGCTAACCTGGTTCCTCCAACACACCAATTCTTTCCCAAGGATCCGTTCTTTCCTACAGAATTGCTGACATATAGTTTTAGATGGAGGCAACCCTTGGGAGGCCAAGCACTCAGTGGTTGAGAATGTGGACTTCAGCATCAGAGATATCCCAGGTCCTGCTTTTCCTGCCTCTGTGACTCAAGGGAGATTCTCAACTTCTCTCTCCACTGGTCAAATGAAGATAATCATGTGACTGTCTTGAGAGCTTATAAAGACTCCATGAGATAATTGTGCAAAATGCTTTCTGTCCAACAACTGGGACTCAGGTTGTAAGTGTGGATTAACACTGGGGCCCCAGGGTTGTCATGCCAGAGAGTAGAGATCAGCGAACTGTGAGTTGACACATGCAGTTTCAAGTTCTAGGGTCGATCACTACCTTGCTGTCCTTGGTCTTGTTTACTCACCTCTCTGGGTTCCTATGCATCATCTTTAATTGGTTGGGTTGAGCTAAGTGATATCATTACACATTTCGGAGTATTTTATAGACTATCACCTATTTTCACATACTTTATTTCACTTCGTAATTCTACCAGTGTATCACAGTTTCAATGAAATAAGGCTTTATAATGACAATTTAATGAGCTCAGAGCCACTTTCTTCCTTTGCCCCTGGCTCTTTCATCCTTGCTGCCATTCCTACAGCCAAATCGGTTCCAATGTCCTCAAAGGGGGCCCTTGTTAGGCGCTATTTTTGCTAGCAAACAAATGTTCCAACTCAATTGGCTTCTTGGCTAATGCATTTAATGTGACAAGGAAATGGATCAGTGCTAACTAGGTTTCTCAGTTATGCCCTGAGCATGCAAGTCTCCTTGGCTCACAACTACTGTTCCACAACTTGGGGTTGCCGAAGCTAATAAAGCCACTTGGGGGCAAAAAGACAAGCTCAATCATTTGTCTCAAGGCCTCATTTGAGTTCCTGGTTCAGTTGTTCCTATGCCCAGTCCCCAGCATAGCCACCAGCTCCTTCCATGGGCTGGTTGTCTTTGGTCTTTCAAGGGACTTCCATATGAACAGAAGCGTTTTTGAGATAGGGGAGTGTGGACAAGGATATTTGTTTGTGTTCTGTTACTAAGAAAACATCTGATTTAAAGAGAAAATATATTGACTTAGCTAACAGTTTTAGAGGCTGGAAGTCTGAATAGACCGGCACCAGCTCTTGTGAAGGTCTCCTTCACTTCCCTGCCTCTTGGCAGATGGCAACATGGTGGGAGTGCATGGTGGGAGATCCCATTGCCTGACAGTAACTCAGAGGAAGTGTGGGTGGGGGTGTTTAGGAAGGGCCCTGCCTCTTAAAGTTCAATCACTTTTTAACATAGCCTCACTAGGAACCAAGCTTCAAACACATGGGGGTCACACTCAAACCATTCAAAACCCTCAGCAACAGGTAAAACCACTGGGAAAGGGCAGATTTGCTGATGATAGCAAAAGTCAGCCAGTGATGGCAGCTCCAGTGGAAATTTACCTCTGGTGTTGTTCAGAAGAACTACCTCATCAACACGACTTCCTGTCACCAGTAAGCATTGAAGTCAATTTGAGTCTCCATTGGTTCACCTGGCCCAGATAGAATGTCCTTCCCTAGAGCAATAATGTGACACTAACTTGTAGCAAGGACAGAATTCCATTCAACAATACTCAGGTGCAACATTGGGTCATCTTAAAACAATTGAGAAAAAAAATCTGATGCTTAGTCTCTGTTTAGTTAATATCCTGAAAATTATGTGGACACAGTCACAGGTTACATCGACTTTCTTAAATGAATCTTCTGTTATCCTTTTTTATTCTTTTGAATATTTTTGGTCAAGGAAAAAATATTCAGGGAGTTTCAGGGAATAAGATTTAGGCATGTGTTGTAGTGCATGAAAATTTATTCTCTTGTGTGTGTGTTGTTGTTGTTTACATACTTTAGGTAGCAACTCCATTTACTATATTTTATCCTAGAGAATTAATTATGTAAATAGTATGATAATTAACCATTTTTGTGCTTAGTTTTTGCCAGTAATTATGCTGAATGCATTGCCCAGATCATTTGTTCTATCTTTGTAACAATACATTAAAAGGTAGGCTAGTGTTGTCCCCATTTTATAGATGCAGAAACAAAATGTGGAAAAGATAAGTTCATTGCCAAGGTTGTACAGTAAGGTAAGTGATGAAGACCCTCTGGTTTATCTAACTCTTAATTGCTATGGTGCATTTGTTATGCTGTATCTCAACTATATTCTGAACAGTCAGATAAAAACTAAATAAGAAGAAACACTGGAAGGATATGCACTGAACCATCAACACTGTTTGGTTCTAAGTGATGAGATGATTTTTATTTTCTTGTACTTGGCAAATTCCCTTTAAGCAAAATGTGTTATACTTCCCTAAGATACACATACACACACACACTCACTCACACATACACACTCACACTCCCTTTTCCTCTGTAAATATTTCTCCTCAATTCTCCTTTTTAGCACATGGCACTGCCCTCAACCCAAGACAAGACAGACATCTAGGAACTACCTTGATTTTTCCCTTTCCCTTGACCTCATGAGCCTCATCAACAAGATTCCATCTCCAAATATATCTGGCACTCACCCTCTATCCCCTCTTCCAAGATCATCACCATCATCTTTCCTGACTACTACCACTGTCTTCACCAAGTAGCAGAAAGAGAGAGTTTTTAAAAACTGTAAATCAGGGGGCCAGCACAGTGGCACAATAGGTTAATCCTCTTTCTGTGGTGCCAGCATCCCATATGGGTGCCGGTTCTAGTCCCGGCTGCTTCTCTTCCAATCCAGCTCTCTATCATGGCCTGGGAAAGCAGTAGAAGATGGCCCAGGTGCTTGGGCCCCTGCACCCATGTGGGAGACTTGGAAGAAGCTCCTGGCTCCTGGCTTTGGATCAGTGCAGCTCCGGCCATTGCAGCCATTTGGGGAGTGAACCAATGGATGGAAGATTTTTCTCTCTGTCTCTCCCTCTCACTGTCTGTAACTCTAACTCTCAAATAAATAAATAAAATCTTTAAAAAAAACACCCTGTAAATCAGAATACTTTTATTACTTCCCCCTCTTAAAACTCTTCATGTCATTAGAATCAAATCCAGATATCCATGAGCCCCCCAGCCCTCTTTGTGTAACTTTATTCTAAAGTTCCCTGCTGCCACTGTTCCAACCTTCAAGGTCCTCTTCTTTGTTGTTTGTTTTTATTAGTCTATTATTACTTATTTGAAAGGTAGAGTTACAGAGAGGGGGAAACAAGAGAAAAAGATCCTCTCTCTGCTGGTTCCCCCCAAATGGCTGCAACAGCCAGCGCTGAACCAGGTCAAAGCCAGGAGCCCAGAACTCCATCCTGGTCTCCCACTTGGGTGGCAGGGACACAAGCACTTGGGCCATCCTCCACTGCCTTCCCTGGCACATTAGCAGGGAGCTGGATTGGAAGTGGAGCAGCCAGTACTCAAAGCAGCACCCAAATGGAATGCTAGATGGCAGGCAGTGACTTAACCAGTTCCACATGATGCTGACCCCAGGGTCCTCTTCTGACTCTTTCAAAGAATCTTTACTATTCAAAATTATTTGGGTTTTTACTTGTTCTGTTGTTTATTGTCTCCCTCTGTATTAGTTAGAATTCTCCAAAGCAACAGAACCAATAGGATTTGGGTAGATATAGATAGATGATGATAATGATACATTGATAGATAATAGACAGCAGATATTTATATTTATAGGTTATATATGAGATTTGTTGCTTGAATTGGCTTATAGAATTATGAAGGCTGAGAAGTTACATGATATGCCATCCACAAACTGGAGACTCAGAAAAAAACCAGTGTGTTGGTGCCAGTGCTGTGGCACAGTGGGTTGGACCTCTGCTTGCAGTGCTGGCATCCCATATGAGTTTGAGCAGTTTGAGTCCCAGCTGCTCCACTTCCAATCCAGCTCCCTGCTGATGCACCTGTGAGAGACCCAAAAGAAGCTCCTGGCTCCTGGCTTTGGATCAGCCTGGCTTTGGCTGTTGTGGCTATTTGGGAAAGGAACCAGCAGAAGGAAGATCTCTCTCTCTCTCCCTCCCTCTCTCTCTCTCTCTCTCTCTCTCTCTCTCTCTCTCTGTGTGTGTGTGTGTGTGTGTGTGTGTGTGTGTGTGTATAATTCCGGCTCTCAAATAAACAAATATTTAAAAATTAGGACAGAGTAAAATAAAGAAAAAAAACAGTATGTAAATCAGTCTTAATCTGAAGGCCCAAGAACTTGAAGCTCTTGAAACTCTGATGTCCGAGAACAGGAAGAGATGGTTGACCCAGCTCAAGAAGGAACAAACCTGCCCTTCATCCACCTTGTTTCTATCAGAACCCTCAAGGGATTCAGTGCTGGCCGCCCACACCGGTGAGGGGCTCATCTTCACTCATTCTGCTGGTTCAGATGCTAATCTTATCTGGAAAAACCTCACAGACACACTCATAAATAGTGCCTTACCAGCCATTGGATATCCACTAAACAAGGCAAGTCAACACATAAAATTAATTATCCCATCTCCTAACTGTGGACACTCCATGAGAGCTGGGCATGGAACTAGATGGACAAGGCCCTCAGCAATCACTATTAACTGAAGTGTTGTGGGTTGAAGCAAAGAACCATCCCTGATATGAACCCAAGAACCCAAGTATTTCAAACTACTATGAATTACTCTTCAACAAGAGCGTGGAACTAAGTTCCTGGGAGTCAAGGACTAATTGTACACCCAGGAGGCTCAGGGTTAGCTTCCATGTAGGATATATCATTCATTCTATAGATAGAAGAGTAAGTAACTAAAAACTAAAATGTGATGATTTTGAAGTTTTCATGTATATTAAATCCCCATAGTAGCTGCAGAATTGTTTATACCTTTCACTTTAGAGGTTTTTTTTTTTTTTAGAATGGAATATTTAATCACTGACATTGAATAGCATTGTCAAGGCATAGTGGTAATGAAAAAAAAAGTTTAGTTGTTTTGGTATTGTTTTTAGATTGTGTGCAGGTAATGAACCCTTCAATTCCCTGATCCAGGACAGGCTCCCCTCCCATCAGAATGGACTTGGTACTCACTGGCATTGCACAACCTCTGTGAACTTGGCAGTGGTCAAATTTATACTCACTGTGAGCCCTGGTACAACTATGTTGATTCTTGCTTTTCTCCTGCAAAATGAGCATAATAAATGGCTTGCTCTTAGGGTTGTGGTGAGAATTAAATAAGAGAGTGCAGTATTTTTATTGCTTAGTGATGAAATATACCATCCTTTGCTTAAGGGTAGAGATGACCTTGTTTATTTTCAGCACTAAAGCAACAACAGAGTTTTGTTGACATTTGTGAAAATGATTAAGTTGAAGAACCTCAAGGAATGATTGTCTGATGCATGAAAAAAAGTGAGTAGTAGTCCCTATCCGACCTGCCTCTACATTGTCCTCAAACAGGTACTGTGGTTCCAGAGTTAGGTCCCAAGTAAGCAGTTAGAAGGAAGAGGTTCATTGTGGGTGCCAGTCCACAGAGCAGCCCAACATGCGACCCATAATATTTGCTTACACTTCGGTGTAGTTTTCTACTGGGAAGACAGGAATTCCAATCAGAGTAACACAGGCTGTGTTACTTTAGGTGTGTTACTCAACACCATTGAGCTTCCCTATTCTTCATCACTGTTGAAAATTATACACTTTCTTGGGGTTGTCATGAGAATCAAATCAAATAGCATGGGATGCACCACATAATGCCCAGAACATAGTCTGCTCATTAAATGTTAATCTGCTACTGTCTTCTTTCAAGTCTGTTTGTGTTTGTGTGGGAAGAGAAGGAAGAAAGGAAACAGGGAGAAAGGCTCAGAAGACAAATCATGTAATGTCTGTGGAACACAGCAGGTTTCTTGGAAAAGTCATAAAGAGCAAGGCACAGCATTCAGCCCAGGCTGTGTCCATGACCACGGGCTCAACCCTGCTGTTTGCAGATGGGGAAATTCTGGAACTGTAAATATTAGACCCAGGCAAACATGGCTTTTGTGAATTTCTTCTGGGCTGCTTTCTGAGAAGTGTTGCTCTGTGTGCCAGCTCCCCACCTTCACGCCTGTTCCCTGGCCTTTGGAATGTGGCCCTCATGGCAGAGGCTGAATTGTTACCAGGGAGATGAAGATGTCCTTGGCTCAGAGTTTGCTGACTTGGACCTGAATGGCCAGTCAGGGCTTAATGACCAGGGACTCCTGATGTTCAAGGGCAGCTCAGGCATCAGTGTGGCATGAAAACTGGCAGCTCCAAAGAGGTTTGCCCACCCTTCCTCTCAATTCAGGATTTTCACTTCTCTTCAATGTTGCCAAGGCATTGAGTTCAGCAGCCACGGGATTATTGTTCATGGTATTTGTTGGTTTAATTGTTAGTTTATCTCTGATCTCAGAAGTTCTTCCTTAGGAAATGCGGTATGTGTTTAATGGAATCACATATACCTGGGATCCCATCTTAGCTCTGCTACTTAATTATGTGACCTTGAATAGGTCACTTTCCTTCTCTGACCTTTAGTTCCCCTTGAAGGGTTAGCAAAGATTTGGAAGGGAGAATAGAGGGTATTCCATTTATCTCTTTGTTAGGTAACAAATTACCCCAAAACTTCATGGCTTAAAACACCACCACATAGAGACAGTATGTGTAGGCTCTCAGATCAGTGGTCTCACTGAACTCCCAGATGACAGTCAGCATCTAACGCCAGTCATGCACGTGAGCATCTGGGATGTCCAACCTAGTCACACCTCCAGGTGACTACAGCTTGATTCCCCCAAGCCAGAGCCACCTAGCTAAGCCTAGTCAACCTATAGAACTATAAATATAATAGCAATAGTAGTGTTAACACATTTTTTAAGCCCCAAGGACAGCATTCCAAGAGCCTTAGACAGAACCTTCTTATCGTCTTAAGACCTAGCCTCCAAAGCTCCAGATAATCATTTCTGACATATTCTCTTGGTCAGGCAAGTCAGTAAGGCCAGCCCAGGTGCAAATAGAGGGAAAGTAGCCTTTTCACCTTGATGAGACAGAGGCAAATCAAGGAGGAAGAGCATGTGGGATAGGAAATCCCACAGCAGCCACTTTTGGAAAAGGCAGTCCACTACAGAGAGACAAAAAGATGGATGGATGAGCTTGGTCCTCTGTTAAAATGTGGAAGCAAACCTCGCCACTTCCCAGGTCTGGCTCGGCTTGACTCCATCAGCTTCTGCCTTCTGCAGCTCTGTGTCAACAGAAGCTGTGATTTTAGTCTGCTGATTCACATCTTTATTCCCTGAGTTCCCCTCCAGGAAAGACAGTGGTGTCTCTTTACAGAATCTCCTCATGGTCCATGTCCCCAACCCCTTAACCAGGCATAGTGTCCCTCCACTTGGTTGCTGTTTAGGACTTCTCATTCTTGCCTCTTCCTTTAATTGACACATAATGTTCCTCCCAACAGAACTCAGAAACTCCTTAGACATTCTTTCTCCTCCAAGTACAGGGAAGCTGGTGATAAGTCAGGCATGCCCTTATTTTCTCCCCAGGTGCACTCCACCACAGTCCAGAATCCACAAATCTTATGAATGAGAACCCTTCAGATGGGTAGTAGGGACCACTAACTACAGGGCACAAGTGCTCAGTTCTTTTTTTTTTTTTTTGACAGGCAGAGTGGACAGTGAGAGAGACAGAGAGACAGAGAGAAAGGGCTTCCTTTTTCCTTTGGTTCACCCCGCAACAGCCGCTGCGGCTGGTGTGCTGCTGCAGGAGCACTGAGCTGATCCGAAGCCAGGATCCAGGTGCTTCTCCTGGTCTCCCATGCAGGTGCAGGGCCCAAGCACCTGGGCCATCCTCCACTGCACTCCCGGGCCACAGCAGAGAGCTGGCCTGGAAGAGGAGCAACCAGGACAGAATCCGGCACCCTGACCGGGACTAGAACCTGGGGTGCCGGTGCCGCAGGCGGAGGATTGGCCTAGTGAGCTGCGGCACCGGCCATGCTCAGTTCTTAAACATCCCTTTTACCTGATTCATTAATTTTTATTTGTTAAATCAATAAATAATTGATTAAATAACTAGTAAATTACTGATAAGTAATTAATAAATTAAATAATTAAATAAAATTAATACATAAATTTCCACAACATAATATCTTAAAATGATACCTGTTTATCAGCTCACAATTCGGTAGGTCTAGTGTGCAAGAAGCACCCCCTGGGATCTCTCCTCAGGCTATGGCAATATTGAATTAAGGGTTATTGTTTGGCAACTTTAGGCAAAATCCACTTCTAACCTAACTCAGGTTCTTGACAATATTCACTGCCTTTTGGTTGTGTGACTGAGGACCTCATATTTTGTGGACTGTTGGCCAACTTCACTCTGTTTCTGGGGGCTTCCTGCACGTCTTACCATGTGGTCCCCTCCATCTTCAAGTTATCAACAGAGAACTTCTCAGCTGCCCAGTCTCCCTCATGCTTCAAAGCTTTGGCTTCCCTCTCGGACCTCTAGACCCAGATGTAAATGCCTCATATGCTTAGATAGGGCTCCTGGTCCCATCCTTTCTTAACGCAAAATGATTTGGAATCATATTCATCTCTGATAACTTCCTTTACATCAATACCTACATTAGGGTTTGATTGCAAAACTGGCATAAGGTCTGTGTACACTAAGGGCCTAGACTCTTGGGGACCATCTCATAATTCTGCATTCTACCTGTTTTTCACTGCCATCCAATAGCAGCATCAGGAGAAGCCTCATGGTTCTGAGAGTGGGCCACATCCAGTTGGCAAGGGAGGGATCTTCAGCCTTGGAAAGTGATTCTCTCTACCAGTCTCACACTGGGCTTCCAGGGAAGGCACATATTTCCTCTCAAAGTGGATAGATTCCACTACTCCTTCCTCTGAGTCCCCTTACCCCCATCCTCATGGCATGGGCACTGTTGTCGTGTGGTTTGTGATGGTGGTGGAGCTGATTCTGCCACCTCTTAGGAAAACATGGGCACAGAAACAATACTTATCCTGGCCATTGTTGGAGGTTTTGCTTAGAATGTAGGCTAAGGGAGTTCCTTTGACTTTCAATAGCAGCTTTCAAGAGCCACCCCACCAACATCCTGTGATTTTTTTAAAAAAGATTTATTTTATTTATTTGAAAGACAGAGTTACAGAGAGAGGTAGAAACAGACAGAGAGTGAGCGAGGGGAGAGAGATCTTCCATCTGCTGGTTCCCTCCCCAGATGGCCTCGATGGCTGGAGCTGAGCCGTCTGAAGCCAGGAGTATATATATGAAATTGACTGCAAACTAGATTATAAAGAAGGTTCCAACCAATATTAAAGAATCAGTGTCAGAGCCGGCTCCGCGGCTCAGTAGGCTAATCCTCCGCCTGTGGCACCGGCACACGGGTTCTAGTCCCGGTTGGGGCGCCGGATTCTGTCCCGGTTGCCCCTCTTCCAGGCCAGCTCTCTGCTGTGGCCAGGGAGTGCAGTGGAGGATGGCCCAAGTGCTTGGACCCTGCACCCCATGGGAGACCAGGAGGAAGTACCTGGCTCCTGCCATTGGATCAGCACGGTGCGCTGGCCACAGCACGCCGGCCGCGGCGGTCATTGGAGGGTGAACCAGCGGCAAAAAGGAAGACCTTTCTCTCTGTCTCTCTCTCTCTCTCACTGTTCACTCTGCCTGTCAAAAAAAAAAAATCAGTGTCAGAGAAGCTGAATGCTTTGACATGAAGTTAAGTTAAAAGCAGTTACAATTTTAAAAATGCAATTATGTCCATTTAAAAGAAGTGGAATCACTGTTGAAAACTCTATTACATAACTCACTCCTGCTACCATACAGACAAAATTTGCATAAACAAAGCAAAAAAAGGCATTATTCTAAAGGCCCGAGGTCCAAGAAAAGCACATTGACAATTTTTTTCACTCACCAGGACACATTTCCAAGGCAGTCATCCTCCCATTTAATGACAACAGCATGAAAATGGGACTTTTTCTGGAACCAGATGTTGATGATGAAAGCCCAAAGCTGAGGACAAGGAAAATTCCATATCCCACATTCTTATTTTTAAAGATGTATTTATTTATTTAAAAGGAAAAGTTACAGACAGAAAGGGAGAGACAGAGAGAAGGGAGATCTTCCACTCACTGATTCACTCCCCAAACAGTTGCATCAGCCAGGGCTGGAACTTCATACAGGTCTCCTACATTAGTGCAAGGGCCCAAGGACTTGACCCATCTTCCACTGCTTTGCCAGGGACATTAGCAGGGAGCTGGATTGGAAGTGGAGCAGCTAGAACTCGAGCTGGTGCCCATATGGAAGGCTGGTGCTATAACCGCAGTGCTGGCCCCCATATCACACATCCCATCACCCCCAAAATTTCCTAAGAGGTTAAAAAATTAGCCTTCCTGCCACCAGTCAACACATTATCACATACGCTGAGCTGTGAGAACAGGGCAGGAGAACACAGAAAAGAGGGAATTACAAACACTGTCAACTTAGTAGGGCATGTATTGTCTGAAAATCAAGTGTATTTTTATCACCTTCAAGCCTGAACAAACTCTCCTGTATTTCTTTCTAACAGTTTAAAGTTTGCCTTTTCATAATAAATGATTTAACCCTCCTGGAATGAATTCTTGTATGTGGTGTGAGGTAGGGATCTTCTACAATATGAGCAGATTTGGCTTCTGAACTCACCTAGACATGAAACCCAAAGTTAGTGCTAAGATTATGCTAAGTTATCTTAGATAACTAAGATATCTAAGATAATGCTACGTTAGCACAAGTTAGTGCTAAAATGAAAGGCTGAAGGCTTTATCCAATTATGGTGCCGAGAAGGTGAACTCTGGAGGACCTTAGAGCACTGGGAGTATGTCTCCTGAAAGTAATTCTCAGGAGAGATTGGGTGACAGCCTTCCTGTTTTACCACGTGACCCTTCTTCCTCAAGTGCTCTACCACTGCCATCCACCACCCGTACCAGATGCCTGACCAATGGAGCTACCCGGTCTTGGACTTGAGCCTCAGAACCATGAGTCAATAATAAACCTCTCTTTCCTTCATAAGTAGCTTGTCTCAGGTATTTCATTGTAGAAATAAAAAGCTGACTGACACAAGGTTCAATTGTATTTTATATTCACTTATGGATAACCAGATTTCCCCCCAAAAATTTATTGAATGGCTGATCCTTGTTGCACTATCCACAATACCAGATCAGTTGAACATCAAGTTTTCATGTTTGCTGGGCCCTTTCGGGGCTCCTTGTTCCATAGGAGGTACCCTATGACCCAGAGTGGAAGCATGGCTATGGTAGCAAAGAGGCAGGACAGAAACCTCAAGCTTTATTTGTCCCTCCAGTGACAAATATATCTAAAAATGAATATAGAATATATCTAAAATAGAATATATCTAAAAATGAAGTTGTGTCTGCATACTGCTAATGGCCTGCATTGATAAAGGGGTTGCATCCCTGGTAAACACATTGTGAATTAGAAATACCGTTAAGTGGGCAGGCACTGTGGCGCAGTGAGTTAATCCTCTGCCTGTAGCATTGGCATCCCATATGGGCATCAGTTCTAGTACTGACGGCTCCACTTCCGGTCCAGATCTCTGTTATGAACTGGGAAATCAGTAGATGATGGTCCAAGTCCTCGGATCCTGCAACCACATGGGAAACCTGGAAGAGGCTCCTGGCTCCTGGCTTCAGATCTGCTCAGCTCTGGCTATTGTGGTCATTTGGGGAGTGAACCAGAGGATGGAAGACCTTTATCTCTCTGTCTCACAGTTGGGCAGTTATCCAAAACAAAACTTACTTTATAATGAAGTGTTGAATACCTCAGGCAACCTGCTGAAAACTGTACTGTATGGCTCTAGGGGTATGCTTTTGTACTCTAAAATTCAGTACATTGAGAGTCATCAGGATTTAGAGACATCTCAACATAATTAACTAAATGAGTATTAAACATTGTTATCTCTGGGGAAAAAAGGGGGGAGAGAAAAGGACTTTTCTCATGAAAATGTCCACAAAGACCTTTTAACCGTGAATATATAAAAGCTCGCTAAAGAAGAAAACAAGAAATACAACCAACTGGAGACAAGGGCTTCTGCCTGGTCTCCTTAGTGCCACTCAGCTCCAGCATCTCCTTAAAGCCAAATCCAATCTGATTCCTCCTTACTGACACTCAGTAAATCAAACATGGGGTAACATGACTTCCTAATCAGTCTTGGCTTTTCTCTCTGTGTGTCACTCTGCCTTTCAAATAAGTAAGTAAATAAATAAGTAAATACTGGGTAAAAATCTCAGAGGAAATAACAATTAAGTCTGCCTGAGAAGTTTGCAAAGAACTTGATGCCTAAACAATCTTTAAGGAGACTGCCAGCAGAGAACGGAGTCATCACTTTTTAAGCACAGAAATCCACACGTGTAAAAGCCACAGAAGCAGAAAGTGCTGGTTGGAACCAGGGCTCCTGAGCTAGGGCCAGGGCTGGGTACTTTCTTGTGGGAAGCTGGGAATCTGAGATCATGCAGATCATTGGTGATATTCACAGGGAATCAGATATGGAGTGGGAAGATGTCACCTTGTGGGGGTGCCTGGCGGTGGAAGGGGAAAGATCGCCATCGAGGAAGATGACCTGGAATCTGCTTCTGAGTCTCCTAGTGGGGGTCACAGCCTCTTCCCTGCACCCCACAGAACACTGTACTCAAGTCTGCCATGGCATGAACTACACTGTCACTCTGTATTTATTTGTTATGATGTCAGGATCAAGCTTTCTTTTGAGTAGACTTAGAACATGGAGTTGGATTCTTTTAAAAATACTATAAAGAACTTATTATGGTTTGAAGCTGTCCCCTCCAAAATCCAGGCATCACCACTGTGATTAAGTGTTAATAAGGGAGGGGTCTTCACTAGATGGTTAAGCCATTAGGGCTGCTCCATTGGAAGTACGGGTAAGCCCCTTGAAAGGAGGTTTCAAACAACATCAGGAAACTTGCCCTTCTGCGTTCTGCCATGTGAGGCTGCAGCTGTGCCTTCCCTCCAGGGACTCCGTCCTAGAATCTGGGAACAGCTCTTGCCAGACAGTGAACCTGCCACCACCAGCCTCCAGAAGTGGGAGCAATAAATCTCTATTCTTTGTGAATCATCCAATTTATAGCATTCCTCTACAACAGCACAAATGTGCTACCACACACCTGTGATCCAGTCACCCCAAGTAACCCCTGTAAACCATCTGGTAGAAACTCCTGGTGTATTCTTTCTATGTGTGCATTTGTGTTTATATGAATAACCAAAATTAGGTTCACAACAAATTAGCCTGTGTTTTATCTATATAATATCTATGTTGTGCCCATATTTCCATGTCTACACACATCCGTCCATATCATAATTAATGGCTACCTGAAATTTCACTATCTGAACACAATATAATTCCCATAACCAGTCTGTGACTGATTTTGAATATTAAGTTATTTCTAATTCTTCACATTTGCAAATAAGCTAAAGTGACTGTCTCCTGTACTTGTAGTTTCTTACACTTATCTAAATATTGCTCTAGGATTAATCTATATAAATTGTTTTTTAAATTAAAGCTAGGTAGACATTTCAGGATACACTGCAAAATTGTTTTGAAAACTTTACCTCTGCTGAGGAATATTTCAGGGCTGCTATTTTCCCACAAGCCCTGGAAATGATCCTCCTTTTATCTCACAATGGTATTTCATGATTGCTTTAGCATGGATTGTGTTTCTTTCATTATTGGTGAAATTAAACTTTCTAATATGATTACTGAATATTTATAAATGTTTCCTTTTGAACATGACCAACTTATATTCTCCACCCATCTCTTATTACAGTATTTGCCTTTGTTTTTAACTGATGTAAAAATATTCTTGTGAAGATAAGATTTGATCATACGTTTTACAAAAACCAACCATTGCAGCTGGTGTCTGACATTTTCAATGTGTGTGCGGCACGTTAACCATCCAGGATGTGTTGAGTGAGTGTGATGCAGGCATATGTAGCCCCTTCGGGATGCCGCTTTGAGAGCCATCACCACCCTGTGATTAGGCCAATGGAAACCAGATGTCGGCACAGTCACTGCCACGGTGGCATCTGCAGTGAAGGCTGCTGTTCACCAGTTTCCACAGTGAATCCACTTGCACCAATTGTTGGGTGGGGGAGGGCAGGGGAGGGCATCACCATTATTAACAAGGCATCTCATGATATTTTTCTCTTCTTGAGAAATAT
Source organism: Sylvilagus floridanus (assembly GCA_949820135.1). NCBI lineage: Eukaryota > Metazoa > Chordata > Mammalia > Lagomorpha > Leporidae > Sylvilagus > Sylvilagus floridanus. Next base: position 9,600,839 of record OX463242.1, read on the forward strand.
CCTCTTTTTCTCACACTGGTAAGCATCAAAAGTTCTTTTCTTATGCAAAGCAATGAATGACTCACCATTAAAAATCTTAGTGTTGAACCCAAGCAGTTTATCCAGTATTTCTTACAAACAAAAATAACTCAGTATTCTAAAAGATTTTGGTGAATTCACTTTTGTTCAACTCAATACACACACACACACACACACACATACAGAGAGAGAGAGAGAGAGAGAGAGAGAGAGAGATTCTATACACTGGTTCACTGCCTCTAATGCCTCCAACAGCAGGACTAGGCCAGGTTTAAGCCAGGAGTCCAGAACTCCCGACACATAGGTGGCAGAAATCCAGCTGTTGGGCTGTTATCCAGAATTCAGATTCTGCAGAATTTTGGTGGAAGATTCTGGAGTGTAACGTCTTCCTTGCTTGCAGATAGGAATCAATGTGCTGACCTGCTGTAAGCATGAAGAGATGGTCTGTGAAAATCATTGTCACTCTAGAAAAATACACCAACAAAGAGAAAAGCAAAGCTGAGAGCTGAAAAAAGACATATTTCTATATGGATTATTTGAACACTGGCGCTAGACTGAACATTAAATTTGTGATAACAAAATGATTCTTTTTATGCTTAAGCCAATTTGAGTTGTTATTGTCTCTCACACCCTCAGACATTAATCACCACATCTAAATTGAAACAGTCTAACACACAACCCTTGTTTCAAAGACTGGGACTCAAGTATCTAATTCTGGCCATTATTGCCCCAGTATATCCCTGTAAGCTTCCTGGGATATACGTAGACCCATAAACAAGCATCGTCTTGGAACAGAACATTGCCCAGCATTGACGAGCCCCTCCTTACTCTGGATCATGCATTTGAACACATTCATTATCTCTATTCCTCCCACCAATTGCATAAAGTTACTCATTACAAGCTGAATGTTTTACTACATTGTACAAAATGTACAATGACATAGGTGGTACCTAAGAGGCAGTTGTGTGGTGATTGCCAATGTGGTTTCTGGAGCTGGACCATCCAGACTAGACTATCTAGTTCTACCATTATCTAAATGATTATCTAGTTTGCTATTTAACAGTTGCAAAACTTGGAGAAATTACTTAAGTGATCTGTGTCTTACCTTCCTCCTATAATGAGGAGAACAGTAGAGTTACATCATAAAGTTGGTTAAGGAACTCAATGAGATAATACACAGACACAAAGAACAGAGGCTATCAATTGGTAATTGCTCAATAGGAATTAACCAGTGTAGCTTCCTGATACAGCAGAGCTAGACTGGGAGAATGGAAACACTTATCACGAAGGAAAGCACACCATCATTCAGATACTCCAAAAATGTGTGGTTGCCAGAGCCTTACTTTAGTTGTTGGATTTGGAAGCTCAGTACATTTCCTTTTCCTCCCCTTTAAACATCATGACCTTAGAACAGGAAGGATGTGAAGCCCCAGTGCTGGCACTATCTTCTCTCCCTTGAGTCAGGGAAGTTTGTCTGGCAAAGTAGAGGGTATGTGCCTCTCTCTCTCTCTCTCTTTTTCTAACACACACACACACACAGAGAGAGAGAGAGAGAGAGAGACTGGTAACTTCACTTGAGCCCCGAATCAACAGCACTCAGTCAGAAATCAGCTTGGTCCCTATGCTTCTCATTTATAGGAGTAAGTGTCACTTTGCCTGATTTGCATGGCACCTCTGTTAAAACTGAAATGATCCCAACAGATAGAGTCCTCACATTTTTGAAGGATTTTGTAGACAAACACTACTCTCTTCCAACTCCTGAAATATTATATCTTTCAGCAAGGACAAAAGGCAGCTCCCTTCTCTCATTTATTTATTTATTTGCTTTATTAAGTCTCATTGGGTGCATATCCTATACCCACATGACTTATATGGTTCCTACACTGATCATGACATTGATCTGATGTTCCCACGTTATGACTGTGAGTCTTTCTTTCCTCCCCTGTAAAATCAGGCTAAGCATCCCCAGCTCCCAGGATTGTTGTGTTGACCCATGAAGACTCCCACTGAAAATCTGAGGCATTCTGTAAATGTGGGTTGCTGGTTTCTGGAAATCTGAGCAGGAAACAAAGTTTCTGCAGTATTTTAAATGCTGATTTTACAGCTCCTTTTGGGAGCAGGTAGATTATAATACCTAGTAAAAATGTCAGTGATAACTTACTGGAAGGATTCCACCTGTGAATTGGCACAGAGTGGCAAAGCGTCATAAACATGTAAACACAAAATTGTCTCTCGACATTGTGAATTTTTTCATAGAGTTTCTAAGAGTTTTACAAAAATTCCTTCAAAGAAAGAATAAAGCAATGCAAATACATTTCTTGTCACCTTAAATAAGATAGAACATGGTAGGCATAATAATCATTAATAAGTAGACTTGTAAAGCAATGACTATGTGCTAAGCACTGTGTTTGGAACACTGAGATTTGCTCAGCTAAATTCCACACTACCCTGTCAGTTTTTATCATTTTATAGCCAACAAAACTCAGAGACATTACATATCCACTACCAAATTATAGCTTTGGTGAATTAAAAGGTAAGTCTAGAGTGAAGCTGGTTTCCTTAATGAATGTCTCTTTTTAAAAATTACTTATTTGAAAAAAAAATATTTGGAAGGCAGAGAGACAGAAAGACAGAGAGACAGAGATCTCCCATCTGTTGGCTTACTTTTCAAATGCCTACAAAAGTCACAGAAGACAGGAGCTAGGAACGTAATCCTCGTCTCCCATGGGGTTGGCAGAGACACAGTTTCCTGAGCCATTACTGGCTGTTGCAAACATGTGCATTAATAGGAAGCTGGAATTAGAAGTCTGAGCCAGGACTCAAACTCAGACACACCAATATGGGATGCAGGCATTCCAAGCAGTGCTCTATCTGCTATACCAAACACCCAGCACAATGTTTTCTGAGAAGTCTTTGTAGCAGGTGCAACAATTGAAGTAAATCCTTCCAGAGTAGGTAGACTTGAGAATGATAAGGTAGGAGCGGAGAACAGCCCTTAGGAGTAGAGGGAACAGCAGAAGGTGAGACATGATTTAAAGAAAAGGAGGGGATGAATGGGTAAACAAAAGTAAAATTGGTCAAGAACAAGCTGTTTGAAGTTACGATGAAACTGAGATTGAAAAAGCAGTTGGAGACAGATTGTGGGAGACTCTGAATGCAGAGTTAAGAGTCTCAACTTGTTTTGCAGGCGATGCAGAGAAACGAAAAGTCAAAGCTATGCCAGGGTATCATCAAAATGCTGCTTTGTTCTGCCACTTGCAGAGCCTGCAAGGGAAAAATGATCCCTTGGGCAGGGAGACTGAGCAGAAGACAGACTTCATGTCTACAAGTGAAACGTGAAGAGGAAATTCGATTGTCAATGCCAATGAGGCTCTTTTCTGATGACCTACTTAATACCTTGGGTTTTGTTTGTCGGCTTTGTTTTCGCAGAGGATCAGCTCTCTGGCTTGAACTCGAAGCAAGCATGTGACTGCCTTTCACATTTCGCAAACACTTCAGCAGAGGAAGGACTACCCTCCCTGCAGCTTCTTGAGGTTTCTTCATCCAAGGGCTCCCTCTTCTTGCCAAGAATGTGCACAATTCGAGCCGGCCTGTTCTGGCAACATTCCCTCATTCCTCCTCCTGGGGCCCCATCGGCTCAGGGCACCCAAGCTCCTTCCAAAGTCAGACACCCTAAGGGCGCCTTCCCAGCCTCTCACCTGATCCCGTCCCCTCCCCGTTCAATAACTTTGGCCTTCTGGCTAAAAACTGGATATTTTGAACTTTGCAGAAAACATACTCTGTTTCCACTGATGGCATCTCCAGGGTGGAGTGAAATAGACCAGCCTTTGTTACTCTGTCCCTGCTGGTAGATTGCCAGCAGTGCCCAAAGCTGGGGCCAGGGTGGGTGGCAGGAGGTGAGGTCTGGTCAGTTGACTTAGCATAAGGCCTGTATTGTCCGGGTAGCCTCTTGTGGAGAAACAAAACCCTTTAAGGAGCTGAGCTCCCCCTTCAGGCCGCAGGCCAGGCAGTCCTGAATACCCATTGCTTTTCATGATGGTTCCTCATACTCTTAGATTCCTCTTGGGCCTTGATTATAACTACCATATTGACATGCAGCATGGTGTCTTCCTCATGTGAAAAGTTTCCTGAAACAGAAGGTAAAGCAGAAGAAACTGGTGAGACTAAGGCTATGAATGTGGGCAGGTGGTTCAGCAAAGACAAGTACATTTAAAAGCCACCACTATCTAGAAAGCATTTATGAGACATTTGCTACGGGATATACGCTGTACTGGGCATAGCTTGGGTTTGAACCCAAGACCACCTACCTCTTGCTCTATAGCCTCTCTATGAACTCAGTATTTTCTGTTTTGCATCTGTTTTTAATTTTATTTTTAAGATTTTATTTATTTATTTATTTGAGAGGCAAAGTTATGGACAGAGAGAGAGAGACACAGAGAGAAAAGTCTTCCATCTGCTGGTTCACTCCCCAAAAGTCCACAAAGGCAGCAGCTGAGCCGATCTGAAGCCACGAGCCAGGAGCTTCTTCTAAGTTTCCCACATGGGTGCAGGAGCCCAATCACTTGGGCCATCTTTCACTGCCCTCCAAGGCCATAGCAGAGAGCTGGACCTGAAGTGGAGCAACCGGGACTTGAACCTGCGTCCATATAGAATGCCAACACTGCAGGCAGCAGCTCTAACCACTACGCCACAGCGCAGTACCCACATTTGTTTTTCTTTACCTATGAAGAAGGATTGTTTTCAAATGAAATCTTACCAACAGCATGAATTGGCAAACTATATCTAAAACTATAAATGATGTGCTAGTATAAACATAGTCTATTCATTTAAATTTGTGCCACATATTTAAAGATGGTCAATGGAACCAATGAATCGTTTCTGAATAACATGAAAAGTTAGAGTTAAGAGCACAGGTTTCCATAGCTTCTACACTTACATTTGAATTTTGTTTTTGCCAAATAGAATTGAACAAACTCCTTTTCTATGCAGACAAGTAATTGTAGAGGATGAGTAGTGCCTAACTCACTCTTCTAGGAGTCTCATCATACTCATTCTCAAGGAAAACTTACCCAAAGTTACAAAGCTGAGTCATTATTAATATTCAACTGTCATGCCACATCCTTTACCATAAACTTAAATGTCCAAGTCAGATCAGCAGCCTTTAAACGTACAGTCACCTAAGAAATTGCGTGTGTCAGGGTTATTGTCAGGACACTGGAGTCTTTTTTTTTTTTAAAAAAAAGACTTATGTTATTTATTTGAAAGACGGAATTACAAAGAAAGACCGGGAGAGAGTTCGTCTATCCACTGATTCACTCCTCAAATGGATGCAATGACTCGGACTGGGCCAGACCAAAGCCAGGAATCAGGAGCTTCATCCAAGTCTCCCATGTAGATACAAGAACCCAAGCCCTTGGGCCATATTCTGCTGCTTTCTTAGGCTCATTAGCAGAGAACTCAATTGGAAGTGTAGCAGCCAGGATTCAAACCGGTGCCCATATGGGATGCCAGCATTTCAGGAATTGGCTTAACGCGCTACACCACAACACAGACCCTGACACCAACTCTTATGTCTCAGTGTTCCTGGATTAGTGCATAATGTATGCATAGATGTATTGCATAAGAGTTCCTAAATATGTAACATGATAGAATCTGATTAAACCTGAATTGAAAAAAGGAATGAAAATAAAAGAAACATGTAAACAAGAGACTTTACAAATGAATCACACCTTCAAACACATTTGAATGTGCCTATCAATGAATCAGGAAAGCTTCATTATAGAGGCTTCCCCATTCTGACATAATCTGGAACCCAGAGTTACTCATTGGTAGCTTGGCTGTAAGACATTTAAGTATGTGTTGTAAAAAAAAAAAAATGTTCACAGTGGTTAAAGATGTGTAAGAAAAGCCATGAGAGAACACTTCAGGATAGTATTTTTAAAATCCCAAAGTCACCCTCATAGATTCCAAACTGCTTTCAAATGTAAGAATCAACAGAAAACACTAAGACGATTGTGAAGTGTGGTTCAGAGTGCGTGTGCATTCATTTAATAGTTTCCAAAAGATCGGTTCAGACCTACATTATAACAAGGAGCCACACTGATGAGGACATGAGTACAGTAATCTCTTGGAGTTAAAAATCTGGACTCACTGAATAAAACTAGCTATTGAGCACCTGCACGTGTTAGCAATTGTTTTAGGGGCCACTTAGAGATATACCAGTGAACAGAAGAAAAAAATATCCCTGTGCTCTAGTGTGACAATCCTAGTTAAAGAAGCCAGCTTCAACTTTGGCAGGGCATGTCTGTTGCCGTTTAGTTTCTCAACAATGTTGCAGTGGATTCGTTTCTGAGAGGAGCAGCGTGGTGGGGGCAAGAGGCGTGGAGTCAACACACAGACCCCGGGAGTCGGGTGAAAGCAGGCTTGAGGCGAGCAGCCCACAGACTCGTTTATTACAGTTGGTACAACATCTTATATAGCCAAGACCAGCCAATCTGGTCAAGGGGCGGTCTATGCCCCAACCAATCACAGCCTGTTGCCAGGCAGTTTCCAAAGCCATCCAATCATAGCCTGTTGCCAGGCAGTTTCCAAAGCCATCCAATCATAGCCTGTTGCCAGGCAGTTTCAAATCCATCCAATCACAGCCTGTTGCCAGGCAGTTTCCAAAGCCATCCAATCATAGCCTGTTGCCAGGCAGGCTCCATTGCCAGGTGGGTTTCAAAGCCATTCCTGAGTAACTGACGCTCGCTTGCCAGTGGCCACCTTGGCATGGCCTTCTCATTCCACCACATTTCCCCCTTTTCGTTTATTTTTGAGCAACGGGAGGCATGATTCTTGACCATACCATTGTTGACCCCGTTTCCATGTGGTCTCCGTACTCAGCTGTGCCTGTCTTAGGTTGTCCCCCAGGGGACCTTACCCGTCGTTGACTAACCAGCGCTCAAATCAAGAGACCACAGGATTGCTTGCTCAGATAGGGGTAGGAATGAGTAATAATTGTTATCAGGAACGGCATGACCGCACACAGGCTGTGGGCCATTTGAGTGGCTGACCAGAGCTAGTGGGGTACAAAACAGTAACAGATGTGGCTATGGGCAGTTTCTCAGGGTAGGATGACAGGGCAGGTGCATCTGCTAACAAGGCGGAGTCTCGGTCTTGTTCAGCTGGTCCTGGTTGGCTGTCCGTTGCAGGCTTGATGTTTCGGGCTGGAACCCAAATGGGCTGTTCTGCATTCTCTGGAAAGACACAAGCATATCCTCGACCTTTGGTTAACAGAAGTCTTTTTACAGGCGTTAGAATCCAGGGCCTGAATTTTGCGTACACTTCGACATTAACAGCAAACATGCTGATGGCATAGGGTCTGGCTGCTGCCCTGAGAGCTTGTGGTGTCCAAGTACTGCTACTCATGTGGGGATCATCACTGGGTGCGGATGGGATGACCTCGAATGAGTTATTGTCTGGAGGTCCTCTAAGTTCATCCCACGGGTATGTGGAGGGTGGCTGACTAGGCATTGCTACCTTGTTTACTACATCGTTTGCTACCTTGTATGCTACATTGTTACTTTCACTGTCCGAGCTCTCTCTCCCTAAATCACCAACTATTGTCTGTGAGACAGGGACCTGGAGTGTCAGGCTCTTATCACTCACAGATTCACTATCTTTGATAACCTGCACAGGATTCTTAAGAGCAGCATGGCATGCCAACTCTGGCCAAAGGAAAGACACGCACAGCACTGCTGCCATAACGAGGCAAATTCCTAGCACCTCAGCTGTTGATGGCATTTTGCAGGAGGTTTCCCTACGTTAGACAAACAGACAGTGGTGTATCAGATCGTAGTATGTCCTGTGCTTAGTGGGGGACTTCCTTGATTTGTTAGGTCAAGGCCGTATGCCCACACGGTGTCTCCGGAGCGTCACCTCTCTCGAGTGAGGGAAGATGACTTGGTTCCGAATTCTGGGATGATCAGTCCCTTATGTGAATTCGCCGGGCGAACCGAAAGTAAGAGGAGGAGCCGAGAAGCGACGTACGCTTCTGGGCGGTGTGTGCTAACCTGGGGTCACTTAGACCGAGGACAAGGACAAGGAAAGGGGCGTAGGAGGGGTTCTGTGCTCACCCTCACAGAACCGAACAGCACACAGAACACCGAGGGGCCTGCTTGCCGAAATCCTGGGGGGACCTCGCCGAGTCCGACACGCTGTCTTTCTCAGTCACGTTGGCGCGCAGATGTTTCCGTTTAGTTTCTCAACAATGTTGCAGTGGATTCGTTTCTGAGAGGAGCAGCGTGGTGGGGGCAAGAGGCGCGGAGTCAACACACAGACCCCGGGAGTCGGGTGAAAGCAGGCTCGAGGCGAGCAGCCCGCAGACTCGTTTATTACAGTTGGTACAACTTCTTATATAGCCAAGACCAGCCAATCTGGTCAAGGGGCGGTCTATGCCCCAACCAATCACAGCCTGTTGTCAGGCAGTTTCCAAAGCCATCCAATCACAGCCTGTTGCCAGGCAGTTTCCAAAGCCATCCAATCATAGCCTGTTGCCAGGCAGTTTCAAATCCATCCAATCACAGCCTGTTGCCAGGCAGTTTCCAAAGCCATCCAATCATAGCCTGTTGCCAGGCAGGCTCCATTGCCAGGTGGGTTTCAAAGCCATTCCTGAGTAACTGACACTCGCTTGCCAGTGGCCACCTTGGCATGGCCTTCTCATTCCACCACACATGTCCAAGGAGGAGACATAATAATAATGCTAAAAACCACAATCCCAAACTAGTAGATAAACAGTAAACTATCAAGTAGAGATAAGTGTGGTAGGTAATCAAAAGAAGATACTGTTTGGGTGAGCAGGTAAATAGGTCATTTGAACTGTGCAGTTGGAGACCTCCTGGAGAAAGGGCTGGTCAGTCCTCACACACGCACAGAAACACACATAGCTTTTTATTGTGGCATTTTTAAAGCTTACACAAAGATCAAAGAACAATCCCCATGAATTTCAGCTTTAATAGTAGCCAATATTTTGACAACCTTGCTTCCCGTGGCTGCCACCTCCAGTAGATCATCAAGTAGGTATTTATTGTGCATCTACTATGCACCAGGCCCCTGAGACTGCGTTTACTCAGACCTGGAAGGCTTAGGACAGTGTCTAGAAGGTAGCAAAGGGGAGAGTAGGAGGGCCCTTTCTGCTGCAATACATATCCAGCATGTAGAAATAGGAGGGGCAGAGATTTCTTCCTGCTCTCCGCCAACAGACTTCACGCATTGAGTTCACAAGCTTGACTCAGACTGAACCCTTGCAGCAAGTCTGACTTCCTCCAAGTATAATGTTGCAATAAGTTTCCCTGAACTGTCCCCTGAAAAAACAAGCTCAAGAGAGTTTCAGATTCTGTGCCCCTCTCTTGCCTAAATCCTGCAGGCTTGGTTACACCGAGCTTCAGAGTTATCGAGTAATCCTATATTGGCTGTCATTTTCTCTCTCTTGGGAAGTTGAACATTAAGCTGCCACGCGGAGAGGTAGCGGAATCGGATGGCCTTTAGCGTCTTCTGGTAGTTGCAGGAGAGTAGCTCACCTGCTCCCCTACAGATCAGTGCTTTCCTGAGTCAAGGTCATTGATTCTTCATTCCTGGGGCTTCCCCACTACTCTCCTAAGGATCCACTTTGTGCTAAACTTAGAGGTAAACTGTTAACTTACAAACAACCCTTGGCAGGTGAACCCCCAATGCAGACTCCCCAGGCCATTCATTAGGCTGAGAGTTTCTCCCCTGCCAGTGAGTGATGGCTCCGAGGAGAAGACTGTGGGTGCTGATAGGTCAGGTCTACGTTAGTGTGAGTTCATAGTATGCTTTCTTAAGGGAGTGTTTGGAAAACAGGAGAAAGACAAGAGTGGGAGTGTGGCGAGTGTGTCGTTAGAGGAGCAGAAGGAGATGCAGAATCTGGAAACTCCTTGAGCAGAACTCAGCATTTCACCTGATGCCGAACCCTTCTTCCTCGTGCCCTCCTCTCTTGTGTGTTCCCATCCGACAACAGCAATTCTTTTAGCCCTTCTGGAGTCACTAAGAAACTCAGAAACCTGTTCTGTTGATACTAAGACAAAGACGCATTTCAAATAATTTAGACTCTCCCAGGAGCAGGGCCCAGGGCTCTCACCCCAGTACATCCCTGCAGGGCTTACAGGGCATATGCACGGGCAGTCCCAGACCCAGCAAGCAGCCGACCTCCCCGACCTCCCCGTAATCAATCCCTTTGCAGGTTAGGGCTCTTGTGGAGCTAACCCCAGCTTCCTGCAGAGCTCATCCAGTGGCCTTAAGCTTTTCTTCTGAAACAGGACTGTGCCATGTCTAAGTATAGCCTTTCAAACATTTGAAAACAGTGATTAGAGAAGTTTAAAGATTTCCCTGAGCAAAATGTATTTAGGTCTCAGAAAGCACATTTGTGGATTTGTTGATGAAATCCCCGGGCTGGATTATTCCTCCTCTTTGTCATTGTCTCTTTGAACACATGACGCCTAGAATTGGACCCAGAATGAACTCTGGATGTGGTCAGATCAATGCAGCATAATGTTGCTTATCAATTCCTCGATCTGGAACTTGAACTCCTGGTGAGGTTGCCCAATATTTGGTTAGCTCGCCAAATCATCATTTTGTTGTAAGGTCTGTTTATTCACATGAAATATACTTATGGAATTAAGAATGGAAAGTAGGTCGAAAGAAGTCCTAGAGTCTTATATGCCAGCTAAGGTATCTGTCTTGATTTCTATGGATTTTTGAGAGAGAGAGACAGAGACAGAGAGAGATATTATTTATCTTCCAATTCAATCCCAAATGCCTGCAACAGCCACAGTGGAGCAGGGGCCAGAGCCAGGAGCTGGGAAGGCAACCCAGATACTCTAGATACTCTACTGTGGGATGTGGACATCCTATCCAGGGTCGTAACCATTAGGCTAAACACCTACCCTCACTAAGGTATTTTGCCTTTTTTGATGAAGGGAAACATGATCTGCAATTAGGATAAATCACATATCTTCTAAGTCAATTGAATTTTTGAACAAAATATAGGACTTTTCTTTTTGTGTCCTGTGTGTGTCCCAGATCAGGGTTGGATCCTCACCAAAGCTGGCTTCCTCCCTCCAAGAAGATTTGAAACACAGCTGTCTCTACGCAGTTCTCTCTTTCTGAAAATAAAACAGGAGAAAGAAACTTGGAATGAGAGGCCTTGTATTTGTCCCTGTCCAATCTACTGACCCCGATCTCGCCTTGGCTCTTGTGTCTCCATGTTATTCTGAATTTTGATTCTGTCATTTATCTTATTATCACTCTTCAAGGTTTGTTTCACCTTCAGTTTTCTCAAAAGCCTTCAACATTTTCCTCAAGGCAAGAGAGCGCTTCGGAAATGAGTAAGTATGGGAGAAGACCTTAGAATCCCACTGCCCATGGAATTATGGGATTTTCACCATTTACCAAGCTTCCAGGGGACAGAAGGATCCCAGATGATAATGCAGTTACCTGTGGGAATCTGGCTTTAAACAGAATCGCAAAGTTAGACTGCTTTGCACCCTCAGGATGGAGACTGTTAACACCCTGCCGCCAGGGAGGCAGGAGCGGCACAGAGATGGGGGAGGGAAGAGGCATGAACACGGGGACAGCTATTCTCAGATCGCTGCCCAACCCCTCCATCCCTGGCAGTCTGGCGAGAACCCCTGCTGCTTCCTCTCTGCACTCTTGAGAATGCAAAGGTCAGCACTGTGTCCTGGCTGATGCCACCTTTCTGTTCTCACACACAGAGGTCCTCCAGAGATCACTGCACCTGTTATCTGCTATTGTGAGCAGAACAGTCTAAAGGTACACACTCTGGACAAAATGCTTTCTCAGTTTTGATGGCCATCATAGCACCTGCTGGAGGAAATTCTCCAGGCTAATCTCACAGCATCAGTGCACTGTGGAAGCAGAGGCTTGTGTGTAAGCCCTTACCCCTTCCCCAACCCCCAGCAATTTCACTTTTACGTGTTCTCTGTGGGAGATGCCTGCATCAAATTGTACTTAATGATGAGCACTTCATTTGAAAAACGACTTGAAAACATCTGTGCCTTGGCATTTTAGGAGCCTAGCTTCCTGTTTGTCTTTGTTTTTAGCTGAGAGCAGAGGGAAATAGATTATCTGAGAAAAATATTGACTCTGCCCATGAATGTTCTTTTGATTCACATGCTCATAGATGTGATGACCCATCTGTATTTGTTAACTGCAAGAGATTAAAAAAAAAAACCCTCCTCAAACTTGCTTAACAAAGAAGGGCATTCATTGGTTTACATAATTGGAAAGTTCAAAGGGTGGCATGCTTCAGGCATGGCTGGATCCAGGTGCTCAAAGGCTATCATCAAACAGTTACTTCTGTTCTCCTTCAGCTATCTGTCGTATTGGCTTCCTAAATAATCAGGTTCCAGTGACAATTATCAACTAATGCCTTTGTCCAGAGGATGGGAAATGCTAACTGGACAGCTAAGACAAACAATGACATCTAGGGAAAGTCTCTAAAAATTAACAGAAAAGATCTGTTATCAGAATAAAGAGAAAGAAATGTTAGATAAATAAAACAGTAAATTTATTCATCCAGTTGGAGTAGAACACAGAACACAGAAACCAGCACACGTAAATAGGATCTAATACATGGAGCAAGCATAGCATATTAGCGGGGAAATGGTAAGCTACTTAGTAAAGCATGCTAATTAAGTGGGAAGTCATATTGGGGAAAAAAGGTGAAATTAGATCTCTATCCTACACCATACCCAAAGCAAATTTGAGGGAAATCAGGAAGTTAAGTGTTACAAAGAGAATTTCAAACTCGTATATAATATAGTGTAGGGAAGATTGTGTAGGGAAGATTTTTGTTTAATAGACACAAAAGGATTATCGTAAGAGATTGAGAAATTTAAGTACATTATGATTAAGAAACTCTGCCAGTCAAAATAAAAAATATATATATAGTAAAGAAAATTAAAAGGCTGGTGCCGTGGCTCAACAGGCTAATCCTCCGCCTTGTGGCGCTGGCACACCGGGTTCTAGTCCCAGTCAGGGCGCTGGATTCTGTCCCGGTTGCCCCTCTTCCAGGCCAGCTCTCTGCTGTGGCCCGGGAGTGCAGTGGAGGATGGCCCAAGTGCTTGGGCCCTGCACCCCATGGGAGACCAGGAGAAGCACCTGCTCCTGGCTTCGGATCAGCGCGGCGCGCTGGCCGCGGCGGCCATTGGAGGGTGAACCAACGGCAAAGGAAGACGTTTCTCTCTGTCTCTCTCTCTCACTGTCCACTCTGCCTGTCCGAAAAAAAAAAAGAAAATTAAAAATCAAACTACAAACTGGAATGTGTGTACTACGTATAACTAGCATCAAAATTTAAAGTATTATAATATATAAAGAACTTAAAATTTATGGCAACATTATAAGCTAATTAGTAGAAAATATAGGGAAAAGACATAAAAACATAAGTGAAAATCACATGCAATTAATAAACATATAAAGACCTGGTCAATCTCACTGGTAGTTAGAGAAATGCAAATCAAGACCCTAATATGATGTGAAATTACACTCTGAGCATCAGACAAAACCACTGCCGGCAAGGAAGTGGACAAAAGAATGTGCATCCCTGCTGATGGGCACGTGAATCGGTGTAGCCACTGTGCCGAGCTGAAAGTCGCGTGGAAACCTTACCCTCCAGGTAACAGCAGCAGAGTCAGAGCCTCGACACAAAGATTTGGAGAACTAGGCGCTTCTGCCGTGAGGCCACAGCCAGCGGAGGCTGTTGGGAGGACGCAGGGCCTCCTCAGACACAAATGGCGCCATGACCCTGGGGATCCCTGCCTCCGTCACTGTGAGAAATCCCAGCTGCTCGTAAGCTGTCCAGTCTCAGGCATTTTGTCACAGCTTCTGAATGAATGAAGACAATCATTTTGGAAAAGAGTTATGATGTAAGGTTGAATAATTGCAAAACTTAGGAAAGAGCAGCTTCGCCCCTGGGTGCAAGGATATCCCTAACAGAAACCTCTTACATGTGTGTATAACCAGACACAAGATGCTCAAAACAGTGCCAATTTGACTATCAATCTTGAAACAACTCCAATGCCTTTTGACAGCGAAATGGATAAATATTTGGTAACAGGTTTACACAGTGGGACATTATATAGCAGTGGAAATGATTGGATGAGTAATTTCATTTTCTACAAACTTTTGGGAGTATCCTTGTCCTTCAAGCAAACTTCAGAAAAGTTCAGGAAATATTCGAATCATGAAAAAGCTGTTGCACGGATTTCAAGTATTTTTTGCAACAAAATAAGCTTATCTTTTAAAAACTATTTTCATTTATTTGAGAGGCAGGGAGAGGGAGAGAGGGAGAGAGGGAGAGAGGGAGAGAGGGAGAGAGGGAGAGAGGGAGAGAGGGAGAGAGGGAGAGAGGGAGATCTTCTATCTGCTGGTTCACTCCCTAAATGCCCATGACAACCTAGGGCTGGACCATTCTAAATCCAGGAGCCCAGAATTCAATTCAGTTCTCCCATGTGGTGACAAGGACCTGATTATCCAGGGTGCACATTCGCAGGAAGCTGTAATTGAAAGTGGGGCTGGGATTTGAACGCAGATGCTCTGACAGGAGACACTGGCATTCCAAGCAGCATCTTCCTTTTTGCATCAAATGCCTGCCCTAAAACAGACTTAATCGTGTTCTCTGTGAGCTTTTGGAAGCACAGTCTTCCCTGAGTTAAAAGGCATGTTCAAGATAAAACAAGGAGATAAAAAACACACAATGTAGGACAGTAGTTACCTCAGGAGAAGGAGGAGAAGATGAACAAGTGGAAATGACACAAATAAGTGTTGGTGACAAAGCTTTGGGTCTGTGTGGCCTGGGGGCTCATGGCAGTTTGTTCTGTGGGTCAACAATGACAGCATGTATGAACCAAGCATGCTGATTTATCCACTTCCGTGCACACTAGACATCCATTTGGTTCTAAAAGGTAAGCTGCTGGAGACACATTTGTAAATCTGAAGGCAGAGGCCAGTGTTAGGGAGATCTACTCTGGAGTTGATACATAGATGATATTCAAAGCCCTGACAAGAGTCCAAATGAAGCCAAAGAGTTCAAGGGAAGAACCCAAAGAGACACAGCAGAAGAAACTGAGCCAACCAAGAGGGACTGACCATGAAGGGAGGAGAAAAACCAGCAGAGTGCAATGCCTTGGAAGCTGGGGAAAAAAACCTCTCTGGATGGTGGCTGTTTGGTGTAGTGGTTAACACGCTAGCTTCTTGCGTCACCCGCATCTCATACCAGAGTGTCTGGGCTTGAGTCCTGCCTCCAACACCTAATTCCAGCTCCCTGCTAATGCACAGTCTGGGAGGTAGCTGTGACGGGCCCAAGCAGGTGAGGCCCTGCCACCTCTGTGGAAAACCCACATGAAGTTCCTGGATCCTGGCTCTGACCTGGCCCCACTCTGGCTGTTGTGAGCATTTGAAGAGTGAACTAACAGATGGAAGATCTCTGTCTCTCTTTGAAGCAAATAAAATAAATTTTTTTAAATTAAAGAAGTCTCTGAAGTAAGGGTTAATTGTGTCAGAAAGATGGGTCTGAGAAGTGACCATCAGACTTGTCAAGCTCAAGGGTGTCCTTGCAGAGGGCAATTCCCGTGGAGTGAGGAGAGATGATGAGGGTTTATGCCTATGATAAAGACTTTTTTTTTAAAGATTTATTTATTTATTTGAAAATCAGAGTTACACAGAGAGAGGAGAGACAGAAAGAAGCCTTCCATCTGCTGGTTCACTCCCCAATTGGCCACAATGATCAGGAGCCAGGAGCCAGGAGCTTCTCCCAGGTCTCACATGGGTGCAGGGGCCCAAGGACTTTACTGTTTACCCAGGCCATAGCAGAGAGCTGGATGGGAAGAGGAGCAGCCAGGACTAGAACCGGCGCCCATATGGAATGCCAGCACTGCAGGCCAGGGCGTTAACCGCTGCACCATAGCACCTGCCCTATGTCAAAGACTTGTTTTACACCCTGGGTGACATCCCTGCCCCACCCCAATCTTGCCCTCACCGGCCCATCCCCACATCACCAAGACATTGGGCAGTGGTCTAGCCGTTTATGTTGCTGTCACATCTTCTTCACGACAAAGTCATTCACAGCCAGGCCCCAGACAGCCTTTCGTGCGCCACCGCCCACACCCAGTGTGCTTCTTACTCAAGGCCATCTCTTGTTTCTCAGGTCAAGCACCTGTCAGCTCCATGTGCTTGGTCTTTTAGTCTCTCCCACAGCAGGCAGATTCTGAAGACTTCGCTCATGTGAGCTATCTGGAGTCTTCCCAACATCCCTGGCCTTCTCCTCTTCTGCTCA
This sequence comes from Sylvilagus floridanus, assembly GCA_949820135.1. Classification (NCBI taxonomy): domain Eukaryota; kingdom Metazoa; phylum Chordata; class Mammalia; order Lagomorpha; family Leporidae; genus Sylvilagus; species Sylvilagus floridanus. Next base: position 9,617,205 of record OX463242.1, read on the forward strand.
CCGGGTGGAATTGGGGGACAGCAAGCCGAGCGATGGGGAAGCCTCACTCTGTTTCTGACTCTGCCAGTGCTATGGTTTGAATGCATCCCCCACGGCTGGTGTGTTGCATACCCACTCCCCAGTGTGGAGCTGTTGGGAGATGAGGCTAAATGCGAGGTGTCTGGCTCATGACGCCACCGCTCTCAGACACGGATTAATGCTGTGATCTCAGGAGTCGGCTGGATACTGTGAAAGGGGCCCCTCATTGCTCTTCCATGGATGGGTGTGGCCCCTTGCCCTTCTGCCATACACAGCACGAAGGCCTTTGCTAGATGCCAGTGACATGATTTGGGATCTCCCAGCCTCTAGAAAAGCAAGCGCATTTTCTTGATAATTTACCTGGTCTTAGATGTTCTGTCATAGCAACACAGAATGGGCTGGGTCCCAGATTCCTACTCTCTGAACTGGGGAGCTAGGGCTGGGGTGATTCTGGGCACCCTTCCACCAGGGATGATGATTTGCATTCTGGAGGCCCCGCCACTAAATTTAAGGCAGACCATAATCCTCTGCTAATTTGAAAGTGACCTGGCCTTTGGCTAGTGGGGAGGAAGGAGAGGGAGGGGAGCCTCGTATGCCAGCCTGCTTGGCTGAGTGGTTTTCCCTGCCTAGGCTTGAGACAGTGGAAGAGCAGTTTTGTCTTCATCTGACAGGTAAACTTGACAAGTATCCAAAGATGGGCTAATGGCCCCTCACTGAGCCCAGCATGGCCAGTTCTGGGTTTCAACTATTCTTCAGATTGCCAAGGCTTTGGGGACTGAAATAGAATTTTATTTTAAGCCATTGGTGAAAGAGTTCCTCATTTTGAAATGCTTAGTGATGACGGGTTTTATTTTTATACCCACCATTTCCTCGCACAGAAATTAAACAAATAAACAGATGCCACCCTCCTTCCCTCTTCTCTGTTTTTGGCGTGGGTCCTCCGACGGCGCAGTGCTTTCTACACCATCTGCTGGCTCTGCCAAGGTAATTAACAAGTGTGCACTATTCCCAGATGAAGCTAGTTGATAAAGGACAAATCACGCCAGGAACACAGAGAGCAAAGTAAGACGAGGGCAGGCCTGCTAGGCTGCTGCAGACCTGGCCTCTGCTGGGGTGTGTTACGCAAGCTGCCTATCAAATGTTAACTCCTAAGAGGTAGTTCACATGGATTTCACCCAGGAAATGGAATTTCACCCCTGCTGGGAGGCCCTAGAGAAGGAGTGAGGAAAATCACATGGTGTCCAGTGCTTTTTAACTCCCAGATCTTACTTTTATCATGTATGCTAGTTGTTGTGTTTTTTTTTTTTCCAAAAAGGAAAAATACAGGCATCGACCAAAGCTCAAACTAAGATGTTGTAAGGAATCTGAACTTGGCATAGGAGGCAGGCAGGTTCTGTCCTCACTCCCTGTCTGTTCTTCAGTGTGACAGTCAGTCCCTCTGAGCCTCATCCCCATGCCTGTAAGTTGGGAACAATAGTAACACCATTGTAACAATGCACGAGTCAAAGAATTCAGGTCAAGAGTCAGAGCCCATAAGTGGTAAATGTTGTTGTTGACATTGTCTTGTTAGGTGAGGATTCGTGACAGATGGCCTAATCCACCCTTAGTGCGCAGGGGATTAGTAACCCTCCTAGCAAGACCCACATTCTGAAACAGAAGCACTACAGAAAACAAGAGAGAACAGAGGGTTGACTGGAACAGAAAAGTGCGATCGAAAGCAGTATCTGGGGGCGGAAAACACACTTACAGCCTGTGCGCAGATACAAAAGACACAAACACCAACAAAGTGCACTGTGCCTTTGGATGCAGATTAAGGGCTGGAAGAGGAGATACGTGGTGGAAACTTTTAAAGGGAAAACAAAAATAAGCAGCTGGGCTGTTGCACGATTGCAATCCAAATGCAGAAATGAAGAACCATCTTCCTGAGAAAGGGGACATCCTCCCTCGGCAGGCTCAGGTAGCACGGAAGAGAAGCTGTCCTGAGCCGTCTTCCAGAGCTCGAGGAGGGTGGACAGTGAGGCGAAGCTGCCGCTGCTGCTTTGTTCTCTTTGCTGCTGGCTGGCGGAGGCAGGGCTCACACAATCTGCTTCTGGTTGCCCAGACAAAAACACCGCTGAGAAGGCTGCGTTAGGACAGCGCCGGGACTGCCCACAGCCAAGTCAGAAGATTGGTGTTTGTTTTCCAATGGCCACAAAACAAAACAAAACAAAACAAAACAAAACAAAACAAAAAAACGACTCTAGCCAGTCAAATGATAACGTCAACAACCCGTGGTCTCCTCTTTGAGGGCTGGAACTCGGTGTTTCTGGACAGAATGACTCTCGGCAAATATCAGATTCACCCGTGCTTGCCACAGTGCTAGATCTCTTAAAATGTCGGCGTGCTAAGGAACACCTGGCTCATTGCTACCAGCCAGCAACCCAAACCTAGAAGAACAAAAGGTACAGCCGTCCCTGGTGTGTCTAGGGGTCTTTGCCTTCTTCCCTCTTGAAAGGCTTCAATGTTGAAGTTTTCCTGAGTGGCAGCTGGGACTACAGGGTACAATGACCTAATTGCATCCAATTCTGATTTCAAAATCCAGCTCAGAGCGCACCAATCTGTGGTGTGCTCCCCAAGCCCATTACTAACCACAGGAGTTAAAGGCTCCTGCTCCTCTCCTTGTCCTGGTGTATAACAGGGACACCCTGCTGTCATTCACCAGATCAAGGCCCTTCTAGCAGGATGAATGATTACTGTTGACAACACCCAGTGTGGGTTGGCTCAGTGGACCTGGGATGGCTCACCAAGGCTTCCTGCAAGAGGAAATGCTCAATTTTGAGGCACACATGGGGTTTTTCTGGATTAAGGAGGAGAGGACAGAATTGCAGTGCAGAGACTAAGGAAGACATGATGACAGCACAGTGTTTGTGGTCCTGTTTCCTTGACTGAGGTCTGGAGAAACACTGAAGAAACTGTGGCAAACATAGATGAGAGTGCACTCTGCACAGCCCTGTGGGGGAATTTAGACCTCATCTTGTGTACCGAGGAAGACATTTAAGAGTTTTCAACGAGTGACCAGATTCAAGAAGATTCACTCTGATGGCCATGGCGAAGATGGACCAACTATGAAGTAACAAAGGGATCCAGGGAGACCAGGACATCGGGTACCTGAATCAAATGAGGGGGATCTGGCATGAGGTTGCTGCTATATAGGTGGAAAGTGGGAAGCAGGTGTGAGAGGAGGGGTATTTGACCAATTTGTAAGGCTAAATGGCAGAAGAAAGGTTTTGAGATTTGGAGCCTTGGTTGGAATTCTGACTGTACCTCTTAGAAGGTGAGTAGCCTTGGACACATTTCTATAGGATAGGATTATTTAAAAGAGTTAATAAAATGAAAAAGGCAAGGAAAAGAGCCAGTGGCCTGTGTATACAAAGTGTGTCTAAAAACTGTGCACACACCTAGTGCCAAGATCAGTGAGGGGGGAGGGGATTCTGAGCTGCCTGACACATTTTTGTCACATCTAGAATTCCTCTAATAAAGAGTAGACTTTAAAGATAAGGGCTGTTTCTCATTGGCTTTCGCTTATCTAGCACCTATCTTGGTGCTCTGCACGTGTTGGTCAAACTGAACCTAATTCTTGAATTTGATCAGGTCTATTTTGGGGTGCAGACCGGAGAAAGCACGTATCAGAATGGCACATTGAGGGCTTGGAGAGCGCACTTTTCACCACAGGCAACCACTCACTCACTCCCTTAGTGCTCACATCAGAAGGGTTCAAGCAGAAGTTGCCATACGCTCTCCATTTTATGAGAGGGATTTTTACTTCTGAGAAGTGAGGCAGTTATGTGTTTTTGGATTGCTAAGTGGCCGCAGTAAATCCCAGGACACAGCCTCCTGAGAGGGGCACACATGGCCCCAGCATGCTGGTCAGAGCACAGGACACAAGACAAAAGGTAGGAGTTGCCAGAGCCCACAGGGGAAAGAATGGCCAACAGCAACCCCTGTCTTGGATCTCACCTGCTCCTATGGGAGAGACTCTGCCAATGACTGAGACTACAGCACAATCTGGACCCCTTCCCAGCTCTTCACCAGCTTTCTTCCCTCACAGGCGAAGTTCTACTATTTATGGGAGTCGGTCCCAGTTCCTCGACCTGACATTGGAGAACTCCCCTCTCTGTGCCCCATCTGCCTTTTCTTTCCAGCATGATCCCTTCTCCAGCAGATACAAACTCTTTCTCTTCTACTCAGAGACAGAACTGACCTTGGGCTTTCCGACTCCAGAGTCGTTGCCCGTGCCAATCACGCCTTCCTCAGAGGCCAGGTACACTTGAGTTCAAGGCCAACTTGGTGTTGGACAGATTTGCACAGCTTCCCCTAGCCTCAGTCTACTCATTTGGCGAAGGGGATAATAATTCTTTGCAGACTCGCGCTGGGCTTGAACAAGTAAACACACGCCATGTGCAGCACATACCACGCAGTCAGTACCATCTGCCTTCACCCTGTAGGTCAGCTCAAATCCAGCCTCTGTCAAGATCCTGATCTTCACCCAAAGCCATCCTCCTCCCCTCCACCTCCCAGAAAAGTAATAATAGACAAGTGCTATTGGCGGTTTCTCTGGACCTGGTGCTGTTTACATGAATAATCAGTTGTGCACCACAACCTTAGGTAAGTTTCCTCATTATCTGCATTTTACAGTTGAATAAATTAAGACAGGGAGATTTAGGAACTTGCAACAACATGGGAGAGGGAGATTCCCAGGCACTGTGATAGAGGGTCTACACTGCTGGACGTGAAATGCCCATGCACTCAAGTGACTTCCTGGGAGGCTCGTCCTAGTGCCTCATGCTGTGAGTGTAACCCAGCAGCATGGACAGAGGCCCCACTGCATGCCTGCGGAGTGCACCAGACACCAAACACGAATTAGGCAAAGTCCAGCCATGGGGCACTCAGAGTCAACTGAGAGCAAGCCACACAAACAGATCGATGCCATCCACCATTGCACGTGTGCCAGCTGAACCTTCCAGTCAGCGTGCTCACTCCGGTAAGGGAGGGCTTCATGGAGGAAGTGGTCACACCTTCCCATCTGATGCTCTTCTCAAGACCTGTCCTTTTGGCATTGTCCTTTACTTTTCAACACTTTTTTTTTTCTCCCCCTTACCCATTGTGGGGAGGAGGTCTTCAATAAACCAAATAAATGGACGACAGGATTCTGAGGCCAAAACAACATGGGGAACTCCTGCTGCCAGCCAGGGGAAAGAAATGAGCTCTGTGTGTTGGATTCTTCCCTGTGAAGGATCGAGCCTGGAGGCTGGAGAGAGGGGGCGGACAGCGGAGCTGCAGGTCCTGCTGCAGACCCTCCAGGCGTCAAGTCGGAGGTTTGTGCAGGGCGCAAACCGGGAGGTGCTAGGAAAGAAGCAGCCACTTCGGAGCCCTTGCTGAGTCAATTCTGCATGGACAAAGGGCCAATGGAGACTCGGGCTGCATCCAACCTGGGCCTCCGGAGTTGGCGTGAGCAGTCAGACACTCTCTGGAATTAGATGGACCAGGCCTCGTTGCCCTCGTTGCACAGCGGAAGTTAGTAAAAGTCAGGGAGCACATTCTTATTGAAGTTAGAACCCCTTTTTTGTTCTTGTGTTCTCGGCTTGCAGTAAACGCCCGTGTGTCTCCTGTGCTTGGGCTCTGTGACTGCTCCCCTAGTGTTGTCTGAGAGATGGCTGCTCACTGGTGACCATGAACCCAGCCACGCCACTCTCCAACGTCTCTCTCTTTCCTGTCTGCCGGCCTCATTCTGAAGCTAGACCTGTAGTTCCGAAGTCCACTCTGGAGCTTTGCGCTCCTACTCTTACCAAGAAGTCACCCCTGCACTCCTGCCCTTTGTGATGCATCACCCCTACAGTTTTGAAACTTGTGCGATCCAATGCTCAGATGTTTCTCCATGAGGGATCTCAGTTCTGCATGATTCTCCCTCTTGGTACAATACACCCCAAGTTCTGGTACTCCATGGAGATCTTTACTGGGTGGGATGGTAGAGAGGGCACGAACTTGCTATCAGAAAACCCTCATTTTCAGTCCTGGCTCTGTCACTTGCTGCCAGAGAAACTTGGGCAAATGTCAGTCTCTCTGCCTCTAAGCTCAAGCTCTCTCCTTCCAGGGCTTCACAAGGGTTAATACCGGAGCTGTGCTAATGGCCACTGCACACAGCAGTTCCTGATAAAATAAGTCCGGAGTGTGACATCCGTGCCCTGAGGCTGGAGCAGAGAGACCCAGCTGAGGCTTGTTTGCTGAGAAGGAGCAGGAAGGTGTGCAGCTGTGGGGACTCCAAGCCCTTCCAGGCAAACAAACCAGTACAAACCTGGCAGGCTCTCCCATCAGCCACCCGGTCACAGGCAGGGAAATGAAGATTCCCATTAGGCTGCACCCAGCTCTCAGAGTTCCTGCGTCTCCTCCCTGCTTCTTAGAACCACCCTGGGAACAGGAGGCCCTTGTTCTGGTGATACCAAAAGTTAGGCCCAAAGAGGCCACTGACTCATGCGAGGTCACGGGGAAAAAGGGTGTCAGATGCCTATCTGAGACTGCTCTTCCAGGTCCTCCTCCATCTGCTAATTAAGAGTCTACCTAGTGACGCAAAAGCGTTTGCAAAACTCCCTGTGTAGGCAAAGGCTGTTGACATGTGGTTGCAACGGAAATCATGCAGGAGGTCCCTTTCTCGGAGGATTTTCCAAGCTGAGCACAGACAAGACGATAGATGGGGTTTGGGCAGCCCTGAGTGGGCTCAGCTGAACTTGGAATCAGGGCAGGTGGGAAGGAAAGGAGGAGTCAGAGAGCTGAGAAGGAGGGCAGAGAGCACTTGGTGTACTGACGGCAGAGGCACATTCTCAGAGCGTCCTGCCCAGGGAGGCAGGTGGGGCCTTGGGCATGGTGACTGGGCCATAAGTGCCTCTCAAGAACATTTTCCACCTCCACATCTCTCCCCACCCGAGCAGGCCGGGCTCCAGGGGCATGTGCTGTTTCTGGGACATGCTTGGTTGCTTCCTGTCTTCCTGAACTCACAGGGAAGTCTCTGAACTTGAACTTTCCTCTCATAACCACTGGAAGAAAAAACATTGGCTCAAATGTCTCTTCTTCTAGGCTTTGGAGACTTCTGTAGGCAGATAAGGCCACCCTCTTTCATGCCTGATCATGATTCTTGGTAAAAATAACGATGGGTCCTTGAAGGCTTTATCTATCATCTATCTATCAGTGTGTGTGTGTGTGTGTGTGTGTGTGTGTGTGTGTGTAGGTTCCAAAAAGTTCATGGGAAATAGAATTGAAAGATAGCATGAGAAGCTGGCATTGTGCAGCAGGGTAAGCCACTGCCTATGAGGCCAACATCACACATGAGCACGGGTTTAAGTCCTAGCTGCTCCACTTCCCATCCAGTTCCCCACTAATACTGGCAAAGCAGTATTAAAGCAGCAGAAGACATTCCAAATACCAGGGCCCCTGCACCTGCATGAGAGACCCAGATGGGGTTCTGGGTTGCTGGCTTTGGCTTGGCCCATCCCCAGCCATTGTGGGTATTTGAGGAATGAACCAGAAGATGGAAGATTCTCTCTCTCTCTCTCTCTAACTGCCTTTCAAATAAATAAATAAATCATAACATTTTTCCATGAACTTCTTCCAGCCACCTTATATATATATGAAACATTCATTTGTAAAAGTCCATGTGAAATAGAGACAATGCTGTACGTTGAATATAGTTTTCTCCTTCTGCCTGTCAGCAAACTCATGCAGGAGTTTAATCTTTACCGTCATGTGTAGTACCTGGTAATAAGAGGACAGAAACTTAAACTGGCTCTGGTGTTTATAGGCACAGACTTTGAGAAGAGATTAAGATCTGATAAGATCACTGGGGTGGAGCTCCCATGATCGGATCTGGTTTTACAGGAAGAGGCTGAGAGAATGGACAGCCACACAGACAGCCACGTGTATTTCCTGACTTTTGCTGTGTGATTCCATATGGCACCTGGGAACCCCACCAGCACCGTGAAGTGATGTAGTCAGTGAGGGAGTGGCTGGTGGAGCTGGCACCATGCAGTTCGGACTTTCAGTGTCCACCACTGTGAGCTAAAGATGCCTCAGGTATTTTGTTACCGCAGAATAAAAGCTGACTGACACAAAGAGGTAGAGAGGTGACGGATGATAGAGAATCTCATCCGATTATTAATAACTCTGCGTCAGTGTCTCTGTTTTATCTCCCAGCTTCCTGAGCAGAGACCAGGAGGGCAAAAGTAATTTGTCCAGTATGATTCAGCTTGGATCAAGACTCAACCTATTGCCTCCTCTCTCAGACCCGATGAGAGGCTCTCCATATTGCCATGCCCATGACATAGGATTCATTTGTCTAACTAGCTCCCCTTCTATCAGAGCCTGGCTCTAGGGGAGAAATCCAATGCACATCTGTTGAATGGAATTGATTTGAAGGGAACTGGCAATTAGAAGGCTTTAGAGACGGCTCTCAGACGATGGGACAAGGTGCTTCAGAACAAAAGATGAATTAGGGAAGCAGGAGCCAATTAGCAGAGGATGCTACAGCCTCTGATAAGGAGCTTTAATTTGATAGGAGCCGATTGGGAGCCATCCATCGTGGAGCTGGGGAAAGGCAGTGACAAACCCCTAACGACACTCAAGGGCCTTTGAAACCTTTAATTGCTGCCTGCAATTTTTCTATTTCCTTGTAGCAGTGACACGAGAGGATGAGCTGGGAGCTGCCATCTGCCCCCAGGCTGCACTGTCCACAGCAAGGGCACAGTGGGACATCGTCCCTGCCCACTGTGCATAGCAGGACTTTTGCAAAGTAGCCCTCCTTGCCCCCTGCACCTTCCATGGCTCTTGGGCAACACAGTCTCCAGGACCAGCAGCCAGCACTGTCATTGTCGCCTGTCTGCAACTTCTCTGTCTCCCTTCTCTGCCCACTTGCTAACTCTCCCTGCTCCCTGTCCAAAGGGCACATTCACGGCTCACAGAATTCCAGTTCCTCAGAGACAGGCAGCTGGCTCCTCTCCTTACGACCAGCAGACCCAGAGTGCTCTGGAAAGAAGGAAGGCAGCAGTGAACTCTTGCTCGTAGAGAAGTCGGGGTGGGCTGCTCTGTGTTTTGATCTCAGTTGTCAGTACTTGGGACCCCTTCGAGTCTTCCGTCTGGCACACAGGAGCTTGCAGGATGGTGGCAGGGCGTGGCCTCCGAAAGCCCATGAGTCCCTGTATCCGAACCAATTCAGACGTCCAGAACAACAGACTTCTGAAGCCACTTGATGCCACCGGTCAGTGTCGCATTGTTTTCATGGGATGCACCATACAAGCACTCCATACTCCCATTGTCACCAGCCCCATGACAGTGCCTCACTTAATTCTGAAGATGCCCAGGAGGTTGATCCACGCTACAAACCTCCATTCCCACCCCGGTAGGGGAGAAACAATGACCAAAGCCCGGGTAGGAAAAGGAAAAGCAACCTCTGGGTAGCTGGGGCCGGCATGCCGAAGCGGGCACCAGGTGTGTTAATTACACTCCGTCGCATGTTGGTTGATGATGCGGTCACTTGTGTGCTGTGTTCTGGCCCTGCGGCATCTGTGCTGAAGACGTCCTTGGTATTTTGCTAAGCAAGATGAATATCAGCCAGATGGTGACTTCACGAGGACATAATTCATGTAGCATTTTCCTGCCCCAGCACAGATTTCTCTGAAGGAATTTTGAATGCCATGCAGAACAAAACAGAACAAGAAAACTCAAATCCCCTAGTAGGCTCTGCTGTAAGTTGAAGATGAATGGTCCAGGCGGTGATGCGACAGGAGCCCAAATGGCAGTCGGATCCCAGGCTCCGGGCTGCAGATCATGCCAGCCCATCACCCCGTCTCTTGCAGAGCACACCGATATCACTGTGGGCATTTCCAATTCCCCCCGCGGGGGAACGGCATACGCTGAGTCCCGAAATGACATGCCACAGGAAACTGGGTCACTTCCCCCTACACACGCTTTTCTGAAAATTAATTTTGTGTAGTGACAGGCCTCGTCAGCACCTGCTTGCTCAGTAATTTGATTTTGACAGTGACCAAGTGAAGAATGAGCTCTGGGCTTCAGCAGCCAGAGCTGGCTTTCTGCGTATAGGAAGGGCAGTGTGGGTGGGTGGGGAGGGGCGGGGTGAGGGATAGGAGAAAAGCTCATCTCTCTCATCAGAAACTCTTAAAAAGCAATCCTGAGAACGCTGGCATCAGGACAGAAGCTGGGAAGCAAATTAGCCCGGTTCCTGTTTGCTTTAGAAAAATCCTGATCCCTGACAGTACTAAGTGTGTGACCCACATAGAGTTAACAAAGTAGGCATCCCCCACTTGTGGGTGGCATTTTAGACCTGGTAAGCCTGTCTGGAATTCAGGAAATTTCTGCAGCCTACACACTTGAATCCTGAACCACGAATTAAGGATATGGTGACTGAAGGTCACTCTGCTTTGAAACAAGGTCAGCCCACGACAGTTTGGAAGCCACCATAACCAGGGCAAAGTAGGCAGGTTGGGTGCATCCACATTCCTGAGGACTCTGCCGAAGATCTGCCCACGTCACACCAACGCAGAGCCAACAGGCAAGATCAGTCTCCGTCTCATGCAAGGCCAGAACCAGCTCAGCCAAAGTGCTGCTGCACTGTGTCCTTGCTCTATTTATTATTGAGGCATGACTAGCAGCCATCACAGCAGCACAGGCTATTTCTTGCACGCTCGCTGTGTGTGAGCCTCACTGTTGTCAGCTGCACACACACCCCCCCCCCGCTCGGAGGGCAATCATTGAAGGAAGATTGCCTGCTCTGCCACCTCTACTGTGTGACCTCATACAGGAAGCCAAGCCTCTCTGAGAGTCAGCATCAACATATATTCAACAGGAATAAGAAAGAAACATTTGGTAAGGATGGTTTGAATGCTTGATTGATGGTCTGGAACATTCCAGGTGCTCAGAAAAGTCAGCGAGCATTGTTCACCAGTGCGCACAGCTGTGCAAGTGGAACAGGAAGTCTCAGAAGTCCAACAAAGGGTACACCATTCTCATGTGCTTAAAAACGAGATAGGAGCCCAGGCCCTCTGAGGCTGCTGGGGACAAGAGGGCTGATGCGAATTCATGGCCAGCAGCCCAATGACAGCAGCCCCTGCTCTCCCAGCAGGCTTTGGCAGGCCAAGCTTTGGCAAACAGCCCGCCGTATCCATAAAATAACCTCTGTTGTTTCACGGGGAAGCACTTTGATTTCTTCCAAATAAAACACAGCGACCCTCCGCCCCTACTCTCAGAGCCGAATCAGCACCAGGGGAGCTGGCTCCTGCCAGCAGCCCAGTGTCACCAGGGAGAAGAGGCTGGGCAGGGTGACTCAGCAGAAAGTGGCCCGCCCACCCCCAGGGCCAGCTGCTGGCCAGAAAAGGAAGGGCTCTGTGAGGCAAACAGAAAAGGACACTGCGTGGGTCGCCGTGGGGGCAAAGCGTCCTTTGTCTGCGGGGACTGTTGACATTTCAGCCGGCAGAGAGGCCGGGCCTGGTTGGGAGAGGCAGGACCCCTCCAGAGGCTACCTAGGATGGACTAGCCCTCTCTTCTGTGGCTCTGACTGGACACCACAGTCCCTGTCCTAAATTCACCATTTATATTTTCAATGTGAAATTCACACGGGAGGGTTTTCTACTGTGACTTCCACCTTGAAGACGGGGAAACCAAAGAACAAAAAGGGCCAATCATTTGTCCAGGGTAGCACAGCCAGTAAGTGGGGGAGCTGGGCTTAACCCACATCCGTCTGGCCTCAAAGACCCTGGGTCTGCTGGCCGGGTCTCCCCTGCTGATGGTGTGACTGCCTCCCACGCTGCTCTGTGCTTCCGGGGAGCCGGGAGCTAAAAGCCAACATTCCACGGTTTCTCAGGTCTGCCTCTTCTCTCCCTTTGCCATCATTACCCAAAAACAACCCTCACGTACTCTTCCTCCATCCTCTCACTTCCTCCCCCTGGTCCTTTCTCTACCAGCTATCCTTGCCGGCCACCCTGCAAGGTGGTGGGCCCACCCCCGTGACCGGCTGCCACCTGTGTCTCAGTCCGTCCCGTCCCTCTCCCCCAGCCTTCCTAGGACTGACCTAGGACTCGCAGCCTCCAGGAATCCATTCCTCTCCCTCCAGCTGGATGAAAAGGCCAGTGGAAGCTCACAGAATGTCCAGGACTTGAGGGCATAGAATTTGACTGCTTCTCCCATGTGTGGCGCTACTGCTACAGTCTCAGAGCAGTGAGTGAATGCTTCTCACACAGTGCAGTGGAGGTTCACCCCAGCAACACAACCAGGGTGCAGTGCTACACTGCTCCAGAGCATCTGTAAAGATCTCCAGTTCTTGGCCTTCCAAGTCCATGGTCGGTTGCCCTACCTGGCTCTGTGAAGTTGGAAGTGGGCAAGGGGTCAGCTGTGGCCAAGAAATTGTGAGTGGAAGTGAAAAATGTCATTTCCAAAATGAGCCTTCACAGGGCAAGGGGGCAGAGTTTTCAGTCGTGGTGACCAGCACACCGTAGAGGGTGGCTGCTCTGTCAGCGAGAGTCCTCAAATACCGGAGCCCTGTAGCGCCACACAGTGCGAGCAAGAGGCAAGCTGTTCTTGTTTGGAAGCCCTGAAATTGCTGTTGTTTTTCTGCATACCCTATCTTATCCTGAAGAGAGTAACTCCAATCTATTATTAAACTGAGAAAAGTCATTGGGAGCATTTGCCAATAATGGTCATGCCCTAGCTGGTTGGATGAACCCCCAACATTATTACCAGCAAACGTCACAGGACCTAGCAAGTTTAATGAGTAATTTAGAAACAAGTGATCATGGATTCTCTCTGTATTTCTAATCAGTGTATTTCTTTACCAGACCGCAATCCACCCTTTATGTCTCACTCCTCCCTATGAGCCTGGGCAAGATACAGAGTGTACATGGTCTGCTCCATTTATTATGGACAAAACTGTGGCTAGGAGCGGTTGTTACCCTTTCAAGATCACGGCAAGGAAGGGATGGCTGGGATTCCTGACTCCTAGCCCAGGATTCCTTCTCTTGGACTGAACTTCGAAACATTTAGGATTTTAAAAGCTTATTATTTGGGAAGTAAAATTTGAGCCAACAAAGGAAAAACTTGAGTGCTAAATCACTTGTCAATGATTTAAGTTCCCTTTGGTTTCTAAGCATTCACAACCAGTAAATTATTTTTGTTGCCATTTTGATCACCATTACTATCATTTTTTATAAAAATTTGTTTTACTCATTGAAAGGCAGAGGGAGAGAGAGAGAAAAAGAGATTTTCCATCTACTGATTCACTCCCTAAATGGCCGTGATAGTTAGGGCTGAGCCAGACCAAAGCCAGGAGCCAAGAATTCCATCCCAGTCTCCCACATGGATGGCAGGAATCCAAGTACTTGGACCATCCCTGTTACATTCCCAGGTGTGTTAGCAGGGAGCTTGAACAAAAGTGGAGCAGCAGGGACTCAAATCATCACTCTGATATGGGATCTGGCATTGCAGGTAGCAGTTTAATCCACTACACCACAACACCAGCCCTCTCCTAATTTTTTAATAGCAAATACCTGAAAAACAGCAAAGTGGTGAAAACTGCTATTTGTTGCAATGATGCTTTATCTTTGTCCATCCTCAGAAACATCAGATGAGGTACCATGGTTTAAGAGGGATTAAATCAGTTCCTCAAAATCACACTACAAGGAGTGGTAGAGTTGATAGAACATTTGAGCCAACCTCCAGGGGCCATGGTCTTACCCATTACCCTATACATGCCCTCTACGTCTACTTAATAGCCCATCATCCCTAAAAACTCAGTCAGTCAACGATTAACTAGTGCTCCCCCGAATGCTTCTCTCTCTAATCCCGGTTTTCATCATGTGCTGATCGGCCACCCAGCCTTCACTGCTTGCCTTGCCCTCAGCTTCTCTCTCTCCTCCTCCAACCCATCATTGAGTCACTGAACTGCACTATTTCTTTGTGTACGTCTACATATCCTCCCCTGCCTTTCTGGCTTCACTGCCACCCCTCCAGTCCAGGCCTTCATGATGTCATGTCTAAACTACTCTAATTGCCTCCTAATTGGTCTTCCTGCTTTCTCGTGCATCCTCTACTTAGGACTTGATTAATCTTCCCGGAACATTGCTCTGCTCCTCAAGGCTTAGACTCTCCAGGAATGCCCTGTTTGACAAAGCCCAGACTCTCCAATGTTATCTATTCCACTTCTCTGGAAGCTGATTCCCCAGAATCCTCATCTTCTACCAAATACTAAATGATAAGTAATCAGCGTTTCCTCAACTTTCCACATGCATTCTGTAGCCCACACCTTTCCCCACAGAGCTCCTTCTGATGGCCATGGCCTCTGTCTCTTACTCCCCTTGCTGATGTTCCTAGCCTTCCTTCAAGGGTGTGACATCTTTTGTGAAGCGTGCCCCATGAGCATTTCCAGATTATTACCACTTTAGGAATTCTCTAAGATTGTCTGCACTATTTGGTTATATTTGGTTCTAAGGCTAGGACTCCTTAGTCACATTTTAAGAGGACATCTGATCTCAGCTTGTAAACTCAGTGGATCTTAGAGCAACTGGGACCAAACATCTCTTTTTTTCAGATAGTTGCAAATTACAATATTTTATTTGTTATAAGATCATAAGCCTTGATTTTTAGCTTCAGAAAATAAAATAGATAAGATTTATATACTTCATTTTTATCTCCAGTGTCTAGTTCAAAGATGTGTAATAAAGTCTTGCTAGATCTTTCTCTAGCTATTTGCCCATGTGTGAATCAATTTCTTTCTCAGCCTATTATTTAAAATGAAGGCTTGGGGTTAGATGAGTGGTTATCAGGGTATAAACTTTGGAAATCTTAGAGTTCTGGAGACTTTTTCAGGAGAGTTTTGGTGCAGAGGGAAAGGAAGAGTCAAACAGGTAGGACCCCTCTTCCTCCATTTTCAGAGATGCCTCTTGTGTCAACTTACTGGTTTATATTTCTTCCTATAATTTCATTTTTACTAAATGTTCCCCACAGCACCAATGCATTTGAAAACTACAGAAACTGATTATTTCTAAAGTCTCTTCCAGTTTTCTATTTTCTTAATCTGTTGATGAGGATGAAGGGGAATAACGGCTAACATGTGTTGAGCAAGTGACAAACACTTGCTGTCTGCAGACACTCTGGTCATCTCTGCTTTATGGGAAAGGTTTAGAACAAGGGTACACGACGAGTGAGCAACTGAGACATGAATTGAAAACAGTGTGACTGACTTACCAACACTGCCTTTGTAAGCTTCTTAGGGAGAAAGGTTAGGAACTTAATCCCCGCCCCTTTTGCTTGCTTTGTAGGGAGATGCAAAGCATTATGGTTTTTACAGAACTGTTTGGTGAAGATGACTCAAACACCTGGTCAACTTGCATCTCCTCCATAGGAATGACAAGCTTGCATATGGATGTTAGTAATATTGGTGACATGTGAACACTCATCTCTCCTACTGTATTATTTGGAGTCTGGCAGACAACTGAGCTGCAGGGATTTAAGTAGACTTGACTGTCCAAGGGTTTAACATTCCTGGTAACACTGCTAATCTCTCCAGCAAACCACAACACAACTCAGAATTCAGTATTGAATTGAACCCAAAAGAATCTTCTTTCAGCTAGCCTGCAAACCAAGATACACAAGGCAGGTGTCTCTAGCCAGTGAATTTTGTATATATAACTATGCAAAACCAAAACTTCATTAACACTAAGAGACACCACAAGGTCTTAAATTAAAAAAAAAGTGAACCAAGAGAACTAGGAAATTTCCATTCAGAGAACACTCAGAGTGGTTCCAAGACAAGCAAGATGTAGCTGCAGCCAGACCATTTGCCTTCGACTCTCAATGAGGAACCAAACCGTACAGTAAAATCCATAAATTCCTTGTATCCAGTGCAGCCAAGATGTCTTAGAAGGGCTGATCCAAACACCAAATCCTCATCAAGAGATTTTCCTCTCTGCTGACCAGAGCCCTCTGTGTGTCGTACCCTGATTAGCAACCAGATTAGAATCTAGCAGAAGCCGCCCCATAAAGTTGATTTTCCAGGAGCTGTTGTGTAATTTCTCTTAGAATTTGTGAGCCTGATTTGGAAACTCTTGATATTGCATGGAAATCATCACTGTGCTGATTTCAATCAACTTAAAAACAAACAAAACTAGGGCAGAGGAGTTGAATGAAAGAGGAAAGGAGGCCTTTAGTAGTGGAAGACACACCTACACAGTAGCGTATTTTAGGGGAGGAATACGGTCAGTCACAGAGCTTTAAAGAGATCCAGGCCTTTCCTCCCATTCCTTCCTATTTCTCCTGCTCACCTTGGGTCTCCACTTCTCACATACTCACCTGTGACCTCAGCTTCTCTACCTTCTGTAATTTTACCTCCTGATTGGGGGTGGTATGATAATGAGGTCCCCCAAGCTGGGTCCTTGAGAAAGGAGAATGATCCTCGGTCTGCTGGTGTTCCACATTTCTTCTGAGGCTTTCAATGGCTTAAAATAAGGCTCTTCCTTATTTTAAGGGTACCGCAGACGTCATTAAATTTCTATATTTTAGGGTCAAGAACTGAAGGAAATGAAACTCTTGTGGCTGGGTCACGGCTTCTATCTGATTCATTTCCAAAGCCAAGTTTGAGAAGCTGTCATTATGTATGTTTAAAAATAAAAAAAGGGACCGAGAAACTCTTTAATAAAAAGTGAGAGAGAAGGAGAGAGAGAACAAAAGCTGCAAAAATAAGGCCAGGACTCTATCACTTGCTCTGACATGAACTCACCAGTCTAGGTTTTCCCTGCGCTATCCCGAGGTTGCAGGACGAGCACAGAGAAATAGATGCGGCCCCATCTTCTGGCAGTCCGAAGTAACAGCGGAAGCAATTTGACTTTTCAGCTGTGGTTTGCATGGTTCATACTTTAAGGTATTCTTCAAGGTTTGACTTTCCTCAAGGTACTTGCCAGAGGGTAACCGTGAGAAATGCTTCTGCTCCCAAAAGCAGAAACACGGGGCCCAGGTGAGTGGCTGTCAAGGAAGCTGTGGGATCTAAGGGCAAGCATGTCACATGTCTGGGTAGAGGGCAGACCTCAGTGTAGGAGCCTGTGGCTGGGCAGTTGCCTTCCATGCACAGAAGTAGTGCCCCTTGGATGAGCCAGCTGAGATGGACAATGTTCCATAGAGACAGCGTCTCCAGCGTAACTAGACAGTAACCTGAGGTCTGCAAGAACAACGAGCGATGACACAAGCTCACATCTAATGTGCATTACAGTGCTGAGGGCTGTTCCTCAAGACAGTCTCAGAGTCGAATTCACCCAGGGCTCACATGCAACCAGGAATTACTGAGCTTGGTGCGGGTGGGTGAGGCCTGGAGGAGTGGGGGTGATGGCAAGGTGAACCAATTCTGCCATTATTCCTGACATGAAAATTAGACTAAAGAGAAGGGCGAGAAGCAGCTGACTGAGTCTGAGGGTTGGGCAAGTGCATCTGCTTGTTTTTCTTCCTCTGAGGAGTCTGCATCCCCAGGCATGACTGACTGTGCTGGGACGAACCCAGAATTACCGAACTCGTTCCAGTGGAGGTGGGCCTGGGTGGAGAGCTGAGCTAAGCCGCAGCTGCAAACAAGGCCTCTCTACATCCCACGGAAACAGCAACGTGTTACAGAGGGTCAGATCATGGTGACTGCAAAACCTGGAACAGGGTATTATCCACCTACATAGACCATTAAACCCAGGACATGGGCCTCTGTGTTCTGAAGTCAGGTAAACATCTCGGATTTCATTCAAAGTACAAACTAAGAAAAAAACACTTGCATGCGGCACCTGCCGAGACAATGACCATCACCCCTCTAGATTGTCCTCAGAGAACTCCCTCCTGTCTCCACCACCCAGCTTGGGTTTGAATCAGACTCACTATAATCATATTGATGTCAGTAATAGCAACAGCAATCATTAATCTACCTTGTGCTTCCACTCTACGCCAGGTACAACATGATGTACTTTGCATAAACTGCCTCACTGAACTTTTAAAACAGAGCTATGAGATAGGAATACCTTTGTTAAAGAAACAGATTTGTGAGGGCAGGCAAGGACACACCAAAGATCACTCAGTTAACTTCCTTTTTCATATGTTCATGAAATCACAGTTTTTTTTCTTGAGCCATGGTTGTCAGACCCTACTTGGGGCATTAGGGGTACAGCAATGCATAGAACATAGCCAGGTTTTGTGACCTTATAAAGTCCGCATCAGACAGATGGTAAATAAACGTGTCACACTATGGACTGAATTGTAGTCCCCTCCAAACTCAACTGGAGCATGCAGAAGCCCTAATTCCCGATGTGACTCTTTTGAGAGAAGACCTTTAGTAGGCATTGAAGGTTACAAGAGGTCACACAAGTCGTCATAATCCTCATCTGATAGGATTGTGTCCTTGTAAGAGAAACTCTGAGAACACACTCTGGGAAAGGTCACATGAGGGCTGCCCAGAGAAGGCCACTGTCCAGGAGCCAGGATGAGGGCCCTCACTGTCAGACCTTGATCTGAAACCTCCAGAATGGTGAGAAAGAAATTGCTATTGTTGAAGTCACCCAGTCTGTGGTATTTTGTTATGGCAGCCTGCGCTGACTAATCCATGTGGTATGTCAACTGATGACAAATGCTATGGAGATTGCTGTTTTATATTTCAGGGCTAGGGATGGCTATTTGGCATAAGGATTAGGTGTCTCCTCTCTGATGGGAAGCCTTTAAGGGAGAAATACAAAGTGGTGAAGCCAGCTAAGTGGGTGCCTGGAAAAGGGGTGACGTTGGCAGAAAACACTGGCGTGAGAGGTGTTGGAACGCCTGAGGATGAGCAAGATGAAAACAAAATAAACGGGGAAATTGGTAGGGGATGCAGTGATGGGGATTCAACTCCAGGCAGCCTGCTCCAGAGCTTTGCGCTTACATAGTTCACACAGTGTAAGGCCTGGCTTTATTTTCTGATTCCCATTACCAGGTAAAATTTTTATCTCTTTGGCTGGAGTAGAGAGGTTACGATCTGGAAGTTTCCGTCTTTCCAGACTGTCCTGTTTTTGGCCTTTGGCTGGAGACAACAGATATTCCTTATGGTTCTTGGCGTCCATGCTCACTGGCTTATCTGGTCTGGCAGCTCCTCCACCACCAATCCAGGATGTACGCGTGTTAGACAACAAGAAAGCTCAGGAAACTCATCACCATCTTGGTTTCTTGGTTTCTGGGTCCTGAGTTCCCTATAAAGTCTGCCTTCACTCTACTCTGAGTCTGCTTATGCTTGTCTTATATATAAGGTTCAAGTTTTTGCTTTATGCAGCAGTAGGAATATAGAAAATTATATCTTCTCCATCTTTCCAGAAGTAGAAATCTCCATTATTTAAAATTGTATTCTTTCCTTTTTGTCAGCACATGTAGTAGCCTACATCAATTTTCCATAAGACATTTCATCAGTGTCTTCCCAGTTGTCTCTGGGTTGATTGAAGCTCATTCTCTGTAAGAAAAGCCTACCCCACTGTTTCTTTTCTTTGTATGCTGTTTGAAAAAATATAATACCAAATTAATTATCTTGCTTTTCTATGTTATTCTGTTTTTTTTCGGGGGGAGGGGTCTAGAGAACCTGGATATTTTTTCTTTTCCTTTCTTTTATTTTTAAGGCTTCTTTATTTATTTGAAAGACAGAGTTACAGAGAGAAGGGAAGAGACAGAGGGAGAAAGAGAGGTCTTCCATCCACTGGCTCCTTCCCCCAAAGGCTGCAATGGCCAGGGCTATTCCAAGCTAAAGTAATCTGGGTCTCCCACATGGGTGTAGGGGACCAATTATTGGGCCATCTTCCTCTGCTTTCCCAGAAGTATTAGCAGAGAGCTGGATTGGCGGTGAAGCAGGTGGGACATGAACAGAAGCCTTTATTGGATCCCAGCTTCACAGGCAGTGGTTTATCCAGCTGTCCCACAATGTCAGCCCCTTTTATTTTCTTTTTAAACAATTTATTTATTTGAAAGGCAAAGTGATAGAGAAAGAGATCTTCCATCCACTGATTCACTCCACAAGTGGCCGCAACAACCAGGCCTTGTCCAGGTTGAAACCAGAAGCCAGGAATTCCATACTGGTCTCGCATGTAGGTGACAGGAGCTCAAGTACTTGGGCTATCCTCTGCTGCTTTCCCAGGTGCATTAGTGGGAACGCCAGATCAGACGTGGAATCACCAGGACTGAAATTTACATTCTGATATGGGATGCTGACATTGCAAGCTTAATCTGTTGCGCCACAACACTGGCCTCTCTTCTTTTTCTTTAAAGTATTTATTTCAATAGTCCTTGGCTCACAGTCAGTTATTGCAAGTCAGTTTTCCTTAGTACCCTGTCCATGTGTAAAGTCAGTTCTTCTACTTCTTAAACTTCTGGGTTTACAGTTTTAAGTACCAGTACTACTCTATTATTTTTATTTTCTTCTTTGGTTTGCCAATTATAGGTATGTTGGATTTCTATTGCCAATTGTTCTGCATTTCAACCACTTTGACTCTTTTTACATTGTTCTTTGTGTCATTTTATTCTTCTCATTGTGGATAAGCTTTTCAATATTCTCTATCACATTTTACTTGATTCTTTATTCCTCCTAGCTACTTTGTAATTTAGTCTTTTTTCATGAATGAAATAAATTTGTTTTTTGCTCCATTTCTTTCCAAAGTCTTTTCCCAATACTCTTCTACTCATTTCTTTCTTTCTGGACTTGGGAGCAAGGAATATATTATTCTATTTCTGCTCTTAGTTTCTGTATTTGTAATTCAAGTTTTTTTTTTTCTATCCAAAATTGATGCATTTTGGAGTATTGTTTATAGTTGTTTCAGAGTTTTGTTCTGCACTTTGGTTGAATTTCCTGCCAAGAATGTCCATTAGCAGAAATGATTTATTCTTATTTTCTAATATTTTTAGAGTAGTGTTAAATCCATGTGATCTGATTTTCTTGATTCTTATTCCTTTCATGAGCTCCCTTTCTGACATTTCTTCCCTCTTATGTGAAGTTCCTTTTCTGGATGATTTTGGTTAGGGTGGGGTGAGGTGAAGGAGAGTTTATTTCTTTTGGTGACTCATTTATATTCCTTGCTTATTTCTTTCACTGGTTTGGTTCCAGGCAGTATTTCTTCTTTCCTAGTCGTATGTCCTCCAGAAGTAATACCTCTCAAATGGTACTATTTCTATGCTCTTGCACACTCAGGTCCTTACCTTGTATCCAGTTCTCTGAACTTTCAAGTCACAGCTTACAATTTTTATTTTAACATTTATTGTTGTACATTCTATTTCTGCATCTGTTTGATTTGTTCTTCATCTAAGTTTTCTGCTACTCTCTACATTTCTCATGGAATCTTTTAAACCTCTCATTTTATACTCTCTCACTCACAGGTGGAGACTCTTGGAATTCATCTTTAGCTCTACTTATGAGTAAATTAGGGGCTGATACATCTCTGTCTCCTGGTAACACAGAAAGCATGATCATGTGTGGCTTTATTTGCTCCCTTTGTTGATTCTGTGTGTTTTCCTTTTGGGAGGGTGCAGGGAAGTTTTGAAGCCTTCATTGTTCTCTAAACCCAGAAGTGTCCCCCGCCTGGCTTGATTTCAAATATTCAGCAAAGCAAACGCCTCCCACTCTGCTCTACTTCTTATTCAGTTTCAGGCTTGATGAGACATTCTGTCGCACAGCTCCAGTTGTCTCTTTCTTTAAATTATTTTTACTTTCCCCAAAAAGATATAATGTTTTCAATGATTTTTGTCTACCAAGAAAGAAAATCCTATTGATTAAGTAATAATTTCATTATTGATCCTCTTGTAACCAATGATGTCCCATCTGACAGTGGTATTAGCACAGAGCTGATAAAATAACCACAGAGTAAAAAAGGCATTTCATGCAGCTAGAACTGAACTGTTGAGGACAGACGTGCAGTTCCCACCAACATTACTTAGCTTTGAAAACAGCTTGGGAATCATGGTTAATGCCATTGTGAAACAGTACCCTGGTCAGGAATTGCTGCCCTGCCCACTCAATCTCATTTAGTCAGCAAACATTTACAGGGGACTGAAGGTGCAGAGTCACAGCTCTGCCAGTCCCCAGGGAAGTCTCCAGAAACTGGAGGATACAGATAAGGTACCATACATAGTCAAAGCCCCTAATAAATGTTCATGGTAGAGCAGGGGCAAAAAGGCAAAGAGATCAAACCTGCTTGGGTAAATCAGAAAACGTCACAAAGTGGGTGTCTAAACGGGGTCTTGAGAAGATGAGTAAGGAAATGTCTCACTACAATTTATTCCAGGCTTCATGACCTCTCAAAACTACCTGCTCTAAACAATGAGCCACACAAGATGAACTCACCTCCATGTTTTACCCCTCAACACACACGTACACTGTTGGGAAAATGGCGCAGTCTTATCTATGGTGCCATCTACACCCTGACACCATCCTAGGCCCCAGCCATTGCTGGAAGCCAGGTGGCCACATGGCCCAACCACCATTGTCAAGCTCCACCCACATCCTAATGGGATTTGCTGCTCCTGCTTCCCTGCCCACCCTCTGGCAAAGTTTTAAAAGGACCTGTTCTTGCTATCAGATCAGAATGCAGTATAAGATTCAATAGTTTTCCATAGCATCCTACAATGCCAGTGTAAAATATAAATATCTAGAATGAATTGAAAATAATCCCCCCAAAATGACAGACCCTAAGATGCCAAGATATTTACATTGGCTCTCAGATAAAATAAAGGATCAATTGAGCCATGGGCAAATAAATTTGTATATATATATACACACACACACACATACATACACATACACACATATACATGTCTCTATCTGGCTAGCTGTATAATCTATCTCTTAACTATCTAAAAAAAAAAAAAAAAAGGACCTGTTCTTGGACACGTGGCTCTCTCTAGCCTCCTCCTCTGGTCTCCTTGCTCTTCTCTCTTCTGTCTCCTGCTTGCTCTCTCTTCTCTCGTCTCTCTTCTCTCCTTGCTAATTCCTCTCCTCTCTCTCTCTCTCTCTGTCTCTCTCAATAAACCCTTTCCCTACTCTGGTGTTTGGTGTATTTTGTCATGGCCTAACATACACTAAATACAGTCTTTTTTTTTAAGGTGATGGTTCTGATCATGGGAGTATGTGGGAATCTTTCAGGGAGCATTTTTGTTTTCAAAATATCCAATCAAGGGGGCCAGCGCTGCGACTCAATAGGCTAGTCCTCCGCCTTGCAGTGCCAGCACACTGGGTTCTAGTCCCGGTCGGGGCGCCAGATTCTGTCCCGGTTGCTCCTCTTCCAGGCCAGCTCTCTGCTGTGGCCCGGGAGTGCAGTGGAGGATGGCCCAAGTGCTTGGGCCCTGCACCCCATGGGAGACCAAGAGAAGCACCTGGCTCCTGTCATCGGATCAGCGCGGTGCGCCGGCCGCGGCAGCCATTGGAGGGTCAACCAATGGCAAAAGGAAGACGTTTCTCTCTGTCTCACTCTCTCACTGTCCACTCTGCCTGTCAAAAAAAAAAAAAAATCCAATCAAGGAACCTCTCTGCTCATAATCTTTCCATCACTTTCAGTGTGAATTGGGATTGAAGCATTCATAAATTTAAAGTCTTAGGTAATTTTTATCTTTAATGTGGAGAGAATTAGACTAAAAACCTGCATGTCTACTACTCTAGTTTTCCCCAGGGCACACAAGACTTCTCTCACACACAATGATAAGAAGACTCTCCTACAAGAATGCAAATAATGTCAGTCACAATGCCCTTGAGAATTCCCAGCATGAGATATAGAGTGTCTTCAATTTCTGAAGAATAGGTTCATGTCCTCCATAAAGGGTTATGGGAGCTATTTCCCCAGCCCCCTGTCAGGCTGTTCCAATCAATACCAACATCAAAGTGCTTTCTTCTGAAGAAAAACAGCAAGTCACTCTCCTAGTTCTCTCTTCCAAGAAAATATAACCCCACTGAATTGGTTGTTCATTTGTTCATTCCACTTTGTTTGATCAAAGCAGTTCTTTGGGAACCCTTGCTGAGTGGAAGAGCCAGCTAATGGCAGCCCATTATCCAACTCCCTGTCCGACATCCTAGTGAGCAGATGTAGAACATCATGATTCAGTGTTTGAGTTTGGCAGAGACAGCAGCAGTGGGATGACAGGCAGTGTATGGGCACACATCCCAGGAAGGTGTGCGGCTCACATAGTACTGAGGGTTTAGACTCAGGAGCCTGTTTTCCAGCTTGTCAGGTCCATGTCCCTTCAGTGTTGAGGTGGATGGAAAGTAGTGGGAGGAGGTAGGAGGAGTCACAGGCAAGGTTATTACTGGGGAGAGATCTCACCTTCAAAGCTTCCATCTTGTACTGGGGACTTGCCTCCAGCTATAGCCTTGCTGTCTACACTGCCCAGTGGCTCTTTGAAGAACCATAAAACATCTTCCACTTCCTATTCCTTTTCAATCTCAAATCTGGAATAGGTTATAGAGTTTGTAGGAGAAAGACAACATTTTTTTAGAAAAACAATTAATAAATATTTATTGAGTACTTACTAAGAGCTGGCTATGCCTTCTTATCTTCTCTAAGCTCCCTGCCAGGGAGGGAGCTGGACAAGGACATGGATGAATTCTAAATCATTCAGAACTGTTGCAGGGCTCCAGTAGAAACCTGGGTCCTACAAACATGGAGCAGCCCAGTTATCTGCACCCCTTGCCTATCCACCAAACTTCTGCTCAAGCCACTCTCCCTCTTGCTAAGTGTTTGTGTTTATTTTACATTTATTTCCTGTGTTTTTGCTCCAAATTATGAAGGGCTTTTTCAGCACAGGGCCTTTGTCCTCTCTGTAACCTCTACCTGAAACACTCTTTCCCTAGATTTTGGGAAGTTGGTCTCAAGTTCACCCCTCAGCTCTTGACTTTGATGAGCCCTTCGTTAATGACTACACTGTCAAAATGGGTTTCATAAGGCCTACGGGAGAAAGATTCCAGGATAAACTGAGCTCAGCTCCAACTAAGAGGAGACTGAAGCATTAAGGGGAGAACAGAGAAGGAGAGCCACAGGAATTGTAAAGGGGGAATAAAGAGGACTCATGGGGGCTGTGGAGAAATGGAAAAATGTGGTTAATGTTGGCAGCACTGCCTTTTCTTGAGCAAAGTCTAGGCCCTGAAGGCGAAAGTCACCATTAGGGACCCAAATTAGTACAAGTAGAAGCCTGGCAGAAGAGTGGTCAAGTCTGTTAACACAGAGTTCCTACAGGAATTTTGAATAGAGCTCACAATGCATGCATTTTTGAAGGGTTTGTTTAATCACTATTTAGAGTTAATTCTTCCCAAACTGGATAAAACATAACCATGTTCTGAATTCCCCCATTTCCTTGCTCTGTTTTCAGTTACAGCATTGAGATCATCTAGGACTTTTTATCAGGTATTGTGACGATCAAAAGATTGTTAACAGCAGTAATATATTTTACTGTTTTTATTTTCTCTTCTCTATTTTACTTCACATATTCCTCTCGAATTTGTTTCAGTTTGTTTTGCCAAGCACAATTTCTAAGAATTCTTTCCAAAGGAGTTCAAGAATGATCAATGCTCTGGCTCAGTGATAGGTGTCCTCCCACTAAAATTGACCAATGGTTTTGCTGGCTATAGAATGATGATTTTTAATTTTAATTTTTAATTGGTTTTTAACAGGCTCAATGTGATTTGTAGATACAATTATAAGAACATAATGGTATCCAATACTGTGTATGAGAACATTTATGACAGTAAACTTATTCTTTTTCAGGCAAGATTTTTCTTTCTTAACCAAAACGTTTTTTAATTCTTTTTGTTTGATGGTTTGATTTTGTTCTACAATCTATCTGGATATTGATCTTCTTCCATTCCTCCTGTGCAGTGCCTACTACATTTTTTCAACCTGAAAACTCACATCTTTCTCAATTTCAATGTGCTTCTTCTATTATTTTTTGGCTATGTCTTTCTATCTGTTCTCTGTTCCTCTCCTTTGGAATTCCTCTTAGGATTTTTTGTGTTTCCCTTTAGTTTCTTTTAGCTTTTGTGTTTTCATCTTTGTGTTTACTTCATGTTCTGAGGAAATTTCCAAACCAGATCTTCAAGCTATTAGTTTTATCCTCCTGTACATTCTGACATCCAGACAACTTCCAGCTTTTCCTTTTACTTCAACAACCTTCTATGTCCAACACTGATAGTGGATTCTTTTTATTTGGATGCCAGTTCCTTTCTCATATCACTCTACTTGCTGTATTAATGTGGGTTCCTTATTTCTGACAATGTGGGTCGGTTTACTTTGCTGTCTCTCAGTTATGATATTGAGTTGTTTAAATGTTTGATGAGTTCTGGTATTGGCTGATCTTTGCGTTTCTGAGTCTCTGCTTGACTGTGTGAGAGCTCCATGAGTTACGCTGCCTGTTGCCAGTGGCTGTACACCCGTCGAAGGGAGGAGGTGTCTGCTCACTGGGATGGCCAGGAGCTCGTCTTCTGGTCCCTTGAGCATCACTAACCACTCAGAGTACTGTTCTGCCTCTCAAGGCCAGTGCCTCCACTTACTGCTCCTGTCCAGGGACAGCGCCTGCTGCAGCACTCACAAGTGGGTGTTTATGGTGATGGTGAGAGGGAGGAAAAACCAGCACTCTGATTTCTTTTGTGATGGTTATTGTAGAAGTCACCTTGACTATCAAGAACTCCCTAGGCTCCTTCCTGCCCCAATATCTAATCCTCAGCATTTAGAGAAAGCGGCTGAAGCCACTCCCATTGGGAGCTGGGACCTCCAGAGTAATGTTTAAGGATATGGCTTCATCAATTATGCATATCCCATCTGCCTCAAGCTACTCAGAAATTCTTTAATTTCTGTCATTGTAGAGTAGTCCTTATTTTACAGCATTGCTATAGATAATTTTATTCTATGCATTTGGGGTAGGGAAAGAGCATAGTAGCATATGCTCTGTTTATCATCTTAATGGTATCTCTTATGTTTAATTTGTGAATTTGCTTTTGATTCATAGCTGTGCAAGAACTAAAATTGTGATGATATATATCCAATTTATTTGTGCATATTGAAGTCATGTTGCAATTACAATAATTGAACAACACTGGGAAATCACCATATTTTATAAAAAATTCTTGGAAAGGTTGTCTATATATTATCCCTGTTTTAGAAATATTGTTCTGAGTTCTTAAATGAGAAGTTACTTCATCTAGATTTGATTCAAAATTTACATAGGAAAAGATTCATAAAAACTTCCTCTGCTTCACCCTGAAGCCTTAATTAGAGAAACAACACAAGTTCAGATTTTCCCCTGATTTACAGACATCATGGCGCATTTTGGCCCTGCCAGGCTTCTGGATAAGCAGAGCATGTGGAAGGAAGGTAGAGAAAGCTGAGATGGAAGTGACATGGCTTATGCTGTACTGTTAATGTGTTGGGTAATATTCACACCTGGTGTACTGATTAGTTCCAGCTCAAAAGAACCTTGGTCTCTTGATGTCAGGAGGTTGTGTCTTCCCATGATCTACAAAGGAGGAAAACAGGGAATCGGAGTAATCCAATGACATGCCAAGGTTCCAGAGCCTCTCTTGACTTCTCTCTTGAAGTCAACATCCTCTACCAGGTGTATCAGTTGGCTTTCTAGCAGAACACAGATGGTGTACTGAAAGTAAAATTACTAAAGGACGGACTACTGACAAAAATGGCGGGGTTGGGGGGAGTGTAGTTAAACTGTAAGGAACAGCATAGTTCCACAAGGCTAGTGATAGTGGAGCAGTTACCACCATTAGGCAGACCAAACAATGCACCAAAGTGCTTTGATTCTCCTAACCTTGGGTCACTGTGATGGAACCCAAAGATCCCTTTTCAAGATAATTTTTAAATGAGTTTGGAAGAATATTTGGAATTACAAAATAAGCCAATATATTAACAATCCAGTGACTAAAATGACCAAATAAAATGTTTATGGCTTATTAATATAAGTGCTTTTTTACTAACATGCCACCTAAAACATAGTGGTGGGTCTAATAATGCCTGTAATTTTTTGAAGTTAAAAACACATGTGAAAGACACATTGACATCTCTGTAATGTTAGGCAACCCAGTATTTCAAATACTTTTGTGATATATTGCCTCAGTGGATCATGGAAGGAAATGGTCAATTGGTTCGAGGTTAGTGATTATAAAGGTGGATTTCTAGTTTCTTCTTTAAAAATTCAAAGACCTCAGATTAACAACCAATTGGCTATTGGAAACCTGAAGGAGAAAGTCACAGTAAAAAGCCACTGGGAAGAAATAGCAACCTTTGGTGGAGGGACACAGCCATGTTAAAGAAAATACCACAGGGCAGGAACTGGGTATTAAATACCCCCAAGATTCTCTTCTCTTTTCCACCCAATCTCATGCATGCTCTTCCCATTGATGAAGTCCCTGCAGGTTGACTTTGCCGGGCAGAACAGGGTGAAGAAAATCTTGGAGAGTGAATCTGGGGGAAAACTGAATGTATCCGACCCTCAATAGTCTGCCTTCCTGTCCATTTCTACCAACTCACACACTTATACTGCCTCTTTGTTTTATGTATTTAAGACTGATTTATCTGAGTTACAGGAAGTCAGAAATAACCTAGAAATAATCTAGAAAACACTCAACTTCTTCCAACTTCAAAGGACATTTTCTTCCCATGGAAAAGTTTGTTTCATTATCTATAGCATATTATGTGTTCTCATTAAATACATTAATTCTCCTTGAGAACAACATTTCAATGAAAAATAAACATAAAATTTATATTACCATTTGTTTAATGTTTCCTATCAATTTTATTTGCTGCAATCAAAAAGAGGAGTTCAAATAACTCACTTTTGTTTTCATTATGTAATAAGTCCCAGAGGCAAGCAGGATGGGGTCAAGTAGGGTGGTGGCACAATGCTGTCACCATGATCCTAGTTCTGTTTCTGCCCCATAATCTTTAACATGTGCCTTCTGTTCATGAAGTTGCCTTTTGCTTCCAAGATGGTTTCTGGAATCCCAACCAGTTTGCACTAAAGCAAGAAAAAGGAAAAAGACAAGGGGATACATTTGTTCACTCTGGACCAGTACCATTGTTTTGGAGATTTCTCTGGAGCTACATGAGAAAAAATTAGCATGCAAGATGTTTGTTAGGGGTGCTTTTGTAACTGATTCTATAGAAGAGAGGTGATGGAAACAAGTCTGGCAGGGGAAGGGGAGCCTCTGTTAGGGACCAGTTACTGCCTTGACTGACTCCTTGAGGAGCTCCTGAGCCAGCTGAGCTCTTCAGAGTTGTCACCTTTGGGCTAAGATGACCTATCCTTTATACTCTCTCACTGATCACTGGTTAGTGGGCCACTTTGGAAAGGGCATGACCTTGGACAAGGTGGCTCTCTGCAGCTGAGATTATCCCTGCAGAGAGTGAAAATGAAAGCCTGGTGATCCCCAGATAGTGGCACAAGAAGCTCATCACAGCAGAGGGATCTTGAGGGTAGCTTCCAGTGTCTGCCACACAGTAGTCCATAGTTTCTGATATATCCCACTGGATAGCATAGCCACCTCAGTCAGCACAGGGTGCTGGGAAATGTTCATTCAACATACTGGTCAATACCAATAAATTAGAATTTTGTTAATGAGAAATAAGGAGGGATTGCACATTAGGGAGACATCTGGAGACCTATGTTTCATGTGGTCATGTGATCTTCATGACAGTAAGGAACTGATTTGATACTTAGTGTCACAATGCATGTAAATAAATATCTGGCAAACAAATGAATGACATATGAATTAAATGGACAAATCATACTTAGAGATCATAATTTCAAGGCTTGTACTCTGATCTCTGAAAGAAAGGAGTTCAATAATTTTTGTTCCAGATGTGTCCCTGGCCCCCTTATTGGAAGATGCTGAAGGATGAAGGATTATCCACTAGGTTACCAAAGTTGTCAGAACAAAGTACTGTAGAATGGGTGGTTTAAGCAACCAAAATTTATTTTCTCTCAGGCTAGAGTCTAGAAGTCCAAGGTCAAGGCGTCCTCAGTGTTGATTTCTTCTGAGGCTTCTCTCCTTGGCTGGCCATGGTTTCCTTCCCCCCTGCATCCTCATACGGTCTTTCCTCTGTATGTGTCTATGGTCCTAATTTCTTCTTCTTACACACTTGTCATTTTGGGTGAGGACCCATCCTGATGAGTTCATTTTAACTCAATTACCTAAATATTCTACACCCAAAGACAGTCACATGCTGAGGTACTGAGGGTTGTGAGTTTAACATAGGAACTTTGGGTACTCAGCTTGGATCACAACAGAACAAAGGTTATGAAGATAATAGGGATCATCCCATTTCACCAGAGCTCTTCATCTTCATGGGTTTAATTCCTGACATCTTGATTGCTTCAAGAAGGTTTTTTCCCCACCCAGCATCCCAGAGGTCACCAACCTGAGTATGATAACCCCAATGGGAAGTGTTGAAAGTCTGTAGCCCAGAGCGGAGATAGAATAGCAGCTTTCCTTAAAACTACTCTGTT
Source organism: Sylvilagus floridanus (assembly GCA_949820135.1). NCBI lineage: Eukaryota > Metazoa > Chordata > Mammalia > Lagomorpha > Leporidae > Sylvilagus > Sylvilagus floridanus. Next base: position 9,647,766 of record OX463242.1, read on the forward strand.
CCAGCATTCTTCTTCACTCTAATTGCATGGATTGTATTAACCAGTGTATGGTGTCTCTTTCTCTGAGGGAACTATCCATTAAGTCATTTTGTTATTCCTTTACTCATAGATCAGGGTTTATAGCTGAGCCTCTGAAATTAAACAGATATGATGTCGATTCTCAACTTTATTATTTCTAAGTGGACAACTGTTGAAGTCTCTTATAGTTAAAATTATACTATACATTTGCATATACAAAGGTGTATTATATATCAAATTACTTTATAAAATATATTTTATAAGTTTTATAGTAAAACCTATAAGCTATCAATATTATTTATAATTATCATTACAACCTCATTGGATCATTGTAAATATTAAAGAAGCTATTGCATTTGAAAGCTATCTAGAGGTTAGTTGTTATTTGGTAAATGTGTTGAGTGTGGACTATGTGCTATACAACAGGGCTAAAAAAACAATGGTAAATTTTCTATCCTGAGTCAATCCATCGCGTACAAGGGAACAGCCAATCTGCTATGACAAGTGCTATAAGAGATGCAAGAACAAGTCACCAGGAGAATAAGAGAGCACTTGGGCTAGGAAGGTCCCCTGGAGCAGATGATCTAACTATTGATCCTTAAAGGAAAAGCAAGAGTTAAATAAAAGATTGAACGGCCTTAAAGACCCAGGGAACAGCATTTGCAAATCTGGGGAAGCTGGAGGACCTGCCTTTGCAGTAATCAAAATATGTCTTTGTGCTGGAAAGATGAAGTATCAGGAAAGATGAAGCCAAATATGGGGGACAATGGGAAGCAGCTCCTGGGTGTCTACAGTGGGCTGGGTATGCCTTCAAAGAGATGATTCATGTGTGAAAATAGGTCAGAGCTGCTTCTGGTGAGGGTGAGGATTAATGGCAATCTCTGTGTTACTGCTCTTATAAAAAAAATTAATAGTGTTACTGTTTTCCTGTAAGACTGATACATGTTCCCAAAGTGGCCTCTCATCTAATTAGCTGCAGAGGACACGAGCACCAACATGATTTCTACCTCCACCTTTTTGACTCATCATGGGAACTCTGAGTAATAGGTCTTGTCACTCCGAAACCTTACCTAAGAGTAGGTATCAAAAAAGAAACAGCGAAAACAGTTGGTGCCACCAACATCCTTTGATAGCTACATCTTCTCTTGTTTTTGCCTCACATTTTCTTTCTTCTTTTCCTACTTCTTCACCCTTCCTTCCAACCATACTTTGGGCCACCTAAAAACCCTTTGATTAATCCTTTCAACATGACTTAGAGACTAATCTAGGTTTCAAACTGAAAATTACAATCAACAAACATGTATCAAGCACCTCCTGTGTGCTATTTCCACAAATGTTGTCATTTCTATTTTATAGGTGAGAAAAGCTGAATTTTAGAAATATCCATGTCTGATTCATCACTGTCCATGACCTCCTCCCCCCAGAGTAGGCAGCATTTCCCAGCCCATTTATATTTAGAGGGGGAGGCACACATGACAAGTTCTCACCAATGGAATGTAAGTGTACGTGGTGTTCCACTTTCAACCTTAGATGCTTAAAAGTGGATGGGCATAATCAAAGTGGAAGTTCTCTCCTCCCTTCAGAGAAAGGTACCTCCTTCTTTGATGGCCCGTTCTTTTCATTGGGATCTCACTCACACAGATCTTTGATTTAGGTCATGTTTTGCCACAGTGTCTTGGCTTTCCATGCCTGAGAAATTCTCATGGGGTTTTTAGCCAGATCCGAGTGCCTTAAAGGCTGATTCTGAGGCCAGAGTGCTGTTTAGGGCATTTGCCATTTTATGAGTCTGCTATGTATCCCACTTCCCATGTTGGGTTGTTCTCTCCTTTTTAATTCTATCAATTATTATCAGCAGACACTGGTCTTATTTATGTGATCCCTTTTACACTTAATCTTATCTTTATGATCAATTACGATCACTTTAATTAGTAAGATGGCATTGGTACATGCCAGCTTAATGGGATTTGGAGTCCCATGGCACATTTCTAGCTCTACCATTAGGGGTAAGTCCGAGTGAGCATGTGACGAACTGTACATCTCCTCCCTCTCTTATTCCCACTTTTATTTTTAACAGGGATCAATCTTAATGTATTATACTATGCAAACTAATGGTAAAATTAGTATTCAAACAGTACTTTATACTTTGTGTGTCTGCATGGGTGCAACCTATTGAAAGTTTCACTTAGTATATACTAAGTTGGTCTTCTATATATAAAGATAACTAAAAATGAATCTTAATGAAGAACGGGATGGGAGAGGGAGTAGTAGATGGGATGGGTTGTGGGTGGGAGGGTGATTATGGGAGGAAAACTGCTATAATCCAAAAGTTATATTTTTGAAATTTATATATATTAAATAATTTTTTTTCTCAAAAAAAAGTGGATGACCTTCTCTACGCTCTCTTTCTTGGATATAGAGGACCCATTGGAGTATTCCAGAGCCCTTGGAGAAGACAAAGTCCTTGAGGGAAGGATACTAACCCCCTGATGACTGTTGGAGCAGAACTCCCCCGACCTTACTTCCTTCCTTGTCTTACAACCAACATACATTGAACTCTGAGCCAACAGTGTAACTTGCCACAAGGAAATCTGGGGATTGTTTGCTACAGAAATTAGTCTACACTGATTAACACATCTGAGGCAAGATTCACATCAATCAACTAACACTTGTGGAACATCTTCTATGTGAAGGTACTGTCTGTGTAATTCAGGGCATTATATGGCAAATTCCAAGTGAGTGGCACACACGGTGCAGATGGTAAGCTCTTGGAGAAATGTTGCCAACAAGATTCCCAGACCAGGTGAATTTTGAGGGTTAGGTGACTTTGAGTGGTGTCCTCTACCACAAACAAGGCAGAGGCCTCTGTAGTGAACAAGTTCCTCTCTCCGGAGCTGGAGAAATCATGCTGCACTCTAGATTTGCTCTTTATTAACTGAATGGCCTGGTGGACTCTAAACTTCAGTTTTCCTATCAATAAATTAGAGAAAAAGAAATATCTTTCTTCCAAGGTTATTGGTTACTCTGAAGATGAAATGGAGTAATGTGTATACATTGACATAGTAGGTCAATAAGCAGTAATTATTCTTATTATTATCAATGTTATAAATATAATTAGAAATGTGATTTCTCACAGGCTTTTCCCCTACTTCCCCACTGGTTTAGACACACCAAACCAAGTATTTCCCTTCCCCATAGATATTTTATATTCTATTGTATAGTGGCATGGATGCATCAACCTCACTGATGCTTTTATTTTCTTTAAGAATCATCAAAATCTGAATCTAAACTTTGTGATATAAAAGATTCCACATAATTTTGGCCCTCCCCTAATTCTATCCTTTTATCTTTGACTTAAAGTTTGGGTCATTCCAAGGGTGGACCTGGCCAAGAACGTGGTGCTCCTTCTTGGCATGTACACTGGCTTGTAGACTGATATTTCACTCTGTTATTTAGATTCACAATATACTGTAAGATATTACAGCTGACAGGGATTCTCAGGGCATAAGATCCACTTTATCATTTTATATGTACAGAGAAGGGAACGTGGGCCCAATATTAGTGTGTCATAAGTGTCAAAGTACACATTTTTTATTTCTCCCAAGCTCAGGTCCTACAGGTAGCTTAAATGGATGATCCAGCTGCCATTTACAAGTTTCCATTAATCAAATTGCACAGGGAATGAGGTGCTATGGCCATTTGAATTTTCTGATTAGGTCAATTAACAACACATTTTATATATACAAAGGGTCTGCAAAGAGTTAATGAAAATGCGTATAATCTTTTAAACCTATTTTTCCAGAAATATTTTGAAAGACCTTCATTTACTCTTGTGTGTGTGAGTCTGTGTGTGTGCATGTTTGTGTGTGTATACATACACATTGTTCCACTCTAAAGTACACTAATTCCCCTTTCCTGCCTTCTTAGGATAGTCTAGTGAACAGAATCAAGTGTTTCACTTAGCAGCAAAAGGAACCTAGAGGTCACTTAGTCCATATTTTTCATCCATCAGGTACAAAAACAGAAAGTTTTTAAATCTTTACACTGTCTTTTAGGCGCATCATCATTTCCTCAATAATTCAGGTGAGAGAACTAAAGCTCCCATGTGTTCCTCTAGTAGACCAAGTAACACAGGCACCAAGCCCAGTTACTGTGTCTTCTGAGCTCATGGTCAGCCTGTGCTCCCCAGCCCCCTTGCAGCTGAGCTTGGCCTTGTAACTGCATTCTAAGCAGCAGCATGTGCACAGGTGTCTCTGCCAGTCCTCCATTCCCACCTGCTCTCCTCCATGTTCTTTCCCTTTCCAGATGGCCACAATAGAGATGAACCCCAGGTGAACCTGGAAGCCGTTAGTAAAGATCCTGAAAGCACCAGATGAATGGCACTTGGGTGTTTGAATCACTGTCTATAATAAGAAATAAACTTACATCATGTTTAATCCGTTGTACAATTTGGGATTGGTATACCAGACTAGGTTGCATATGCTTAACCAATACATAGCGGATAATGGCAGGATCAGAAATACCAACTGTAGGCAAGGCATCGTGCTAGGTTAAGAGTTATGAATATGAATTAAAATAGTTTTGGGCTCTTAAAAAGCATTAAATGCAGTAGGGCCATAAAATATGACTAAAAATAATGATCATTAATACAAAATGGATATTTGCCATAAATAGAAAAGGACATAGGAATTCAGAGAACAAATAAGTTGGGGACTGTGTAATGAGTAGGGTGAGGGGGGAATCCTCAGGAAATAAATGGGATGGAGACAGGACACACTCATAAAAAGAATGGTAGCACAGGGCCTCAGTGTGTTGTTAAGGACTTCGAGTGTCTTCTACAAGTTCGGCTGCGCATTGTCACCCACACACACCGTGGCTGTTCTGAAAATGGCAGCTCTTGGAAATGCACTGAATACCAGGCCCTCAGCATCTGATGATATTCCTGGGGTCACAGAAAGTGGAGGGTTTTCATTTCTGAGAGCCTGAGAAGAGCAGAGGAGTGGAGGAGTGGAGGAGAGAAGCAGGGGAGGAGAATTCAGAATCTGTGCACCCTGGCAGGTGTCCAGTCTGCATTAGTAGGGCTTTTGTCACTACAATGAAACACCTAAGACAAGTTACCTGTGAAGGAAAGAGGTTGATATCAGCTCACAGTTTTCTGGGCTCACAATCCAAAACTGGGCAGCCCCACTTGCTCGGCACCTGGTGATGGCATTTTTCCTGGGAGCACAGAGCATCCTATGGCAGGAGGACCTTTGTCTGTGTGATTTAGAAAGCCACCAGGATTTAATCAATCACGTGGATCCACCCTAGTGACTCAATGCATTCTAATCCAATCACTGCCCAAAGCTCCCACTCTCAGACACCTTAAATAGATTAAGTCTCCACCCTGCTAGTGCCATCAACATAAAACTTTAGGGACAAAATCTTTAATACATGGGCCCATCAGGGACCCTCAAAACCACACTAATACCCAAACCATAGCACAGTCTCTGAAACGGTTGAAGAGAAGGTGATGTGAAGAGCTTTTTGTTCTGGGAAATGTATGTTGAGAACCTCTTTTTCCCCCTTGGTAGTACATATGGAAATATGAAGGCCATATGGAGGCAAGTGCGTGTTTTGAAATCAGGGCTGCTAGGAAACAATACCTACAAAGTCAAAGCTTAAATTAAGCTAACGATTTAGGTATTTTTCACAGCTTGACTTAGTGTATTCTTTTCTTAACTTAAAAACTAGGAACGTCACTTTCTGGGTACATATCTCTTTAAAGTTTGAGTATCTCATTATTTTTATAGTGCACACATGGATCTCAAGTTTTTTTTTTTTTTTTTTAACGCTTTTATTTAAAGAATATAAATTTCCAAAATACAGCTTATAGATTACAATGGCTTCCCCCCCATAACTTCCCCCCCACCCGCAACCCTCCCCTTTCCCACTCCCTCTCCCCTTGCTTCACATCAAGATTAATTTTCAATTCTCTTTATATACAGAAGATCAGTTTACTATATATTAAGTAAAGATTTCAACAGTTTGCCCTCACATAGCAACACAAAGTGAAAAATACTGTTGGAGTACTAGTTATAGTATTAATTCACAATGTATAGCACATTAAGGACAGAGATCCTACATGATACATTTTTTTAAAAAATTGATTAATTTTCTAGGCAATTTCCAATTTAACACCAAGATTTTTTTTTTCATTTTTAATTATCTATATACAGAAGATCGATTCAGTATATACTAAGTAAAGATTTCATCAGTTTGCACCCACACAGAAACACAAAGTGTAAAATACTGTTTCAGTGCTAGTTATAGCATTACTTCACATTGGACAACACATTAAGGACAGATCCCACGTGAGACGTAAGTACACGGTGACTCCTGAAGTTGATTTAACAATTTGACACTCTTGTTTATGGCATCAGTAATCTCCCTAGGCTCTAGTCATGAGTTGCCAAGGCTATGGAAGCCTTTAGGGTTTGCTGACTTCAATCTTATTCCGACAGGGTCATAGTCAAAGTGGAGGTTCTCTCCTCCCTTCAGAGAAAGGTACCTCCTTCTTTGATGGCCCCATTCGTTCCACTGGGATCTCACTCACAGACATCTTTCATTTAGGTCTTCTTTTTTTCCCAGAGTGTCTTGGCTTTCCATGCCTAGAATATTCTCACGGGCTCTTGAGCCAGATCTGAATGCCTTAAGGGTTGATTCTGAGGCCAGAGTGCTATTTAGGACATCTGCCATTCTATGAGTCTGCTGTGTATCTCACTTCCCATGTTGGATCATTCTCTCCCTTTTTGATTCTATCAGTTAGTATTAGCAGACACTAGTCTTGTTTGTGTGATCCCTTTGACTCTTAGACCTATCAGTGTGATCAATTGTGAACTGAAATTGATCACTTGGACTAGTGAGATGGCCTTGGTACATGCCACCTTGATGGGATTGTATTGGAATTCCCTGGCACAATTCTAACTCCATCATTTGGGGCAGTTCCGATTGAGCATGTCCCAAATTGTATATCTCCTCCCTCTCTTATTCCCACTCTTATATTTCACAGGGATCACTTTTCAGTTAAAATTTAAACACCTAAGAATAATTGTTTGTTAATTACAGAGTTCAACCAATAGTACTAGAATAAAAAAGTTACTAAAATGGATAAAGTATTACATTGTACAACAACAGTCAGCACAAGAGCTGATCAAGTTACTGTTTCTCATAGTGTCCATTTCACTTCAATAGGTTTCACCTTTGGTGCTCAATTAGTTGTCACCGATCAGGGAGAACATATGATATTTGTCCCTTTGGGACTGGCTTAATTCACTCAGCATGATGTTTTCCAGATTCCTCCATCTTATTGCAAATGACTGGATTTCATTGTTTTTGACTGCTGTATAGTATTCTATAGAGTACATGTCCCATAATTTCTTTATCCAAATGTATGCTTTGAATTCCCTGTGATCTTTTGCTGTGAGGTTCCCTTCGTTTACCTTCTTTCATGTTGATGGCCGTGTTTCTGTGATCTCAAGTTTTAAGTGTCCTTTTTTATCACTATAGCTGGAAGCCAAAAGCCACCCAGCTGCTAAGTTTGTTGATGCCAAATCTCCTCTCTGCTGACTGCTACAGATCCCATTCAGCAAAATACCCCAAATGTACAGAAAGGTCAAGCAGGAAAAAAATGGAGACAACTCTGAATTTTCATGTCATTTTGAAGATAAATCAGTTTGGTATCAGGTCCTTCTAGCTTAGGGAAAACACTTCCCTTTGTACTCTAGGTCATGTTTTATTTCCCTACAGGGATCTTAGTGTAAAGTACTCTTTGTTTCATGGAACAGTCTCTGATACCGCATCATATTTATGTCAAGAGGAAGAGAAAAAATATAGCCTCATTTACCTCATGCTTCTATTAATTCTTTAATTACTAAAACAATCCTATGTTATGGGAATCCGTCTTCCCAATTTTCTGAGTAGGAAACTAAAATTTAGTTAAGAGACTTATTGAAGGTCTCTTTATTCTCAAGAATAGTGATAAAAGCAAATTTGTCTGGTTTGAGATTGCATGCTCTTCAGTTGCTGAGAACCAAATTTTCAGTCCAGTAATGCAGGTTTTGTGAACAGGCATAAGCAGGTGAAACAGGCCATCATAGAGCCTAGGTGAGGTATCACAGATCAGGGAAAAGGTACATTCCGAGGCTCAGAGAACTGAAGGAATGTGCAGGTCCTGAAAGCATGCTGAAGAGTGCACAAGCAAACAGGAACAGACCCGGGAGGTGAGCTATGAATGCCATGGGTCCACGGGACAAGTTAGAACTTTCCCTTCTTTCTCGACATTTTGGAGAAAGGCACCCGTGTGATTACATACGTAGACTTGCTTTCTCTTTAAAATTACTTTCCCTCTATTCAGCTCATGATTGTGTAGGCTCCTTCCGACACAGGTCACTGCCCGGGAAACAGACCTTTGCTTGCTTAATCTTTTGTGGTTTTGCAAGAAAGGCTTTATGGTCCTGCTCACAGAGTAGATACAACTACTTCCTTTCTCCTAAGTCTTTCATAATAAAGACATATCAAGTGTTGAATGAATGCCTGTATTTAGAACATACTTTGTGAGGGTCATGAGATGCTGTATTTGAAACAGCAGACAAATATACAAAATACAAGCATGTATTTGAATTGTAGGTCACAGAGGGGAATTGAAAATAATTCTTTTGGAGAGAAATTAGAGAAGCAGCTCAATGCCTTCTTGCAGTCCTGCTGGAAGACAAGAATGAAGGCTGGAGACATGATCAAGGTCATTGTAGATCCTATTAATCTTCTTCTTTGATGGGAATGATAATAAAGATAACATCTTTTATTTGTGGCTCACAGAGTTTTCAATATGTTTTCACCCACATTTTCCTCTGAGAAGCTGGTGGGAAAGGCAGAAGAATTTGGAGGACCAAGGGTGCTCCCAACCAGACCTTAAGGTTAAGTAAATTTCAAGTAGAAATGGGAGCTATCAACCAACTTATGATCTATTTTGTCTTTGACACAAAAGCAGATTTCTCAGAGGACAAGGATGGCCTCTACATTTCCAAACATAACATTTAAAGATAGCACAAGGACAATTTTCCCTTCTTATATAATCTATCATGTACAATTGTTTCTACAAAAGACAAAAAAAGCATTTAAAATTGTGTCAATTTTTAGCTTCTTCCTGCCATGTAGAAAGGATATACAAATTAAATAATTTTCCTTTCGTGCACTTAACTTACTTTATTTTACAGTAAGCAGTATTTCATACCTAACTGTGATTTCACTATTAATAAAGAGGACTTGTTTTGGAGACATACCCAACCAAAAGAAGTACAATAATCAAAGAACTGATTAAGAGATTTAATGGAAAACAACAAGAGGACCAAGAACTGGGAATCATACGATATGTGTGAGCTATGAAGATAGAAAAAGGGCAGCGCTTAGGGAAAAGCATCCTAACCCAAAGCGTACTCTGCGGAAACCACCCTGCTACACATTTCTCTGAAGAAAAAAGAGGTCTTATGGTCAAATAAGTGGAATGCATCCTGTTTAACACTGTACATACTGGCTAACAAAGGCTCTGAAGAGTGCAAGGAAAAAATGTCACAAAACTTTATTTCATCCAAAGTCTTTAAAGCATTTGATTACAAATACAGATCCTCATGTAGCCCTCTGGATCAGGGTTCCATGAAACTCATGTTGAGAATGCCGCTTTGAAGTTAAGGGAAATGACCGAGAGGCTGACCCATAGTTGGGCAGAAAAGGAGACCAAGCAACACTCCTATCACATAGAAAAAGACTATCGTCCCCAACTCTTCAACCTTATTTTACAGTTTGGGGGAACTAAGCATTTGCAAGGAGAAGCATGCACGTCGAGGTGAGTGATCTACCCTACAAAGCGTCATGAAGGGAGCGAAAGGAGAGAGGGGAAGAAGCCAAGTGAAGGGCCTGCGAGGAGAGCCTGTGCACTGTGCTGGAGGAGGAGGTGCAGTGGAAGAGCAAGGAAAGGCCTCAGGGCAGCTTGGGAGTCAGTTAGGTAAAGGACTTTTAGAAAATGCTGTTGGGGCATGTAGACGAGATTTTCCTTAATACTCTTTGAAAGACCCAGTATTGAAAGTGCTTTTATTTCTTGTTTTCTGGACTGCTTTTCTTTGTATGTGATACCCCTTGGCCCTGTCTTGAAGGCTAGCTCTGCTGTCTGTGGGTTATCTTCCCAGGGCTGTACAGCTTCTTCAGGTGGTAGACATTGGATGGGATGAACACTTGGGAACACCCGGTAGGGGAATGGGGATAAACATCTCCTTTGCTCATTAATGTGTGGGCATTGGTGTGTTACCCAACTGCTCCATGTATCAGTACCACCCTGTTCTTCAAAATGGTCTGAACTTCGGGGATCTGTGACAACTCATTTGTGGGGCTCCTAGGGTCAACATACATGGACAGCTCACTCAAGGACTCCTTGAAATGTATGACTACAATCTTTAGGTGTGGAGAAGAAGCCCGACCCAACACGTTAAGCAAGAAGATCAGGCTACAAAAAGATAAGTCCTTAGCCCAGTTAATAAAGTCCATGATTTTAGGTTTTCATGTTGAACCAGAAATTTAGGACTGTGGACTCAATCTTTCCTTTTGTTATCCAACTCCCTCAAAAGCAACACTCACTCACAGAATTTCTTATACCAGGTTATGGAGCAAGGTTCACAAGGTCATCTCACCTTAACTTCACTAGGTACTTTATTGCAGTTGGTCATGCACAATAACTGCATCAATTGTTTTGCTGCTCTCTGATAGGTCACCAGAGTCCCATCCTTCAATTAAAGATAGGCTTGCATTATCTGTAACCCTAACCAGGTCAGAAACCCAGCCCCAATTTCACTGGCTGCTGAGGGCTTGCAACTGCCACGCATCACTCTGGTACTGCTGGATACATCACCAGGGTTCTTCATGTAGGGAGATGATTCTAGGTAGCCTACATGGGAAACAAATTGATCAAATGCATGTTGGTTACACATGGTGTCTAGAGTACTCAAAGAACCAGACTTCCAGGCCACACAACTAATAAATAAATAAATAAATAAATAAATAAATAAATAAATAAATAAAAATGAGAGCCACAGAACGGGTCCCTGGCTGCCATTGCTCTGGGTGGACCCCAAGGGTAGACACTGGACTCTACTACTAGAAATACTGACATGTTTCCTCTGCAAGGCTAGTGTGTGTTGTTGCCTCCCCTGATTCTACCCATGGCCTGAAAGCAGTCAATCATGTTTCTGCTTTGGAAGGACACTGGGTTCCCATTCAAAGTTGGGAGAGGCAGTTCTATATAGGGGAGCTTAGGACATTTGCTGTCTTAGGGTAGTATCCCCAGAATCAGACTCTGATAAAGGGTTATATTAATAAAATGGTACAATCTTGTCTGTGACACATCTAGAAACCCAACACCATCCTAGGCTCCAGCCCCCACTGCCATTGCTGGAAGCCAGGTGATCAGATGGCCCAACCACAGGTGTCAGCTCCACCCTCACCTACCCTAATGGGAGATAGGCTGCTCCTACTTGCCTGCCCCCCTGGCAAAGTTTTAACAGGAACTCGTTCCTGCATATGTTCTCTCTCTCCTGATGTCTCTCTTGACCCCCTCTCTCTTACTCTCTTGCCCTCTCCCCTGGTCTGTTGGGCTTCACTTACCTGACAATAAAGCTTTTGTTTAACTCCAGAGTTTGGTGTGTTTTGTGGTTGCCTTACACAGGTACCGTGACTCGGATCCAGGCTCTTCCATTGACCTTGCTCTTCTGCCAGGGATCTGAGCTGCTTTGGATCCTGGATTTCTGCCAGCCACAAAACACACCCCCAGACCTCCTTCCATGCCACCAAATACTCTGTAATCTCCATACACACATTGGCCTGTGGTAAGACATGAAATAGGGAACTCTTTCATGGCAACCTGTACCACAAGTTATGGTTCTCTCTGCCAACCTCCCATGGCCTTTACGCCTTCCACAAACCTGCCTTTCCACAGGCTCTATGCTTTCCAATGGGGTCTGTGCTTTCCACAGGCTCTAGATCTGGGGCTCCAGGAAGTGCATGGGTGACAACCCCCACTTCCTGTTCCATACCCTTCCTGTTGGACTGCCATGTTCTTGGAAATGCCCGATATCCGCCAATCTGACTCCACGGATCGCCATGAGAACTTCCCACGTTCCATTCAACCCTCTTCTCGGTTGTCTCCTACCACGGCAACCAGTCCACATTTGACCCTCACACTATTCAAGGTTTTTATCACTTCTGTGAGCATTCAGGAAAGTGGAAGAAAATCTCCTATGTTCAGGCTTTCTCCTATCTCAGCTCTAAACTGTCTCCGACTCAAGTTCTCTTAAGTTCCAAAGTTCTCCCTAAAAAGCCAAACTCTTTCCTTCTATGTTCACTGCTCCAGCTCTCACTGTCTCGCTGAACCTTGCCCTCCTGCCTGGGAGAACCAGTCCAAAGTCTACTCCCCCTGCCTTATCTATGATCTTCTCTAACACCCTCCTCCCGGAGAATTAAAGGCAGATTTGGGAGCAGGCCGTCTCCATGCCATCACCCTCCCACCCTCATTCTCCAACTGGTGGGTCTTTGCCCCTCCCCATCCTCTTTTAATTTTACCATAAGAATAGCAAGGGAATGGTGACTCCATCCTCCTTGAAAGTCACCTATCCCACCCTTTTGATGGCTCTTTTGCTTTATCATGAGCAAGCCAGACAGGATAATTAGGTCTTTTCATGGATTTTGTCCCTGCCTTGTAACTGAATATCAAGATGACCTTGTCAAGTCTCCTCAATTCCTACAAACTTGATTCCCTAGTCTATTAGTGAGCATTTCCTAGATCTCTCTCTCTCAATCTATGTGAAATAATGATCAAGACCACTGGCCCTTCAAACCAGCAGGCTCACCAGGGTAATTATTATTTCCAGACGTACCTCCTTTTGTCTAATCACCCCTTACTCTGTCACCTATCAGATTCTCCTCCTCAAAGATGTCTCTCCAACCAGACGGGTGTCATCTATTCTGATGAATGCTCTCCCATTAAACCTAGCATAATGGTGAACAATCTCCAGTGGACTTCTTGTCCCTGGCACATTGGCCCCAAGCCCACAGTCACCCTTGGGACCTGTCTGGCAGCTGCCTTAACTTCTGTTTCAGAGGCAGTCCCAACTGGCTGACTGTTGACTACTTCATCATGGGCCTGAGGTGTTCTTTGGATAAAAAAGAAAAGTAGACTCAAAGTCAATTAAAATCTAAAATGATGTCTTTGGTAAATAAAAATCTTATACATGAAAATTTGGTTCAGCTGTAACTGGACATTGGGTTTAAAGGAATTTCTCTGAATCTAGGAAGATCACTGAATTTAAAAATATTGCTTTGTAACTTGCCAAACTTATTTTGCAATTTGTTTTAACAGGTTTCCGATGATATAGATATGTGTAATCAGTACTCATTATAGCCACCGAGGTAGATTTTGCAATCTCTGGTTTAATGTTATTGATCCATAACTAGAATTTAATAAAAGGAGTAGAATTCCATATGGATACAATTTTGACCTTCATTAAGATAGAAGTATGATAGAATATCAGAATTCTCAGTCATCCAGTTGTAACTGATAAATGTAAATTGAGTAAAGGCAAATGAGATAAATATGTCTAAATGTAAATGCTGGTATTCTTAACACCTTATATTCCATAGAAAAACTATTGGGGTTGCTAATGTTTTCATAAGTTGCCCATGTGAAAATAGTTCAACACTGCTTGAAAGTAACTAAGGTTGAAATGTATTGTGTCATCTTATTTAGAAAATGTTGTCTTAATTTGGAGAATACTAAAGGGTCATTTCAAAATGTAAATCAAGGAAATCAGCAGGTGGAAGCAAAAGCTATTATTTGACATAGAACTAGAATCTGACCCTCTGTTAAAGCCATGAGGTTTTTATAATATTTTAAAATCATCTTAAAAATCTGTTTAAGTTGGCCAGCACCGAGGATCAATAGGCTAATCCTCCGCCTTGTGGCGTCAGCACACCGGGTTCTAGTCCTGGTTGGGGCTCTGGATTCTGTCCCGGTTGCCCCTCTTCCAGGCCAGCTCTCTGCTGTGGCCAGGGAGTGCAGTGGAGGATGGCCCAAGTGCTTGGGCCCTGCACCCCCATGGGAGACCAGGAGAAGAACCTGGCTCCTGCCATCAGATCAGCGTGGTGCGCCGGCCGCAGCATGCCGGCCGTGGTGGCCATTGGAGGGTGAACCAACAGAAAAGGAAGACCTTTCTCTCTGTCTCTCTCTCTCTCTCACTGTCCACTCTGTCTGTCAAAAATAATAATAAAAAAAAATCTGTTTAAACATTTCTTGCAGTATCTCCTTTTAATAGTTTTGTCCAATTGGTGACTCTGTCAGTTTTCTAGCCAGCTCCATTAAGCTGTTTTCTCTTCCCTAGTTCTGATTCTGTTAAAATTGTTCCAACTTATGGGATAATTCCATGTGCTAACTAATTTAAATTTTTATTTCCAATTTTTGGAGTGACCAAAGAGACTACTGTTAAAGTAATCTGTTGTGTTCTCTACTGTCCCATTAAGCTCTGACTGTTTAGGAGCAACTGAGTTTTAAAAGAGCTATGGTTTGTTTGAATATACACTCATTCTTTTTTAAGATTTATTTATTTATTTTGAAAGTCAGAGTTACACAGAAAAAGAAGGAAAAGCAGAGAGAGGTCTTCCATCTGCTGGTTCACTCCTCAGTTGGCCACAATGGCCAGAGCTGCACCCATCTGAAGACAGGAGCCAGGAGCTTCCTCTAGGTCTCCCATGCAGGTGCAGGGGCCCAAGGACTTGGACCATCTTCTACTGCCTTCCCAGGCCATAGCAGAGAGCTGGATTGGAAGTGGAGCAGCCAGGACTCAAACCAGTGCCCATATGGGATGCCAGCACTGCAGGCAGCAGCTTTACCCATTATACCACAGCACCAGTTCCTATACACTCATTCTAAGGCATCTGAGTAATCACCTTGTAACAAGGTTATATGTCTCTCAACTTGTAGAGACACCAACTAATTAGGCTTTTTGGATTATATTACCAGTACTGTCAAGATGTGAAGTGGTGTTAAATTTTAAGTTATGATAATGTAAAATGCTACTGATACAAATGTCCAAAAGTTAAAAAGTCTAATGATCTTGTGTTACCAGACTGATGGTTATCGTGAGAAAGGCCCAGAGGCCTAAAAGGAATAAATGTTTTGTAAGAGCCTACAGGTGCTTTCAAAAATACTGTGTGGAGTAATCAAATGCCTCTTCTTGGTTAATGAGTTTATAATTTTAAACATGGCTATTTAAAGTCTTTTGTACTGTTTTGTGTATCAGATTCGCTGTTCATAAAACTAAAACATTGTTGGTTGTGTGTTTATCTGTGTCCTCCTCTGGGTTCTGAGGAACTTTTTCCAGTGACTTTTATTGTATTCAGTACTTTGGGAAGGCTCTGTAAGCAGGTGAAGCCAATAAAGGACTACAGGTTCCAACTGAGAGAAAGTATGGTTAACTGAAGTTATTAAGAGCAGAAAGTGATTCAAAACCATTGGTAATTTAAAGGTTAAAGATTTTAAGCAGCTATTACCGGAACCGCTTTATTGTTCTATCTTGTATGTTATGTTATACATGTATACATATTGTATGTCTACATGGGAAAATTTATTCAAGAACTGTTTTCATTGGCTTATAGAAAAAAATTGATCATAAATTAAAACTGCTAAGTTAATCGGATATACATTTCAGTTCGTGTGACCTGAATCTGTATCAAATGTTTTAAATTTGTTGGTAGAAAGAAACTAAAACTGCTTAGATTGTTGACATGTTTGTACTTGAGTTTGCTGGTCAAACAAATTACATCATGTTTGATATTTAAGAGATGTTTGCAAACACAAGTATTCCTGTCTTAAAATTTATAGAAGGCATTGGACCTTCTGGTAAATGTTTTCATAAGCTGTTATTTAATGGTTGAAACTGCTTGCTAAGTTTGCAGTTGATATTGCTATTGTGTAAGTGATCTGAGAAGTTTGACTTGTTCCCTCATTTCTCTGTTCTCCTGTATTTTATTTTATTTGGCAAACATTGGTAACATTTACTTCAAAGATTGTAGAATAAATAAACAGATACATCTTTTGATGAGCTTTCAAGCAATATACAACAAAACATGTATTTTTAGCAACATCACTTTAAGACAAACTTTACATTTGACCTGTTGTAATCCACTACAAGGTTCCCAAAACTTCTGCACATTGTGCTTTTCATATCAAACTTTTATTAAAGATCTTAGCTATTCTCTAAGTGAATATCCTTTTTATTGGATTTTTTCCAACCACAAATGAAATTTCATTTTATATCTATAATTAGAAGCAACATTTACAATGGAACTGTACAAATTTAGGTCAAAATAAAAATATATGTATTTGTGGCTTCATAAAACATTTTTGAATCTTTAAAGAAAGCAGAAGTAACAGCAAAATATGTAGAAGTAATGATTAAATGACTGTAAACAAGACAAAGCAATAGAATTGTGATCTTTTGCAGACTGGGGACAATGAAATGTTTAGCTACAATTTTCCCATACAAACATGGAACAATATTCATATAGAGTAAATACCCTTACAAATGACTGATCAGTCATGAACATACACCGATTTAGACCAAAGCAAAACACAAACTGAAATTTGTTTGAGTTACCCATATTTTAAATTCAACATGCTTGCTCTATTTAAAAATACCTGTAGAAGCTCCTAATAAATTGCTTATATTTCCAGTCATTACAGAGAAGGTATATTTGACTGTTAACTGATAAGCAACTCTTAAATTTGAAATTACTGTTATATCACTTATTAAAATAATTTTAGATAAAATGTCATTCACCCTGTCTTTTATGCTACTGTGTCTGTTTAAGTGTTTACAGAAGGTGATAATGGAATGAGCCAAACCTTCACCAACCAGGCAGTCAGCCAAATGCTGCTACAGGGATATACCCAGCTCCCCACCCAGGGTATCGCAGCTTGACACATTGCCTCATGTCAGCAGAGAGTAACTCGTCACTCCATGTCAGCAGGAAGTAGCTCTACAGGCAGATCATTGTCCCACCACCCCTCCTGGACTTTGGTGCTAATGTAATCCCATACAACACTTGCTTTATGAAAAACAAAAGGAGCAGAATGTAAGTAAAATAGTGTGGCTTTGTCTGTGGCATGATTAATATCCTGGACACCATCCTAGGCTCTAGCCCCTGCCACCATTGCTAGAAGCCAGGTGACCAGATGGCCCAACCACAGGTGTCAGCTCCACCCCCACCCTGTTGGGATTCATTGTTCCGATTTCACTGCCTGCCCCCTCCCCTCAAGGCAAAGGTTTAACAAGACTGGTTTCCTGCACAAGTGCTCTCTCGATCTCTCTCAACCTCCCTCTCCCTCTCTTGCTCTCTCACCCTCTTCCCCAGCCCATCAGGATACCCCCACCCGACAACAAACCTTTCCGCTAACTCCAGTGTTCAATGTGTTCTGTGCTGGCCTTACATGTTATGAAGTGATTTGTTAAAGAAGAGCTTAGTATGTGACATGAGAAAATACAGTCTATTTAATAATAAGTAAAATAATCTAGCTCAGTTTTCATTCTTGCATTTGGGAATCAGTATAGTGCAGCAGAAAGCTTCACATTTTAAATATTCATTTATTTACTTTCACATTACGTGTAAGGCAGAGAGAAAAAGGGAGAAGGAGGGAGAGTGAGAGAGAGGAAGGAGAAAGAGAGAGATGGAGAAAGAGATCCAATCTATTGGTTCACTTCCCAAAATGCTCCCAACAGCCAGGGCTAGGGCCAGGCCAAAGCCAGAAGACTAGAATTCAATGTGGATCTCCCACCTGAGTGGCAGGAATCCCCGTATTTGACCATTTACCGCTGCTGCCTCCCAGGGTGCCCATTAACAGAATGTTGAAATGGACAGCAGAGCTGGGACTCAAAGCCAGGCACTTCCATGTGGGACATGGGTTTCCCAAGGGACATCTGATTGCTGTAGTAAGTCTGAAACACTGTGCCAAACGCTCACCCCAAACCTTTACAATTAGAACCTCCTCAAGGTCAAGTCACTGGACACTGGCAGAGTGGACAGAGCCTCCCTGCCTGCTTTTGTGAATATGCTCTTCCCATTTCCCACAGCTGCCGCCAGGGACCCAAGGGACTGGACCAAGTCCGCATCTGCATTTCTGCTCTGTTCTCTCTCCTCTTGATCTTCTCTTCAGGTCTCCCAGATGATACTCATGAGGGCCCGGGCTCCTAAATAGATGATGCAGGATCTGTGAAGGGAAATTGAGTTCACAGCTGCTGGAAGGCGCTCTGTGTGGGAGTTACTCACTTTCTATGGATGTTGACCCCTAAACTCTATTTTCCATCCATCCACATAGCAATTAAGTACCACATTATGTGTTAGTGTGGAGTCCCCAAACTAGGTTCAGAGACTGGGATGTGTCTGAAAAGGACCCCTCAGATATCCTGTCCAGAGGCCCATGATTGACCTTATCGCCTTGGCTCTGCCTTTTGGAATCACCTTCACTTCCATAGTGAGCACCTGCTTTTCACAGGCCAGCAGCTGAACACAGTAGGTACCAATCCAGGCCCCTTGCTATGTGATGCCAGATCCTGTGCCTGAGTGACCTGGGCTCACCAGCCTGCTCAGGACTTTCTGACAACTGCTCTGGAGTTCAAGGCTCCTCCATTCCACACTCCATCCTTCCACCTCTCCTTCTCAGGGATCATTCCAGCATTGCAGGGGAATTGCTCCCTCCCCATCCCAGCACAAATGTTTCTTCCAGTAAATTCCTGGTATCTTGGCATTGTCTTTATGAAAGATGCAAACTAACAGAGAGCAATCCTGGATAGTGTGGTGAGTGAGCAGGGAGGAAAGAAGAGGGAGGAAAAGAATTGAGGGTGTGGGCAGGGCTATGTCTGTGGGCACATGGAGGCTCAACCCTGCCCTGGACCTCTGAGAATTTTCAGAGCTCCACTCAGAATTACATCACGACACACATGACATGTGGAGTATGTATTCCAAACTCCTGTCCTTGCCAGGGTGGAGGGGCATTAGCTGTCTTACACACCCAGGCTGGCTGTGCTACCTGTCCAGGGGTGATGCTGGGGCTGAGCCAGGCCAGCCAACACCTGAACCCAAGCTCTCCATCACCAAACCATGCTCCTCAGACTTGTACAACACTTGAAAGCTTGAGTTTGAAATCAACGTGATGTCTGCCCAGCCGTAACTTTTTTTTTGTCCTAAGTTAGGGACAATTTAGAGGAGCATCTTTTATACAACATTCCATACTAGCAGAGGGATAATCTAGGGAGCCTGTGGGAGACTTGATCACCTGTAGCTGTGCGACCTTGGGTGGATGATTCAAACTCTCTGTGCTTCAATTCTTTCACAGCTCAGAAGTCAATAATCATTCATCATTCTGCCCTGTAGGGCTATTTTACAGATCTCTAGGGCACATGTGTATGAAAGAGCTTTTTAAATTGTTAAGCTAAGCACCATCCAAGTGGAGTGGATTATGCTTCTTGGATAACCTTGAACTTTCTCACCACTTCCCTGCTGTGCTCTAATTCTGAAACAAATACCTACATTGTCCCCTCTAGCCTTCCCCCACCTCCACCCCCACTGTGTTACAGGAGCCCTCTGATGACGAAACTGCTTTCACAATCTCACCAGTACAGGATGTTTCACTCTGCCCCAACAGAGCTTAGATAACGCAGATTTAAGAGCTTGTAATTCATCCTTCATTGATCAATGTTCTTCACTGTTCTTTGTCTGCTGAACCCTGTCCCATTCACTTGTAAAGCCAGAGACTTAAGAGCAGTGAGCAGTGCCAGGTCTCTCTCATGTCAGGAAGGGCAGCTTTCTCTCACCCCTCCCTACCCAAAGAGGTTCTAAATCTCACTGGGTAATTAATGTACCTCTAGGAGACTCTCATGAAAGCTAAGGCCCCTCTCCTCCGGGCAGGGGGAATAATAATAAAAACAGAAGTACATGCAGACACCCCCCCCCCCCATATATAGACGCACATCGATTAGGCAAGGTTTTGCAGATATTCACAGCTCCCTGAAAACTGTGGCTGAGTCACCGCAGTACCATTCAGTCTCTGATGCCAGCTACATCCAGTTTTAAACACTGGGTGTAGTGAAACATCCCCCCACTGATGCTGGCACACAGGGGTCAAGAGGGAAGAGTTGTCCTTAGCCTCAAAGTCACACCACCTTCCCCAGAAGCACATCCCAGTCCCAGGAAATGCGTGAGGGAATGGCTGGGCAGCTTATAGCATGTGACAATTTTCTGAAGGGAAGTTGTTTTGAGCCTTGGAACAAGCTAGTGTTGGCTCCCTCTGCCGGCCCGTGGCTCACACACACCCTTGGTTTGGATTCCACTGAGTGTTGGCTGGACCTGCGCAGAAGGCAATGGAGTCGAAGATAGGAACAGAGCTAGGGAGGCCATCTGGGTTAGCAAAAGCTAAGGAAGAGTGTCTTTCCCTTTGTGATGCCTCAATTGTTGTTTGCTGGGCAAATCCCTCCAGAGTGTCTGCTATGGGGAGGCTTTGGGACAAGGAGGTGAGACACAGCACTGCTCACAAGCCCTGGGCCTCATCACAGGGCCTCATCACAGGAAGATGACCTGTATCCTTGGACTTAGAGATCCTGCAGAAATTGACCCACATATGGTAATAGTTAATAAAGAGCAAGGACTTTGGGCTCTGAACCCCAACTCTGTCTGCTGTTCTTGAGCTCATTCAATCTCAGTTTTCTCATCTATAATACAAGCCCAATGATAGTCTCCATATTACACCATTGTTGAGGGGATTAGGTGTATGTTGAGTTCTTGGTAAAGTTTAGCAATAAAAAGAATTTAATAAATGGAAGAAATTAACATAATTTTTATCCTAACATAGGAATAGTATTTTTTAAAAAGTTTTTATTCTACTTATACTCGACAATAAGACTATCTTGTTGAATGAGATTGAATCACTTGAAATTGTTCATATTCAGCTAATGGAAGAATTCAGAAATTCAGATTAAAAAACCAGGAATTTCTTAGAGCTACACACATTTAGGTGGATATTCCTGAACTTGTATACATGCAAGTAAATAATGCTAGTTTCAAGTAGGCATGCAATCCCAACCAGACCAGACATTTGATGCACTCAATCTGCCAACTGGCCACAGAGGATCCACGTGTGCCCAAGAGTGTGGAGCTTATGGCCAGTGGGGGCAGGGCCAACATCTATTCTGCTTGAAGGAGACCCTGCGGCTCTATTCTGTCCCCTTAGAACTCTTTGGGCAGCAGTGGCCAGGCCCTCTACCTCTCCCTCCCCAAGGGCAGGCTGCTGCCTCAGAAGAAACACTTGGCCCTGGAAGTAAGGGCTACAACCTCTGCCAGCA
The DNA here is from genome assembly GCA_949820135.1 of Sylvilagus floridanus. Lineage (NCBI taxonomy): Eukaryota > Metazoa > Chordata > Mammalia > Lagomorpha > Leporidae > Sylvilagus > Sylvilagus floridanus. The sequence goes on from OX463242.1 coordinate 9,669,248, forward strand.
ATGCCATCAGCTCCTTGACATGAGATGAATCATTGCTTTGACTTTATAATTTCCCAACTACTTTGGGTAATCAGGAATCCTGCTGGAGCACAGTGACTTAGAGTAAAACTGTGGTGGAGTTCAACCCACATCTCCCTTTGTTGGCCTAAGAATTTTGCCAACATAAATAACTCCTCACTATTTTTAGAACAGAGGCAGGACATAGCTACCAAACTGTGCACAGCCTAGCAGAGTTTAGCAATGCATTTTGAGTGCTTTGAAAATATTTGGCTGCTCCTGCAAAGTGGGTGGAAGAAGCTAGTGCCAGAAGGTCTGCTCTTTGAGTTTTCTGGCCCCTGCACTGATGAAGCTCTTGCTGATGTAGACACACTTTAACAACGGTGCTGCCACACCCCATTGAGACTGTTCTCATCACTCCAAGTTACAGAAATAGTGCATGTGCCTGAGTGAAGGACAATGGACTAGGAGACGAGAGCCCTGGGCTCTACCCCTGACTTTGTTACTAGCTCTGTAAGCAGGAGCAAGTTAACCAGGTTCTCAGGTCTACAGTCACCTCCTCCATCCACCAAAAAATTAATAATAACCAAAGTGATTGAGTCAGATGATATCGGAATAGTTTTAAAATTCTATATTCCTAGTGGAAGTCTTGATAGCAAGGAAAAAGAAACTTTTGAATTAAGGAGTCTATGAACATGAAAGTAACAAGGATACAGAAGTTTAAGGGCCCAAAGGAAAATTAGAAAAGATGTATTTTATTCATAAAAATATTATTGAGAGGATGAAAAGGTCAAATTTCAGGACATACATTGACATGTACGCAAAAACTGCTCTACATCAGTAAGCAATAGGGCAGATGACTCAAAAATAAAATGATGAAATATTATGCTTGAAAGGGTAGACAGCTGGTAAATTTGTAGAAATTTGCTAGTCATCAAGGAAATGCAAATTGAAACTAGAAAGAGCTATCCTGGTATACACACCAGAATAGCTAACATGACAAAGAGTGATGAGGTTAACACTTGGTAATGTGAGGAGCAACTGGAATTTCTTCGTTTAGGATGGAATATAAAATAGTACAAGTATTTTGGAAAACAGTTTGATATTATCTACAAATATAAACACATCCTGATAGTCCCCAAGTTACAATGGTTTGAGATCAGATTTTTCAACTTTGCAATGGTGTGAAAGTGTAGTAATACCATCATTCAGCTCTGACTGTTGCAGCCAACTGAGGAGTGAGACCAAGGATGCAAGACCTCTCTCTCTCTCTCTCTCTCTCTCTCTCTCTCTCTCTCTCTCTCTCTCTGCCTCTCCTTCTCTCTCTGTGTGTGTAACTCTGACTTTCAAATAAATCAATAAATCTTTTTTAAAAATTCCCTTAGGATTTTTGAGCCTTGAATTCTAGCCAGTTCTGTATATATCCTTTATGGTCAAAAACATCAATTCTGTCTAACCCTCAATGTACCATTTATAACATTTGCAGAACAACCTGACTTTTTTTGTGATTCCTCTGGCTTCACTGAGTTAGGTACACATTTGGCAGCAGATCCATACTGAATATTGTGCTATATACCCCAAGGGTGTTGCAAGAATGAGACTGAGTCCCTGGCCCCAGGAGGTCTTTGAATGACTGGGGAAGACAGACTCATATACGGAAACTGTCTCATCAATTCATGAAATGGATGGAAACAAAGAAGAGTGTGAGTGGGTCAGAGAAAGCTTCCAGAGGAGGGAATGACCCTAGAGCTGAGTCCTGAAGGATAGGTAGAATTTGGTCAATGGTTCTATGACCAATTGGACTCTCTGGATGCTAAGCAGAGGTGCAGAAAAGGCAAAAGTGGTCAGCATCATTATACGAAGTTACAGACGTGTGCAGGATCTAGGTAATGAGAGGTCTTGAATGCCAAGCTGAGGAGCTTGGTCATTGGTATGTGGAACAGGGTTTGACAAAGTGAAGCTGAGAGCCAAATCTCACCTTACACTTGTTAGTAAATAAAGCTTTATTGGAACACACCCACAGTTACTCATTTGTGCTGTCATTGGTTGTTGCTGCACACAATGGTAGAGTGGAGCAGTTGTCACAGATTTGGACAGTCTAGAAGATGACTAGATGATGATGAGCCGCTGTGAGCTTCAAAGCACAGAGTAGTGGTAACTCATGTGAGAGAGGTAGGTTGCCATAACATTCAGTGGAATAGAGATAAGTGATTTTTGCTTTTATGGTACAGAAGTACTTCTGGGGACCCAGTCAACTTGAGTACTGTATTCTCTGAGGCCAGAACTGTGCTGAGCCCTTCTCCACATCCATGAACATTGACCAACATGCTGTATGAGTTCATGAATGTAATTGGACTTCAGCACCCTGAACAGGAATCGAACTGATGCAGGCAGAGCCCCACTGACCTTGAGTTGATGTTCCCCAAGCTTCAGGTTTAGGGTGCTATAGAATGTCATTCTTTTTCCTCTTTTTGAGTTTGGAAAGCAATTGATAGAAAACCTTAGGCCTTAGGGAAATAGAAATTAAAATATTTATTTAATACTTCACTCATAATTTAAACAAACTCACTACCCTAGACACTGGAGGACTGAATGACTTCAAGGTTTTTTCCTATGAAGTCTTGTCCTTGAATGTTCACCTTCACAAACAAGCAGTGATGGGTAGTGATAGAGATGGGGAGTAGAAATAGAGAGATATTCTGAGCTCCCTCTGCAAACACACAGATCAGCTAAGTCTGTTCCTTCTCTGGGGAGAGACTGAGGCAAGAGCACACGAACACTACTCATGGAGCTCTCCCTCCACGTGGAAGTACAAAGGCAGAGGAAGGGAGCTGTCCACCACCTCACTATAGGGTTATTTCCCATTGCAGAACCATGTTTTTGGTAATGTATTGATGTTAAGCTATTATGAGAGTGTGTATTTTTTGAAGATTTATTTACTTATTTGAAAGGCAGAGTTAGAGCGAGAGAAGGAAGACAGAGAGAGAGAGACAATCTTCAATGGCTTGTTCACCCTCCAAACGGCCACGACAGCTGGAATCGGCTGAAGCCAGGAGCCTGGAACTCCATCTGGGTCTCCCACATGGGTGACAGGGGCCCTAGTACCTTGACCATCTTCTGCTGCTTTCCTAGACTCATTAGCAGGGATCTGGATCTGAAATGAAGCAGCCAGGACTCTAACTAGCACCTACATGGGCTGCCAACATTCCAGGTGGTAGTTTAACCCTCTCCATCACAAGCATAGCCCTGGATTGTGTCTGTTGGGTCACTGGGCCAGAATATGCCCCTTGGATATGGTTTTCCTTACAGGGAACTGAGGTTCCCACTATCAATTGTACTGAGGGAAGATCCTGATGCCAAGAAAGGAAAAAAAAAATCAAACATGAATGAGACTGGGGGAAGGAAGACGAGTTTGCCCCAGAGGCTGCAGTGGGAAGATGGGTAGAACGGCTTTATTGGTCAGAGGTAGCTGAAGGACAAGCATGGGCAGGACAGGCCACCAGGACAGGAGGTGTTCTGAGAAGAGCCTCGAGGAGGAGACAGAGCCCATAGGAAAGGACTGTGAGTTGTTTCTCACATTACACAGTTTACAACATTTATTTATTTTTGTGTAAATGAAAGTCAGAGCAATGGTAACAGCAAGAACGAGAGCTAGAGCGAGAGCAAGCGAGTAAGAGAGAGTGGGAGAGAGAGGTCTTCCATGCACTGTTCACCCAAGTGCCTGAATAGGCATTCAGATGTGGGATGTGGGTATCCCAAGCTGCTGTACCACAATGCCCACCCCACAGCCCATCCTTATCCCTAGCAGTTCAATGCAGTTCTGTTCCACAGGCCAGTGCCTATTTATTTATTTGTTTATTTATGGCTGTTGCTATCTAGTCCTGTCCTGGGCTTCAGATGGAGTAGTGAAAGGAAGAACAATACCAATATCCTATGAAGCCAAAAGATAGAAAGGGACCAGCAATCTTCTCAGAGTATGGCCACCCCACCAGCCACTGGAAACAAAGTAGGGGCATTTGGCTCAGTGGTTAAGTCTCCACTTGAGCTCTGCTTATGAGTCCACCCTTCTGCTAATGTGCACTCTGGGAGGCAACAAACCCAAGATGTTGTGTCCCACCCACCATCGGAAGACCCAGATTGAATTCCAGGCTCTTGGTGTCAGCCTGGCCCAGCACTTAGAGAGTAAACAAGAAGATGATCTCTGTACATGTCTGCCTCTGTCTTTCTGCCTTTTAAATGTGTAATTTCTTAAAAACAAAGAGAGGAAGGAAGGAAGGAAGGAAAGAAGGAAGGAAGAGGGAAGTAGGGAAGGAGGGAGTGGGAGGGAGTGGGAGGGAAGCAGGGAGGGAGGGAGGGAAAGAGAGGGAGGTAGGGAAGGAGGGAAAGAGGGAGAGGGGGGAAGGAAGGAAGGAGGGAGAGGGAGGGAGGGAGGGAGGGAGAGGTAGGGAAGGAGGGAAAGAGGGAGAGGGGGGAAGGAAGGAAGGAGGGAGAGGGAGGGAGGGAGGAAGTGGGAGGGAGAGAGAGAGAGGTAAGGAAGGAGGGAGGGGGGAGGGAGGGAGGGAGAGAGAGAGAGGTAAGGAAGGAGGGAGTGGGGAAGGGAGGGAAGGAGGGAGAGGGGGGGAGGGAGGAAGCAGCATGGAGCCATGCCAGGAGATGTGCGAGGAGGAACTCAGGATGCATGTCTCTGAGCATCTTGAACTTCCCAGACACCTTGAGAAAACCCACTTCTCAGAAATCACGTCAACAGGCCCCAGCCTGTCACTTCTGCTTTAAGGCAAAGGAAGTGCTGTTCTGTGCTCACAGGAAATGCATACGGTACCCCTTCCACTTGCCAGCTTGTAATAAGGAAGAGCTACTCAACACTCTGGGACCTTTGGTTGTTTTGATTGCTCTATTATCATGATCTGGGCGTCCTGACTTTCATTTTCCTAGAATGACAGATTGATAGGTCTCTGTGTCTTTACAGCTATTTGGGGATCGCAATGAGGCCCTTGACAAGGATATGTGGAGAGGGAGGGTTCCAAGTTATTCCCAAAGTACAGTAGGGATTCAACCTTGCAGACACAAACCAGGAGCTTTGCAACATGTGGGGCTGGGTCACTGGGAGCTGGGCTGTCTGGGGAGAGGCCTGGAAAAGGACTGGGGACACTGAGAGTCAAGAGAGGAGGACGTTTATACAGGGTGATTTTGTAAGAGATCAAACCTGACATATTTTTAGGACCCGTATGAAAAATGCAAAACAGCCATCTCTTTTAAGAGCCGTCTTCTAAATTGCAATAAATTCTCCTTGACAGAAACTCAGTCAAGTCCAGCATGTAATCTTCTGCTGTCAAGAAGAGTAATGCCGAGTGGTATATACTCTTCTACTCTATGGGCTAAAAAAGGTGGCTGCTTGCCTGGGAAGCTGGAAGTTAATTTGCCAAAACTGCTTTTCAAGGCTCAGCTTTCTCCCCTTATGGGATCTCCTTTTTATCAGGCTCATGAAAAATGAAAACTTTTTAGGGAGGGCCTCTTTGGCCAAGCCATTCTAACCACTTGTTTTCTACAAAACTGATGTGACAGAATCTAGAATTAGATAAATCGGTGCAGGAACCCTAACTCTGGCAGATATTAGCTATGTGGCCTTGAGCAAGCTGTTCCCTGCATCTAAGCCTCAATATCTCCCCTGGACATGGGCAAAATAGCTGTGGCTGACCTATTGCCTTGTTAAGATGATCAAGTGAAATAGGCATACGAAAGGCTTCACCCACAAATGTGGTATTTCTCAAGTGCTGATAAATGTTAGCTGCTATTTTCATCATCATCACCACTGTCACTATCATCATGTTTTTCTTCTTCATAACTGTTTTTCTTCTCAACCATTTTATTATTTCTGTACAGAATGTTTTCCTAATTCAATATCAGAGCCTGGGATCTACAGTTAAGGTTTGGGGGCCATCATGGAGGATGAGTTTGAGAGAAAGAAACCAAGGAGGCTTCAATGAGCTTCTGCCTCTCTGCTATTTCCCTGAGTAGTCCCCCTCCTGTGTGTGTGTGTGTGTGTGTGTGTGTGTGTGTGTGCATGCGTGCACGTGGGCATGTGCCTTCCCCTATTTTATTAAAAAAAAAACTCTATTGCTATTTAATCATGCAACAGATATCTTTGGAGAGCTACTATAGATCATCCCTATAAGAACATAAATATCACAGATATCTACCAATTTTAAAGATAAGACTTCTTTTATGACTGCCTGTCTTTCTCCAGCCACTGGTCATTTATCCGCTCCTTCTCACAGCAAAACTTTCAGAAGACATATTTGCTGTCTGCATGTGGTCATAGAATTTTTCCTTCCAACACAGGCTTCCATCGCTTTCATCACTCTTTCTACCTTTGTCAAAGCAGTGACCCATAAGTTGACAAATTCGCTGGCCACCCCCTGCCTGTGGCACTTTACTTCACTCACGTTCAGCTGGGTTGAGCCCTCCCTTGCTGTCAAATGCCAGCATCTTCTGGTCTTCATGCACTCAGTGTTCGTAAGGCTTCCTTCCTCTAACTTGCTGAGCCCATCAGTTTTTCAAGCTGCGGTGCCCCAGGGCCTTTCCTGGGCTGCTCTCCCTTCTCAATCTATACTCTCCCTCAGGTCACCCAATCCACTGGATTTACAGTGCATCTATGCCACATTGAAGTCCAACCGTTATCTCAAGCTTTAACCTCCTTCCCTGACTTACATAGAAATTCCTATTATATGTCATCTCTTCTTACATGTCTTATTCTCAGTATGCTTAAGGAGAAATTTCACCATATCATACCCTCATTTAAAGTCTATCAGTGTGCTTCAAAATCTGGTCCCTGCCTCATTCTCCAAGCCTCACTCTCAATATGTTCTGACCCTGGTTATCCATAATACTCACCCTATGCTGCACAACCGTGTAGTTCCGTCAGTATTGTGTGCTATTTTAAACCACCTGCCTGATTCTCTTGTGCGTTTCCCTTTTTACTGAACCTATTTCCTCCTGTTGTTTGTCCAGCAACACTCCTCAGTTGATAAAGACACTGCTCAGACACTAATTAACCATCACACTTAAATGCCTCTCCTTGCTGCTCCCATGGCATCTTGCTCACTTGTCCAGCACTGATCACTTGCTTGTATTGTGGTTTCCTTCCCTCACTGGAATGTGGGCATCTCAAGAGTAGGAGCTGCAACCTTAGGTTGTACAGTCCTAGCACCTGCCATAGCATCTTGCGAATAACAGCAGTGGAGTTAGCAACAACAATGAAGGTTTACAGCTTACTAGGTATCAAGTCGTGTGTTTCTATAAACAAACTCTGTTGTTAGGTAGAAATATTCCTCATTCTTTTAAAAATGTTTATGTATTATTTTTATTTTACTTCAGAGAGAGAGATTTTCTCACCAACTGATACACTCCCAAAATGACTCCAACAGCCAGGGCTGGCCCAGGACAAAGCCAGGATCCTGGAACTCCATCCAGGTCTCCCATGGGGGTGTCAGGAACCCAGGCACTTGGATCATCACCCATGTTTCCCAGGTGCATGTTAGCTGGAAGCTGGAATCAGAAACGGAGCCAAGATTCAAATCCAAATCTGCTGCACCGAGTGCCTGACCCACCGCCCTTATACTTGAAATTCGTTCCACGCTGTTAGAGCAAATGGCCCAGTATGTTATCCCTCTCTTCTGACTGAACAGTTTAGGAAGGAAAATGAGGCAGATGTCACTCAGCTCCACTGATTTAGCTCTCTCCTAGGAATGAGTTGTCTTCAAGGAGCACTTGCTTCTTAATGCCAACATTGCCCTTTGGCCGTGAGGGTCTGTCTTCGTTATCCTGGGTGTTGTACTGTGTATCCCACTTGTCTGATTTTCCAGGAAGGGTATTGTTTCCAAATGGTATCTTTCATCCTATTTTTCATTAGGTTTTGGGTTCATTTAGGAGAAAATGGAGGTTTTTTATTGATCAGGTTCTTAGTCCATTTCCTGTTGATATAACAAAATATCTAAGACTGGATAATTTATAAAGAATAGAATGGTAAATCCAGGAGCGTGGTGCCAGCTTTTGTGAGGGCTTCATGCTGCACCATAACATGGCAGAGAGTATCACATAGTGAGTCAGAGCAACTGTGCTGGATTGGGCCTCTCTTTTGATAGCATCACTACTGCCTGTCATGGGAGACCTGTCCTCATGACCTCATCTTATCCCCGTTGCCTCCCAAAGCCACATTAACATGAGTTTGGGAAGTTTCCAACACATGAATTTTGAGGGTATATAGTTAAGCCATAGCCGATGTCCATTCAAAGAGTCCCACACATTCAAGTCAATTATTGACCCACGTACTAGGTTCTCAGTAAACGTTGGTTTAACTAAAATGAAGTCTAGCACATTTATGAGTCAAAAGGCAGATAGATTAAGCTGTGGTAAAATAGTAACATATAATTTCATCACTTAACACACACATTGATTTCTCGCTCATACCACAAGTTCAATATAGTTTAGTTGGGCAGACTATTCCCCAGGATTGCAAGCGTCCAGTATTAAGGAGGCACCACAAGGAGTGATGATCATCTTGGATGATGTCATCCCAGCGCATGACTTCAGGGCACTCAGCAAGACAAGAGGAAATGGACGCTTACATTGTCCTGTATGGTTTCCAAGCAGAAGCACTGCTTCCATTCACAGCCATTTGGCAAGGGAAAGTATTGCAGCTCTGGCCCTGTTCACGGAAACCTGGGAAATGAAGCAGAGCATGTGAGTGTGTAGTAAGTCTTACTGTCTCTGCCACAGAGCACATGAGCACCACCCACACAATATTTATTTATATCCTTGCTTATTATCTTTAAATTTGTTTTACTGTTTAATTAGTTTGGAACAGAGTCAGTGTCATTTGTAGATACAATTCTAGGAACATAATGAGATCCCTACCTCACCTTCTCTCTCTCCCACCATCTCTCCTTCCCTCTTCCTTTGAGTTTCTCTTCTAGTTTTCGATATGACACATTTTAAAATCACATTACAGTAAAAAGGCATAATACTTCACAGTTAGAGCGAGAGCAAGAGCGAGAGAGAGCGAGAGCGAGAGAGAGAGATGTTCTATCTGGTTTGCTTCCCAAATGACTGCAACAGCCAAGATTGGGACAAGCAGAAGCCAGGAGCCAGAAACTCTCTTACTTGGGTAGCAGGGGCCGAAGCAATTGAGCCATTATTTGCTTATCTGCTTCCTTCATAGGCTTGTTAACAGGAAGCTTGATTAGAAGTAGAGCTTAGTATATACTAAGTTGATCTTCTATATATAAAGATAATTGAAAATGAAACTCGATGAAGGGTGGGATGGGAGAGGGAGTAGGGGAGGGGAGGGCCAAGTGAGGGATTGAGGGTGGGGGGAGCCACAATAATACAAAAGTTGCACTTTGTAAATTCACATTTATTAAATAAAAAAAAAAGAAGTAGAGCAGTTGAAACTCCAAAATAGAATGCCAGCCTCACAAATGGTAGGTTACTTGATGGACTACAATGCTGGTTCCGAGGAAACATTTCTTAAAAATGGAAAATGCTTTATACAAAGGTTAAATCAGTAAATGATGTATTATGAGGCATTATTAAAACCCAGGTCATCAAAAAATAGAGAGAGGTGGTCATCATGCCCAGTGGTCAGACGCCAGCTGAGATGCCTACATCCTATACCAGAGCACCTGGGTTGGATTCCAAGTCCCAGATCTCAATTCTACTTCCTACTAATTAAAATTTGGGGAGGCAGCAGATGATAGTTCAAGAAATTGACTTGCTGCCACCCACATGGGAGACTGGAATTGAATTCCTGGCTTCTGACTTTGGCCCAGCTTATCTCCAGCAATGCAGACATTTGAAGAGTGAACCAGAGAATGAGAGTGTGCATTCACTAACCCCCTCCTCCTCTCCCTCTCTTCCTCTCTCTCTTTTTCTCCTTCTCCCTCTCTAATAAACAAATGCATTACACATATGGCAGAATTTCTTTAAGAAGGAAACATGGATGAACCTTTAGGGCATAATGCTAAATGAAATAGCCAGACACAGAAAGATAAAAACTTATTTAAGATTCCATGCAGTGTATCATACATTATTTATAAAAATTGAACTCACAAAACCAGAGAGTATAACAGTAGTTGTCAAAGGCTGTGGATGAGGGAAATGGGGAGATGTTGATCGAAGGGTGCAAACTTTCAGTTGTGAGATGGGTAAGTTTTGGGGACCTCATGGATGGCATGAGTGTCAATGATGGTTGATTAGCATGATAGTGGAAATCATTACTGACACACTATTGTATTATACATCTTGAATATATTCGGTCCTTGTTTCTCAATTAAATATTTTAAAATTTAGAAGACGTATTAGACACATGAATACTGCACATAAAGTATTAAACTCTTCCAGTGATGTAATTGTCAAGTGAAGACTGAATGATTAAACATCTGCTAACAATTCTCTAGCCCCATGTTTTGAAACTGCAAGTTGCAACACATTAGTGAAACATGAAATCAATTTACTGGGCACCCAAACAGCACTAGCATATATTATATCTTGTGTTTTTGTGTCTTAAATCACATACAGACACACACATGCATACTCATAATCAGAATACAGTTAGTAGAAGACAGTGTAATAAAACTGACAATTTCACTTAACAATAAACAGAATAAAAGGACAACTATCAATACAGATAAGGGTAAATATGTGAAGTTTTTCAGAGATGTATGTGTGTGCAGGCATGTGTGCAGGCATGTGCCTGGTTGTGGAATACAGTTTCTTTCTTACTGGACTTTGCTTATTAAAAATCTTTGAAACTCATTTTAGTAGAAGGAGCTTTCACAGTGGGTGTGAAGTTGGATGTGATGACCCCTAAGTTTCCACTCAACTCTTGGTTAATAATTCTGGAATTCTCAGAACAGAAGAAGAAAAAACGCTGTCCTCCCTGAGACCAAGGAGATGGCACGTTGTTCAGTGTTGCTCAGCACACACAAGACCCCCGGCCGTCCAGTAATTGCAAGCACATTGCCCAAGTATTCACCAGCCCCAGGGAAAAGTCCACGGAGAAGTAAAACCCAGAAACTCTTCCACTGCCATTAACCCGAACGCACTTCAGTGGTTAAATCACAAATCCACGGACTCTGAATGTCAGCCTAGTTAAATTTCTAGACAGAGCAGCCTTGTAATCAGTGAACGTCTAATCCTCAGTTCTTCAGGGTGACCTTCAGTTGTGCTAATAAAATTCTCAGTACTAGGCCTCTTACTACCAGTAATATTTCCCACAAGGCCTTGGGTCTGTAGTGCATCAACCCAACTGGAGACCAAACACAATCTGACCACAGACCACTGGAACACCTCTTAAAAATTCCAAGACAACTTTTGAAAAATGAAGTAGAAACGTTTTTCCTCTTAAAGGATGAAGTATCACACTTGGCAAGCAGCTCTATGAGTGTATATTATTGTAAACATACTTAGCTTTTTTGGAACAAAGTGGCTGAAACTGAAAAAGCTGGCTAGATTAATAACTCTTCAATGCTTCTGCTCACAAATGCAACGACCCAACTTAAAATAAGTTAACATTTACATGCCAGGTGCAGTGATGAGTGCCATGGGTTGGTCCTGCTAGGAACGTCTCAAGGATGTACCATTTAATCATGGTAATGAACTGTAGCCAAGTAACAACTATGGAGGGCAGACTTTGCTAGGGACAAATTAACTTTTTTTTAAAAAAAAGATTTTATTTATTTATTTGAGAGTCAGAGTTAACACACAGAGACAGACATAAAGGTCTTCTGTCTGCTGGTTCATTCCCCAAATGGCCACAATAGCCAGAGCTGGGCCGATCCAAAGCCAGGAGACAGGAGCCTCCCACATGGGTGCAGGGGCTCAAGCACTTGGGCCATCTTCCACTGCTTTCCCAGGCCATAAACAGAGAGCTAGATCAAAAGAGGAACAGTTGGGACACCAACTGGTGCCCATTTGGGATGCTGGCGCCACAGGCAGAGGCCTAGCCTACTGCGCCACAGAGCCAGTCCCACTAATTTAACTTTTCTGAGTGAAAAACTTTTCAGATGAAGTGAGACCACAGGCTCCGTAACTAGAAAAACGCATGCACAAACACACACACAGTATATATTATATATATATATATAAAATATATATATTCACTTACAATGTAATTATGGTAGATTCTAGGTTTCAAACACTTAAGAGAAGTTCAATAAAAGCCTTGTGGAAATGTAAATAAATTATTCACAAGAGAAAGTCCCTTAACTAACCTCCTTTTAACCAACACACTGGCTTAGCTAGTGCCTTTCATTTTCTTTTTTGAAAATAACAGCTGATGCCAAGGTATGCTGAGTGTTCCCTGCTCAGAGGCCATTTTCTTGATGTACTTCTGCTCTTGTCTTTTGAATATTTCAGGGTCAGTGGTGTTTGCTCCTGTCTTAGTCTGTTTGGGATGCCATATAAATATGGATTGGCAACTTAAACAACAGAAGGTAATTTTCTCAAACTCAGGAAGCTAGAAGTCCAATATCAAGGTTCAAACCAATTAGTTTTGGTTGTGAGCTCTACTCCTGGTTTGAAGAGAAGGAAGAAAAGGGAAGGAGAGGGGAGGGGCATCTTTTCAGGACACTAACCCTATTGGATCAAGGCCCCACCTTTAATGCAATCTATAACCTTCATCCTTTTCCAAATATAGCTACTCTGGGAATTAGGATTTCAATATATGAATTTGAGGTGGGATGACACAAATAGTCAGCCACTAACAACGCCCAAGCCTAGTTCACACTCGCAGTTACACAGTTTTCTCAAAAGAATGTAAAATAGGTATAAGCTCTGTGGTAGGCAGGGTAACCACATTTTCATCCCCAAAATCAAACTAGGTTAAATAACATGACAAAAGGGAATTAAGGGTGCAGATGGAATTAAGATTACTAATCAGCTGCCTTTAAAACAGGAGTATTGACATTAATTTTCCAGGCAGGAAAAAGTGAAAAAAAAAAGAAGCTTAAAATAAGAGAACTAGAGAGATGGCAGCATGAGAAGGCATCAGCCTAACCTTGACTTTGCAGATAGATGAAGAATGTTCTAACACTAAAAGGCTGACAGCAAAGGAAGATGACAACAAGGAGAAGGGTTCCCCTTAGAGCTTGCAGAAAGTAAGGCAGCCCAACCTTGACTTCTGTCCAGGGAGGACTGTGTTGGCCTCTAACCTCCAGATTTGTAATGTAACACATCGTGTTTTTAAGTCATAAAATTTGTGGTGTTTTGTTACAGTAAAAATTGAAAAAAAAATAAGCTGCAAGATATTTCAATTATATATAAACTAAATAACATGTATGGAAAGTCTTGATGACATTAAACATTTTCTGAGATATTAGATATCTGTACAGATATACATAATATATTCATATATACAAATAGGAGATATATGTCATGAGTGATAGATATAATATAGATGCTATTGATTGATAAAGTTAATAGATGATAATAGAGATGATAGATAGATGATATGTAGGTGATAAATGATAGATGATAGATAGATACATTCATTCATTCATACATACATACATAGATATCCTATTTATTTGAGGGACTAGTTCATACAATTAAGGAGGTTGAGAAGTCCCATTGTCTGTTGTCTGCAAGTTGGAAACCCAGAAAAGCTGGACTCAGATTTTGAAGGGCTGAGAACTAAGGAAATCAATGGTGAAGTTCCAGTCAGAGGCCTGGAGATGATGAAATGAAATGTCCCAGCTCAAGCAGGCAGTCAGGAAACCAAAGGGGGACTTTCTCCCTTCCTTAACCTTTTGCCCTGTTCAGTTCCTCCGGGGATTGCCTGACACCCACCTACACCGGGGAAGCTGATCTACTCTACTGAGTCTACTGGGTCAATACTAATCTCATTGAGACACCGTCAGAGATACATCCTGAAATGACGCTTAACCTGAGCACCCTGTGGCACAGACATTCACACATAAAATTAAATGTCACACTTACTGAAAATGGAAAAGCCTACTCCAATAGGACTCACATTCAAAGAATAGCCCTACATGAAAAAACCTATGGGCATATATTAATACATTTGGGCTAAATAAAATGAACAAGAATTAATGCTGTGTGTGTGTGTCCTTACTTTAGCATATTTTACTTGCTTAAATAGCAAGTTGTCCTCTGTGATTGTGCTTACTATCTTACACAAAGTGAGGAAGCCACAATACTCTCATAGGATTGTGTAATACAAACCAGCAGTGAGCTGAACTAAGGCACTGTGTGTCTCTTTGATGAGACTTTGTGAGTCCATCAATTCAGTAGGTAACCATGTTACTTGCAGAGTGCCTGGTAATTTGCTGAGCACAATGGGTAGAGAGAAATAACTATAGAAGTGGCTTCTTTCCCTGTGGAGGTGTCTCTCTGAGAATTAATTATGGGGGAGAGCATATTGCAAGGACCAGAAAGAAAGCAGCGGTCTTGGTCTTACAGACAAGTGTGGGAAGGTATAAGGCTTGCTAAGAAACATCAATCTGGGGTCAGGCATTGTGGCATAGCCTCATAAGCCACTGGTTGAGACATTGACATCCTCAGAGTGTCTGGGATCAAATCTCACCTCCATTTCTGATCCAGCTTCCCATTAATGTGACTGGGAGACAGCAGATGATGGCTCAAGTACTTGGGTCCCTGCTAATCATGTGGGACACCAGATGGGGTTCCTTGCTCCTGGCCTCAGCCTGGCCCAGCTCTGGCTATTGAGGGTATTTGAAGAATGAACCAGAAAATAGAAGACCTCTGTCTCTCCTTTCTTTCTGTTACCCTGCCTTTCAAATACATAAAACTTGTAGAGTAAAAAAGGAAAACTTAAATACCAATCTGATAATAGTAGGGTTATAGAAAGACAGAAGCAAGAACTTATATTTCTCTGGAAGCATTTTGTTGTAGACACCTACAGACTGATTATAGCTAGTTCAAAGCTGAGGACGATTCCTCCTGGGATTTGCATATCAAAAAACTTTGGAGACTGAAAGATACAGAATTAGGGTGCTAACAAGCAAATGAGCAGATGCATCTTTATTAAATGCTGGAAGTCCTCTCTTGGTGTACATCCATGGACATTTCCTTTTAATTTAAAGTCACTGATCACATTGTTTCTACCTTCAAATAGTCTCATGACATTTATGCCTCACCTAATTGTGCAGACTAAAACTCTTACAAAGTATGACCAGAGGGAAACAGTATATTATAATAGGACATTTTCTGGTTAATGATGGTTGGTTTGATGCACTCATTAGCTTGTGATCTCCTTTGAAGCTCTACTAAAACTGAAATAGCTGAATTTTTAAGGGATAAACCCATAAAGGCAAAGAGGATGAAAGAAGAGATATCTCAATAATAGTTTAAACGATGAAGATAACTAAGACTGGTAACTGGCTTAACAGACTCAAAAATATTCAGTTCTACGAAGGCAGTGGGGAAAGGTAAGAGGCAACGAAATTTACATCACAGAAAATGGAAATTGTCAGAACAATTCAAGAACTGGCAGCACCATTTCCTTCAGGAAGGGAGGGAAAGACAGAACTAAAAACAGGGCTAATTGAAAATTTACTTAAAGAACTCTCATATGCTCTCCTTCATCATTTCACTGGTATTCACCTGTAGGAGGAGCCCCTTAAGGAGGTAAAATGAAGGCTCCATGATACCAGAAATAAAGGATATCATATAGAGAACTGGGATATTAAAGTGGTTATACTAAATATTGAAATTCTCAATCAAGGAAAGGAAAAAGGTAGCTTTACAATGCAACCTTGAATTAACACCATTACTAGTTATGTTATGTTGATGATGGATACCATGATGACAGGATATCCAATGGGCACAGCATTCTGAAATAGTCCTGTCCAAGTCCATAACCCAGAAGTAATCATGAGAATACAAATACTTCAGCTGATATTTGGGATCAAAACAAGAGGGGCTGGCATTGTGGCTTAGAATGGAAGGCCATTGCCTGTGAAGCCGGCATCCCATATAGGTGCTGGTTTGTGTCCTTGCTGCTCCACTTCCAATCCAGGTCTCTGCTAATGGCCTAGGAAAAGCAGTGGAGGATGGTCCAAGTGGTTGGGCTCCTGCCACCAGACCTGGATAAAGCTCCTGGCTGCTGGGTTCGGCCCTAATCATTGCAGCCACCTGGGGAGTGAACCAGCAGATGAAAGATCTCCCTCTCTCTCTGTAACTCTTTCAGTTAACTAAATAAATCTCTAAAACAAACAAACAAACAGCTGGACCAGAATGAAATAAACGGAATTTTCTTCAGACATGATGTTTGAAACTTCTTAAAAACCAGGAGTTTTTCCTATATTTTCTGAGTCTTGCTGGCGACAGACAGGGAGACCTCCAAGCTGACCGAAGCGGTTCAATGACTGAATGTGCTCCTATAGTCAGAAAAATCTCACCTGGCATGATCTAAAAACAACCAAAGCCAATTACATTGGAAAAAGCCTAAGGATCAAAGCTGGGAAGCTGGCTTCAAAAAGGAAATCCAACCTGCAGGCAAGAAACAAAACCACAGGCCAGCCAGGGAGCAGGAAGCAGCTGGGAAGCCAGGAGCTTGGGCTCACATTTGCTGCTGCCTGGAGGTGTTGGGTTGGCTGGACGTTCAGATTGGGGAAGACTTGTGAACTACAGAGAGATGCACTGGCGAAGACGGAAGCCTGCCACGCGGGTCCTCCACTGAAGTGAGGTCACAGTGTGTGCTGTCTGCATCACCAAATCCTCCAGTCCTCCTGCTTCTGTAGAACAGCTCCTCGAAGCCATCTTCCACATCACTCAACTCTGCTGTTCCTTAGCTTCACACGTCGCCATGGTCTTGGCATTTACAGGCCATATTTTTCAGCTGTGTGTTAATGTGGTACTTCTCAGTGAACAATCTGAAAGTCTTTGAAATGGGCAGAGGAAATTCGTGGATGTCCAGCCTAATATAACCTTGTAGATTATCTCTGCATTTCGCTGGCTTTGAGCTCTTTGATATTCTGGAAGTTGCAGAGAACTGATAATCATGCAAATTATTCTTGCTCAGAGAAATGCAATTGAATGTGTCATGGAATGTAATTGACCATTGCTTTAAGTACTAACCAGTTTTCAACTATTAAGAAAATGATCTCAGTATTCCTGATCATCTCAATAGTATTGTTCAAAAAATGCTTGTTGAATGAATGAAGCTTAAAATATAAACCTTAAGAACCCACCAACTAAAGTGCATCATTCTTACTGGTAGGATTGAATTGGTAGAAAACTATTCACCTCCCAGCCACTAAGTGACATTCACAGTGACTCCAGGCTCAAGCACACTCTATTGCTCACTGTGCTGTGTTTCACAACAAAGGGCACCTCCTCCACTCCTTATGTTTTTCCTCCAGTCTTTGAGAGACCTTGCATGGATGGAATCTTTGATCTCCTGTTGAACAAAGGCATTGGGCCACCTGAAGGGAAACTGTAGAGTTACAATAGGACTATCTCTCTGTAGAATATGGCACAACAGTTGAGAGATGGATAGATGGATGATAGAGAACTCATTCAAGATCTATAAAGTTCATTTCCTTAAAACATTCCCGCATGTGTTGGTACACTCATTTAATAAAGTGAACACGGTAATATGCCCAATCTTTAAGAGAGGGTTGGGGTTATGGAAAATGTGTCTTTTGCAGGTGATATACTTCTGCAATGTCTCTATAATATATATGTTATCTATAATAGTCACCTGCAATGTCTCAATGTTATCTATAATAGTCACCTGTTACTGTTGTAACACTAAAAAGAAGAACTCCACAGATTTAAACCAGGGGGAGAGGGGCAGTTGATTCAGGCCACTCTAACAAATGACCATCAATGGGTTGTCTGATCAACAGCAGAGATTTGTTTCTCAGTGTTCTGGAAGCCCAAGAACAAGCGGCCAGCAGATTGCACTGTCGGGGACGCACATCCCTCAGTTCCTAGGTGGGGCCTGCCTACTGTGTCCACACGTGGTAGAAGGTGGCTCTCTGGGGCCTCTTCCATGAGGACACTAATCCTACTGTAAGGGCCTCTTCCTCCTGCTCTAGTCACCCGCCTCCTGATGCTATCATGTTGAGTTAGATTCCACATAAGGAGCTTCCAGGAGACAGAAACACTTACAGCATGGCAGCACCCCAAGATGCAGGACCCAAGAGAGCTCCCCTGGGTGTATGATTCATTTTTAGGACAGGATAGCATCCTCAGCCAGAACCAAGAGATCCTAGGAATGGGGTCAGCCCTGTTAGCTCCAAACACAGGAGGCGACGGCATCTTATTTATGGTGGACTTCAAAGTCCTCTGACAGAAACACACCTGGAAAAAAAATATGGATCCGTTAGAATGCCCCCACTGTTTGCCAGCTGGCTTGCAGTTGACAAAGAGCCTGATGCCTGGAGTAGTTCATAGAGGCATCTTCATACCACCTACAAATCTCAAGATGCTTTCTAAGTTTATATGCACGCCAGTGTTGAGCCAACTTGCTTCTTTTTAAAAGCATTGAATGGGTGCCCAATCATCTAGTGGTTTCGTTTTCACGCCCACTCACTTTTGCTTGTTGATGAACCTCATGTAGTGGATGCTATTTTCCCCTCTTTTCACATGAGAAAGCAGAAGTTCAGGGGCAATGGGGAACTCACCGCAAGACCAGACAGCGACAGAAACTACCTGGTCTACAGCCACGTCCACAGGAAATTATAATGGGGGAATGTGTGTATCAGTGAAATGGTGTTCGACCCAGGTCCACAGCGATAATCAGACTCTTGAGTCTGGTTCCACAGGATCTCTCCAGGCTGTGGGCCCAGAGTTCTTGGCTATTTGGATCTACTATTCACTACACACGTTAGGCATGCTGCTCCCCCACTAAAGTGCAGAGGGCTCTGAGGTCCACATACAATCTTCCAGAGAAACGCTCCCAAGGTTCTAAGACTGATAAATAGCCAGGTTTCATACGAGCTTGACCCAATACAGTAACCACAAATGCCCAAGAGCCTTCTACTAAAGTGTTAAGAAGAGGTTATACCATTGTTCTGACTTATAGGAAATTATCCTCATATTCTAGCCTCTGTCCCCTTACGACCATTCTATTTGGGTTTGAAGTGTGTGTTCACCACACTGATACTTGAATTTTAATACTCCAGTGATGTCATTGAATGCTGGCGATGTATTTCACCTTTGAGATAAACAAACGTGGAGTGTGGTTATATTTCTTTACTACCACGAGGGGGCAGCAACGTGCATGTAACGCCACGGTGTGGCTGCCTGCTCTGCTCCTCTGGTTTGGGAGGAATCTGTGGTTCTTGGACCTGTGCTTCTCAGCGTTGAAATAATGGTAATGTAATCATTCCAGGTCTGCTCTGGAAACCGTCAGAGCTAATTCGCTGCAGATCAAAACGTCCCGGCTGTGCGAATGTGCACCCAAATCAGTCTGCAGGGTGCAGGTTCTGCTCACTGAGCCATGGGGTCACCTAACCTTTACTGAGATCTACTGTGTGCAGTCCAGTCCAGGCCCCAATCCAGTGCAGAATCAGACGTTAAATGCTCACGCCTCATCTAGAACCTTCATCCTCCTCATTTCTTCTGTCCCTCTTAGGCACTGATTTATTGGTTTTTTATCTTATTTTTGGTTTGTCCATACTGCTAGAAGTCAACTCCTTGGCAGCTGGACCTTTCATTTGTTTTGTTCATTGGTGTATTCCCCCAGCCACGGGAACAGTCCCTGGCACATAATAAGGGCTCCATATATATTTGCTGAAAGGCCAACTGTAAAGTTATTGGGACACAGAGGTGGGCGGGTCTGGCTTCCTCTGACTAGGTAGTGCTAACTTGTTCACTTGTTCATTTCACCATTTTACCAACCCCCAGCAATGGAGGAGCAGGGTGCCCCAAAACAATAGCAAATTACACCATACTAGCATTAGAAGGAACTTGAACATCATCCAGGTTCTTTATACAGAGGGCGACGTTGAGCCGAAGTGAAGGAGAGGTTTGTCCAAGGCTCTGTAGATCTCAGGGAGGGTCAGAATTCCACGCCAGAGCTCCTGACGCCAGCCCCCTTGAGTCACCATGTTCTGCCTTTTTTCATTTTCTTCAAATATCCCCTCCTAGAACAAAGCACTGCGTACGCTGGTGACCTGATCCGCAGAATATGTAGTTGGTGATTGGCAGAGACAAACCTTGGTCGTCTGCTTTCAGGGTCCCCAGATCAAACCCCAGAGAGGCACCTCCTATGGGCCTCTCTGCAGGAGAGCTGGTGCTGAGTTCCCACTGTCTACTCCCTGCATGCTGAGTGGCATTTCCTCCCCAAGCACGTGCTGTTATCCTCAGCTTACCACACAAAGGTTGGAGTCACGAGTGCACTGCCCATGCAGGCATGAAGCAGACCTCAGAAATGTTTTCAGACTCTGCTTCTGAGCTCCCAGGATTCCCTGGCAGCCTCCAAGGTAAGTACTCTTGTTCTCCCCACGTGGGCTTGTGGTCACTGAGATCAAGGGAAAGTCTAGATGCTTGCCCAAGGCCAACATGCTAGGAAAGCACAAGTCTACATTCTGTGTCATCACTGCACTCTGTCCCCTTGCAGAAAAAGCAAGGGCTCAGCACTGTGCAGTCACTGGCACAAGGTCACACAGCACACACCATCTGACTTCACTGTTGTCCACGGTTTCCCCTCAACACCAGGCTGCAGGCTCAGGTCAGAAAACACCTCTGTTAGAAAGCCATAGGGCTGCAGCTCAGCAGAAGAGAACACATAGTGATGATGCGAAAGCAACCCCCACATTTCCCTCCCGGATCTAGTTCCCTCTCACTTGGCATCATCTGCCAATCACTTTCTGGGCTGCCACACAGAGCACTTGAAGAGCTTCCAGTCCCTGGCCTTGGGACAGCCCTTGGCAGGGGACAGGACTGTTTCTACCCCTCCATCCAGGCATTGAGATGCTGGGCCTGCCATGGGCGGGAGGACATTCCAAGTTGACTACTCCAGTCTAAACTGGACAGTGACCTTGAGTAACCTCACACAACTTGGACATAGTGTTTACGAGAATGAAGCTGGTTCTCTCTGTTATCTCGTCGGACTGATCTGGGCTCCAGGCCCCTTGACAGTCATCAGCAGAACACAGTCTAACAAGATCGGCAGGAAGTGATTCTTTTGCTGGCCAGAGGTGTTCTTGCTGATTGAACTTTTACATCTGGTATGGAACAAATGAGCAGAAAGGGCATGGTTTTCTAATTCTACACCCTTGGTGCACAAGTTGTGAAACCAGGACACACTGGGGCATCTCAGAGTCTCTTCCCAGTGGTGTAAAATAGCTGGCAACGAGAGTTTTGGAGTCCAATGGACCAGTGATAACCACGTTGGCCAGTCTGTCACCCACAGCAGAGGAAAAGGATGATGACAACATGCAGGGGTCAGGGTAAAGTCATTTCCTTCCTTGTATTCTCTTTTTGTTGACATCTCTTAAAGAAATGACAGGAACCACCTTGGAAATACCTTGATGTTTCTCATTCACATTCTGGGGACAGAAGCAGGTGGGTCATGCAGAACCAAGGGACTGGAGTGCAGGTGGTCACTGGTGAGCCAGCAACAGCATCTTGCCTCTCAGGGGTTGGATGCAAAGCATTTGGCCCTTTCCACAAGGCAGAAACCGATCTCTTCTTTCCTACTTGCTAGGGCCTCTCATGAAGTCCTTCTCCACGGGAAAATTTTAAATTGCAAAGTCATAGGTTGCATCCTCTGCCACAAAGTCCAAATGGGGAAAAGAGACATAGTTTTACCACCATAATCCTTGACCTACAGGGCAGCTTCTTCTCCCTTCCCTAAGATGCTATTTTCCTATGGGATTGTTTTACTTCTGTGAGTGTAGACCAGATTATTAGACATCAAAGTCAATCAGTTGTCTCCACAGAGAAAGCCTCCTTCAACTCTGAACACACACACATACATATGCAAATATGTACACACACAAACACACACACCACTGGAGACATATTTAAGGGAAATACACATTTCTTGGCAGGACTACATTTCACAGTCAGTCAAATTTCTCCCCTGAGCAGCAGCAGCATCCAGAAGGGTGACCCAGAGCCTACAAGTCCTGCGAAGATGGGTGTATTGTGTTCTTCAGGGGAGGTCCCAGGTCTGTGTCTTGACACAACAGAGGTTTACTTCTTGATGTGTCACATTTCAATGATGGTCAGCAGCTAAGGAGACTTCTATTTCATTCAAAGATCCAGTGATAATCGTTTAGGGGCTTGGGCTTCTTCATCTACTGGCTCCTTCATCCCCCAGGGGCCTCAGCATCCTCACTGGATCATATCCTGCATCCAAACAGAAAACAAAGGAAGAGAAAGAGCAGCAAGGTTTGCCTGGAAGATTTCTGGGACCAAGACTTTGGGGGACTTGTTTTTCTTGTGTGCACTCTCTACTGAACAGGATGCTGTCATGTGGCCACCTAACTGCCAGAGAGGCTGAGAAATGCAGTCTAGCTATGAACCTAATCTGTGTCCCTAGTTCCTGGAGCACAGCTCCTAAAACCCTTGGAATTTTGAGAATGATAAGCATGTCTCGTTTTCATGCTAATGAGAGGACTAGGGGTTGGGAGCCCCTTGGCAGCTTCAGGCTGGGGGCCTGTTCCCCAGAAAGACCAAGGCAAAATTGGAAGGTTAGGACTTACAGCTCCAGCCTCTGAGGAAGGCAGGGAGACCAGAGAATGATTTCATCAGTCATGCCCGAAGATAGTGCTCTGGGAAGGGCTCGGAGTCCCCCTACCTTGCCCTGTGCGTCTCTGCTATTGGCTGTTATGGGGCCGTATTCTTTCTACTAAGCCAAGACACACATGTAAAGTGTTTCCTTGAGTTTTGTGAGCTGTTCAGCAAATGATCAAACCTGCAGTGGAGGCCATGAAAACCTTAAACATGTTGGTCCATTTCCCAGTGCTTTAATAAAATGCATGAGGCTGGGTAGTTTGCGAAGAAAAGCCATTTATTCAACTCACAATTCTGAGGTCCAGGCACAAGTCATTGGCTTCTGCTCAGCTCAGGTGAAAGCCTCCTGGAGCATGGCATCACAATAGCAGGACCACACGGGGGAGACAGGAAGCCAGGGAATCAGGGACCCGTCTTGCTCTTTCTGTGATAATCCATTCTTGGGACAACTCATTCATCCTTTCTGAGGGTGGCACCCTGGAACCACCTTCCATCTCTTAAAGGTTCCAGTACTTCTTACATCGCCACCTTGCAGACCAAGCTTTCAATGCATGTACCCTTTGGGAGATAAGTCACAACCGAACCACAGCACCCAGTTTAGAGCCTGCTGGTCAGAAGTACACGTGGCCCAGGACTTGTGGGCAGTGTCTGCAATGGGAGCAGTCATATGAGATTAACCCTTAACCTTTGGAATTGTGCTAGCTCTGAGTAGTTAGTGACAGGATTGAATTGAAATATAGGACAATTCCCTGGTGTCCAGAAAATAGAAACCCCATCAATTTGGTATCACAGTGTTGTAAGACCAGCTCGGTAGCCAAAAGACAAAAGGAAATAGGAATGGCAGGACATAACAGTGCAGTTGCTGCTGAATTTACAGAAGAGCTACAGCCACAGGAGAGGCATCTTCTCAGGACAGTCTAGCTATGGGCTTTTTGTTGTTGAGAACATTTTGAAAGTCAAAACTCTTCAACCAGAAAACCACCATCCTTTCATAAAGATTTTAAGGAAACAGGGGTTAGGAATGAAGTAAAAGTCAGGAATTGTAGAAAGTTGAAAGATAAAAGAGAGACCCATTATGCGAGTTACTGGGAGATTTAGTAAAGTTTGTTCTTCAGGTGGCACCTGACAGGGCATGTTTAGAGAGATTGTCTCCTGGAGCTCAGAGAAGCAGTGTGGGAATGAAAACTCCATGGAGGGCAATGTCAAGGCTGCATTGTAGAAGTCAAAGCCATTGCTGGTTCCAACAGAAAACAGGAGCCAGGAACAGAACATTTAGTACAAAGGGGTAAGGAGCCAGAAAAACACAGAATATAAGTAGGGTTGAAGGCAGTGAATCGGAGAAGCCAAGGACTCTGGCATGAGCACGTCTCTCCTTCATTCTCTGAGTGTTGTTAACAACTTCCGTGTGCCAGTTTCCATGTTGGAAAGCATGATAATGAGGGGAATCCTTGGGGTGGACACTAGCCACATGGTGTGCAGTGGGCTTAACTAATTCCAGGGTCAAGGAGAAAGGAAAGACCTGTTCACCACTCGAGGCAAAGTGCACTCCTTCCAATGTTGTTTTCCTTCTTTTTAACACTCCAAGGTCATCCCATGGCCAGCCCACATCATGGGAACACTGAACTGGGGAATTTTAGAGTTGAAAGAGGTCTTGTAAATCACTTAGTCTGTTTTTCCCCTTTCGCCAGAGGAAAGAAAATCTATGACATGTCAGTTCCCGTGGGACTGTGAGAACTGAGCCTCAGACTCACTTTCACACCCAGATCAGGCCGGTCCACCCTGCTCCCCTTGGTGTAGCCTGAGCGCTGTTAGAATCACAGTGGCATCTACCTCTGAGGACCTGGCAAAAAATCAAGTACAGCAGCAAAGGCAGAGGCTGTGAAGGAGGGGTCTCATGCATGTTTGCCTGATAACAAGAGTATCACTAAAGACTCTGCCAGAGTCACAACCTTGCACAGGGGCCACCACAACCTTACACGGATGCAATTCTGCAAGAGCATCTGCCAATTTGATCTGTGACTGATTCATACGTTAGTTAGTTAGTTAGTTAGTTAGTTAGTTAGTTAGCTCATTTGTTTGAGAGGGAGAAAGACAGACAAATGGATAGACTACATAGAGCGCCCATATGCTGGTTCACTCCCCAAATGTTCACAATGTCCATGGTTGGACCAGACCAAAGCCAGAAGTCAAAAACCCAATCTAGGCCTCCAACATGGGTTTCAAGAACCCAAGAATTTGAGCTGTCAGCTGCCACTTCCCAGGGTGCACATTAGCATGAAGCTGGAATTGAGAGAAGAGCTTGCACTCAAATCCAGGCACTCTGATATGGAACGTGGACATCCCAATCAGCATCCTAACTGCTGGAACAAATATCCATCCAAGGCATGTTTCTTTGCAGTCAAGGATTACTGTTTCAAAATGGCTTAGGTAGTCTTTCCCATTTTTGTATTTGAAAATTTCTCCTTTCCTCAGCCTCCTTGAATGCACTCATACTATACCATTTTCTATGCATTCCCATTGCAATGTTCTACTAGTCCCAAATAAATATGAACACTTTTAGAGAGTGTCTTTCTGTATTATTTAGGTTGACAGTAACATAGTAATGGTTTAAACTATTTCATTTAGCAAGCACTATTGTACTCTCACTTATAAGAGCCACTCATATTCCCTGATAATTGACCCTTATATTGCTGTGATGCCTTCTACTCCAACTAAGCCACTACTGCTGTTCTACTGAATTTCCAGTCTTGATTCTGCTCCCTGGAGCTTTTACAGAATGTGTTTGATCCTGCCTCCATATGAGTATGTGTAATTATATTAAATACTTGCTGCACCCATTAGAATCTCAGCAAGACAGAGAGCACATTGAGATGAAGTCATCAAGAAACACTTAATATAGAATACATTTCCTAAAGTTTGGATGGGGTTAAAATGAAACAATGTTATGGTGCATTAACCAGAGCTAGCCACAAAGTGGAGCCATTACCACCTCTCCCAATCTGAAGGGGCAAGAGGAGGGCACCATTCGCTTTAGGAGAGAGAGAGTCCAGACAGAATCAGTAGTTTCAGTAGAAAGATTCAGCCTACAATTGTAGCCTGTGGACTCACCTGGGAAGGGACAAAGGGAATAAAGCAGCTTTTCCTCTTCTGCCCATAATTCTCCCATCTGTACTTCCCATTGGCTCACCCTCACCTTCTGTGGACATAACACTGAAGTTGGGACCTTAAGTCCAAGGAGCCAGTCAAGTGGAAAATGGGATTGCAAAGAACCCAGGTGAAGCCAACGACACAAGCAGTTCTTCAGCTATGTGTTCCTTGAATTTGCTCTGGATTTCTCTGAAATATACATATGTTATCTCCTAGGGATCACCTCCCAGAAGCATTCAAATGGAGCAGAAGTGCCCTGGTGAAACAAATCCTCTCCCCAACAAGTGCCCAGATAGAACAGACAGAATGGAGCCAGCTAGGAGACCTTCTGCCAACCCCGACGTGGTCTCACTGGCAGATGAGGTTGCCCAGGTCACTAGGGCTCCCTTTGTCCTAATTTACTAACTGAAAAAATGAAGATTTTGGCTTTTTGGCTTTCAATATCCTTTCCAGTTCTAAAATCTACTGTTATCCATGGATTCTATTCATCTTTTTAAACATGATATTCAAAATTCTACTTTCTGCTAAGTGAATGCCCAAGAGCCACTTGAATGCTCTTTAGATCTTCAGATGAATGAGATCTGTGCTGAGCACAAGTTGAACTGCATGCACAATTCTACAGGGATTGAGTAATATTTTTTGGTATTTGGCCAAAGAATAAACACAGAGCTGTAAAACTTCAAAAAGAGGCTCTGTGATGGGCTTAGGGTTTTAGGAATAGCAGCACATTTCACAGGAACAGAGACTGTGTGGGTCATCTCTCCGACACATTTCCAGAGCTCATTCTCCTTCCAGCAGCCCTTCTCTGCCTGAAGATTCCTAGGACAAGTGCTGAGAAAGCTTATGACATGGCTGGTACACACTGGCTTCAGTGAACGTCTCCTCAACCACAACTTGAAAATCTGTCTCCTGGATGTTCTGTCAGATTCCCTTCATTCAGGGTTGGGTCCTAAAGAATCGGATGCCTTCCAGAAATTAATGGCTATGCTCCCTCCTCCTTCCAGATCGTCATTCACATGCTCCGTTTGGTCATCCTGGAACACTGCTCTCCTCCCTCATCCAAACTCCCAGCTGCTTGCAAGGCAGACCAAGACTGTGGGTCTCGGTTGAAACGTCTCTCCCGCAGGGCAGCCTCCACTCACTCTCTCAATTAAACTGGATTCCTTCTTGTCTTTCACACTTCATAGCAACCTTCTTGCTTTATTTCCTGTCTCCCCAATGCAATTCACTGCTCTAGAAGAGGAGAAAACAGACCCCTTGGCCTGCCAAGCAATAATGGAAATTATTTCAGCCTCAGTGACAGATTTTGAGAAAATTTGAGTGTTGCTGAGAATCTGTTGTTCACAGACTAAAGGAGAGTTTACTCTTACTACAGAGAATGATGTAAATGACATATTAAGGGCATAAGGTGTCATCGAATGTCTGTCTCTCATCAGTGAGAATACATTAAACACAGCGATGAGAAGCACAGGCTGTGTCTTGCCTGCCGCTAGTGATTTCCTATGCGTCACACATTGCAAACCAGGTGTATTTGTTAAATCACAACAGTGAGTTATTGGGGCCAGCATTGCTGCACAGCGGGCTAAGCCTGAGACATGGGCATTCCATTTCAAAACACCAGTTTGAGTCCCGGCTGCTCTGTTTCTGATCCTGCTCCCTGCTAATGCCCCCGGGAAAGCAACAGAAGATGGTCCAAGAACTTGTGATCCTGACACCCATGTGGGAGACCCAGATGGAGTTTCTGGCTCCTGGCTTTAGCCTGGCCCAGCCCTAGTTATTGCAGCCATTTGGGGAGTATACCAGCAAATGGTAGAATGAACTCTCTCTCTCTCTCTATCTTCCCCTCACTCTTTCTTTCAAATTAATAAAATAATTTTTTTAATCTTTTTTTGAACGTAAGTTACTGATGCATATAAGCTACATGACCCAGTTTCTGTGAGAACTGGATTATCCACACACATATACCCACAGAGAGAAAGGAGGACCACAGGTTTTATAGATGTGTAGTAGTAGAATACATAAATGTTTAGAATCCCATCATAAAATGAGTGTTATATAAATCCATCAGCACTTTTTAAAAACTGTCAGAATTCGAAGAACCTAGAGGTCTAAGTGAATGTTTGCCATGTTTATACTGCTGCTGGGGTCCCCATTCAGCTGTGAACTCCAGGCCTTGGGTGAAGAATCTCAGGGGTGATCACTGTTCATTCAAGATTCATTCATTTGTCAATTGTTTTTATTTTTATATCCTCAAACAATGCCAACAAAACTTTCATTTAGCAGAGGTATTCTAATGGGAGCACCTTTCTCAGAATCAACAACTGTGGAACTAGATATTAGATGCAATGAAGTGTGAAGACCACAAAGTCACCTGAGATGACACACTGAGCTGTGAATTTGGGGTGGGGAATGCGTGAAAGGAAACAATGGCTGGCCAAAATCATCAAACAGCCAGGAAATGAAAATGAAAAACTGGAGAAAGAAGTCTGGTAACTGGACTACAGGATCTGCATTGCAAAGCTGTCCTCCAGCTAAAGGGTTACAGGCTTATGTGCTGCAAACATGGCTTTCTATGTAACTTTTATGAAAGAATCTGCTTTGAAGTTTGTTATTTTTAAATTAAGTGAGCTAATTTTAAAAATCCATCCCTCAAGTCAAATGGAAATATACAGATAAAACCTGGGGTGTTAAACACCAAAACATTAAATTTGTTGAGTTTTATTTTAGAGGTAATATAAAGTTGTAAGTGGCTTGTATTATCTTTGTTATACTTATATATTAATATTTATTGACTGTAAGTAAATAAATGAAGCATTGCGTAATCTGTTTTTAAGGAAGAACGGATGCCAGAGGCAGTAGACTGTGGAAGCCAGCGACCTCTGCATCCTCTGGCACGTTTCTTCCATGCCAATGTGTCATTGACTGACACAGCACAGATGTGGCCCCAGCATCCTGTTGTTGGAAACGCTCTCATCACCACCAGGAGTTGTATTCATTACACACATCATGAAAGGGGGCCCAGAAGCAGGGAGAAATGGAGAAGGAGAAATTTAGATACCTAAGGGCTGTGAACAGCTGTGAGTTAACACCACTTCCTACAGTGAAGTCCCAGAATGTCTGAGAAGACATCTTTGTTTCTTCAACTAAATAAAAAAAGAGTCCCTTTCCAAGAGCTTTCTCTGTGATAAGTCCACGGTTAAGACTTCCACACTGCTGTCCATCTCTGATGTTAGGGTCTGAATTATCCTTTTATCTGAATTTGTAACCAATGTCATCGTCTAACCAGTAAGACTGAATAGACCAACTGTTCATTATGAGAACACTTGTATTTCTGGAAAGAGATATAGTCCTCTAGGGACTTTTCAATAATGAGGAAGAAAAGTCAAAGAAAAATAATTTTACACTCCCTTCCCCCCAAAACTCCTCACAAATTTAATATGTTTTCATGCCAAATTTCTTCGGTATAATTTTATTTGATTTGAGGAATAGAGTTCTAAAATTATCTCACTTAATTTAAAAATAACAAACTTTAAAGCAGCTTCTTCCATCACAATATTAAGTATCAGAGGATATGTTATGGGCAGATACAGTGGGCATAGGATTTTGGCTTCACTACAACTCCTAGACCTGGGCTAGCTTCATTCACTCATTTGTATATACATTAATTTATTAGGAAAATTTACTCAGTGCCTTTATGTTTGATGCACTGTGTTAGTTTCCAGGGAAATAGAAATGATTCATCTGATTATGATGCATATCGGACTTAAAAACTCTGTACATCCTATGCTTTTTTAAATGCATGGCTCCTATTTGTGATTCCAGACTACGAGGTATTAAATGGACATCTGCTCTGGTTGAGGCTGTGTTGGTAGGTCTGCAGTGCAACCCCTTCAATTTCCTTTGACTCCCAGGGATGCTACTGCATCTCTTCGCAGGCATCCCCATATGACATGGATGAACTGAAAGGACATTGCCCCACAATGCATGCTGCCTTTGTGTATCATTCGATCAGATATTCCATTCTCTGTCTCCCCTAAGGATTGGTCTTCTCAGATACTAAAAAATCAGAAGGCAAATTCTAGCAGCTTTGGAGTAACCTTTATTTTTTTCCAGAAGACTTATGAGAATGTCAGTGAGCACCTAGCCAACAAAAATCTGTTGTATAGTCTGGCATGGAAAATTGACCTAGATGTTTATACTTATCTCAGCATCTGGCATATAGATGTACTACATACTTTTGCTGAGTAAGTGAATAGGAGCCATCATGACCACCTTTCCATCTGGTATGGAGCAGCTTGCTGTAGTAGCCATGACAATTAGCCACCAGAACCCAGACCACAGAAAGCAGAGTATAGTGCCAGCTCAGGTGTTGTGCTCTGGAACCCACTCTAGTATCTGCATCAAGGTTTTGTCTCAGTTGGGTAGCTCCTGGCAAGGACTGCGTATGGTAGAGATACCAAGGAAACTAAGAGCCCTCTCTGATGGGCAGTTTTGCTGCAAGGACTCACCAATGGCTAGGTTAAATCCTCCTTTGACCTCATGCTGGGAACCTATGATGGCTAACCTGTACTCCCTTCCTCCTTCAGTTGAATCAGATTTGCGTCATGTTCTGATGACCTGTTAGCCTTTCCTAGCTCCCTCCATATTTTCTCAATAAAATCCTTGCAATTTTAACTCCATCTTGTCATGTACTTCTTGGAGGATCTAGCATAACACTCACTATCAACTCATCCCATTTTCGAATTAAATTGTTTGGTGGCTGCCTACGGAACTTATGAGAACTCAGCCCAGTGGGATCAACATCGATGGGGCTAGTTTGGAGTGGGAGGATCTTGGGGCCAAGTTGATAAGGGCAGGGAGTTCACTCAGGGCAGTTGAAGGGGAGCCAGAATTGTACCTGGGAGAGTAGAACAAGTACTGTATCTGAATATAAACCTATCATACGATCTAACCATCCCACTCCTGGGAATTCACCCAAACCAAAAGAAATCAGCATTTGAAAGAGTGATCTGTACCGCCATGTTTATAGCAGCTCAATTCACAATAGCTAAGATATGAAATAAACCCAGATGTCCATCAGCTACTGACTGGATAAAGAAATTATGGTATGTATACACTATGGAGTACTACTCAGCTATAAAAAGAATGAAATCTTGTCTTTTGCAACAAGATGGATGCAAATGGAAACCATTATACCTAGTGAAATAAGCCAGTCCCAAAAATTCAGGTATCATGTTTTCTCTGCTCCATGGTAACTAATAGAGTACCTAAAATGTAATGTATTGGCGTGAAATGGACATTCTGAAATTCAGTGTTTACAGCCCTTGTTTTTTCCATTGAGGAACAGTGTTTTTTTTTTTTTCATACTATTTATTGAATTCTTTTTACTTAGTATATAATCATCAAGTAAACTGAAAATAGATCTTTATAAAAATGAAGAGTGAGAATGTGAGCGGGAGGAGGAAGAAGGGTTGGAGCATGAGCAGGAGGGGTGCAGTCTAGCTATGTTCCTAAATCTGTGTATATAAAATACATGGCTTGTGTCAGGCCGGCTGATTCTCAGGATGCAGACTGATACAATTGTTGTCATTCTACTGACCACAACTTGGCATTCTCAGAGCACTCATTAACTGGTAGTGACAAAAGAGACTTCTCAGGGGGGGAACTGAGTTTTAAATCCAGGTAATTTAAATCTAAGCCTAGCACCCTTTGTTCTTAACTCCTCTGCAGACCCTGTTCTAAGACATTTTTCAAAATCCTTCAGCTGACCTAAGAAAACTATAGGCAAATTGTAATGGAGTACAATTAAAATATAAAATACACATATAGAAATTATTTTATGCACATTTATTAGTATATGTATTTCTAGTGCTAAGGGGAGGATTCAGAATTAATGTTGGTTATATTTTATATACCATAAGGAGCAGGGATGATGCCGTTAATATATTTTAACATTTTCTTGGACTTACTAAATATCTGCTCTTAATGGCAATTAGAATATCAGTCTATGTGTCATACTTACTGAATGATGGAACAGTTTTAAAAGCTAATGAAATTTCAGCCAGCGCCACGGCTCACTAGGCTAATCCTCTGCCTATGGCACCAGCATTCTGGGTTCTATTCCCGGTTGGGGTGCCAGTTCTTTCCCGGTTGCTCCTCTTCCAGTCCAGCTCTCTGCTGTGGCCCAGGAAGGCAGTGGAGTACTGCCCAAGTGGGCCCTGTACTCGCATGGGAGACCAGGAGGAAGAACCTGGCTCCTGGCTTCAGATCAGTGCAGTGCGCCGGCCTTAGCAGCCATTTGGGAGATGAAGCAATGTAAGAAAGACCTTTCTCTCTGTCTCTCTCTGTCTAACTCTGCCTGTCAAATAAAAAAAAAAAATCTGATGAAATCTCATCAACATTCCTTGGCTTCCCAGTTTCTGAAAGTCTCTTACATATTAGACCCATCCCAATGCCGATGTTGACATGATAAACTATTAGACTTTCATGTACCTGAATTCCTACATTTACTCTAGTTCTACCAAGTCGACAAGATTCTCTGACATCTTTGCCAATGTTCTTGAAAAATGTAGTCCATTAACTATGTAAGTCAGCTTTCCATCACTATAACAAATAACTAGGACAAGCTGCTTATGAACGAAGGAGGTAGATTTGGCTTACACTTTTAGAAGTCTGCAACCCAAGATGAGGAACCCCACAGGTTTAGCCTCTGATGAGGGTGGTGGGTGAGAATCTGCAGAGAGGAGGGGTCATGTGGCAATCCAGGAAGCAAAGAGCAGCTATGTCAAACTTGACTGTCAAATAAACCCTTTCATGAGAACTGCCTTCCAAGGACACACCCACAATGACCTAAGTACCTCCCACTGGGGCCCCCTACCTCCTAGACACCATAATTGGGCCAAGCCTCCACCTTCTTTGGACCACTATTTCATGACTTTAGGATTTAAAGTTCTCAGGATGTGAGGATTCAAATCCTCTTCAAACCACAGCAGACGCACTGATGGTAGAATGTCGCACTGATACAGTAGTTTCTCACTAATGCTCTCTTCCAACGTTCTCAAACAAGTTATTATTAAGCATTTTTTGAGTTGCTCTGAAAAGAAATCACTACATTCCTCCTGATGTATTAATTTACTTTAGTGTGGGTTTTCACTAGGAGTTTTAAAAAAGCTTTGTATATTTGCATGTACTTTGTCTTCATGCACATTTCCTGAAGAGAAATTTATATATATTAAATATGTATATATTTAATGGTGGACTAGGAGGTGGGGAGGATGCCTATATCCCATAACAGAAAGACCCAAAAATAGCAACAGTCATAAAGAGTCACTAGATTTAGAAAATAGTATAATCCATGTGCGAACAGCAGCTGTACTAGGACAATTTTAAAGGAACTTTAAAATAAGTAAAGCATGCTTAAAACAAATACGAAGAACATAAGAATAAAATGTAAGAATTACTTAAATAAGTAAGCAGCTGATTTGAAAATGAGCCCCCAAAAGTTAGAATTATAGTACTTGAGACAAAAACTTCTTAAACAGTGGATTAGAGACAATTAAAAAGAGACTAAAAACACTGCAGAATAAATATGAATAGAGCAGAAAGTAGAACAAAGAGATAATGAGAAAGTAAAGTAAAACTATGAAGTTAAGAGTTATGAAGAAGAGGAAGACAGAACTGAATAGCTATTATCCAACAGAAGTCCCACAGTTGAGAATGAGACAAGGACAGCAAGATTAAAAAATATATCAGAATATTTTCCAAAGTTTAAAAATGAATTGAATCGGCAGTTGTCACGGCTCAATAGGCTAATCCTCTGCCTGTGGCGCCGGCACACCAGGTTCCATTCCCGGTCGGGGTGCTGGATTCTGTCCCAGTTGCCCCTCTTCCAGGCCAGCTCTCTGCCATGGCCCAGGAGTGCAGTGGAGGATGGCCCAAGTGCTTGGGCCCTGCACCCCATGGGGAGACCAGGAGAAGAACCTGGCTCCTGGCTTCAGATGAGCGCGGTGCGCTGGCCGCAGCAGCCATTGGAGGGTGAACCAACGGCAAAGGAAGACCTTTCTCTCTGTCTCTCTCTCACTGTCCACTCTGCCTGTCAAAAAAAAAAATAAATTCAATCTTCAAATGGAAGAAAAGTATAGCAAAAAATACTCCTGAGAAGGCTAAGCATAAGTATATCCACAATTAAACCAGACAGTATTGAAATTAAATAACATCAAGTATAAAATAAAAATCTTCAAAGTAGCATAATAACAAACTGAACCCTTCTCAGAAACAATATCAGAGAAATTCAAACAGCTTCTCCCAAGTGCTGAAGGAGAAGAAAATTTTTCCAATCTAGCTTTTATTCAGGAGTAAGAATAAAATTAAGACAGCTTCCGACTAAACTGCCCACTGCAAGACTTATGAAAGAATTATATTCAGTGTATCAGTTTTTAATATTTTTCTGTAATTTTAGAATATCTAACAGAAAAAGTATACATATAGATTGGTTTTATTTTCTAATGACAAGCCTAAAAGTTGACTGAGTCATTGATTCACCTGCTTGTTCAGTCATTCAACAAATATTTCATGAGAACCTGCCAGATATCATCTGTGTGCATACCATATGGATCTTCCATTCTATATTTTTAAACCTTATCTATATACTTTCATGCCTCTGACTTTGTTTTACTGTTTCTTCTTTTCTTTCATGGTAACTATTTATATCAGTATAATTATATTATTTATCATTATGTCTATTGCCTAATATCTGTCTGTAAAAATATTTAAATCTGGGGGGCTGACGCTGTTGTGCAGTGGGTTAATGCCCTGGTCTGAAGCTCTGGCATCCCATATGGGTGCTGGTTCGAGACCCAGCTGCTTCACTTCCTGTCCTGCTCTCTGCAATGGCCAGGGAAAGCAGTAGAAGATGGTCCAAGTCCTTGGGCCCTTGCACCCACGTGGGAGACGCAGAAGCTCCTGGCTCCTGGCTCCTGGCTCCTGGCTCCTGGCTTTGGATCGGCACAGCTCCAGCCATTGAGGCCATCTGGGGAGTGAACCATCGGATGGAAGACCTCTCTCTCTCTCTCTCTGCCGCTCCTCTCTCTGTGTAACTCTTTCAAATAAAGAAATAAATCTTTAAAAAAAATTTAAATCCATGCACAAATGGGAGTCTTCAAAAAGTTCATGGAAATGCATTTCATGAAGAAAACTGCATGACTTTTAAAATTTTTGCACCCAAATAAATTTCTTTTAATTGAATTTTCTGTGAATATTTTGAAGCACCCTTCAAATGAATTAATATGTTAGTTAATCAAATTGTATAAATAAATTGTTGTGCAGACAAAAATAAATAAATCACCAAGTTAAATTTATTATATCAGAACTAGATGTGCTGGGATTTTCTTGGTCTGTTTCCTGGGTCTATTATCTCATGGTGACAAACTCGTGGTTTTGGCTCTAGACATCAGAATTTGATTCAAGGCAATAAAAAGAAGGGGACAAGCAAAGTAGATTCTGCAAGTTTGTCTTGTTGCTTGCTGTCCAGAATAGTGTCAAATTCTTCTTGTAGCTATTACGGCAGCTAAGAAATCAACTACTTTACTGCTACAGTTTCTGTAATGGAGGCAGTCACAGAAAACGGGGTTGGGTTTGGAGCTTGAGTTAAGCTATGTCATCCACATTCAATAAGAAGCAATTTGAGGGCTGGCGCTGTAGTGCAGAGCATAAAGCCATCACCTGCAATGCCATTATCCCATATGGGCAACAATTTGTGTCCTGGCTGCTCCACTTCCAGTCTAGCTCTCTTCTATGGCCTGGAAAAGCAGTAGAGGATGGCCCAAGTCCTTGGGCCCCTGCACCCACATGGGAGACCTTCAAGACACTCCTGGCTCTTGTCTTCAGATCAGCCCAGCTCTAGCCAGTGTGGCCAACTGGAGAGTGAACCAGCAGATGGAAGACCTCTCTCTCTCTCTCTCTCTCTCTCTCTCTCTCTCTCTCTCTCTCTCTTTCTCTCTGCCTCTCCTTCTCTCTCTGTATAAGTCTGACTTTCAAATAAATAAATAATAAATAAATCTTAAAAAAGAAGCAATTTGAACCTAAAAGGAAGTAGACAGCCATAAAAAACTATAAAAATAATAATAGAAATATCCTATCTTGGAAAGGAAAGCAGGAACTTCTTGTTTTATATGATTTCTCCAAGCTCATTTCTTTCACTATAATTCAGTCTGAAGGAGGAGACGATGAGGGGGTGTGGAGAGGGAATGAGAAAGGAAGCAGAGCTCCATCTGTGATATCAGGGCCTGGCCTGCCTCACACAACAGCTGGAAAAGTGGTTCTTCTCAAACCTCTTTCCCCCTCAAACTTGAGCTCATTCCCCATAGGCCCTTAATTAGGCAGAGGCAGAGGAATCCTTCCTCCCAGGTCGAGATAAAACTGTTTTCCTTGTGTGTCAGCAGTACAGCAGTCTTCAAACACCATGATAAGAAGGAACTGGTGGTTGGGAGGGGAGCAGAGTACATTTGGCCAGACAGCTGGAGTTGACACCATTCTCGTTGGGGTTGCCGAGAGACTGTGGGATGTGGTTTGGCATCATTCCTGAGTCTAGAAGCTATAACTGTCATTTTGGTTTTACTTTTAATGATTGTTTAGAAATATATATATATAGATGTGTATACAACCTTGTGGCCAGTCATACATGTGGGACCTAAGGACAGGTCTATTGATGTCCCCATCTACCCACATGTCATGAAAATGTTACTTTCTTCACAGCCTGTTTTAAAAAGAAAGGAGTCTGAGATGTGTCCTGCCAGGAGGAGAGTGGTGTTTGACATCTGGAAGCCTCAGTCTGGGCACAGGCTCTGCTCAAACCACTTCTCTGGGTTTGTTCCACTGGGCTCTCCCTGGCTGATGTGATTCTGGCCAGTGAAGGGAAGGATAGGAAGAAAGAAATGATCAACATCCTAATTGGGATGGGTCTGTTTGAAATAAGTCTATTCTAAGGACTCATCAAAATGCACGGACAAGAGAAAGAGCCCACATCAAAGCCATACTGAGAAGCCGGCGCCACGGCTCAATAGGCTAATCCTCCACCTTGCGGCACTGGCACACGGGTTCTAGTCCCACTCAGGGCACTGGATTCTGTCCCGGTTGCCCTTCTTCCAGGCCAGCTCTCTGCTGTGGCCCAGGAGTGCAGTGGAGGATGGCCCAAGTGCTTGGGCCCTGCACCCCATGGGAGACCAGGAGAAGAACCTGGCTCCTGGCTTCAGATCAGCGTGGTGCGCCGGCCATGGCGGCCATTGGAGGGTGAACCAATGGCAAAGGAAGACCTTTCTCTCTCTCTGTCACTGTCCATTCTGCCTGTCCAAAAAAAAAAAAGCCATACTGAGAGAAGATGGAGACAGACAGAGGTTGGCTTTGGCTGCCCACCAGGCATCAGCCATCAAGCTGTGGCCGCACTGGCAGCGGCCGTTTCAGTGATCTTTTATTTGAAAAACGAGGTCTAGGTAATTTCCTAATTGGCCCTAATTTCTCTCTTCAAGCTATTAAACAGGAAGATGCTCTGTGGCCCAGGACGTTGGGTTCTCTTTGTCTACATCATGGGGGTCATGCTATAGTGGAGACTCCAGGTTCCCTGCTGCTCCATCCAGAGTCCAATGGGATTTGGGCAGGCAGGGTCTGTCTCTGCCCCACTGCACTTTCTGTTCAGGCAGTTTACTGCTGTTTTCCCATTGAATCTAAAGAACAATCATTCCCTCTCCTCAAGCTGGGAAAAGATGAGATACAACAGTAGAGTGTAGTGGTGAGAGGGGCCAGATTGGAAACAAGGGGGCTCTGATTTTAAGCCTCATTTCTGAGTATTTCTTAATTTTACGAATGAGAATAAGCTCCAGGTTGTGGCATTGTGATGAGAACTACAAATAATGTATGTAATGTTCTTGGTACAGTGCCTGGCATACATCAGGTGCTTCATAAATTGCTCCTATCTATTCTTATGCTTATTTTATTGGGCTACACTGCTTCCTCAACAGATTCTCTCTCTCTCTCTCTCTCTCTCTCTCTCTCTCTCTCTCTCTCTCTCTCTCACACACACACACACACACACGCACACTCTGTGTGCACTATGTACATATTGGCTACCTTGCCCCTTGAGTTGCTGCCAGATTTTATGCCACAGAGAGTGGAGCCTGTTTGAACATACAGTCCTAAACCATGCTGAAGACCCCAACCCTGTATGATTTGCGCATTAGTTTCATCATAAGGACAAAACTAGGTAATAGTAGTCTGGGCTTATGACCTTGCTTCTGCCAACACTGTACGTTACCTTTTTATAGCTAATACCCGAAGGATCCTCCAAAAGTTCATGGAAACTTCCATTACCTTTTTATTTCCATTTTCCATGAACTTTCTCAAGTACCCCCATACAATCTGGTGTGCATAAACCAAGGACATTACACACAGTTCCTCATTTAAAGATCCCTGAGAGGGAGAATGGTGTTGTCTTCCTCCATAAGGGAGGAAGGAAGAGCTGATTAAAGTGTGAGAGAAAGGGCTTAGCAGCAACTCCATATCTCCACCCCCAATAGTGGACACCAATCTCTCTGATCTTCTACTTGGTAAGTTTACAGGGGTCCTTTGGCATTTCCTGAGAGCAAGAGCTTCTTAGACTCTGCCCGGGGATAGAACATTGTAGGAATCCAGGTGGTTAGAGATTCACATCATATTTCTTCAATTCAGTCTTATAAATAGTAAAACTAAAGTCTTGATCTCTGCCTTCATGATTCTTACAACTGTGTCTCAGGGGGTCCAAGACACATTGAGCATGACAGATGTGTTATTTAATAATCTCCTTAAGCCCCAGCCACAGGTATTTCCATTCCCATTTTAATATGTGAAGAATCCAAGGCTCAGTGAGGTTAAGTAATTTCCCAGGTTTGCAAAGAGAGGGGGGTCAAAGGATGGAATTGAGGTCAGGACCCTTTGTCTGCAAAGCCTTGGCCCACCCTGTACACTAGACTGGTGCCCTCAGGAAGTACAAGTCCCATCCTTGTGTTCACTTGTGTTCAACTTGCTAGAGAACTTGAGTTTCCCCCTCTTGCTCTTCATTTTCATATCTTAAAAATCAAGGCTCAGAAAAGTCCTCCCTTCACCACCATCCGATCAGGCTCTTAAACATCTCAGTACAAATCAGGTTGATCCTGAAATGCGACTAGAAAATCACTGGAGCATCAGACACAGCATGAACTTTGGGGGCCAGAGGCCTGGGTGTGAGTCTCAGCCACCATGTTTATGAGCTAACTGTGAGTATTGGTCATGGCACTTAACATTTCTGAACCTCAGATTGTTATCTATAAATGTAGGGGTCATACTATCCTCATAGTAGCTATGATAGAAATTGTTTTGCAAAATGTCAA
Source organism: Sylvilagus floridanus (assembly GCA_949820135.1). NCBI lineage: Eukaryota > Metazoa > Chordata > Mammalia > Lagomorpha > Leporidae > Sylvilagus > Sylvilagus floridanus. Next base: position 9,708,520 of record OX463242.1, read on the forward strand.
ATACTATACAAAAAAGTTGATCATTAGCATTGATGAGGTAGTATTCTTTTATCATTAATAAGACCATAGCTTCCTGTGAAATCTAGATGAAAATTATCAAGAAATGTGGTCTGATAGATGGTAACTTAGTGACTCAGAGAACTTTGTGGAAACTCAATAATTCATATCGAATGATGTTAAAGGCAAGTGCTGCCAGAGAGTCTGGCTCCTTAGACCATGTTGAGAATTTTGCCCTGGGGCTTGAGTGTTAGCTAGGAAGGAACATACTTTCCAAGCCCCACAGCTTCTCAATATCTCCCTAAATGCTAACCCTGTGCCACTAAGTAACATGTGATTTCAATGTCATGCAACTTTATGTTATGATTTAAAAGTTTTGAGTGTCACAAAGAGCTTAATGTAAAGATAGAATGTTGAAGATATTAGTTGCTTTTCTTCATTCTAGCACCTTTAGCAGATTGGACATAGCTTTTATCATCAGCTTTTTGATACCTCTTAGAAAATGTATCTTCTTGATGACACATAACTTTCCCAAATATAATAAATCACATCCTCTATTTCTGTATTTATAGTTGGCTGTCATTGTGTTTAGTATTTATTTTCTATGAGTTTCTTGGGAACATTGAGTTAGTGAATACTGAATTAATATTTTCAAAGGAGAGCAAAGATTATGTTCTTGTAAGCCTCTGACTATATTTTTGTAAACCAATTAGTACACACATTTGTTTTGTGTGTTCCTCTTTAAAGATAGATAGATAGATGGATAGATAGATAGATAGATAATTTATTAACTCTGGACTCACATCCAGCAGCACTACAACTCATACTTGAATGAACTATCTAGCACATGTATTTTCTCCAAAAGTCACATCACAGCCTTCTTGGGTTTAAGAGCACTAGACGGCCCTTCAGTGCTGTGCTTGAAGTCCATTTTAAAAAGCAAAATCACCACAAAACACAGAGGTGTGAAAAAATATTAGTACTACACCGACCTTGCATTGCCACCATTTCCCCAGAAACCCAGCTGCACTGCATGCTCCAGAACTAGAACCCTTCCCGCGTGGAATCAGCACCTCCATGTGTTCCTGAAACCTGCATCCCTGGATCTGAAGCCAGACCAACACCACTGTGCAGCCCAATCAACCAGCAGTCCTGTGTTTTTCCCACCAAAACTCAACCTATAAAGCTGGAAAGAGGTGACCGTTTCTTCAAACATGCAGACACTGAAGCAAGACTAGATTAATGATAAAAGACTATATACAAGAAACACAAAAAATCAGCAAAGCATGAGACTACCTAAAGAAAACAATAATTTCCCTAAACAGTCCCAAACAAATAAAATTTACAGATTTCCTGATAAGGAATTCAAAATAAAGACAATCCCAGGTATAGTGGGAAGAATCACTATGTTCCTAAAGTTGTATTTATGAAATACAGGAAGTTTATATTCCTTAAATAAAAGGTTTCTGGGTGGAGGAGACAATCCTCAACTTACAGTACTTCAGTGTAACCAATTGTTGACTTCACAATAACGCAAAAGCAATATAAATTCAGTACAAACCATGCTCAAAGTTTGAATTTCCATCTTTTTTTGAGATAGTGATATGTGCTATTCTGTTCTCCTACAATGCTGGGAAGCAACAGTGAGCCACAATTCTCAGTCTACCACATGATCACAGGGTGAACAACAGATATAGTATGGTGCATTATGTCTCTAACCCATAATATTCAGCAAGTCAGATGTACTAAATGTATTTTCAGCTTCACATATTGTCAACTTACGATGGGTTTTGCAGGACAAAACCACATCACTAGAGGAATATCTGTAATTGCGTTCATAAAGCTCAATGATCTACAACAGAACATAAATGACAACTCAATAAATTGGAAAAATAGCATGAACAAAATGAAAGCCTCAAGAAAGAAATATAATTTTTTAAAAATCATAAAATTGAAAATCTGAAACTGAAGAATACAGTGAGTAAAACAAAAATTCAATAGAGAGCTCCAGCAATATACTTGATCAGACAGAAGAAAATTAGCAAACTTGAAGACAAGTCATTTGAAATTATCCAAAGGGAAAAAGGAATAGAAAAGGTCTATCAAATTTATAGGATGTAATCAAGTAAGCTAATATATTATATATATAATATACGTATATATTCCATAATGTGTCTATATATAGACACAAATAAACACACATTATGGAAGTTCAAAAAGAAAAAGAAGAAAAAGAGTTTTTGTTTTTTTATAGTAATTTTCTTTTTTTTAAATTTTATTTAAGGTATACAAATTTCATGTATTCATTTATACAGATTCAGGAACATAGTGATACTTTCCAGCCTACTCTCCCTCCCACACACACTCCCGCACTTCTTCCTCCTCTCTCTCCTATTCCCATTCTTATTTTTTACAAAGATCTATTTTCAGTTAACTTTATACTCATAAGATTAACCCTACGCTAAGTTAAGAGTTCAACAAACAGCATGAAAAAATAATGTTCCTTAATATTCAAGACAAGGGCTGCTAAAAATCATTGCATCTCAAAGTGTCAATTTCACTCCTATAGATTACTTTTTAGGTACTCAATTAGTTTCCATGGATCAGGGAGAATATATGGCATTTTTCTTTTTGGGACTGGCTTATTTTACTAAATAAAATGGTTTCCAGTTGCTTCCACAGAAGAAAGGTTATTTAAAGAAATAATGTGCAAAAGCTTACCAAATTGGGAGAAGGAAGCAAAAGATCATGGGAAGTTCAAAGCATATATTAGAAAATATCTTTGGGAACCTTTCTCTGAAGGGAGGAGAGAACCTCCACTTTGACTATGACCCTGTCGGAATAAGATCAAAGTCAGCGAACTCAAAAGACTTCCATAGCCTTGGCAACTCATGACTAGAGCCTAGGGAGATTACTGACACCATAAACAAGAGTGTTAAATTAAGTCAACAACAGGAGTCACTGTGTACTTACTTCTCGTGTGGGATCTGTCCTTAGTGTGTTGTCCAATGTGAAGTAATGCTATAACTAGTACTGAAACAGTATTTTACACTTTGTGTTTCTGTGTGGGTGCAAACTGATGAACTCTTTACTTAATATATACTAAATCGATCTTCTGTATATAAAGATAATTGAAAATGAATATTGATGTGAATGGAATGTAGGAGGGAGCAGGAGATGAGTGGGAGGGAAATTATGGGGGAGGAAAGCCATTGTAATCCATAAACTGTACTTTAGAAATTTATATTTACTAGATAAAAAATAAATAAAATTTTTTAAAAAGGCTTTGCTACACATGCAATAAATGAGTTCTTGCCTGAAAAAAAAAAGAAAATATCTTTGGCAAATGGCAGGGCAAAGTTACTACTTATCAATAGTCACATTGAACGTTAATGGCCTTAACTCTCCAGTTGAAAGACACAGATTGGCTGATTGGGTTAAAGAACAAAACCCATCTATTTGCTGCTTACAAGAAACACAGCATTCCAACAAAGATCCATACAGACTGAAAGTGAAAGGCTGGAAAAAGATATACCATGCCAACAGAAATGAAAAAAGAGCGGGTACAGCCATATTAATAAACAAAATGAATTTTAACACAAAAGCTGTTAAGAAAGACATAGAGGGGCGCTTTATAATGATTAAGGGATCAATTCAACAGGAAGATATAACGATTATCAATGTATATGCACCTAATTACAGGGCACGAGTTTATTTAAAAGATTTGTTAAGGGACTTAAAGGGAGACCTAGATTCCAATACTGGGGGACTTCAATACTCCACTCTCAGAAAAAAACAGATCAACAGGACAGAAGATCAACAAGGAAACAGTAGATTTAAATGACACTATTGCCCAAATGGATCTAACAGATATTTACAGAACTTTTCATCCTGTACTTAAAGAATTTACATTCTTCTCAGCAGTACATGGAACCTTCTCTAGGACTGACCACACACTAGGCCATAAAGCAAATCTCAAAAAAATTCAAAAGAATTAGAATCGTATAATGCAGCTTCTCAAACCATAGTGGAATGAAGTTGGAAATTAGCAACTCAGGAATCCCTAGAACATATGCAAACACATGGAGACTGAACAACATGCTCCTGAATGAACAATGGGTTATAGAAGAAATCCAAAGAGAAATCAAAAACTTTCTGGAAGTAAATGAGGATAATAGCACAACATACCAAAACTTATGGGATACAGCAAAAGCAGTGTTAAGAGGAAAATGTATAGCAATAGATGCCTACATCAAGAAATTGGAAAGGCACCAAATAAATGAGCTTTCAATGCATCTCAGGGATCTAGAAAAATCTACAGCAAACTAGACCCAAATCTAGTAGGAGAAGAGGAATAATTAAAATAAGAGAAGAAATCAACAGGATTAAATTCAAAAACATTACAAAAAATCAACCAAACAAGGGGCTGGGTTTTGAAAAAATAAACAAAATTGACACCCCATTGCCCCAACTAATTAAAAAAAGAAGAGAAAAGACCCAAATCAATAAAATCAGAGATGAAAAAGGAAACGTAACAACAAACACCACAGAAATAAAAGGAATTATTGGAAATTACTACAAGGACTTGTATAACAGCAAACAGGGCAATCTATTAGAAATGGATAGATTCCTGGACACATACAACCTACCTAAATTGAACCAGGAAGATATAGAAAACCTAAGCAGACTCATAACTAAGTCAGAAATTGAAACAGTAATAAAGGCCCTCCCAACAAAGAAAAGCCCAGGACCAGATGGATTCACTGCTGAATTCTACCAGACATTTAAAGAAGAACTAACTCCAATTCTTCTGAAACTATTAAGAACAATCGAAAAAGAGGGAATCCTCCCAAACTATTTCTATGAAGCCAGCATCACCTTAATTCCTAAGCCAGTAAAAGATGCAGCATTGAAAGAGAATTACAGACCAATATCCCTGATAGATGCAAAAATCCTCAATAAAATACTGGCCAATAGAATGCAACAACACAGCAGAAAGATCATCCACCCAGACCAAGTGGGATTTATCCCTGGTATGCAGGGATGGTTCAATGTTTGCAAATCAATCAATGTGATACACCACATTAACAGACTACAGAAGAAAAACCATATGATTATCTTAATAGATGCAGAGAAAGCATTTGATAAAATACAACACCCTTTCATGATGAAAACCCTAAGCAAACTGGGTATAGAGGAACATTCCTCAATATAATCAAAGCAATTTATGAAAAACCCACGGCCAGCATCCTATTGAATGGGGAAAAGTTGGAAGCATTTCCACTGATATCTGGTACCAGACAGGTATGCCCACTCTCACCACTGCTATTCAATATAGTTCTGGAAGTCTTAGCCAGAGCTATTAGGCAAGAAAAAGAAATTAAAGGGATACAAATTGGGAAGGAAGAACTCAATCTCTCCCTCTTTGCAGATGATATGATTCTTTATTTAGGAGACCCAAAGAACTCTACTAAGAGACTATTGGAACTCATAGAAGAGTTTGGCAAAGTAGCAGGATATAAAATCAATGCACAAAAATCAACAGCCTTTATATACACAGGCAATGCCACGGCAGAGAAAGAACTGCTAAGATCAATCCCATTCATGATAGCCACAAAACAATCAAATACCTTGGAATAAACTTAACCAAGGATGTTAAAGATCTCTACAATGAAAATTACAAAATCTTAAAGAAAGAAATAGAAGAGGATACCAAAAAATGGAAAAATCTTCCATGCTCATGGATTGGAACAATCAATAAATAAATCTTTTTTAAAAAGTAGAAAAAGATAAAAAGAAAAGTTGGTTTTATGAAAACATAATCAAAATCGAAAACCTTTTGTTAGCCAAACTAAATAAAAGAAACAGATGACTCAAATAAAAATCAGAAATAAAAGAGGAAACATTACAAATAGTGACTCAGAAATAAAACGGTTCATTAACTATTATTATATACAATTATATGCAAATAAATTGGATAACCAAGAAGTAAATAAATTTATAACAACATTTGCTCTACCAAAACTTAATAAAAAATATAAAGACTGAGCAGACCAATAATGTATGAGGAGATTTAATTAGTAATCACAATCCTCCCAAAAAAAGAAAAACCAAGAACCACATGGGTTCATGAGTCAATTCTATTAAACATCAATAAAAAATCAATGTCAATCATGTGTAAACTCTTTCAAAAACTAACAGGAAACACAATACTCCCAAATTTATTTTATGAGTTATATGAGTTTATCAAAAACAGATAAAAGATACACAAGAAACCTATGTACCAATATCCCAGATGAACATAGATACAAAAATTCTCACTAAAAGACTATCAAAACACTTTCAGCCAGACATTCAAATAATTATACATCATGAACAAGTGGGATTTATTTCTGGGATATAAGAGTGCTTCAACATACATAAATTAGTCTGTGTGATACATTAATGGAACGAAAGGTAAAAATCACATAACCCTCTCCCAGGATTCAGGAAAAAGGATTTGACAAAATTCTATGTCCCCTTATGATAAAAAAAAATCAACAAGACAATACAGAAGTAATTTACCTCAGCACAATAACGGCTATAATATGAAAACCCACAACTAACATCACAGTTAGTGGGACAAGACTGGTCCTAACCCAAAGCCAAGAGCCAGGAACTCGACCCAAATCTACCACAGACATGGCACAAACCCAATTACCTGAATCACCACTTCTATTTCCCAGGATATACAACATCAGGAGGCCACGGTCGGCAGTCAGAGGCTGGTGTAAAACCCAGGCACTCTAATGTGGGACGTAGGCATCTTAGCTTTGTCTTAACTGCCTGGTCAAATGCTTGCCCTTCTGCACGTTTTTCTGAGCTTTTTCTCTAGAAATCTCTTGAATTTTATTGGAGAAAACAGGAGAAATATTGGAGAAAAGCCCCCCAAACTCTGGCAAGAGGAAAGGCTAAAACATGTTGAAATACACCACAGCAATCTGTTCTTAGCAAGATTTCCCTTCAAGAGAACATCTGAATTTGCATCAGAGCCTACCAGCTGACGTGGATAAGGAAACACCCAACTCCAGTCAGCTATAGTCATGCTGTGTTAGCTTAGGGGGTTGAGTTGAGACACTGAGGGAACATTTGTGAAGTTCACAACCCAAAGGCTAAAACTGAGACCTAATCATAGAACTATAGAACTTTCCCCTCCCTGCTGCGTCATTAAAGATATATTTACAGCTGTTTCTTTTATTCAGTTTGTCTCCTGTGGCTTGGAAGAGAAAAAAATTACAAGATAAACTAAATGGCAAAAAGGAAAATTTGAAGAGATAGAAAAAGAATGTTTGACTTATCAGACCAGGGATTTAGAACAATTCATATACCAAGAATCCTAATGGACAAAGTAGAAAATATGAAAAAACAGATGGGAAGTGGAAGAGATATTTGGAAATCCTAAGAAAGAATTTTAAAAAGCTAAAGATAAAAAATTTTGTAACACAATTGGATAATGACTGTAGTGGGCTAATCAGTAGAATAGATAGATCTGAGAAAAGACCTCTGAGCTTGAACATTAGAAACCTCCAAAATTAAAGAGAGCAAAGACTGAACAAAATAGAAGAGAATGTCAAAGAACTATAGGGCTACTACAAAAGGTGTAACAACATGTGTGATGGGAATACTAGAAGAAGAAAGAAAAAAAGAAAGATTAATATTTGAAATAGAGCAACTCAGAATGGCTGCAATATTTTTGCCAGATGTTGAAGATCCAAGAATCTCAGATAATACTAAGAACAAACATCAAACAATAAGACAAAGAACAAAAATCTTCACACAGATAACATCATGTTGAAAGGAGGAAATAAGACACAGAGAAAAAATCCTGAAAGAAGCTAAAGAAGAAAGGCCTCATCTATGGAAGAATTATATGCAACTGCTCAGAAATCATAAAAGCAGGAAGAGAGTGAATAAAATATTTTAAGTGTTAAAAAGGAAGAAAAGCACCAACAGATAATTCTACATCCTGTGATACTATCTGTCAATAATAAAGGTGAAATAAACATCCTCAGAAAACAAATATTAAGAAAGTTTATTTCCAGTAGACCCGTCTCATAAAAAGATGTTAAAGCAAGTTCTTTGGAGGCAGGTGTTTGCCTCAGCAATTAAGAGGCCCACACCTGTGTCAGAGTTCTTGGGTCTGAGTCACCATTTCACTTCTGATCCAGTTTCCTGCTAATGGACATTCAGGAAGGCAGCTGATAATGACTTAAGGTCATAGATCCCCTGCCATCCATTAGACTCTGATGATGTTCCAGGCTCCAGGCTTCAGCTTGGCCCAGTTGTGGGCATTTGGAGAACGAACCAGCAGATGAAAGAGTCTCTCTCTCTCTCTCTCTGTCTCTCTCTCTCTTCTTTCTCTCTCTCTCCCACCTTAAAATATTTTTGAAAGGATTTTTTTTTTGACAGGCAGAGTGGACAGTGAGAGAGAGAGACAGAGAGAAAGGTCTTCCTTTGCCGTTGGTTCACCCTCCAATGGCTGCCGCGGACGGCGCACTGTGGCCAGCACACCACGCTCAACCGATGGCAGGAGCCAGGTGACAGGTGCTTTTTCCTGGTCTCCCATAAGGTGCAGGGCCCAAGCACTTGGGCCATCCTCCACTGCACTCCCGGGCCACAGCAGAGGGTGGCCTGGAAGAGGGGCAACCAGGACAGAATCCAGTGCCCCGACCGGGACTAGAACCCGGTGTGCCGGCGCCGCAAGGTGGAGGATTAGCCTGTTGAGCCACGGCGCCGGCCATTGAAAGGAATTTTGTTAGGAAGAAAGAAATAATATTTCAGAAACAATTATTCATAAAGAAAGGAAGCATAAATAAGTGAAGGTAAAATAGAAAACCTTTTTTTATATTTTAACTTTTATTTATTAATTTTCACTTTACTTGAAAGGTATAGAGACAAACAAGAAGAGACAGATATCTTCCACCGACTGATTTCACTCAGTAATGACTTCTCAGCCATGGCTGAACCAGGCTGAAGCTAAGAGCCCAGAATTCTGTGTAGGTCCCCCAAATGGGTTGCAGAGACCCAAGTACATGAGCCCTCTCCTGTTGCCACTCAGGATATGCATTAGCAGAAAGCTGTCTCAGAAGTGCAGGGACCGGGACTCAGTCCAGGTTCTCCTGTATAGGATGCAGGCATCCCAAGTGCCAACTTGACCACCATATCAGGAGACCTCCCCTATTTTCTTATACTTAATTGATATACATATAGGAGTTTATTAAAATAATACATGAAATAATGTATTTTTTGTATTCATTATTTTTTATTTATTTATTTTTTGACAGGCAGAGTGGACAGTGAGAGAGAGAGAGAGAGAGACAGAGACAGAGAGAAAGGTCTTCCTTTGCCATTGTTTCACCCTCCAATGGCTGCTGCAGCCAGTGCAAGAGCAAGGTGCTTCTCCTGGTCTCCCATGCAGGTGCAGGGCCCAAGAACTTGGGCCATCCTCCACTGCACTCCCAGGCCACAGCTGAGAGTTGGACAGGAAGAGGAGCAACCGGGACAGAATCTGGTGCCCTGACTGGGACTAGAACCTGGTGTGCCGGCACCGCAGGTGGAGGATTAGCCTACTGAGCCGTGGCACCGGCCTGAAATAATTATTTTATTTTTGTGTATAAGAATGACATCAGTAGCCGGCGCTGTGGTTCAAAAGGCTAATCCTCCACCTTGCGGCGCCAGCACACAGGCTTCTAGTCCTGGTCAGGGCACCGAATTCTGTCCCGGTTGCCCCTCTTCCAGGCCAGCCCTCTGCTGTGGCCCGGGAGTGCAGTGGAGGATGGCCCAAGTCCCTGGGCCCTGCACCCGCATGGGAGACCAGGAGAAGCACCTGGCTCCTGGCTTCGGATCAGCGCCGTGCACCTGCTGCGGTGGCCATTGGAGGGTGAACCAACGGCAATGGAAGACCTTTCTCTCTGTCTCTCTCTCTCACTGTCCACTCTGCCTGTCAAAAATAAAATAAAATAAAAAATTAAAATTAAAATTAAAAAATTTTAAAAAATAAAAAAAGAATGACATCAATAATGCAGATGGTAAGTAGAAAATATCATTATTTTTCTATTATTAGTTACTCATACAACCTGTGATGTTGTTTTGAAATTAGACTTGTATTAGTTGTATATGTATATTATAAAGTCTATGGCAACCACTAAAAGAAGTTTACAAGGAAGTATAACTAACACGCTAAGCAAACAGAGAAAACTATTGTAAGTCATACAAAATATTCAACTAAAATAATAAGTGACAGCAAAGAGTAGACTACAAAGGTAAATACAAATAATAAGAACAATTAATAAAAACAGTAAAACTATTGTACATATTAACCCAATTATATCAATAATCATTTTGAACACTGATGATCTAAATACAAAAACTAAGAAACCAAAATTATAAAAGTTGATCCAAAACTTTTTTATGTTAAATTAACAAATAATATTGAACATATTTACTATATTAAAAAAAAAGTAAGACCAACTATACGTTGTCTACATGAAACCCACTTTAATTATAAAGGTAAAGATGGATCACAAGTACATATGTGGGGAAAAATATACCATGACAACACTAATCTAAATAAAGCAGGAGTAGCTATATTAATTTCAGATAGGGCAGACTTCAAAGCGAAAAAGTTATAGGCCAGTGCCACGGCTCAATAGGCTAATCCTCTGCCTGTGGTGCTGGCACACTGGGTTCTAGTCCTTGTCAAGGCACTGGATTCTGTCCCAGTTGCCCCTCTTCCCTGCTCTCTGCTGTGGCCAGGGAGTGCAGTGGAGGATGGTCCAAGTTATTGGGCCCTGCACCTGCATGGGAGACCAGGAGAAGAACCTGGCTCCTGGCTTCAGATCAGTGCAGTGCGCTGGCCGCAGCGGCCATTGTGGGGGTGAACCATTGGAAAAAGGAAGACCTTTCTCTCTGTCTCTCTCTCTCACTGTCCACTCTGTCTGTCAAAAAAAAAAAAGTTATAAAGGCTAAAGAGAACATTACACAATAATGAATAGCTCAATTCTCCAAGAATAATAATAATCCTTAGTGTATATTCACCTAACAACAGAGAATCCAACTAATAAAGCAAAACCTATAGAATTATAAAGAGAAATAGATGGGGGCAGGCATTGTGTAACAGTGCGTTCGGCATCTGCTTGTGATGCCTACAGCCCATACCAGACTGGTGGAGTTTGACTGCTGCCTCCGCTTCTAGTCCAGTCCTGCTAATGTGCACCCTGGCAAGCAAGAGGTGGTAGCCCAAGTACTGGAGTCCCTCCATCTATGTGGGAGACCCAGATGGAGTTCCTGGCTCCTGATCCTAGCTGAATCAGCAGATGAAAGATTCTCTCTCTCTCTCTCTCTCTCTCTCCCTCTCTCTCTCTCTGCATCTCTGATTTTCAAATAAATAAAAATAAATACATTTTTAGAAAGAATAAACAGATGAATGTACCTTATATTTGGACACTTCAATGCACTTGAATCAGAAATGGACTTGCAGAGCAAGCAGAAAGTCATTATGGTCATAGCTGAACTCAACAGCAACATCAATCAGCTCTACATAATTGGTATCTATGGGTACTTCATCCAACAACAGCAGAATGCACATTGCTCTCAAGCTCAGATGGAATATTCACTAAAATAGAACACATATTATCCTATGAGAACAATACATTTAAAAATATGAAAATAACTATAGATCCCATGGCCACTGAAACCATACTAAAGGAATACCAAGAAAAATTCTAGGCCTACAAATTTTACAATCTAGAAGAAATAGAACAATTTTTTGAAAGACACAAATTTCCAAAACCTACAAAAGAAAAAATAGACAATTTTAGTAGATGTGCATCTGTTAAAGAAATTGAATCAATAATTAATAAAATCTCAAAACAGAAAACATCAGGCCTGGGTAGATTCACTGGTGAATTCAACTATATGTTAGAGAAGAAATTATTCAGTTCTCTATCTTCTCTTAAGAAGATAAAAACAGGGAATAATTCCTAATTCATTCTATAAGAGTAAAAGTACCCTAATATCAAACAAGAGAAAGGTATTATAAGAAAACTACAAGGCAATATATCTCATGAACGCAGATACAAAAATTTTCAAAAAAATTAACATAAAATCTAATAGTTTATAAAAAGAATACATGCCATAATCAAATAGATTTATTCCAGGCATACAAAGCTGGTTTAACAATCCAAACGGATTAAAATAATCCTTCACATTAATATGCTATAAAATTAAATGATCATATCAATAGTTACAGAAAATTTTAACAAAATCCCTCACCTACTTCTGGTAAAAATTCTCAGTAGACTAAGACTAGAGGGAAATCCCCTCAACTAGGTAAAGAATATCTACAAAAGAATCTGTAACTAGGTTTAATCATAAAAGTAAGAAATTAGAAGCTTTCCCACAAACATCAGGAAGAAGGCAAGGATATCCCTTCCCGCCATTCCTTTACCACATTATACTGGAAGCCTTAGCTGTTATAACATGACAAGAAAATGAATAAAAGTTATGCTGTCTGATAGGAAGAAACTAAATAATTTTTATTCACAGATAACATGATTCTTCCCACATAAAATCTGAAGGGATCAACCAAAAATCTTCTAGAACTCATGAGCAATCATAGCAAGGTTGTGAGATAAAAGGTTACTGCACAGAAGTCAGTCACTTCCTTATGAACAACGAATAAGTGGAATTTGAAATTAAAAATGCGATGGCATTTGTATTACCGTTCTTGATGAAAAACTTGGATATAAATCTAACAAAAGTATAATATCTATATGAGGAAAACTACAAAACTGATGAAAGAAATCAGACAAACTAAATAAATAGGTATTCCATGTTCATGGACAGGAAGCCTAAACACTGTCAAGATGTCAACTCTTCCCAATTCTATCTACAGATTCAAGGCAATATAAATCAAAACCCCACAAAGTTAGTTTATAAACAGATTCTAGAATTTATGGTGTAGCAAAAGATTCAGATTAGCCAATTTAGTAATCAAGAAGAACAGAGTTGAAGGACTGACATAGTAAACTTCAAAACATACTATAGCAACAATAATAAAGGCATGGGATATTGTCAAAAGAGTAGACAAACAGATCAGTGAACCAGAATAGAGAGCCCGGAAATAGAACCACATAAATATAGTCAACTTATCTTTGACAAAGGCATAAAGCCAGTACAAGAGAAAAAAGAGAAGTTTTCAGAACAAATAGTGCTGGAACAACTAAATATCCACGTGTCAAACAAATGGACCTAGACACAAACCATCCACCCTCCATAAAAATTAATTCAAATTTGTCACAGATTTAAACATAAAATACAAAACTATTAAACGTCCAGAATAAAACATGGAAGAAAACCTGAATGACTTTGTGTATAATAATGAATTTACAGATACAAAAAGGCATGACATAAGAAAGACATAATTAATTAATAAGTTGGACTTTATTAAAATTAAAAACTTTCTGCCCTTCAAATGCCAGAAGAATGAGAATATGCTTGCCAATGTGAGAAAATACTCCTATTTTGTGAAGGATTGATATAAAAAATACACAAAGGACTCTTAAAACTCAGTAAGAAAACAAGCAGCCTGATTAGAAAATGGACCAAAGAATTCAACAGATTCCACATCAAGGAAAATATAAGGATAACAATAAGCATATGAAAAGATGTTCCACTTCATGTACCATCAGAGGAATCCAAATTAAAACAATAATGAGAAACCCCTACATACCAATCATAACAGTCAAAGTCCAGAACACTAACAATATCAAATGCTGACAAACATGTGGAGTAATAGAAGTTATCTTTTATTTCTGACAGGAATACAAAATAATATAGCCACTTTGGAAAACAGTTTGGTAGTTTTCTACAAAACTAAACATGCTCTCATCATACAATCCATCAATCACATTCCTTGATATCCACCAAAAGGATTTGTAGATCTATGTGCACACAAAAACCTGTACTTATACCTGCTTTATTTGTAATTACCAAAACATGGAAGCAACCAAGATGCCTCTAGTAGGAAATTAGATAAATAAAAAGTTGTACACCCAGAAAAAGGAATATTAGCACCAAAAAGAAATGAGCTTTCAAGCCATGAAAAACATGGAGGGATCTTTTTAAAATTAATAAATTTATGTGAAAGGTAGAGTTACACAGAGAGAGGAAGAGACAGAGAGAGAGAGAGAGAGAGAGAGAGAAATATCTTCCATTTCTTTTTCACTCTCCCAAATAGCCAAAGTGAGGAGTCAGGAGTTTCTTCCATATCTCCCATGTGGGTGCAGGAACTGAAACACTTGGTCATTCTCCACTGTTCTCCCAGGCACGTTAGCAGGAAGATGGATCAGACGCCACTGCTGGCATCACAGACAGTGGCTTTACCTACACCACATGAAAGAATCTAAAATACACGCCATTAAGTGAAGATCTGAAAAGACCATACAACTCCAACTACATGAATTCTGGAAAAAAATACAATAAAAGACCAGTGGTTTCCAAAAATTAGGGGCTGGGTAAATGAATAGAGTTACAGGTCTTGGGGGACAGTGAAATACTCTATATGAGACTATAATGTATGATACATACCTTTATACATTTGTAGAAATCTATAGAATGTACAATATGGAAGTAAACTCCAGTATAAACCATGGATTTGGCGTGGTCATGGCGTGTCAATATAGATAGGTTCATCACATCTACTGTAATGAATCCACTGCTCTGGTGAGGACGTTGGTAATGTAGGACATTGTGTGTGAGTGGCAGAGGTATATGGTAAATCTCTGTAACATCCTTTCAATTTTTCAATATCCTAAAACTGCTCTAAAATTTTTTTTGGAAAAGGATCTCATAGACATTCTTCCAGAGAAAACATACCAATAGCCAACTGGCATATCAAAAGGTACTCAACAACACTAATCGTCAGGGAAATGAAAATCAAAACCATGATGAGATGTTACCTCACACCTGTTAGAATGGTTTTTATCAAAACCAGAGATAACACGTGTTGGTGAGGTTATGATGCATACCTCTGTGCACCCTTGGTGGGAATGTAAATCGGTACCATCATTAAGGAAAGTAGTATAGAGGTCCTTCAAAAAATTAAAAGTAGAGCAACCATATGATCCAGTAATCTCACTTCTGGATGAAGATCAAAATTAAATGAAATCTATATCCTAAAGAGATTATCTGCACTTCCATGTTCATTGCAGCATTATTTATAATAGCTAAGATAGGGAAATGATCTAAATGCCCATTAATGGACAGAGAAAGAAAATGCAGTAATGAGATATAAATATGTGACACAATATAACAATGGAATATTATTCAGTCTTAAAAAGAAGGAACTCTTGGCCAGTGCCACAGCTCAATAGACTAATCCTCCACCTGCGGTGCCGGCACACTGGGTTCTAGTCCCGGTCAGGGCGCCGGAGTCTGTCCCGGTTGCCCCTCTTCCAGTCCAGCTCTCTGCTGTGGTCCAGGAGTGCAGTGGAGGATGACCCAAGTGTTTGGGCCCTGCACCCACATGGGAGACCAGAAGCACCTGGCTCCTGGCTTCGGATCAGCGTGGTGCACTGGCTGCAGCGCGCCAGCTGCAGCGGCCATTGGGGAGTGAACCAACAGAAAAGGAAGACCTTTCTCTCTGTCTCTCTCTCTCACTGTCCACTCTGCCTGTCAAAAAAAAAAAAAAAAAAAAAAAGGAACTCCTGGCCAGCTCCGTGGCTCACTAGGCTAATCCTCCACCTGCAGCGCCGGCACACTGGATTCTAGTCCTGGTTGCTCTCTTCCAGTCCAGCTCTCTGCTGTGGACTGTGGCAGTGGAGGATGGCCCAAGTCCTTGGGCCCTGCACCCTCATGGGAGACCAGGAGGAAGCACCTGGGTCCTGGCTTAAGATTGGCACAGTGCACCAGCCATGGCTGCCATTTGGGGGGTGAACCAAAGGAAGGAAGACTTTTCTCTCTGTCTCTCTCTCTCACTGTCTAACTCTGCCTGCCCACCCCCCCCCCCAAAAAAAAAGAAAGAAAGAAGAAGAAGGAACTCTTGTAATTTGTGACAACATGAGTTGACGTAATTCTAAGTGAAATAAGCCAGAGATGGAAAGATAAATACAACTGTTGCATGATGTCACTTACATGTGCAATTCAAAATTGTCAAACTAGGAAGGGAAGAAAGGAGGGAAGGAGGAACCAGAAAAGGAAGGGGATGTAAGAGCTACCCCCATGAATCTCTTCATCTTGGAGGATGCCAGTCAGTTACCAGAAAGAAGCATCCAGATTACAAGGGAGCTTCAAAAAGTTTGTAGAAGTTGCACATCTTAAAAAAAATTGAAAGAAAAAGAGAGAAGTCATAAAGAAAGCTCTTTCCTATGTTTGTTCACTTGACAACTGTCAGCAACAGCTGGGGCTGGGCCAGGCCAAAACCCGCAGCCTGGAACTCCTTTTGGATCTCCCATGTGAGTGGCAGGAACCATGGAACTGAGCCATTATCTGTAGCCTCCGGGGGTGTGCATTAGCAGGGAACTGGATGGCACCTCTACATGGGATGTAGGTGTCCCAAGTAACGGCTTAACCCTCTGTGCCGCAACTCTCACTCCTGCACATTACTTTTAATTCCACTTTCCATAAATGTTTGCAGGCCTCTCATAATTGTATAAAATGTCTAAATTGTACATTTTCCCCCAATAATTTTCTCTCCATAATGAGGTACAAATACCCCCAATAATTTTTGATGAATAACTATTTTTGTGGTCACATAGTTTAAAGTAAGTTTTGCTAAATCAATTTTGGGTGGGCCAGCATGTTTTAAGAGATGGCTTATGGCAGGAAAAGTGAATTTTGTGTCAAAGCCAAGTTCTTGAAAAGGTGCTACATAGCTGTGAACAAGGCAATTTATGTCTGTGTCTGAGACACACCATTGTCTGGTCCTGCAGCAAATGTTCTTAGTGATTTCATTTATGTTCTTTTACTTCATTTATGTTCTTAATGATTCTTCCCAGCTCCCGAGGCAATCCCTGCACATCTCTCTCCAGATTCCCTGTGAGCAACAGATCTTCACTGTGTATGGGGAAGATTGATTCATTTTGAAAGATCTTTCTTGAGTATGCCTGCTTGGTTTTGCAAACATGTAACTTTTATTTCATTATTTCAAAAAATATGAGTCTACACACAAAAAAGAGCACATAGCAGTCAACTTCCATATTTTTGTCTCTGTAATTCTGATTCCCATCATCATACTTTTTTTTATGCTGGGTTTATAAGGTCTCGGTTGACATAGCTAAAATCATAAATTATATTCCTTTTGGTTCAGCAACACTTAAATCAGGAAAACAGTCTGTGGAGCAAAATTGTATTCACTGTTTGACCAGATGATTTGGAGTAGATTAAAAGACTCTTAGGATATTTCAATGTCTAACTCCTGGGGAAGAAAAGTCAGAGTTTTTGTCCCAGCAGTTTGTAAGGACTGGTGTATTCAGATCATACTCCCAATGGGACACTGATCATGTGGAGTTGTCAATATATGCCTGATCACCTACCAGTTGCCTGAGAAAATAAAAACAGATTATCCATCCAGGTATTTTCCCTGTAAGCAGGTAACAGTATGTAGTATGCAGTGAGGAAACACTTAGTTTAGTACGCGAAATAAACAAGAACCAATCAAGTTTTCTTAATCAGAGCCTAAGGCTTTTTCTTTAAAGATTTTATTTATTTATTTGAGAGTTAGAGTTACAGACAGTGATACGCAGAGACAGAAACAAAGATCTTCCATCTGCTGGTTCACTCCCCAAATGGCCACAATGGCCAGAGCTGTGCCAATCTGAAGCCAGGAGCCAGGAGCTTCCTCCAGTCTCCCACACTGGTGCAGGAGTCCAAGGACTTGGGCCATCTTCTACTGCTTTCCCAGGCCACATCAGAGAGCTGGATCAGAAGAAGAGCAGCCAGGACTAGAATCAGCGCCTTATGGGATGCTGGCGTAGCAGGCAGAGGATTAACCTACTGCACCACAGTGCCAGCCCCCTAAGGCTTTAATAGTTAATATGCTGAGTGATTCATATGATTCCTGAGTTGTTCTTCACCTTGATTCTTCACCCCTCATCGCTTTTGTTATTTTCAGACTTTTAAACTCTCTCAGATGTGACACTGGAAATCTCTTTTTCAGCCCCAACCTTCATTTATTTATAAGAAATCAACAGTTTTGGTAGATTTTTGCCTATTTCAACTTCTAGCCACTTCTGGAAAGTGTCAGAACACACTACCCTAGCCCAAAAATATCCACCTTCCCCTCCACACCTGGACCTGGATGTTTCCAGACTTGGAGAATGAGACCAAATAGAAACAACAAGAGAAAAAGAGCCGGGTGCTCCAAAAAGATCTGCAATAGGTAAGACAACAGCACCCACCTACCCAACCCCACCTCCTCAGATGAGCAAAAGGAATCTGCCCAGAAGGTGAGTGAAGCAATCTCCCACATGGTTGACAGTACCTCCTGAGTATGCCAACAGGCCTTGGCATCTCCCGACTCAGGGAGAGAACACCTCTAAGAGAGAGGTCAGCCACCACATCATGGAGCTGGTCTTCCTGAACCATGGAGCTGTACTTTGTGGAGATGGGTAACCTGCCTCCTCACCCACATCTGTGCATCAGGATTGCTTGGTGAAGGAAGTAAGGTCAGCCTCCAGCATGCACAGTGCCAAGTACATGGTTCTGCACTGACTCAGCACATTCCTCTGTGTCCCCACCAAAGTTGATTTGATTCACACCCAAGGAGAGAGATACCGGAGAGTACAAGCCCTCTCCTGGAGTACATGGTTCTTCTTACCAGACTTTCTGAACATCCTACCCACTATTTGATTTCCCATTGCTTTTTCAGAGTGACTATGGTAAAAGGAATGCGTAAGTCCAAGTCTAGCACTATGAGCTAAGAGGCTCTTGAATGCCCTTTAAAAACCAAAAATTCAGTTGTGATAGCTAATATGCTCTGTGGGTGTTGGACACTCTACAGAAACAGGAGGGGCCCTATTCAGCCAAAGTTTGCTCTCGGTGTTGTGATCCATGATGCCACACATGTACAAAGAGGGTATGGAAAGGCTGATTGCCTGCATCATGAGGCTTTCTGGCAAAGATAAAACAAGTCTCCCAAGCTGGTCTGTACAGGGTTTGGGAGAGCAAAAAAAGAGACTGGCAGGCAGCTTTTATAATGCTTGGGAGGTGGGGCCAGATAAGGGTTTTGGGAATCTCTGTAATTTGAATCAACCACCAGCTCCAAAGAAGCAACCATTAGGCTTATTAACAGCTCTGTCAGATGTGGGACATAATAAAGGGAGGGATGAAGTTTAAAAGCTGTCAACAACCAAATAGCAACCTCTTTTTTGTGCTGTGGTGGGTCCTAAGGACTAAGGACTTTGCATGTGTTATCTCACTGGAATCTGTTCTCTGCTCTATAAAGTAACTGATTAATCCCATTTCACAGCTGAGGAAGTTGACACCCAGGGACACAGAGACTTCTCAAGGTCCAATAGCTAGTTAATTAAGAGCCAGGAATTTGACCTGTATCTGTCTAATGACAAAGTCTATACTTTGATGTTTGCTTTGACCAGTCAGCAGGGACAGCCTAATCCAGCCTGATGACCAGTAGGGAGACAGAATTCATGGCCAACCACCTTCAGGTTAGACCACCAATTCATATCCTTGTTAGTATATATGCTGGGTGTAGCAATCATGTTTTTAGTATGAACTTGGCAGGGCAGGTACAGAGCTTGGGCAGAGAGATCACATGGCTAAATTTCAGGACACATTCTATACAAGTCAGACCCATCCCTAAGGAAATCACCACCCTCCCTACTCTCTAGACCTTCATATGCAGAGGAAGTTAAAGCAAAATGCTTGGAGCATGAGCCACAGACCCACAGACCAAGCATAAAGCCCAATACAAGATATGCTGGTAGATGGTCTCACAATTTTCTAAATACAATTTCTTCAGTGAATTGGATAAATAGAAAGCAGGTTACATTTTGCCAAAGAAATGATAGAGTGTGTTGTTTTATTTTTTCTCGATATTTTAAAAGGAATGACATGTAATATTCTTGGCCTGCAATTTTATGGAAATTCATGCAGCAGTTCCTCTCCTCTCATAAGCTATTTCCTTCCTGACAGGCTTAAGTGGATGAGCAATTGCATCCCTGCTGTCTTTTCAAGGGTCTTAGAGAAAAACATCCTGGAACAAATACTGTGATCTTAGAATGTTGTCTGTTCAGATCAATTGTAAAGACTTAAATTCAAACTCTTGCTCTTTACTCAAAAAAATACAAGGCTCCTTAATCTACTATTCATATCAAAGCATAATGGTAGCTGGTTACCACAGCTCACTCTCCAGAAGCTATCTGACCCACTGGGAGAGCAATGGGACCCTCAGAGACATAGGACTGGTGACTGGGACTTCCTTGGTTGATAATGCCTTGTGAAGCTAATGGAAAAAAAATCTGTGGCAATGACAGGTGGTGTTTCAGAGAACTTGGTTAGCCCTCAATTTGTACATCAAGACCATGATGGAAACACATAATTACACCACACCCTCTTCGGACCAGCAAAGCACCATCACCCGAGAGTACTCATGCATGCAGACATGCTGTCTAAGAGGAGGCACTGTGCCAGTGAGAGAGATCATGCTTCCCGTTACCTGGGATGCCTGTGCAGACAAGAGCCCTGAGACACAGGACTGAGGACAGACAGATATTGGGACAGCAAGAAAAGAAGGTGTGTGTGTATGTGTGTGTGTGTGTGTGTGTGAGAGAGAGAGAGAGAGAGGGAGAGAGAGAGACAGACACACACACACACAGATGTTGATTCTAGCTTTGTCATCCATGACAAGTCACACAGACTAATTTTCTCATGATGTTTTTGTGCCCTGGCAACTCCTTGGCATAAGCCTAACTTCACTGAAATGGAAAAATTAGGCTCAAGCAACCAGTCCAGGCTGTCAGCAATGACTGATGGCTTAGAAAGGATTTTGTATTATCCAGGTTACCGTTGTAATTGGATAAAAGCGAGAGGCAGGGATGGCGTCACTGGGGACCCTGAACTCCCTTTGGCAAGTAAGCGCCAAACAACAGATTGAGCTAGACTTGTTTAAAGATCTCAAGATAACTTAAATCCACAAAACAGCATAATAGTAATGATTCAGTGCCTGGACCAAGGCCTTACACCTGGTAGGTACTTTGTAAATGTTTGTTGTATAAATGAGGGATTATCAACTCTTTTTTCTTTATATCATACAGTGTCCCAAGATCATAAAGTATTTTCAGATTTAAACTAATTGGTCTTTAACCGCATCCTTTGGGGTGCTGAAGACAGTCTAAAAAATCCTTTCCTTTTGATAGCTATGGAACCAGAGATATGGGGAATTTAAGGGATTTGGTAGAAATACTCAATCAATCAGGACTGAGGTCAAAAGAAAACACACCTAAAACTTCCCGCCTCCGTCCAGAGAGTATTCTGATTCCCTCACTGTTTACATCAACCTCCTGCTTGAAGACACTCCGGGGTGTAACCATGACAGTAAGACCTTTGGCTTTCAAACAGTGATCCAGAGCAAACCATCTCTTCACCTATTTATTAATGATGGTACCCATAGTGTTTCCTTTCTCATAAGCTTATTATCCTCCCATGCCTTCTCTGTATATAGTTCCCTAATAAAAGAACCTTTGAAACCGGCAACTTACACTGGGTTCTAGGCTCAGACAACTTCTAGTCATTCTAGCAACTTCTAGCTGCTACGAGCCAGCAGCCTTGCCCAGGAATGTTGATCTCTCACTCCCTGCCCAAGCCTGAAAATTGCAGATAAACAGAAACAAAGCAGGAAAAGAACTATGGGCTCTAAGAAGAGAAGTAATAGTTATGACATCAGGACCCACCTGTCCAACTTCACCTTCTGTGGATAAGCAAAAGGGATCTGTTAAGAGAGTGATCCAAGTAGGCACCGTGGCTGAAATCACCCAGTGCCCCTGAAGGTACCGCTGGTGCCTCAAGGGTCCTGGGCATCTCCAGATTCATATCCTATGCTTCCACATAGGGGCTGGTCATTAGGATCTTGGATTTGTTTTTCTGAACGATGTGCTTGGCGATGTTGAACAACCCACTCCATCTCATCTGTATTTGGGGTGTGCGCCACATCCAGATTAAGTGAAGATTGACAATCTGTGATTTAAAATGAAAGCAGCCAATGTGTTTGGCCTTTAAGTCTAAATCTTGGAAAGGAAAAGGAATCAGGAGGTGAAGAGGTCTTCTTGATTGTTATAGCAACATTAACTATTCTGCATTTCACATCATTTCCTTTTCAATGGCTAAAGTGATGGTTGAGCAATTGGGATTGTGCCAAATAATTGTTCCACATTGAGAATTTAAGAAACTCTAAACAAAATAGACATTTTTAGAAATTCTTTGGTTCAAACACATGTTGGTATTACGTGCATTTTGGTATTAAGTCTGAATTTCTTCATCTGAAAGGTGATCTTTCAGGTTTTCCAAGGTTAAGGATTAAGGTAAGGTCTGAAGCCTCCTGCAGCACCTACCACTTCCATTTCTCATTCCTGAGCACCTGAATTCTGTCTCCTCTGACCGCTCTGAGAGATGCACTCCTGATAATACTTCCCAACAGGCTGTGTGAGGTTAACCAGGTCAGCAGCCTCTCTGGGCCTCATTTCCCTTCTCCACAAGGTGCTGATGGGGCTGAGTAACCTCTGAGATTTCTGTGGGCTGTGCTGTGTTTTGGTGGGTTCCATAGTGAGCCCAGCATCAGCTGCTTCTTCTTCTCATTTCTATTCCTGTCTCTCCACGCATGAGGTATGGCAGCTTTTTTTCTGCTACAGTGGTTTTATGGTGCCTCTTCTGTCTAGAAGGCACAAGAAGGGACCATGCTAGCACCTCCTCTTAATTTGTGCCCATGCAGGAGCTCCAGCTGGAGCTGTGGGGGAAGACGCCCTGGGCACCAGCTTCTATGTCAGTCAGTCTTTAATCCCAGGTGCTCCAAGGGATGAGAAGGAAGTTATATTGCTAGCACACCACATGCAGAAGGCCACAAGCCTATTATTTCATTCACTATGGCAACCATGACAAGTATTTACTATCCACAGACTGTCTGGGTCTGTAGAGCAATCTGCAACTTTCTAGCTGTGCAGTCTTTAGTAAGCTACCTAGTCTCTCTGTGTCTCTGGGCCTTGGTTCACAAATAGGCACAGGAAGAGACTTTCCTGAATAGATGCACAGTGCTTCCAGTAGCACCTGGCACACAGGAAGCAGATCTATTGCTTTTTATCCATTATTGTTGTTTTTCAGTTGTTCAGTGTCAGAGACCTTACTGTTTCCTAGACATCAACTGTGAAAGTTACAGCTCCTATTCTCAGAGAACTCACAGTCTTACAAGGGAGACATACCTTTGTGTGGTTCATTTCATTATGCCATTGGTCTTCTGGTCAGTTCCAGCATCCTCTCATGTGTCAAGCATTCTGTTGAGTGCTCAGGACACAATGATGGAGACAACATGGCCCCTGACTGTATGGAGTCAGTCTGCACCAATTTTATTATAAAGGGTCAAGTGCTACCTGTGTGACCTTGAGCAAGTTAATTAATCTCAGCAACCTTCCATCTTGTCTTTTGCAGATGGCCCTAACTGTCCAGGCTTTGTGAGCTTTGGGTAAACTACTAAACATGAAGCTCTGGCACAGGTTAAGCACAAGTAGACATGCCAGAACTCCTACTGGCTATGTAAAGCAAAGGATGGCAAACTCCCTGGAGCAGAGCAGACCCCAGGTGCCATAGAAACACCAAGGAGAGGCGTCCAACCCTCACAGGGGTGGGAAGAGGCTTCAGTGATGCTTTCTGCTGGAGGCAACCCTATCCCCACCCATGGGTGGCATTTAAAGAACAAGCAAGGGCTGGCTGGGTGTGGTGTGGGAGAACATTCCAAGCAGAGAAAACATGCAAACCAAAAAATGCAGTGCAGACCAAGTTCTCTACAGAAATTTTTCCTCATGGGGCTACCTGCAAGTGGAAACAGCTCTCCTGCCTAGTTCAGGTCAGAGGAAGTTGAATCTGAAGTTGGAAACATGGATCTTGTATTAATTGCCCATGAGAGAACAGTCAAGCTTCAAATGCAGAGCCAAATCTCCCAGATTTGTTTATGACAGTGGAACTTAGTGGTAAGGATGGAATGTCTGTCCCTGAAGTGACATCATCCCTTGCCACCTGCATCTGATATGAAATTTGACATGAAATAGAGAACTACCTTGGCAAAGCTAATCTTGAGTGGTCCAAAGTTGAGCTAAATCATCCTGCTCCATACTGTTTCTCAGGAGAACAAAATTAGCACAGCTAGGACACACAGCATGAGGAAGGTCAGAACATGCTCCACCTAAGAAATTAGCACAGTTTAAAATTCTGGCAACCTCTCCCTGAGCCCATGAGAATCGTAAGGAGAGACTACCATGCCAAAAATAATTGCATTTTGTAGACATCCACTGCGGGGGGAGGGGGGGCAAGTCTTCTGTTCAACAAAGTTTAGGACACTTCTGAAAAGAGAAAGTAAGTTTTCTGCAACAAACGACCCCAGGAAACAAAGTCAATCCTCAGGCTCCTAGCCTCTGCAGCTCTGAACTAGAAGTCACACGGCTCTGCTGTCTGAAAATATTTCACATCTTTTGGTATAGGGAGAGTAGTCAGACACCAATGGGGATACAAGCCTTTGTCCTCCAGGGGCTTACCATATAACGTGGAGGGGAAGATGAAAACAAGAGCCAAAATGAATGTTCTGCTGCCTCTTTCTCAGCTTTAAGGATGCCCTGGTTTCCATAAACAGATGCTGTGATTATGTACCCACACAAGAGCTTTGTTCAGTTTGCTTCTTTAAGTACTAATCTTTGCATCTTCTTCCTCCCTGGTTCTTAAATTCAACCTAGGGAAACCCAAGAGTGGCAGCTGTCTTCCTTGGAGCTCTACATGAGTGGAAATCATTAGTCCCTGTTGCACAAGAGCTTACAGAGAAAACTTTAGAATGTGCATTGTCTTCAGCCAAAGCTTTGCCTTGAACTTGGTCCACTTGGCTAGCTTCACCCCCACTCCTGAATTTGTAAATGTTGGGATTGCCCCAGACTCAGTCCTAGGCATTTTTCTGAACCTTCCTTGCCTTCTTTCTTCAGATAACAATCATTCATCTCCACAATGTCAGCAGCTCTGTGTTTTTCATGCCCATACCAGCCAGTGAGGGCTGGGATATACGGCAGTCTCTGCAAACGTCCAGGGCCTAAAAACATAGACTCCTTTATCTTTTATTAAGATATATTTATTGATTTGAAAGTTAGAGTTAAAGAAAGACAGAAAGAGATCTTCCATCCACTGATTTACTCCCCAGATGGTTGCAAAGGCCAAGATTGGGCCAGGCCAAAGTCAGGAGCCAGGAGCTTCTTTCATGTCTTGCACAAGGGTAGTAGGGGCCCAAGCACTTAGGCCATCTTCCACTGCTCTCCCAGGCAGGGAGCTGTATCAGAAGTGGAGCAGCCAGGACATGAACTACGATCCATATGGGATGCTTGTCTTGCAGACGGTGGCCAACAGCAGACTCAAATCTTTTGCACAAAGTATATTGGGGGTCTGAATGTCCCTCTGGGCCAGCTATCCTCCATGAGATGGTTCTATATTTCTCCTCTACATCAGGATGAATTTTCATGATTGCTATAGTAGGAGGAAATGGAGTAGATGAAGTCTCACAACTAGCTGATTTGCCTGGAAATGGCATGCATAACTTCCAGTCACATTTGACTGACCCACTGAGATCATATAGTCCTACATCATCCTCGCCTTGCCATACTCACCAAACACCAGTCACTCCTCTGATTCCTATTATGCCAGACTGAAGATCTCCAAAAAATGGCTGCATCTGTCCTGAGGACTTCCCAAAGTTTGGTTGATTGTTGCTATACTGATCCTCCAAATGTCCATATTTCCATGTTCTCACTCCCCCGTGCCCTTTCTCATTGACTTTGAACTTCACTCTATGATTTGCTTTGACCATAGGAAAATAGAGAATGTAATAGAGCAGACTCTTCCCTCCCTCTCTCTCTCTCTGTCTCTCTCTCTCTCTTTCTTTCTTTCTTTTGAAAGACACAAATGAAAGAGAGAGAGAGAAAGAGACCTTCCATCTGCCATTTTACCCCCCAAGTGCCTACAATAGCTAGGGCTGAGCCAGGCCAAAGCCAGAAGCCCAGAACTAGATCCAAGTCTCCTACTTGGTTATTAGGAATTCAAGTACTTTAGCCATCACCTGCTACCTGCCAGAGCATGCGTTAGCAGGGAGCTGGTTTGGAAGCAAAGCATGGACTCAAGCCTAGGCACTCTGCTGTGGGATGTGGGTGTTCTCAAAGCAGTATGTCAACCAAGAGAAATAAATACCCACCCCTCAAGCAGATACTGCTCACTGGGGCTCACTCTCTCTTGCTGCTCTCTGGAACCCCAAGACACCCATGTGAAGAAACTGAACAAGCCTACTGGAGGGTGAGACAGCACTGAAGCAGAGGGGAGGCATCCCAGGTGAGGACCTCCATGTCAAACACCCTGCCAACCACTGGACGTGTGATTTGGGCCACACTAAGCCCCCTAACCCTGCTGGGATGTCAGCTGACCATGGAGATCAGCCAAGTTAATCCTGAGCAGAAAATCAGCCAACTGACCCAAAGAAGTGTGAGAAATAATATATGTAAGTTATATGTAGTACTTAGTTTTACTGCAAAACTACCTGACGCACAGGAACTGTCTTACTGAGAAGCTCTCTTCTCCAAGCTTTAAACTCCTCAGACTCACTTATTAGCCTTCAAGCTTTGGATGAAATGTCAATATTTTTAGACCCTAGTGATAATGACAGAGTGATTTACACAAAATTGTGGCAATTGTATTTGGCTGATAGCTCCTGGTTGACCGGGGGGTCTCACATGGTTTTCATTATAAAGCCTTTACATTGGCCTGGACAACAATCTGTTATCCCCGCTGCATAATTCACCTCTATTCCCTATATTTAGCAAAGCCTCTGTGGTTCTAGATACTTACTTTACAGCTTCTCTGCCAGGTTCCCTACCTGCCATGTCCACAACTCTAAGGTGTTTGTTTTAATCAATGTTTCTGAGTATCTACTACATGATAGGCTGAGCACTGACCATTTAAAGATAAGTAAGTCATAGTTCCTATCCAAAGGACCTTCAAGAAGTTCATGCAAAATGGGTGTTATGAAAAAAGTCCACACAGATCTGTAAAAAACTGCCCCAAAATAAACTTACCCTTTAGTCCATTTTTCCATGAATGTTTTGAAGTACCCTCATACTTCAAAGTCTACAGCAATGGGGTAACAAGTGAATACGTAGAATGAAGAAAACCAGACACTGGTAACAGAAGTGTGAGGAGGGACAAACAGCACAGAGGGGGAGAAGCTGTCGGAGCTGAAGGAAAGGAAGGAGGTGGCCAGGCAACTTCTATTAAACCAGGACTTCTGGGAGGAAGTGGCAGAGCTTCATCCTAAAGGGTGGGAGATGGACGGAGCAGGACAAGGGCATTTCAGCTGGGTGAAAGAGCACCTGTCAATCAAAAATGCAAACCATAAAGGGTGTGGGTGGCAAGGGCAGGGCGAGACCCAAGAAGCTGCATGTTACTGGAAGGTAAGTGGAATGGGCTGAGCAGACAGGGGCAGACGGCGTCAGGATGGCTGTAGGAAGACTATTCCCTGCTTCCTGCATTTGTTCTATATCTTTCTGCTCTGCTGCAACACCTGCCCAACCCATCCCCCACCTGCACATCTCCCACATGTACAGTTTTCCCAGCCATTAGTGACTTAATCACTAATTCTCCCCTTCGCTTCTCTACTTTTATTTTATTTTTAAAATTTATTATATATTTGAGACGTAGAGAGAGACAGGCAGAGTATAGACACACATGGAGAGAGAACCATCCTCTAATACACTCCCACATGTCCACAATGCGCAAGACTAGACTAGGCCAAAGGTAATCATGCAATGCAGGCCTCTAATATGGGTGATACAAATTCAATTGCTTAAATGATCATGGTTGTATTCATTGGGCTGGAGTCAAAGCCCCATATTTGTGGACAAGGGGTATTTGAAGAGCAGCAAGAAGGAAAGAAGACTGCAGTCAAACACAGTTGACCTTGAAATATAAGCTGAGATGTTTACATTTTAGCCTGAAGGCAATAAAATGTCTACGAAGACTTTTCCTACTGTGTTATGCTGGGCAGTAGGGACTGGGGCCATAAGTTATACTGACATAGATTGCATAACACTGGGTTAAAGTAACCTGGTGCTAGAATAAGCACAAGACAGAGGAACCAACAAAGAATGGAAGAATGATTGTGCAGTAGACTTTTTGTGTCAACTCTCATGTGTTCTATGTTCAACAATTCAATATGATATTTAAATACATTGTTTCATTCCATCTCATTAGCCCTAATAATACCCATGTGAGCTAGAAATTATTACTCCCAGTTTTCAGTCAGGGGCAGAGGCTCTGAGAGACTTGATGACTTGAGGAAGGTCACACAGCTGGTGAGTGATGGAACTGAGGCTCTACACGATTCTCATTCTATACCACCACAAGCACAGCTCACTGAGTGGGTGTCACTTGCAATCAACACCCACACAGTCACAGAAATAGCAACAGGAGACCCAGCCCTATAAGGGGCTCCACATAGCCTCTAAATTAGATGGGCTCTTTTCTCTCTATCACTTTAAACAGAAATCTCAGCTCGGTTGGCCTCCCACCTGCAGCTCCTTGTCAAATGACTTTCATTTCCATATTCTCTTCATTTGAATTTCAATCTATTTCTGTCATTAGCTTTCAGTTCCAAAGTGACCACAATACCTCCTTTGACAAGACCTCCTCTCTCTTTCTGCACTTTGGTTATTACGATTTAGTGGTTGGGGTCTCCCTGATTATGGAGGCAGGGAAGGGGACGTCTTTTGAAAACTCCCTTACTGAGCCAAAAGCTGCTCTGTCTCTCCCAGGATGCACTCTTCCCCTTACACCTACAGCCATCTCTCATCCTATCCCATGTGGTCTGTCTCTCAGGCATCCTCTGTCCTCCTCCACACCCATCTGCAGGCAACTCAGAAGTGTGGCTTCCCCACCCACGCTGGAGTGCTCTTACCTTGCTCTCTCAACCCAGGTCTCAATCTTGCTGTGGCTGTGAATGTACAATC
This sequence comes from Sylvilagus floridanus, assembly GCA_949820135.1. NCBI lineage: Eukaryota > Metazoa > Chordata > Mammalia > Lagomorpha > Leporidae > Sylvilagus > Sylvilagus floridanus. The sequence continues at coordinate 9,737,799 of OX463242.1, forward strand.
CCTCTATTTCTTTCAAGTCCATCTGTTTGTTTCCTCTCACATCTGGGCTTCCACCATTTCCTCCCAGTGTCTGCTTATGATTTTAAAACACTCTGGTGTTATCAATCAAGAAGGAGGAGGAATAATACCCCCCCTGCAACTCAAAGATTTCCACACCTTAACCCCCAATCTCATGAATCTATGAGCTAATATGGTAAAAGAGATTTCAGATGTGGTTAAATTGGGTGCCTTAACCTAGCATGATGATCCTGGACCTTCTGGAGTGGCCCAGTGTCATCAAAGGGGTCTTGAAAGTGATGTCTGTGAGAAGGACTCAACCTGCAGGTGCTGCTTTTGACCTTTGAAAATGAACAAATAGGGGTACAGGCAATGAATGCAGACAACGTCCAGGAACCAGGAAAGGCAAGAGAATGGCTTCCCTCCTAGAGCCTCCAGAATGAAACACAGCTCTGCCGACGCTTTAGTTTTAATCCATGAGTTCTATGTTGGCTTGCTGAGTTCCAGGACTATAGAATAACAAATACATGCTTTTTAAGCCACTGTGCTTATGGTTGTTTGTCTCAGCTTTAGAGAACTAATATGTTCTTTCATTAAGTCTTCTCAGAGGCTAAAATGAGTACCTAACTTAAATTATTCCAGAACTGAGAACATTCAAAGGGTCATCTTTGGTTAACTGAAAGTTAACTAGAAAACACTTTGTGCTAGAATCTTTTCTGGAAATCTTCCCAAAATAGCTATTTCACAATCTTAGTGAGCCTATTCTCTACTTTCTTGCTACTTAGTATGTTCCATGGACCAGCTAGCTCCCTTACCAGTATCCAGGAGATTCTTGGGAAATAAGAAACCATAAGAATCCTGCTGGCTTAGAGTCTGCATGTTAATTAGATCTGTAGGGGATGTGGTTGCATTTTCAAGTTTGAGCTTTACTGCTCTCCACCTCTGAAAATGATGCTAAAAATAGCTGCATTGATTGATTGACTGCCTGCAGTCAGCCAGCATCTGTTTACACTGTTATCAGAATTCTTTAGGCTGAGAGCTTGAAGATCACCACATCTGATGCCTTGCAGACATGTTCACTGGAAGAACTTAAAACTTTTTAGAAAATCTCTTAGAAGCTCAGCGTCTTTAAAGGAGATGAAAGTGAAGCTTCTTGATTAGAGGGAGAGTATAGATGCCAGAACCCCATCTGCCCCATCCCCTACCACCAGCCCCTCTGTGGTCTCTCTCTGGAACCTTAGGAGGTTTTCCTCACTAAGTTTGAGGAGCCAAGATTTTAAGGTAATGCCTCTAAGTGGATGTGAGAAAACTCCATGCAGAGAAGAAGGGATTTGCTGAGAATCATGAATGCAATTACTAAATGGCATGGGAGGGCCCAGGAAGTGGAGAAATTTGTCAGCTTCATAGACTTGTAAACAGCTTTTGCACACCACATGAGTGTTTTCTCTTTCAAGATAGTCTCCCTAGGAAACTGAACTTTCCTGCTGGGCATTGCTTCCTCTCAAAATTCACTTGGAATGTGTCTGTAGCTACCTATGGGTAAGTTCAACTCCTAATTTGTTAAAGTCTGTTATATAGGTAACTGTTCCCCACAGGAGCTCTAAGCAAATAGACCCCTCCACTTCTGCTGGACCAGCTCATGTAACAGAAGAGCTTGAAACGTGGCAGAGGGAGGGAGATGAACACTTTCATATTTGGAGATAATGAAAATCAGTTACAGCTGAATCTGGTGAAGTCACTCATGAATATTAGGAAACATATTCTCAACTCGCAAATATCAAGTATGGCCAAAGTTTCCAAAAAACAAACTGATTTGTGCTGATACACTAATAGGAGAGGGGGAGTCTTTACTGAGCACCAACTCTCTGCCACAGTTTCCTAGGACGTGCTTACGTACTTTGCCTCATTTAATTTGGACAGTAACCCAATGGGGGAAGGTCTGTTTCCATTACCACTGTGCTGATAGCCCCATTTCAGAGATGAAGAAACTAACAACAAAGATCACATGGGCAAGAAAGGGTGGATATTCCTGGTTGCAAAGCTGGAGCTCCCTCTAGTAAACATTATTCTCTTGCATGCTTGTTGAACAAAAAGTCTACCATCTTGTGGAAGTAGACAGTCTTACGTCTTCTGAAAATCTCTGATTACACCCAAATGCCTCTTTTTTGAGCTTTCCATTCTACTAGCAATAAGATGTGGGTTCGTCTGCCTCCCTAGTTCTGGAACTACGTCTGCATCCCCAGGGTTTAGCACAGGAATCAGCAGTGCTCAATAAATGTCAATAAAGCCGGCGCTGGGGCTCAATAGGCTAATCCTCTGCCTGTGGTGCTGGCACACTGGGTTCTAGTCCAGGTCGGGGCGCTGGATTCTGTCCTGGTCACTCCTCTTCCTGTACAGCTCTCTGCTGTGGCCAGGGAGTGCAGTAGAGGATGGCCCAAGTTCTTGGATCCTGCACCCGCATGGGAGACCAGGAGAAGCACCTGGCTCCTGGCTTTGGATCAGCGCGGTGCGCCAGCCGCAGCACACCACCTGCGGTGGCCATTGGAGGATGAACCAACAGTAAAGGAAGACCTTTCTCTCTGTCTCTCTCTCTCTCTCACTGTCCACTCTGCCTGTCATAAAAATAAATAAATAAGTGTTGATAAAATACATTAATAATAGCAATAGCCAATGCGTGTGGCACATTCACCAAACACTGCTCATTTCATTTTTCCTGGTCTCAGTCTCCTGTTTTATTAAAAATGGGTAGATGAATGGACATATAGGTGGAGGTTGCTTGGATGAATGCTTAGAAGTTCAGAAAAGGGTAAGTACATCTAAATGTCTGAGAGATTTTCCACCAGCATGTTGAGTCTGCTTGTGATTCCCTCTCCTCGAGTAATTGCAAAGACAGTCCGCAGAGCAGAGGAGCTGGACGTGTTCTGATTGCCGTGGTCCAACTGCTCTGGGAATCAACGAGTTCTTGCCAGAAAGTGCTTTAAAAATACAGTAAGTGCTAAGAGGAAGTTCCATGGAGAAAGAACAACTGAATTGCTGGAATCTATCACAATATAGAAAGGTCTCTCTTATAGGGTTTTTCAAGTTTTTTTTTTTTTTTTTAAGTTCAGTTTTTCAGTGTTCTTAAAACGTGTATTATATACTTAATTTTTCCCCACAATAGCTCTCAGCAGGTAGATTGCAAAGTTAATATTTATTAATCTGTTTATTTCTACTAGGAAGCATAGACTCTGCAGAAAATTTTAATAAATACTGGATAAATGTATGAATAAATGAACTTGATTACTATCAGAAGACATTGATTATTGAGAATTTAAAATTTGTCATTCTTTCAACAAATGCTAATTAAAAACCTACTGTTGGCAAGGACTTATCCTCATTGCCATGAGGATACAAGCCTGCAAAACTATTTCAAGGCAGACATAACTTCATACTGGTTGTTTGTGGGGAAATTGAGACATCAGCTGGAAAAGTAGATCCATTCACTCAATAAATAGTAACATTTTGGCCACCAACAGCTAGCCGGTGATCTGTGGGTACTGTGAGAGAAATAACAGTACTACTTGTACAGAATTAGAGAATGAAATGAGGTACTAAACGTAAGACATTTAGCTGTAATCATGCTAACAACTCAATGAACATCCAACAACAAGAGCGTAATAGATTCATGGGTTGATTGACTAGCAATTATTTGGCCCCAAGTTTTAGATGCATACTCCAATGGGTGTTTAGGCATGTACTTTAATAAATGAACTTTATTAAGCCTCTGGTAGGCTTAATAATAGGCATTTTCTAGGTGTTGGGTCCATAGCAGCAAAGAAAACAAAAACATGAACAAAAGTCCTTGTCCTTAGGGAGCTTCCATTTTGGTGGCTCTGCTCAGTTCTCTCATCATACCTCAGTTTCCCCACCTGTAAGCCACTGACAACAGCCTCTTATAGAACTACAAGGAAAATTCTGTTGGAAATTATGGTACACTAAAAAAGGCAGCTCTCCCAGAGTTGGGGGTATATAAGGATTTAATACTTAAATACTAGTCATTATTTTTTATTGTTATTATTGAAGGAAATATTATCTACTTTTCGTACTTGTTGCACCAGCCACAGAATTAAATGTGAAGATTGTGATATATCTTTTTATAAAGAGATAGCATAGTTCTATTAAAGTGACTCAGTAAAGGCAGAGCCAGGCTAACCAAAATCTGTGACCAAAACTGACACCCTTGCCCCCCTAGCATGCCACAGTCCCTTTGCACTCGCCCTTGAGTATATGAACAATTATATCATACATTTCCTTTCCCAGGGTCACTTAGGCTCTTAAAAATGATTTTTCCTGATTTTTAAGTGATGATTGAGAGAAGTAACAGTACCTGCAGAATTTCTACTCGCAGGCTGATCTCATTAGCATTATTTAACAGACCAGGAAGGCCAGACCATATTTCTTCGTGTGAGATAAGGAAGCAAAATCTTTGAGGGCAAGCAGCTTGTTTTGATTACCCATTTTGTACCATGGAAGCTCATACAGGGGTGATTTTTTGCAAGTATTTTAATACAAAACAACCAGACAAATTTGGAGTTCTAAAGTACAGGCAAAGATGATTTTTTTAAAAAAGTAATTTTTGAAAGTCTGCAAATTGTTTTTTCTCCCAGTAATAAATATTGTAGTCTTTTTCTCTAAAGACCATTTGAAATACTTCTTAATCTGTAGGTTAACACCTATTGGAAATTACATCCTTTCTCTGATAAAAGGGACAAATAAGACAGAGATCAATATTGTGTGTGGTGGTGCTTCTCAAAGAGCTAAGTTCAAAGTTAAAGCTGAAAACTTCAGGGAGGAAATATGCAAAGTGTAGAAGAGTAAAGTTGAAAGATAAAGGAGGGGAATAAAAGGACTAATAAAATCTATGCCAGGGCAGGAAATCAACCTAGACATATTTAATTTAAGTCTTTTGACTCTGTTTGGGTTGAATTTCAATGGCTTTGAACATTTTTTTACAACATCTAAAGATATTTCTTCCAGAGGGAGGAAGCTTGATGTGAATTCAGTGAGGTTCATCAATTATTTCAGCTCCTGAAGTCCTTGTTAAAATGTTTAGATTCTCTGGTACATGAGACTCTCCTGCAGCTTAGAATGCACCTGAGAACCTTATTAAAACTATCAGCTTCCAATCACATCTGAATCCCCTGAATTAGAAGCCCAGTTGCAGGTGCGGATGGGGCAGAGCTCACATGTTCAACAGACCTTGAGCAGCTCTGAAACAGGCCAGAAACTCCATTCCAGTATTTCCTCGCTGGCCTAGGGGCTGAGATATAACTCTCCCTTCTCATTTTCATGGGAGCTCAGAACCAAGAAGAGAAGTAATTCTGGAGCTGGCATTGTGGCATAGTGGGTAAAGCTGCCACTTACAATGCCAGCATCATATATGTGTGCTAGTTCATGTCCTGACTGCTCCACTTCACATCCAGTTCCATGCTAATGACCTCCGAAAAGCAGCCAAAAATGGCCCAAGTGTTTGGGCTCCTACCACCCAAGTGAGAGACCCAGAGGAAGTTCTTGGCTTTGACCTGGCCCAGCCCTGGCCATCAAGGTCACCTGGGGAGTGAACCAGCAGATTGAAAATCTCTCTCCTCCTCACCTCTCTCTCTCTTTTTCCCTCTGTCTATGTGATTCTTTCAAAATAAATACATTTTTAAAAAGACAAGAAAGGGCCAGCGCCACGGCTCAATAGGCTAACCCTCCTCCTGCGGCGCCGGCACACCAGGTTCTAGTCCTTGTCGGAGCACCAGATTCTGTCCCGGTTGCTCCTCTTCCTGTACAGCTCCCTGCTCTGGCCCGGGAGTGCAGTGGAGGATGGCCCAAGTGCTTGGGCCCTGCACCCCATGGGAGACCAGGAGAAGCACCTGGCTCCTGGCTTTGGATCAGCACGATGCACCAGCCACAGCAGCCATTAGGGGGTGAACCAATGGAAAAGGAAGACCTTCCTTTCTGTCTCTCTCTCTCACTGTCCACTCTGCCTGTCAAAAAAAAAAAAAAAATAAAGAAAGAAAAGAAAAGAAGGAATCCACCTCTGAATTTTGACTTTTCATTGTTGTAAAATGTGTTATAAATGTGTATAAATGTGTTATACTTGCTATTCAGTGCATAGTTGAGTATAATTAGGTTCATTTATACTTCAAGAAGTCATTACCTCCCTCCATCTCCAGAACTTTTTGATCACCTCCAACTGAAATTCCATATCCATCTGACAATTTACTCCCCATCCTCCCCACAGCTCCTGATAACCAACATTCTACTTTCTGTAGACTATTGACCATCCTAAGTACCACATATCAGTGTAGTTACACAGTATTCATCCTTTCGTATTTGGCTTACTCACTTGGCATACCTTCAAGTTTCACTCATATTGTAGCATTTATCCAAATCGCATTCCATTTTAATGCTAAATAATATTCCACTGTATGCATGCACAATTTGTTTAGCCATTTGTACATTCATGGTCATTGATTTTTTTTAACTATCTTAGACCAAGGACATTCTATTCCACTTGGAAATCTTTGTTCCCCCATCCTCTTCATTGGTTTTCTGGATTTAGAAAACAAAAATACAGATTTTTCAGTTAAATTTTAGGTTAAAAATAAATTTTTAGGGGCCAGCATTATGGTGTAGCAGTTAAAGTGGCCACCTGTGATGCCAGCATCTCATATGGGCACTGGTTTGAGTTCTCGATGCTCTGCTTCAGATCCAGCGTCCTGCTGATGGCCTGGGAAAAGCAGTGGAAGATAATCCAAGTACCTGGGTCCCTAATGTCCATGTGGGTGACTTGGAGGAAGCTCCTGGCCACTGGCTTTGGCCTGGCCCAGTGCTGAACTTGAGGCCAAGTGGAGAGCAAATGGAAGCTCGCGCTCTCTCTCTCTCTCTCTCTCCCTCTCTGACTTCCCCTCTCTTTGTAACTCTGCCTTTCAAATAAAATATCATTTTAAAAAATACATTTTTCATATAAATATGCTCTATGCAACATCTGAGACATCTTATATGATCCCACTATTCATAATTTCTCTGCTGTTCTAATGTAATTGAGTATCCTGCATTTTGTTTGGAAGCCTGATGGCCCACATTCAGTAAAATGGCAAATAAGAAAATTCATGTTGCCTTGGAATCTTGCATTGCCAGAGTTCTTGGTTTTGAAGTACATCTTAATCAAAATTGATGTAGAATAACCAAAAGTGCAATAAATCTTGCAACGTTTATATGCTTCTTCTCGGATTCAAAAGCTTTACACAGTATGTTGCATCCACTGGCCGATCCTGCAATCACCAGCTCTGTTTTCTAGACAAGGAAGTAGAAGTTCTCACAGAGCATGCAGAATTCCCAAGTGCACACAGGTGGTAGAAGGCAAGGCTTGGCTCAAATCCAAAAGTCTCTGATTTCACGTCCAACCCTATAATTTGGAGGTTTTTAATTCAAAGTATCTGACATGGCAGATAACATTATACTGTCAAATAATTCAAAAATAAGAAAGTATTTTTATTAAGCTAATAACTGAGTCACTGTCATTGGGTATAGAATAGTCACCCCAAATGCTTGATATAGTTAACTTAATCAAGAAATTGCTCTGCTTACTGAGCAATTAGGTAACTGAATTATTTAAACAATTATCCTCCAGTCTGCTCTGTTAAACTACCTAACGAAGGCGGAGGCAACAGATAGGAACTGGCTCCTCACACTTGTACCACCCTGTTTACTTCTTTAAGCGCTTATTACAACCTAGCATATTTTCTTATTTGTAGGTCATATTTGTCAGGTCTAAGATCTCACAGTTTATAATTATGATTCACACTTATGTTTCATAAAGTGACAAGGCTACAAACTTTACCATGACACCATCAATATTGCATCCCATTTTATAAATGTGAAAAAAGCTCACCTAAGAGCTTACAAGTAGAGATATAAAAAGGGCCTAAATGTATTAAAATATGTCCAGTGTCATTCATAATTAGAGAAATGTAAATTAAAACCACGCACAGATACCATCTCGCCCCCATCATCACAAAGGTTGACAGTACACACCATTGGCAAGGCTGTGGGGAAGGAGATGCTGTCATGCATTGCCCGTGGAATGCAGGGTGGCACACCTGCTCTAGAAGGCAGTTTGACAATCCCTAACAAAATTACTTACAGCAGCTATCCATCAACAAGCAATCATGTCTAGGAATTTTCCCCAAGCAAACATTTCCAACGATAAGAAGATACATACACACATGGCTATTCATTGATTTATTTAAGAACTGAAACTACAGAAAACAACTGGAATGTCCAAATATGGGCTATTGGTTGAATGGACTTCAGTGTACATGCAAAGTGGAGTACTTCAAAGTTCAGGAGAGAATGGGAAAAGTGTTCTATGAAATGGCATGGACTAGTTTCCAGAAGATAGTACTAAATGGCGAAGCCAAGGCACAAAATGCCAACACAGTGTATAACCTTTTGTGTAAAAAGGAGAAGGAAGTAAGGAAGAAACATAACAGCTTATTTTTCAAAAAGAAACACAGAGAATAAAGCAGAGAACACTGAGTTTGGTGAGGAGACCCAAGGGGAAGAGATGAAGAGGAGAATGGAACTTCTGAATTGCTGTGGGTTTGATGCTCAAAAGCGTGGTTATGTTCTTCATAGTTTTAAAAATTAAATTAAGTCAACAAAGGATGGGAGGGATGAATGGAAACAGAAAACAAACTAAGACAAACCCAAATGGATTTAAGATGAGGGTTGGAGTGGTTGTGTAAGGAATGCAAGAGACTGGCAGAGAATGTGATGGTAGCCTGAGACCTCAACCTTTAGTGGGTTGAGGATTGAAGGAAACATACTTCTTTGAGTAAGGTTGTTTTTCCTGGTGGTATGAGGGAAGCAACTGAGATGTACAAGGGGACTTCAAAAAATTTCTGGAAATGAAATTAAAGGATAAATTTGTTTGGTGCAAAATTTTTTGAAATTCATGCATAAGAGGGCTCTTGAAAAATTTGTGGAAAATGTGTATTATAAAGAAAATGTGCATAGCTTTCAAATTTTCCTGCACCAAATAAACTTATCTTATAGCTCCAATTTTCACAAACTCTTTAAAGTACCCTTTAAATGAGTATTAAGCAAATAAGCAATGTGTTGCTGACATACTTGAGACCCAGGGTTCTCACTGAGGAAGAAAGAACATCAAAATACAGAATGAGTGAAGGCAAGAAATAGCTTCCAGGATTAGGGTGAGAGATTTCAGTCACTGTAAATTTATGATTTCCAAAGTGTATGTGCATGTGTATATGTGATGCCATTAAAAAAAGACCAGGAACCAACCACAAAAGCAAGAGTTCATGCAAAGAAATAGTCTAGCCAAGAGGCTAGCAATGGTGGGGAACAGTAGTAGACATCCTTGGTCTCAAAAGTGCTTTCCCCAATTGTCAAGTTAGCAGGAGAACCTTTTTTTTTTAAAGGCTAGAGAGCCAGGTTCTTTTTTTTATTTCTTTTTTTTTATTTTTTACAGGCAGAGTGGACAGTGAGAGAGAAAGACAGAGAGAAAGGTCTTCCTTTGCCGTTGGTTCACCCTCCAATGGCTGCCGCGGCTGGCGCGCCGCACTCATCCGATGGCAGGAGCCAGGTGCCAGGTGCTTTTCCTGGTCTCCCATGGGGTGCAGGGCCCAAGCACTTGGGCCATCCTCCACTGCACTCCCTGGCCACAGCAGAGAGCTGGCCTGGAAGAGGGGCAACCAGGACAGAATCCGGCACCCCAACCGGGACTAGAACCCGGTGTGCCGGAGCCGCAAGGCAGAGGATTAGCCTGTTGAGCCACGGCGCTGGCCAGCAGGAGAACCTTTTAAAAGGAGAAAGGGAAGTTGGGAGCAGAGGAGGATTTAGGGAAGATAATTTAGGGCTCTGCTGATTGATCATCAGGATGGTAGCTTCCCAGGATCAGTTTGAATAATCATCTTGACATCAATTAATTAAGCAGATGTTCCTTTGACATAAAGCGGGTGGCTATAAATTCTTGACTAGGCAGTAGTGTCAATTAAAACTAGGCTTGATGGCCACAAATCACCCTCTTTTCTGACATCTACTGTTTTAGTTATGTCCTTATGGTCATTCTCTGCAACTGCTAAACCAGCCTCATTCATCTGTGGACCTTTCTGGCCACAAGATCAACAGTTAGCTTGTGTTCATTAGAATGTGAAAACAGGATGATGTCTTCTCTTTATAGTTGTAGATACACAGTTAGTTACAAGGTTAGAATGTGAAAAAGAAAGGAGGAGGTATCCATTGTGGTTACATATGCATGTAACAGAGCACTCACATACGTGTGTGTGTGTGTGTGTGTGAGTGTTGTGCTGGAGAGAGCCACACTGGCTTTAAATTTCTCAGCATTTTGTGAGTCACTTGTTTAGCACAGCATTATTAAAATCAAATTATGACAGCAAAATGGCTGAATAGGGTATAACCACCCTAACATGAGCTACTCTGGGATAAAAAAGAACAAAGGAAGAACTACATTTCCAGGAATTTGACTGACAGAAATTTTCAGCAAAGAAGTCAAAACAAAACAACAACAAAGACTCTGTGGGACAGAGGAGAGAAGGCAGAGACATCACTGCAGCCAGCAACGCGGCACAGCCAGCTGATGCTGTAAGCCGTCATCTTATCATGTCAAGGGAGGAAGAAATTGCTGCCCTCTCCACCACTCACAGTTTTAGTGAGAGAGAATTCCATAATCACCACAGTCACCCACTGACCTTTACTTCGCTGTGGGAAGCTGAGGTCCTAGCAACTGCTGGACTCACAGTAGGGAAGCCGCCTTGCTTCTTTCCCCTCCCCCACTCCTCATCAGCAGTGTGCCTCTGTCCCTCTCCTACCAGCATCATAGTCACAGTAAGGACAATGTGTGGAGCAAAGGACAGATCTGCATCCTGCTACTGTGGGAGTTTTGGGGCATTAGCACTAGAGCTACACTCACACACTCCATGTGAGCCAGGGGAATACACCTTAGCTTCTGGGGCTAGCACCAGAAACAGCCTATAAAAAATTTGCTTCCACACTGGGAAATATGGATAATGACCCCACTATTCCTTACTACCCCAGGATTGCAACAGTTAGTTCTAAATATCTCAATGTCACTACAATCTACACAGTGGGACTAGGGAAAAACTTACCTGCATTCCACCACTCTGAACTCATACCTCCTAGCACAAACTTCCCAGTATGCCTTGTAGTCACTTTGAAGGACTGGAAAAGGGTTCAATTCATATCCCTTAGTCCTAGGACTGGAACAGGGTGCAATTCACATCCCTTAATCCTAGGACTAGGGATGTTGGTGTTATAAGCCTCAGTACTAGCTTAACTCTCCTAGCAGGACCTGAGAAAGGGTCCCTCTGCATCACACAATCCTAGAGCCACAGAAATTGGTGCCATAAGCTCTGGTATCACTCAGGCTTGCCAGTAGGACAAGGGGGCAGCCACCTTTGTCTCCACCACAATCACCACGGAGACTGACACCAAACTCTGTGGACCAAAGATACACACCCTAGGAAACCCATATACATTTTGAAGCCACATTTCTATCCCTATGAACTGCAATGGACTGGACCACTGTGTCACTTACAGACACAACTGACATTGATTAAGACAAAAAAAAATCACTCAGAGACTACACTTTTGGGTTCACCTAGAACCAAAGCCAAAGCAATAAGCCAAGTAATACCCTTCACTACAGCTAAATCATAAACTTTTTTCCAATAAAACCTAGCCCATAAAGAACAAGGGATGATTACACAAGATATGCAAATGCTAACATAGGGACACAGGAGACATGAAGAAGTATGATGCTTCCAAAAGAATGGATTCCAAATCATGGAAAATCTATGAAATGACAGATAGAATTCAAAATAAAATTGTAAGGAAATTCAATCAGATGCAAGAGACTACAGATAGATTAAAGAAATGAGGAAATCAGTGAGTGACGTGAATGAGAATATTACTAAGGAGACAGAACTCATTAAGAAGAACAAATTAGGAATTTTAGAGATGAAATCATCAATCAGTGAAATAAAAAATATAATTGAGAGCTTTGAAAGTGGAATAGACCAAGTGGAGGAAAGAATTTCTGAACTTGAAGACAAGAATTTTGAAATAACCCAATGTGACAAAAATAAAGAAAAAAGAATTTAAAAGAATGATGTCTACTCAAAATGTGAGATACCATTAAATGACCAAATATTCATATTATAGGTATCCCTGCTGAAGAAGACAATGAAAAATGTATTCAGAAACTGCTAAATGCAACAGCAGTTGAAAATTTCCCAGGTCTTGAAAGAGACATGAACATCCAAATACAAAAAGTTCAAAGAATCTCAAGATGATTCAACCAAAAAAGATCTCCACAGCATATTGTAGTCAAATTTTCAAAGTTGAAGACAAATAAAGAATCTTAAAGATAGTAAGAGAAAAGCATCAAGTCACACTTAAAGGAAAATCAGTTAGATTAACATCAGACTTCTCAGCAGAAACCCTATAGGCCAAAAGAGAGTGGGATGATATATCCAAGTTCTTAAAAGAGGATTGGTTCCAAGATGGAAGAATAGAAGCAGGGTGATCTGCTCTAAGCTAGGTGAAGTTAGCATAAGGAAAGTGGACAAAGTACACTCTCCGGGGAAACTTGCAAGGAAAACTTATGAAAGCAGTGGAAATGGCCTGAACCTAAGTGGAAGACATGTACAGCTATGAGCATGAACACAACAAAGTGCCCAGAAACTGAGATCCAGAGAAAGTGCCTGCTCTGGCAAGTTAGGTGAGGTCAGACGGCATGGACCTGTGTCACTGATGATACAGATGGAGGGAGAGTCTAGTGTACTGCACCACCTTTGAGTCCAACCTGGAGCCCTCAGGGGAATGGGGCAACTGCTCACCCAGAAGGGGAGAAAAACAATATCATGTCTCTCTCTCCCCTTCTTCCCCCTCCACGCCAGTACCCTGTGGCTAGCTGTGGGAGGTCTGGCACCATTTTGGACATAACCAGGTAGCAGCTGCTCCAGCTATTGTGTGCAAACCCAGCAACTAAGGGGAACAGTCTCCATCTTGATGGCAGTTCTAGACAATTGGCCGGGACAGTATCTACCTTGCCATTAATAGCACTCCCTGCTGTGCCCATCCAGTAATGGGTCAGGAAGGGGAGCCATCCCAACAGAAGGGAAGTGCCTCCTGCAGGGACTCTTGTATGTGCCCAGCACAATTGTGAAACATGTGAGGTTGCCGTCACTGAATACTGTGCACACGTGTGATCCAGGGCTTTGGTCAAACAGAAAAATTCACTTTCTCCACTGACTTTGAGTCTGACTGGGAGGATCAGGGTCCATCCACCTAGGCAGAACACACATAGGCAGTGGCTCTGGGATCTCCTCAACTATCTGTGGATAGGACAGGCTAGCAGATCAGAGTGGAGCCTTTGTACTCCTTGACTATGGGGGCCCTGGGTGGTGAGACTGTGAAAGCACTGTGACTGCATGAGAGAGGGTAGAGTGTAGCTGGATTTCTGGGCATACACTGGGTGCAGAGTCACACTCTCGGAGCTCATTGATTGCTGGGGCAGCTCAATGCATCAGGAACCGTGCACACAATGAGGACTGAGCAGATCATTTCTACAGTTCATACAGTGGTGCAGATGAGTGGTGAACACACTGTGGAATAACACCCATGAATTTCTCAACTTGGAGGAGAGGAGGTAAAGGGGTGATCACACCAATAGAGATCATCATCCATCCAGCCTCATAAAAGATGCATAAGGATGTGCTGCACACAGAAACATAGTCATCACTATGAAAGAAGGTAAAGGCAGAAAATCTCCCAGTAAAAGTACAAAGGAAATCCAAAGAAAATACTAGGAATATTTATGAAAAAATGGTAGGGCCAAGACATTACTTATTAATAGTCACCTTGAGTGTAAATGACCTAAACTCTCCAGTTAAGAACAAGAGACTGGCTGATTGGAATAAGAAACAAAACCTATCTATTTCTGCCTACAAGAAACACATTTCACCAACAAAGATATACATAGACTGAAAGTGAAAGGATGGAAAAAGATATTGCATGCTAACAGAAACCAAAAAGAGCTGGTGTAGCCATCTTAATATCAGATAAAATACACTTTAACACAAAAACTGTTAAAAGAGACAAAGAAGAGCACTATGCAATGATTAAGGAATCAATTCAACAAAAGGAAGTGACTATAAAAAATGTAAAAGTACCCAATTACAGGGATCTTGGCTATTTAAAAGAAGTGTTAATGAATCTAAAGGGAGACATAGTCTCTAATACAATAGTAATGGGGAACATCAACTCTCCACTTCCATCAATGGATAGGTCAACAAGACAGAAAATCAGCAAAGAAACAACAGAGCTAATTGAAACTATAGACCAAACGGACCTAACCAATATCTACAGAACTTTTCACCACACAGTTTCAGCATACACATTCTTCTCATCAGTGCACTGAGCTTTCTCTAGGATAGACCATATACTAGGCAATAAAGCAAATTCAAAAAATAAAAATCATACCATTATCCTCTCTGATCACAATGGCTTGGAAGTAGAAATCAACAACCCAAGAGTCTCAAAAAAAAAAAAAAAAGAGTCTCTAGAACATACACAAACACATGGAGACTGAACACTATGCTCCTGAATGAACAGTATCACAGAAGAAATAAGAAACAAAAAGATTTCTGGAAATAAATAAAGATGACAATACATAATATGAAAACATAGGATACAGCAAAAGCAATGTAAAGAGGAAAGATTATAGCAATTGGTGCCTACATCAAAAAATCAGAAAGCCACCAAATAAATTAACTGTCAGTACATCTAAATGACCTAGAAAAAAACAACAAAACAAACTCCAAATTAGTAAAAGGAAAGAAATAATTAAAATTAGAGAAGAAATCAACAAAATTAAAACCAAAAAATAAGAAACATCAGTGAAACTAAGAGCTGGCATTTTGAAAAAAATAAATAAAATGGACATACCATTGGCCCAGCTAACCACAAAAAAAGGAAGAAGACCCAAATCATTAAAATTATAGATGCAAAAAGAAATGTAACAACAGATATGACAGAAATAAAAAGAATCATCAGAAATTACTACGAAGAGCTGCATGCCAACAAATCCGGAAACCTAGAAGAAATGAATAATTCCTGGACACATACTATCTACGAAATTGAGTCATGAAGACGCAGAACACCTGAGTAGACCAATAACCAAGATGGATATTGAAATAGTACTAAAGACCCCTTCAAGAAAGAAAAGCCCAGATCTCAATGGCTTCAGTGCTATATTCTACCAGACATTCTTCTCAAGCTATTCAAAACAATTTAAAGAGAGAGTATGCTCTCAAACTCCTTCTATGAATCCAGCATTACCTTAATTCCTAAACTGAAAAATAAACAGAAAAATAAACAGAAAAAGAGAGCTATAGACCAATTTCCCTAATGAATAAAGACACAAAAATCCTCAACAAAATACTAGCTAATCAAATACAACAATGTATCAGAAAGATCTTCCACCCAGACCAATTGGGATTTATCCCTGGTATGCAGGGATGGTTCAGCATCCACAAATCAATCAATGTGATACATAACATTAACAAACTGAAGACAAAAACCATATGATTATCTCAATAGATGCAGAGAAAGCATTTGATAAAATAGAACATCCTTTCATGATGAAAACCTTTAGCAAATTGGGTATAGAAGGAACATTCCTCAACATATTCAAAGCAATCTAAGAGAAACCCACAGCAATCATCTTATTGAATGGGGAAAAATTAGAGGCATTTCCACTAAGATCCAGAACCAGACAAGGATGTCCACCCTGACCATTGCTATTCAATATAGTTCTGGAATTTTTAGCTGGAGCCATTAGGCAAGAAAAAGATATCAAAGGGATACAAATTAGGAAAGAGGAAGTCAATCTATTCATAATTGCAGATGGCATGATTCTACATAAAGGAGATCCAAAAGACTCCAATAAGTGACTATTGGGACTCATAAAAGAGTTTGATAAGGTAACAGAATTATGAAATTAACACATAAAAAATCAATATCTTTTGTATACACAGATAATGCCACAGCTGAGTAAGAACTTCTAAGATCAATGCCATTAACAATAGCTACAAAATAAATAAATACCTTGAAATAAATTTAACCACAGATGTCAAAAGTCTCTATGATAAAAATTTTAAAACATTAGGCTGGCACCACAGCTCACTAGGCTAATCCTCCACCTGTGGCTCCGGTTCTCCAGGTTCTAGTCCCATTTGGGGTGCCAGTTCTGTCCCGGTTGCTCCTCTTCCAGTCCAGCTCTCTGCTGTGGCCCAGGAAGGCAGTGGAGGATGGCCCAAGTGCTTGGGCCTTGCACCTGCATGGAAGACCAGGAGGAGGCACCTGGCTCCTGGTTTCAGATCAGTGCAGTGTGCTGGCTGTAGTGGCCATTTGGGAGGTGAACCAATGGAAGGAAGACTTTTCTCTCTGTCTCTCTATCTCACTTTCTAACTCTTCCTGTCAACAGCAACAAAATTACAAAGCATTAAAGAAAGATATGGAAGAAGATACAACAAAGTGTAAAAATCTTACATGTTCATGGATTAGAAGAATCAATATAAAAATGTCCATATTACTGAAAGCAATTTAGAGATTTAATGCAATACCAATCACAATACCAAAAACACTTTTCTCAGATCTAGAAAAAAATGATACTACAATCAATATGGAAACACAAGAGTCCCCAAACAGCTAAAGTTGGAGGCATCACAATACCAGATCTCAAGACATACTACAGGGAAGTTATAATCAAAACAGCCTGGTACTGGCACAAAAGTAGACATGTAGATCAATGGAATAGAAATTAATTCACATGTATACAACCAATCTATCTTTGACAAAGGTGAAAAAACAATACCTGGAGCAAAGACAGTCTCTTCAACAAATTGTGCCGGGAAAAATGGATCTCCAAATGTAGAAGTATAACAAGACCCCTACATTACATCTTATACAAAAATTCACTCAAAATGAACCAAAACACCTAAATCTATGACATTATACCATCTAATTACTAGAGAACATTGGGGAAGCCAAAGACACTGGAACAGGTAAAGACTTCTTGGAGAAGACTTCAGAAGCACAGGAAATTAAAGTCAAAATTGACAAATGGGATTATATGAAGAAGAGAAGCTTCTGCATTGTGAAAGAAACACTCAGGAAAGGGAAGAGGGAAAGGACAGAATGGGAGAAAATCTTTGCAAACTATGCAACTAATAAAGGATTAATTTCCAGAATCTATAAAGAGCTCAAGAAACTCAACAACAATAAAAACAAATGATCCAGTCATGAAATGGGCAAAGAAACCGAACAGACATTTTTCAAGCAAGAAAATTCAAATGGCCAACAGACACATGAAAAAATCAAAACCACAATGAAATTTTACCTTACCCCAGTTAGAATGGCTCTCATACAGAAATCAACAAACAAATGCTGCTGAGGATAGCAGGAAAGATGGCCTAATCCACTGTTGGTGGGAATGAAAACTGGTGCAGCCACTGTGGAAGACAGTATGGAGATAAAGTTGAATATAGACCTATCATATATCAACCATCCCACTCTTAGGAATTTACCCAAAAGAATGCAATCAGCATCCAAAAGAGTTATCTGTACCCCCATGTTCATTGCAGCCCAATTTACAATAGCTTAGATATAGAATCAACCTAGATGTCCATCAACTGAAGACTAGATGATGAAATTATGGTACATATACACTACAGACTAATACACAGTTGAAAAATAAAAATGAAATCTTTTCTTTTGCAACAAAATGAATGCAACTGGGAACCATCATACTTAGTGAAATAAGTTAGTCCCAAAAAGACAAATACCATATGTTTTTTCTAATCTGTGGTAAGCAACTGAGCACCTAAAAAGTAATCTCTAGAAGTGAAATTGACTCTTTGTGATGCAATGATTTTGAATAGCCCTTGTCCTGACTGTTGAGGAGCAATATTTTGTTTCCTTGTTTTATTTTTATTTTTTGCATTTTTCTTCATACTATTTGTTGATGACTCTACTTAGTGTAGAGTTAATCTTATGAGTATAACGTTCACTGAAAATAGATCTTTATAAAATATATGAACAGGAATAGGAGAGGAAGAATTTGAAGGATGGAGAGTATGGGCAAGAATGAGGTGGTATGGGAAGAATCCTATGTTCCCAAATTTGTATATATGAAATGCATGAAGTTCGTATTCTTAAGGAAAATTTTTAAAAAGAAAAACTTCCAACCAAGAATATTATATCTAAGTTATCCTTTAAACATGAAGGAAAATAAAATATTTTCCAGATAACCAAAAACAGAGAATTCACCCCCATCAGACCAGCCATACAAGAAATTCTGAAGTGTTCAGCATGAGAAGTAACATGAAAACACATGACACCATCAAATTCACTAACAGAGCAGATAGAATCATTAGCCAATCTTATCCAACAATATTAACCTTAAATGTAAATGGATTAAGTGCTCCAACCAAAAGACTAAGTTTGGCTGAATGGATAAAAAATACCAGTACCTCAGTATATCTTGCCTACAAGAAATTCACTTCTTAAACTAAGACATATCAGCTGAGAGTGGAAAAAGATATACCAGGAAAAAGGAAATCAAAAATAAGCAAGAGTAGCTACTCTGATATCAGATAAAACAGACTTTAAATGAAAAATTGTAAAAAGAGATAAAGAAGAACATTATATTTTGATAAAAGTTTCACTACAACAAGAAGATATGATAATTATAAATATATATGCATACAACACAAGACCACCCAGGTATTACATCAAATACTATTAGACCTAAAGGGAAAGATAGATATTAGATCTAAAGGGAGAAATACCCACATACAATAATAATCAGTGTCTCCAACATCCGCTCTCATCACTGGACAGATCATCCAAACAGAAAATTAATAAAGATATGTCAGAGTTGAAATATACTGTCAAACATGTGTACCTAACAGACATTTACAGACATCTCACCAAACACCTGCAGAATACACATCATTCTCATCAACACATGGAATATTTTCTAGGATAGACCACATATTAGGCCACAAATCAAGTCTCAGGAAATTTTTTTAAAGATTTTATTTATTTATTTGAGAGGTAGAGTTACAGACAGTGAGAGGGAGAGACAAAGAGAAAGGTCTTCCATCCATTGTTTCACTCCCCAAATGGCCACAATGACTGGAAATGCACTGATTCAAAGCCAGGAGCCAGGAGCCTCTTCCTGGTCTCCCATGTGGATGGAGGAGCCCAATCACTTTGGCCATTCTCCGCTGCCTTCCCAGGCCACAGCAGAGAGTTGGATCGGAAGAGGAGCAGCTGGAACTAGAACCAGCACCCATATGGGATGCCGGTGCCACAGGCAGAGAATTAACCTACTGCCCCACGGCACGGGCCCCAAGTCTAAGCAAATTTTTGAAAACTGAAATCATACTGTGTATCTTCTCAGACAATAAAGGAATAAAACTAGAATTTAACAACCAGAAGAACAATAGAACACTCATAAATACTTGGGATTTAAACAACATGCTACTGAATGAATAACAGGTCATTGAAAAAATTGAAAAGGAAATCAAAAACATGCTTTGAATAAGTGAAAATGAAAATACAATATATCAAAACCTGTGGGATACAGCAAAAGCATAATAAAAGAGAAGTTTATAGTATCAAATGCTTACATTAAAAAAAGAGAAATGTCTCAAACTAAAGATCTAATGATGCACCTTGAAGACTTGGAAAAAAAGAAACAAACCAAATCCAAAGTCAGCAGGAGATGAGAAATAATAAGGATCAGAACAGAAATAGATGAAATTGAAAGTAAAAAAATAAAAAATATCAACAAAACAAAAAGTTGGTTTTTTGAGAAGATAAAGTAGATTAATCTGTAGCCAGACAGACAATGAAAAAATCAGAAAAAAACTAAAATAAATATGAGATGAAAAGAGACATTACGACTGAGACCACTGAAATACAAAGATCATAAGAAACTATTTTTGAAGAACTATATGCTAATGAAGTGGAAAACCTTGAAGAAATGGATAAATTTCTGGATTCATATAACCTACCAAGATTAAGCCAGGAAGATAAAGACAATCTAAACAGACTCATAACAAGCAATAGAGACTGAAACAGTGATCAAAAGTTTTCCATCAAAGAAACATCTAGGACCTTTTGGTCCTGATGGCTGAAATCTATAAAACATTCAAAGAGTAAGTAACTCCTATACTCTTCAAACTATTCCAAAATATTAAATAGGATAGAATTCTGCCAAATTCTTTTCATGAGGCCAGCATTACTTTGATACCAAAACCAAAGACACGATACAAAAAGTAAATTATAGAACATAGATACAAAGATTCTCAGCAAAATACGAGCAAATCAAGTCCAAAAACACATGAAAAGATCATATATCATGATCAAATGGGGTTTATCCCAGAAATGCAAGAGAGGTTCAACACTCGCAAATCAATAAACGTCATAAATCACATCAATAGAATGAAGAACAAAAACCATATGGTAATCTCAATGGATGCAGAGAAAACATTTGGTAACAGTCAACACCCCTTCATGATAAAATTACTCCACAAATTAGGTATAGAAGTAAAATTCTTCAAAGTCATAAAGGCTAAATATCACAAACCAACAGCAAGTATTGTATTGAGTTGGGAAAACCTGACAGCAATTCCCTTCAGATCAGGAGCAAGACAAGGATGTCCACTTTCTCCACTCCTCTTCAACATAGTACTGGAATTTTTAGAAAGAGCAATTAGGGAAGAGAAAGAAATAAAGGACATCAAATGGAAAATAAGATGTCAAATTATCCATGTTTGCGATGACAAGATGCTGTACATGGAAAAACCTAAACACTCCACCAAAAATTTGTTAGAACTGATAAACCAACTCAGTGAAATTACAGGTTATAAAAATAAACAAACAAAAAACAGTACTCTTTACACGCTAATGATGAACTCATAGAAAGAGAAATCAAGAAAAAAAAATCCCATTCACAGTAGCCACCACAAAAAATCAAATATTTAGGAATAAATTTAACCAAAAAAGTGAAAGATCTCTACATTGAAAATTATCAAACACTGATGAAAAGAATCATCAAGGACACACGAAAAATGGAAAGTTATTCCTTCCTCATGCATTGGAAGAAACAATATCATTCAAATGTCTATACTACCTAAAACAATCTGAAGGTTGAATTCAATCTCTACAAAAATATCAATGGCATTCTTTAGAGGATTAGACAATACAATGCTAAAATTCATATGGAACCACAAAAGACCCAGAATACCCAAAGGAATCCTGAACAAGAACAATTAAGCTGGAGGCATCACAATACCTGACTTCAAAGAATACTACGAAGCTATAGTAATTAAAATCAGATGGTACTGGCATAAAAACCTATACATAGATCAGTGGAACAAAATAGAGAGCCCAGAAATTAATCCACATAACATACAGTCAACTGATTTTTGATAAAAGTGCTCAGGCCTTACAGTAGACTAAGGATAATCTCTTCAACAAATGAGACTGGCAAAACTATATATATACATAAGTAAAAGAATGAAATTAGATCCACACCTCTCACAATATACAAAAATCAACTCAAGAGGGATAAACAACCTAATTTTAATTTAATTAACCCAAAAATATGAAATTGCTGGAAGAAAATGTAAGGGAAATATGCCAAGCCATTGGCACAATGGATGACTGCTTGGACAAGACCCTCAAAGCATAGGCAGAAAAAGCCAAAACTAAACAAATGGGACTTTATCAAACTCAGAAGCTTTTGCAAGGCAAAGGAAATGATCAATAGAGTGAAGAGACAGCCAACAGAATGGGAAAAACTATTTGCAAACCACCTGACAAAGTATTAATATCCTGAATATATCAGCAACTTAAAAAACTCAACAACAGGGGCGGGCGCCGTGGCTCACTTGGTTAATCCTCCTCCTGTGGCACCGGCATCCCATATGGATGCTGGGTTCTAATCCCTGTTGCTCCTCTTCCAGTCCAGCTCTCTGCTGTGGCCCGGGAGGGCAGTGGAGGATGGCCCAAGTGCTAAGGCTCCTGCACCCGCATGGGAGACCAGGAGGAAGCACCTGGCTCCTGGCTTCAGATCGGTGTAGCTCGGGCCATAGCAGCCATTTGGGGGAGTGAACCAATGGAAGGAAGACCCTTCTCTCTGTCTCACTGTCTCACTGTCTCACTGTCTATCTGTCAAATAAATAAATTTTTAAAAAACTCAATAACAAAAAACAACTAATTCAGTTGAGAAATGGGCAAAGGACTTCAACAGATAGTTTTCAAAAGAAGAAATACAAATGACCAACAAATATATGAAATAAATGCTCAACACCTCTAGCCATCTGGGAAATGCAAATCAAAACCACAATGATTTGTCACCTCACCCCTGGCAGAATGGCTAAAATCCAAAATACGAGGTAATAAATGCTGGCAAGGACATGAACAAGCAGAACACTTAAACACTGTTTGTAGGAATCTAAGTTAGTGTGGCCACTATGGGAAACAGTGTGGAGATTTCTTTTAAAATTATAAATAAACTTGCCAGATGATCCAACAATCTCACTACTCTTATATACCCAAAAGACTTGAACACAGTGTATCAATGACATACTTACACCACCATGTTTATAACAGTTATAACAGTTTATAACTGTTCACAATAGCCAAAATTTGAAATCAACCAATGTGTGCATCATTAGATGAATGGATGAAGAAAATGTGGTATGCATACACAATGGAATATTATTCAGCTATTAAAAAGAATGAAATTCTACCATTTGCAGCAAAATGGACACAACTGGAGGACATAAAGCTGAGTGAAATAAGCCAGACACAGAAAGACAAATGCCACATGTTCTCTCTTATACGTGGGAGCTAAACTTTTAAAAACAAGAGGAAAAAAATCCGCATGTGTATCAGTATTGCTACAAATATAATTTTATGAAATATTGTCTTATATCTGTCAAACCAATGATTAAGAATGTTATACTACTATAGTTTTAAGTATCAGTGATTATTTAAAAATTTACTGTATATGGGTGAAATGGTCATTTTTTCCATTACATAATTATAAAATTGAATAAATATTTAAAATATAAGTAACATATCTAAAACTCCTCATTCTCTAAATATTTTACTGTTACCTATGCTTCTCAGGTTATTTACACTTATTATATCTGTTGCCAACTCCATACTCAGTGCCATCATATTGGTAGCTTAAAATTTGCCATAAAGAGTGTATGTCCACCATGGACATCAGGAAATGCTAGCAAGCAAAGTGTGTGTGTGTCTGTGTGTGTGTGGGGGGGTAGGGAGTCCTAGTTGTTAAATGTGTTCCGGGATTCATTGTTTATATGTATATATATAACTATTCATGCATCCATCTTCTAGTTCTATTATTGTTGCAACTTTTCTGGAAGTTTTCTGGAAGTTTCCAAATTGAAAGTTTTGGAGATGCACATCTAAGAATTGGTGAAATATGGTGTTTGGTCAGCTCTCCTTTGTGGCCTGCCCTGCTCTCAGGGATGACATTCCATCCAGGGGAGCAGAACCTTGCGTATCTTGTGCATTGCTGTGTCTAGTAGTTTAATGGAGTGGGTGGGTGGTAACTTTTGCCAAATAGCATTAGGACAAATAAATGACTAATATTTCTCATCTAAAATTTCAAAGAGGCCCCTGATTTATCATGGTTATGTCAGGGTGAGCTAACCAAAGAATCCGAAAGTTCTAGTCAAATTGGAGCCTAATAGCCAGCTCTCTCCATCAAGTAAATAAAATGCCACGTGCATTCACAGACTTCAGCAGGATGGTGAGTTTCAACCTCCCTGTGCACCACTGTCAGGAAGAATAAGGTATGAGGGCCAAGTTCTAGTTCCTCTAACAGTGCTTGGCATGTAGTAGTCTCTTGATTAATGAAAATGGAATCTCTCTGGCAGCTCTTCTCCAAGAATGAACTTGAGCCTTTTTCCTTTTGGATCAATAACCCCATATCCCTCATCAACATTTCCACTCACAGCCATCCTCCCTTAATCAGCATCCACATGACTTCAGATAAATTAAGGGAAGTTATTATCGGAGGGAAAATAGGGAGGCTCCAATTATTCAATCCTAGTCAACTGCACTTTTGAAATCAACACTTTTGCTTCATTTAAAGCAAAAATGTACAAGTTCCCTTGGAGACTCAGCCAGGTCAGATGACACAGGACACCCACAGTCTGGTGCTACGGTCCACAGTCTACTTAGGACTTCAGAGCTCAGTCTTGTAGACAAGAGCCCCTTGCAAAGCTATGGAGCTGTGACAGCGAGCCACTCCCTCCCAGACAGGCTCCCTCCAGGTTAAGGGTAGATCTGACCTCTGACTTGCTTTACTGCTTCCTTTGCAATTCCTTCAAAATCCCATGTCTCCCCGAAGAACCAAAGTATCTAAGCCACTACTTGGACACTGAACTGCTTCCTGCTAGAGAGGGGTCCCAAGTGCCTGCTCCCTGCCTCTCTCATTGCTCTAGCATAGGGCTTCCTGGCTTATATAAGGGAAGGCACAGAGGTCCTGTGCCTGCTAGCACAGAGCCCAGAGCAGGACCACAGGCCCAGAAGAAGGTGTGCAGGGCTTAACTCTTTGATCACATCTTGGCACAGCCTGCTCAGCCCCCAGCTTTTCTGTGGCATAGGACTGACCCTTGGAAAGGAGAGAGTTTATTTAATAAACACTCTTGAACATTTACTCCATGCCAGGTACTGTTCTAAGAGTGTTACAGGTGTTGGCTCATTTCATCCTCACAACAACCCTATGAATTAGCTCTTAATTGTGCTCCCTCAAATCTATCCAGCTCTCTATCTTCCAGTCACTTCTTGAACCTCTGGGGCTGGGCAACGTCATGTGACTTGTTCTGACCAATGAGTTGCAATTGAAAGAGCTGTGAAGGGCTGGCATTGTGGTACAGCAGGTAAGGCTGCCACCTGCAGAGCTGGCATCCCATATCAGAGCATCTCAGCTGCCTGCTTCTGATCCAGCTGCCTGCAAATGCACCTTGGAAAGCAGCAGAAGATGCCCCAGGTACTTAGGACCCTGCCATCTACATGCAAGACCTAGATGCAATTCCTGGCTCCTGGTTTCAGTCTGACCCAGCCATGACCACCATGGCCATTTGGAGAGTGAACCAACGGATAAAGGTCTTTCTCTCTCTCTCTCTACCACTCTCCCTCCTTCTCTCTCTCCACCCCCTCTTCTGTCACTCTGCCTATCAAATAAATCAAATATATATGAACTGTGTGTGCCTCCCAGGCTTAGCAGTGCATTGCCAGGACTTTTAGATCTCTTTTCCCTCTGCCAGTGCCATCAACAATGTTCAAACACTGACCATTACATTAAGAAGCAGTTTCCCATGCATTTTTCCTCTCCTTAATCTGGCAACACTGTCTCTATTTTTCTGGGCTCTAATAGTTTTGCATTTTTTGAAGGTTTTTATTTAATGAATACAAATTTTCATACGTACAGCTTTTAGGGATATAGTGTTTCTTCCCCCCATTGCCACCCTCCCACCCACACTCCCATACCATACTCATACTTTCTCTCCCATTCCATTTTTCATTAAGATTCATTTTTAATTGAATTTATATACAGAAGGCCAACTCTTTACTAAGGAGAGATTTCAACTATTTGCACCCACACAGACACACAAAGTATAAAGAACTGTTTGAAGACAAATTTTACCATTAATTTTCATGGTATAACTCATTAACGATAGAGTTCCAGCGTGGGGAGCAAGTGCACAGTGATTCTTGTTGTTAATTTAACAACTGACACTCTTATTTATAATGTTAGTGATCACCAAGGTTCTTGATATGAGCTGCCAAGGCTATGGAAGCTTTTTAAGTTCACAAACTCAGTGGGTTTTTAGACAGGGCCATATGCCATATGCCTCCCTTCAGAGAAAAGTACATCCTTTTTTGATGGCCACTTCTTTCCACTGGGGTCTCACTCACAGAGATCCTTCATGCAGAATCATTTTTGCCACTATGACTTGGCTTTCCGCGTCTGAAATGTTCTCATGGTGTTTTCAGTCAGGCCTTAGGGGCTGATTCTGAGGTCAGAGTTCTGTTTAAGGTGTTTGTCATTCTATGAGTCTGCTGTGTGGATGGCTTCCCATGTTAGAACTTTCTCTCCTTTGTAATTCTATCTACCATTATTACCAGGCACTTGGTCTTATTTATGTGATTCCTTTGACTGATGGTCCTATGTATATGATCAATTCCATAATTAATATGATCATTTTATCACATAAGATGGGATTAGTGCCACCCAGCTAAATGGGATTTGGAGTCCCATGGTAAGTTTTTAGCTTCACCCTTAGGGGTAGGTCTGTGGGAATGTGTGCTGATCTGTACAGCTTCTCCCTCTCTCATTCCCACTCTTATTTTTAACTTGGATCTATTTTCAATCGACTTAATACATCTATGATTAATCCTATGTTAAGTAAGGATATCAGCCAATGGTATTAAGTAGAGAAGAAAAGAATAAAAAATAGATAAAGTGAAATAATAAAGTGTTCTTCGACAGTCAAGACCAAGGCTATTCAAGTAATGCTTCTCATAGTGTCCATTTCACTTCTACAGTTTTCCTTGTAGGTGCTCTGTTAGTTGTCACAGATCAGGGAGAACATATATTTGTCCCTTTGACTGGCTTATTTCACTAAGTATGATATTTTCCAGATTCCTCCATTTAGCTGTAGATGACCTGATTTAATTTTTTTAACTGCTGTATAGTATTTCATAGAGTACATATCCCCTAGTTTCTTTATCCAGTCTTCCACTGATGGGCATTTAGGTTGATTCCATGTCTTGGCTATTGTGAATTGGGCTGCAATAAACATAGAGGTGCAGATGTCTCTTTTATTTGCTGATTTCATTTCCTTTTGGTAAATTCCAAGTAATGATATGGATGGGTCAAATACTAGGAATATATTTAGATTTCTGAGGTATCTCCAAACTGTCTTCCCTAGTGGCTTTACCAGTTTGCATTCCCACCAACAGTGGATTAGGGTATCTTTTTCCTCCACATTTTCACCAGCATTTGTTATTTTTGATTTCTGTATGAAAGCCATTCTAACTGGAGTGAGGTGAAACCACATTGTGGTTTTTATTTGCATCTCCCTGATGGCTAGTAATCCTGAGCATTTTTTTCATGTATCTGTAGGCCATTTGTCCTCCTGTATGACCTGGTAAACAGCACTGACCCCCACATGGCTTGGGAAGGAATTAACCTCATTCTTTCTCTGAATTCTCATCTAGAACAACACACTGCCCACTGCCCAGGAGATAGGATCCTGTCATGACCATGGAGGACTTTTATACCAGTTCCCTAGAGCTGACATAACTCATTACCAACAATGTGTGGCTTAAAACAAATGTATTCTCCATTCTGGAGGCCAGAAGTCCAATATCAAGGTGTCATCACAGCCCTGCTAATTCTGGAGGCTCCAAGGAATAATCCACTTTTTGCCTTTTCAGCTTCTTGAGTTTCCACACATTCCTTGACCCATGGTCACACTACTCCAAGCTCTGCCTCCATCATCACACAGAATTCTCTTCTTCTCTATATCTCTACTTAGTTTTCTTCTATAAGGACACTTGTCATCAGATTTAGGATCCAACTGGACAATGCAAGATAATTTCCTTATCTTAATATCCCTGACTTAACTACCTTTTAAAGACCCTATTTATAAAAGTCGTTACATTCTCTAGTTCCCAGTAAGCATGAAATTTTGGGCAACTCTGTCTAACTCAGTCTAGGAGGAGACCATCAGATACCACCTATCCAGGGCACTCTCTTTATTGACCTTTCCCAGAACTGACCAAACATTTACAATGGCCTGAATGCTGTGTCCCTCGAAATTCATGTTGAAATCCTCATCCCCAATATGATATTGGAAGGTAGGAACTTAGGAAGGTAAGCAGATAATGAAGACAAAACCCTCATGAATGAGATTAGTGCCCTTATGACAGGAATTCCAAAGAGCTCTCTCACCCCCTTTCCACTGCAAGAGGACACAATAAGAAGTTGGCAGTCTGTTACTCAGAAGAGGGCCCTCACCAGAACCCAACCTGAAATAAATTTCTGTTGTTTAGAAGCCACCCAGTGGCTTTTGTTATAGTAGCACTGACAAAGACAACACTGGAGCAAATAAAGATTTAAAGCCCAAAATATTTTAGAAAAGAGTTTCAATTCTGTACAAAGTTAGGAGACAAGGGATTAGAGGCTAATGAGTGTAGGGGAAGGAGAAAGAATCAAAAGTTGAGTTCTTGGCTGGGTTCAGCCACTTAATTCTTTGGTAGCATGCATGGCCACTTCTCACTGCCAACACCCAAGTCTCCAGTCCCTTCAGGAGAAAAATTTTCCAGCAATGGGAGTCTACTCAATTTCATGGGCTTACCTCTTCTCCTATTTAGAACAGAGAGCTAGGCTCCAGTTTATGGCCATCAGTTTGCCCAGGTGAAGGGAACATGAATTCTTGCCTTTTGACTGGGAAGGAGATAACTTCCCTGTTCTGGGGTAGGGATAGGAAACTAGTGTCTCTAAGAACTGGGTCTACATATGTCTTCTTTGGCCAGACTCTTCCATTCTCCAGAGCAGCATTCACTCTCCACTCATCTCTACACAGTGAACATACTCACCTCTCTTACTTTCCTGATCTTCAAAAACATCAGAACTTGAACTTCTCTAAGATATGTTAATGTACCTCACTACCAAGAGAATTAATTTCTTTCTGAAAATCCTTGCATGGTCTACATTAAAAATTCATAGTCATTCCCTTAACATAACTGACCTCATTTCCTGAGCACTAATAACCTTAGCCTTATTTGCATTTGTCAGCCCCCATGCTTCTTGCAAACTTCCACCCTGTCTTTCCTGCCCAGGTCAAAGTACAATGCTTTGAGCATCAAAGGGACTTATGCCCAAGATTTTCTCCATAATTATTAAGTTTCTCCACTCACCCTGGGAATAAAGATCAAAGGAAAGTTTTCATTATCCCTGGATGCCAGTGATTTTGACCACCTGCTGTAATGTGCTGATAGTATAACAAGATGGCTGTTGCAGAGGAAAAGGGACCAGACAGAACTGGGTTCAATCTAGAGTCTGTGTTCAGCTTGCTAAGCTTGAGCAGAGAAACCCAAAGTCTCAGTGCCTCCATGTCTTCATGTATTAATGGAAACAGCTCTACTTTCTTTGAAAAAGTGAGGCGACATAATGGAAGTGACAGCACTTTCTACACTTCCAAACTATACAAATACACGACATTTGCTACTATT
Source organism: Sylvilagus floridanus (assembly GCA_949820135.1). Taxonomy (NCBI): domain Eukaryota; kingdom Metazoa; phylum Chordata; class Mammalia; order Lagomorpha; family Leporidae; genus Sylvilagus; species Sylvilagus floridanus. The sequence continues at coordinate 9,767,253 of OX463242.1, forward strand.
TTTCTATCTATGCACTTCCAGTTTCCTCTTACATGAAGTAATTCTTCTATCTATATCCAGACATGCCAGCTAACCCTTGGCTTCTTTTGTCTGCAAAGCTGTTGACAAGACAGTTGGAAGGCAGATGAGGAAACTCAGAGTCATGGCTTCAAAGAGGAATGACCAGCATCATTGTCATGACGAGGATGATGTCTGGCATTAGCTCAGGAGAGGGCTTCTTTCCTGTCCATCCTCCCCCAACACAGAATGAATATAATTTGATGTCCATTTTGGCTGCTTATGTCAAAGACCATCATCTCCATCATCTGCATTATTGAAATCTTTAAATCCCCACCACCACCCTCTTTGAATAAGAAAAGAAGTTAAGCACATCATCAACAGATGTGTCCAAGTAAACAGAGTGAAATAGTGGAATCTCCAATAAGCCCTATAATATATGTTCCTTCATCTTTTGGCATGACATGGAGAGATGCTCATTAAAATTATAATGAACATTTACTAACAGCTCCAAGGTGCTATTACTTTTTAAAATTCTGTATGTTATGGTTCTCTGGAGAAACAGAACCAAATGTATAGATGATAAATTGACTATATATAACTACAGATACATTATAGATTGTACATGTTAATTAAATATAGACAGATGACAGATAGATATATGCATATAGATACATAAATGAGAGAGAGTAGATAGATGATGGTGGATAAATAGTTATAAAGATGAGTTTATTTTTTATTATTTTTTAGAAAGAGAGAGAGATAGAAAGAAATCTTCCACTCACTGATTCAGTCCTCAGATGGGCACAATGGCCAGGGTTGGGCCAGGCCTAAGTCAGGAGCTTCATCTGAGTCACCCACATGGTGGTAGTTGCTCAAGCAGTTGGCCCATCTTCCACTGTTTTTCCTAGGCCATTTGCAGGGAGCTGGATTGGAAGTGGGGCATCGAAAACTCAAACCAAAGCCCATATAGAATGTCAATGTCACAGGCTTTTGCCTAACCTGCTATGCCGCAGCATCAGCCACAGATGTGTTTATGAAGTGATTGGTTTACATGATTGTGGGGCTGGCAATTCCAAGTTCTGTAGAGCATATCAGTACGCTGAAAACTCAGGAAGGAGTTCCGTGTTTAAGTCTTGAGACAAAATTCTTTCTTACGGCAGTTTCAGCTTTTGATTTTGAGATCTTCCACTGATTGGATGAGGGCCACCCAAATTATCAAGACTAATCTGCTTTACTTAAAGTCAATTGATTATAGATGTCAATCTTGTCTACAAAATACCTCTAAAAAATCAAGCAACTAGGAAACATAGCCTATCAAAATCACACGTAAATTTAAGCATTACACTCTATGAAGAAGGCTTTTGAAGGCCCATCATTAGGTGAACTAAGACTTCAGGTGAAAATGGAGACAATCAAAATCTTTGCTCTCTCCATTCCAATTATGTTGTGGAGAGACAAATTTTTAAAACAGGAAAACTACAAAAGTATTCCTAGGAAAAAGGTCATCAAGAAAAAAGTGACATAATAATATCATTTGTTTCTTAAATGTTGATATTTATTTAAATATTATCATTGGGAAAAAGAGTCTGATTAACAGCATTGTGATGTTTGTGTTTATTTACTTATTTATTCATTTATTTTATAGTGTCTTTCCAAAATTTAACCCCTGGACTACCATCACCTTGGGGCTCATTAGAAACACAGTATCCCAGACTCCACTAGACCTGCTGACTCGGAGCCATTTTGGCAACAGTCCCAGGTGTTTGTTTTCTATTTCTGTGTAACAAATTACCATAAACCTAGTAGCTGAAAACAGAGCTCATTCATTAGCTCACAGTTCTATAGGTGTAGGAGGGGCAGGATCATTGACTGATTCTATACTGCAAGTCCTCCAAGCCAGAAATCAGGGTTGGCAGATTGAGCAATTATCTGAAAACACAGAGGAAGAATCTGCCTCAAGTGCATTATGGTTACTGGCATAATTCATTTTTAGTGTGACTGAAGGACTGAGAGCCTTGCTTGTTGGCTGGTGTGAGCTCACCTCGCTCTTTAACGCATAGAGGCAGCCCACAGTCCTTCTTATGTGGCCTCCTCATCTTCAAAGAGCAATGAATGTTGCACTCTGTTGCTTCCATCTTCTCTTGCTTCAGATCTCTCTGACATTTGTACTGCTATCAGCTGAAGAAGTGTCTGCTTTTAGGGATCATGTATTCCAAGAGGAAGCCCCAAATACCTCCTTCCCTTAAGGTCAAGAGTACTATACAATACAACATTACTCGAGTAATATCCCATAACATTCACAGGCTCCCAGAATTATGGTGGGGCATCTTTGGGAGGCCGGGTGGTCATCTGAATTTTGCTGACCATATTGATTCTTAAGCACAATGTTAAACTTGGGAAACATTGCTTAGTGTTGTAGATTCATTCTCACCATCATATTTTCTTTAAAAATATTTATTTGAAAGGAAGAGTAACAGAGGAAGAGACAGAGAGATCATTTATCCTTTGGTTCACTCTCCTGATTGGCTGCAACAGCTAGAGATGGGCCAATCTGAAACCAGGAGCCAGCAGCTTCTTCTGGGTTTCCCATGTGGGTGGTAGGGGCCCAAGGACTTGGGCCATCCTCCAATGCTTTCCTAGATTATCAGCAGGGAGCTGGATTGGAAGTGAAGTAGCCAGGACTTGAACCAGTGCCCATATGGGATGCTGGCACCACAGGCGGAGGCTTAATCTACTATGCCACAGTGCCAGCCCCACTACCAGTTCTTAAAATGTGTGACACACTTGTTTAACAAATACAGCTCATTTGAAATTGCTCTTACACATGCATTATCTCATTGAATTCCCCTAAACAGCTCAAGTATAATAGGAGATACAAGAAGGGGGGTTCATTAGGATAATTGGCTCATACCATTATTGCAGCCATGAAGTCCCAAAGCAGGTGGTTTGCAGGCTGGAGACTCTGGGGTGCCACTAGCTCGGCTTATTTCAAGTCCAAGGGGCTCAGAACCAAGAAAGGTGAGGATGTAACCCTCAGTTTGAAAAAATAAATAAATTGAAAGCATGCTTCCTTCCTCTCTCTTTTCCTTCAAACAACACCCTCATGTATATCAAGGGCTAGTTTTTATAGATTGTTAGAAAGCAATTGTGATATTAAGTTCATTTTTACTTGAGTATGAGGGACTGGTGGATGACCCATGAACAGGCTTGGTAATTGTTTAGGGAGTGGTTCGTTGCTGTGCAATAGGTGTGTTCATTGGTGAACAAAACCAACTAATAGCCCTGTCTTCTCTGGATTGGGGCACCAGCAGTGAGACAGCAGTTGGGCACTCCCAGACATGATGGGACAGGGTAACTGGTGACTCATGCAGGAAGCTCAGATAACTTTTAGAGTAATATTTCATGTATGAGTGTCAATCCAAAGATATGGCATTTAAGCAACATTTGAGGAGATTTTACAGAGTCAGGTGGCTCTTTCCACTGAAATGCCTTAAACCACACCTTGACAGCAATGTAGGTATATTTGGAGGCAGGAATCATAGATTCTAGACTTAGTGTCTAGGATCTAGACACTGGTGACTCTGTGTACCAACTCAGAGCATCAGTTTTTGGAAAGCCTTGGATACTATGAAATAATTCTGTAATCTTTCCATTCAGGATGCTGCTCTAGAGACAAAAGTGAGGCAAAAGAGTGAACTCCTGAAAAGAGGGCACAAATACTTAGAAACCATCAATTAGAAACCATCCCTATCCCTAGTGGCCCCAAGCTCTGCTGTCCAGCCACAGAGTGGGTAGAGAGCTGGATCTAATCACTGAGCAAAAGCCAGGAAAGCTGGTGGCATTAGAGTGGCCAAGAGGAAGTGGCCTAGAGGAACTCTGCTGTTGACAACTTTCTACATGTCCCTACCTCATGCTTGGGGGATAACTGGGTTCAGTAATAGTGTGGACTCCTTCCAGTTATGGGACTCGAGTCCTACTGAAAACATTGAACCAGATCTCTCAACCTCTACAATCACCCCTTTCTACTTTGACATTTTAACAGCTCTAACGGAAAACTCTTGGGGACTCTCTGAAACTTAGTGAGTCATGTTATCTAGTTAAATGATGCCACCTGCGTACTTTGTCTCATCTGGAGGACTTTGAATATCTTTTTTTTCTTTGTAAGGAGTCTGAGCAGCTGGCCACCAGATGCCAGTCTCCACCCTCTGAGATGTATTGGCAACTCATAGTTAGAATAATTTAATGACCAATCCTCACTTACATGAGTGATTCATTACTTGTAGGCTGGACTTTGATTGTTTCATGGTATATAAACCCAGGACAATGGGAGGTATAATGACAAGAGGGGGAAGATGAGCCAGAAAAAGAATCCCAAAGATAGGCTGATCCAAGCCAACAATAGTTTCAGAATTTTTAGGTCAGAACTTTGTGCCTAGACAAATAAGCATATTTACATAATTATACAAAAATAACACTAGCCTACAGACAATAATTCAAACAGCTACAGGATGATTATGTGTATACTGCAAGGCTTTCTAATAGTTATTAGACATATGTTTGTAGTACAAATGAGCTGTGGACAACCGGGGCATGTTTAAAGATCAATTAATTATCATAATTTTTGCTGAATACTTCACTTTTCTGAAGGTGCTATGTAAACTGAAAAGTCAAAATTCTCAAGACAACTGCAAAAATGATATCCAATGATTTTGTCTCTTTCTAAATCAGCTTGACATGTAATTCACATATAGTACAAAGTAACTGCTTTCTATGTACAGTTCTGTGAGTTGTGATAACTGCTCCTGTTTTTAACTATCACCAAAATCAAGATGCAGAATGTCCCTAAAGCTCCCCCGAGTTTCTCCAGAGCCACTTTGCTTTCAATCCCCATCCCACCTGCAGTCAAGGCAGCCACTGATTTGCTTTCCCACTGGTGATCAGTTCTGCAGAGTTCCAGAAAATGGTATAATTACCCTTCGTTCTCTTTTCTATTGGTTTCTTCAGTTTACGATAGTGATTTTGAGATATATCGACATAATATAAAGTAATATCATAATTTGTTTATGAAGTCACAATGTGTTCACAATTTATCACATTCTGTTTATTCATTCACCTAAGTTGGCTTGTTCTCAATTTTATTGGAGAACAGTATTCTATAGTACAAATGAAATATGGAATTATCACAAATTGTTAATTCATTTATACATGGATATTTTTTCCCAGGTTTTTTGCTATCATAAACTAGACTCCTATGAAATTTTTGTATTAATTTCTCGTAGACATATTCTTTCATATACCTTGGGTAAATGATCTAAGAATCAATCTCTTGGCTTCACAATAATGTTTTATTTAATTTTATCTCAAAGTGCCAAGTAGTTCTCCAGAGTGATTGTACCATTTAAACTCATACCAGCATAGCAGGAGAGCTATAGTTGCTCCACATACTTGTCAATTCTTGGCACAATCAGTCTTTGATATTTTTTTCATAATAGGAGGTGTGTAGTGCTACCTCACTATGTTTTTAATTTGCATTTCCCCGGTGACATGAAAATTCAAGGCACCTTTTAAGGTGGAGAGATATGACTCAAGAGCCAAAAGAAAAAATTAATGAGAAGACTTATATATTTCAGGGTGCCTAGGACAATCTTGATTTACGTCTAGTGTCCTGCTATAACAACCAAGAGTGTCCTTGGATAGTCAGCTCAGGCTACCATAACAAGACTGGTGGCTTCAGCAGCAGAACATTACTTCTCACAGTTTTGGAAGCTGGGAAGTCCAAGATCAAGGTGACAGCTTTCTCAGTTCCCCAGTGAGGACTCACTTCCTGGTTTGCAGGCAGCTCCTTTTGCTCTGTGTCCTTGCCTATCAAAAACAGAAGGAGTAAGTTCAATAGTGCTGCTTCTCATAAGGGCACCAGTTCAGTCATAGGGACCCTACCCTCGCGACAGTGTCTGCACCTAGTTACTTCACAGAGATCCCTCTTCAAAAGCCATCACCTTGGGGGTTAAAATGAGCATATGAATCTGAAATCCATAGCAGCCCTATAATTGGAAAATTTGGCTAAATATTGCTGCTTATTATGTAATATAGTCTTCTCCCCCATCTTCTCACAAAAACTTCAATAAATCCACATTTCTCATCAATATGTTTGAGGGTAGATTTGTGTTTATAAGTTAGATCCCAAGAGTAGAAGTTTCCCAATAAGACTGCATCATATTAATATTACAATTATTGTAAGCTTTGATAATATTTAAAAGCAAACACTACTATATGTCTCATGTTACTGAATTATTGACTTTTTTCCAAATATGACTTAGTGTTTTTGGTTTGAAGAATGAGGCTGACACCATAAAGTGTGATGCAAATTTAAAGAATCACTATTATCAACAAAAATATAGCATTTCAAGTTTTGGCTGATTCAAAGATTTATCCTCTCCCAAGTTTGTATAATATTTTAATCTGACCCTTTGTGAATTGGAAAAATCACACTCCATAATCAGGTATAAGTTTAGCCATGAAAGTAAAATAAAAGTTGAGCCAAGAATTCTGTCCATCCCTGAAACCAAATCCAAGCACAAATGTTTTCTTGACTTCCTTCCCATTTCCTCTTTTATTCTGGCAATAAGCTACCATCACAATGCAACCATTTCAGTTTCTCACAGCCCATCTCTTTCCTTGTTATGACTCACACTGTGATAATAACCAGTCCTAACTGTTTTATCTTGAAGCTTTTAATGACTGAAAATGGATGAACAAAAGCATGCGAACTTTAAAGTTTCTGCATAAGTCTGTCCATATTTTCACAGTATAACCTTTCAAATGTTCTCACCCTTATGTGGGTTTATTTGATATAACTTTTCACATATATGTAAACACAAGATGTTATGTGGGCCACCATGGATAATAGAAATTAACAAAGAAGTTTAAGACGTGATCTCAGTCCTCAATAAACTCGTACTCTAGTATACACAAAAACCAAAATGGCATAAGCATGAAGAACAATGGCATAAAGCAGAAAATGGTAAGTACCTTGTGAGTGAGACAAATGACCACAGCTTGAAAACATTCAGTGTCCTTGTAAGCAGTGCTCTACTCTGCCAAGAGAAAAATGCAAGCAGACATTAGTAGCCAAGTGAGTACTAAAGTCATGCTTTTGCTATAACCGGGTGTGTGCCAATGAATATCACCCAGTGGATGAGGAAAAGAAAAGCTGATCTCTTAAAATAGTGTTAAAGCACTAGGCTGACTCTCAAAATCAAAGTAACAAGCATTGCTGCTCCCAGCCTCCCACCCCTGTATCTGCAAAGCCAGCTGAAGCTGCTTCTTGGCCAACTGTATAGACCAAAAAAACTAAAACAGAGTAAAATATTGGTAGACCCACCCTTTAGGGGGGTGAGTTACCTTGTGACTACATGGAGATGGGATATTAAAAGTCATCTGCTTCATGCAGAAAGAATAAATGAAAAGGTAGACAAGAGGATTGCCAAAGCCAGAAGATGGATAATTCTCCAGTCTACAATAGAAGAGGAGGAAACTTCTACCAGAAAGGACTCAAAAATTCAAGATTATACCCTGTCCACTAGTGAACTGTGTGCCCAGTGAATTTCAGTCTTATAAAAAGCTGATTATAACTCCTCTGGTAGAAGAAAACTATGCATGGAAAGCAGAGTGTCAAAAAGGGAGGTAGTTATATTATTTCTTTCTCCTTTGTGGGCTAAAGACAGGTAGATGCAGAGGGCTAGGAACGTTCTACCTCTCCCCACTAGTATTGTCACCTTAAAACATCCTCTTCTTCAATGTGCTTTGTAAAATCTTTGTATCTAATGTGCTCATCAAAAAACATTCAAATACTTCTTTTGAAAACATGAGATATTTTACCTCTTAATGGAAGATTGAATACCCCCATGGTGCCAATTTTTCAGTCTTTTGTATCCATTTCCCATGGTTTTGATATGGCTTTCATCTCTTCTCCAATGCTTCATGCGCTGAAAATTTAGTTTCCAGTATTAAGATATTGAAGCAGTGGAATCTTTAAAAGGTGGAGCCTGGTGGGAGATAATTATGTCATTGGGGATATCACCCTTGAAAGGTTGCTCCCATGGGACCCTGGTTCACTCTCACTAGAGTGGACTAGTACAAAGTAAAACCTGCCCACATAGTTCTCTTTGTATTTCTTTCCCATGTTATGAACCATCCAAGAAATCCCTTCTCAGGACACTGGCACCAGGCTGTTTGGACCCTCTAGTCACTAGGATAATGAGCCAAGTAATCCTCTTTACTTTATGAAGTGCCAGTCTCAGGTATAATATACCTGGAGTGACAGAAAATGGGCTCAGGCATCACATCTTTGGACAGATTCCTTCACGAGGACTCTGGGCTTGAGCATCAGACTCACTTTACAGCTGGTCAATATCAAAGTAAACAGAAGCGAAGGCTTGAAAATGCCCTTGCAAATTTCCACCTCTTTGACTTTTGCAATTGCTAAGGTCAGGTCCAGACTACCCTGCTTTATGATGAAACACATGGAGAAAATCCAGACCATCCTAGATGAACTAACAGTCGTGGAATAGAAGACTACCAGACACATCAATCTCAGCAGACCAGAAGAACTGTCTAGCCCAGCACAGACAAGATGGGAATATCTGTCCAAACAACCCACCAATTTATAAGGAATAACAAATAGTTGCAGGGCTTGTGCTGTGGTGATTCCTCCGCCGGTGGCACTGACATCCCATATGGGCATCAGTTCTAGTCCCAGCTGCTCCTCTTCTGATCCAGCTCTCTGCTATGGCCTGGGAAAGCTGTAGAAGATAGTCCAAGTACTTGGGCCCCTACACCCACATGGGAGACCTGGAAGAGGCTCCTGGCTCCTAGCTTCAGCTCCAGCCATTACAGCCATTTGGGGAGTGAACCAACAGATGGAAGACCTTTCTCTTGTCTCTCCCTCTCACTGTCTATATCTCTGCCTCTCAAATAATTAAATTAAATGGTAAAAAAAAATAGTTGTTCTTTTAAGTTGTTAAGATTGGGTTTTTTTTTCCTTACCAAACAGTTAATTTATATACTTTTAGAAATTCTCATATATAAATAATACCATCCAAATTTATTTTCCATATGCCTCGTTTTGTGGATTATGACTCCACAGGCAAAACTTGAGGGAAATACTTGGATTTGTTATTTCAAATATAGAAGTGCCGCAGGGCATCTATTGTAGAAATATAATAAAGAAAGAACATTCAAGATTTGATGATGATGGAGAAGAAGTAAAACAAATAACATGTGTTTTAAACTCTAAGCACTTGAGAGGATTATGATATTAATGAAAGAATTAGGCAACTCAGGAAGACGGGTTTGAGGGAAAATTGTATTGCTTTGGATTTATTAAACCTGAAGGGCATGCACTCTCTCCAGGAAGTGACAAAAAGCAGGCGTTAGAGAAGCAAGAATCAGGCCAGAGAGGGTTTGGATTGGTCCTATTGATTCTAACTGGAGAATGACGAATTCATGCAGGGAGATCCTGAACAGGTATGAGAGTCACAGCCTAGTGAGGAACCTCAGAATACTGTGGTAAAGGTAGCAACATATTCAAAACCCGAGAGTAGAAAAGTGACATTTCAAGGCAGAGCTAAGATTTTAACTCAAACCGTGGATTTCTTGGTCACCTAACCACATTGCTCATGAAACGTTCAGTCATAATTAAACACTGGTTCCCTGGGGGATAGCCAAGCAATGGCAACCTGATTGAAATCATGTTGAAGAACAGGTGAAAAAGCTGGAGCCATTGGATATGAAGAAAGGAAGATGAACTTGGTGGGTGGAGGGAAAATTGAGAGTTGCCTTTGGATACTTGAAAACTACTTAGGTGTGAATAATAGGGCAGGAGTATGCACGGTTACTCAGAGCATTGCGGCAATGACGTGTGAAGTTGTGGCCCCCTTTCCCTGCAAGCAGTAGCCATCTGCCAAGTCTCAGCAGACAGATCATGATGGAGTGAGACTGAATTAAAAGACGCTCAAGTCTTCCTAATCTAGGATGCTGTCTCCTATTCTAGCTTGGCTATCTACGCTCAACTGATATTCTAAGTCACCAAGAAAGTGAAGAGGAGACTTCAGATTTGCTCACCAGGATCATACTCCATGAAAGAGGAGTTGGAAACTAAAAACTCAAGGAAATTCTGTACCTACTGTGTCTACACAACTCAACAGCAACCAGCACACAGTATGTATCCATGTAACACTGGACAGTTTACAGAAGGGTCAGCACCTCCTGAGTGGCTTCACCTTGTAACTGGGATTGGATCAGTTCCTATCTCTCTAAATAAAGGCATTTCTGTCCCTCTTCAATCTCCAGACTTCAACAAGATCTTCCAAGAGGAATATGGAATTACCCAACAAAGTTCACTCCTTTGGCCTCTTCCTCAATGTCTTCATACAGAACTCAACAACAGCCTTTATTACAGAATGCAGATGAATTCACCTGGGCTTCAAGATATAACTTGAAACTTGGCTGCTGCATGCATGAAAAAGCAAAGAAATACAGTTAACTGTAAGAACACAAAGCTTAATATATAAAAAATGTTCAAGCTTTATAATTACATTCAGATAGGGAAGTGCATGGTTTCCAAGAATAACAGCCTGCTGCCTCTGGCAGTTTAAGACGTCTTTCAGAAGTAATCTGTATCATCTCAGATATCCATCTTAGCAATGAATGCTAAGGAAAATACGTGGGTTAGGCATGTTCTGTTTATTCGACATGCAGGTGTGTTTTTACCACATTTAGGAACTCGGATCGCTGGAACCAGACAGCCTGGGTTCAAATTCCAGATTTGCTGTTTACCGGCTGTGTGATCATGAACTAGTCATTTCACCTCTCTGTCCTTCAAATTCCCCATCTGCAAAAATGAGGCCAATGTTAATATCTACCTCGGATTGTTGAGAAAGTGAAATGGGTTATACATCTACAGAGCACATAAAACAATGCCTTGTTAGTGTTCAGGGAATGTTCGTAATGATTGTGACTGTTACTTCAATGTGATAGAAATGAAAAAAAGTGTGGCCCTTTGGCCAGATTGAAGGAAACCACATTTCTAGAAGTGTTCCAAATCCTGGAGTACAAACAACAAAACATAAAAACAGGGCCTTTTGTCCCCTTTTGTTCAGAACAGTTCAAAGTCTGTAGGAAATGTCTTAGAAAAGTTAACTCTCAGTGTTATTGGGATAGTTACCCAGTTTCCACTGAGAAGTCTGTAGCAGTCAACATCAGGACACACACCAGAACAAATATTTGGGCAAGTGGTGTTTACAATAATTAAATGCTAAAGAGAGCACTTAGCCTGTAACTTGGAGCATACAACTTCCTTTGTCCTCTGCTTTGAAGTTGCTTAGGATATCTAGCAGTAACTCAATGGATGATTTTCTTAACACACATATCTAGTTTTGAAAGATGAGGATTAAACTTTATTTTTAATATTTATTTCATTTTCTAATCTTTATGGTTTTCAATTTACTTAACCACTAGCACATAATTTATAAACCCTAAATGTATTCAAATAGTCACCATTAGCATTTCACTGGATTATGTTTGCAAGAACAAAAGAGTGGGATTTATAAATATAAATATAAAATAGCTATCCAAGAGTGCAATGTTTCAGTTACTCAAGATGAATAAGTCCTACAGATTTACTCTGCAGCATACGTAGTACCTGTAAGTAACAATATTTTTAGAAATTTGTTGAGGCCGTAGCTTGCAACATTGGTATCCCACATGGGAGCACTGGTTTGGGTCCCAGCTACTCTGCTTCCAATCTGGCTTCTGGCTAATGTGCCTGCAAAGGCTGCAAATGATAGCCCAAGTACTCAGGCGCCTGCCATCCACATGGAAGACCCAGATGCACTTCTGGGATACTGTCTTCAGCTTGGACCAGTCCCTGCCATTGTGCCCATTTGGGGAGTGAACCAGAAGATAAAGGATTCTCTCTCTCTCTCTCTCTTTCTCTCTCTCTCTCTCTCTCTCTCTCTCTCTGTGTGTGTGTGTGTGTGTGTGTGTATCATTTTGCCTTTCAAGCAAATAAACAAGTCTTAAAAAAGAAACTTAAAAATCATACCCTCCTCTTCACTCTGTTTCTGGAAAAAAAAGCCAAAAATTGTTAAAGTATAAACCTTATATTAAGTGTTTTCATCTCAACATACTAGTGGTAAATAAATAAAAATGCCAAAAGGGAAGTTTGAGAGAAGATGGATATGATCATAGGATAGAATGTGGTGATGGTTTCATAGGTATATACTCATTTCCAAACTCATCAAGTTGTATGCATTAAATGTGCACGGCTTTGTGCATGTCAAGCACACCTCAATAAAGTGAAAAAGTGCATTTTAAAAATAGCACCCAGGATTGTCTTGGACCCTGTTCTGCATTCTTTTCTTGTAATATCTCATTTACTCTTCCAAAAACTGTTGAAAGTATCTGTATTAATAGGAGCAAATGATGCTAGCTAACTCTGGCAAATGCAACCCAGACTCAGTGGGAAACACATTATCAGTGTGTCACTACTCAATAATGCCTGAAGGAGGTCAGCTGGCTGTCCTGGACAGCAGCCCACTGATGGGATGTCTCAGGGTTTGAGGCTCCTTCTACACGTCCCCTGAGTCTCTCACCTCTCGCCAAAGGCAGAGGAGAAAGAGAAAGAATGTAGAGTGGGCACAATACCTGTTAGCTACCTCAGCCCAGAAGTGCCCCCATGACTTCTGTTTACATCCGAGTAACAAGAAAACAAGCGCACAATCAGTGGCATGGCAAGGGAGGCCATGAAATGTAGAGGAATATGCAGATTTGTTACTCAGAGCATCTGCAACCTCTGGTCCCTAAGTGTCCGTTTCCTTTCCTTCTTCCAGAGAACATGTCTCCCCCTCCCCCTAAAGGAAACAACCTCAGAGTCTGTCTTACCACTGTGTTCTTCTTAAAGGCTAAAGCCTCTGGGTTATGTGAAGTTCTCTGCCTCCATGTGATTATCTCTCAATCCAATGACCTATCAGCTGCAAAGGCAGTGATTGGTCTGTGAATGAAACAGGCAACTAATTATTTATCTCTCTATGTCTATCACCATATCTTTCTACACATATGTGTGTGTGTCTATATCTCAATATTTCTATCTCTCTATGTCTCTGCAAATGGCTTAACAGTACCAGGATAACAACAATAAAAATCCCCACTCAGAAAGTGGAGCAATGGGAAACACACAGCAAGCCACTGATAGACACCAAGTCCTGCCCATCAGAGACAGCAAAGGCCCACCCCCTTTACTATGGGAGGAGGTTCTTGATAAGGCCCTAGTTCTGCTCTGGCCATTATTAGAACCACCAGTTCTTCTCCCTAAAAGGTTCAGCTTGCCCATTCTGCTCCTTGGCCACCTGGAGATGGGTTCTGGAGAGCCTGCCCTCTGGGCAGACCTACAGCCCACCTCCTGCTAGTGGGAGAAGATGTTTTCAGTCTTGAAACATTTTTAGTATAGGTTTATATACTTTTAGCAATATGAGCCCCTTAAAAAGATGTTCAGCTCCTGCAAGCCATCAAATGTGCATTTACTCTTCCCATTTTCCTTTATTTCTGTATTTAATTTAGCCATTTATTTTCCTAGCTCATCTCAGTCTTGAAACACCTTGCTAAATCCAGCCATTAGTAGCTAATTCACTCAACCCATGTTTTTTCTCCAACCTGTCTTCCCAGAGCTACAAGTTACTTAGAGAATACCACCTTCTAAGTTGGCACAGCTGTCAGCTTCGTCAAATGTTTTCCAGTGTAAAACATGGAAGTCTACCTTTCCAGCCTCTGAGACAGTTCCCTTGCTGCTCACTGCCAGGCCATGGCCGCAGGAGTTTAGGATCTTTTTTTTTTTTTGGGGGGGGGGGTTGGAGTGCCCCATGTCTGTTATCAGTTTTGATATTAGTTAGGAGACCCATGCTGGTTGCTGCAACATTCCTAAATCTCAGCGACACATAACTAAGCCTTTGTGCTACACAGTGAGATGCTTCATTTTTTATTTGTTGAATAAATGCAATATTACATGTACATCTTCAAATGGGTGGTTTGACATGTGTGCATTTACTCTTTGGTAATTAAGGAAATCCAATTAAAGCATACAAGGTCACATAACTGGAATATGGTAGATCCATGTCTGTGACTCTACAGGTGCTTGTGCCTGGAGAACTCAGCTCAGCAGGGGCAAGAGCAAAACTAGATTCCATCCTTTCCTCTACACTCACAATAAAGAAATCCCCTGTAGCTTTAGACTCTTCACTCTTTGCACTATTTCCATCAGAGGTACAACCCTCTGCTCATTGCATAAAAGTTACACATGGTGACTCAAAAAACATAGTGGCAAAGAATCGATAGTTTTTGAAAGAATGAATTTTTTTTTGTCTTGAAACTTGTCTGCCTAATTTGTTCAGTGAGCATACTTAATAACACTGTACGTGTGTCAATAGTTTTATTCTCTACTGAATGGTCTATTTATTTGATTGATGTTTTTATACAATTAAGAGTAACGAGTTATCTAGTTTGGCAGAGGCATACATTGTCCTATGTTTATTTCTGAACTTTCACATATAAACTATTCCTACTGGGAATAGATACACAAACAAAAATTGTCAACATCATTCAAGAGGCAGAGAGACAGAGAGAGAAAAAGGTCCCATCTGCTGGTTCATTAGTCAAATGCTCACAATGGCTGGTACTATTCCAGGCTAAAATGGGGAACTAGGAACTCAATCCAGGGACCCAATCAGTGCAGCAATCACCTGCTACCTCCTGGAGCCAGCACTGATGGGAACCTGGAATCAGGAGCCAGAGCTGGGAGTCAAACCAAGGCATTTGATAGCGGACCCAAGTGTCTTGGCAGCATCTTAACTGCCAGGCCAAATATCCACTCCTCAGAAACTTTCAATTGGTCTGAACATATACACTATTTTATTCATCTATTCAGTATTTATGGAGACCTGTTATCTAGCAGATAATGAGCAGGACTTCTTTTGAGACATACCATAATATACATTTAAAATCACCATTTGCAGTTGACCACACTTAAAAGTTGGCTGTAATTTAAAGTCACAGATGCTCCTATGCATGTACGTGTGTTGAGGCAGCTGGAAGAACGATGATAGTAATAAAATCTGTAACACTGATAACAGACTACATGTCAGAAGATTTATTCAACCACACAAACAAAGTTTACAGGATAAGCGTTCTTCCTAGAATGTATGATTCACATATAAGATAACGTTTAAGACAAGACCAATGCTAATAACATCACTTGAACTACTTCCCCCTTTTCTGGAAACAACATGTATGATTATCCTAAATTGCCAAATAGATAAATTGGGAATAAGTTTCCTGGAAATAATTCTGTTACCAAAAGTGATGTTTAAGCACACTTTTACTAATACCTCTATTCTGTAAGTTGAAGAGTAAACTTTCCTAAGTGCTCTTTTTTTCTTTTTGGTTTGCAATGAATTGATGACATTTGGTCTTCAGTGCCTTCTTAAAAGGCAAAAGCCACTTGAATCGCCACAGTGAGACGAGCAGTGGATAACAGAGAGACAGACGGTTTTGCTTTCTGACAAGGTTTCCTTCCGTTTGCTCAGCCCTAGTCTGCAGAAGGAGGTCCCCTACTCCCACTCATTCCTAACTAGTGTATATATTAAGCCCTTTGAAATGTGAGTATTATGGGAAGGATCGCAGTTGCTTTAAATTATAGCAGTTGGCAAGTGCCTGGGAGAAGGAGTGGGAGGTTATTTAAACTGAGAAAGACAGTTGCAAAACCTAGTACAACAGCATGAGTTCCAAGCTTCAAACACATTCTCAAGCTCAGACGGGCACTTTATTTTTCATCAAGTTGTTTGTGCTTTGTTTTGGAGCAGCTTCGAAGAAGAAACATCTATTTCTGCTTTAACTTTTTTTTTTTAATGGTTTCTGAATTCATGGGACAACCAAAGCAAGACAACCTCATGCTTGGGGGAAAAGTTTGATACCAGCAATGGCCAGAAAAGGTAAGGAACCATTTTCACTTTGTCTTTTTCTTTTTCCCTCCTGTCTGGCCTTTGTCAAAATATTTACTGGAAGATCTTACGACGGCTACTTGTAAAGAAATGGAGGAACCTGTAGGAAGCATGTCAACAAATGATAAATCAGATGGTGGAAAGCCACAGCGGTAGTGTGTTCTCCTACTTCCTATTCTGCTTGACGGGTGAATCTCCGTAAAACATCTTTGTATGAAAAATGCCATTTCCCTTAGAAAACGTGTGTTGCCGGGGGGTGGGGAGAGTTCTTCAAACATCTCCCATCTGGTGAGCTTCTCATTCGCCAGTGTGGCCATGACCTAATTTACGGCTAAGGTCAGAGTACCTGTGTTTCCTTATCCTGCTATGTGCAACTCACCCCCAGAGCTGTGATCCTTCTAACTCAGGAATCTTTCCCCACGGAAGATGTTAATACCATTCCCCGAATTCTCTTCGTTGCGGTTTCTATGACTGCTTATAAACTTGTTTTTCAGGGTATGTTTTTAAAAGTGAAATAAATCATTTGACTTTCCCTTTGTAACGACATAGGAGGATGTTACAGGCGTTCTATATTCTGGAGGGAGGAAAAGTGCTCAAGTCAACATTCATTAGTCGCAGTTGGCTGACTGCTGTTGTCTAAGCCGGAGTGCTTTGCCTCCTAGACAGGTAGGGAGCAGAGAGGCTGGGGTGTTTTCTTGTCTTTCTATGCAGCGGTCCCGTGAGAAATAGCTCATGGTCGGAGGTGGAGGGGTGTGCCGATGTGCGAAGCGTTGTTCCCATTTCCCTAAGAAAATGTCTGTTATCAGTGTTTCCATCTCTCCAAGGCAGAATTCCAGGTGCAGAAAAACCAGAGATCTGCAAATTCTTCTGGCAGGCTCAGGTTTTAAAACACAACTCCACACTCTTTGCTGCGCGCACACATGTGAGCTCATGGGCAGAGGTTACGACACCGTGTGGGTTTGATTGAGCTGGAGTGGCGTGGGACACGTAGGTGACCTGAGCTGCAAAACCCACTGGGACAGCAACATTGGCAAAGTAACCCGGGAGGCCTTGGGGGGGGGGGGGGGGATAAGTGAGGCACTGCTGGGGGACGCTGCTCTCGGGCTTACAGGGTTCTACCTGCTTGTACGCCAGCTGTGGCTTTGTTTCTGGGTTATTTTCTCCTCTGTCTCGCATTCTGGTTGTAGAAGGTGGATTGCGCCACTTCCCCTGCCGTGTGGTCCAGAAAAGCCAGAAGGCGGCACCCTGGGCTCCTAGCAAAGTGGTCAAGAGGCTCAAATGGCTTCTCCCCCTCCACTTCCGGCTGCCCAGTCGAAGTCCTCTTTCTGTAGTCGTCTCTGTTTTCTCCCTCCACGTTCCGCCACGCTGGCCCGTAGACCGTGAAGGAGGGAGCAGTGGGTTGGACAGAGATGATGATTCCCATCGCTTCGCTCTGGTCTTCTCGGCCGTCCCCGGGCCAGTGGGGGAAGCCCCCTCCCTATTTGGAGGGGGTCTCCGGGCCCGCCCATGACCTCATCGCAGGCAGCCGGCGAGCTGGGGTGGCTGGCGGTGCGTGGCGCCTGAGTGGTACCCTGGGGATGGGTGCGGCCTGGAAATGCGCACTATGCCATGACGTGAGTGTTGGGGCTGCAGCGCCGGCTCCCTGCACCGGCTCCCAAGGAGGCTGGCGGCATCTCAGGAAGCCAAGCCCGCCAGGCCCCACCCCTGGGCCCCAAGCAGGACAAAAACAAAAAAGGGTTGGGGTTGCTAATGAAGCCCCGAGCCAACTGACTCACCCCAGGCGCCGTAATGAGACCTGGACAGTGCACTGGAAAGGACAGGTCAAGGTTGTCCCAAAAGGGCGCTGATGACAGAGGCCCAATGTGACCTAATGCGCCTCCTGGCCTAAGGAGAGAGAAGCAGCGGGAGGAGGCTTTTAACTGCCGAACTGCCGGATCGTGGGCCACGCTGTAGCGGCCACAAGCCAGCTTAGCCCCAGCTGTGGGCCACGGTGGCAAGTCTCAAATCCTGTGACCCTCATGTGGCAAGCCACAGGCTCAGGGATCAATGCTGAGAGGCGAGGCAATTCCACACAGGGTAACAGTGTCTGGTCTGTGCCCAATACTTTACCGAGACTCTTTGAACTTGGTCTTTGATGAGTGTAGAAGGATGAAGACACAGAGAGGGGCTTTGCAAACGGGTCTGCTGAAACCAAGAGGACTGCATTTGAACTAGACCTTGGTGGGCACGTCAGCTACCATGAGAAGGCTGGAAGGGAACTGTGTCCAGGCAGAGGTAGGCATGCAGAGGCACAGAGGCGCAAGGAACGTGGCTGCTCCCATAACCCAAGTAACTTAGGGGTGATGAGGCTGTATTTCCCAAGGCATGTCCCAAGGAACACTTGTTTCATGGGTTATTCCTAAGAGGAGCAACCAAAGTGTTTCCTGGTCAGGCATATTTGAGAATGTGAAGAGCTGTGCACCACAGTGAACCAGAGCTACAACAATAAGGTCACAAACACCTGACTTCGAATTCCAGCTGCAGCCCTGGATGTCCCTGTGAACTTGGGCCCATTCAGGCATCATTTTCTTTATCCATTAAATGACCGTGGTAATTATATTCGTCTTGTAGGGCATTCTGAGGATTAAGGGAACAGCATACTGTAAGCAAAGTGCCTGGTGGATGATGGGAGCTTGATGACTGTCAGCTCTTCTTGTTGGCTGTTAAACACTTCTTTCTCGACTGTAGGACTTCTCTGATGTTTTAGCTGGGTACTGTGTCCTGACTCTCCTTGAGTGGGGCATTAGACTCTAATGCTTTCCAAACTCATCTAACCATGACACCAATTTTTCCTCCAAAAAATATCACACAGACCATGAAATACTTGCTGGAAGGTGGTGCGGTTGAGTTGGCCCAGTGAGTTGAGGTCACAAGTCCTCCAAGAGCACAGAGTCTCTTGAGATTTAATTGGGATGTGCCAATCTCCACTAGCCGCTTCACAAATGTCAACAACTGGGCATCTCGTATCTTAGGAAATTGCCTGTTTGAAAAACTATTGTTAACCTTTAGAAGGGAGAGAAATGTGACAGCAAAGTAAATTCTTGTCAGTAATTTCACACTGAACTGTCAGCCTTTGCCTACAGTTTGAGGACCTGCTGTGTAGAGGACAATGCAAAAGGGAGAACCTAGGAGAAAACATGATCCCACCTTCAAGGAGCTATCAAAAGAATGGGGGAAATAAACCACGTGTTTAATATCCAAAATTCAAGGTCAGATACCACAAGAGAGAACATGAGAGGCTCAAAGGGAACTCAAAGGGAATTCAAAGAGTTGACCACAGGTGCCTGGATTAGCCAGAATAATGAGCTACATTCTTTGATGTGTGTCATGTATATGGAACTGTGCCAAATTTAATTCCCCACGAGGTAGCTGTCGATTCATCCATTTCACAGATAAGAAAACTGAGCCCCAGAGCAATTCAGTCCAGAATTTCTGCCTGGTGTCTTTCACGCACCAATAGGCAAAGCAGGGGTCTAGAACTCGGGCCCCTCACCCAGGAAGACGCCTCAGAGGAGGGAATGTGTCATTGGTCTTGAAGGACGGATAAGGACTGGTGGGAGGGGGCGCGTTCTGAGTGGAGAGAAGAATATTAGCAGAAGCGTGGGAGAGGACAGCACGGGGAACAGCAAGAAAACAGCGCTGGCAGGACAAAGTGCAGGCGCAGAGACGGGAGAAAGATGAGCTAGGAAGACTGGGCTGGAATCAGATCATAGCAAGCCTTGAATGCCAAACCACAGAGTTTGGATTTTTTCGTGGAATAATCACGAAAGGTTTGTAAACAAGAAAGCAACATGATGAGAACAATGATTTAGGATGTTTAATCAGTGCGCAGCAGGGGCAGAGAGCCCACTTCCCCTTAGGAGGCTAGTGTGTCCAGGCAGGAGACCGCGGCAGTGGCTGCTCTCACAGCCGTTAAGGGGTGGAGGCACACATTCGGCTCAGCTGCACCAAGGCCTTGACCATCACAAAAATCTTTCAAAATAACATCCTCGCTAAATCCAAATTCCACATGGGCCTCAATAGCAACACGAGAGGGGATGGAAATGAGGGAGTGTGGCGGGGGCCAGTTGACCTGTGAGAGCCCTCGCTCCTCTCCCACTTCATGAGATAACGCTCGCAGCACTTTTATGGAAATCATTAACTATATAGTTCCCTATTTGATCACCAAGTCCCAGACCCCTCCTTCATACCAAGCAGGCATATTTCCAAAAGAACTTTAGGGCCTACAAAAGTTTTATGAGTTTACAGCTAAAGCAATTACATATTAATGGTATTGGTATGCAACCACTGGGGGAGGGCGCATGTTAATATAGACTTTCAGGAGAAATTCGTATCCATCCTCCTGGCCATCTGCCTTTTGCAGACTTTACTGTCTTTCTCTGCGGACTGAGAACTCTTCCTGCAGTTTGTACCATGTAGGATGCGGTAGGGCTTTTGGATGATGGTTCCCTGTGTTGGAGTCCTATGACTTCCTGCAGCTCCTACACAGGTGGCATGCTCCCGGAAAGAAAACACCCATTCGCGTTTTGATTCTGTCTGAATCTTCATGTATAAACACAAGTCTGCAAGAGAGATCACATTTCTTTATTTTCTTTAATTCCATTTAAATCTGATTCGAAGAGACCATGCCAGCAGGAACTTTAGTTACAGAAATTAGTGGTGCACCTGCCTCCATTTTCTAAACCAGCATCAGACAAAGACTCTGACAGGTCTTTTATGTTCGTCAGGCCTGCTCTTATAAATGATCTATCCTTTTGATGTCTGTGGATTCTGGTTTCGTACCTTCCTTGGGAATCGAGGATCACTATCAAGCTCGGGAACCTGATGTCTGGGCAGACCCAGGAAGCCCTCCGCTCATAGAGTGAGCACTTCTTCTTCAGATGCCCTGACCCCTGCCCTTCCAGGTGCAGGACCATCTGCCATCAACAGGCCTTTTCGCTGCTCCCCAACACATACTTGGACTTAGACTTTCTGAAAAGAAGTGTTGTTTTCAAGACACTTCTGCGTCCTGCTCTGAAAAACCCCTGAAACAAGGCAATATTCTTGAAATAGGCAGCCCTCCTGTGAGGGTGAGTTGGGAATGGTGAATAACACAAATCATCATTCCTCTTAAGTGATCCTGTCACACACCTAATAAGTTTTCAACAATCAGCAGTGAAACTGTGTCCCAGATGATGATACAGGGACTCCTTCAGAGTTATTCCGTCTGTCTCCGGAGGAGATATTTACTGGGATCAGGTTAAGTATCTTTTCATGAAGTCTCTACCTGGTGCCAGGACTGTATTTATCCTGTCTCTGTGTCCCCAACTCGTGTTGTGCCTGCCTCCAAAACCTACACCCTTTTTGCCTACTGCCATGGGTACGCCCACAAAGGATTCCTTATTTTCTGTAGAAATCTGGTGCTTTGGTCTTGACTAATCCTTCAATAACCATTTCCAATTAAAATTTAATTTAAGTGGAGAAAGGTTCCCTCCCGTAAACACAGCATGACTGCTTGATGTGGTAATAAACGGGAGGGGTTCCTTCGGCCATCTTTGCATCTGTCTGCAAGGTGGCAGACTCAGCCTACAGCAGAGAGGACAGCAAGGGAAAGCACCTTGTCCAAGGCCACGGAGTTAGCGGAGACCTCAAACTACAAAATGTGGGAAATGGAATCAAATGATGGGTTAATGGTGAATTTTGGTGCAAAAATTATGAAATGCGTGCATCGTCTTTTTTTTTTTTTTTTTTTTTTTTTTTGGACAAGCAGAGTGGACAGTGAGAGAGAGACAGAGAGAAAGGTCTTCCTTTGCCGTTGGTTCACCCACCAATGGCCGCTGCAGACGGCGCACCGCGCCGATCCGATGGCAGAAGCCAGGTGCTTCTCCTGGTCTCCCATGGGGTGCAGGGCCCAAGCACTTGGGCCATCCTCCACTGCCCTCCCGGGCCACAGCAGAGAGCTGGCCTGGAAGAGGGGCAACCGGAACAGAATCCGGTGCCCCGACCGGGACTAGAACCCAGTGTGCCTTTGCCACAAGGTGGAAGATTAGCCTATTGAGCCATGGCACAGGCCCGTCTTTTCATAATGTGCATGTCCATAAACATTCTGAAGACGCCTCACCCATGTTCGTCTGACTTCTGCCTCAAAGTCAAAAGAAGGAAGTTGGTCCTACTTAATGAAAGGCTAATTATAGACCAGTGTTAGACATTTATAGTTTTAGGGTCCTGACATACTGCCAATCACAGAAAGCCATAGCTAATGTAGTTGCCTCAAAATACATCCTCCCAGACATACTCAGATAATATTTTATTTATTCGACAGGTAGAGTTAAAGACAGTGAGAAAGAGAGAGAGACAGAGAAAGGTCTTCCTTCTGTTGGTTCACTCACCAAATGGCCACCACGGTCGGCGCTGTGCCAGTCGGAAGCCAGGAGCCAGGTGCTTCTTCCTGGTCTCCTATGTGGGTGCAGGGGCCCAAACACTTGGGCCATCTTCCACTGCCCCCCCCCCCGCCCCGGGGCCACAGCAGAGAGCTGGACTGGAGAAAGAGCAGCCGGGACTAGAACCTGGTGCAGCAGGTGGAGAATTTACCAAGTGAGCCACAGCATCAGCCCCCACTCAGACAATATTTGAGAGTTGTCATTAGAACACTAATTGGCTACCTACAGGAAAGAGTTAACTCCCTGAAATCGGTTAAGTGATTTGTTTCACTTTATTGTGCACACCGTTAATTTATTTAGAAATGACTGTGTATAAAGTAATTTTTGTCCCATCCCACTCTAAAATCTGATTTGACAACAAAGGAACCTTAGTTAAGGTATTCTTGGAATGTATTAGAATCACCCACCCACTCTGTCCCAGGTGTCTCTGTCAAGGTTGTTAGCAGCTCCTCTCTTCCTTCACAATAAACCACATAGTCCCTGACATGGTCTTGGGGTGTGATGATTTCACTGTGTCCTCTACAGTTGCCAGAACTATACGAAACAAACCTTTCTTCTTTGTTAACTACTCCGTCTCAAGTATTCTACCTTAGCAACACAAAATGGACCAAGATGGGAGCTTTGGAAATTTGTCTCATGATCTTCTGTCTGCCTTCACCCGTGGCTCTCCCTGGAGTCACCCATTACCTGTGCACACTCCCTCCACAGCTTCTTGGGTGGCCCTCTTCACTACTCAACACAGGTCCACAGCATCTGAGCCTATTCCCTTGCCTCTGTATAAAATATGTTGAACCATATAAAATCGCTGACATCCAGCCATTTGTTACCAACAACAACAACAAAAAAATGGCAACTCCATGTGATTCTAATATAAACTGGAGGCACTAAGAAAAACTCTCATTTCTGGAAGACAATTTATGTATCAGGCTCTGAAATATAACAAAAATGTTTTCAGTGCCTTACTGTTTGTCTGGGAGGCTGAGGTGGAATGATATCCAAACAGACTTTTAGAATTTAAGCTGCAGATGCCACCTTCAATTTCAACGCCAGCAGAGGTCAAACATGCATCGTTAATAAAGCCACTCCTTCACTTAAACATCGCTAGTCTCCAGGAAGTTCTTGATCATGCCAGAATCGGATCCTTTTTCGCATCTCCCGATTGGTCCTATTCTGCTTTTAGCAGTAGCAAGGAAAGGCCCTCTCTTCCCTGGGTTTTAAATACTTGAAGGCTGCCCCCTCTGCCTTCCCCACCCTCCATTGGTGCCTCTCTGTGCTTGATACGCATACCCCTTTCGAAACAAGCTTCTGGCTTGATTCCCAGACTCGGAATGGCTTGCGTGTCTCATGCCACCTCGATCCTCGCTGTCCTGAGCTGGAGAATGGCTGCCTGAATCCCCGTGTTAACAAAGAAGCTGGGGACACTGCTGTGGTGCAGAGGGTTAAGCTGCCACCTGCGATGCCCGCATCCCCTATGCACACTGGGTTGGGTCCCTGCTGATCCACTTCAGATCCAGCTCTTTGTTAATGCACCTGGGAAAGGAGCAGAAGATGGCCCAAGTGTTTGGATCCCTACACTCACATGTGAGGCCCAGGTGGAGTTCCAGGCTTCTGGCTTCAGCCTAGCCCAGCTCAGGCCATTGCAGCCATTTGGGTGGTGAGTCAACCAGTGGATGGAAGATATCCTTCCCCTCTTAATTCTGCCTTGCAGAGAAATACGTATTTTAAAAAAGAGAGAGGGAGGGGGAGAGAAAGAATCCAATTTAGGGTTAGCAAGAGAGCATCAAGAGTTCAATTAGTTGCCAGTGCCATGGCTCACTAGGCTAATCCTCCACCTGCGGCGCCGGCACACTGGGTTCTAGTCCTAGTCGGGGCGCCGGATTCTGTCCTGGTTGCTCCTCTTCCAGTCCAGCTCTCTACTGTGGCTCGGGAGTGCAGTGGAGGATGGCCCAAGTGCTTGGGCCCTGCACCTGCATGGGAGACCAGGGTGAGGCACCTGGCTCCTGGCTTCGGATCGGCACAGCACACCGGCCTCAATGAGCCGGCTGTAACGGCCACTTGGGGGGGGTGAACTAACGGAAAAAGGAAAACCTTTCTCTCTGTCTCTCTCTCTCACTGTCTAACTCTGCCTGTTAAAAATAAATAAATAAAAAAGAGTTTGATTAGTGAGCTGTCAAGAAGTATCAGATATGTGCCAGGGCTGCGATAACCTCTACTTTGGAGGTCATCTGACAGCCCACAGTGCAGGGGAACGACCCGCATCTCTGATCCAAATGCTCCATTTTCCCTAATTGCCATGTGCACCAGCCTCACTAGTAAGTTCATCTCATACAAGGGACGCCTGAAACATTCAGATTATTTCTTAAACTTAGTTGCAACAAAACCTGTTTTCATCCATGTTGTGATGCCGCTTTTCGTCACAGTTAACTAAAAAGAATGAAGGTCCTGGGACTAAGAACTGTTTGTGCGTCTGTTTCAGCCTTAAGTCTCCCTGGCTGTGTGATTGCACCCAAGTTACTGGAACTCTCTGAACCTCTGTTTGTTCATCTTTGAAAATGGTCATAATATGTACTGGCCTGCATCCCATATAGGCATCGGGTTCTAGTCCCAGTTGCTCCTCTTCCAGTCCAGCTCTCTGCTGTGGCCCGCTTGGGCGACTGCACCCATGTCGGAGACCAGAAGGAAGCACCTGGCTCCTGGCTTCAGATGGGCGTAGCTCTGGCCGTGGTGGCCATTTAGGGGGTGAACCAACAGAAGGAAGACCTTACTCTCTGTCTCTCTCTCTCTCACTGCCTAATTTTATCTGTCAAATAAAAAAAAAAAAAGTGAAATACAAATGCTGCAAATGCCAGCTACTCTTTCCCTAGACCTCTTTGTTATGATAGATTTCTTCTCTCTGTACAAATTAGCACTTAACTGGGGATTAAAAACAAAAGTACAACCAAGAAGATTGAACACACACTAGAAATTTAGTGAATGCACTCTTATGTGAGTGTAGACATGTCCAGAGAGAGAATTTTAGCCAAGTTGAAAATATTTCCACACTGCTGTGAAAGCAGAGTGGCAAGCAGGCTCCAGACCAGTGCTCCCAGCTTGCTTTGATTACACTGGTGTCCCGTACCTGTAGTTTCCTGTTCCACACTTTCACTGTGCTCTAATCCCGCTCTGCAGCCCACAATAAATAGAAATCTCAGACATAAGGAATTCTTAAGTTCCGAGTAGCACAATGAACTCTTTCATTGTCCCACTCTGCCTCAACTGAGACAGGAGTCATCACTTTGTCCAGTGTGTCCACACCATATATGCCACCCACCCATCACTTAGCAGTGCTCTGGGCTCCCAATCTGCCTATCATAGTATTGCAGTGCTAGTCTTCAAGTAACACTTATCTTATTTAATAATGGCCTCAGGGCCAAACTTTTACTACAATACATTGTTATTATTGTTGCCATTATTGAAATTATTTTTATTAAAATTTTTGCTTCATTGTTAGTTACTGTTAATCTCTTACTATGCATAATTTGTAAACTCAATTTTATCATAAATATGTTTATATAGAAAAAAGTGTGTATGTTAGTTTTGAGGTTTCGAATAGCCACTAGGGTCTTACAGTGTGTCCCCCACAAATAAGGGCAGTGGATTCAAGGCTTCAGGTGTTTGGCTTGGATGATGTATTCTTGCCAGTTGCTCACACAATTCTATATTGTTGCCTAACACTTTTTTCTGCACAAGAAAATATAATTTCCCAGGGTTACGTTAGCAGTAAGACGTAGCGTAGCTCTAGGCAATAAGTCAGAGGCTACCTCCCTAACCCTGGGGACCAAGCAGTCAATGCACATGTGTGGATAAGCATGGCAGAGACTGCAGAGAGCTAGGATCCCATGCTCCACCAGAAAGGCTGGTCACCCTCAGCTGGCCCTAGGGGAAACGTGGCTCAGCTGTGCCAGATGTTCAGCATTTCAAGAAAACCCATGTATTTGCATGCTTTCATGAAATGTTATTATGCCAAAAGACTGGCTAGGATATACATTTGACCCAGTAGTTAAGTGCCACTTGGGACACCCACACCCCGTATTAGATTGCCTGGATTGGAATCTCAGCAACACTCCCAAATCCAGCTTTCTGGTAACACACACCCTGGGAGAAAGCCATGTGATCGCTCAAGTAGTTGGGCTCCTGTCACCCACGTGGAGGACCCAGATTGTCTTCACAGCTCCTGGCTTGGCCTGTTCCAGCCTCGGCTGTTACAGGCATTTGAGGAGTAGATGGGAGGTCCCTCTCTCTCTCTCCCTTTAAAATAAATCTAAAAATATATAAAATAATGTCTGTGTGTTTGACCTTTAGAAATGGTGATTTCCTATGATTCAATACAGTATCATCTGGAGACATAAAAAGAGTCCCATGTTCCTGCTATGTGAGAAATCTCCAGAGCCTTTGCAATGATAAAGTTGAGGACATTTCAAAAAGTTCATGGGAAAATGAAATTAAAATATTTAAAAATAATGTTTATTCTAGTAAAAAAAATTGAAACCCATGCATATGAGAAGGCTTCAAAAAACTCATGGAAAATACATATCAGAGAGAACTATGCAGGGATTTCAAAACTTTTTTGCACCAAAGTAAATGTATCTTTTTTTTTATAACGCTTTTATTTAAAGAATATAAATTTCCAAAATACAGCTTATAGATTACAATGGCTTCCCCCCCCCATAACTCCCCCCCCCCCGGCAACCCTCCCCTTTCCCCTTGCTTCACATCAAGATTCATTTTCAATTCTCTTTATATACAGAAGATCAGTTTACTATATATTAAGTAAAGATTTCAACAGTTTGCCTTCACATAGCAACACAAAGTGAAAAATACTGTTGGAGTACTAGTTATAGTATTAATTCACAATGTATAGCACATTAAGGACAGAGATCCTACATGATATATTTTTTTAAAAAATTGATTAATTTTCTAGGCAATTTCCAATTTAACACCAAGATTTTTTTTTTTTTTACGTCTCATGTGGGATCTGTCCTTAATGTGTTTTCCAATGTGAAGTAATGCTATAACTAGCACTGAAACAGTATTTTACACTTTGTGTTTCTGTGTGGGTGCAAACTGATGAAATCTTTACTTAGTATATACGGAATCAATCTTCTGTATATAGATAATTAAAAAATGAAAAAATCTTGGTGTATCTTTTTATTCTATGTTTCCAGTAACTTTGGATAAATGTGCACATGCATGGGTCTATCATGCCCCACCCCCACCCCATGACAGGAGACAGCAGGAGGCACTCCTGGCTCGGAAGGCAGAGTTATGGGCAAACCCTCAACACCCCTGCAAAGTGGATGATATGTTTGTCCCTATTTTGCAAGGAAGACTGAAGACTCACTCTCTACTGGAGCGATTTGTGGCCCTGCACACCTGCTGGCCTACAGAGCCGGGGTCCTCCAGTTTCCTAGCAGGCAAGGCTGCAGGACACAGTGTGACGTGTGTGCTCCAGTGCTGGAGACTGGAGCAGATGAAGATCCTCCTGACCTCTCTTGGCAACTTCCAACCTCCACATCACTACCCCTTCTGCAGAGTTGCCTCTCCTGCACTTTCTCTTCTTCCTGGTCTTACCTGGTCCTATTTCCACCCAGCCCCATTCCTCCAGCCATCTCCCTCCTCCTGTCCTGTTCTCTGCTCCCCCAGGATCTCTGTCCTCACATCACCCTTAAACCTCTCGTCTTCACACCCTCTCCTCCTAGTTCTCTCTTCTCTGCTTTCCCATCCTATTTCATGGCAACCAGCATCTTCTCTCAATTCCTTTCTTCTCATTTCATTGCTTCTCTGTGTTTTTGCCACATTTTCCCCCAAGTCTGGATGCCTTTCCTTTGTTTGCATGTGTGCTTGATCCCCTGCAGCGTATGCGCCGCTGGGTAACATACATGCCTAGCAAAATGCCTGGTGCATAGAAGAATTCCATTAAGTGTCAGTTGGCCTCTTCTATAAATGTTCTGGGCAAATTGAAAGAAATGTGCAAAACAAAGCAGTTTAAATGGAAACAGAAAATCAAAGCCATGAGGAGGAGGAGGAGCTAACTATGTGAACCAAAGGACCAAGCTGGTTACTGGAGTTGAGCATAAAATTGCACTTCCTGCAGCCACACCCTGATACTTTTCAGATGCAAGTGACCCCTGTGGTCTCGGATCTGTTCAGGGTCAGAGGACCCCTTTCTGTTGCTGCGACTCTGGCCCTGCCTTGGAACAAATTTGTCTTCTTTATCTCACTTTTATGTTCAGCAATCCCTTAATCTCTCACGGAACATCCCGTGTTGCCCTGCGTGACAACCTCGCTCAAATCCTGCTTAGAAATGCTGCTGTGTGTAGCAAGGAATAGGAGTCTTACAGCAAAGGCAGTTGACAGCTGAAGCTGTTGCAAGGCTGTGGCTGAGGGAGATCTGTAAATCCTGGTTAACCAGAAAGCTTACTGGACGCAGCCTCAGGCTGCAGCAGAGTGGTTCATGTGCAGAAAGGATCACATAAAGGAAGCAAAGAAAGAAGGAAGGGAAAGTTCATCCCCGTCTGTTTCCATTTTTCCCTAGAGTGACTCATTTTCTTCGTGCTTTGTCCTTCCTCACCCTGGATTCTTACTGTTCGCATCACCTTCCCTTGGACTGAGTTCTGGTTTTTGCTGCGCTCCCTCTAGCTGGACTTCTGAGGAAATTTCCAAGATCTTTTGGTAACACCTTGGGATTCTGATCCTAAGAGGCAGCAAAGTATAGGCTGGCCCTGAAGCTAGGACAGATCTGGGGGAGACCCCAGCTCTGTCATTTTCCAGACTGTGTCATGGAACAATGAACGTCTCCTCCCTTCATTTCCTTGGTATAAACAAATGAGGATAATATTATCCATCTCATTAGACTTGTGGAAAGAATTAAGGGAGATAATGTGCTGCTCTATAAATTACAGCTAATGCTAAAAATCCTGTTTCAATTGCAGGAATGGAAGAGAAAGCAGGGTGATATGCGGGGTGTTGTCCCAGTCTCCCTCCTTAGTTTTCCTTCTCCCTCCCTCCTTCCTTCTCTCCCTCCCTCCCTCCCTCCCTCCCTCTCCCCTTTCTTCCTTCCTGTTTTCCTTCCATTTCTCTTCCCCCATAACCTCCCAGCGTGAATACACATTCTGTAAGCTTTCTATCTGAACAAAACTCATTTATTTTCTTTAACAGCCCATAACAACAACCCCAACTGCAAACTCCCTTCACTGTCAGACTTACTTCATCTACTCCAGAAAGCAACAGGATTTCAATGAGATCCTGAGATTTAGAAGTGTTGGTGCGTGGGGAAGCAGCATCATGAGATTACATAAACAGAAAAGAGCAGGAAATTTCACTGTGGTCTTCAATCTTGGCTGCACCTTAACGATCAGTGAGGCAGCTTGGAAAAAGCTCAGGCTGCACCCAAGAACATTACGTCAGTCTCTGGAGGTGAGATCCAGGCTTAAACCATGCTTTAGAGCTCCCACAGGTGATTCTAACATGCAGCCAAGGCAGAGAGCTGCTGCTTTAGGGGAGGCGGCAAGCCCATGGCGGGGCTGACAGGGCTGTGTGCTCTGTGACAGGTATGAGGACATCAGCACTTTTCTGGAGACTTCAGGAGATTGGAAGAGATGCAATGGGGCACGAAAGGAAGTAGAGTGGCTAGGGAGGGGCTGTAGCACTGGTGGCTGATCCTGCAACAGGGAAACACAGGGAAGGAAGGGAGGGAGTAGAACAGAGCTGAGGACTCAGCAAAGGCAACTTAACTTGGTTTTAGAATTTGAGATACCTACATGTACTGGAGCCAAAGGTGAGTCAACCGTATCTTGTAAGTTTGCAAGCTCTGGAAGATGTTTGCCTCCACCCAACAGGTTGATGAGGGATATTGACCACATATGTCCCTCGAGCTACACCCCACTATGCACTTCCTTTAAACTGCCCTTGATGACATTTCCTACTGCATGTCAGATGTATCTCTTGATTACCTCCCTTCATCCTTATGCAAACACTGTAAAGTAGTTGCAACCCATTCAGCAGAGGAGGAAATGGGATTCAGAGAAGCTCTGTTGTCATTTGCCCGAAGTCACTAAGTGGCAAGCCAGGATTCAAGCTTGAGTCTGTACAACCCAGGGCCCCGTCATCTTTTCACCCAGCCACTTCCAGGATAAAGTACTAATCCAATCCTTGGCAAGCTGTGTGCTTCCTTCTAAACTTCTAAAGGACCCTACAAGATAATGTGCCTACACTGTGGCCCTTCAAAGAAAGTGAATGGAAGTGAAAATGTGCCCCAGGCGGCAGCTTCACCTTCCAGATGCAAATGGGCTTGAGCAAGGTTCAAAGCTTTTCAGAGAGCGGTGAGTGAACAGGAGATCTGGAGTGGAGCAGCCAGAATCGGGATTGCCTATAACAGACACTAATTGAAAAATGCAGCACCTTGAGCTACAGAGAGTTGGGTTTGGCCACTCTCGGCACTGCTGTGTCCATTATCTGCCCACTCCTTTCTCCTTCCCTGGATGTGGTCTTTGCCAACATCTGCCTGCCAGATCATCCCACACGTGCCAGCTCATATGCCTGCTTCTCTAGCTGAAAGCAAATCTTCACATCCCTTAATTATCCCTGAAAACTGATGCCTGTTTGCAAGTATTATTTCCCTCATATATCCAGGCATTTATGATCCTCAGGCCTGCTTTGATTTCTAGAATATTAGCTTGGAAAAAAAATAAAATCTAATAAAAAATACAATATTAGCTCTAAATAGCTGCATAATCTATGTCGATGAGATGATTTCCATTTGGTCTGCAGACTGGAGATCTTAGGATTCGTTATTCTTTGCACTGAGACAGCAGAGGGAACAAAATAACATTTCCCTTCCAATGAAAAGACCTCCAGTCCTGGAAATTGCTGATGCAATGTCCGCTTAACAGAGTCAGTGACATTTCATGTTGGCCTAAAAAACATCTTTAAAACTTATATTTTAAAAGAAATTGGCCTGCAAGTTCATTCCAGGACAAGTTTTAGAATCTTTGAGAATAAAGTTGGGTAGGCCCGTCAGAGAGACTGTTTACTTTGGACAGACAAATGGCCAACGTGCACACGAAAGGGAAAATTGAGTATTTTCTTTTTGGCTCATATTTTCTTCAAAAGTTGGTCTAACATGAATTAGGGGGAAGCCACAGAACACACCCATAAAACACAAGCACCTCAAATAGAGCTCATGTCTCAGAGCAGTTTCCCTGGGACCTTGCTGCAGTTTACACAAGGTAGCTGCTGGTGACATCCCTGGTCGATGACAAAAGCCATCAGCAGGAAGGAGAGACAAGCATCTCCTGGGATCCATCTTTTGTCTGGCTAGAGCCCTTGGTCCTGATTGAACGATGCATGAACGTGAGTTCATTCAGATCTGCAAATTCCTGCAGGAGGTGAAGGAACTGGACCACATGGCTAGAGCGAGACCAGAACTCCCATTTGTTCAAAATGTGCTTGAATCAATGAATGATGGAATAACAACAGTAACAAAGAAAGAAGTATATTACACAATGGATCCAGTGGGCCTGATGCATTCTATCCCTGGAGCATTAGGAGCAGGTGTTTTGTTGCATCTGGAGTTTGAGGCAAGGTGCATTTCGGCATCCGTCCTTCTCTTTCTCCACAGCTGGGGGAAATGAGGCTGAGGGGTCCCAGACCTCACAGAAGAGGATGCCTGGATCGTGAGGGAGAGAGGGGATATGCAGAGACAGCAGAGGCCAGGAGGAAAGGATGCGTGCACAGAGTTCTCGGCGCACACCAAGTAGGCCTATTTGATTGGAAAAGAATATTCTAGAAAGAAGGTAGTATGATAAAAGTTAGATTGGGGGTAGTATGATAAAAGTTAGATTGGGGGGTGGAGAGGGTGGAGAGTACTCCATGGCACAGTGGGTTAAGCCACCAATGCCAGCATCCCACATTGGAGTGTCAGTTCAAGTCTGGGCTGCTCTGCTTCCATTCAGGCTCCTTGCTACTGCAACTGAGAAAGCAGCAGCAGATGACCCAAGTGCTTGGGACCCTGCCGCCTATGTGGGAAACCTGGATGGAGTTAAAGGGTCCTGGCTTTGGCAGGGGCTTGCAGCCAGTTAGGGAGTGAACTGATAAATGGATTCTCTCTCTCTCTCCCACCCTTCCTCCCTCTCTCTCTCTCTCCCTTTCAAATAATAAATAAATCTTTTTTAGAAACTTATCAAAGAGTTCAATCTGAGGAAGGAGAGTAGCAGAGAGGCAATTCTGACTATTCTGAAGGAAGTGAGAAGCTATCAAAGGTTTTCAAGTGAGAGAGACACAGGTGGGTAGC
Source organism: Sylvilagus floridanus (assembly GCA_949820135.1). Classification (NCBI taxonomy): domain Eukaryota; kingdom Metazoa; phylum Chordata; class Mammalia; order Lagomorpha; family Leporidae; genus Sylvilagus; species Sylvilagus floridanus. The sequence continues at coordinate 9,800,090 of OX463242.1, forward strand.
AGAGTTTCAGAGAAGTCAGCTGCGGCTTGGCAGAGGACTGGGAGCCGGGAGGCTGGAACGGTGACACCCTGCAGTAGCTTGGAAGCTATGGTGCTCTGTGGCCCTGCGTGTCCTCCGAGTCCTGCTTGGCTCTGTCCTGGAAGCTGTTCTGATACAACAGCATCTTCAGACTGCCCGGGCTCTGCCTGCTGCAGCTCACGTTGAGTGATCTAAATTCTCTCAGCTTCTGACGTAGAGATGTCATCAAGACGTTGAGTGCATTCCAGGAAATCTTTCAGGGGAGAACTCACTATAAAGATCCCCCCCCCCCATGACACACAAGTTGACCCTGGGAAGCAAAGAGATGATGAGGGGAAAACCGCAGCGGGGGGAAATGAGATCCCCCCCCCAATTGCTCTAAGACATAAATTTAAATTATGGACCCCGGAGAAGAAATGACACCATATGAGGCGCTCACTGGAACATTGCTAAGCCTTAAAGGATGATTTTCCATAGAAACAGGGCCTCAACCCACCCCTGCTCGTATATGCACATGTGGTCACCCTTGATTCCTGCTTTTATTAGAGTTATCTGCAGAGATCAGCGCACCGGGACTTTCCTAGCCAGGGCATGCTTTGGGGGTAATGGCTGCATGCTGTTTACAGGTTGTAAAAATTCAAGAAGGCTCTGTCTGTCGGGGAATTAGAACTGAACCCGAGTTCACTTCTTAGCCACGTGACCCTGGGCAAGTTCACTCAACTGCAGAAACCCCAGGCTCTGATGAAACAGTAGATAGGACAGCGTCTTACTCTAAGTAAAGAATTGACGGAGCAGAGAGTAGGGTCATTAATCAATGCCAGCAACACCAGAGCTGGGTAAAGACCTGAGAAACCAGAGCTCAAATGGCCTACCCAAAAAAAGATGCCAGCTACACAACCCCACCCACCCATTTGCTGCCACAAGAGAAGGCAGAGGGATTTTTATGTGAAATCTCCCAGTTTTTAAATAATAGCGACTAATTCAGAACATTTGTTAAACCTCAAACTAAACCAAATTTGCTTGCTGGTTTGCAAACAAGGACTAGCAGTTTACAAGTTGTCATAGATATTGAGATCATGCACAGAGAAACACCCACAGAGCCAGCTCAAAACCCCTTTCTGCCACTTGCTAGTTGTGTGTGCTTGAACACATTCTCCAAAGCTTGCATTTCTCACCCAAAAATTGTGGATCCTAAAGACAACCCACGAAGGGATGAATTCAAGTGCATAGCCCCCACTGATGAGAAAGAGGCTGGAGCCCCTGGCTGTACCAGACATTAATCCTTTGGGTGGGAGACTAGAGCAATTGTTTTGATCAAAGTCCCCTTCTGTAATGCTCAATAAATAGCAACAACTATTTTCAGGGCTCAATCAAGATTTGTCTCTTGCGCCCACTCATCACCATCCAGAATGGCTTTCATGCCATTTGAAACCACGCTCTGTGTTAAGACAGACAACATATGAGAAGGAGCAAGGCCAACCACTAACGGATGTGTGGCATTCGAATGACTCATCACAAGACAAGGCAGAGGGTAAGAGCCGCCTGAGAGGTACAGAAGAAACACAGGGGCAAGACGTGTGGAAGAGCAGAAGTAGGTGTAGGCTTCTGCATCTAAGCCAGGACTAGAGAGCTAGGAGTGGACAGAGTGGGTTTGTGCACTTCCAGCCAGCGCAGTTGTACTGTGCTCACAAGCGGCCCCAGGCTTGGCCTGTGCTCTCTGTCTTCCAATAGTCTTAGTTGTGCCTTTGTGTCTTGCAAGTCAAGTGGGATGGGGCCATGGAATATCCACTGGAGGCTTAGGTTCTCGGTGCTCTGTTCCCTGTTCCTTCCCAGAAAACACTGCTACGCTCCTCTCCCACTGGAGGCCTGGGCACAGGCGTAAGAAAGGGCAGGCACCACAGACCAGGGTTCTCAGTCAATATCCTCATGCCGGAGGGAGCCACATAAAATAGCAAATAGCATGTAAAGAAGAGTGTAAAAACATTTATCTGGCTTTTCAAACAAAGGTCATACATTTTTTTTCTGTGGTGGGGTCATGAGTTATGTTACTGGTCCTAGAAGTGAGAAGTTATGTTGCTGGCCCTGGAGGTGGGGAGAATCTCTGGGAAAAGGATGGGTAGAGATGAAAGAAAGGTGGATCCATGCTACTAGCATTTTGAGTGACACAGTTCTACCTTGTCTCTAGGCCACCATGGGACACTTGGCATGCTAGCACACTTCCTCCCCCAAAGGTGTCAACAGAACCCAAATCCCTCCAAGAAAAGTGAGATATCATGTCCCAAATCCAGACAGGAAGAAAAACAAATGAACAAAGGAAATATTAGTGTAAGAAATAGGACTGTGGAATCATAAAAATCTTAGCATAGAAGGGACCTCAGAGGCTGTTGGTCAAACTCCACTGAAATCCCCAACAGGATACTCAGTACCTTCTTGAAGAGTCCTGGTGACTGACCCACCCAAAGCACTGTCAGAAGAGAGTCTGATCTCCAGTTCCAGAGATACAGCTAGAGTGGGATTCTTTTCCTTCTGAAGAACGGGTTTTGCCCAGAGACACAGCTTCACAGTGTATGATAAACACAAACAGGCATTCATACCTATCTGTAGCCTTACACACAGCCAAGAACCAAGGAGAGATTCTAGCCAGAGAAGGAAAACAAGGTTACAGTCCCTCACCTTTCCAGAAAGGGTCTGGCAGGTGGAGCAGCAGTGGTCTGTCCACCGAATGTGCCTTCAGGTGCTTCTGCTTGGACAGCCATCCATCCACTGGACGGAATCAAAACTTCCTTCAGAAAATAATCCACAGAAATAATGTGTAAACACACAGAGCTTTGAGACTGACTTTGGATTGACTGACCAGGCATCTGAGAGTTAAGTTCCATGGGCAAAAGAAACCTATCAGTCTTTTAAAAACACATTTATTTGTAGCAGTGGTGTTCTATAAAGTCATCACAAATGCTGAATTAGCCAATATTGAACCATTGCTTCTAGGGGAATTTAAGGGTTAGGTTCTTGGGAGCCTCTGATCATGACATTTTCAGCAGTCGATCATCACATAACCTTGCTATACACGTGTTTATGTTTAAGGACACCTTATTTCACATATGTTTTTAATTCATCAAACTCACAGCCAGCAGCCCTGTAACTCATGCCTGATTGAAGATTATCTAACACATATTTTCTCTGCAATCCACATCACAGCTTCTTGCACTTAGGAACACTAGAGAGAATCGCTCTTCTAGGGAGCCATTTTAAAATCGCCCAAAAGCAATGAATACTAAGAACAAAAATGAAAAACCAGGCACTTGCTTAGAGAATGAGTTGAAAGAGTAAGGCAGAACACATTTGTTTGATCTCAACAGTGCATATCTACAATGATCAGGAAGATATCATGAGTATTGATTTGGGATTACAAATAAACTTTAGCAAGGAGTTGAATTCTCAAGTACAGAATCTGAAAAATGAGGACTGATACTATCTCAAAGTTACTCACATGCTCACCCATCAAATGCAACATTTGCACTTAAACTTGGCCTTGCAGATCTCCAGTGAGGTCATAGCAGTCAGGTGCCTGAGACCCACAAGCCCTAGCAGACAGCACACTGTCAGAAGACAACAGAGGGCTCCGCTGAAAAGCTGGGCTTTTCTTTCCTGATGGGATGTAGACCCCAGATGGGATTATCCTGAGAGTCTTTCTAGGCCTTTACATAATCCATTTACATATTTTAGTATTAAGTTAAGAAACACTTCTTCCTATTAAAGCAGACATTTTCTGGAACTTCCATGAGTTGATCCTGGTTGTGTCCTTGGGAGCCACACAGAAGACCGCCAGCCTCCTCCCACAGGGCAATCGTTATATTTGAAGACACCCCCTGCTGCCTCTTCCAAAATGGCAACTTCCCTTGCTTGACATCTCCTCCCTCTGACTGTTCCTCATAGTTTCCTCAATTTCATCATCTTTGTCACTTTCTTGGGACATGCTCTAATCTTTCAGAAAGTAACTGCCATGTCCTGCTCAGCTCCCGCATAAAATGAGCAGCCTGAAACTCTGCTGTCAGGACAGCTCATTCCCAGTTTTCTGGAAAGTAAATGAGCAACATGTATGAAACTCATTGAAGTAATTGTTCCCTTCCGTGGGCCGCACTGTGGCATAATAGGAAAAGGAGCTGCCTGCAGCGCCAGCATCCCATATGGGCAGTGGTTCGAGTCCTGGCTGCTCCACTTCTGATCCCAGCTCCCTGTTAATGGCCTGAAAAGCAGCACAAGATGGACCAAGTACTTGGGTCCCTGACACCTACATGGGAGACCCAGAAGAAGTGCCTGGCTCCTGGCTCCTGGCTTCAGATCAGCCCAGCTCTTGTCATTATGGACATTTAGGGAGTGAACCATCCAATGGAAGATTCTCTCTCTCTCTCTCTCTCTCTCTCTCTCTCAATCTCTGTCTCTCCTCTCTCTGTAGCTCTGCCTTTCAAATAAATAAATAGATTTTTAAAAGCAATAATCATACCCTACCTGTCTTAACCCTTATCCTAAGAAAGTAATTATGGGTGTGTGCTAAAATTTAGTCAGAGGAATGTCTGTTACTGGTTTTTTTACCACTCAAACATGTAGAAACATTTAAAAATCCAAAGGTAGAACAACATTGAAGAAATTATGTCATATGCAAACAGCCATTATTAAATGTTATGTAAACATTTAAATGGTAATGTAAGTGAATCTGTATTCACTTTGAATGATCATAGTAGACAAGCTTATAAAGAATGAGTACAATATGATCACATTTTTATGAAAACATGCATCTAAATATATATGAAAAACATTCCCAAGAGATTAATCTAAGGTTGAGTGTATTCAAAGTGTTTCTCTTCTTTACCTATTATTTTCTGTAATAAGCTACTACACTGATAATACAGAAAAGCAATTCTGTTTGGCATTCAAAAGGATTAAATTAGACAACTTTTCCGTAGCGCCCTACTGCTTTGAGTATAAAGTCCAGTCACCCCGGCTGGGATGGAAGCTTGTCAGGATCACGCCTCCAGAGTTTCCTCACAGTCTTCACTGCACCTTCCACTTCAGCCCTACGGAACCACCCCAAGTTCTCAGAATCTGCTTTCCACGTTACACCTTCAGCTTGACACATGCCCCACGTTAAGGAACTGGCTTGGGAAGATCGTCCAAAATTACACAACTAATGAAAGGACAAAACCAGTCCATGTCTTTCTCTGAAGCTGCTGCTGCCTCTGCAGGATCAGAATGAAAGACGTGGACTGCCAAAGCGGGAATTTTCTAATTACGTTGGTGCCATAATGGCACGCGCCAGGTAACCACGTCTCATGTTCTCAGTACGATCCAAGGGAAGGCAAGCCCTGAAATATAGTTCCTTCCACTGCCACATACAGGAAGGTCAAAATCATGGCAGAAACCTGGTTCTCTTTTGGAGAAGAATTTCCTAGGCTATTCAGAGCAATATTTTAGCCAGACATTTAATCCCAGTTTGCAAACATAGGCCCAGGGTAGACAGATTTCGCTAATACAGTCTATTCCGACTTCTTTGTCTCTTTCACTATAAGAATTTAATATTGAATTTCAAAGCCTAAATGGCATAAATAAATTCCAGATGTCTTCTCAAATCCCTAAATCTCACAACAGACCAGAGAGGCTGTGCTATACGTGAATGAATGGTTACATTTAGTTCCCTGGGAAGCCCAAGCTATCTGCAGGCAATTCTTCAGCCATCCTCTACTAATGCCTTTGATTTTCCTAAGTTAGTTAGCTCAAGACTCACAGCTGTCTGATGAATATTCTGCTCTATTCCCCATCTCAAGGGGCAAAATAGCATCCTGGCAAAGATCAGGTCATAGAAACCACACTTCCTGGATTCCAATTCAGCAGAATGGCTTTGGGCAAGTCATTCAGCCTTTCTACTCCTGTTTTCTCATCTGCAAAACAGGGTTAAACTTAGTACCTATACTTCATAAGGTTATTGAGGAGATTAATGAGCTAACAATTTAAAAATTTTAGTGTAGTACAATCACAGAGAAAATGCCCACACTCATTACCTCAGAGGGTGTGTGTGTGTGTGTGTGTGTGTGTGTGTGAGAGAGAGAGAGAGAGAGAGAGAGAGAGAGCGAGCTGACATAGGAGGTCTTTGATGGCTAGGAAATTCCCATCCCTTCTTCCTACCGGTAAAACAGCACCAATTCCCCTTTGCTTTAATAGGATTCTCCTCCTTTTATGAGGGACTAATCTCCTAAATTCAGGTCACAGATCCCTCCCCAAAGCCTGACCCAGCCCTGACTTCTACCTGAGTCAGCATTCCTAACCATTGTGCCGAACTCATGCTGTCTTACCAACTGCACATGCAGCACAGCTCCACTCATGAGACTATAAAATTTCTCCCCTCAGATGAGATTTCTTGATATAGCTTCATGTCTCCAATTAATTAAAGACCAAATCTGTTTAACACCAATGCACTTGTCATAAGTGATCAAAAAAATTAATAGTTTTCTTCCTTCTTACCCAATCCCTATTAAAAATTGGCACCTGTGTTTGCAAGACACAATTACAGGCATGAAAGACCTTCATTACTAATCTTCAATGGAGAATTTACAGTCCATATATCCTTCAGCATCTCAGTTTCACACCTCTGAACCATGTATTAGTGCCAGATGGCAACTGGACAAGCTTGGCGCCATTTCACACTTGGCATTAGCTTTTCACCTTGCAATAGTGGGAGAAGCTTATGTAACATTTTGTGGTTTGCAGAGTGCTTTCACAGGCAATCACTTGCTTACTCTTCGCACCAACTCTATAACGAGGTATGATTATCATCATTAGAGCCATCATCATCATGATTTTGCAAAGTGGGAAACTACAGCCTTAAAACATGAAAACATCCCAAATCACTCACCTTATAATGGTTCAGAGGAAATTTGAATCTGGATTCCTATCTTGAAATTTTGTAGTTTTCTTTTTCTACCAAATGCTGCTGCAAAAGTTATAATAAGATTAAGAATGCAAACCCTAAAAGAGACCTCATTAATTTTTTCGTTGCATCTCTTCCTTCGGATAACGTTTTTTTTTGGTTGGAGCTTCAAGTGTCATGCCCTGTCTGATGTGACTTTGGTGGGCAAGGATAAGCCCAGCACAGTCATTTGGCCAGGTGGAGCTCTTTCTATGGGCTATTATGATAGTGCATTATAAAGTTTTTTTAAATAAAAGCATATTTAATTGCATTTTCATTCAAGCAGATACCACAGCTAAATGATGCCTCATCCATCTAAAAGAAAAAAAAAGAGCTATTGCAGAAAATTTGCTCAAAAAGAAGTCAAATCTTTTGCAACGATGAAGGATTAACCAAAATCTGATAGTATTCTCTATTGAGATGAGAATAAAAGTGAAAAGGGGACCTGTGTTGGTCAGATAATACGTTCAATGCAATATAAACCCAACTTGCATGGCCTGGCTGGGTGGAGGGGGTCTTTTTCTCTCCTTGGAAGGAGTTAGTTTGGAGATACACAATTAAGGGTAGAGGTGATGGCATCTGTCTTAGTCACATCAGACCTCCATAACAAGATACCTCAGACTGGGCGGTTTAAACAATGATCGTGTTTTTCTCCATCAACCGCTGCCCATGAGGCTGAGCAGTCTGAGGTCAAGGCACCAGCAGATCTGGTGTTTGGTGATGCTTCACTTCCTGGCATGCAAATGGCCATCTTTTGGTTGTTTGTTTACATGGTAGGGAATGTGGTGGGGAGAGAAAGAGAGAGAGAGAGAAGGAAAGGGGTGGGGGGTGGGGGACAAGCTCTCTCTAGCTTCTTCTCATAAAGTCACTGATGCTAGTGTGGAGACTCCGCTCTCATGAGCTAATTGCTCCCATTGGCCCACCTCTTAATGATCTCACACTGTGGAATTTTGCCATTGGAAGCTTGGGTTCCTTCTTTGCTTCTGCTCATCCACCATCTTATGCAGCTGTCCTCATTGTGATTACAAGACATCTACTCTATCGCAATGTTGTGACTGTCTTCTGGATCCATTCAAATGGCAGATAACAAAATTCAAACAGATGACAGCAGCTGAGACTTTCTCCTTTATGAAGCTTTCCCAGTAGCCTCTTCCACCAACCTCTGCCTACTTATTATTATCTTCATTGGGTGATCCCATGGCCTTTACGGGCTACAAGGGAGACTGGGAAGGTGGGTATTTATCTGGTCACAATGCCTCCCAAGGTAAACACATTCTATGTTAACTGTAAAGAAGTGCAAAATGAACTTTTAGGAGCAACTAATTGAATCTGCCAAGAAAACTACCACTCCTTGAGGGCCTGCAACATGATAGTCACAAATCAGACAATACTAAGAAAGAGCTCTCTACTTGCATGAGACATAGAAAGTGATACCAGGAGAGAGGCAAAATGTGAACTGTGATGCAATTGTCTCAGAAGATTGCTGTGTAGATTTTTTTCAAGTGGCAATGTCTGGCAAAGTAGACATTCAAATTTAGTTTCAAATGTTTCCTTCTCTTTTTCCTCTCAAAGGAAGTAGAGTTGCAGCACAGGTTTCTTCTTGGAATGCTTTTATATCTGAATTGTCTAATTAATCTGTGATCCAACTGTGGCTACCATTCTGGCCAGTGCTACCAACATCTCCCTAGTTCCTAGCAATGTAGCACCCCTGCCTTGTATGGCATATCTTTCCTACTTCATGGTTTCTCTTTTTGGTTGACTCTTTAGAGTTGTAGTGATATTGTGTACATTTGTTAAAAATTTGGTTATTTATTTGAAAGGCAGAATGACAGAGAGAGAGAATCTTCTATCCACTGCTTCACTCTTCAAATGCCCATAACTGCCAGGGTTAGGCCACATCAAAGACAAGAGCTGGGAACTCCACCTGGGTTTCCCATGTGGGTGACAGCAACACAGATACTGTGCCATCTAGCAAATGTGCAATGTTGGCAAGTTACTTAATATTACTGAATTTTGTCCTCATCTGTGAAATGGAAATAGTAATTACATGGAATCAAATATAATTTTCTCATTTGCAATCAAAAGAAGCAGAATATTCACAATTTCATATGATTCAATATGTGCTTTGGTCATAGGGTGAGAATAAGAGGAGGAGGAGAAGGAAGGGTGGGAGCATGGGTGGGAGAGAGGGTAGGATGGGAAGTATCACTATATTCCTAAATCTGTACATATGAAATTTGTATACCTTCAATAAAATTTTCTTTAAAAAAAAGACCAACCAAAAAAAGAAGCTCATGTAAATGGACAATTCAGGAATGGTAGATTTGTATGTGTGTGGCAGGATGTATCAGCTCAAACGATATCTGCCTCTCTCTCATTTCCTCCCTCCTCTCCTCTTTCCTATGTCTGCTGTCTTGGTCACACGTGGGGAGAAGATGACCAATGAGAAGCAAAAGGACCTTCCTTCTCCCAAGTCTGTCCTTGAGTTACACATTTACCCTCAACAGATCACTTCACCGTGCACAAAAGACAAGGAGATGAGATTTACTATTTCACCTAAAGAGACGGTGACCAGCTTTTCTGACTTTCCCAGGAATTTCCTGAAAGTTTTAGCACTGAAGTCCTATGCCCTCAAAAATGCTTCATTCCCAGACAAACCATCCTGGTTTGCCGAACTATTCCAGTTTTAAAACAGAAAGTCCCAAAACTCATGAACCCCCTTAGTCCCAGAAAAAAACAAGACAATGGTCACCCTACCCAAAATGGCATTTCTCATTGTAAATCTTTAAAGTTGATGTATTATTAGGGTCTATACCAATGGAAGAATGAAATGGGGTGACTCATCCTGAACTGCAGATGGTTCCATGGAAAAATGTATAGACCATGTCTACTTTTTGCTTGGTCTTCCCCTTGTGTGCTTTTCTTCTTTTTTTCTTTCTCCTTCACTGCATCTTTCTCCTCTTTTTTCATTTTTTAAAAAGGTTTTAATTTATTTACTTGAGAGGTAGAGTTACAGACAGTGAGAGGGAGAGACAGAGAGAAAAGTCTTCTTTCCATTGGTTCACTCCCCAAATGGCTGCAATGGCCACAGCTGCGCCAATCCAAAGCCAGGAGCCAGGTGCTTCTTCCTGGTCTCCTACAAGGGTGCAGGGGCCCAAGGACTTGGGCCATCTTCTACTGCTTTCCCAGGCCACAGCAGAGAGCTGGAATGGAAGATGGGCAGCTGGGACAAGAACCCAGTGCCCATATGGGATACTGGCTCCGTAGGTGGAGGATTAGCCCACTGTGCCATGGCGCCAGCCCCATTCCTTCCTTTTTTTTTTTTTTAACTTCCTTTCTATCCTTCCTTATTTCTGACATTTCTTTCTCTTATTTTTATTGTTTCTCGATTATTTTCTTTTGGAGCTGCATATTTACCTTTTAAAAAATACATGACTAAAATTTGGTGTTCAGTTTCCAAAGTAGCTGTTATATGTTGTTTGACGCAAGCAAGTCAGCCTCAGTAAATGCACTTATCCCGAATAAGCTACCCAGTAAGTGGAAGCTTCGTTGTTGATTAAGACAAGAAGTACATGTATAGTTCCTGTGGATTTACTCAGCATATTCATAATGCTGAACCTGAAGAAGGAAAAAAACCAGAAGAGAACAAGAAAAAAACTTAGTGATGACGATGGGACGGGGAGCTTGAAAATGCGAAGGATTTAAGATTCAGTTATTTTTGAGGACATTTTGGTTTAACTGTTTACTTTTATGAATAGTAGAAATTGCTGAGATTTGGAATCTCTTTCTTCTTTTGAATCCATATTATTATTAATTAAGCAATGTAAACCAGGAAATGCTTGTTGGTTTAAAACTATGCTTTGAAGCCAGGCCTGCATTTCAATGTCTTCAATCAAAATCTTAAAATTAGGACGAAGGCACTTTCTAGTCTTGAAAGGCAAGTGATCATTGCAGAAAACAGTCTTCCAAAGTATTCTTTTAAGAATTATGTGAATTTTGTTGCCCTCATTAACGTGCCAAAGCTCTAAAGAATTTACTCCACCTTGGAGGCAAATCTAAATGCTTCCTCATGACGAGTTTTCCAGCAACAAGTCAAGGTCTTAGACCTGGACTGCCACTACATTTGGATTTCCCAAATGTCAGCATACCTGTCACTCAGAGTTTTTGTCATTACATAGCACCACTTACACCATTTGTTTACCTGGTACTTTTCTACAAACTGTCTTTTTTCAAATAGACAGAGTGAGCTAATGCAGTCAATGCAGCCAACACAGCTCACTGGGGAACGTGCATGTCAGCATCCAGAGGGCTCAAGCCCTTTTTTTTTTTTTTTTTACAGTAGTTAACAGTATATCGTATATATCTTTTATATATCTATCTTTTATATATATATATATATATAGTATCTATCATATATATATAAACTGTAAACAAGAGGTAAAAGCAGCTTCTAGAAACTGATTTTCTTCAAGGTCTCCCATGTGGTAGGCACCTGAAATACTGCAGAAAAGGGTCTTGTGTGGTATTGTGTCCCCTGCCCCTAGTTGGATTCTGTTTTGCATGACCAGGAATGGTGAAATGGATTCTCAGACCCTGATACCTCAGAGTCATTTTCAAATTTCCTTTCATCACCTGCAATTTTATTATACAAATGTTATTAGGCAACTAATTATTTAAATTGTCTTTTATTATTTGCTGTTTTATTGTTTCAATTATGATAACCTTATCCCCTCCAATCCAATATCTAGAACTGTTATTTTTTGTTCCCTGCTATTTAGGAATGGCTAAAATAGTATTGCATTGTAATCTACTGTGGTAAGGATAACTTTCAGAATGGAGTAACTAAAATCCCAACATTCATCTGTGGTGGTAAATTATATATAATGAGAAACTGCTTCCTTAGCCAAAGACAATGAGAAAAAAGGATATGTGCAGAAATTCCAGGAATGCTTTAATTGAATAAGTAAAAGAACATAATGAAATGCAAGCATCAAAACTTGATGGCAAGGCTTCAAAGGTGAGACAGCATCAGTAATTACTAGTCATGTCAGTAAACATTTCTTAGGAAAATAGCCATCACTTTAGGTAGGAGTCAAGTACTTAAAGACTAATCAAAAGAATGGTGGAAAATCTATAGATGAGATCAATTTGCTTTGAACTATACATCACATAAATTAATCAATGTAAAAACTGATGAAAACTGAATATCTCATTAATTTTATTGTACTGATGTCAAATTCTGGTTTTGATATTATATTAGAGTGATATAAGATATCACCATTAAGGGAAACTAATTTATTTCTTATGGCTTTTTTTCCTATGACTCTATAATTATTTATAAAGAAAAAGGATTCAAGAATAACGGAAATCAGTGGGCTCAATCACTGTTAACTCTCTTTTCTCTGGACTTAATCATGTACCCCAAAATTCATGTGTTGAGGCTTTCACTCTCAATGTAACTGTGTATCTGGAACTAGAGTATTTTAGGTTTATTTATTTATTTGAAAGAGTAACAGAGAGAGAAGGGGAATGACAAACAGAGATATCTCCTATCTGCTGGTTTAACCACCACCCCTCTCCCCTCAAGTGGCTACAATGACTGGGGATGGAACAGGTCAAAGCCAGGAGCCAAGAACTCCATTCTGTTCTCCCACATTGGTGGTGGGATTCAAGTACTTGGGCCATCTTCCATTGCTTTCCCAGGTGCATTAGGAGGGAGCTGGGTTGGAAGCAGGGTAGCCGTTCCAGTATGGGATGCTGGCAATGTAATTTGCAGCTTAACCTGCTGCACCACAACACCAGTCCTTAGAGACAGAGTCTTTAGGAGAAAATTAAGGTTAAATGAGGTCATAAAGATGTGTCCATTATCGAATAGGACTGTGGCCTTAAAGCAGAGGAAGGGAAAGTCCTCCCCAGTAAGAACACAGTCACCTGCAAATCAGAAATGCAGCCCTCACAAGAACTCAACCAAGCCAGCACACTAATCTCAGACTTTCAGTCTACAGAGCTGTGGTGAAATAAATTTGTTTATTTTAACAGTGCTGTGTAGTTTTATTAACCATTCAATTACAGTAGCATCTGGTATTTGGCAACAGATTTGGGATTGAAAAGTAAACATATAATCAGCATCTAACAGTTCAGAAGAAACTACTACACACTATACAACAAACATGTTTCACAAAGCCAACACAGCACTAGCCAGTAACCCAGTACAACAAGTATACTGAAGTAGAAAGGATGCAAGAAAAACAGCTACATTAGAAAGACCAGCTCAGCGCCGGCACTGTGGCATAGTGGATAACGCCAACGCCTGCAGTGCCAACATCCCATATGGGTGCCAGTTCATGTCCCAGCTGCTCCACTTCTGATCCAGCTCTCTGCTGTGGCCTGGGATGGCAATGGAGGATGGCCCAAGTCCTTGGGCCCCTGCGCCTGCGTGGGAGACCCGGAGGAAGTTCCTGGCTCCTGGCTTCCACATAGCTCCAGCCGTTGCAGCCAACTGGGAAGTGAACCAGTGGATGGAAGACTTTCTCTCTCTGCCTCTCCTCCTCTCTCTGTGTAAATCTGACTTTCAAATAAATAAATATATCTTAAAAAAAAAAGACCAGTTCTTTAGAAAAAGACTAAAACGCTTTTCAATTTCTCCCCTTTACCCCCTAAAACAACATCTTGCAGTCTGGATCTCCCTAGGCAGTCCTACATCAGCTTTGAGCATATTGGCCAGGAGATACAATAAGAGGATGCAGGATGGTACGTCGTTGGATATTTAGAGAGGGGAGGGAGAGAATGTCAGTTCTCAGAACAAATCAGTGAGTTTCAGGATCATTAGCAGGGCCTTTGGATTCTGCAGTTCTTCAACTTGTTTATCCTGTGCTGGCAGATGCTCCCACTTGGCAGCCCCTTGTGCCTCTCAGTTCTCTCTGTTAGCTTCCATTTTAGAGGTCAGCTTCTTTTCCACCATTTTGCTGAAGTTGCTCTCTTCTGTTGCTTCCTGAAGCATTTCTTTCTCCTGGACTCATTCTACTTCAAGACTTCAGATTTAGGTCTTTCTTCCGTAGCTTCTAAGTTCTTCTGAATTCCCTCCAGGGAAACAGCCTTCTTCTTTGGAATGGAATGGGGGAAATTTAGAACAGATTTGTTAGGCCAAGACTGAGAATCAGCTCCAAAGCCTGGCTCAAGACTTGCATGGAGAGACAAGTATGAGGACGTGGAAGATAGGGAAAGAAAGACGAAATATGCTCCTTCGAAGGAGAAGAAAGGGGCAAAGCGGAAGTCAGGAGCCCTGGCACTAAGGGTGTGAGGTGGTGCTACCAATGAAATGGGGAGCAGTAGCGATGCCTTCCATGAGTAATGTTTGTTCTGGGTAGTGCAGCTCTGGACCTGAGAAATACTGCTGTGCTAGTCATTTGTGCTACTGCACTAGAACACTATAGCTGGAGTAATTCATAATAGAAATTTATTTTTCACTTTGGAAGCCTGGATGTTGCAGATCAAGGCACTAGCAGTTCTGTGTCTGGCAAGGGCCCTGTCCATGCCTTCAAGGTGGTGCCTATTGCTACACTCTTTGGAGGGGACAATCACTGTGTTCTCACCTGGAGGAAAGATGAAAGGCAAAAGAGGCCCATGTCCCCATAACCATTATCACTTTGGGTGTTGGGTTCCGACTCGAGTTTCAGGAGGACATATGCATTCCACCCTTACTAAGTTAGTTACCTTTTATTTGTTGAACTCTTTATTTAATGGACTATTAAGCCTTTGACTATAATTAAAAATGTTATCTCAAAAAATAAAAAGCAAAATATTACTTTAAAAGAGGAAAAGAACATAGCACTGACACAACTTTAGTTTTAAGGCAAAGCACAATGTTAATGAAGATCTCATCTGATCATTACCACAAGAGAATGAAGTAAGCACAGTGGGACTGGGATTATGTGCCCAGTGAGGAAATTGTGGTTTGGAATGTTGAAATGACACTGCAGGGCTCCCTGGGCTGACAAGTATTTGAAGTGGTGGCCGAATGTTTGCTTTCTGTTTCCAGAACCAGTGTTCTTTCTTTGGCAAATGTTGAGACATGCCATTTACCCTTTCATCTGCTCCTGATCTGGCTTTCCAAAGTCAAAAGTTTTCTCCATGTCCTATCCCATTCCCTGACCAATATTCTCCTTCATCACCCAAAAGTCACTCAGTGGCCACAGACAATAACATTGAATGGAAAGGAGAAGGGAAGCATGCAAGAGGGACCATGTAGATAAAATTCCATCACAGGGTAGCACATGGCATTCATCCCTGACAAAGCTCTTTCACAGAACTCCCCAGACAGCGTGATCAAGCGTCACTATTAAGATTCCAGTTCCCAGGCCGGCACCACGGCTCAACAGGCTAACCCTCTGCCTAGCGGCGCCGGCACACCCGGTTCTAGTCCCGGTCGGGGCACCGGATTCTGTCCCGGTTGCTCCTCTTCCAGGCCAGCTCTCTGCTGTGGCCCGGGAGTGCAGTGGAGGATGGCCCAGGTCCTTGGGCCCTGCACCCCATGTGAGACCAAGATAACCACCTGGCTCCTGCTTTCAGTTCAGTGCGGTGCGCTGGCTGTAGCGCGCCAGCCACAGCAGCCAATGGAGGGTGAACAAACGGCAAAAAGGAAGACCTTTCTCTCTGTCTGTCTCTCTCACTATCCACTCTGCCTGTCAAAAAAAAAAAAAAAAAAAAAAAGGATTCCAGTTCCCCAGATGTGAGAACCAGGACACAGAAACATTAAGGACACATCTAGTGACCTGCTTCTTAAAGGTGGATCTCAAACTTGTGCCTCTGCTTCCTCCTCCCTAGTGGGCAGAGCGCTGGCTTCACAGTCAGGAGGCCTTGGTACCAGTCCTTCCCCTAGCTAGCTGTATACCTCTGGCCAAGACACCCAAGTCCTGGGCCTCATTTCCTTTGACTGTCAACGGAAGGTGCTGAACTGCATGTCTTGAAGAACATCTTCTAAGGTGGCTGCTGAGGACCTGCCCGCAGCTAGTCTTTGAAGATCAGTGAGAGGTGCCCTGGTTTCCTCCAGCGTGGGAGGTCAGAAGGCACCCACTTGGCTATTCTATTTCTAGAACAATGGTTGTCCAGATTCTTTATGCTGTCACCCAAATACGATCTGAGAAGCAAGTCAACAGATAAGGGACAATATTTATTTTTGCTCATGAAGTCAATAAATCCTTCTTTTGGGTTCGATCAAACAACCGGGGGTCTGTGTAAGCCACAGCGTCATTGCATGCCTGAACACTCCCTCTCTTCCTGCTACGGCTCAATTCCTGGGACAATGCTTCTGAAAGCGAATCAGGAAACTGCTTATCAATCTGAAGTCCCAAAGGGTTATGAGCACTCCTCGCTGCCAATGGGAAGGGGATTACAAGCAAAAGCTCCACATCTGCACGCCCTGGAGTTCAAGCTCTCCAGCTGTGGCAAGGTCTTGTGAGCGACGTAAGTAAACAGCCCTTTCTCCTACTCAAAGCCTGGTCTTCAGGCTTTTTCTCTTCTAGAGATGAGTGTTTTGGCTTACGTTGGTGTTTCTCTCCCCTCACTCTTCTCTGATGTTTGCGAGTGTTTACGAACTGAGGCTTAGTAAATAAAACCTCTCTGGGGGATGCTTGTGCTAAGAGAGAAAGTGAAAGTTGTCAGAAGTGGCTTTGCTGGGGCAGGGTTCATTGTGAAAACCTTTGACTTGGCAGGCACACTCCTGCGCAGCTAGAGGTCCTTGTTAAAGACGAGCATGGGGCTGATGCAGATGCTGGTGAGAGTAAGCTGAAGTGGTTTTGTAGCCTCACCTTGAGAAATGGAACTGTCATTGAGTCTACGCCTCCGTAATTCTGGTTTTAGATGCGTCCCTCCTGATGTTCTGTAGGATTTTAATGGAGGAAAAAAGAACACATTAAGGTTAACATTCTTCTCTGGAGATTGCCTTGTATTAGTATAAATCCTGGGCTCAATTTACTTGGGGTTAAGGCTGCTGATTTATTTACTGTCTAGTTTATTAAACAAATATGCTTACCACTCCACATGGCTGTGGGTGGATAATGCAATCACTTGCAACAAAGGAGCCTAAGTATGTAAACTGGATCGGCAAAATTTGTGGATTTGTATTAATAGTGATTATATGAAATCACATAATTTTTGTAAGTGATATATTGAACTGAGTTGTTTCTTTCCCAGGTATTTTAAACCAGATTCTGATGAATCACTGTTAACTAATTAGGGGGAAATGTATAACTAACTCATTTAAAGGCAATAGTTTTGCTTGGGTCAGACTTGGTTCTGTGAGCCCCACGGCTTCCCCAGGAATTCGAGGGTTTTTCTTCAGGATCTGTCTCCATGAGCTCTATGGTGGCAGGGAACTATGTCCCAAGGACTCTCACTCTGTCCATATAACCCTAACATGCTCTGATTCATGATCTGAATAACAGTTCTCACACCCTCTACCCAGGCTGTGTTGCCTGACTCCTTGGAAAGCTCCCAAAATAACTAGAATCATTGCCCTTCGCTCCAGCCTTAGTGTCTGACTCCCTTTCTCTCACTGCATCATTCTGGCTCACTTTGACATCTGGGAGGATGAGACTGATCTGCTTCCTGATGTCACTCATTGTCTACACTCGCTATGACACTTTTGAGAGTCAGAAGGATCCCTGTGGAAAGGGATTTTCATTATTGGGAATTTATCACAGATTTCCTGTATAGCTCCCCAGTAAGCAACTCTTCTCCACATATAGCCTGAGGTAATCTCTAACCTTTCACCTTTGCCTAACAAATAGATGTTATATGCTTAATGCAATAAAAACCAAATGTGAAACCATGCTCTCCTCCCAGTATAAACATATTTGTAGCTTTTATGTGGCCCAAGTGAGCTTTAATTTTCACAGGCAATAGCTAAATAAGTTGGATGTTGACTGCAATGTGTGGTATACTGGATCATAAAATGAAGGATATAAGTTTGGAATGTGAAAGGAAAGTATTCGAGTACTGGGAAATTACTCAAGCATTTGCCACGTGCTAGGCCTACACCAATCACCTTTCACTTGCTCAGTGCAGCACAAAGCTCCTGCTGGAGAACAGAGTCTGTGAAACCCAGCTTTCTGGGGGCACAAACCATAATGGCCTGTGTGTGATCCACGGATGATCTCTTAACTCCTTTTGTGTCTCAGTTTTCTTACTATAAAGTAGAGCTAACAACAGCAGTCCATGCAAGACCGAGCGTTAATATGGTTGAAGTATTGTTTTTGCCTCTTTCATGTACACGGTCTAATGAAGTTGGCTAACCCACAGCCACGCAGGCAGTGACGAGTAGCAGGGCTAGGACCTGTATGTATCATAGCGGAGAGAACACAGTGTTTTCAACCATCACTTCCTTCTTCACGTGCATTTCTTTACCCAGCTTTCACAATGGCCCATTAGATAAATGCTATTGGCCATGAGGATTTCAGACAAGGAAACTGAAGCTCAAAAAGATGAAACAATTCACCCAAAGTCGGACATCTAAGAACAGGGCTGGATCCTCACACGTCTTCCAGGTCCAAATCCTGGGTTCTATTCTTTACCCCATGTTCTTCCTTTCTCTTACCAACCTGTGGATGGGTCAGACCCAAACCTGCCCTGTGGGGAAGAGTGACAAAACTAATGATAATGGTCATCGTCAGTTAGGCCCTAATTCTATGTCTGGCTCAGTGCCTCATTCATTACAGCAGTGACCTGCCACTCTTTGCTAATAAATTATCCAGGTGATTCTGGTGTGCATCAGCATTTCACGGTCACTACCTTCAGTTGGTTCTATAATCTAGGAGAAAATGAAGATTGTGGTACCTACAATGACCATAACCTGAAGAAGATGAAAAGTTCTATTAAGGGCAAGAGATTCGGCTCTGCCGTTTATCCTGTGGTCAGAAGCAACACTGTTGCGGAGTTACATTGTTTATATCCCAGTACTTTCTTCATCTTTTGGCACATATCATCTTCTAAGCCCTGTAACCATCTGAACTTTCTGTCACCAATCCCTTTGATTGCATCAGGCTTCAATGGTCACCAGATGGGTAGATTTCTTTCTCTATTTTTACCAAAAATTAGTACAACTCAATGGAATTTGTCAACAAATTAGAATGAAGTAAGCTACAACGCTTATGAGAAATTTACTTAGTAAACTTGATACAGAGAAACCAGCAACAAGAATATTTACTATGCTGAGTAATATATATTCAGGTTGATTTACCAGAAGACAACTGTCACAAATGATACAAACCACAAGACATCAACCTGGAGATGTGGGAAAGTTTGATGCTGAGAAAGATGTCATGGGAAGCTGAGTAGAACACGAATCATAGACCATGGGAAGCTGTCTCCTTAGTGGCAAGCATCAGGACTCGAAGCAAAATATCCCTAGCCTGGAATTCTCTCCTTACCACTTTCTAACTTCAAGACGCCAAGCATGTCACTTATCTTGGAAACTTATGTGACAGTTTTAACTTAGCAAATCACCTGGCATGATTGTGTGTAATAAACAGGAGTTCCTTTCCTTTTTATCTCCAGCTATCCCATTTAGTCCACAAATAGTTATTGAGCACCTGCTGTATGCCCAACATTATTCTAGGTCGAACAGTGAACAAGAGCTAAAGTCTCTGTATTCATGGGGCTTGTACTTCAGAAGAGGAGAAAAACAACAGAGCCATAGAGTATGAATCCAAAGACTGCTAAGAAAATAAAATATAGTGATGAGATAGAGTGACTAGCATGTACCAGGAAGGGATTACTTCTTTAGCAAAGGTGGTCAGGACCCACCTCATTGAGAAAGTGACATTTAGTAGATTTGAATGACAGGAATATGCAATGGCTCAAAGCCATGGTTAAGTCACTATCCACGTGATACTAGAAAAATCATTGAAATTCTTTTGAGGCTCCAATTTTATCACATACAAATGGTGAAAAATGAGTACATCTATGAGACTTCAATAACTGAAACTTTTGAAATTTTCTTTCTCTTTCTTACTGTCATATGCTATGAGTAATTGTGTGAAAAAGAAGAAAGTAAAGTCTCTTAATTAACTATTCTTTGGGAGTTGTGCCATTCTTTCATTATGTTATTTGGGCTTTTTTAAAAAAACTTTTATTCAGTAAATATAAATTTCCAAAGTATAGTTTATGGATTACAATGGCTTCCCCCCCATAACTTCCCTCCCACCTGCACCCCTTCCATTTCCTGCTCCCTCTCCCATTCCATTCACATCAAGATTCATTTTCAATTATCTTTATATACAGAAGATCAATTTAGTATATATTAAGTAAATATTTCATCAGTTTGCACCCACACAGAACACAAAGTGTAAAATACTGTTTCAGTACTAGTTATAGCATTAATTCACATTGGACAACACATTAAGGACAGAGATCCTACATGAGGAGTAAGTACACAGTGACTCCTGTTGTTGACTTAACAAATTGACACTCTTGTTTATGGCGTCAGTAATCTCCCTAGGCTCTAGTCATGAGTTGCCAAGGCTATGGAAGCCTTTAGGGTTTGCCAACTTCAATCTTATTTAGACAAGGTCATAATCATTGTGGAAGTTCTCTCCTCTCTTCAGAGAAAAGTATCTCCTTCTTTGATGGCCTATTCTTTCTATTGGGATCTCACTCACAGAGACCTTTCATTTAGATCCTCTTTTTTTTTTCCAGAGTTTCTTGGCTTTCCATGCCTAAAATACTCTCATGGGCTCTTCAGCCATATCTGAATGCCTTAAGGGCTGATTCTGAGGCCAGAGTGCTGTTTAGGACATCTGCCATTCTATGAGTCTGCTGTGTATCACACTTCCCATGTTGGATCATTCTCTCCCTTTTGTGTTCTATCAGTCAGTATCAGCAGACACTAGTCTTGTTTGTGTGATCCCTTTGACTCTTAGACCTATCAGTATGATCAATTGCGAACTGAAATTGATCACTTGGACTAGTGAGATGGCATTGGTGATGGGATTGTATTGGAATCTCCTCCCTCTCTTATTCCCACTCTTATATTTAACAGGGATCACTTTTCAGTTAAATTTAAACACCTAAGAATAATTGTGTGTTAATTACAGAGTTCAACCAATAGTATTTAGAATTAAAAAATACTAAAAGGGATAAAGTATTAAATTGTACATCAACAGTCAGGACAAGGGCTGATTAAGTCACTGTTTCTCATAGGCTTTTTTTAAATATTCTTCAAGGTTAAATGAGTAGGTTCTAAGTGAATAAAGATGGATTCATGATTTTTTAAAGCTAGAATCCTCACATTTTCTAGGGATTACATTGCTGGAGAAGACAGGAAACACTGCATGGAAGGGTTTTAGAGATGAATTGTGTGGCTTCACAATTACTTCATGTGTGGCTTTGAGTTTGAAATTATGCATATGTGAGTGAAGCCAACACACAAAGCTGCCAGAATACAGCAGATCCAACACTCCATTATCCAAGAGTCATGTGTACAGCTTTTTAAAACAATCCATGATCTGAAATGTGTCCTTTCTTAAAATGGTGTGGTAGACCTCCCTTGGGTCCCAGACAGTGTCTACCACATGAAACTTGGGATGCACAGAACTTGCCCCAAAGGAGTCTTTGTCTTTCAATTAACCACATAATTGCAGCCAGAATATCTTTGGTGTAATAATCCAGATGGCTGTCTCATTACCCCATTTTGCTTTTGTCACCATGGATTAAATCTCAATTATGGAACCACAACCAAGAATGAGAATTTTGTGTACATAGCAACATAAAGTGTACAAGTAAATATTTTCCATTCTCAATTGCTGATATTTTTTGCTTACTTTATAAAAATGTTATCCCCAAACTACAAAACATTTTAAGTTGTTTTGCAATAATAGGTTATGATATAAGGATTGTAAAGTAAGAGCAAACGGAGACCAGGATGGCTCTTAGCTTCTACATGGCTTAGTTCTAGCTTGTCGTGGCCATGGAAGAGTGAACCCCAGACAGAAGATTTCTCTATCATTCCTTCTCACTCTGCCTTTAGAATACAATCAATAAATTGATAAATTATTGAATAAAAGGCAAAAAAAGAAAAGTAAGAGCAATTTGAGAGTTGGAATTAGTATTTAGTAGAGGAAGCTGTGGAGCAATTACATGAGGTTCACCTTTTAGTCTCTAATGTAATATTCCCCAGAGAACGATGGTAAGCTGCTGTCCATAGTGGACAGAAGACAAAAGGGGAATGGCGTTTGAGCACTTACCTTTTTGGAAAATGATTTCTTCATAGTTTTTCATTCTTTAGCTCCTTACTCAGACTCTAGGGAGTACAGTTTAGCCATGATTCCACTTATCTTACAGATGAGGAATTAAGGCTTAGTGAAGCGGAGAAACAAGGACACTCACCAGCTAACAAGTGACAGAATTACAACTTAACTCAGGACTCCCCAACTCTGCAACCACCAACTCAACTGTACAGAAAAATAAAGGAGTTTTTTGTCATATGCAATACACATTCTAATTAAAAGAAGAATTGACTCTGAATTTTTAAATATGGAATGGCCTCCTGAGGAATTGTCTTCTTTGGAGGTCTATTAAAACCAGATCAGTTATCATTTATGTCTGGTATAAATTCAGTGTGGTCCCTCTCCAAGGTGAAAAGATAGACAAATGATTCTTCAAGTTCTTTTCTAAATTTTGTAACCAAAGGCCAAGTCTGCATACATGCAAAAGAAATTGTTGGGGGGGGGGCATATCAAATCCAGTCATCCTGTTCTGCCTACCCTACCCCCATGCTGGTGGAGGTGGTGTCCAGATTGTCTGGAAGAACATGTTTCCTGAAGCACAGTTGTACTGACCATTTTCCCACAATCAGGGAGAGGACTCAACTCCATTCTAGTGTGTGCCCAATGAAATTAAAACTATTCCAATGAATCTGTTGTCTGATGCCTATATTTCCATGTTGGGACCTACAAATCACAATTAAAACTGGAGTGAAAATGAAACTGCATTAGAAAATATGAATGTATTCTAAAATTCTGGTTGTTAAGTATATCAGTTGGGGTTGTATTTTTGACTATAAATGTCAGAAAACCTATTTCCTTTCATGTGTAGGCTATTTTTCTTACCTAACAAGAGACCCACAGGTTGGTGGTCCAGGGATGTCAGCAAAAAAATAATGTCTGTCTATACTGGCCCAGGGCTTTCATGTTTGTGGTGGCAGTATAGTTGCTATACCTCCTGGTGTGGAGTTCAGATTATGATATAAGAAAGCAAAAGCCTGTCATCAAACTTTGCCTTTCTATTTTGGAAGGAAAGTGCTCCTCCAGGATTTTTCATTTGCCTCCTGTTGTCCAAGCAGTGTATGTACCACGGCCACCTCTATCTGCAAGAGAACCCAGAAGTCTGCACATTCTGCTTTCCAGTCTTTACTATGGAAAAAGTCAAGGAGATGTTGAATTGCAATGGAGTGAGTCAACCTACACTACTGTCAAAATGTGCCAAAAATTCCTATTTCTGGAAACAATACATTTGAAAGTTGATGCACAAATAGCACTCCATTACATAAACATTTAACAGCTTCATTTATCTCAATATTTAACAGCTACTATGAATGATTACAAAAATATTTTTAAAGCAAACAAGAAAAAGTAGGTAGACCTAGAATTCTATCTACAGTAGATAAAATAGGAAGTCCATGGATTGGGATGCTAGGTAAGGCTCTGAATTCCAACTTTTTACTTAATTAGGTATAGGATAATTCTGTTCATCAATTTATTTGTTTTTTAAGATTCTACTTATTTGTTTAAAAGGCAGAGCAACAGTGGGAGATTCAGAGACAGAAAAAGAGCAAGATAGAGAGATCTCCCATTTCTTGGTTCCCTCCCCAAGTGCCTGCAACAGCCAGGACTGGGTCAAGCTAAAAGCAGGAGCCAGTAATTCCATCCTTGTACGTCACATGGGTGGCAGACCTAAGTACTGAGGCCATCGCCGTCTGCTGCCTCCCAGGTTAGAAGGATTCTGGATGTGAAGTGGAGGAGCTGGGACTCTATATAGGATACAGGCATACGAAGCTGTGGCTTAACCCATTGTGCCACAATACCACATTTCTTTGTAAATAAAATAGGGCAACAATTGCTGGTCTTAAAATTGCTTTAGAATTAAATAAGCTATATAGAATGTTTATATGCTGCATAGAGTCTGGCACTTAATGTAGGACATAGTAGTTATTTTCTCCCTTGCTTTGCACCCTCTATTCAGTGAGTGCAAAAACCTTCACAAAACCCAACACAGACAGAAACAGAGTTGACAGTTGAAGAATCAACTCTGTGATTGCAAGAAATTAGAACAAACCCATCGAACGCTGTGTAGCCTTTCTCTGTCAGTGCACACCGAGATTCTTTCATTTCAAGCTTCATCACATTATCTTAGCAAACCAGACACAACCGTCTGAGCGATCTTCTTTTCCAAGCTGCATCATATGCTTCAAAGTGCCATCTGCTGTGACTAGTTACAAAATAGCATCAACAAAGCCATTTGGTGACATTTTTAAAAATGAGTTCAGTGTTTGTTACCATGGGCTGTAATTCCCAGAATTTGTGCAATTTGTTCTGTGTTGTTGGGATGGGAAATAAAGCTTCCACAGAGGTTCTCCTCTGTTTCAATACATTATCCTCATCCTAATGCGTAAAGCCAGGTTTTAGATTGGGTTTCTTTCCATTTTAATTATCTCTTCATATCACTCCACACTTTTCAGTCAAAGATAGATGTTTAAAGCTTATCAATTCATAGTCACTACTGCAAAATTCTGAAGAGGAAAAACAAACTGAAAAGAGCCAGCAGATTTGCATAGTCAAAATCTCATTTCCACACTATGGCAAAGTAGAAAAAATTCTACAACACAATTCAAAGCCACGGATTGTTGTTCACATATAAATTCTATGGCCTATAGCAAGCTATCATCTAACCTGATTATCTTTCTTTACCTGAAAAAAAAAATAATGAATGTACCTATCCCACCTGTCTAATTTGTTTGAGATTAAGGTCATTGTGAAAATGCACCAGAATTCTCAGTGCATGAGGAGCAATGCATGAGGAGCCAGCACTGTCACACAGCTAGCTGCTACTTGCAATGCCACCTCCTGTATCAGGGCATTGGTTTGAGTTCTAGCTGCTTCACTTCTAATTGAGTTCCATGGTAAGGTACCTGGAAAAACAGCAGAAGGTGGCCCAAGTACTTGGACCCCTGCTACCTAGTAGGAGACCAGGATGGAGTTCCTGGCTCCTAGCTTCAGCCTGGCCCAGCCCAATCTGTTGTGGCAATTTGAGCAGTGAACCAGCAGTGGAAGATACGTCTTTCTCTCATTGGCACTCTGCCTGTCAAATAAATAAATCTTTTTCTAAAATAAAGAACAGTGGGTGATATACTCAAGCCAATTTTCCTCTTTCCTATCTATTGTATTATGGTTTATACCATATTGTTGCACACAATGAATTCTATACCCTTCTCAATCTCCCATCTGATTTCTCACTTGATTTTTTATAGTCAGACTTTCTTACAAGAAGCCACTGCTGGTCCTTCACTGTCTCTCATCCACACCCTAAATCTGACCTTAACTGATTCTTCCTGGGTTCTACTGCTTCCAGCTGTTCAGACTAAGCATCCAACTCTCTTCAGGTGGAACATCCTTTCCCAGACCACATGCAGCCAAAGTCATCTCACGTTTGTTGAACAAATGTCTATGAGTGTCTACCAAATCAGGGGTTATCCCTGCCCTCTTGGACCTTTGCCCTCTGGCTTCACACACTGAGCATGCTGACGAAGACATTCAAACATCAGCAATCAAGGTCATATGTCTCCTCTCACTGAGCAACTACCCTCTGGTGTTTCTTGGTGTCTCTGTGCTGGGCTTGCAAGTATCCATGGACTTCAAGGCAACAGTCACTATGCAAATCACAGTCTAACTCCTAGTTGATTATGCACATCACACACCCTGATAGAGTTTGTTCTGAGAAGGTAACATTTGTGTGAAGGAAGCAATCTCATGTTTCACCCAAAGCTGATGATCTTCATGGAGTCAGGGTGTTGCTAAGTTTTGGGCAGATGTAGAGAGGGAGCCATTTCTCCATATTAAGTCACCTGGCCCCCAACATAACTATGTTTATAGCCAGAGACTCAAGCCTTTGCAGGAAATATTGTCCTAAATGTTTTCCTGGAAACATTCCCTCCAGAATCTGAAATTAACAACTCTCTGCATGGCAAAACCAGTTACTGGGCAGAGAACAGAAAACACTTGTTTTCTCCATTGTCCTCATGTCATCTTCCCACTCAACTACTTCCACGTAGTCATCCCTCGCACCTCTCACCCTCAATAGCTAATCTCCAGCTTCTAGTTGGACATAAAACTCACTAAAAACAAAAATATGAAAAATGCAGAGCTTGGTACTGTCAGTTTGGTGGCACAGACTGAAGTCAGAAACTGGTGGCTGGACAAGTCTGATACTTGCTGCAGCAATCTTTGCAGCATCTTTGTGAAGAGCTAATTTTCTTTCTTTACCCCCTACTGGTCCTGCACGATGCATTTAACCTGTCTGATTGAACAGACAGAAATGGGTCAAGGGAGCAACTCAGGGTCATTTCAGGATGGAAGAAACTTGGACACATGTACAGGTTGAAAGCAATGAGCCAATGGTAGAATTTGAAGATATCAGGGAATAAGTTTAGGCAGTTGGGCCAGGAGGTCTTGGAGGTGCAAAAGGTGAGTCAAAACAGCTACCCAGGAAAGGGTTTGTGTTAAACAAGCAAGAGTCCCAACTCGGACTCAGGTCCACCGAAACAGGAGAGAAGCAAGTGAGGATAGACAGGAATGTGAACAGGGGGAGTAGGGAAACTGAAGGGATTGCAATGATGCTCTCTGTTTTCTCTGGGAAGTTGTAACTGGGATCTTAGCTTATGATAAGGACAGTGAAGTAATCAAACATGTACTGAGCACATCAGGTCTGGTGCTTATCATAGACTAAGCACTAGGAAAAACATATCCACTTCTTTCCCCCTTGATAGATTGAAATTTATAGCAAATGTTTATCTACAAATGATCTCATATAAAAATAGCACATGGCATTGCCTGTATATTTTACCTTTTAAGTGAAACACACAAACCTTCCTGAAACATTTTTTTGTTTTAAACTCTGAACTACCATGACCTCTCTAAACTCATCTCGGTTTTGAAAATAACTTGGCCCAAGTGGATACTATTGGAGAAGCCCTCCAGCCACACATATTCTCCTTCCGTGACCCATAAGCCTGGGGAGTTTTCTGTATGTGTGTGCAGGAAGAAAACTAAATTCCAGAGCTTTTGTGTTCTGTGTTGTAAAAATGGCTCCAGACATGACAAATGAGAGGGAGATAATCTAAAACATGGGCCATTTTTATATCTGGTCTTTGAAGATTTTAATAAGCATGAGCTTTCCTGAGCCAAATCAGGTTTTAGACTTCCAAATGTTTCAGATTTAGACCGTCTTCCTTTGATTGTTTGAAATCACTAGGGTTGGTTTGGGAAGGTTTCATGTTCAGACTTGAGAGCAGCTGGTGGACAAACCATAGTAGGTAGCCTTCAGGTAGGTGGGAGGCTCAGGATTCTCATCCACCTTGCCCTGACACCCCTCACCTATGTCACAGTGGGGAGCAGCCAGAATGCTGATAGGCTGGCCCAGATCCATCCAGTCCTTCAAGGATCCCAAGAGGATTCTTCTGTGACAACAAAGGTTAGGAGCTTGAGATTTCTTGAACACTAGTTCTATCTGTCCACCTACCCACCCACCTACCTACCCAAGTATTGTGAATAAGTATTAGTCTCTTGGCCTTGTCTTTTAGAAATGCTATTCACAGACAAGACCACTGCAATAGAAAAGATATAGGATTAAACACTACAACATACCTGGCTCTATTGCAGGCACTTGGAACAGAGCTGGGATCAAACAGACAAACTCCTCCCTCCAGGATATTAGATTCCAGAAAATCAGTTGACAGACAAATAAGCCACAAAAGCATGTAAGTCAGGAGGACCATGGAGAAGGTAGTGGCATCACACCAGAGAGGGGCAGGTGTACTGATTTATACAGGTAGGCCAGAAAAGCTATGAGCCAGGGGAAGCCAGCAGCACAAGAGAGGAATGAGCTCTTTGAGTCCAGCATCTGGGAGCAGAGTGTTCTTGAGTGCACAGGAACAGGCAGCAAAGAGGCATGATGGATTGTGCTTGACTTGTTCCAGGAACTAGTTGGCTGGAATGGATTTTGACGAGATGGGAGGTCAGAAAGGAGTGGGAGAAAATCACCTATGGTCTTGCAAGGATGTTGGCCCCCATCTGGAGTGAGGTGGGCACTACTGCAGGTTTTATGCAGGAAAGTGATTGACAGATTCTGCATTAAATTCTGAAAGTCCGCTGTGATGGCTGTTTGGAAAATCGTCTGTCAGGAGGTCCAGTGAAGTGGATTATGTCATTGCTCTAGCTCTGGTAGGCCAGCCAGGCGATTTCAACAATAGCAGGCGCACTTGGTGAAGAATTTTCTGGCCAAAACAAAACATACATAAAAAGTTAACAAGCATGTACCTTAATAGCTTATATTTTACATTGCATTTTTTTGTTTGAGGACAGACAGATCACATCATAGCATAGTAATAAAAGAAAATTAATTTGACTAAGACATTTCTATTTGTAGCATTTTATTTCACCAGCCATAAACCTCAAATACCAGATTGTTAAGTTCAAAACCAGACCTCAAAGCCAAAGGAAAGACTGTCTATTCTCCTTCCTTCTCCTTGGACTTGCCTTTGCTAGCAGTCAGACTGATACCTCCCAGACAGCAGACGTCTGGGACCCAGTCTGGCTCATCAGGATTCTGGGGTCCTACTCCAGGATCTTGTGACTACACGTCCCATTGTAACAGGATATTGCCTTGCCTGGCCTTGTTTCTTATGCATGGGGCTTTTAGGGGAACTTCTGGAGGGGAAGCTAAAGCAGAAACTATCTAGTTGAAGACTTAGAGGTGAGACACTCAAATAAGGTTTATCAATGTCCGTAGCAATCATGTGATCATATGAGCTATAATAGGCTGTGGGTTAGTGAGAACCAGGATCATTGGAAGAAAGAAGGTCAAGAAAGTGTGAGATCAAGACATGCAACAAGACTTTAAATAGATGATGAATCACTGAGAATTTTAATAGTGTTGGAGAGAAAGGGGACCAGAGCTGAAAGCTCTAAGACATGAGGGAGGTGACACAGATTAGTACCTCCAAGAGGACTGGATGTGGGAAGTGGATGGTATCAAGAAGGGGGCTGTCTGGCCCGAGGGCTGTGTGAGGCCCATGAAACCATTTGGTCTGACTCTGCCAAGGCAACCATAGGAAGGACACAAAATTCAGTAAATCTGTAACAGGCTAATTTTTAAGTTGTTAATTTTGTATGACCTGAGAATGATGCTATAAATACCCAAATGACCCTTCACAGAAAAAAGGTTTCCTACCCTTGGTAGACAAATAACGTGAGATTTGACACTGAAGGGCGAATGGTCTGGAATCAGCAGGGAAGTCACTGAGTTCACTTCCAGGCTCAGTGGAATGAAGAGGGAGTGATACAGTTAGAATGGCTCTCATACAGAAATCAACGAGCAGTAAATGCTGGCAAGGACGTGGAGGAAAAAGTACTACTGTTGGTGGGAATGTAAACGAGTACAGCCCTTGAGGAAGGCAGTAAGGAGATACCCAAGAAAGCTGAAAATAGATCTACCATATGACCCAGCAACCTTACTCTTGGAAACTTATCCAAATTGAATGAAATCAGCAGATAAAAGAGTTGTCTGTACCCACATGTTTATTGCAGCTCAATTCACAATAGCTAAGATACGGAATCAACCCAGATTCCATCAACTGATGACTGGATAAAGAAATTATGAAATATATACATTATGGAAAACTACTCAACCATAAAAAAGAGTGAAATCTTCTCTTTTGCAACAAAATGGATGCAACTAGAAACAATTATACTTAGTGAAATAAGCCAGTCCCTAAAAGACAAATGGCATATGTTTTCCCTGATCTGTGGTAGCTACATGTGAGTGGACTACAGCACAGAAGTTTTCTTAAGGGAAGCCAGGCTTCAGCCAGAACAGGAATGCATGGGACATTCCGAGGGAGGGTAGTACAAGGCACTTGTTGATGAGTGACCTGCTGAGTTGTGGGTTCTCAGCAGCCCCAGGGAAGAGCTTCCAGGGGTTCAAGAACATCATTCATCCTGGATGAAATGTGAAAAGACTTAGGAGACAGGAGATGAGTCTGAGGAGGTCATCAGGAGCAGGTGGTAGAGAACTGATGAACTTGTTAAAGACCTGTTCTCCATCAAGCACAGGACGCTGGTCTGTGATGGGACAAAGATCATTTGGAAATAGGAAGATTCTGCACTTTGTTCCATTTTCACATGCACCTGCAAACAATTTCAGGAAGGTTAAGACTGGTCAGTTGTATACAGCATTGCTCAAACAGAGAAGCAGAACCAAGAGATGCATAGCAAGGACTTGGATTACAAGAACGTGGGGGCTGACTAGAAGTCCAAAGTCTGTAGCGAGGTCTCCAGAAAGGGCAGGCCGGGCCTGTTGGACAAGAGCAGATGCTGCAGGCTACAGTAAGGAAGCCACAGCTCTGCTCAGAAGTCCTCTCCACTAATTCACTCAAGCCACTCAGATTCTGGAAGAAAACTTTACTTGAAAGTCTATGATTTAGAGACGTTCATCATATCTACAAAATGCCATCATAACCAACCCTAGATGAGTGTTTGATGGATAACTAAGGACTGAAACCTAGCCAAATAAATGCATAAAAATGACCATGACACCAGTGTAGTCCCTAAAAGATCCATGGCTGGGGGCTCTTTTTGTGGCTCCTCCCTCAGTGTCCACAAAGCTTTACAGGGAGAGAGTGTGACATTCCACCTTGCATTTCAGAAGATTCAGAGCTTCACGTTTAAGTGGTAAGAATTCTTACCAAAGAATTTGAAAAAACAGTCCAAAAATATAGCATGACTCTCTCTGCTGAAAATTATGTGAATTATACAGTTGATCTCACTGGGAAATGAAGTTGGGAAGAAACTCAGAGTAAATTTTCTCCAAATTTCCCTGGACACTTCAAGGAGGAACTATTTATCCAGCATACAAGGATTTTTAAATAATGAATCAGAATTCCCAATAAATATCCAATATTCCACTGATTTTGTGATGAAGGAATTGGCAGGTATTTATAGGCACCTCATCAGTGCCCAGTACTCTCATGAAAATAAGAAAAAACAATTAGTCACTGTTCCTGCCACCCCCACCTCTCTGCCACCAAGAGGCAGTCCATCTGGGAACCCCGTCAGTTAGCATTCTTCCAGCTGAAAGTGACCGAACACCCAACGCAACAGGTCATCAAATGGGCCAGCTGTGGCACAGCAAGTTTAGCCTCCACCTATGATTCCGGCAACTCATATGGGTTGGAGTCCTAGTCGTTCCACTTCTGATCCAGCTCCCGGCTAATGTGCCTTGGAAAGCAGCAGAGGACGGCCCAAGTCCCTGGGCCCTTACACCCACATGGGAGACTGGGAGGAAGCTCCAGGATCCTGGCTTTGGCCTGGCTCACCCCTAGCCATTGTGGCCATTTGGGGAGTGAACAAGCTCATGGAAGATCTCTCTCTCTCTCTCTCTCTCTCTCTCTCTCTCTCTCTCCCTTTCAAATAAAATGAAAATAAATAACTTCTAAAAACTGAAATTTGTGCTGAAAAGTGGGGGAGTAGGAAAAAGCAAACAAGCAGGAAGAAGCTGCTCAGACAATGGTTCAGGCTCTTAGGACCACAGACCCAGAGAGGCTCACTCTGTTTAGCTCACACAGCCAGTGCAGGGTATACTTAATATACAGAACTCCCACTGGCAAGAACAAGTTAAAATAAGAGTAGTTAAGAGTGATGGGTTTGTTCCTGCCTGTGTGACCTTGGGCACATTGCTTCACATCTGGCTGGCTCTGTTTGCTCATCTGTAGAGTAGGGTAATGATACTGCCTGTATTGTATGGTAATACCGAGAACGAAATATTGCCAATATGGGTAAAGTCCTTGCCAGAGACAAAGTGTTCTATGAATATTAACCATTTTAACTGGACCTCAAAACCACTGAAGTGGTATGCATTCCTATGCCCATATTTCTGGATTACAAAGCTGATGCACAAAGAAATTAAGCAGGTAAGGTGAGGTTTGATGGACTCTGAAACTCACGTGCTTCTTGTTGCAGCCTGAGCCTCATATGCAGGGAGAGAGGAAAAAGTGCCTTCATGAGTAGCCTAGATTTACCTTCAGCAGGAGTTACCTAGGGGCTCTAGAATATTCCTTTAGCCTTCGATTGAGAGATATATTAGGTTAGAAATGATTTATTAAAGAATGTTTTAGACATGGCAAAAAGAACTGGAAATTTTAAGACCGTGCCATAGACACCAAGCTGAATTTAAATGTTCTTTTATCAGAATCCCCCACACAATCTCATTGCATGTCAGGACACTGAGATTCTACATCCACAGAATCTTCGGTCCATCCCTGTGAACAGTCGGAAGGCACTTGTATACCACAACCCGTTAACTCCTCTCTGCAGCTCCATGAGTGGACCCGACCATCATCTGAGCCCAAGTGACAGACACAGAGGGAGGAGCAGACTCTCACCTCAAGTCCAGGGTCTTCTGACTCCCATCACAGGCACCTCTAAAGGAGGGCAGCCCCCTCCAAGGGCATCAGTCCTGCCTTTCACATTGCAGGAAGACCTAGGTCAATCCGTGTCCACATGGCCCCCAGCTCAGCCTCCCCAGAGCTGCTCCAGTGTAGCTCGCCTTCCCCAAAGCAGCAAACAATGGCCTCTACCCGGGAGGGGAGAGGATATGCTAGGGAAGGCACTGGGCCAGGAATTCCTTGCAAGTCTGCTTTGCCTCTCTGTGGGCCTGTTTCCTTTCTCCCTCTCCTAGCAATAAACACCAGTGATTCTGGTATAAAAAGAAGCAAAGGAGGATTCTCTGGAGGAATCTGAGTGGAATGAAAGTACAGTGCAGCGAGTCACTGGGAAATAGGTGAATTCCAATACCTAGGAGTTTGCTGTCCTTCAGTGAGGAAGTTTTCATGACAGCTGCAGTAAAAACCTAGACGCAAGGCTAGGAACTTGTCCCAGAGACACTCCTCCTTGCTGCAGACACCGTGAACCCAGCATCATCCCCTGCAGGCCATTCCACAGGACCCACCCACGGTCATCAGACGCCTCCCCACCCAAGCCTGGGCAGCTAAAACTTAGAACGAGGGCATGAACAGGACCTGCAGGAAAACTAAATTGCATTCTAGACCAGGGGTTCCCAATCACAGGAACGTGTTCAAATGCAGATTCCTGGGCTCTAGAAGTCCCAGTTCTGAACATGTGGGTGAGATGTAGGCATCTCTGGTTTTAAGAGACTCCCTTGGAAAGTCCAAGGTCTGGGCAGGTTTGAGAGCTGCCATTCCAGTTGACTTCCTCGCTATGTGATCTAGGGTTAGGGACCTCACCTTGTTGAGTCTATTTCTTCAACTTTAAAATGGGGCAAACCCACCTATGCTGCAGGGTGGTTGCGACAACTACAGAACATGAGATCACAAGCAGTAAGACAGGGCTGCTCACTCAGGGGACCTACTGTGCGCCAGGCCCTTCCTACACACAAGGGACACAGGAGTGAACAAAACAGAAATGCTGTGCCCACCTGAACATTTTTGTTTTTTAAAGAAGTGAGACAGGCAACACATAAGTACTCTTTCCCTCTTTCAATGAATACACTAGGGGAAAAGCAGAGCAGGGTAAGGGGATGGGCAGGACCCAGGTGGGAAGTTTATCTCAATTGGGAGGTAAAGTAGGGGCTATCAGATATTGGACGCTTCAGTAGGGTACTGAAGAAGGTGAATGAGTGAGCCTGTGAAGATCTGGGTTTTAAGGCTTCCAAGCAGAGAGGAAGCCCTACACAAAGGCCCTGGGGTGGGAGTGTGTTTGGAACATTTGACAAAAGCACGTTGGTGCAGTGACTGGAGAAGAGAGGTAATGATACGAGCTGAAGTCAGGAAGAAACCCAAGGGCAGATTGTATAGGGCCTGGTCAGTTACCATAGCCAAAGGGTGAGTGAGATTTCAAGAAATAGTAGTTAAATCCATGCAAAATTAGAAACAACCTAAACACATATCGGTAGGGATTGGTGAAATCTGTTATAATCTGCTCACACTACAGAATCTGGGGCAGAGGCAAGGACTCACCATAGACTGTTGAATGGAAAAAGCACGTTACAGAAAACAAACATGTTTAGATTCCACTTTTTTTTAAAAGAAATCTAATTCAATATGTACATATGTTAGTGCAGAATTTAAAAAACGTGGAGGAAGGTGCACAGGAAATGCTGACTGTGGGAATTGAGGGACTGGGTTCAAAGGAGGAGATCTGCACATAGGGACTCCCTCCTTTTAGTTCATGGCCTTCTAATCACTTGACTTTGTATGGGAAATATATTCTTTCATAGCTAAACATACATGTAAACTATGTGTTGGACCCACATGTAACTGGACTCTACTCTTCACATCTGGGGAGTCCTGGGAGAGGTGACAAGGACTCAGAGGTCTTAAGCCCCAGTACTGGCTCTGGCACACTCTCACCTAAGGATCCAAAAGTGTCTGACATGAGAAATATGCACACAATGGGATTCTAGTAAAGTGACGATGTAAACACCTATTTCCCGAGAGGATTTGGGCAGGACTGTCTGGAAGTGTTACCTGTGGGATTTTAATTTGTGTAACTGATGGAAGGACCACAAGGACAGGCTAATGCTCTTGACCAAAGATTTTTTATGACTTCTATTTTCTGAGAGGAGGGGTGGTGTCACTCCACGCAGGGTCATGTGACCAGGGGCAGTGAGTACCTGGTCTGCTCAGTGGTCACAAGAGGAGAGAAAAGTCCGAGCTAGAGCCTTTACTGTATTTTCCATGGGAAAAGTGAGACAGGATTGGCTGGCTGGAATAATTGCAGCAAGTATGGGGGCCCAGGGACTCTCTGGTCACTGGTAGCTGGTCCTGGGGTCATGTTGGCTTAGTGTATGAGATGACAAAGGTGGTGGTTATAGCGTGGACTCTGGATTATTTTGGTGCACAGGAAAGGAGTATCCTTGCCAAGCCCTCGGCTGCCTCTAAGAACTGGCCAGCCTTGGAAGGGGCAGACTCTTCCCTATTCAGATACCAGAGGTCAGGATTCCAGAAAGTAGGAAAATGCAGTTAATGCAATTGGCCTTGCCGAAAACAGACTCAATGAAACATAATTACCACATCCACCCAATTATCAGAGGCCAGCATCCTGGACCCTAACTCGGGCTTGTTCTACCAGGAGGATGTGGGCTGGAAGAAGGGACAAAATAGGGGGAGGCAGGGCCAAAAGACCAAATGGTACTGGAAAAAAAGCAGAAAATCCTAAAACCCAACTATTGTTAAGTAAATACAGATCAACCCTAAATATGCTGTCCCTAAATATCCTTTTAAAACACACACAACAGGGGCTCACGCTATGACTTAGAGCCAACATCCCATATAGGTGCTGGTGCCTGTCCCAGCTGCTCCTCTTCTGATCCAGCACTCTGCTATAGCCTAGAAAAGCAGTAGAGGGTAGTGCAAGTGCTTGGGCCCCTGCACCTGTGTGGGAGACCAGGAAGAAGCTCCTGACTCCTGGCTTCAGATCGGTCCAGCTCGAGCCACTGCACCCATTTGGGGAGGGAACCAGCGGATGGAGGAACTCTCTCTTTGTTTCTCCCTCTCGCTCTCTCTATAACTTTACTTCTCAGACAAATAAATAAACACACATACACATGATGATGAGCATGTACAGTTGGAAGAAATGAGGCTGAGAGGTGAGTATCTCATCTGAGGTCATCTGGCCAGTATATAGTACATGTAAGATTTAAATTTTGGTTCCTCTGACTCCAAAGACACTAAATTTTCCTTTAGGGCCTAATTTCTTAGAAATTTAGACCTGAGCCTGGGTGGATGCTGATCTCTAGGGAAATTGGGGGCAATGAAAGAAACTCAACTATGGTGGTTTCTGCCCAGGATTTAGTGGCTGTAGTGTGCCTGAGACCTTCCCAAGGGCCTCTGGACACAGACAATTCCAAGCTGGCCGGAGAAGCAGGAATGGACAAGGGCTGCAGCCTTAGAGCACCCAGATGTGAAGACTCAGCCCTTGTACTGCACCCTGGGGATCGTTGGTTCAGATTCCCACTGTGGTGGGCTGGAGCAACAAAATAGAGATTGAGGTTGAGTTGAGCTGGAGATTGAGGTTGAGGTGGACACTGAAGTCAAGGTTGAGAGGGGGTTGATTGTGGATGGGAGGGGAGAAGTGTCTTCAAGTGGGAGGGGCGGGGCAGAGAGCAACCAATACAGAGGAGCTTGTAAAACATCTGGCTGGGCAAGAGAAGCCCCTCTGGAAGTCAGGGAAGTAGCACGACTGTGTGCTACCTTTTCTCGCTACTTTTCTCCAATGTTAATCAGCAACTAGGGGGAGTTGAGCCAATCTCCTATCTTCACCCAGTATTTACTGAGCGCAAAGCAGAGAATCATATTTTCCCAAACTTAAAGTCAGACCATAACGTGTCTAACACAGGGAAAAGGTAAAATGAAACAGACAAGGGATAATTAAACCCAAAGAGAGTGCATCACTGAGTGTACCAACACTGTGGACAGCTGAGACTCATCCCAGTCCCTCTGAGGACCCTAAGGAACTGGCAGAGCACACCTCAGAGTTTCCCCATCGCGGGTGGGAAGCCTCATCCCTCATTGGTTAGGGTTGCTGCAAGGGCTTCCCATCACCACCAGTTCCTGATGGTCCTCACTCTGGCTGGACAGGTCCTGTATTTTCATATAAAGCCCCTAGCAGTGAATAAAAGGGACACAAAGGGCAGCTGTCAGTGTGGATGAGACTGGGAGGGGGTCAAGAGCTGTGGAGCAGAACAACAATCAACCCTGATACACTGAGAGCCCTCTCCCACTCCATTCTTTCACGGAGAACTGTTTGCAGTTACCAGACAACTCTGCTACCATCTGACCCCAGACTGAGGACTCCTGTCTGACTGGGAACCCCCTATTCAAGTTCAGGACTGAGTGTAAACACCATTCCCTCTGAAATGCCCTTGGTGATGACCCAGCCCGAGGCAGCAGTCAGCTTCTAGTACATGTACTATCTCTAGGGGTGTCAGAGGTGGTGGTTGAGCACAGGTGCTCTGAGTCATACTGGACTTGAAGACTATAACCCATGACCCTTATCTTCAAGGACCTGTAATGTCTGAAGAGCAAAAACATCCCATTACTCACTAAGCTGTGAAGACCCCAAGAGTTCTTAAGGCCTCACTTGGAAACATACTTTCCAAGAAATTTAAGGGAGCAACATCCCACAGAATCAGCTTCTTTGTGGATCCTACATTATTTGAGGCACCTGCCAGCCCACCTGCCAATGCCTCACTCACAGCCAGGGAGTTTCAGTAACACACTTCATGAGTATCTCCCACTGATTGCTGGTGACTGCACAACCCACCTTCCAAGAAGCCCCAGACCATCCGAACTGGTTTTGAAATTGCAAAGCACACAGAAGGTAGAATCCCACCACCCTCCCCTCCCTTCCCCCTAAGAGCTCATCCTCAAACAGATCAGCAGACAGAAACTCCCATCAGTTCTGACCGCACTGTTTTTCTCACCTTAGCTATTACCATGGATCTAGTTCTTTCTTTCATTCACTCAGCCAACAATTTCTTCAGTGCTGGGCATGGGTCAGATGTATGTGGTTCCAGCAACACAATCATGAGTTATGGCCCCAAGTAAAAAGGAGCTTCCAGGCCCTAGAGATTATTGCAATTTTATCTGTATATATTCATCTGAGAATGTTACCAAGGTTACCAAGGGGTTACCAAGGGTCCTAATAAACCCCAGCTGGAATCCATTTACCAAATACTAATAGCAAAGCTAACCATACCACACTTGTACTTAACATCTATCATTGGTATCTCATTGGTATCCAAACTCCTTTATTTGACCTCTAAGCTCCTTGATCAGATTTCTTCCTGCTCTTCAAGCCCTGTCCTCCAAAACTGACATTCCAGGATCTGTGCTTCCATGGTGAACTGTTTTCAGCCACCCAGTACATCTACATGAGGACCATCTGAGCCCAGGCTCAGGACTCCTCCGTCTGACTTGGCACCTCCTATTCAGACCCTAAAGCTGAGCTCAGGCATCCCTTTCTCTGAAGTACCCTTCATGGTCACCTGTCCTGAGGCAGTGGTCTGCTTCCAGCAGAATGAGTATCTCTGGAGGGTCACAGATAGTGGTTGAGCACTTGTGCTCCAAGCCACACAGCCTGTAGGGCCCATTCCAACTCTACTGCTCTGTTACCTGGGCCAGTGTCTTCACTCCCAAGCCCCAGCCTCCTGCTTCCTAGAATGAAGATAATAATAGTAATGTACACAGTGATGTATGGATCCAATGAGATGATCCATGGAAAGACAAAGCCCAGTACTTGAACACATTGTAAGCTCTCAAATGTTAGCTATTGTGATCTCAGAACATGGATGACATTTTAATCATTAGCATAATTTAACTATCACCACTACCCCTTTGTCTTATATAGCCATAAACACAACTCTCCTGAAAGTACTCAATGTATTGGGATTAAGTACGTGAATGAATGAACTGAGATACTACTTGTAAAATTTATAAGGTGCTTTTAAGTGCTTTGTACTGAGTGCTCATGTGGGACTGAGCACTGACTCTTGCATGGGAGTTCATCTGGTCTTTGCAATATCACTGTGGGACTGAAAGAGCTATGGCCATGACTATAGTTTCACATATGAGACCATAAGTTCAGAACATTTGTGCAATTATTTTCTGCATCCAATCCATTACTGAATGTTGGGGCAGGGACCTGAGCTTGGGCTTTGTTTCTGGGAAAGAGACACTACTGTGGGTCTAATAGGAAGCTGGGTGAGGAAATGGGAATGAGATTTGAGCTAAGCTCTCTTCCATTGTCGCGAGGCCGCACAATGAATTAGAACACAAAATTTTGTTCTTCAGAATTGTCTTGGATTATATACACATTTTTTTAATTGTAAGGAAAAAAATAACATGACAAAAAAAAAAGGATAAAACATTTATAGACTATAAATTGCAACAGGACCTGAAGGCAACAGCTCCCATGGCTCTGGGAGGGATTTAAATGATCAGTATAATCGATCATAAATCAGCCAAGTTTGTCCAGGGTAGTAAAAAACACTGTCAACAGCATTCAGTTCAGTGCACAAGAAGATATTATTTATAGAAAGGAAGCAGAGAGAAACAGAAAAGGATTCGTTTCATTGGTTTCTTTTCTGGTAAACATCAGAAATCTGAAACCTTCTGCAGCAAGAGACCCTAACTTTAGAGATTCCACATTTTCCCTCCAAAATTCAAGGAAATTCGTGGAGCTGGTCGTATCCTGGATGGGGGATGAAGGCTCTGCCCTGATTACCCCTTCCAGGCAGCCCGCAAGCTCTACTCAACTCCCAAGCTTCCTGACATTTGCTATGAAAGTTATTAGCTTCTCTTTCCTGTACTGAAGAGGCCAGGTTAGGCAGCAGTAACCAACAAACCCCAAATCTCCATGGCTTCAAATAACAAAAGTTTGTGAATTGATGATGCTGTACACTCACTGTGGGCCAGCTAGAGTTCATCATGAACATCATGATGTTCATCATGAACATCAGGAATCAGCCACCTTAGTCATATCCTGATGCCACCATTATAGCAGGAGGCTTCAGAGCCCACTGTGCAGGGGAGACAGCGTGCAGGTAACACATGTTACCACCGTTCGTTCTCCTGCTCGATCAAATCATCAGGCCAGGCCTGACTTGAGTGTAAAGATGGATGGCCCTGCCATGTGCATCAGAAGATCTAACCAGAAATACCAGTGGACACACACCAGTGCTGCATTCCACACAGAGAAGACAGGATATTACCAGAAACATCCATCTTCACATGGCAGGCCAGCCAGGAGGATGGGAATGACAAGTGAACAAGGAGGAACCAGGAATGCACTATTTTAATGGTTTAGGGTTAGTCTCTAGTTGGGACGATCTGCTTGGGGTGGACAGGATGAAGAGCGAGAGGTAGGAGCAATCCTGGGGTCACATCACAGACTGTATCTTCAAGAGCTGCCTTATGAGCCACACTGATCTTCTGCAGACCGAGATGCAAGGGAGACATCGCATCAACATGGAGAGAATGATGGACAGACGGAGACCACAAGTCTGATTTGGAGACCATGAACCAACCTCCCAAGGCTCTCTGCACTATTATTGGTCAACATGCTGGCTGCATTTGTATTTGAATAAGACTGACACAGAACCGGGCAAGGGCCCCAGTAGGAATACATCAAGAGGGAGAGATACAGGAAGATACAACAAATACAGAAAGTGGTTTTAAAACATTACAAATGATCTACCACCAGATTAGTTCTCTTCTATCTTAAATGATTTCACAGCACGGGTCCTCAAAAAAGAAAGTTCAAAGAAGAAATGGAAGTAATCAAAAAAACAAGTAAGATGAAGGCCAGATGAAATGTGCACTAGCAAAACCCAGGAAATCAATGTAAGATAAAAGCGAAACAATTACAGAGATGAAAGTCAACTTAGAAGCAATAGAAAATAGATAAATACTGCTGAAAGCACAGGACAAGCTTAAGAAATCACACAAAATGAAAGGGGAGCAATGAGATAAAAATGATTACAGACAAGACACTACAAACTGAAGAATAAAGGATACTGATACTTCACAAATTGGTGTTCTGAACAGAAAAAAAGGAAACAGGGAAAACTTAAAAGTCAATTTTAGGAATTTTTGGTGTACAGAAATCTAGATATCTCTAAAGTTAAAGGATGCACCATGTTCCAGGAAAAATAAGTAAAATTGACAACTCCAAGAGATGTACATTATGGGCCTCCAAAAAGTTCATGGAAAATCCATATTATGAAAAATCCATGCGTGGATTCCAAAAAGTTTTTGCAGCAAAATAAAACTTATCTTTGATTCTAGTTTTCCATGAAGCTTTTGAAATAGCTTCATCCTGTGAAGACACTGAAATTCAAGGTAAATATCCCGTATGCATGGTTCAGAGAACTGAAGTTATCCGGACAGAACAGCAGGTTCTCCCCGTCTCCACTAACCACCCAATACCAGAAACCACAGAGCAGCATCTATCAAGTTGCAAGGGGAACAGGGTGGCTCAGCAGGTTTCTGCTCAGCCAAGATGTGCTAATGACTTAAAACAGCCAGCAAGTATTATTAAGCATGAAGAATTTAAGGGCACTGGTAACAAAGATTTCTTGAAAACTACTTGATGATAAATCTAGTTTCACAAGATATGAATCAAACTTAAACACCCAGCCTCTGTAAAACGACAAAAATATGTGTTGGATCCATTTAGACACAGAATCAAGACTAAGAAACAATGGAAATTAGTTGACAGAAGAGAAATATTAAATCATCCCAGATGACCCAAAAATAATAATGTACCTAACAAAAATCAAGAGATGAGTGTAAGGGAAAAGGAAGTGTAAATGAATAAACATCTCATGAAGTTGAAATATACAGAGAATTTTAAAAAACTGTTCTTTCGGAACTCTTACCTTTTTGTTATATTTTAACCTGAGACATCTCTTCCAGGAACTAATACCTCTTGTTTTGAACAAATTTTTATCTGAAGTTATACAATTCCATCTTTTTTATTCTAGTTTATTTTTCTTCAGGAAAACCCAAGTAGACTTATGTCTAATAATTTATGTAAAAATAGCATGCAAAGCATGCATCTATTTTTGTAAAATTACATCTCCCAAGACTTGTGTCTAAATATACCCCTTCAGAGAATCTGGAATGATGTTTGTGGAATGATGACGTAATGATTTCTGAGACACAGGAGGTTGTTTTTGGTTTGCTTTCTTCTTTGCTCTTTCTTAAACTGATATTTTCCTTTTTAAAAAAAGATTTTATTTATTTTATTTGAGAGGCAGAGTTACAGACAGTGAGAGGGAGAGACAGAGAGAAAGGTCTTCCATCCACTGGTTCACTCCCCAGATGGCCGCAGCTGCTGGAGCTGCACCAATCTGAAGCCAGGCGCTTCTTCCAAGTCTCCCATGTGGGTGCAGGGGCCCAAGCACTTGGGCCATCTTCTACTGCTTTCAGGCCAGGCCACAGCAGAGAGCTGGACTGGAAGAAGAGCAGCCGGGACTAGAACCGGCACCCATATGGGATGTCAGCGCCGCAGGTGGAGGATTAACCTATTGTGCAATGGTGCTGGCCCCGAGATTTTCATAATAATAAGCTACAGTCCCACAAACATAATTACCACTGTCACCCCTCCCACTCTTCCACACATAGTATCAGCTACTGAAAATTTGCCTGTCCTCAACCTCCCAGGAACCTTGGCAGGCCCAGCAGACCTCTCTTCTTGAGAAGAATGTGCTGGCCCCTCACTGCAGTGCGTGGGGACATTTAGCTTGGTGCCTCTCACTTGAGACACTGTTGT
This sequence comes from Sylvilagus floridanus, assembly GCA_949820135.1. NCBI lineage: Eukaryota > Metazoa > Chordata > Mammalia > Lagomorpha > Leporidae > Sylvilagus > Sylvilagus floridanus. The sequence goes on from OX463242.1 coordinate 9,842,687, forward strand.
CTTGTCTCCGCCTCGTACACTAGCTCACAATGCTCTCTTCACACCCTAGGGCTGCCAAAGCAGATGACCACACACTGCGTGGCTTGCAGCAGAAGTTTATTCTCTGAGAGTTCCAGAGGCCTGAAGTCCAAAGTCAAGGTGTCAGCAGGGTTGATGCCTTCTGGAGTCCTGGGAGAGAATCCATTCTTTGCCTCTCTCTCAGCTTCCTGTGGCTGTTGGCAATGCTGGGGTTCCTTACATTGCAGGTGCATCACTCTGGTCTCTACCTCCATCTTCACATCACTTTCTTTTCTTTTTCCTTTCTCCTCTCTTCTAAGGACACAAGGATTTGAGATGATACCATCTCAGGATCTTTAAGACATCTGCATAAACCCTATTTCCAAATAAAGCACATTCATAGGTTTGGGATGCTGTGTCTTTGGGGAGCTATTATTGAGCCCACTAAAATGATTTTTGAAAGGTATGCAAACATAGCTGTGAGCTGTTCCTTCCATGCTGTTCGTGGAAGTGGCGAGCAACCCCCCTAGATGAGAGCTTCACACAGCACACGGGGCCCACAGATCCCAAAAGAGCACCAGTAGCTTACGAGCCAGGCATGTCTTGCTGCCCCTTCTCCCTCTTCACTTAGTTGCATAACTTGGGAAGAATTATTTGACGTGTCTAAGACTTGATTTTTGCCAGGAAAATAGTCTCAAATATGTCGATCATAGTACAGATTAAATAAGGATGAGAAGTAATGTTTACAAAACATTTCGTAAAGTTTCTAGAATACAGTGTTGATTATGCTCATTAAAAATTATACTTCTAGAGGTTACAACAGGGAGATCTTCAGAAAATTCACCGTGGAAAAGGGAAAGGGCCAAAGTCAAAAGCGTTTGTGGGAGTCTGACCAAGAGCATTGAAACAGTGTGCTCTCGGATCTTGGATGTGCACTTAGGACTTTCAGATGTTACGATGAGTACAGAGCTGCCTGGAGAAGGGCTGTCATTCCATGCTCAGTGCATGCCAAGGTCTCAGAAGCTAAGGGCCCCATCGTGTTTGCACCAAATCCTTCAGTGTGGCTCCTCTCTCAGGTCAAGTGTATTTGCACAACTCTAGGGAACTTAGTCGTACTCCACATGGCAACCCAACAGCACATCCCCAGAGCATCTGAGACTGTGAGCCCTCACCAGCTGGGTTCCATGATTGCTTCTAGAACTCCTCGGCTATGCATAATACTCCATGCCATCACTAATGGAGTCAGTTCCCACTTCACTCATTGGAAAGTATATCCATTAGCAGTACTTTGTATGCAAGCCACAGAAACCCAAGGAACAATGGCTGAAACTGCTAGGGGTTTGTATTTCTTCACACGATGAGAAGTCAGGGGGGCCACTGGCATTAGTTCAGTTGCTCATTAACGCCAGGAGAGGCCCAGACTGCTCTCTTCTCACTATGGCTTCTTTATCATCTTATCTTCCATTCTCATGCTTGTCATGGAATGAGAGCAAGTGGCTCTGCACTTCAGACATCACATATATTCAAGAGGAAGTTGGGGCTAGAGATGCAGATTGCTGACTGATTCTTTGTCCCAGGACATGTCCATGCGTACCTGATTGGCTGCACTGTATCTGCCTCCTCCCAAGTGACCCCACAGCAGAGGCTGGGAAGGCAGGATGAAGCTGGGCAGAGGTTGCCACCCGACGAAGCCAGAGTTCTGGTTGCCAGGGCAGAGCGGGAGTTGGATATCGATTTTATAACAATATCTACTGCAAAAAGAGACTTGGAAAGCTGAGAAAACACAATTTTCAGAAACCCGTGTGAATTCCTCCTGGCCAGTGCCTGTTTCAGAGTTATCATTCCTCCTGCTGAGTGTTTATAATTGGGGTAATTTAGTTGAAAACAAAATTTGAACCGAGTGATCTTGTGAAATGAAAACCAGACCCTGTCCCTCTCCTGCTTCCTTCAAGACATTCCCACTGACCTTCAAATAAGATTTCAATTCCTCCCCAGGGCCTGCAAGACCCTCCAGACCCTGGCCCCTGTCCAGCCCCCCTACCTTATCTGCAAAACTCTCACTCCTGCTCTCTCCTCTGCTGCTTCACCATCCCTGTCATGGTTGCCCTTGCTGCATGCCCCTATATTGTTAGGCCTGAACGGACCCCATGTTCACGTCCATTACTGGTCACACGTTAACATAATTTAGATGTTTATGCAAAGGTTTCCTTCTCAAAGAAGCCTCCTCTGAGTCCCCTCCTAAAGTCGCCAAGCGTCCCTTCTGCAAGAGGCACCATCCTCCCAACTGCTCGCTCGTCTTAGCGCACTTGCCCCTTTGAAATGATCGTGTTTGCTCACATGTGCCTGCCACTCCACAACACCATTCCCTGAGGGAGGAATTCCTACTGGCCACTGTTGCTCCAGTGCCCACGTCCGTGCTTTTCACATATTAGATGTGGTCACTCTCTGCTGAGGGAGGAAGTGGGGGCAAGGACCAGAGCTAAGGAGCCAGACATCAAGTATCTGAGAGGAACTGATAATTGGGATGGAAATTCAAGGGAACAGCCGCAGGGTGGAAGCATGCTGAGGTCAGTCCACAGTGCTGAGTACTGGAAGGAGAGAAGGACAAGGAACCACAGTGGCTGCTGCCCTCAGGAGCACGGGGGCCCCTAGGAAGCCACACATGCACTAGCGGACCAGGGATTCTGTAAACAGGATGGGGCTGAGTGTAGCCGCTGCCCGCATGAAACATCCTGACTGCAGAATGGGGCACAGGGATTTTACTAGAACAAGGTTCATTGCCACCTTATGGGCAAAAATAAAAATTAAAAATAACTGCACCATCCAACAACGGGGAATTAGTGAAGACAATGTCAATATGTCCACATACTACAATGTAAAAATTAGGTGACAAAATTTCATGAGAAGTCTTCAAAAAGTTCATGGAATGTGCAAATTATGAAAAAACTATGGATTTCAACATTTTCTGCCAAAATAAACTTACCTTTTGATTCAACTTCCTACAAACTTTTTTTTTAAAGTTTTTATTTAATGAATGCATTTTTTCATAGATACAACTTTAGGAATATAGCAGTTCTTTCCCCATCTCCCCCCCCCAGCTCCCAACCCCCCGCCTTCTCCCTCTCCCATCTCCTTCTTCATTATGGTTCATTTTTAGTTTGACTTTATATACAGAGGACCAACTCCATGCTAAGCATAGACTTCAACAGATTGCACCCACGCACACACACAACATATAGAGTACAGTTTGGGGAGAAAATTAGAAAATTTTCAGTCGGTTCTCATATTACAATTCATTAGGGACAGAGGTCCTGCATGGGGAGCAAGTGCACAGTGATTTTTGTTGTTCCTTTAACAATTAACACTCTTATTTATGACACCAGTGATCATCCGAGGCTCTTGTCATGGGCTGCCAAGGCTATGGAAGCCTTTTGTGACCATGGACTCCATCTGTATTTGGGCACGGCCATAAGCAAAGCGGATGCTTCTCCTGCCTTTAGAGAAGAGTATATCTTTCTTTGATAACCCTTTCTTTCCACTGAGTTCTCACGGAGATCCTCCACCTACAAACTTTTCAAGTATTCGTGTACTTTGTTATATGAAAATTGATCATAAATAGTAAGGAAAATAGGCAATGTAATTCATAGAACACTGTGATCTTTTTTTAAAAAGATAGAGAGAGCTAGAGAGGGGTGGTCTATGTGTCTTTCCAGATGTAGATCCCAAAATGATAACAAGGTTATTTCTGGGTGGTCTGATTACAGATGATTTCTATTTCCTTCCTTTTTTATCCATACATTCTCTAAGTTTTCTATGACCAACATTATTAATTATGTAAGATTTTGCCAATTTAGAATAACTGAATTAGAATGCATGGTTTAAACCCATTTTCAGCTGGATAACCAAAACGCCAACCATCAGAAGGTCTTTTTTTGAGAGAACATGCTGCTGCTACTAAATATTATTCTAGGCATATGGAAATGTCTGAGGTTCAGCAGGGCAAAAGACAAGAGTGCCAGGAGGGGTAGCACCGTATGGCCATGGTGAGGCCTAGGCAGCCTGGTGTCTTGAGGGACCCAGGTAAGAGCTGCGACAGCCAACACTTGGAATGGTACCCTATGACAGACACATTTTGGTCTCAACATTTGCAAATTAGTTATTATCCAGCTTCAGAAATGATGATCTGGAGTTCAGGAGGGTTCAGCAGGCTGTCCAGTTTCCCTCAGGTGGGTAAAGTTACACCGGCTCTACCTGATGTCAAAGCCCCTGTTGCTCCCTTGCACTGTAGTCACACATGAATAAACGCCCAGGATCATGACCCATCATGGAAATGCAAATAAAAACCACAATAAGGGTTCATCTCAACCCAGCTGGAGAGGCTATTATCCAAAAATAAAAAAAATAACAAATGCTTATTGGGGAAAAGGGTACCCTAATAACACTGTAGTACAACCACTATGGAGGACAGTATAGAGATGCCTCAGAAATCTGAAAATAGATCTACCATATGACCCAGAAATCTCATTCCTGGGAATTTACCCAAAGGAATTAAAATCAGCATGTGAAAGAGTTATTTGTACCCCCATGATTATTACAGCTCAATTCACAATAGCTAGGATATGGAATAAACCCAGATGAGGACCGAGTAAGGAAAGTGTGGTATATATACACTATGGAATACTACTTGGCCATAAAAGAATGAAATCTGTTTTTTTTTTTAATGGATGCAACAGGAAACCATTGTGCTTAATGAAATATGCCAGCCCCAAAAGGATAAATATCATGTTGTCTTTGATGTATGGTAATTACTATAGAATATTTAAAAATGCATAGGAATGAAATGGACGTCTTGTGATATTGATCATTGTTTTTAACTCTTATTTATACTCCTGTAGAACTGTGATCTTTCTACTTTTTACCTGTTGAATATTATAGTCAGTGGTGCAATAATCCTGTGATTATAGAGTGGTTTGAAGTCATGTTTTCACAAAAACTTGAGAAAAAAAGGAAGGAGGAAGGGAGACTGAAGGAGGGAAGGAGGGAGGAAAGTATGGGTATCTTCTTAGAATTGTACCTATGAAATCTGTTCTCTTTATATTAATAAACTATTTTTAAAAATAGAAAAAGAAATTCTGAGACAACAACAACAAAAAATTGTCTGGAGGCAGAGAGACAGACACTGTTAACCACAAAGAGTTCCCATCTTCCCCAAGTGCGTACATTAGCCATAGCTGGGGGAACTGAAATTGGGAGCCTGGGACACGAGCTAAATCTCCCCCATGGATGGCAGAATCCCAGTTACGTAAGCCGTCACCCACTGCCTCCAAAACCCTGCATTGGCAGGAAGCCAGAGTCAGGAATCAATCCCAGGTATTCTGATATGGGCCATGGGTGTCCTAGCTGACATTTGAACCACTGTACCAAACACCCACACCTAAATTTAACTTTAAAATCCATTTTCCATGAGCTATTTGTACATACATTTTCTATGGATCTTGTACACACACATGCACACACACACACACACATATACACACACACATACAGATTAAAAGAGCTGCCCTTATAGAGGTAGAATAATGAAAATGGGAAGGAGGCTGAACTATGGAACTAGAAATCTGTTTGGTTGCCAAAAACCCTTCCATCGCAGCCCCCAAGAAGGCTCTAAGTGTCCCAAGGGAACACCTTGGACATCCTTGTTCTGGTCCAATCAGTTTACCTCATAGTTCTGGAAGGGAAGCAGCTTGCCCAAGCACACTCATCTGGTCTCTGGCAGAGTAGACTAGAAGCCCAGTGTTATGGGATGAATGTTTCACCCCTATCAAAATTCATATATTGCAGCCCTAAAATCAATGCAATGGTATTTCAAGGTGAGGTGTTTGGGGTGATCAGGTTTAGATTAAGACATAGCAGTGGAGTCCTGTGATGGGATTATCCTCCTTACAAGAAGAGGAAGAGAGATCTGAGTTCTCTCTCTCTCTCTCTCTCTCTCTCTCTCTCTCTCTCTCTCCCTCCCCCATCTCCCGCCATGTGAGGACTCAGGGAGAATGCCACATACAAGTTGAGAAGGGGGAATCAGGAACCGAATCTGCCAGCACTTTCATCTTACACTTCCCAGCCTGCAGAACTGTGTGAAACCCAGTGACCTGTGCAGCCGTCCTGTCTGTGGTAGTTGGTTGTGGTGGTCCCAGCTGACCAGGACACGCAGTCTCCCCGAAGACAGTGCTCCTTCCAGCAGTCAGGATCCAAGGACAGATGGAATTTTCAGATCACTTCGCAGTTCCACTTCTGCCCAGAAACATCTCCAGATAAAATGTACCATTCTCTAAAGTTGTTGGATTTGGAAAACCAAGGAAAAATGAACTCCTTTTGTCAAATATCTAATGTTCCTGAAATGCTTTGTGCAATTAATTTGTTGTTGACATAAAGGGGTGATAATGCTGATTTTTGTCATCAACTGGGCATCACCATCTCTGGAGTAATGGGCCTCAGCCCCAGGCCTGGCATCCAGATCATCTCAGGGAGCGTGTTAAAAGTCCAGGGTCCTGGACAGACCCAGGAGCTTCTAAGGCATCCGACGTTGAGAAGGCATCCCCGCTATCTAGCTGTGATTGTGAAGTGTTTCCTATTCACAGTGATTTTCTCAGGGAAGACAAACTGCAGGCTGAGGGATGATGTGGAAGGAAGAATTACTTTCACCAGATAGCAGCACTTGAAAAATTAATAGAAAAAATGAATTCAAAGATAAGTTTGTTACAAAGTTTTTTGAAATCCATGCATAAGTGGTGTCTTCAGAAAATTCATGGAAAATGCATATAATGAGAAAATTATGCACGAATTTCAAAAAATGCACCAAAATAAACTTATCTTCTAATTCCATTCATCTATGAGTATGTTGAACATGCCTTGTGTTGTATAAAAGGTTCAAATACCATTGTGTACGTGCACAGTCAAGGTAGGGAACCCCGAATCTAGTGAGATGCTGTCAGATCTCTTTATTTAGAGCAGAGTAAGCACTCAGTTTGGAGGTGGCTAAGGGGTCACAGATGAAACAGTGAGATGAGGGTTCAGCAGCCCGGTGTCTGAACCCACTTCTGCCCCAGCCAGTGTAAGACCCTGTGCACACTTTTCTCACCTGTCTGAGCATCTGGTCTATAAAATCTGTAGAGCAGAACCTACTTGAATTGAGAGGCTGAGTCAAGATGATGTAGGTGACACATTACATACAAAGCTCGACGCATTGCAAGCCCTCAATAAATCATAGGTATGATTCTTGTTTTTCCTCCTTAGCTCTGGCACTGGATTGGAGGTTACTGAAACCATCAGAATGAAATTAGTTAAGCAAGCATGAAACCAAATCAGTTGACTCAAGGCCAGAAAGCATGAATGCTGTGACCGTTTGCATGTGCCCTGCTAAGTGTTAATGCCCCAGATTTCTCACATTGGCTTTCCTGCCACCAACATTAATCTAAATATTTTAATTAAAGTTGTAAGTGTGTATATTCAGAATTTTCTTGCTGTTTTGAAGTTTTGGCTTATTTCTTCCTATTTTCAACTGATTTTTCCTTGGAGATATAAATAACTATATTACTAAAATAAAAAGAAAAACAATTCAAAGCTATACCTCCAGAACATTGTGAGTGTCAGTATTTTGGTACATTTGTACCTTGGCCATTAATATGTGTTGGAGTCACTATAACCATACTGAACACAAATTTATATCCAGATTTTTCTCTTAACAGAATAATGCAAATATTATTCTTAGGATGGAAAAGTCATTATGACTACACTTCAAATTAGCTTCATGAAATTCCACTGACTAAACCAGAACAGATCTAACAATTGTCCAGCATTTCAGTTAATTCCAATTTTTCTACTTTTAACAATGCTGCAGTGAACATCTTTGCATGTAGATATTTTTACTGGATTAAAAATTATTTCCTGAGACCAAATTAACATAAGCAGCAAGACTTCTGTTTTAAGAATATAAAATTGCATTGGAGAACAGTATCACTCTAACTAGATAAACAGAACATCACAAAGATTTCATGTGAATGTACTTTCTCCCTGGTTTTCAGAACCATTGCAGGGAAAACCTTTTTGCATAGCAGCAGTAGGCAGCCTGTGATCTATCAATGACACACAGAATTGCAAAAGGGCTTAAGGCACCACTTTATTTGGCGGCTAAAAGCTTCAACATCAATTGTGAATTACAACCATGAGACAAAACAGAGTTGTGAGACACATCAGGGCCTGTCACCCCAATCACATCTCTTGTTCCGCTTGCAAGCAGTAAGGAAAAGGAACTGCCACTGGTATCCTCTGAACGAAATCCTCACTTGAACGTGAACTTGAGATCATCCCTTGACACCACTCAAAACTCTCCAGTGAGTTCCTACCAGTACTGGATGGCAAAGACTCATTCATCTTCCATGGTTCCAGAGAGAAAGAAAATGTATTTCAATAAGCACTCATGTACATTGAAACCACCTCTGTTTACTCAGCACTTCCAATATGCCAACGTTTTTGTACAAGAGTACTTCAAAAAGTTCATGGAAACATGGAATTGAATGTCTGAGTCAATTTTGACACAAAAACAATTTTGCAAAACACATTTTCCAAATATTATAAAAAACTGAATTTTTGTACCAAAAAATTACATCAAAATAAACGTACTCTTTCTTTTTTAAAGATTTTTAAGATTATACTTTATTTTTAAAGATTTTTAAGATTTATTTGAAAGGCAGAGTTACAGAGAGAGGGAGAAATAGAGAGATCCTCTTATTTGCTGCCTCAATCCCCAAAAGGCCACAATAGTCACGGGGTAGGCCAGGCCAAAGCTAGGAGCCAGGAGCTTTATCCAGGTCTCCCACCTGGGTGCAGGGGGCCCAAGAACCTAGGCCATCCTCCACTGCTTTCTCAAGGGCATTAGCAGGAAACTAGATTGGAAGTGGAGCAGCCAGGACTCAAACTGACACCCATATGGAATGCTGGCATTGCAGGCAGAAGCTTAATCCACTATGCTACAACACTGGCCCCAACTTACACTTTCTGTTCCACTTCTCCATGAATGTTCTGAAGTGTCCTGACTGTCCTAAATGTGTAGTGTCTTCCATGCTGTTTTATAGAAGTCACACTGAATGAGACACAGAGAGCATACCGTTTTCTCAAGACCACATGGTTAGCAGGTGGCAGAGCCGGGCTTCAAATGCAAGCTTACTGGTCTCAGAAAAATTCATTGTCTTAACCAGCCCCAGACATTTCTGTTGCCTTTCTCTGGAGTATTAGTTTCCTGTGGCTGCTGTGACATAGTGCCACAACCTCAAGGTGGGTATTGTCCACCACGCTGACAGCTAAGACAGCGGATAGTAAATTCCACTCACAGGAGCAGCACCTTTTCATGGCACCGAAAAACAGAGATCTGCAGGAAGTGGAGGCTGTCCTCTTGCACCCTACTCTTAACAGCACGGCTGTTGGCACCCATTTCCATATCGACCTGTATGTCTGTGTGTGTGTGTTATCTATCTCTCCCTGCCAGTGGTAAGCCAAAGCTCTCAAGACCAGGGCTTCTGTGACATAAAAGGGGTTAGTGAGCCGTCATAGGTACTAGCTAGAGAAAGGGAACAGGCCCAGAAATCAGATCCTCAACCGGCAGCAGCAAATCTGGAGAACAGTCAGAAGTGCATCCATGAGACCTGAGAGATCGGAGCCTTTTTATAATGAAAATTCAGGGGAGGAAAGCACAGAGTGTTTACATTGCACTTACATTGGCCACAGCTTAAGAGGGCAGGATAATGTGAAGCAGGGAAACTCGGGGGCTGGGAGAGTAGTCTGCATGGAGCAGACCTCTGCGTCCTTCCGGATCGGCTGGGATTATTAATCCAGAAAGTCATAGATAAGCAGGAGGCACTGGCACCTGAGGGCTGGCCACCAGGAGTTTTATATCAAGGTTTAAGCCCAGATTCAGGAATAGGGAACAATCTTTTATTGGCTTAGCCACAGCTGCTCACTGGTTCATTTCCTTATCTCTCTTCCAACCCTACTCCATCCTCCAGCCCTGGTAATTAAATTAGAACATCTTAGAATTATTCTTTTATCAAAAGCAAGGATCTTGCTTGTTGCAGACTGCTGCTGCACCAGTTCTGAGTACAGGCCAGGCACATAGGAGGCACTAATAAACATTTGTGTAACAAATGAATAGCATTCCTTGACCTGGAGATAACTGATGTGAACCAACCCAGTCCTTGCAACATGGATGGGGAGCTAAAAATTAACAAACACTCCACAAAGACTGCAACAGCCGAAGGAAATGGCACCAGGTCCAAGTCAATGCACAATCTCTTTGGAAAATCCCTTGAGACCTAATCCAGAGCCTGAATTCTCTCTTTAAAAGCTGATTTTTAACCACTCTATTGAGCTCTTTATGATTCTCTTTCTGCTACAATAGATAGGTTTCCATTATAGTTAATTTAAAAAGGACAGTTATCAGAATGAGCCAAGAGGACAAGCTAACTGTGCATCAATGTGACAGAGTCCAAGAGACACACACGTGACAGCAGCTTCTGCACACAGAAATGAGGATTCATAGACTGATTATGTTCCTCAAACTGGCAGGTTGCAAAGTATAACTCCAATATTGTGTGCTCCTTGCAAGATGGGTCCTCTCAGATCTTCAGACCCACTCAACATTCATTTAATTAGAGAGAACGACCTGTAATGGATGTTCTTCCTGTGCAATGTTAGCATTACAGTGACGTGCATTTCACTGTCTATAAAGTTTGACTTTGCTCACCAGTATAAAGGCCACTGCTTGTCTGATTTGCATTTGGGCATCAAGTATTCCTGTCTCATTCACAGTAACCACATATTCACTTCTTATCTATTTGTCTCTCCTGTAAAATGCTGTAAGCTTCTCCAGAGCAGATAAGTGGCTTAATCATCTTTAAATCTCTGAACTTCAGGATTGGTAGCTGTATGTTGATGAATGAAGAGCTCTTTTATTAAACAAATAAAGTGTGATCATTAAGAATTTCCAGAAAATAGACAGAAAGCAATGTAGTTCCATGATCATAACAGAAAGCAAATAACATTTTGTTAGATTTCTCTCTGGTCATATTTTCTCAATGTGTAGAGTTTTCTTTCTTTCCTCTTTACAAAATCATATGCATGCATTTTTTGTGTAAGGACTTTTGCATTAAGCATTGTACCACAAATTGCCCCTTGACATCTCTTAGTTCTAAAGTTTGATTAAAGCTCAAGTGCGTTCTAACATGGCTTTGGGGAATTCAAATTTTGCATCATTGAGTGCATTACTCACTCCAACTCTGATATGATTGAAAGTGAGTTCTACCTGCAACTCAGCCACTACAAATCAGAGTGTTGTCCAATTTGATTGAAAAATCTCTTTGTTCGGCCTCTTCTACATTTTTGGATCTGTGACTTAAATTTAGAATCAACCTTCTAAGCTATCACTAAGGACTTCTACCAAGAGAGTCCTCTGGCAAAACATGGTGTCAGTCCTTCTACTTCTAGTGTTGTTCCATTTTTTTCTATTAAAATAAATGTTTTCATGAACTCACCAAATGTTTTAGTCATAGCCATTATAGAGTTCCAGTTGATGATTAAAAAACAAATGAGGTTTGGGATAGGAGTCAAGATGCCTTCCATACTCCAAATTTGTTCCTAGTCAACAGAGAACAGGGGCCAATGCCTTAAAACCAAAACATTCTTATGAAACCAAACATCATAAAACATGAGTGAGAGTACCCTTACATCACTCAGGCCGCAAAGATTAATTGACATGTTGAAAGCATTTGTTTCACACTTGCTCAACTGAACAAATACATCTTTTTATAAAACAAGTCCAAACTCTTGGCCATTCCCAGATGTCTAAAATCCAAGATCCTTTGCTTTCAAATTCCTCAATGAGAAAGTGTAGGAGAAAAAGAGAATTTGAGACCTTAACCAAATGTTTTAAGTCTGGCACCGGGAAGAGAAGTAGATATAAATGTACATTGAAGAACCAAAAGAAAAAAGAGGGAAAAGGAAGAGAAAATGAACAGAAATATCCATAAAATAGTCTCATGCTATCTGTTGCTCTTAACTTTCATAAAGATAATACTTTCCTTTCAACCGCACAGGATACTATCCATTGGGTGGGCAAGAGTCTTTTGAAGCGAAGACTCGAAGGAAAATCCTAACTGCCCTTTGCAGAAAATTTAGAAAGTAGAGTTTACAAATGAAACTAGAAAATGTAAGTCACACTTAACCCCACCACATGGTAGGATAGCCATATTAATATGTTGATATTGAGCCATTTCGTCTTTCCATTTGATGCATACTTTATTTTTAAACCAGAATGGATATTCCAAATTAGAAACACAATGTGGTAGCCTACATTTTCTCTTAGACAATATATTATAAACATTTGCCTTTGCTATTAAATTTTTCTGGAGAACATGGACTTTAATGGGTACAAAAGAGTCTTTTTGTTGATGTGCCATTGCCTTAAACAACCTTAATTGCAGGGAAAAAAATCACTTAATACAATTCAAAACATGGTGTGTCACTAGGATCAACATCCTTATAGATATAGCCTTAACTGCATTTTTTGTCATTTTCGTCTATTTAAATCCTGAAAGTATTGTGACAAAGATTTGCAGATTTCAGCCTGTGTGTGTGTGTGTGTGTGTGTGTGTGTGTGTAGTCACGTGTCTGGTGTCTGATCCAGAGTACAGCTTGGCCAGCTACTCACTGAAGGCACTGGCTCTCTCTATGACTTTCATTCTACCTTGACTACAGGGCATCAGCCCTCCACCCTTCATGCCTTAGAGTCTCAGACAATTCCTTCTCCATCCAAAGAAAGAGAAACAAATGGGAGGAAGCCAATTTCTACAGTTGGTTACATCTCAGGTTGGTCTGCATTCATTCTAAATAGAGCTGTGGCTGCAACCCAGATTTTTGAGTCACAACTGTACAGTCCCTCCTCTAGCATTACAAGTTAGAGGCTTCAGTGGCAGGACAATTAGGCTGAATTTTGGCCAATCCTGACTTCATGCTGGCCTATGGTACTCTGTCTGCTCCTACGTCCTCCTCCCTATACCAAAGAATTTCTGGCAATAACCCAAGTGATGGTGTTTTTTTCTGGTTTTGTTTTGCTTCAGATCTTTTATGTTATAAAGAAATAAAAAGTAACAGGTTTGGCTAAATCTCTGTTTTTACCCTTTCCTTGCTCCTCAGTTAGCCATTAGCCTAAAGCTTGTACATTTCATTTTTCTGCATTCTTTTAAAATTTTTATCGAGGTGAAACTCACAAAAATGAACCACCTTAAAGTGTACAATTCAGTGGCATTTAATACATTAAGAGTGTTGAGCAGTCACTGCCCCTATCAGTTCCAAAACATTTTTACTACTCTCACAGAACACCCTGAACCTATTAAGCAGTTGCTTTCTATTCCTTGGAGCCCCTAGCCCTTGGCACTTACCAGTCTGCTCTCTGTCCTCTTGGATTCACCCATTCCGGACATTTGACGTACAGTCGTTCATCACTTAACAACCTGGATTCATTCCAAAAGTACACCATTAGGTAATTTTGTCAACGTGCCAACATCATAGAATGTTCTTACATAAATTAGGATGGATACAATATCACTAGGCAATATAATTTTATCGAGCCATCACTGTATATGTGATACCTCATTGACTGCAACTTGATTGTGGATGGAATCATACAATATGTGACCTGTCTGGCTGCTTTCATTTTGTATCATGCTTTTGAGGTTCACCCATGTTGTATCACATTCATTTTTAATGCCTAAATAATAGTCCATCGTCCAGGCATACTAAAGTGATTTCCACGTACACTCACTTGCTGCTACTGCATCATGCCTAGGTTTCCAGTTTGGTGATGATACATGCAAGGACTCTGCTCCCCGACTGTACGAGCCTGTGGGCAGTGTGGCCATCATGTAGATCAACAAGGTGCGCACACTAACAGTCTTCATCACCAGCAGACCTGGACTCCTGCCATGGCTCTAGAACTTTACAGTGAGTTGAGCAGTTTGGACAACTGGCCTTGTTATGCCTTTGTTTCCTTGTCTATAAAGTGTGGATGGAAGAGAAACAGTTATATGGGGTGGAGGTTAAAGCCTAGTACACCAGATGGTGTACATTAAAATAAAATACAATGAAGGCCGGCGCCATGGCTCAATAGGCTAATCCTCCACCTGCGGCACCAGCACACCAGGTTCTAGTCCCGGTCAGGGCACCGGATTCTGTCCCAGTTGCCCCTCTTCCAGTCCAGCTCTCTGCTCTGGCCTGGGAGTGCAGTGGAGGATGGCCCAAATGCTTGGTCCCTGCACCCACATGGGAGACCAGGAGAAGCACTTGGCTCCTGGCTTCAGATCTGCGGCCATTGGAGGGTGAACCAAAGGTAAAGGAAGACCTTTCTCTCTGTCTCTCTCTCTCTCACTGTCCACTCTGCCTGTCAAAAAATTTTAAAAAATTAAAAAATAAAATACAACTAAAGGCACACAGTAAGTGATCAACACATTTTAAAAGCATTTTCAGACACCTAACTCTGTGACAACCACTGTTCCAGTGGTAGGGGTATAGAAGAGAGTGAAACAATAAATAAAATACAGATCCCACCATCCAGAGAGAGAAAGTAGACAAAATACAGGGGAGTTCTTCACCCATATGATAACAGGCATGGGATTGTGTGGAAGCAGAGAGAAGGAGTGTGGGGCTAGCCAGCATGGACGAGCCCTGAAGAGGCTTCCCACAGGATGCTACACCTGGCATATCAAGACTTAATCAAAAATACGTGTAGAATCTCTCCACCTCTCTCTTTGTCCCTTGCTGCTGCCGTGACCAGCCATAATCATCTGTGCCCACTCAGCTGCATCAGCCTCCCAACTCCCCACACTTGATTCAGGGTCTATAAGGCAGCAGCTGGAGCATAACAAAGATCATATCCTAGAAATCCCCTCACCCTTGCTGTTAAGGCAAAAACCAACTTCTCTAAGTCCTAAGTGGACTTGATCCTGTCCCTGTTTCTGACTTCCTGATAGGATACTTTGTCCTATAAGCTTTAGCCCTCTGTCTTTCCAGTTCCTAGAATTCCCAAAGTTCTCTGTTGCTGGAGGGCCCTCTTATATTCTTCTGTCTTCCTCTAAGTCATCCTCAGGTATCCCCTAAAATGTCCCTTCTTTAGAGTGATCTTCCCTGACCCACAAACTAACCTTGCCTCCCTTCTAAGTCTTTCTCACTTCTTAAAATTTTTATTTATCTATATTCATTGAAAGGTAGACAGAAGGCAGGTGCGGGAGGGCTTCCATTCCCTGGTTCACTCCCCAAAAGCTCACAAAAGCCAGGGTTTGGCTAGATCAAAGCCAGGAGCCAAGAAATCATAGGTCTTCCAAATATATGGCAGGATCCCAAATACTTGAGCCATAATCTGCTATCTTCCAGAGCTTGCATTAGCAAGAAAGTGGATCAGAAGTAGAGTAGCCCGCACTCAAACCAGGCACGCTGATATGGATGGAATTCAGACATTCTAAGTGGCAAATTAACCACTGTATGACACACCCACCTCTTAAAGCTCTCTCTTTTAGTTCATGTAGTTATTTTCTGAAAAAAAAAAGTAGTAAAATATAATAGTTAACTATTACTGCATGGCCTCAGGCAAGTGACTTGTCTTTTATGCCTGTTTTCCATCTGAGAATGAAAATAATAGGAGTAATTCCCTTATGTGGGTGGAGGAAGATTGAGTCCATGTGTGAAGGAGCCCAGGCCACAGCAGATTCAGTGGGAGTCTTTTCTGCTGTCCAATCCCTAAGCCATGGCAGACCCAGAGACTGTGCTGGGTATGTTCAATAGCATTGACCAATGCCTACACACACAGATTAGTAGAAGTTATTTTGAGTGAGTTTGGGGTGGAATCAGATGATGTCATGGAGTGGAAGACCTGGTAGGTTGAGAGTAACACAAGCAGAGTCCCAGAGCTATGCAAGATCAAGGTGTGGACAAGGACTAGACTCGGTTGTGTCATCACCCTCAGTGCTGGGCCACTGACTGGGACATAGGAGATGCTGGACAAATCCCAGTAGAATAGATAAACTTCCTGGGGGGATCAAAGCGCAGATTTCAGCTAGGCATGGGAAAGTGGCAGGTTCCAGCTTACCTGAGAGGCATAGAATGCCAGAGGGCAGCAGACAGCCAATGTGAAGGTGACAGGTAGGGCTGAGTCACTGTAGACCCACGAGAAGAGGACTAGGAGGGCTTGACACTTTGGATGAGGAAGGTGTAGAAATGGATTTGACTCCACCCTGGCCCATCAAGGGCCCCAAGGAGCATTTTAAGAGTGACCCACACTTCAAAAAACCCACATAATGGGAGCCCTGAGACTGAGGGCCTCTAGCTCCCTTGAGCCCTGTCACACCAGAGAATAATTGCTCTGTCCCAACACAGAGCTGCCTGCAGTATCTTACCAGTGAAGCTACCTGGGGAGACCACAAGAGGGTGACCTCACATATGCACCTATATCTGGGTCTGCAAACTTACACTGAGCATCTGCTGTACACGTAGCATAAGACTAGTTCTGAGACTTTGCAAATAAACAAGGCTGAGCCCCTGGGTAACGTCATGTCAGGAATGAGGAACATTTGTGCAAAATGATCTCTGAGATGCCACCCAACTGGGAGATGGGACAATTTCCAATACTGCATGGGACAAGCTTTGATGTTCTCTCTACAGTAGAGTTGAGCTTTGTCGACCTTAGTTTTTCCAAATCTGAGAATTCAGTGCTCTGTCTGTGTTCCGGGAACAAAAGGTGCCTGACTGTTGAAGAACTTACATTCCAAGGATTTTGTTTTCATACAGGGATGGGGCAGTGTAAATTCACACAGCCTTTTGGAAAGCAGTTTGGCAGAGTGTACCAAAAGAGACATAAAACATACAAACCTTTTGACCCAGTAATTCCACTTCTGGGAATCAATCCTAAGAAAATAATCTTAAATAGGGATAAAGGCATAACCACACAAACTTTCAATATAATCTCAATTATAACGGGAAAATATGGAAACAGCTTAATTGTCCTATAATAGGAGGGAAAGGGATTAAACAAATTGTAGTACAACCACTTAATGCATATTGTTTGGCCACTAATGGCTCCAATGAGGAACAGAGAAGAAAGGCTTATGATACAGTATTAGGTGAAAGAAAAATCAAAAAGAAACAGTTTATAAGTAATATGACAAATCTTAAAAAGATCTATGAACATACATGCAGATCAAAAATAACAAAATAAACAAAACTGACAGCAGTGGTTATCTGAGAGATAAAACTACAATGTCTTATTCTTGTTTTCTACTTTTTCCTCTATGCAGGCTTTCTTCAGTGAACATATCTTTAATATAAAAATTAGTATTTCCATTTGGCAATTATACTGTGCATGTAAAGCATTGAAAATAGTATTAAGATAAAAGCAGCATAGATATTTTCTTCATACAATTTATACACTATGAATAGGAAAAAAATATTAGGATAAAACTCACACACACATACACATACACACACACACAGCTAAACAAAAAACAAACAAGCCGAACCTGGGCTTTTCCTATTAGCATCCTATCATGTGTTCCCTTCTTACCCATGGTCTCCCTTTCTGTGGTTTCAGTTACACACAGTCAACCATAGTCCAAAAATGTAAATGGAAAATTCCAGAAATAAACGATTCATAAATTTCAAATTGCATGCCATTCTTTTTTTTTTTTTTTTGACAGGCAGAGTGGACAGTGAGAAAGAGAGACAGAGAGAAAGGTCTTCCTTTGCCGTTGGTTCACCCTCCAATGGCCACCGCAGCCAGCGCACCATGCTCATCCGATGACAGGAGCCAGGTGCTTTTCCTGGTCTCCCAAGGGGTTCAGGGCCCAAGCACTTGGGCCATCCTCCACTGCACTCCCGGGCCACAGCAGAGGGCTGGCCTGGAAGAGGGGCAACTGGGACAGAATCCGGCACCCTGACCGGGACTAGAACCTGGTGTGCCGGTGCCGCAAGGCAGAGGATTAGCCTGTTGAGCCACGGCGCCGGCCAAATTGCATGCCATTCTAACCAGCATGATGAAATGCCACACTATCCCTCTTCATTTTATCCAGGACACGAAACTCTCCTTTGCCTAGTGTATCCTTGCTGTATGTACTAACCTCTCATTATTCACTTAGTAGCCATCTCAGTTATCAGAGCAACTGCACAGAATCACAGAGCTGTGATTAACCCTTACTTTACTTGTAATGGCTTCTTTCAAAATCATTGCTGGGGGAGGGGGATGTTTGGCACAGAAGATAAGATGCCTGCATCCCATCTCGGAGTATCTGGATTCAACTTCCAACTCCGCTCTCATCTCTAGCTTCTTGCTACTGTGCACACTGAGAGGCCCCAGGTGATGGCTCAAGTACTTGGGTCCCTGCAACCCTGTGGGAGACTCAGATTGAGTTCTTGACTTGTTTTCAGCCTGGCCTGGCCCTGTCTGCTGTGGCCACTGAGGAATCAATCAGTGGATAAGATCTCTTTATCCATCTTTTGTATGTCTCTGCCTTTCAACTAAATAGCACAAATAATTTTGTAAAGTTTTAATTAAAAAGTAGTCATGTCTAGTGTTTGCATTGTTTTCTTACCCATCCTTGCCCAAGGGCACTGTCTCCCATAGCCCCTTCAAGCTTCTTTCTGCCAATCCCTACTCCAAATAGCAGTCCAGGATATTTTCCTACAACACATGATGGTCACGGGATTCTCTCCCCCATTCCTTCCTACTGCCTTCCCCCCTGCTGCACCACCTTTCTCTCGCTTTCTCCAACGTGCCTTCTTCTCTCTCAGTGCCAGGATTTTACTCAAGCCATTGCTTTTGCCTGCAGAGCCTACTCTACCCCTCCCCGGTACTGTTTTTCTAGACTCCTCATAGCTGTCCCAAGAAATTGCCTGAATGTTATTTACTCAAGGAAAGTTTCTCTGATCACATCCATAGCTGAGATTAACCTGAAAATGCAGATCTAGAGTTCAAATGGGGTATCCCCAAAATCATGCATTTCCTAGTCCTGGAAAGAGTCCTAAACACTATTCCCATTTTTAAAAGATTTATTGATTGGCTAATTGACTTATTTATTTATTTATTTATTTGAAAAGCAGAGTGACACAGAGAGAGGGACAGAGAGAGAAAAAGGGATGGAGGGAGGGAGGGTGAGAGTTCTTCATCCACTAGTTCACTCCCCAAAAGCCTGGGCCAGCTTGAAGCCAGGACCCAGAATTCTATCCAGGTCTCCCACGTGGTTGGCACAGACCCAAGTACTTGGACCGTCATCTGTTGCTTCCTAAGATGCATAGAAAAAAATCTGGAGAAACTGCAATTCAAACAGGTACTCCAAAATGGGATTCAGGCATCAAAAAATGATGCCCACAATACCTGCCCCTAAACATTTTTTTTTCAAAATGAGTGTTTTTGACTTAAACTGCTCCTCTTTCCACCAACAGAAACCAACATTTCCTGAATAGCATGCATGTGCCAACCAATGAGATATATTACTTTACCAAACTTTATAACAATCTTACTTCTTGAATTTTTACATTTCAGGCTATGGAAAAGAACACTGAGGTTCCAGAGGGAGATGCCCAGAACAAGGCAGTTTTGCCAAAACCACGTGGCTAGACAATGCTGAAATTGGCATTCAATCCCAGGGATTGTTTTTAAGTTTCTTTATTTTTATTTTTAATTGAAAGGACAGGTAACAGGGTGGCAGGGTTGTGGGGAGGAGATAGAGAATGAGAAAGAGAGAGAGAGAGATTTTCCATCTTCCAGTTCACTCTCCAAATGCCCACAACAGCTGGGGCTGGGCCAGGCTGAAGCCAGGAGTCAGGAATTCTATCCAGGTCTCTCGCATAGGTGGCAGGGACAGAAGCACTTGAGCCATCATCTTCTGCCTCTCTGAGTGTGAATTAACAAGAAGCTGGACCAGAAGCCAAGTAGCTGAGAGTCAATCCTAGGCACTCCAACAAGGAATGTGGTTATCCCAAGTGGCATCCTAACCCACTGTGCCACATGCCTGCCCCAACATCAGAGGTGTTAATCCAGCCATGAAGAACTGTCCATGGGAAGAGAGGAGATTGATGAACCCTGCTAATTTAGACTCTGGGGCAAAATTCCCTTGTTTTTGTCTTTTTTTGCCAAACCCTGATGCTCAGCTTTCTTCTCCAGCACTCTATGAGTCATTATTGGATTTCCCAGTGTTCTCTCCACTGTGATGGAGTCTGCTGAGGACAATGTTTTGGCTAGAAGGGACCTATGTGCAAGAAATACCACCAGCTGCTAAGTCACTGCCTTTGTTGCATCTTCTGTTGCATCTGACCCTGCTCGTGGCTCGTGTCAACTAACCCCCTTGCCTGAATGTCTCCCACGTTTTCAGCAGGAAGCAGAGCAAAGAACATGGGACCTCCACTGTCTGGGTAGATATTTAGAAGCACTAAAACATTTGACTAGACCTGAGATGACTGGAAAGAAATGAGTTTAAGTGGTTTTCCTAGCAAACAAAGTCAGCTGTTAGAATTATTATTATTTGTATGCCTACATTATATCTGACACTTCAAAAGTCTCAGGATGGATTCGCTTCACTAAATGACCATGTCCCCTGATGACTTTCTGGTCTCTGCAAGCAAGGAGTGTCTTCTCTGGATGGTCTTCAGTTGCAAACAAGAGGAGTACAGGGAACACAGGACACACAGCTTGCTGCAGCAGCCACTATGACAGCACCACTAACCCACAAAAGGTTTCTAGGAAACATGCGACTCATTTCTCATGCATTGCTTCTATAAATCTTTACAACAATCCAAGAAGGTAATCGCTACCTCTGTCTTATTTCATACTAAGCGTTTGGAATTGGGTTCAGACGAATCTGGGTTTGAATGCCCAGTCTATCACTCAGTAGCTGCATGGCCTTGTGCAAATTCTGCCTTTGGGAAGCCTCATTTTCAACATCTATAAGAAGAAGATAATAATACCTATTTCACCAAATGTTCAGTGTTCACTGTGGCTAGCATACAACAGAAGCTTAATAAGTTGGTATTACTCTATGCTGCTTCCCTACTCAGAGTTCCAATAAATGGCACTCACTGTTAGTCGCAGGAGGAATTCTGCACTGCCAGCTGCAGTCCTTCAGATAGACTTCTTGTCCCAGCCCACTGGCAACTGTATTGGGAGGCTAGATGTGTGTATCGCATGACCATGCCATCTCAGCAGAGAAGGGGCATTCTATAGCCAGCTGGAAGTGAGAACAGGCATTGGCTGCCAAGTTGCTCTGAGAATCCAAGAGCAAGATGCGTCTCGCCGTTCCAGCCAATGCCACCCCGTGTACTGGCATATGATCCCTCTTTCCTTTTGCACCTTCTATTATTTCCTCTTGTATTTGCCCCTGGGCCAAGCTCTGTGTAATGGGATGCCCTTAAGCCAGTTACTTATTATTCTTAACAAGCTGCAGGTTATTGTTAGCCTGCTGCCAGGGGCTGCCTACTTCCACTCCCAGCAAAGAGACAAGAGCTTGCATCTCCTCTTCCTTTGGCAGCTTCTGTTTTCTTAAGTGAGGTTCAGTACCCAAAGCTGCCATTCTAAGGCCAGATTTGACCTGCTGGCCTCTGAGGCCCTCCTCCTTCCTTCTTTGCCTCACCTCAAGTCAGCCCACTGGGCTCCAGCCAGAGTAAAATCCCAGTAGAATTTCTTGGCTGCTCATGTCCCACCCACGGACTAGCTGGACATTTTAGGAGAAGCAATTATTGTGGAAACTTGGGACCTCAGAATATTTCCTTGAAACCAAATACTTCACGTCTTTGCTCCAACAATGACCAACTGTGTGCCTTGGGACAAGTTCCTCACCAACCTGAGGCTGGGGTTTACGTAGGTGTGCAATAGGATAACAGCTGTCATTCCTGTGATGAACAAGTCTTGCATGCTGCCAGTCTCCAAGGAAGCTTGACATGTGATCTTCCCTTGAGGGTAACAAAGTATATGGTATGTGCTACAACAGCACCTGGCACAGAGTAGCATTAAATACAAGTTAGCTGTTATCAACATTGTTAGGAAGAATTACCGGGTGAATGACTTTATTTGTTTACAATCCAGTTCAAAATTTAAAGAATCAAAATGTCTTAAAATCAGGCATGTATCCATCTCAAATCAAAACCTGAACATGGAAACTGTCTATGAATAGGGCATCCAGATTCAATATATGCTGGAGCATATCAATTTACAAAATGTTTCAAGTGTCTAGCAAACAGTGGATCCTCAACCCATGTTTGTTCATTCTGTATTCTTTGTTGCTTTTGTTTTTCCCTCTTTGATTCCAATAAAAACAGGGTGTATTGAATTATTAGAATGGATGTAAATAGGGAAATTATTTTTTTAAGAATTCAGCATTTTATTGCACACATTAACAAAAGAGGTTTAGTCAAAAAGACCAATAGCCACATTATCATGGACTCCTCAGATTCTTCTGTTTTGCTTTGTTTTCTTCTTCTGAGTGGAGACAGCAGGAGTGGAAGGGCAAGTCCTCCTGCTGGTGAGGCCCTAGTTGCTGGAGCAGGATCACCAACCCCTTTACATTATAGGTGGGATTCCTTGGCCAGGGCATTTGCAAACAAGGTGAAAAATGTTCCATATGTACACCTGCTGCTTTAAGGAGGGTATTGATCTGATCTTCTGTAACAGTCTTCTCATGATGATGCAGGTGAGAGGCTGGCATTGTGGCATGGCTGGCTAAGCTGCTGCTTATGTTGCCAGCATCCATATTAGAGTGCCAGTTTGAGAGTCCTGCTTCTGATCCAGTTTCCTGCTTATGTGCCTGGGAAGGCAGTGGATAACAGCCCAATACTTGGGTCCCTGCCACCCATGTGGGAGACCCAGAGTTCCTGGCTCCTGGTTTCAGCCTGACCAAGTCCTGGGTATTATGGCCATTTAGGGAGTGGACCAGTAGATGGAAGATCTACCCCTGCCAGATATTTTAACAAATAGAGGAACCAAATGAGGACATGTTGACATCTCTATGGTGTAAATAAAGACTATCCAAATGAGAACAAGAAAAAGTTCTGTATTCAGTGCTTGCTACAGCCAGAGAGTCATCTGTCACCATTCACACTTTTTCATAGATTCATAGAAGAGTGGGGCAGCTTTATAGTTAACAAAGGGAAACTTTCTAGTACATGGATGGAAGGCTGCTGACCTGGGGAAGCTGGAGGTGGCTATGCAGAAGCAGAACAACCTATGTGACTGGTTTGGGTGCATATCCTCCAGTTGAACTTAAGAATGGACAAGAATGAAGGAAGCTGTCCCTTGCTAATCAAGTCATGGTGACTTGGGCTGATGGTTACAAAATTCACTCTTCAGCTTGCTGGATGTTAGTAGAGATAGCAATTTTACTTGCTGCAAGTCTGACACAGAGCAGGCTGGTTTCCTGGGCATGTAGCTGAAACTTGTGGGGCAGAGTTTGATTTTTATATATCTGGTTATGGCCCATGTGTTTATTCATTCTCAAAATAATTCAACCCTTTCATAGCCCCTAGATACAGAAATGAACTTCGAGGGGCTCATAGACCTCAATATAAAACCTAGAACTATGAACTTTTCAAGACAAACTATTTGTGATCATAAGTTGGAAAAGGTTTATTAGGACACAAAATACTAATTATAAAAGAAAAAAGTTGATAAAGTATAATTATTGACAATTAAATTTAACTAGTCCTGTATTCATGGATTCTGCCTCTATTGATTCAGCCAACTATAGATTTAAAAAATTAGGAAAAAATTCCCTCTGTACTAAACATGAACACATTTTTCTTGTCATTATTCTCTAAACAATATAGTATGACAACTATTTGCATTTTTATTTTACTAGGTATTTCAAGTAATCTAGAAATGATTTAAGGTCTACAGAATGATTTCATAATTTACAAGCAAATACTATGATATTTTATATAAGGGACTCAAGCAGCCACGGATTTTGGTCTTCATCAGAGGGCCCTGACCCAATGTCCTATGGATGCTGGGGACAGCTGTACTTCTCTTCAAAGGACACTGTTAAGAAAACTAGAAGTTGAGTCATGGTCTGGAGAAAGTATTTGCAAAGTACAATCTGATATGTATCCATAATATACAAAAAAATTTTGTAATAAACAACCCAAAATGAGAAAACGATTGAACTGGTATTTCACCAATAAGCACAGGACAAATTCTCAACATTTTAGGGAAATACAGATAAAAACTACAAAGCAAAACCACCATGCCCACATGGCTAAAACTTGAAAGCAAACTAATATTCAGTGCAAGCAAAGGCATAATGCAACTATAACTTTCCATACATTGCTGTTGGAAATGTAAAATGGTAGACATAGTCTCTTAAAATACTTTAGCAGCTCCTATGAAGTTAAATATCTGCTGAACATATTACCAGGAATCACACTCTAAAGAACTTTCCCAAGAGAAAAGAAAACACATAACCACACAGAGAGGTACTTGAATAGCTATTGCAGTTAATTCATAATAGCCCCAGACTAGAAACAAATGAATGTTCATCAGTTGGTCCATGAGTGAGCAAACTCTGGTACAACCACAGAATGGGATACTGCTCAGCAATGGAAGAAACCCGCAACATCAGTGACTCTCAGAAGCATTATGTTGGGTGAAAAAACAGCCTCGAATGCCTACATATGGCATGACTACATTTGTATGACATACTGGAAAGTTATTCCAAAATTATAGGAGCAGAAACAAGGTCAGCAGCTGCCAGGGGCTGGAGCTGGGGAGCAGACTGCCTCTAAAGGGGTGAGGAGGTATCTGGAGGGAACAGACGGCTCTGTGTCTCTGCTGTGATGGAGGTGACACTGGTCAAAATGCATTGACCCACACATGAGAGGGGTACATTTACATTTTGTAAATTATCTTATAAAATCTACTTTTTTAAAAAGAGGTATTGAAAGGTCACACTCTACCCCATAAATATTACTCTGTAAAAACTTAAAATTTTTAAACTTTAAATGGCATTGCTTATTGTCATTTATATGGTAGTCAAGGAGATTTTTACTCCATATTCCCTTGAATTGGGTAGATTAATCTCTTTGCCACTTGAACTGATATGCCTAATTATTGTGCTCAAATTTGCCTATCAGATCATTTATCTCACCTTACTGAAGTAGCATAAATAAGGGGGTGAGGAAGGACATAAGGATACTTAGGAAAAATCCCTCCTCCTGAAGATCAAAGGCCCAGAGGAAAGTGAATTCCCCCTAATATTACTCCATATCCACTCTCAATAAAGCATCTTAAGTTTTCAGCTGCTGCTAGATGTAATGAAGACAGACACTCTAGCAAAACCTTGAAATGGCCCTCAGACCTCACCCATATGGATAAGGTGATCACTTGTGAAGGAAAGGGCTTTTGTATGTCTTACTTGTTTTTGAAAAATGTATTTATTTACCTGAAAGGTGGAGTCACAAGGGGGGGGGGGGAGAGAGGAGAGAGAGAGAGAACGAGTTCCAGTCACTGGATCACTCTCCAGATGGCCCCAATGGCTGGGGCTGGGTCAGGCTGAAGCCAGGAGCCTGGAAAGTCCATCCAGGTCTCCCCCATGGGTGGCAGGAGCCCAAGCACTTGGCCCACCTTCTGCTGCTTTTTCAGGTCATTAGCATGGAACTGGATGAGAAATGGAGCAGCTGTGACTGGGACTCTGGCTTAAATGGGATGGCTGCATCACGAGCAGAGGCTTAAGCAACTATGCCATCATGTTAGCCCTGGAGAGGACTTTGAAGTCCAACTTGGTGTTCGTCAGTGGTGTCTGTCTGTCTCTAGCTTTGGTCCCTTCAGTCATCATAGAGAATGTATAGTACTCCCTCATGAGTTGAAGAATAAGAATGAATAAGAAATATATATAGGAACATTTGGAATCAATGTATTTGCCAGGATTCTCCATACAAACAGAATCCAGTAGGAGGAGAAATATAGATATGGATACAAATATATATGATTTATCATATATGTATAATAAATGATTTATTATAAATTATATATGATTTATTATAAATATTGGCTCGCAAGGTTATGGAGCCTTGGAAGACCCATACTCTGCCACCTGCAAGCTAGAGACCCAGGAAGGCCAGTGGTGTGACTCAAAGCCATAAAAGCAAAGAGCTAATGATGTAGATTCCAGTCCACGTCAGAAGGTCTGAAAACCAGAAGCACCCATGGCAGGAGAAGATGCATGTTCAGGTCCCATATTCAGACAGAGAGCAAAGCCTCCCTTCCTCCACCTTTTCGTCTGTTTGGGTCCTCAATGCATTGCCTGATGCCCAGCCACACTGGAGAGAGCCACTTGCTTTACTCAGTCCACAAATTCCTAAGCTCTTCACATTTAAAAACACGCTCAGAGACACAGCCAGAAAAGAAAAATGTGGCCCAACACACTGTGGCCCAGTTAAGACACTGTGGCCCAATACCCAGAATTAAGCATCCCAACAGCGCCTTGCCACAATAAACAATTAACACATGGTATTTTTCCCTCCATCATTCAAAGATATGGCATCTCTCAAAGCCAAGTCTGGGGCCAGCGCCGTGGCTCACTTGGTTAATCCTCCTCCTGCGGCGCCAGCATCCCATATGTGCGCCGGGTTCTAGTCCTGGTTGCTCCTCTTCCAGTCCAGCTCTCTGCTGTGGCCCAGGAGGGCAGTGGAGGATGGCCCAAGTCCTTGGGCCCTGCACCCGCATGGGAAGCCAGGAAGAAGCTCCTGGCTCCTGTCTTTGGTTCGGCGCAGCACTGGCTGTGGCAGCCATTTGGGGAGTGAACCAATAGAAGGAAGACCTTTCTCTCTGTCTTTCTCTCTCACACTGTCTACATTGCTACCTGCCAAATTAAAAAAAAAAAAAAAAAGCCAAGTCTTTGTCCGGAAAGTATGCAGGCCGAAATGGAAGGCTGAGTAGTGGTGAGGCAAACTCAGCAGGGATTTCTAGTGCTCTGTCCTGGTTGTCATTCACACAAGTTTTTACCTGGCCTCTACTTTCTGTGTCTGTGCAGTGGCAGGGACGCCCAGTCCAAGATCCACTCTAGTTTGACCTGCTCCATTCCTTGTCCATCAGTTCTTAAGTCAACTCAAATCACCCTCTTAGCCTTTGCATTCCAACCTCAGACTTCCCTCACGTTGCAAAAACAGTGCCAGTTCTCCAGTGTTTCCTAAACAATCTTAAGACAGTGTGACAGGTTTTGTTAGCAAAAGTTGACAATTGGAAGTCCTGACATCAGCATCACCCATTCTAAAAGTAGTGAGGCATTCTAGATTAGCCCTATACCACACTCTTTCCCAGAATCCATGATCCACAGGCAGCCTGTAACCAACCCACATCTTCTTGGAATTTCAATAACAAGTTGTCAGAGAGTTCCCACTGCACTCTAAAAATTTCACTGAAAAATCAAAACAGTCACATAACTTTACATTTCAGAATTCTTGGTACACAGAATAGTAGTTTGTAAGCAAATAGCTTTCAGGATTTTTTTAACTTGTCTGAAGTATGCTCATTTCTGGTTAAAAGATGTCAAGGGCCAAGGAAACTATATGGTGTCAACCACTCTGTTACGACCCAAGATGATAAAAATTCCCGGGTTTTATAGAAAGAGTTATCGACTAAATGATAGGATGTCTAGAATTTGCCTCAAAATACACCAGGTGCAGGGGTGAAGGAAAGGGAAAGTGAGATCGCACGTGGGTGTGTGTTGAAGCTGGGAGGGAGGGTGGGTACACAGATCTCAGTAGGTGCTCGCTCGAAGTTTTCTGTAACTTTTTAAAATCATGTTATATGTTAAGCTATGGTATTTTGGACAAAGATGAAGTATTGTGATATGAATTTATACTATATTGTTATTCTCAGTTATCCACAATAATGGCTATCTATGTATATAGAACATGCTGAAGTGACATCTACATTTTTTTTAATTTTAAATTGCACTTATTTGAAAGTTAGACTTCCAAAAAGAGAGAGGGAAAGAGAGAGAGAGAGAGAGAATTAGAGGCAGAGAGAGGGAGAAATTTTTCTTCTGCTGGCTCACTCACAAACGGCCTCAATAGCCAGGGTTGGGGCAGGCCAAAACCAGGAGCCAGGAGCTTCATTCACCTCTCCCACATAGGTGGCAGGAGCCCAAATACTTGGACCATCTTCTGCTGCTTTTCACAGGCCAAAAGCAGGCAGCTGGATTGGAAGTGGAGCAGCCAGCACATGAACCCAGGGCCCATATGGGATGCTGGCATTGCAGGCATTGTACTGGTACACCACAACACTGGCCCCTGTCTCCTACATTTGAAGCTAAGAATCAGGTCTCAGCAAGAGGCTGTGCTGTGTGAAGGAAGGAAACTTGGACATCATGTAGGGACCTGGACACTTCACCCCTCCCTGAATCAGTTTTCTCATCTGTAAAATGGAACGTGGGGCAGACAGCGTCTGAGGTAGCGGCCTCTCTAACGGCATGTGAGTCCCCTGGCATGTGAGCTGTGTGCAGAAAGAACCTGACTTCCCCTTTCGAGGTTGTAGGTCCAGAGCCTGGGACTGGGCCTGCTGCACAAACGCACATTTGTTCATTCAACGAATAGGCAAACTGACTGCCTTTTGAAAAATTCGCACCTCCTTTTCTCAGGAGAACCCACTTGTTTCCCTGCAGTGATGGCAGTTTCAGTCCAGAAACCAAACTGAATCTTTTCATCTTGTGGAGGTCTCCTTGAAAAGTCAGGGAAGTGGCCGCAGGGACCATCTCTGCCTATCTTCTCCTCCTTGTTGAGGTCAGAGTGAGGGAGAGTCAACAGCCTTACCATAAAACTCACTCAACCCCTCAAGGGCCCCTTCCTAGGGTAGAGAAGAGAGGTTTCCTGCCCAGCAGGGTCCTGCTGGTCCAGGCACATCCTCCCTCCAGACTTGTGCTGGCCAGGGTCTTTGCACATGACATTCTGCCTGGAAGTGTTCTCCTGCCGTTCTGCCTGGTTGACGCTACTCCTGTTTCATATTTGGGGTCAGAAGCCAGCCCGCTCTGACCTAGAGACTCAACGAGGTTGCCCTGCTGACTCTGCAACACCCTGGACCTTTCATTCAGAACACTCTCCAAGGTTTACTGACTGTCTCGAATAGCCCTGGCTGTGCTTTATACAATATGACAAAAACACCTTCATTGTTTCACTTATTCCGATTCCTTTAGCTCTTTCTCCCCTGTCCTTTCTGAGATCCCCGGCAAGTTCCTTCGCTTTCTGGTAACGTTCAGGCTCCCTGAGCAGTTCCCTAGTCCATGGTGACTCATTTTCACTTTTTGAAAGGACCAATCTCAACGGGAACTTCTGGTTCACACCCAACACAAAGCTGGTGCCCTGTCCATGGCTTCAGCTCTGGACTGCCATGCTCTCTCTCTTCCTCCGTCTCTGGCCACCCACCCCTTTCTAGATTCAGTACCTCTCGGCAGATAGGGAGGTAGAGGCACTAGAAAAACAGTGGACACCTTATTTTTAGTCACGGGCGCTACCTGTATGTCCCCTCCTGCCTGCCAGTGCCTGCACAGGTGCCAGGTATCTGGTGGCCTCCTCAGGCTGAGCACATTCCCAGGCCACCAGAGGCTCCCTGTACCGAGCCCTGATGGGGGCGCTTCCCTCTGGGGCTGGCAGCTGACACTGTCCCCGCAGCCTTGGCTCCAGCACTCAGTGATGTGCTCAGTGCCTTCTTGGGGGAGGAGGTCTCATGGCCCAGGCGAGCTGCCATCCTCAGTAACATTTGCCTGCTGGGGAGCCCGTAGATTCTTACCTTGCCCAGTGACCCCTGCACTGCTCTCACCCCCTCAGTTAGCCTTCTGCCTTCAGAATTCTCCAGCCTGTATGCTCACAGAAGAAATCCAGCTCCAGGGGTCCAAACTCACTCAACACTTCTCGATTGCATTTCGCTGGCCCCATGATAACCACAGAGCTCTCTTCCTGCAGGCTACCCTGTTCTTTTGGTGACGCTCTCAGGTCCTTGCCAATCAGCTGGGGAAGGGGCACTCTTCCCTGCTCATAGGAAGGAAGGGGACAAACCCTTCATCAGCCCCTTACCCACAAACTGCTCTGCGCCTTGATGTCTCCCATCACTAGCCCTTTCGAATTTTCTTTTGTGTGGATTGAAAAGGGGTGATGGTAAGTGTCAGATCTGGCTGGCTTTTATCAAGTCCTAAGTGAATATGTGGGCACTGATTGCCCATTTTTCTCTGCCTTGAGTCCTCCACTGAAATTCCAAGATGGTAGAAATTGCCAATTACTATCCCGTTGGATGGAGGTCTAAGATTACCATCTGGATGTCTGTCTTGCCCACTAGATTTTGTCTCTGTGAGGGCTGTGTGTTCTCCAGTGAGTATCAACAGCAAATGTGCAGCATCTCCCTACAGTAGCACCTCAATAAATGTGTAATGGAGCACCAGATGGAAGTGGAGGATGGGAGACGGGCAGGACCAGATTTGTGTCACTGAAACCCACTGGTTTGGAAGGATGAGCAGGCAAGGCATCATCTGTGTGTGTGTGTGTGTGTATAAGTCTCTATGTTTGAATATGTATGCATGTATGTGAGTATGTATGTGTGTATATGAATGAGACAAGGATTCCCAAAGCCCAGCTACCAACAGAGTCATCCACAGAGCTGTCAGAAAGCATAAAAACCTAGACTTATTTCTCTAGTATGCTGAGTCAGTAGGACCAGGGAAGAGCCAGTGAGGTCCAGTGCATAAGAGAGGTCTAGTGACATGTTAGGAGGGCTCAAAGGAGGGCAAGATTGCACCTGCTTGAGAGTACCAAGGAGACATGCCAGAGAAAGCAACACACAGGAGGTTTAATGTGAATGGATGGAGATGGGGGAGTAGGGACAACATAGTTGGCAGGAACTTGAAGCTGCAGGTCATAAAAGCAAGGCACTGAGGCTAGGAAAAGATTGCCTTCCTAACAGCACTCAGGCCACCTGCAGCAAGTTTGGGGGAGGAGGAGACTGGTGTACAGGCCACTAATCACAAGCTTTCTGGCTGCTGAAATCTGGTCCTGTCAAGTTTGCAAGTCCCTGGGAAGGAAATATGGTTTAGTGGTGAGGTGGGCTGACTTCAGATGAGACTGCTTAAATGAGCCACCTGGAGCAGGAAGAAGCAGAGAGGTTATAGTGAAGATTAAAGGAAGCAGTGTTTATAATATCTTCACGCATTGTACATATCATTTTATAGATGCTAGAACCATCAATTTTGAAATAATTCTAGTGTCCAGCAAAATGACTTCTGTGTGTGTAGGTATGTGTATATGTACATGTGTGTGCATGTGTATGGGTGTGTGTCTCTACAACAGGTGAGGTGCTGAGCCAGCTTCAAGCCAATTCTGCAAATAGCTTCCCGACATTGCTTGCAATGAGTATCAGGATGGTAGCTTGAAACTGACCAATGACAGGGCCAGTTACACCAAAGAAATTACAAAGCTCCAAATTCAAGTTTTTTGCTGCTTTTTGTTTTTCTTGAGAGCTGGTTTATGCACATATTTTAGATGCTGTGTTAACACTGACTTGATCGAATGAGTTAAACAGAATTCATTGGAAAAGTAAGTAAAGACTAAAGGAAAACAAAAGCACAAGAAGCTAAGAGGGAAAAACTGTCTCCCTAGGAAAGATGGAACAGGTCTGGGGTGAGTGACAGGTCAAAATGGAATCCAACTCTTTGCTCTTGGTCTATGGTCTTCAGCATGTTTTTCTACTCATCACTTGCAGCTACTGCTGCTAATGTAAGTGTGAAATAGATCCCAAGAAGTTACAGCCACAGCTGAGGTCTGAAGGCTTTAAGAGGAGATTTCAGAGGTTCATTCCTTCTGGAAAGAAAGATTAACCCATGAATAGTTAGGTTATCTGAGTTGGAAAATCATTTTTAAAAAGAAAAACTCAAATATTACAGGACAGAAAAAAACAACCTGATTCTTTCATGATATAAAAAATCTTTTATCATCAAAAGTGTGGTAAACAACATTACTAGGAAATTAGACAAGTTGTGTATGACACACAACAGAAAGTATAAATATCTATAAATTGAATTAGCTTTTGACCAGGTGAAGGCACAAAAATAAGAATATGTCTATTCTATTACTGTCCAACAAATCCATCCATTTCTATGCTCCCTGGCAGAGACTGGGCTATTCCAAAGAAGAGTGAATGAAAAAAAAAATCTTAGAAGTCATCGATTGTAAACACAGAAGTGAGCCCTTTAGTGGCTGAAACATTTGAAGTTAAACTTGCAGCTGGATGACATCATTTTTTAGGTTATGCTTGTTAGTGATTAACATCAGGCACAGCATTTTGTTAGAGAATATTAAGGACTTTACAAATTATCAAGGGCAATTTTTTTAAGATTTATTCATTTGAAAGGCAGAGTCACGGAGAAGAGAAGAAAGAGAGAGAGAGACAGATCTTCCGTCCACTGGTCCACTCCCCAGATGGCTGCAATGGCCCTGCTGGGCCAGGCCAAAGCCAGAAGCCAGGGTCCTCCCCCAGGTCTCCCAAGAATTGGGGCCATCCTCCACTGCCCTCCCAGGTGAGACAGCAGAGACCCAGGTGTGAAGTGGAACAGCTGGTGCTTGAACCGTCACGCATACAGGATGCATGTGCTGTAGATGATGGCCTAACCCACTGTGCCACAGTGCTGGCCCTAAGGCCAACCATTTTATTATGGGGATAAAAGAACAAGCCCAGTGACTCTGAGTAAGGTTCTACTTTAGGGGCAAGCATCTAACAGAGTGATTAAGGCACTGCTTGGGGAGCCTGTGCCACATATCAGAGTGCAGATTCAAGTCCCAATTCCATCTGTCTCTATAATGTGCACCCTGGGAAGCAGTGGATGATGGTACAAGTACTTGGACCCTTGCCATCTACGTGGAAGATACAGACTGAGTTTTGGGGTCCAGGTTTCCATCTGGCCCAGCCCTGACAGTTGTGGGCATTTGGAGGGTGAACCAGTGGGTGAGAGATCTGTATGTGTGTGTGTGTGTGAGTGTATATGTGTGTGTGTGTTTCTGTCATTCTCTGTTTCTCTCTACTCTAATTTAGCAAAACATTAGGACTAGCTCCTATGCTGAAGACACTATTTTTACCACATCATTATGGCATCCAGATTTTGAACAGGCAACAAAATAAAAGAGCCCGTCTCCTTCGCACTGCAGGCTAGATACGTCCAGAACAATAAGGCCTATCAGAACAGAGAGCCCGCCATTCCTCCTGGTCAGAATTGTGTTCCATGTTCCTTTTCCTAACTATAGAAGCATTTCTCTCAATTAGCATTCTCACTGCTAGAGAAGAATGAGGCTCGTGAAAGCAAGATGAAAACAAGATTTGTATTCAGTCACTTAATTTCCATACATGACATCATAAATTATATATTGCTGTTCCCAAGCAAATATTAAAAAATACACATCAGAGGGAAACAAAGAAATTGATTGCACTGGAGAAGACTAGTCATAGGTTTTAGAGAATCAGTCTGCCTTTTGAGTCGTTACGATCATTTCTCTATAGGAACAAAGGCATACTAGTCTTCTAAAAATACGCAATCATTTATCCTTTCAGCCTGGAACAAAGCAAACCACAGGGCAGTACTCATATCCTTTCTTTCTGCAGCACACAGAGGGAAGGGCCACTTTCCTGCCACAGTCGCTAGGAATAGGTGTCACATTGCTCCTTGTCATTCCATGAAACACCATTAAAATCTAAAGGTTCTACCTGGAAACTCTCACATACAAAAGGACTGTACTCTCCAAGCTAACAGCTAATTTCCAGTCAGCGAGTGTTTTTTTTTTCCCCTAAAACATCCTCTCAATGGAAAACAAATGCGGAGGGGAAAAATTAAGTAAACAAATCTGGAAAAGTGGCCAGAGCAGCGATGGAGAAGTCTCTAAACTTACCAGTCAAGAAAAGCAGGCGCTCAAAGCCGATCCCAAACAAAACCATAATTTTAACTGGTCCCCGAGTTGAGCTTCGCTCGATGAATGACTTCCAGGGCCTCTGGCTCTTTGGGACTAAGCAAGAACATTATTTTTAGCACAGCTATTTGGAACTCTTTGAGAACTTGGATCTGTTATTCTGTCTGGTACCAAAGCAAGTTTCTCACTGAACTCTCATGAAAGAGCTTCAGTCTCCCGTGGATTTAGAACCCTGCGGCCGCCACCAGCCAAGCAAGGTATGGTGCTTACTCTTGTTTGTTTTAGAATGTTGGCAAACGTAGGTGCAATGGCATTTCTTTCATAATGGTAGATTTTTAGTTTAGGAAACCAACGAATCTTGCAGAACGAATCCATGGAACTCAAGACTTGGGTTCAAATCTCTGACCTGACGTGAGCTTTTGGACCATAGACGAGTGACAGGGTCCCTCTAAGCGTTGGTTCTCTGTCCAGCCTTCCCCAAAAGCTGCTTTGGGAGGATGAAGTGGACTTTGCATTGCTCTGTAGACTGTAATACGTTTTACAAATCTCAGGGTTTTTTTTTTTTTTTTTCATTATTGTGCCACCGTGGCACTTTACATAGAACAGCCAAAAGTTTATAAATTATGAATTGTTGATGACAGTGAGTGGATTTTTCCTCCTTTCAAGCTTAGTTGAGCCTGCCCCGTGGACGAGTCTGTGTCCCAGATATCCTTGATGCGGCGCTCACATTTGGGTGGGGAAGCAGGCAAGCAAATAAACAGCTGGAACACAGTGTGATTGGGCGGCCCTGCAGGGCTGTGAGCAGTGCCAGCAGGAGGAAGGGCGGGAAGCAGCTCTGCAGAGGGAAACTGGAGCCACGGGCAGGGAGCTGAGGAGCCCAACACAGAAGGAACTGGGGCGTGAGGAGCTCAGGGCCCTCTCCGGCCCCATCACGGTGCCAGTCCTAGTGCAGCCAGAGAATGAGAGAGCCCCCTATTGTGAAATCTGCGCCCCAGAAGCCAAGGAAATGTCTCATTCTGGCCCTCACTGGTTACCTAGCCTCTTCCTAATGATTTCCAGGCAGAGCACATTTTCAGTTTGAATTAATAATCCAGGTCAGCCCCTTGTCATGAAGTCATATCTTAGAGTCTCCCGCACATGATATCGAGGAACACTCAAGCGCTGGAGACAGGCAACTCAGTTCAAACCCTGGCTGTGTCGGAGTGTGGCAGCGTGCTCGTGAGCTCACCTGGAAGTTGCAGAATTTCTGTCTCTATGAATGTGACTACTCTAGGCACTACGATTAAAAGGAAACATACAGTAGTTGTCTTTTTCACATACTGTCTTTACTTAGCATAACGTCTTCAAGGTTCACCCATGTTGTAGCTTGTTCAGAATGTTCTTGCTTTGTAAGGCTGAATAGTATCCCACTGTACAGATACTTTGTTTATTCATTCATCTGTGCATGGACACTTGGGTCCTGTCCACTTTTGGCTACTGTGAATAATGCTGCTATGAATACAGGTGTACTTGAGTTCCTGTTTTTAGTTCCAGAAGCAGAATTGCTGAATAATATGGAAATTCTATGTTCAATATTTTTGAGGAATCATTATACCATTTTCCACAGAGCTGCATCATTTTATGTTCCCAAAACTTTCATTTCTAAAAGAAGAAAATGTGCTATTTACCAAGGGATCTCAATCTATGAACACATTTCCTACGAGTTCAATCTTTCCCTGGTTTAATCAGTATTTCTCCAAGAGTTTCCCATGGCCACCTTAGCAAGCACAGAGGGTTCTACAACTGAAAATATTTCCAAAGCAGCACATACTACATTCTTTCCTCAAATATTCAAAACACACAGTAACATAAAGCCTCTAGAAACTAAAGTAATACAAATCAATTTTTAAATAGATGCTATAAGAACTAAAACCTACATTTATATAATCCTTACAGAAAAATAGAATAGACCCTCATGTATAATTTACATCCAGGACAGATCTGTTCAAGTTTAGCAATATTTTCAGAGCTTTGATTTTCTAACTCCAAAAATGCAAAATGATGGATAAAATATATTTTATCACATATTCTACATAAATTTGCATAATTTAATTTAGTGCTTTAAAGTATATTGTATGAGGAGTGACTGCCAATGGGTACAAGATTTCTTTGGGGGATTTTGGAGGTATGCTAAAGTTGGATTATAATGCATTTTCACTTTGGTGAATTATATGGTGTGCAAATTATGTCTTTATAAAGTTGTTAAAATCTATTGTAATGTTTACAAAGTCCTGACCCACATGCCTCATTGTCAGTCAGAATAACCAAGTTCATTGAAAATCAGTGGGGCATCGGGTGAATGAAGGCTGTTTATTACAAGGTATTGAAAATGTAAAGTGGTAACCCTACTTCACACTTCTTATCAGAAAAGTTCTAATGGATCATATTTTTAAATGTGAAAAAAAATTAAAAGAAAACTGCAAGGCTCTTTTCTATTATCTTCTAAGCACAAATTGAACCTCAAAAAGTGTTTCATGCTAAAAACCATTTAAAAAGTACATGAACAAAGTGAAAAGACAAACAAAAATCATTTGATGCTCAAGTCTAAACCATATGCAATTAAGTAGATGACAGAATTAGATATTCATTGCACTGTTGTTTATACTAACAAAACAGTGAAACATTCCAAATGTTCATCGATAGGAAACTAGTTAAATAACAGCTCTTGCTGGGCCAGTGTAGTGGCACAGCAGGTTAAGCCACCATCTGCAACACTACCTTACCATATGAGCAGGGATTCACGTACCAGCTGCCTTAGCTCCCATCCAGTTCCAGGCTAATGGCCTGGGAAAGCAGCAGAAGATGGCCCAAGTGCTTGGGCCCCAGACACCCACATGAGAGATCCACATTGAGTTCAGGACTCCTGACTTTGGCCTGGCCCAGCCCCACCATTGTGGCCATTTGGGGAGTGAAGCAGTGGATGGAAGATCTCTTTCTCTGTAACTTTGCCTTTCAAATAAATGAATCCTTTAAAGAGAGAAAGTTGTCCCTACTTAGGCTGGTTATATATTATATATTATATATATTATATATTATATATATATTACATATAATATAATAAATAAATAAATGACTATTCTCACACTTCTATTAGAGTGTCTAAGATGCCATTGCCCAAAATATCTTCTCTCTGATAATGTCAACACTCTTAGACTCAACTCCTGGCCTCCCCCAGATCCTCTATTCTGTGTGTGGTCAAAAGCCTCCATGTTGTGGTATACTGGGTTAAACTGCCACCTGTGACACTGGCGTCCCATACGGGTGCTGGTTCAAATCTTGGCTGCTCTACTCCCAATTCAGTTCCCTGCTGATGTGCC
The DNA here is from genome assembly GCA_949820135.1 of Sylvilagus floridanus. NCBI lineage: Eukaryota > Metazoa > Chordata > Mammalia > Lagomorpha > Leporidae > Sylvilagus > Sylvilagus floridanus. The sequence goes on from OX463242.1 coordinate 9,880,042, forward strand.
TGCAAAACACATCCCAAGTCCTTGGGCCCCTGCACCACATGGGGTGCACCACACTTGCTCTGACTTCCTAAGATTCTCTCTCTCCCTCCCTCTCCCCTCCCTCCCCCCTTCCCCTCTCCCTCCTGCTCCCTCTCTCCTTCCCTCTACCCTTCCTCCTTCCCTTGCCCCTCCTCCTCCCCTCTCCCTCCCCCTCTCCCTCTCCCTCTCTCTCCTCCCCTCCCTCTCCCTCTTCCCCTCCCTCTCTCCTCATCTTCCTCTCTCCCTCCCCCTCTCCCCCTCTCCTTGTTTCCCTCTCTCCCTCTCTTTCTCCCTCCCTCCCCCTCCCCTCTTCCCCCTCCCTCCCTCTCCCCTCCCTCTTTCCCTCCCTCTCCCCTCCCTCTCCCCTCCCTCTCCCTCTCCTTCCACCTCCCCCTCTCCCTCCACCTCCCCCTCTCCCTGCACCTCCCCCTCTCCCTCTTCCTTTCCCTCTCTTCCTCTGTCTCCCTGCAGAGGAAGTGCTCTCACAATGATGCAATCTGTCATGAAGTGATGCAGCCAGGCAACAGGGGGTGGGGCCTCACCAAAACCAGCCTATGCTATTGAACTTTCAACTTCCAAAACTGTGAGCTCAATGACGCTCTTTTCTTTATAAGTACCTACCCTCAAGTATTTCATTATAGAAACCAAAAAAGGACTACTATGATAAGTGTAGCAAACAGTGCATGCCAAAAGATGTTCTTGATTTTCATTTTATGACTACAAATAAAACGCCTGTATTTGGATGAATGCTGTTACTGTTCACTAATAAGATTTCTAGGAATTGGGTTTATTTCAAAAGTTTATGTGCGTTCTGTGTTTTTCTTAGTTTTTTCTTTCCTATGCTCTCTCAAATTCCTGGGCCTAATTCAAAGATGTTGCAATTTCCCCCTGGGTACCACAAAAGTGGTCACCAGTGCCTAGTTAATGTTCTGAGTGGCTGTCAAAAAACCAAAGAGACTCTGATTGCTTTCCCACATGATATGATTACTTCCTTTGAAGGAGCCTGTGCCAGGTCAAGCACTATGTGCTTTTTTTATTATTATTAAAGCACAAATCCATAAGGGATTAAGATGGCGGAGTAGGGATAGAGCTTGCTGTGTGAGTCTACGAGAAGATAGTTTTTAAAAAGTGGAAAGAGTGCAGTCTCAGGGAAGGGTTAGTGAGAAACAGCAAAGGAAACCATGTAAATTGGAGGAGCACAGTGGACCTATGTGGAGGGCCAAGATGCACACAACTTAGGACCCCACAGGCCAAGAGCCTCCTCAACAGCATTGGAGAGCAATGTGAGACCAGACACCGTCGCCCAAGCCACTGGTGAAAAAGCTGCAAGAAGAGCCTACAGGGAATCCAGGTTGGAGCCCCATGCAGGATAGTGTACCCGCCAAACTAGAGGAGAATAAAAAACAAAATGGGGGGCATGTTTTCTCTCTTCCTGATCATCCTGCAAAGGTAACCATTCAACAAGCTGACAGAGAGCAGGCGCCATTTTGGACAAATGTAACAGCTGTGCCAGCTCATGTCCACGCCCAGCAATCAGCCAAGTGGAGACTCCTGAGTTTGGTGGGGAGAATAGATAGGGGGCTGAGTGCTCATGACTATGGGAGTCTTGTGTGCTGGGAATGTGAAAACACTGAGGTTGCATGGGAGGACTTAGGGTGCGGCTGAGACATTGGGCAGTCACTGTGGGAGGCTGCACACAATCAGGGCTCCCTGGTTACATGGCAAGGGACATTGCTGAGGAATCTGAGCTTATACTGATAGCTGCACAGATCGTTTGTGTGGTCCTTATGGTAGAGTGGACAAATAATATACTCACTGGGGCTAGCACCCAGGACTGGTTTCCTTCAAGAAGAGGAGCCAACTGAGTCTATGCCAACAGACAAGAAGAAACCACCATCTCGATAAAAAAGAAAGGAAGGAAGGAAGGAAGAGAGAGAGAGAGAGAGAGAGATTTACCACACCAAACCTGGGTGTGTCACCTCAGACACATCCTTCAATCTGGAGCACTGAACAGAGATCACTGGCCACACTCATCACACACTTCTAGTAATTCCTGAATGCAGACACTCCGCTAATCCAGTCAGACATAGTCCAAAGATAAAAACCACCACAGCAAAAAGTCAAAGAAGAAGCAAACAAGTATACCCACAAATGCTGAATAACAAATGCACATCCAAGAAACAAGAACAAAGAAGACAACATGACACCCCTAAAAGAACACAACCTCAATACTAGATTGTGAAGATGATGAAATTGAAGAAATTCCATAAAGGGAATTCAAAATATTGACCATAGGATTACTTAGGAGTAATCTGAAACAAATGCACAAACTAATGAAATCCATACATGACATGAAAGAAAGTTTCTCCCACAAAATTGAGATATTAAAGAGAAATCAAAATGGAATCTTGGAAATGAAGAATTCAATAGAACAAAAAAATACAGTGGAGAGCCTTAACAGAATTGGTGGAGCAGTAGAAAGAATATCTGACTTAGAAGAGAAAGCACAGAAAAATGGCAGGGCAAAGTTGTTACTTATCAATAGTCACCTTAAATTTAAATGGCCTCACCTCTACAGTTAAAAGACACAGACTGGCTGAATGGGTTAAGAAACAAAACCCATCTATTTGCTGCCTACAAGAAACACGTCTCACTAACAAAGATACACTCAGACTGAAAGTGAAAGATAGAAAAAGATATTCCATGCTAACAGAAACCAAAAAAGAGTTGGTATAGCCATTCTTATATCACACAACATAGACTTTAACACAAAAAAAAACTGTTAAAAGAGACAAAGAAGGACACCATGTAATGATTAAGGGATCAATTCAACAGGAAGATGTGACTATTACAAATCTATATGCACCTAATTACAAAACCTATGCAAACAAATGGAGACTGAACAACATGCTCCTGAATAAACAGTGAGTAAGAAATCAAAAGAGAAATCAAAAAATTTCTGGAAACAAGTGAAGATGACAATATAACATACCAAAATTTATGGGATCCAGCAAAAGCAGTGTTAAGAGGAAAGTTTATAGCAATATGTGCCTACTCCAAGAAATTGGAAAGGCTCCAAATAAATGAGCTCTCAGTGCATCTCAAGGACCTAGAAAAATAACAGCAAACAAAACTCAAAACTAGTAGGAGAAAAGAAATAATCAAAATTAGAGAATAAACAAAATTGAAACCAAATAAACAATACAAGAATCTGCAAAACCAAGAGCCAGTTTATTGAAAAAATAAAAATTGACACACCATGGTTCCAACTACCAAAAAAAGGAGGAAGATGACCCAAATCAACAAAATTAGAGATGGAAAAGGAAATGTCACAACAGACACCACAGAAATAAATTACTATAAAGAGCTGTGTGCCAACCAATTGGGAAACCTGAACAAATGGATAGATTCCTGGACACATATAACCTACCTAAATTGAGCCATGAGACATAGAAAACCAAAACATGCCAACAATCATGATGGTAATTGAATATGTAATAAAGAACCTCCCAACAAAGAAAAGCCCAAGACCAGATGGCTTCACTGCTGAATTCTAATAGACATTTTAAAAAATAACTAGCTTCAATTCATCTCAAGCTGTTCAAAATTATTGAAAGGGAGGGAATCCTCCTAAATCCTTTCTATGAAGCCGGCATCACCTTAATTCCTAAACCTCAAAAAGATGCAACAGAAAAAGAGAACTACAGACCAATTTCGCTGGTGAACATAGATGCAAAAAATCTTCAACAAAATTCTGGCCAATCAAATCCAACAAAACATCAGAAAGATCATTTTCCTGGACCAATTGGGATTTATCCCTGGCATGCAAGATGGTTCAACATATGCAAATCAATCAATGTGATAAATCACATTAACAAGCTGAAGTACAAAAACCATATAATGAGCTCAAAAGATGCAGAGAAAACATTTGATAAAACATAATACCCTTTCATGATGAAAACTCTAAGCAAACTGGGTATAGAAGGAACATTCATCAACAGAATCAAGGCAATTTATAACAAACCCATGGCCAGCATCCTATTGAATGGGGAAAAGTGTGAAACATTCTCACTGAGATCAGGAACTAGAAAAGAATGCCCACTTTTACCATTGCTATTCAATACAGTCCTGGAAGTTTTAGCCAGAAGCATTAGACAAGAAAAAATCAAAGGGATTCAAATTAAGAATGAGGAAATCAAACTACCCCTATTTGCAGATGGCATGATTCTATATATAGGGGATCCAAAAGACCCCACCAAGAGACTAATGGAACTCATAGAAGAGTTTGGTAAAGTAGCAGGGTATAAAATCAATACACAAAAATCAACAGCTTTTGTATACACAGACAATGCCACAGCTTAGAAAGAATGTCTAAGATCAATCCCACTCACGATAGCCATAAAAATAATCAATACCTTGGAAAAATGTAACCAAGGATGTCAAAGAGCTCTACGATAAGAATGACAAAACACTGAAGAAAGAAATAGAAGAAGATACAAAAAATTGGAAAAATTGTCTGTGTTCATGGATTGAATCAATATCATCAAAATGTTCATTCTTCTGAAAGCAATCTACAGATTCAATGCAATACCTATCATAATACCAGACATTCTCCTTAGATCTAGAAAAAATGATGCTGAAATTTATATGGAAATACAGGAGACCTCAAATAGCTCAAGCAATCTTATACAACAAAAACAAAGCTGGAAGCATCACAATACCAGGTTTTAAGACATACTACAAGGCAATTATAATCAAAACAGCCTGGTACTGGTACAAAAACTGATGGATAGATCAATGGAACAGAATAGAAACACCAGAAATCAATCCAAACATCTACACCAACTTATATTTGACCAAGGAACTAAAATCAAACCCTGGAGCAAAGACAGTCTCTTCAACAAATGGTGCTGGGAAAACTAGATTTCTACATGCAGAAGTATGAAGCAGGACTCCTATCTTATAGCTTATATGAAAATCCATTCAAAATGGATTAAAGACTTAAATCTACGACCTTATACCATCAAATTACTAGAGAACATTGGAGAAACCCTGCAAGATATAGACACAGGCAAAGATTTCTTGGAAAAGATCCCAGAGGCACAAGCAATCAAAGCCAAAATCAACAACTGGGATTACATCAGTTGAGAAGCTTCTGCAAAAAAAAAAAAAAACTCAGGAAAGTGAAGAGACAACCGACAGAATGAGAGAAATAATTTGCAAACAAGTAACTGAAAAAGGATTAATAACCAGAATCTACAAAGAGATCAAGAAACTTCACAACAACAAAACAAACAACAAATTAAGAGATGGGCCAAGGACTTAAGCAGACATTTTACAAAAGAGGAAATTCAGATGACCAACAGATACATGAAAAAATGCTCAGGATCCGTAGCCATCAGGGAAATGCAAATCAAAACCACAATGAGGTTTCACCTCATCCCAGTTAGAATGGCTTTCATACAGAAATCAACAAACAACAAATCCTGGTGATAATGTGGGGGAAAAGGTACCCTAAGCCACTGTTGGTGGGAATGTGAACTGATAAAATCACTATGGAAATCAGTTTGGAGATACTTCAGAAATCTGAATATAGACACACCATATGACCCAGCCATCCCACTCCTGGGAACTTACCCAAGGGAAATAAAAATAATTAAAAGAGTTATCTGAATCCCCATGTTTATTGCAGCTCAGTTCACAATAGCTAAGTCATGGGAATCAACCTAAATGCCCATCAACTGAAGACTGGATAAAGAAATTATGGGACTATGTATTCTATGGAATACTACACAGTGGTAAAAAAAGAAAAAAGTGAAATCCGGTCATTTGCAGCAAAATGGTTGAATCTGGAAAACATCGTACTTAGTGAAATAAGCCAGTCCCAAAGGGACAAATACCACATGTTCTCCCTGATCTGTGATAACTAACAGAACACCTAAAAGAAATCTGTAGAAGTGAAATCGACACTTTGAGAAGCAATGACTTGAACAACCCTTGTCTTGACTGTCAAGGAACAGTTTTTTTTGTTTTGTTTTGTTTTATTCTTAATGGAGAATGGGACTGGGAATGGGAGAGGGAGAAGGAGGTGGAGTGGGGTGGGGAGGGGATGGGAGGGTGGGGATGGTGGGGAGAATCCTTATATTCCTAAAGTTGTACTTATGCAATTTGTGCTCATTAAATAAACTGTTTCTTTGGTAAAAAAATAAAACACAAGTCCAATCATCCCAAACTACTTTGTGCAATTCCAGAGCCAGCTATACATGTTCTCCTAGTCAAGAAACTGGTAATTCTAAGGACCATTTAGCCTAAAAACTCAGGTCTCCCCAGTCTTCCCTGAACTCCTCATCCTCATTCAATATACAAGGACATCATGCTAATAAATGATCCATTATTTTCAGCTGAGTAGGAAAAACCCGAGTGCTGTCAGATCAGGGCTGAAGAGGCAAGCTAGCTGCTTCACAGAGAACACATGGTGCCGTGCACAGTGGAATCTCACACAGCTCTTAATCAAGCCCCAGTGCTAAGAGCTTAATGGGACACCATGGCATTACATCCTAGAGAGCTTAAATTAAAGTTTGAGACACCCCCCCAAGACATGCACAGTACTCCAATTAACACTAATTGCATTACACTTGATTATCAAGTGAAAAACACGGTTTTCCTTAAAAATGCCTCTGCCTTTCCACTGTTTTAAAAAGCCCAGTAATTCTAAGAAAGCAATCATGGATGTATGCAAAGATTACTTAGCAGAATGTCTAGCGTGGTATTTATATTTGTGGAACACCAGAAACAACTTAAATACCTGTAATGAGGGACTGTGTTCATAGAGGATAATAGAGACAAAAGCAGTAACTGTATAATGTTATAAATAATTTGGATGCAAAGTGTTCATGATACATTGGTAAATGGAAAAACAGGAATTGTAAGAAAGTCAAGATACCACTTTTCTCTACAGCACAAGCAAAAAGGACTGGTAGGGTACAGATATTAAAATGCAAAGGACAGGTGTTTCTGGGTGGTAAGAATAGCACTGATATTTATTTTATTCATTTGTATCTCTACTTTTCTCTTTCTAAAAATGCATTATCTGGGGGCTGGCATTGTGGAGTAGTGGGAAAAGCCACTGCTTGTGATGTCAGCATAACCATATAGGCACCAGTTCTGTCCTGGCCATTCCACTTCTGTTCCAGCTCCCTGCTAATGCATCTGGGAAAGCAGCAGCAGATGGCCAAAGTGCTTGGGGCCCTACCCCCATGTGGGAGACCTGGAAGAAGCTCCTGGCTCTTGGCTTCAGCCTTGCCCATCACCAGCTGTTACAACCATCTGGGGAGTAAACCAGCAGATGAAAGATCTCTCTCTGTCTCTTCCTCTCTCTCTCTCTGACTATGACTTTTAAATAAATAAATATTTTTTAAAAATGCATTACTTTTGCAAAAAGAAAATGTCATTTTTCAAAGACCATTGTAGAGTAAGTGCATCACTGAGATTTAATTTGAAATTTTTTAAATCAACTCTTGATCTACACAACTTCTGTGTAGAGCATTGAGAACTTTGATCAGTACTGTGTGAACAGTATTCAATGACATTATGAGAGTTGACAAAGTTTTACATGTGTGAAAAGGCAAGCACTGCAGTGAGTGGCTCCAGATTCCTGCTCTCATATTCAAGTCAGTGCATTTATGTCCCTTTGTTTCTCTTCCAGAGCCAAAGATGTTTGTCTTGCTCTATGTTACAAGTTTCGCCCTTTGTGCAAGTGGACAACCTCGAGGACATCAGTTCAAAGGAGAGAGCTATGCCCCGAGATACATCTGCAGCATTCCGGGCTTACCGGGACCTCCGGGACCCCCAGGAGCAAACGGTTCTCCTGGGCACCACGGCCGCATTGGCCTTCCAGGCAGAGATGGTCGAGACGGCAGGAAAGGAGAAAAGGGAGAAAAGGGATCTGCAGGTAATGAATAATGAAGTCCCACAGAACACTCCTTCGCTCCCACTCCTTCTCTGTGTTGCTTTCTGGTGAGAAATATTCAGATGCTGCTCTGAACTCTTTGCTGAATCCCCATGCAACAGTGATGACAGCTTCTGCTGGTGGACGTTGTCCCATTATGTAGAGGAGAAAATTAAGCCCCAGTGTTTTAAATGAGTTGCTGAGGATGGATGCAGATGCATGTGTGCTGCTGGTGAGCTGGACTCAGAGCATCTGAGGCCTGGAGCCAATGGATATTCTGCTATACAGGAATGGCTGGATATGTGAGTGCGTGTATGGACAGACAGACAGATGGGCAGGAAAGGAGACAGAGCAACTAAGCAGAGGCAGAAATTAGTCACCAGATACAAAGGTACTGCCTTGCTTGGCACTGAATCGAAGATACCTAACAAGATTCTAGATGCTATTTTTCACAGATGGAATGACAATGACACTGCATGGCCTGACTCCCCTAGCTCATCACAGTCCCACCTGTCCTGTAGCAGTTACAAACTAGATTTCCTGTAGCTTGGCACAGCAACACAATTGTCCCCTAGTCCTTCGGTAATGTTCACTCTTGTTCTCCACAAATAAGTTGGCCTGGGAAGCTTGCCAGACTCTGCAATTCTTTAGAGTAAACCAAACTGAAATTCTTGAGAGGCTGTGTTAATCTAAAAGAGGAAGGGATTTGGAATCAATCTTTGAAAATAAATTTCTGTGTGAAAACCGGGACAAAGGAGAGGAACAAAAATTCAATAGATCTAAGAAAGTGCCTCTGTCTAATCATTGCACCTGATTTAATGGTGTTCTGTGAAACAGCATTATAATATATATTCAGGTTATTGGTTAATAATTCATTTCTAAATGTGGCATGCAGAAAATATTTGGCAAATCAATAACTACCAAATCTATGCACATTGTTCAACATCAGAGAAAGAACTTTTAATGTGATGCTTGAGTGTAACCTGTGAATATAATTTACCACATAGTCATAATTATGAATATCCCAGAGTTCCTGTAAAACTCCAGAATTAGAGTTATATATTGCTGTCTCTTCTGATTTACTGTGTCTGGAATCAATATTGTGACTGCTCAAGCAAGCATTGGAGTCAGAGATTAGGCTCAAATCTTGGCCCTTACAACTACTTAGTATCCTTGGGCAAATTGCCTCTCTGAACACCAATTTCCTCATTTGTAAGTTGGCAGTAGTAAGGGTAATGGTGAAGTTTAAGGGGAAGAACACCTAAAATTGACCCCGCAAAATAACTTTCATGCTGTATGCACTCAGCCAATGTTAGCTATCATTACATGCTACATTTTAATATGCAAATATAGGTCACAGATAAATTCATGACTACCCAATGCCATATAACAAGTCATAAAAGAGAGAGAGAGAGAGAGGAAATCAGGTTAAATTCAATATTAAGAATCGCTGCAATTTTAACCATCTCTGAGGCCAACTCTACTCCAATATCCACCAGTACATTCATTCACCCATACATTACTCACCCCACAAGCTTTTTGTGAGTGCATCTGTTACTATCCAGCATTATTCTAGACCAGTGTTTCTCAGCCTCTACACGAATGACATGTGGGTAGTGCAGGCTTCTACTGTGAGGAAGCTGCCAGTGCACTGCAGCCTGGTGAGCAACATCCCTCTAACTGTGGCAGCTGCTAAGGTCTCCAGACTTTGCCAAGTGCCCTGAGGATAGAAATGCAGGCAGTGCAAGGTTAAACCTGGGTGAGACACTGTTCTAGGCATTGGCAACAAAAGCTTGAATAAGACATTGTCTTTGCCTTGATAAACAGGCTTTCAAGTGGGAGAGGCCAATGTGCAACTGCATAACTACAACATATAATAGCAACCATTCAGAAATAACTTAATTTAGTATTTAAAGTCCACTGGAACCCTACTAGCAATAATACTAATGTTACCAATGGAAAACATGAGATTCAAAAATAAAGTTACTTCCCCAACCTGAGATTATTTAAACTCAACGTATATTTATATATGCATAAGGACATGTAACAGCTCAGAAAGTTAAGGTAGGAATGATAATATGATCAAAAGAGAAGCATGCATCACTTAGAAACTACTAGGACAGAGCCATTGGTGGAGTCGAGTAGGGGTGGCGTGGTTATGTGGCTGTATCTGAGCACAATGTGCCCGGGAGCCTTGACTCCCTGTTTCCCTTTAACAACACCATAGGGTCCCCTCATTCTTGTACTCTGGGTAAACACCCCCACTACATCTGACTCAACCAAGTCCAGGCAGAGTCAAGTGTGTTTTTTGGTCTAGAAAGACAGAATTTCAGAACTTATTTTACTGAATAAATTTTTTCTGTAAAAATACGTGTCTCTCATGCTGGTCTGCAATAATCATTATTATAGTACATCATCAACACTTGACTTAAACTGAATGCATATTCATGCAAATATCTTCAAATATCACTAAAGTTACCTCATGAACCAGATCACTCATTCCAGTTTATTATACAAACTTAGGTATATACATAAGCTTAACTATGAATAACAGCTAACTTGAAGCCGGGAAGATGTTATTCAGGCCAGTGTCCCACTCAGCCCCTAACTCAGTGACAGGTATGCAAGAGGTGGTCAACCAGTTTTAGAGCATTGGATGCATATGTAGATCCATGGATGGATGGATGGATGGTGAATGGGCTGATGGAAGAAATAAGCACATGGACTTTAAAAGAAATCTAGGCACACCTACCTATTTCATGGAGCACTAAGAAGGAATTCTATCTACTGAGCCTCCAGTACCTAAACACGGCCCAACCCTTACTCTGTAGCTCTCTTTTCTGCCCAAGCCTATATATGACATAACAGGGAAGTAGAGAATGAATCATTCTTTCTTTCTACTCTTATGGTGTAATCTCTTAACACACAGGAAAATCTTTTATGTAAACAGGATAAATTATTACAGCTAGCTCATGACTATTTATCTTCCAGTACTTTGGCATATTACAAAGGTATTACTATAGAAAACCCAGAGGTTGAGGTTATGAAGATCTTTTCATGGAGGGCATCGTGAAATTGCATCCCAATATCTGTGATTTGGTCTCAAAGAATCTTCAAGAGGATGAGCTCTCTAATAATACAGCACAACACCTTCATTTCAAAGACTGGGAGACCAAAGCCAGAGAGATCAATCCCCATCTTCAAATTCCTATAACTAATCCATGGCCAACAAGGGCTTTTATCTCAGATCTGCTGGGTCTATATTGACTTCTTTGCCCAATGAGTTTGACATGGATGTATCCAATTTGTCCATATTTTTGAAAGATGGGGCATTTGAAACACAGACAAGGAGTGACTTGCCTAGAATCAGAGGCAAGAGGATTTGTGCATATAATGAGATTTTATGGTCAAAATTGATACTGTAAACAAAATCATTTTATTAATGCATCAAAGGTCAATAGTGAAGGCAAAAATGTTAAACTCCTTTTGAATATAAAATAGCAATTTTGATTCCCAAGTTAATCTAAAGCAAAATAGCATTTATATTTCATTTCTTCCATAATGAAACAAACATTGAAAATCCAAACTATTATGACCTTAAATCAAGAAATAAATATCAGAACGTGTCCTGTCTGGGACTGGTATAGTTTGAACCTAGTAACAAAACCCACCCATAGCTGGAGATACTACTGTGATCAGTTAACAATGTTGACCCCAACTCTCCAAGAAAGGGCCACATTCATTGTTAGCATTTTCTAGGCGTTATAAATTGTTCAATAGCCACTTTCTGAAATGATTAAACTGTTTCATATTTCAAAGTGAAAGCTTTAATTTTCCTCAAATTTACATTACTCTCAGTACTTCATCGCTAACATTGCTAACTGAGAAATGATGAAATCATTAAACTAACTTAGCCATGTATGTGTAATATTCAAAGAAACAATATCAAAGCATCTCCAAGATAAAAAGGTTTAACTTAATAAGAGTTCTTGAGAACAAATAGATTTTAAAGTGAAACTACACAATCCACCAACAATATATTTCACTGAATACAGTAGTATATTAAAGATAGCCAATAAATTTTATTTTTTGAGACAACATTATGCAAGCATTTTGGCTATTAAATTGAGTGACATCTTTTTATGGTATAAAATCACTGCTATTACATGCAAGGTTTTGTTTTCTTTCTTTTCAATTTTTATTTAATAAATATGAATTTCCAAAGTACAACTTTTTAATTATAGCAGCTTTCCCCCCATAACCTCCCTCCCACCCACAACCATCACATCTCCCACTCCCTCTCCCATCCCATCTTCATCATGATTCATTTTCAATTATCTTTATATAGAGAAGATCAATTTAGTATATGCTAAGTAAAGATTTCAGCAGACTGCACCCACAAAGACACACAAAGTATAGAGTACTGTTTGGGTAGTAGTTTTACCATTAATTCACATAGTACAACACATTAAGGACAGAGGTCCTACATGGGGAGCAGGTGCACAGTAGCTCCTGTTGTTGATTAACAATTGACACTGTTATTGATGACGTCAGTGATCATCCAAGGCTCTTAGCATGAGCTGCCAAGGCTATGGAAGCCTCTTGAATTCACCAACTCTGATCTTATTTAGACAAGGCCATAGTCAAAGTAGAAGTTCTCTCCTCCCTTCAGAGAAAGGTACTGCCTTCTTTGATGGCCCATTCTTTCTGCTGGGATCTCACTCACAGAGATCTTTCATTTAGGTCATTTTTTTTTGCCACAATGTCTTGGCTTTCCATGCCTGTGAAACTCTCATGGGCTTTTTGGCCAGATCCGAATGCCTTAAGGGCTGATTCTGAGGCCAGAGTGCTGTTTAGGGCTTTTGCCATTCTATGAGGAGTCTGCTGTGTATCCTGCTTCCACATGTATGGTTTTGAAATTTTATAGATTTTGTTTGTTACTTTTAACTAAGATTGCTATTTCTCTGCAATTAGCCTATAGTTGATCTGCAGAAATAAAGATGAACACACACAAAATATTCCTGTATAACGATCTCAATTTGTTGAAATCCCTTCATAGCTATTATATCTTTTCTGTATATGAGACCCACAGAAACTAAGGGACTTGCCTAAAAGGATACAATCATTTAGGTGTAAAGCCAAACGGAATTTAGGATTCTTGACTCCAACCCCCAAATAAGAGGCTTTATGATGAAGGGGAAGCATCATGAGGCTAAGAAGTCATGGATTCTTGTCCTAGTCTTATTCCAGAAGCAAGTTTTCTAACCTCTCTGGGACTCCATCTTCTACTCCAGAAAGGAGCTATGTAGCAGTAGCGGTCAATACTTTATGGTTATTTTACCACGTGGAGCACTTACTATGTTCCAAGTGCACTTTACAATGGACAGCATTGCCAGTCACTCCAGTGGATGCTCAGGCTGCAGTCAGGCAGGCTTCAGTTCCCATATCAATTCCATAACCATTAGCTCTGTTCCCTTGAGCAAAATAACTTCTCTGTGGCTCAGTTTCTTCATCTACAATGGAAGTAATAAGAATTCCTATTTCATGAAGTCATTGTAAGATTTAAATAAAACAATGCATGCAAATAGAGCACTTCACACATCCCTGGTACTTAGCAAAGGCTCATAAATATAAGCAAACTTAATTTTAATTCTTTTATTGTTAATAGTAAATGAACTAGCCTGAAAATGAGGCTAAATAGCCTATAAAGATTTATATGATCTGTCTACCTCTGTGATTCCATTCAGGGGAATAATACTATCATGCTTGTTGAACAATTTCTGTAGTGACCAATATCTGGATGTAAATAATGGAGGGGCAGCCGATCTATCATATATTAGTTAATTATTCTAAATTAGTGGTAAAGTGATTTCTAATGTACTCAAGGAAATAGACTTAAATTTCTGAATTTCTAAATTTTTCTATTTCATGATTGTTGCATCAGTGATTTTTTTTAAAGATGTGTCATTTGGTAGTACAGTCTTGAAAGCTGGCTGAATTGTGTAGTATGCTATTTGCAGTCTTACATATAGAAGAACTATTAATGGAACTCTAAACTCTTTTTGAAGGTTTGAGAGGTAAGACTGGACCACTGGGTCTTGCTGGTGAGAAAGGAGACCAAGGAGAGACTGGGAAGAAAGGACCCATGGGACCAGAGGGAGAGAAGGGAGAAGTGGGTCCAGCTGGGCCTCCTGGACCAAAGGGAGACCGAGGAGACCAAGGGGACCCAGGGCTGCCTGGAGTTTGCAGATGTGGAAGCATCGTGCTCAAATCTGCCTTTTCTGTTGGTATCACAACCAGCTACCCAGAAGAAAGGCTACCTATTATATTTAACAAGGTCCTCTTCAATGAGGGGGAGCACTACAATCCTGCAACAGGGAAGTTCATCTGTGCTTTCCCAGGGATCTATTACTTTTCTTATGATATCACATTGGCCAACAAGCACCTGGCAATTGGACTGGTACACAATGGACAGTACCGGATAAGGACCTTCGATGCCAACACAGGGAACCATGATGTGGCTTCAGGGTCCACGGTCATCTATCTGCAGCCGGAGGATGAAGTCTGGCTGGAGATCTTCTTCACTGACCAGAACGGCCTCTTCTCAGACCCAGGCTGGGCAGACAGCTTATTCTCCGGATTTCTCCTGTATGTTGACACAGATTACCTGGATTCCATTTCAGAAGACGATGAACTGTGATCAGGACACAGATCTGAATGTTCCAAGCTCACTCTAGCACATCCTTTCTTTTAATCTGGGATTCTAGAAGGCAGAAAAACCAGGAATGGGATCAAACAGACTCCCACTCAGATTCCAGAGCACTTACAGAAAGTTCTAGAAGAATCTATTAAAACAAGATAAACCACCGAACAGCTAAAACCAGTCAAAAATGAACTATGTAAAACAACCCCAGATATGTATTATCTTGAAACTGATGTTCAAAAATATTTAAATAGGTGAAAGGCAATTTTAACAAATTTTATATTAAATGACGTGAGTGATAAAATCAGTTATCAAGATATATTGCCTTATTAAATGTTCATAAAATTACATTTTTGTCTGTTATTTCAGAGTCATATCATCCCAAGCAAAATCTTTGATAATTCTCAAAGTCTACAGTAAGTCAAAAACCAAAGGTAAGAGATGCTGAGTATTTTCAAGCAAGCTAAAGTGAAGTAATGTTTCTTTTGTTTTATTATTCATTTCTTCATGTTTTGTACAAATTCACACAAGGCTTTACTGAGCCTTTATGTACCAGAGGTTATGGGACCTAATCAGATTTAATTATGACTTAAGACAAAATCCAACCTTCGGCCGGCGCCGTGGCTCAACAGGCTAATCCTCCACCTTGCGGCGCCGGCACACCGGGTTCTAGTGCCGGTTGGGGCACCGGATTCTGTCCCGGTTGCCCCTCTTCCAGGCCAGCTCTCTGCTGTGGCCTGGGAGTGCAGTGGAGGATGGCCCAGGTGCTTGGGCCCTGCACCCCATGGGAGGCCAGGAAAAGCACCTGTCACCTGGCTCCTGCCATCGGATGAGCGCGGTGCACCGGCTGCAACGCGCTAGCCGCGGCGGCCATTGGAGGGTGAACCAACGGCAAAGGAAGACCTTTCTCTCTGTCTCTCTCTCTCTCACTGTCCACTCTGCCTGTCAAAAAAAAAAAAGAAAATCCAACCTTCATACTGGCTAGTGTATTGTGAGCATGGTCTCACATGTCAGTGTCATGAGTGCCAAGCAGAAAGAGTGAATCCAGGCTACAGGCACATAATAGCATTTGTCTTTCCTAGGGCTAGGACCCAGAGAAGAGTTTGCACATGGAGAAACATTGGATGGCTAAAGTGTGCGTGTGTAAGTGTGGGGTGATGATTGCAAAGACAAGAGGAACTTAGCATCTACATTACCCCCCATCCTACCCTCAACCCATCATTAGTATTTTCTGTTCTAAAGGGGTGAAGAGCCTGAAGCTAGAAGCAGCCTGGGAGGGGCAGGGGAAGTAAAGATGGAAATCGAGAGAAATAGGCAGTAATTACCATCTTTCCCTGAAATTGTTCAGTACGATCATTTGCCAGGAGAAACATTTATCCTAATGATTTCCTAATAAATAAGGGCACCCACTACTTTACACTGTGTAAGACATTGTTTCTCATGAGTTTCCTAGGTCTCAAATTCAAATAAAGCAAAGCCTATGGCTGCCCGTGTATGAGTGAGCTGATGGGGGAATGGACAGGGGGAGGAGGGAGAGCACCCCACACCTGAGTGAACAGATATCCTCCGAAGCCTTGAGCACCCTTCGTTCCACTCTCTCTTCAGCACCAGCTTCCTGTTCCCACCGACCTTCAATTTCTCAGTTAATCTCACCCATGATTCAGACCCATATGTCACTCTTGCAGTAATGGTATTCCCTTAGTTTACCTCTTTGAGGTTCTTCTAAACCTCCTTCAATGCATTCCTTTCTTTGCCCATTCATTTAATAACTATTCTTACTGCCTCCTGTGCCGGAACTGCCATGATTGATTTGATGAAGGCAGAAGAACGCCAAGATGAAAATGGCACAGCCTCATTGATTTTAAAGATTCCAGGAAGGAAATGACTTGCCACTTCCAAAAATGCCTTTTATTGTGGAAAACAATGTGCTAAAATATGACAGATGCTGTGTTGGAGATAAAAATGCCATGAGAGAGGAGGAAATGTTTACATCCAACTTAGAAAGTGAGAGGGGAGAAACAGGGGACTATTTTCTGCTCCCTGGGCTTTGAGTAACAAATAGGACTTGGAGGGGTTCAAGTAGAGAAAAGGACACTTGAAACACTTGTGATGATATGGACAATGCATGAAAGTGAGAACAGAGATCCAGAAGATAGACTGCATTTGAAACAGCTAAAAAGTGCCAGCCTGGAGAGTGATGACTGTGTTCAGAAGAAAGTGAGGAGGCCCTGTGAGCTCCACAGCCAGGTGCTGCCATTATTAGGAGAGAAATTTAGTTGTACGTAAGGGCGATCATGCTTCTCCTGCCTGTCAGAACTACCTTGCTTCCATTGTCTTCTGCCTATCTGATTGTGCACTTGTTGCTCTCTGTGAGTCAGAAGACAGCAATGAATATTGGACAGAGAAAGAAAAGGTCCAAAGTAGTCACTGGCTTACAAGTAATTGCTGAAGCTACAACATATGAAAAATAGTCAACAGAAATATTTACTCCGACAAACAAGAAAGTATGGGCTCATTAAGGACCAAAGGATTTGATGGAAAATTTGAAAAATGGGAAAGGTTTTGCAGACAGTAATGATCCCCCTAAAATTGTGTAATTAAAAGTTTCTTCTGATCATGATCCAAAAATGTATTCATCTTTTAAACATTGTTTGCTTATCTTTTAAATATTTCTTTCATTACAAAGTCTGTTTTGAGTAGCTCATTAAACTGACGATCCTGTCGTTGGTTCTCACTCAGGAATGCATTTTATTTTGAAATATCTGATGAGGTCATGATGCACATCAGAGACCTGAGAAAGGAAAGACTATTTTGGTATTCAAAGGATAGGATCTTAAGCAAATACAGGTGTCTATTGTTGCTTCAAACATCACAGATATAATTCATCCAGATTTTTGGATATTTGTGTATTAAAGTGATTTGGGTTTCAAAATATTTCAAGTCACATTGCAATCATTCTTCATGAGGACTGACTTAAAATGAATATGTTTAAGTGATATTTATTGACTTTATCATCTTGTTCCAGAGTGTTTAAGCCATTTACAAAGATAGATAAAATATAGAAATAAAACAGAAGTAAGACACAGATGACAGGAAAAGAGCAAAACAAAAAAGGGCTGGAGTGAGGCTAATACAAAACTATGTGCACGTGAACATGTATGTGCCTATGTGCTCATTGATAGGGCACATGTGTTTCCTTGTATCCGTGTGTGCACAAAGACATCCGCACAGCATTTATCATTGTGAATAATGTTGCCTGTGATGTAAAACAGATCCCATAAATTCTGACTATACTTTTCTGCATGACTATGAAGAAGATTGTAGGCATAAATCCATTGTAAATATTAGCTACTTTTGCTCTTCTCTCTCTTTCTCTCCTCTCTTTCTCTCTCTCTCTCTCTCCCCCCTGTAGTTCCATGTTGAGTAGGTAAGCCCAAAACTTACAGTGTATTGTATACATTTTCCTTCCTTTCCTCACTGAGTCTTACTCAACGTAAAATTCTTACAGTTCTATCCTCTAAATATATAATTCTGATTCAATGCACCTATCTATTTTCAATGTCAAGGTTTCATTCATATATTCATCATCATTTTCCCAGAATGTTTTTAAACTTTGTAACTGATCTCTTGGCTCCAGCCACAACTCTCCAGTCTATCTTCCATACTACACTGGGTATACACTTCTAAAATGCAAATCTAATCATGTCACTCCCCAGCTTAAAAATCAGTACTAGTCCATCCAATAGCTACATAATAAAAATTATCTTGTCACTAGCAGGTATGCCTTTCATATCCTATCTGGTATCCATGCTCATTTTCCTTGGGAAGGACCATACTCCCTTACATGCCAAGTCTATGAGTTTCTCAATGGAATTGATCCTTCCAATATGCAAATCTCCATCTTGATCAATCAGAGCACAGCATTGCAATCACCAAAAATAACTGTTTCAGGAAATCAGTAAGAGCCAATGAGCTTTTTTTGGGACTTCCAAAGAAAATAATCTCATTTTTTCCCATTGAACTTAAGCCCACAAGAATCTAGCAGTAATCTTACCAGCACAAAGCATGATCTCATTTGAAAATGGAGTTTTTATCCATAGATGAAGAAGCAGAGAGACACAGTTAAAGAAAGGAAATGGGATCTTGGGGGTCATCATTTGGACCCAGATCTTCCTTTGGACTTTTCAGTTAGGTTAACCATTAAATGCTAATTTTTCTTAAGCCCTCTGAGTACTTAGTCAAGGCAAGAGATGTTATCTTACCTAATATCAACACTAGCATGGCTCATTGGGCTCTTCAGGATCTAGCCTCAACCTTCTTTTACAGTCGCATCTCCAAAAAGCCACCCTGGGAACTAGTGTATAGTCACAGTGGCAATAGTGGCCACTTGCTGATCACTTTTAAAGTGCTTTAGGGGTGTTGTTCCACTGAGTCCTTGCTATAGCCTGCATGGCTGTGTTTCCCCAAAATTCATAGGTTGATGCATTCTCCCATTGGGATGGGCACTAGGAGGTGAGGCCCTTGGGAAGAGAGTAGCTCAACAGTCTCTGCTTTCATGAATGCCACTAGTACTCCCATGGAAGAGGCCTCAGAGAGCTGCCTTGCCCCTTGCACCAAGCAAGGACACAATGAGAGGAATGCCATCTGTAAACCTGGAAGCGAGCCCTCCCCAGGCTCCAGATCTCCCAACACCTTGACCTTGGCTTCTCAGCCTTCAGAACTATAAACTATTGATCATATCCTACCACATTTTTGGTATTTTGTTGCAGCAGTCCAAATGGATAAAGACAGTCCTCATAACAATTATCCTTCCCAATTTCCAAATAGGAAAACTGAAGGACAGAGAGGTTCAGAAATGTGTGAAGTAAGTCTTTCAGAATGTCTATTGTCAGAAAGATGAAAAATAAATGGTGTCAAGGATGTGGAAGAAGGGGACCTTTCAAACCATTGATGGAAATGTAAATAATATAGTCATTATGGAAATAATATGAGGGTTCTCAAAAGAATTAAAAACAGAACTACCATATGATCCAGCAATCCCACTACTCAGTATATATCCAAAGAAATGAAATCAGTATGTTGAAGAGATCTCTGCACTCCCATGTTTATTGCAGCATTACTCAGTAACCAAGATATGGCATCAACCTAACAGTCTAAAATTGGTGAATGGATGAGAAAAATGTGAGATACATGTAAAATGGAATACTATTCAGCCATAAAATATGGAGAAATTCTGACATTTGCAATAACATGGGTAAACCTAGAATACGTTATATTAAACAAAATAAGCCAGGCAAAGAAATACAAATACCACATAATCTCACTTATATGTAGAATCTAAAACAGTTGCTCTTAGAAGCAGAGGGCAGAATGGTGTATACCAGGGGATAGAGTGGTTGGTGGCCGGCTCCGAGGCTCACTAGGCTAATCCTCCGCCTTGCAGCGCTGGCACACCAGGTTCTAGTCCCAGTCAGGACACTGGATTCTGTCCCGATTGCCCCTCTTCCAGGCCAGCTCTCTGCTGTGGCCAGGGAGTGCAGTGGAAGATGGCCCAAGTCCTTGGGTCCTGCACCCCATGGGAGACCAGGAGAAGCACCTGGCTCCTGCCATCGGATCAGCGCGGCGCAACGGCAGCAGCGCACCGGCCACGGCGGCCATTGGAGGGTGAACCAACGGCAAAAAGGAAGACCTTTCTCTCTGTCTATCTCTCTCTCATTGTCCACTCTGCCCGTCAAAAAAAAAAAAAAAAGATTGGTTGGTGCAGGAAATGAGGTAAGGGTGGGTGTTGAGAAGGGATGCTGGTCAAAGGGGACAAAATGTCAGTTAGATAGGAGAATATGCTCAAGAAGTCTATTGTACAACAGCTGATGATAATATATTATATTCTTGAAATTGCTAAGATAGTGGATATTAAGCATTCCCACCAAAACTAAATAACTAACTATGTGAGGGTAATATATATGTTAATTATCTTGATTAGTCTTTCCATTGTGTATATGTACTTGAAAACATCGTGTTCACACAATAAATGCATACAATTTTATCTGTCAATTTAAAAATAAATAAATGCCTAAGAAGTAGAAGGAAGAGGGGAAAGAAAGGGAGGAAAGAGAGGAGGAGGAGGATTGTGTGAAGTCAGAAGTGAGTGGCACAGTAGCGCCAGGCAAGCTACAGAGCCCCCTCCTTGATGCTGTGCTGTACCCTTATCCCATCTCACATTCCTTTCCCACTAGTGCCATCTCTGCACTGCTCATAAGTTCTCACATCTATCTGTCTGATGGAGATTTTGTCCTACTCATCTGTATATCCAGGACTCTACATTGCATCTGCCTTAATAATATATACAGCAAAAATATGATGAGTTAACCAGTAACAAGTTCTTTTAAAACAATCTTCTCTTGTGAATGCAATCCTGTGCATTGATCAAGTTTCTTTAGATTGCAGCTATCAGAACCCAACCCAAACCAGCTCAAGATACAAGATGTTCTAGACCCAGCTCTTGCACCCAGAATTAGCACCAGGATTTTCTATCTCCCAGGCTCACAGATCAGCTCTCCTCAATGTTGACTTCAGTTTCAGGCAGGTTCTTGTCTTTGTGGCAAAGATGGCCACCAGCAACAACAGGTTTGCATTTTTCGGTCCCAGCAGGACAAAAAAAAATTCTTTTTCTCCACAGTTCCAGCCATAGGCCTGAGGATGAGAACCTGTGGCTGTGATTTGTGATTGGTCTTGCTTGAGTTCTGGGCCTAGACCTCAGTCAATGACAGGCCACGGTGATGTGCTGTTCCCACTGGCCAGGCCCATGACATCACAGCCGCCCCTAGAGCTAGAAATGGTTTCATCCCACCTAGGTCTCACGGACTCAGGGTTGGGGGAGATCATTTCCCAAAGGAAAAGAAGGTGCCAGGGCCAGAAGAGGTATTGGCTACTCGGCAGTAAGAAACAAAAGGTGACCTCTCCGGGCTGCTTTCATATAAAACCAAAGTGTTGTCTATATAACAGTAAATCAATGCGTTACTAGAATTACTATCCTCTGAGATAATCTAATATTTGACAATAATTGGTCAGAATTGACTAAATATTTTGCACTGTCTGAGCCTGGCATCTGTGATGATCTCATCTCACAGGATATGATGATGCTGGCCCCCAACCAACACTTCTAAAGAAAGAATTCGTTATTCTCAGTTGATGGGCTTCTATTCCCTCAACCCTCTTGATTTTTTTTTACAACGAAGCCTCAGAATATGCTATAAAATTTGCAAGTATCTTTGATAATTACAAAAAGAAGGCAGAGGCATCCTTTGAGATCAGTATCATTATGGACTCAAAAATGAAACAATAGATTCATTCCTTGGCCAACATAATGACAGCACCACAGAGGAGACGGCAAAGCCATCCTAGGCCACTGATTACAGTGCTGGCCTCTGGCTTCCCTTCTCGTTTCCTGAATTCACAAGCTACCACCAGCTACCGTGGACTGTGCGCCTCCTTAGCGTGGATTGAAGAGTGGAAAGGCGACTGCAGAGCCCCATGTCAGCTGGAACACTGTCCGCCCTCGGAAGACGCCCTGCAGCTTGTTCCCAGGTAACATGACCTTTTAACAAACCTCAACGACAACCAAGGGAAGGTCTACTCTATGAAGAAAGAGTGAGTTTTACGTCTTCAGAACATTGTAGGAAGAGTGATTAATGATCCCATTTTTTTTTTTTTTGCCTTTCCCTGTACCTCCCTAATCAATAATCAAATCTGTTAGCTATTACCAGGTGTTCTTCAACTTTCAATGTGATTGATAACCACACATAAATCTGATTGTTTAAACATAATTCAGTGCATGCACTCACGTAAGAAAAGTATAACTCAAGCTTGCATCACACTCAGCAACTGACTGCTTATTCCTGGGTTTAAATCCTCCGTTTGACTCACTGAATAAAATTCAACTTTGATTTCCCAGCTAGACTCTGATTATCTCAGTTGACTTTGGTAAATGGCACCATGTTAAGTCCTTTTAGCATGGCACCCTCTTTTTATTCTTAGAAAAAGCTTGTGTTAGTGGAACATTCTGTCTCTATTGAGAATTCAGTGCTACTCCCACTTTCCTCCCCGTCTGAAAACAGGTGCCTGTACGGACATGTTCAGGGGGTCCCAGTGCTGCAATGTATCTTGAGCGTGAGAATGGAGGACAATGTCACGTGAGGTCACACACCAAGGTCTCTGTGGGTTCTTCTCTGCTGGGAATATGCCACTCAGGGTCTAGGCAGGAAGCAACAGGACATACTCCCATGGACATTGCTATGGAGAGCTGAATGAAAGGATTATATTCACAGGTACAGGTAGGATTAAAAGAACCAACAAAGATGCTGAGAATCTAGGAACTAGCATCAGAAAAACCCAGTACCATCCCAAACCTGAAGGGCAGGAGGAAGAACTGGTGGTTGACCAGTTAGTGGACAGCTGAAGACTTCAAAGAGGGCCCATCCTACAGGAGCTATGCCTGGAGGAGAGCTCGGTCACTGCCAGAACCACACAGAAATAGGAACAAATCCAAGGCGATAAATCCCCTGCCCATGCTCAACTCCTACCTTCCAATCTCCTACTGGTGACCCCCACTGATCAAACACAAAGATTTCTGGCGCAAAGGAGTCTGGCTGATGCAGGGCACACGGATGGGCTTTGTCCCAAGCCAAAAACAAATCAGAGCAGAGAAGGACAGAAGGATAGGAAGATATAAGAAGGAGAAAGGCAAATGGAAATTAACCTTCAAGATCGTCCCTCTAATATCCCTTCCTGTTTGAGAGTCTCTAAAATTCCTTACACTTAAGCAATGAAACTGGTGGACTATCTTGAAAAGGACAGAAGGGCTATAGTCCACAGCTGCTAACACTGCCTGTAATTGGGGCACCAGGACTCCTGGCATCTTAGAAATGGCCTAGTTCCACTTACAAGAAAATTCTAAAGGAGTTTGGCATCAAGGCTTTGCAGGGATAAACAATGGGTTTTGCAAGGGTCCCCTCTCCAAGTCCTCCTCCTCAGTTAGCAATAGCCTGAGGCAGCTGGTAAAGCGTTGTGGGGATCAAAATTTGAGCCAAATAGCTTTCTAGCTCATCATGAGTTAAATGCTCCTCTTGCTCTTTAAAGATAAGTGCCTGGGGATGGCGGAATAGGAAGGGAGCACACCAATAGTCCGGGGAGAGACAGTTTAATAAAAGTGGAGATACTGCAGGTTCAAGGAAGAGTAGGGGAAGAAACAACAGAGAAAACCCTTCCGGAACTGGTGATCCACAGTGGACCTGTGTGGAGAGCATGGGAGCCCACAGTTTGGGACACCAGCAGCAGATTCAACACACCAGCGCTGGAACGCGATCTTCAAAAAAAAAAAAATAATAATAAAGATGAGTGCCCTGAGGCTCTGAGTAGTTGAGCAATTTGCCATCCGGCCTTAGCAAGGACAGGGCTCTAACCCCCATCCACCTGCAGCCAGCACCCATGCCTGGTCATCAGCACACACACCTGTACTCCCCTACATCTCAAAGCCTCTTCCATCAGTTTCACAGACAGACCATTACACCGGGGGAATCCTGCTCCTTTGACCATCCTTACACATCATTCTCCTCCAGCTGCAGCGGAAGGCAGGCTGTCACAAAATGATTTGTCTATGATTAAAATATTCATTCATTGTGACCAAATCTTATGGCTCTGAAGATTCCCAGGAGTCCAAACTGCACCAAGCTTCCTTGTTGTGCCTGGGGAGCAAAGACTGGCCACAAAGGAGCAGCGATGCCTTTTGGGTCTGGATGAGTTCTGCCGAGAGGAACTCAGAAAAGTTTTTAGCACCACGGTTATATCACTATGTTTAGAAAAACGCAGGCAGTTTGAATTCCTCTGTTTTATATACACTACGCATACACATACCCATACACACATCAGGATTAACCCACTCAGGGGCTAGCAGCAATCTGGATCCCACTTTCCACAGGTCTTGTGTGTTGCCCAGCATGGCTCGTAGATCAAGCCAAGAGATCTCAAATATGTCCAGTAATTGAAGAGTTCAATAACTTTTAACAACAAAGTTTTCTTAGATGTATAAAATGTGTAGTGTCATGCCATGGTGTTCAAGAGAAATATTGCCACTTCCTTTTTTTCGCCTCCTTGTGTCAGGATTCTCAGCCTCAGAAACATTGCTATTTTGGGCCAAATCACTCTTTGTTGTGAGGGCACATCCTGTGCACTGGAGCACACTCATCAGTATTCCTGGCCTTTACCCACCAGACGCCAGCAGCACCCCTCCTTGGTCGTGACAATCAACAGTATCTCCAGACACAGTCACATGTCTCGTGGGAGGCAACATTGTCCCCAGTCAAGAATCAGTTCTCTGCACCCTTTCTCATGTTGACAGTTTTCTCAGTCTCCTGGCTGCTCTGCTTCTCATCAGCTCCCTGCTAATGTGCTTCGGAAAGTACAGTGGCCAGACAAGCTACATGGTTGGTCACCATTTCCAGTAAAATACTTGTTCTCTTTATAGAGTCACTTCCTGGAAGGTGCACAAGAAACTATGCCCTCATCCACATTCCCTCTTACGCAGCCAAAGCATTCCTTTCTTTTGTCTAAGATACTAAATCAAAATCTCAGTTTCTAAAAATTTATTCCATGAAAATAATTAACAATGTGTGCAAAGGTTTTATTATAGAAAAGGTCATGCATTAAAGTGTGTAACATGGAAAATCAAGGGGTCGTCACTGCCGTACAGTGGGTTAACCTGGCACTTGAGATGTCAACATCCCATATCAGAGCACTAGTTTGAGTCCTGGCCACTCTGCTTCTGATCTAGCCCACTGCTAATGTGCTGGGAAAGCAGCAGATGGAGCAGATGGTGGCCCATGCACTTATACCCTTGCCACCCATGTAGGAGACCTGGATAAAGTTCTTGGAGCCTGGCTTTGGCTTGGCCCAGCCCTAACCAATGCATCCATCTGGGGAGTGAATCAGCAAATGGAAAATCTCTCTCTCTCTCTCTCTCTCTCTCCCCTCTCTCTCTTCACCCCCATGACTTTGCCTTTCAAATAAACAAAATAAATCTATAATAATAATAATAATGATAATAGCAGAAAATTGAGAGGTAGACTAAGTATCTGAGAGTGGAAGGCAGATTAATTGAACTGTGGTACACTCATCTGACAGAATGTGATTATTAAAAATCATGAGGCTGGGAAAGCAGTAGAAGATGGCCCAAGGTCTTGGGCCCCTGCACCCATGTGGGAGACCCAGAAGAAGCTCCTGGCTCCTGGCTCCTGGCTTCTGATCGGCGCAGCTCTGGCCGTTGCGGCCAATTGGGGAGTGAACCATCAGATGGAAGACCTAACTCTCTCTCTCTGCCTCTCCTCTCTCTCTGTAACTTTGACTTTCAAATAAATAAATAAATCTTTTTTAAAAAATCATGAGGCTATAAATGAATTAGCACCATGGAAGATTATGAAATAGTCACAGAACAAAGACTATCAAAGAAAATTTTGAGTGACTATCATGTTTTTAAAGTGAGTTTGCAAACATGTATCCAAAAGTTTTGGATAATATTATTAATAGAGATTTTAAAATTCCTCCACTTCAAATATTTATTTTTAAGTTTTACAATTACACATTTCACTTATTTTTACATAAGCTGTTGCATAATTAGAGTAATTGTGTACTATTTTGTTCCCAAAGAATTATAGAGAAAAAAATATAAGGAGTGTGATAAAAACAAACTCCCTAAAACTGTAAGTTGAGTGTGAAACGACATCATGCTGGTAGCATACCTGGATGTCTATTACAAAGGATTCCTTAAAGCCAAAATAAGACAAAATCGTCTTAGTGTGTATATTTTTCTAATTATCCCCTCCTAACTTGAACAGGGAAGGAAATGAGTGTTGAACTGACATCATTTTATTGACCTTTTATTAGTCCAGAACGATAAATCCAGTGGGTTAACTACAGCATGAAGTCACTCAGAATCAATGCATCTGTTAATGGCAAAAGTGCTTACGAGCAGCGATGCAAAGACGTGTGCCTGGCTACCCTGCAGTGCCATCATGGAGGTAGCGGGATTTGCTGAAGCACAGATTTGCCCACCCTCATTGGAATTCCAAGAAATGATCCAAAATCACTGGAAGTAGAGAAGTCACGAACTCAGTGGGGTTGCATACACAGTGCTGGATGACAAAAGTGTGCTTTTGCAAGACTGTCTTGTGAGATGCCTCACAACAGAAACAAGCAATCTAAGGCAAAGTCTCTGGGACTGACCCCTACCTCAGCTTCAGTTTAAAATATCAATACTGCCATTAGCCATAGGCTAATCCTCCGCCTTGCAGCCCCGGCACACCGGGTTCTAGTCCCGGTCGGGGCGCCGGATTCTGTCCCGGTTGCCCCTCTTCCAGGCCAGCTCTCTGCTGTGGCCCAAGAGTGCAGTGGAGGATGGCCCAGGTGCTTGGGTCCTGCACCCCATGGGAGACCAGGAGAAGCACCTGGCTCCTGCCATCGGATCAGCGCGGTGCGCCGGCCGCAGCGCACCAGCCACGGTGGCCATTGGAGGGTGAACCAACAGCAAAGGAAGACCTTTCTCTCTGTCTCTCTCTCTCTCTCACTGTCCACTCTACCTGTAAAAAAAAAAAAAAAAACAATACTGCCATGCATCCCTATCGTCAATGGAGTTACTTGGGCGTGATGATGGGGAGTTGCAAGAATTTTCTGCAGAAAGCACCCAGGTCTGTGACATCAGGAACTACAATTAAAGCACAAATACCTAAGGCATTCCTGTTGATTGAACTATTGACAAATAATAATTAGATGATTGGTATGTGAGATGGTCAGGACCCAGGAAACATATGCTCTGTATTTCAAAAGACACAGAGAGACGAGAAGGTACCCACTTAACTCCCAATTAGGATGGCCAGGTAACACTCAGAAATTCTACTTTTAATTTCAGAAAATGCAATAAATAATTATTTAGTATTAAATCATGTTTCAAATATTTGACTGGGTGTCCTGTATTCTTATTGGCTGTATCTGGCAAGTCAACTCCTTGGGGACTCGCCTGCTAAGACCTGATGTGGATCTAAGTAAGCTGCAGGGGAGCTGAGCATATAACTTCTCACGTACAGTAATAGGAAATAGCCTTTCTTATTGGAAGGGATTCTTAGCTTCCCAAAACACGACCAAGATTAGCAGAGTCTGATGGACATAGGAAAAGCTGGAAAAAAGGCAGAAGACAAAAGAACTGAACCCAGAAATTCCAGTGATTAGCCTTGTGTGGACGAGTCATCTAATTCCATCCTGTAAGCCCCTGTTTCCATGTTAGATGGGTAGTAGAGAGTATGGGGCTGCCTTCCTTTTTCTGAACTTATGGTAGACATCATGGGTTGATCACAGAGCTCCTTCTCACTGCAACCCAAGCTCAGAGCTCTCAACAAAGCCTCCACACAGCCCATCCCTCAACAAGGGTCTACCCTTGAAATGAAATCAACTCACCTGGAACCAGTGCTGTGGTGAATAGGGTTTAAACCCCCTGCCTGCAGTACTGGCATCCCATATGGGTGCCTGTTCAAGTCCTACCTGCCCCACTTCCCATCTAGCTCCCTGGTGATGTGCTTGGGAAAATAGTGGAGGATAGCCCAAGTCCTTGTGCCCCTGCACCCACATGGGAAACCTGGAAGAAGCTCCTGGCTTCAGATCAGCTCAGCTCCAGCCATTGCAGCCATTTGGGGAGTGAACCAGTGGATGAAAGACCTCTCTCTCTCAATGTCTCTTTCATTCTCTCTCTCTCTCTCTCTCTCTTTCTGTGTGTGTGCATGTGTGTGTGTAACTCTGTCTTTCAAATAAATAAAATAAATCTTTCAAAAATTTAAATAAATCGAGGCCGGCACTGTGGCGCAGCGAGTTAAATCCCTGGCCTGAAGCACCAGCATCCCATATGGGCACTGATTCTAGTCCCGGCAGCTCCTCTTCCGATCCAGCTCTCTGCTGTGTCCTGGAAGTCCTTGGGCCCCTGCACCCACATGGGAGACCCGAAAGAAGCTCCTAGCCCCTGGCTTCAGATCGGTACAGCTCCGGCCATTGTGGCCATCTGGGGAGTGAACCAGCGGATGGAAGACCTCTTTCTCTCTCTGTCTCTACCTCTCTCTCTGTAACTCTGTCTTTCAAATTAATAAAATAAATCTTTAAAAAAATAAATAAATCAACTCACCTTCCCTAAATCCAATGAAAGTTTGGAATTCCTTACATTCTAATTCAGCTCCATAAGGTAAGGTCATATCCAGTTCCACACCCTACATTAAAAGCAAAACTTGACAACTGTCTTCTCAAATATAATTTTTACAATTTCAGAGCATGAGTGGAGACCTGCTTCGACCAGGTCTGATAGGAACTAGGTGATTCCAACCACCCTGAAGCATGTCGGTGGAGGACGCAGTAAATCCTGACTTGAGCCCCGAGTGATGAACTAGGGTCCATACAGTTCCATGATTTTGCTTCTTGCTGTATCTGTGGGCTTCTCACACTGTCTCCTGGCTTTCTTAACCTGATCTGTTTCTTTTCTTCTACCTCCTTGACTCTGCTCTCTCTCTTTTTTTTTTTTTTTTAATTTTTGACAGGCAGAGTGGACAGTGAGAGAGAGAGAGACAGAGAGAAAGGTCTTCCTTTGCTGTTGGTTCACCCTCCAATGGCCGCCACGGCTGGTGCGCTCCGGCCGGCGCACCGCACTCATCCGATGGCAGGAGCCAGGTGACAGGTGCTTCTCCTGGTCTCCCACGGGGTGCAGGGCCCAAGCACCTGGGCCATCCTCCACTGCACTCTTGGGCCACAGCAGAGAGCTGGCCTGGAAGAGGGGCAACCGGGACAGAATCCGGCGCCCTGACCGGGACTAGAACCCGGTGTGCCGGCGCCGCTAGGCGGAGGATTAGCCTGTTGAGCCACGGCGCCGGCCCTCTGCTCTCTCTTTTCAACCTCCTGCCATTTTTCAGCTCAGCTCTAGTCCCTGACATATTTTTGGCTTCACTTCTACTGCTCAATCCCTCCCTGATTTTCTTTTCATCCCTCAGCTCAAATCCCCAAAGCAGGGATCCCATGGCTTAGTGGGCTTCTGTTTGCCCAGGGGCCAGCCGGGGGGGGGGGGGGGGTCAGCTGCTGGCTGAGTTAGGGCTGTCATTTGCCCCAACTAAGAGCATCAATACCCGTGTACAATGTGGTTGCATGGGCAAAGCCCATCAACAGGAGTTGTTGCCACACTTTTTCTTTCTTCTATTCCGAAAACGTGGTGTGGAGAGGGTATTGTGATGCAGCACATGAAGCTGCCACTTGTGATGCCCACGTTGCAGGGGATGCCTAGTTGAAGTCTCACCTCTGTTTGCAATCCTGCTCCCTGCGAATGCACACCCTGCAAGAGAGCAGGTGATGGCTCAGTGACTCCCATGCATGAGAGACCCAGATGGAATTCCTGGTGCTTGGCTTCAGCCTGGCCCAGCTCAAACTGTTATAGGCATTTTGGAAGTAAGCCTGCAGATGGAAGATATTTCTCTCTCTCTCTCTTTTTCTCCCCCCTCTCCCTCCCTCCCTCCCTGTATCTCTATCTCTGTTTCTATCTTAGCTGATTTCTCCTAAAAGCAGAAAACAAGGCAAGGACCTGAGTGTAAGTTAATTGTATTTGGGAGGTGCAGGAGACACCACTCCTGGGGAGAGAAAGTGGTAGAGGGAAGGGACCAGGAAGTCTGTGTTACTCAGCAAACTGCCACAGCGGTGGCTGGAGGTGCTCCCCGAGGGTCGCTGCCCCAGAGTGGAGGAGGCTGGAGTGTGTAAAGACCAGCCCCTGAGAGTCACTGCTGAAGGACATTATTGTCTAGTGCTGGTGCCCCTGCAAAGTGGCGTTCCCGGGTGCTTGAAGCAGGTTTCAGGCCCAGAGAGGAAACAGTTGGAAATGTGCACTGTACACTTTTTAAGGTACTGACCTCTAGTGGCCAGCAAAGATAACTACTCATCTGCTCTTGTTTTATAAAATCCAAGTGTGGGCTAGGAAAAGTTTGAGATCATCTTTCTCCACCCACTCAGGCTATAGGGGAGGAGAGAGAGATCCACAAAGGATGAGGAACTTGTCAGTGGCCACTAGATGGGCCTGGAGCTGAAGTCTTCAGTCCTTCACGTATGGCCCAGTCCTCATTGAGAAGTTACTTTTCTGTAGCGACAGCAATCAGTAAACAATTAGAGTAAAAATAACAGCACTCCAGCCTACACAGCTCTTCTGTGATTTATAGAGCAACTATACTGGATAGCTGTGGGGAAAAAATGTCAACCCTACTTGATGGTAAACAGCTAGAGGACGAGGATTTTATCATAATCACCTTTTAATCTCTAGTACTTTGCATCAAGCCTGCCACATGGCAGGCACCAGATCAATATCAGATGGATGGAAAGATAAATTTTAAGTTGAAATTAGGTACCAACTAAAACCAAAAGCTATTTGCCTTGTTATGCCATTAACACATGGCAGAACTAAGATCTGAGGTCAGAAGTTTAGTCTTCACTCAACACTATCACACAGACCCTGAAATCTGCCCTAGGGACACGTCCTACTAATGATAATCTTCCTACATTTAATAGAAGCATCCTCCTGGCTCTCTGAATCAATACAGCTGATTCAAGAGCAGATTGTGTTTTTCAGACTCTCTATCATAAGATTACGGCCTCAAGTAACAACCCCATGAAGACTTCTCATCGTGTGTAGGTTTGTTCCTTCAGTCATTCAACACATTTAACGGGTGTCTACTCTGTGCCAAGAACTTGCCTGAGTAATGAGAATACAGTGGGGAAGACAGAATGATGCATCAACTGCTATGCTAGTGATATGTGCTGGAAGAATGAAGAAAGAAGGAAGCCTCATTAATGATGATGGATTCTTCTCCAGTGTTAGTGGAGACTCGAGTCAGGACTGAGCCCTGAAGGTGTCAAGCATGTACCAGTATCTTAGAGAAAGTATCATTAAACCTCGTGTTTCCTTGGCAAAATTACCCACAGTGACTGAGAACGGACAGAATCTACATATGGGGGTGGGCACCTGGCACAGTGGGTTAAATACCTGCTTGGATGCCCACATCCCTTATTGGAATGTCTGCTGCGAGTCCTAGTTCCTCTGCTCCCGGTACAGCTTCCTGTAATATGTACCCTGGGCAGCAACAGATGGCTCAAGTAGTTGGGTTCCTACCATCCATGTGATAGATTCAGACTGAGTTTCAGGCTCCAGGCTTCAACTTGGCCCAGCCCTGGAAGTTGTGGGTATTTGGAGAGTGAACCATCACAGATGGAAAAATCATCTATCTATCTATCTATCACTCTATCTATCTATCATCTATCTATCTCTTCCCTCTTCCCCTCCCATCTTTGAAATAAAATTAAAATATATAAAAATTTTAATCTCCATATAGGAAGGGATAATCCTCATATCCAATGCCAACTCTCAATTATTGTCCTTAGAATTCACTTATCTTTTGAGAATTTTAGCAAACTTCATTGATACCATCATTCTGGCCCTTGTGCATTTTTCTTGATGGCCTTCCATCTCAAACATGGATATAAATCTTTTTGTAATCCTCTGACAGCAAATGATGAGCTGGTATAGGAATACTTGTAAGATTTTATTGAACTCTCAGGGATAAGAGTGAAAATTTGTAACACAGAGAGTTACCAAATTCTGGTGTCCGGAGATAATGGCACTTGTAATCCACAAGTTTGGTCCATTCTCGTGAGATCCATTTGGTCTCCTGTAGGACTGCTTCCCCACCTGTTCCTGGAAGGACAGCATATGGCAATGTCCATCTTCCCCTCAAGTGTGCAAAGTTCTTCAGGGCCCAAGCCCAAGAGAGCAGAATAATGTGCAGTAATCTTTGTGGAGTAGTGTGTAGTCCCTTGCCCTCCACTCCAACCTTCATCTCAGATGCAAGAGCAAAGACAGCCACCAATTGATTCAGAGTTTTTACCCCAGTAATCTGCTGGCCAGTTCATTGGAATCTGTCTTGCATTTCCAAAACCACCATCAGTAATTGAGATTTGAGGTCAGATCATGAGAACACTGTTGATCCCCTAGTCCCTGTCGGGAGGCCAGAAACACAGCTTCCCAAGCTAACAGAAATAAGAAAATAAGTTCAGGTGTTCCTGGATGTTCTTTGTATCAATATCCACTGTACCAATATAAGGACCCAAACCCCTATGGATCCCTTATTTCATATCAGGGGGAAAAAAAACAAAGATGTCACTATGGGAGCTGTGACTACAAATAACGAAGACAAAAAAAAAAATTGTTTGACCTGTAATCAGTAGAGAGGTCACTCCAAAAACAAATCTATCAAGGTACCTGCTTCCAAAATGTCTTTAACACTTGGTGCACTAGGAGGAAACTCAGTACAATCTAAGGCATCAAAAGGCAGGAGAAAACGACGGATGGATCAGAGTGCCTAGTGAGGCAGAACATATTTTTTAATCAAGATGCTATTTCTGTGTCTACTGAGCCCAGCAAGTCTCCATGGATAAGATCTTGTTGCAACAGAGGATCCTTTGAGCAATTCATCTGGATTATGCAAATATAAGTCAAGGGGACACCCACTACCCGGGAAGTAGGGATATGATGGAATTGTCTGGGGGCATGGCTGATATTGAAATGCCCCTCTTGGTGTTTGATATACCTTGAACAGATTTGCAAAGGGGACCAAGAGCAACTTGGGAGGGGAAATAGACTTTGATACTGGCCTCTGCTGATGGACTTCAACAGCATTGAAGTCTCAGTGATAAACTTGGGTAGTTCAAATGGAGATAAGCCAAAAAGATATTTGACAGCTTGGAGCAGAGTACATCTTGAGAAAAAGGGGGGAGAGTAGTGTGGATTGATTTAAAACAAACCTCAGATGACCTGGGAGGCTGGGGAGGCTGGGGACGCAGTTGCTGGTGGGGCTATAGCTTGTGACTGAGGGCTGAACCCCCGGGAGATGCTGGGGAAAGTAGCAGGTAAGATTGGTGGAGTCCCCTGGAGAAAAGCAGGCTTTCTCATCCTCAGCACTATTGCCATTTGGGGCCACGTCGTTTTCTGTGTTGGAACTGCGGTGAGGGGACTGTGCCATGCCTTGTACACTGTTTGACAGCATCCTGTTGTGAAAACCAAAAATACCCCCCAAACGTCGCCAAATGTCCCAGAGGGGAGTGTCAACCCTGTTGTTGATGTGCCAGTATAAACTAAAAGAGTCTAACCCTAGACACTCCCATGTGAATCCCTGGATTATCAGGCCGATCAAGGCAGCCAAGGAGGAAAGCGCTGGGCTTTCTGCGAAGTATTTGCAGCAGTTCTCTCTCTCGTGGCATTTAGGGGAAGGGCTACCCTCTGAACCAAGGGAAAACTCCTCAAGATTTATGAATGACTGGGAGGAAATGAAGCTTCTAGGAAGGAGACGCTGTGTGTCCTGCTAAAAAGGCCAAGCCTATTTTCCAACAACTAATGAGGAAACGGAAGAATGGTGGTGTTATCTGTACACTCGCCTGGTGAGGCAGGTGCTGTCAGTACACTTAAGGAAAATAGCTGGGAAGGTGAAAATGTAAAATTGGTAGAAAATAACCTTTTCAACAAGAAAACTATGAGAATTCACTGCTCACCCTAAGCAGTACTTTCCTGGGCTTTGGAAGGGTATCTCCAGTTATTTCAAACTATGACACGAGTCTCTAAATAAAATGAATCTTATAGCATTTTATTCTCAATAGCTCTGACATCTCTCTTCAGAAGTGAGAATGTTGTGAAATGAAGCAAATGACAAGAAAGTGCTATAATTCAAAACAAGCTGAAAATCACAGCACTGGAGGAAGAAAATGAAATGCTTTAATATCTACCAAGTACAACTAGGCTACACAGCCAATATATCTGAGTCAGTAACTGTTTCTCTCCATTTACTACAGAAATGAGGGGTTCCCATTTGCTGGGGTTCAAGTTATGTTCCAGGGAGAGATGTACATAATTCAGTAAATTGGAAAATATAAATTCAAAGTTGAAGA
The DNA here is from genome assembly GCA_949820135.1 of Sylvilagus floridanus. Taxonomy (NCBI): domain Eukaryota; kingdom Metazoa; phylum Chordata; class Mammalia; order Lagomorpha; family Leporidae; genus Sylvilagus; species Sylvilagus floridanus. The sequence goes on from OX463242.1 coordinate 9,914,754, forward strand.
GCATGGCCTGATAAAATTTATGATTCAAAGATGATGTTTCCATTTCCAGCTTCAGTTTCCGACTTCTTTTAGTTATGTTTCCCCTTGTGATACATTTTTCTTTCATGGACAATGAATCAGCTGCAATCATGAGTACAAAATTCAAAGGACAGAGTAAGAATGACACACTCATCTAACGCTGAAATTCTGTTCCACATGTCCAGGTGTGAAAAGCACACATTAGTCATGTGTGGACCTAAATAATGCACTATGGCATCTTCCCTCAAAGATCGCAGTATCTCCTCTCAGCTTCCTCAATCATTTGTTGTTGGCTCCTGAGCCCTAAGCTCCTGAAAAGACCTCAAATGCATCTGGCTGTAACTTTCCCTTAGAAGGAGCTGAATGCATTTGCCTATTTTTTGTAAGGTATACATGTCCTGTGGACTGAATGAGTGTGCCATCCCTTAAAAAAATCATGCATGAAATTATGCCCCATAGGAAGTGGGTCCTTTGGTGGCGGGGCTTTGGGAAGGAGATCAGGCACAGATGAGGTCATGGGTGTGGGCTCCTGTGATGGACTCAGGTTCCCACCTAGAGAGGAAGGCACTGGAGCTCACCTGCTATCCGATAATCTCTGCTTCACAAGGTCTGAGACTCCCACTGAGAAGACTTGACTCCTGGGAGGTGACTGAACATCTAGGGGCTGGAATCATCTCTAATGAGTCCACGAGAATCATGCCTGCAGCCTTGGCTGTGATGGCTCAGATTGGAACTGACAACAGATCATGTACAGGGGACCTTCCCATGGGGTGTGGCCACCCCATAGCATGGTGGCCTCAGAGCGGCTGAACTGTGCACATGGAGGCTCAGGGCTGTAAGCACAGATGTTTTAGCCACTGCATCATCTTTTAGGGCTCAGTCTTAGAATTCAACCAGCAAGCCAGCATCATTTCTGCCATTTTCTATTGATCAATGAAGTTGCAAGTCCACTCACAAGAGAATGAAAAATAGACTCACTTCTTGATGCAATGGGTGTCAAAGAATTGGAAGGTTTTTGTTTGAAAACCACCCTGAAGGCATACCAAAAGAGAACCTGAACATTTATCCTCAGGAATAATAAAAGGAAGATGACTACAGATCTATCAGGCTTTAAGTAACAAGGAATATATTGGGAAAACATAATTAACTGGTAAAAAAGGACTTTTTAAAATATATATTTAATATGCTAAAACTGACATAAGAAGAAATATAAAGCCTAAATAAGGGGTGGACATTTGGTACAATGATTATGTTCCTTACATTCAAATCAGAGTGCCTGGATCAAGTCCCAGGTACTCAACCTCTAATCCGGATGAGGCTCAAGCAATTGAGTCCCTGCCGCCACCTGGAAGAACCAGATTGCGGCCCAGGCTCCTGGCTTCAGCCTGATCCTGCCCGGTCTATGGCAGGCATTTCTGGAGTAAACCAGCAGTTGAAAGATCTTTCTCTGACACTCACACACACACACACACACACACACACACACTCGCTCTCTCTCCCTCTCTCTCCATCCTTTTTATATTAAAATAAATAACTTTTTTTAAAACCTGAATAGACCCTTACAGTTTTTAAAAAACTGCATAGGCTTATAAGCATTAAAGAAAATGAATCAGTTGTCAGAAATGTAGCTATAACCACTCCCCCGCTCTGCACACACATATATCATTCTCCAAAGAAGAAACACAAATGGCCAGTAAACACCATGGAGCATGGTGATCAGCATCACTGTTCATTAGGGAAATGCAAGTCAAAGCTGCAGTGAGACACCACTTCGTATCTACTAGGATGGCTGTCATAAAAAATTTAAATAACAAGTGTTGCTGAGAACGTGAAAAATGAGGGCACTTGTATACAGCTCATGGGAATGGAAAATGCTGTAGTCACTGTGTAAAACAGCAGTCCTGAAAAAAATAAAATAAGCATAGAATTACCATACTATCCAGCAATTCCACTCTGAGGTATATACCCAAAAGAATTAAAAACATGAGGTGGGAATATGATGTAGCACTTAACAGGACACTTGGAATAGCCATATTCCATATCACAGTGCCTGGATCCACTTCCATTTACATTTCCTGACGATGCACACCCTGGGAGGCATCAGGTGATGGCTCAAGTACTTGTGTCTCTGCTACCCATGTAGGAGAAACAGATTCAGCCTCTGACTCTGAGCTTCAGCCTGACACAATCCCAGCTGTTGCAGTCATTTGGGGTATGAACTAGCAGAGGGGAAATCCAACTCTGTCTGTCAGTCTCTCTCTGTCTCTCTCTGTCCCTCTCTCTCTCCTCCTCCTCCTCTGCCTTTCAAATGAAAAAAGAAACAACCAAAGAATTAAAAACAGGTATTTAAATACTTGCATGCAAATATCTTTTGCAGTATTATTCACAACAGCCAAAAGGAAGAGACAATCAAAGTGTCCATGAACAGATGAATGGATAAACACAAGGTGGCGTATGCATACAGGGGAATATTATTCAGGCTTAAAAAGAAGGAGGGATGAGCATTAGCCTAGCAGTCAAGCTTCCAGTTCAATGTTCAAGTCTGTGGAGTGACCAGGGTTCAATACCCTGTTCAGGTTCCTGACTCCCTCTTCCTACTAATGCAGATCTTAGGAGGCAATGGGGATAGCCTAAGTAATCAAGTCCCTGTCAGCCATGTGAGAGATCTGGATTAAGCTCCCAGATCTGTTTTGACTAGACCACTGTGGGCATTTGGAAATGAGCCAGAAAAATGAGAGCTTTCGTTCTCTCTCTCTCTCTCTCTCTCTCTCTCTCTCTCTCTCTCTCCCCCTCCCCCCTCCCTCCTTCTCTCATGCACTGTGTGTGTGTATGTATGTGTTCCTGACTCTGTGTCTCAGATTTTAAAAACACCTTTAAAAAGGAACAGCATACTGCTGCATACTGTAACATTGATAAACCCCCAAAATATTATATCCAGTAAAGCAAGTAGATACAAAAGGACAAAAATTGCATAAATTCACTTATATGAAATACCTAAAATTGGCAAATTCATAGAGACAGAAAGTGGATTACAGTTTGAAAAGGGATCAGAGGGGAGGAGGAAATGGGGACTAATTCTTTGACAAGTGTAGGGTTTCTGTTTCCAGCAATGAAAACATTTTGGAAACAGATGATGGTAACAGTTGCATAATTGCAAATGTACTAAACATCACTGAACTGCAGACTTTGAAATGGGTAAGTGTGGAATTTTATGTTGCATATATGTTACCATAGCAGTTACCCAGTAGTTTAGCTTGGTAAGCATTCCAGATATCTGCGTCTGACATCAGAGTGCCTGAGTCTGACTCCCAGCCCCAGCTTCCAGTCAATGCAATCCTAGGCAGCAGTGGTGATGGCTCAAGAGATTGAGTTTCTGCCGCTTGCTCCCAGCTTGGGTCCCTGGGCCATGAAGCTCCTTTCTCTCTCTCTCTCCCTCTCTCCCTCTCTCCCTCTCACATAAATAATTTTCTTAAAAATCTCACCAGACCCGGGGCTGGCACTGTGGCACATGGGTTAAAGCCCCAGCCTGCAGCGTCGGCATCCCATGTGGGCACCGGTTCCAGTCCCTGCTGCTCCTCTTCCAATCCAGCTCTCTGCTGTGGCCTGGAAAAGCAGAGAAAATGGCCCAAGTCCTTGGACCCCTGCACCCTCATGGGAGACCTGGAAGAGGCACCTGGCTCCTGGCTTTGGATCAGCTCAGCTCTGGCCATTGTGGTCATTTGGGTAGTGAACCAATGGAATGGAAGACTCTCTCTCTCCCTCTCGCTCTCCCTCTCGCTCTCACTCTACTTCTCTCTGTAACTCCTCTTTCAAATAAATAAAATAATTCTTAAAAAAAACTCACCAGACCCAGAAAGTATTGCGAAGTTTCCAGAAAGACAATGCTAATTTTATGTGAACAGTTGCAAAAATTAGATCGATCTACTTTTTTGAAATTAGAATGTGCTTTATTCTTTATTTTTTTATTTGACAGGTAGAGTTATAGACAGTGAAAGAGAGAGACAGGAAGAAAGGTCTTCCTTCTATTGGTTCACTCCCCAAATGGCTGCCATGGCCAGTGCTGCACCAGTCTGAAGCCAGGAGCCAGGTGCTTCCTCCTGGTCTCCCATGCAGGTGCAGGCGTCCAAGCACTTGGGCCATCCTCCACTCCCCTCCCAGGCCACAGCAGAGAGCTGGACTGAAAGAGGAGCAACCGGGACTAGAACCCGGCACCCATATGGGATGCCAGTGCCACAGGCGGAGGAATAACCAAGTGAGCCACGGCACCGGCACCCCAGAATGTACTTTATCCTAAAAGAAGACAGGAACAAGAACAAGACAAGAAAGGAAGCAAAAAGTTTATCATAGTTATGAGCATAAATGCAAAAAATATAAATAATATAAACTAAATTCAAAAATTATTTTTAAAATATCTTGATCAAGTTGAGTGTGTCCCAGGATTGCAAGGAGCCTCTGACATTAAAAAGTCATAAAATTCACCACATAAAGATGAAAGCAAAATTACATTTGATTATCTCAAAATGTATAGAACAAAAAAGCTCACGGTACGTGATTCCACACATACTCCTGATGAAAACCTCTTTATCCAGCTATAAACACTTAACCTAAAAGAGTGTTATTTTTGCATCATGATTTGGCAAATCTGCTAGATTCATGTGTCTGGCTTACCTAAAAATTTTTTTACAAGAAATGGTATTTTAGAATGATTTTTAAGTGTTTTTGGAACTTAACAAGAAGACATATTTCTGACAAACTGGTTTAGTTAAGTATTAAAAGGTCAAGGAGGTTATAGCCAGAGGTTAATTAGTTCAAAAGCGGTAGAGAAATCCTACCTCTTATGACAATTGACTGCTTCATGTAATGATCTCTTATAATAAACTTTTGCATTTGTTTTTAATAAAATTCATAGCACGTACTATGGACCAAACACTTGAAACATTAGCTCGGTGAAACTTCTTATTGTATATTAGAGAGAGGGAGAGAGCGAGAGAAGATGGGCAGAGAGCCCCTATCCACCGATTTATTCCCCAGATGCCTGCAAGTCCTAGCCAGGACCTGGGGGCTGAAGCTAGGAAATCAGCCCAGGCCTCCCACCTAGCGGGGGGAGGCAGGGACCCAAGCACTTGAACTCTCACTGCTGCCTTCCAAAGTCTGTATAAGCAGGAAGCTGGAGACAGGAGCCAGAGCTGGGGCTCAAACCCAGGTACTTGCATGTGGGACTGGAGCAACCTAATTGGTTCTTACCTGTTAGGCCAGACACCTGCACCTAGTTACTTATCTTTCATTTTACCAGCAAGGAAACTGAGACTTACAGAGGTTAGGGAAGTTGACCAAAACTCAACTACAAGATTCAGCCTAAGAGAGCAGTGTGCCGCCATAGCAGGTAAAGCCAGTGCCAGCATCCCATATGGGTCCTGGTTTGAGTCCCAGCTGTTCCACTTCTGGTCCCTCTCTTTGCTATGGCCTGGGAAGGCAGTAGAGGACGACCCAAGTCCTTGGGCCCCAGCCCAGCTCCAGCCATTGTGGCCATTTGGGGAGTGAATACCCCAGCAGGATGAACACTTCTTTCTCTCTTTTCTACTTCTAGACTCTGCCCTGGGCAGGACGGGCCTTGTCAATCTCCCTTCACATCTTCTATCTACCCTTTCCTATTTTCCTTCTCTATGTGCCACATTTAATTTTTAAATTTATGTTTTACATAGTTATCTTTTCAGCACTTTCATCTGTAATTTTACCTATCCTTTGCTTTAAAAAAATCCATGACTTTTTTATGTTCAAAAGTTCTGCCTTGTTCTTCCCAATTTGCCTGATCTTTTTGATGGTATCCCACTCTTCTTTCGAAGTTCTCCTTTTATGGCCTGGAACATAATCACTTCTTTCGCATTCTTTTTCTGATCGCTGCATTACTAGCATTCTTGAGCACTAACAGTGCCATCTGGCTTGTCTGCAGGCTCCCTTGTCTCCTGTGTGGTCGATTTTGGATTGGGAGCTCAGCAGCAGCAGGGTTACCTGTGGACAACTCAAATGGTTCCTTGAAAGTGAGTCCCTCCAGGTATGTTCTGCTCTAGCTTCTGTCCTGCACCCCACAGGAATGCTAACCTGAGACCACTTCATCTGTTTTTAAGATTTATTTATTTTATTTGAAAGTCACAGTTACACACATAGAGAAGGAGAGGCAGAGAGAGAGAGAGAGGCAGAGAAAGTAAGAGAAAGAGAGAGGTCTTCCATCCACTGGTTCACTCTCCCCAGCTGGCTGCAACTGCCAGAGCTGTGCAGATCCCAGGCCATAGCAGAGAGCTGGATCGGAAGTGGAGCAGCCAGGTCTCAAACCAGCGCCCATATGGGATGCTGGAACTGAAGGCAGCTGCTTTACCCACTATGCCAAAGTACCAGCCCTGAGACCACTTTAAAAATAGGTCATTTAGAAGGTTCCCAAAAGATATAAAGAGCATAAATAAGACAAATGGCACAGTGCAAGCTGCTGGTTACAAATTCTTAATATTTTCCCTACCGCATGCAAAACACAAGCTGAGACAGACAAGTTTCTTTGTAGCAGCTCTCCAGTGTGAAGACTTACAAATATCACTCACTGGATAACCCTATCCCATTCCCCTGAGTCTTTATAATTACAAATGTTAAATTTCCTAGCCTGGAATCTTTCAACATTTTATGCAATGCTTTTCTGTAAAGGCCACATGCCGATTTTTTTTCATTAGAGTTTCCAGAAAAATCTTAATGACCATTGAGCTTCTCTGGAAAATAAATGACCATTCTCTCCCAGTCAGTCCCAGCTAGGTGGGATGGAGAAGCCACAGTGTGTTTGGTTGCCTAAGGCCTCGTAGATCTCCCAATTTCCTATGCTGTTCTTAGCCCTGAGACTTTGCCACCTGGTACCATAGCTGGGAACACAAGACCAGAGATTGTCCAGTTTAGTCTCCTTGGGCAGAGAAAAAAAAACTCATATCCTCTGGCCGGCAGAAGGGGCAAATGGGACTGAAGCGTTTATTCCTCAGACTGCTGGATATGAGAGGGTCCAGAGGCCAAGCCCTTAGAGACACAGAATTTATTTTTTAAAGATTGATTTATTTATTTGAAAGGCAGATTATAGAAAGAGGGAGAGATAGACAGAGATCTTCCATCTGCTGGTTCACTCCCCAAATGGCTGCAAAAGCCAGGGCTGGGCCAGATCAAAGCCAGGATCAGGAGCTTCTTTCAGATCTCCTGCTTGGGTGCAGGAGCACTTGAGCCATCTTCCACTCCTGTCCCAGGTGCATTAGCAGGGAGCTGGATCAGAAGTGGAGCACCTGGGAATTGTACCAGTGCCCATAGGGATGCAGGCATCATAGGCGGTGGCCTAACCGGCTATGCCACCACACTGGCCCCTAAGACACGGACTTCCGCATCTTCAGCCCCACATATCTCCCACCTTCCATGACACCTGGCTCTATGAGCTCCCTGGAGGTGCTGTGACATATCTCCCACCTTCCATGACACCTGGCTCTATTAGTTCCCTGGAGGAGCTGTGACAAAGTACCACTCTCTTGATGGCGTAAAACAATGGAAGTTTATTGTCACCTGGTTCTGGGGACTGCAAGCCCATGGTCAGGGAGGGTGGCAAGGGCGCATCAGCCCTGCAGCCTCAGGTGCTCCTCGCAGGACTCACAGGCTGTCATTGCTGCGGCTTTGCATCGTCTTCCTCTGGTGCACATCTTCCTCTGTGTCCACATTCCCCTTCCATGAGGACACAGAGATCCGGGATTAGCTCCCTCCCTGGTGACCGCATTCAAACTCGATCACCTCTATAAAGACTCTCGTTCCAAATAGCATTCTGAGGTACCGAGGGTTAAGACTCCAACGTACATTCGGAGTGGTAGGAACACAATTCAGTCAGTAACACTATGGCTCCAAAGCCTGGGTCTCTGTGGTTCTACAGAGTGCATCTACCCTTTTCCTCGTTCTCATGCCGGCCTGCACCACCCCACACACACACACACACAGCACACAAACATACATCACACTGAGCTACATCACACATCACATACAGATATACATAGAACTATATCACACAAAGACAGACACACACACACACAGGCACATCACACACACAGAGACACACCCAGAAACAAACATGAAACAAATATGCTGATACACACACATACAGCACACAAACATACATCACACACACATCACACACAGATATACACAGAGCTACATCACACAAAGACACGGAAACACACACAGGCACATCATACAAAGAGAGACACACCCAGAAACAAACATGAAACGAATATGCTAACACATACACATACATGCATATTTCATTTAAAGTGTACGCTGGGCCCGGTGCGGCGGTGCATTGAGTTAAGCCGCTGCCTGTGACACTGGCATTCCATTGAGTGCCAGTTCAAGTCCTGGCTGCTCCACTTCTGATCCAGCGCTCTGCTAATGTGCCTAGGAAAGCAGCAGCAGATGACCCAAGTGCTTGGGTCCCTGACACACATGCAGGAGACCCAGATGGAGTTCCAGGCTCCTGACTTCAGCCTAGCCCAGTCCTGGCCGCTACAGACATTTGGAGAGTGAGCCAGCAGATGGAGGATTTCTCTCCCTCTCCCTCTCCCTCTCCCTCTCCCTCTCCCTCTCCCTCCCCTTCCATAACTCTGTTTTCAAATAAATAAATAAATAAATAAATCTTTTAAAACTGAAAAATAAAAAAGTGTACTCTGGCTCAGTTTTTGTAGGCAAGTAGACCTGGAAATGACTGTCATGATAAACAGTGTTGTTCACAGATCCCTAGAAACAGGCGTGATGTCTGGGGCTGCTGTGTGCTTCTGCGACGTAATACCTGAGCCTGGTGCCATATAAAGAGGATTGGTTCTTGGCATTCTGGGGGCCAGGAAGACCAGGGCTGAGGGACCCGTGTCTGGAAGGGGCCTTTTTATTGTGTTATCCCATGGAGGAAGACAGAAGGGCAAGAGAGAAGGAAAAACCCCATCCTTTCCCATTTTTAAAAAAGATTTATTTATTTGAAATGCAGAGTTACAGAGAGGCAGAGGTGGAGAGGGAGAGGGAGAGAGGGAAGAGAGAAAGAGAGGGAGAGAGAGAGGTCTTCCTTCCGCTGGTTCACTCCCCAGATGGCTGCAGCAGCCAGAGCTAGGTCCATTCAAAGTCAGGAGCCAGAAGCTTCTTCTGGGTCTCCCAAGGACTTGGGCCACCTTCCACTGCTTTCCCAGGCCAAGGCAGAGAGCTGAATCAAAAGAAGAGCAGCTGGGACTCGAACTGGTGCCCATATGGGATGCTGGCACTGCAGGCGGCAGCTTTACCTGTTACATCACAACGCTGGCCCCAAACCCATCCTTTCATAAGGAAACCACTCTGTGGTAATGAGCCCACTCCTGTACCTGCATTAGTCCAATCACAAGGACAGAGACCTCCGAGCTGATCACCTCTCATCAGGCCAACGCCTCCACACTGTTGCATTGGGGGTAAGTTTCCAAATACACCCAAATCATTGTCCAAGGCTCACCATGCAAGGCTACCTACAGAAGCGCTAAAGGCAGAGGATGGGCCAGAGTCTTTCTGGGGATTTTCCCAGGAAGGAATGGGAGAAGTAGGGTAAGTGTGCTAAGTTTAGATTAGTGAGTTTGAATCACGCTGGTGGGATCTGGGCTGCAGGAAGTATTCTCGGGTGTCCGCTACCTGGCTGTGGGGTGAGTTAGGACAGGGGAGCACTGGTCTGGTAAGTGAGAGGTTGGTAAAGGTTGATGGTGGGGGGGGGGGACTCCCGATTGCTTGGTTTGTATATGAAAGTAGAGTTTGCAGCAGGCTGTCTTCAGGATCAAGGTCTCAAAGGCTGGAGCATGCAGAATACAGAAAACAAAAAAATACAGCCAGTGCACACACACATACACAGAGAGAGAGACATAGGCGTGAGCAGACACACACAGAAACAAGTACACTTGGAATGTGGCTTCCCCTGGCCTGCTCAGCCCAGTTACTCTGCCATCTGCTTTGCCTCTTCTCCCATCTCCTTTGCTGTTTTGAGCTATGACATGTAATCTCCTTTTGGTGATTGCAGTGAGAACAAATAGAGATTCAGTCCTCCGTGTTTAGCCCGAAAGTCACTGAGTGCAGTATTTGCTGGTGGCCTGCGGCACCTCCAGAATCAGATGGCAATGACCTTCTCTGAGTCTAAGTTGCCCCATCCTTGTCATCACCTGTCATTTACATGAAATGCGAGAGGACCAGCTGACGACAAGAGGAAGCTGCACTCCTAACGTTTGCCCTCATTTTGCCCAGCTGCTCACTAAGCTGGTTTCTCTTTGCCTCCGCTTGCCTGGGAGGCTTGCCTTCCACTACTAGAAATAAGCTGTCACTTTAAAAGAAAAAAAAGCCTCCAGTGACCTTCCCTAGGAACGGGTTGCTAAGCTGGTGTTTTTGCTCTGGGCCGTGGCTTGCAGCTCCCCAGGCTACAGCCCGGGCCACCCCAGCTCACTGCCTTTCCCTTCCGGCCACTCAGAGGATTCAACAGCAAGGACCATCTCTCTCCACCTTCCTCCTCTTCCGGGAAGCAGACTCTGCCAAGTGCCTTTTGTAAAGCACGTAAGGTAAATCAGTTCGTAACGGGAGCAGTGACACTTTCCTGTTTGCAGTTATGGGCTCCGAGTGCAGCCTCTCCCTGGGCACCCTGAGAGTAGATTTCACGAACTGGCCATTCAGGGGATCTCTTCCTCATTTACATTTTTACTTCCTGGGACGGGAATACGTAGAGCATTGCTGGGGTGGTTTTGATTCAAGCTGCCGTCTGGCGTCTGGTATGCAGGAAGTGTTAAGTCAGGCTGATCGCCGCAGCAGCCTCCAGACCAGCACTCAGCAAATCCTTTGCCGCACGTTGCATTTCTGAGCCTTTCTGTTCCATGTGGGTCAAGGGGAGAAGTACTTGTCGGTGCAAACTTCAGTTCTCTTGGCCTTAGGCAAGGGGAGATTAAACCCAGAGCTGCGGATTGCTTTGCTAGAAAATCCACTGGCTGCAATTAAAACGGATTGTTTCCTTTTGCTGCAGAAAGATGCAATGAAAAACTAACAAAGTCTAGCAGGAAATCCAGGTCTGCTGTTGCGTTGTACGAACCTTTTCTGCAAATAAATTGAGTACCGGCATGAAATATCTCTTTCCATAGAAAGATGGATATAGATAGATGGCCTACAGCACATTTACAGAGTCATTCATTCAAACATTTATTGAGCATTAACAATGCGCCAGACAACATGCTTAAGTTTAGAGCGTTCGAAAACAAATTAGGCCAGATCAGAAATCCAGCTTGCTAGGGAAAGAGCCCTATAAACAGTGATCATACTACAATGAGCTAAGTGACAAAGGAGATTTACAAAAGGGTCTAAAGGGCTTAGAGCACCTGGGGACCCCTAGGGAGTCCTTAGCATATCAGGTCAACGCATTAGCCATATACCACAGAGGGCAGCTCAAATGTGGTATTGAGTTGGGCTCTCTGAGGGCAGCATATACTATATCAAGCTGATTAAATGATTCTGTAAAGCTGTCTGTCTGTAACCTGGTACTAAGGGGAGCCATGGTTGGAATAACTCATTGGGTTAGAAAATGAATTCAAAAGGGGTGCATGTGGCACCTCCCCAGGTTTCCAAGCTCCCGCTGGAACAGGCTGAGACAGACAAATGCTCTGAGGGTGAGATGGAGAAAGTGCTCAGGAGAATAGGGCAGGGCCTTTCAGAGGCACCATAAATGGAAACAGAAAGCCAATGGCCTTGGACTTGACTTGAAGGAAGGGGTGGGTTATGGTAGCCAGGGGCTGAAGGTGGGAAGTCAAGCCTGTAATTACAGGGGCTCCAATGTCACCCCAGGGCTTTCTGTCCCTCAAGCTCTTTTCCCTCCCCACTCCTTTCTTCACCTTTCCCTTCAACTGTCTTACTCTTCTTGTTAATGACACCTCACCCTACCTAGAGCCCAGTCCTGACAGACACTTTACTACTCACTTCCTCCCACTGAGTCCTTACAACTAACTGCTCTTTGAGGTTGGAATACAATTGCAATTTTACCAGCCAAGGAGCCCATCTCAGGGAAGTGAAGGCATTGCTGGAATTTGAACTCAGGGCCGAACAACTCTTTGTAAAAGCCTCACATGCTTCCATAAACCCATCGTGTCACTGCTCAACAGAAGGAGGCACAGATGGTGATGGATTTAAGCAGCCGAGGTGGAGATACTCTATGAGCCACGTTTCTCCTTTCGTCTTCTTTCACAGGGTCGTCCCCGCTCCTTGTGGGACCCATCACAGGATCCTCTAGGTGTGGCTCTGGCCCTCTGACAATGCTTGGAACTAGCTCAGTTGTTCAGATGAAGCATCAGTACTTTCCCTTGAAAAACATGCTTGCTTTTGAAATAAATCATTGACGGTAGCGTGGAATGGGGAGGACTTTGGGCTCCTAGAGTCTTGGGGTCAAATTCTGAACATGACATTTCATAACAACGACCTTGCACAAACTATGGAGTCTGGAATAGCCTCAGTTTCCTTGTGTATAAACTGGGGCATGTGTTGCTAAGCTCGGAGCGTTACTGCGAGAACCAAAAAAGAACATTTATCGGAAGATCCCACAAAATAGCTGTGCAGTAAATCATAGCTCTTGTTTTGATGTTTCCAGTAGGAATATATTAACAAGCACCCAGCGCATGTGAGGAAGGCAAGCCACGGATGAACACTGGGCAATATTGATTTATCTTTTCTTAGCAACAGAGTTCATAACAAAAATAAATTTTGGTGTCATTTGATTTCCTTAGAATCTCATTCAAAGTTAATGATCAGGAAAGAATGAAAGGGAAAAAACAACCCCATTACATTTTTCATTTTCGACTTCTGTTGTTTCTTTGTGATTTTTTATTTCTGTTTTTTAGTGACTAAAGTATTTCAGGGCTCGTTTTTTGCGTTCACAAGGACCAGAGTCATTTATGAGACAGCTTCTGTGCCCTTCAGTATTTGCATTCTCAACGTGGACCCCCTGTTAGCTCTAGGTTAACTAACAGAGGACTTCCTTCTGGGTTTTTTGTGTGGCAGACAATAAGATTTCAGATCCTTTACTTGCCTTTAACATGTTAATTCCCCAGGAGGGTCAGCTAACCCTTGACCATCTCAAATTTGCTGTTTAAATGACCAAATCCTGGATAAGATTGGGATTGCATGGATGTTGGAAAGGGCTTATGATTGGTCAGCTCTGGGCCTGATTTTTGCATATTCTCCCAACATTCATGGCAGCTTAGAGAGGACAATGATGTTTTAAATGTCCACAGAAGGAGGCTGTGGACTTAGTCATGCATTTAACAAACACACATTCCATGTCTGTTGTGTGGTATAGCCCTAGGCTCTGGGGAAGGGGAGGTGTCAGGGAAAAAAACAATGAGCAAAATACTGTTCCTGCCTTCTTATAGCTATGTTCTAACAGGTCTGAACAGACAGTAAACATTGGTAAGTAGGGTAAGGTATCTGGGGACTCCCAAGAGGGTGGAAGCGAGACTTCATCTTTGTTTTGTGAATGGTCAGGGAAGACTTCTTGAATAAAATGAAATTTCAGAAGGGACCCGAAGGAAATAAAAGAGAGGGTAAGAGCTGGTCAAGTGAAATAAGCCAGACACAGAAAAGACAAATACCACATATTCTCAACTCACTCTGAAAACAAAATAGTGATTACTAGAGGCTTCGAGTAGTAGGGGGAGAAAGAGGGAGCTTGATAATGGGAACAAATCAGAGTGAGAGCTAATGAATCAGTTCCTAGCATCACCCAGCATAGTGGCAAGACTATAGTAAGCTAGTACACACTGTATGAACAAACAGAAGAGAGAAGACCCAAGCCTCCAGTCATGAAGTATGTCAAACAAGGGGAAATGCTGATTACCCTGTTTTGATCAGTACATATTGTGCACATGTATGTATTGAATTGTCACGCCATAGCCCATAGATGCACACAATTATTTTGAACACATTTTTTTAAAAAAGAGAAAGTTCTAGGCAAAGGGAACAGCAGTTTAAAGGCCTTCAGGGAAGATGGTTGCAGCGCAAGTCAAGTAGGGCCTTTTGGGCCACAGAAGGGATTTCGGATTTTACTTGGGTGAGAAAGGGAAGTCATTGGAGGATTTTGAACAGGAGAATGATATGACCCCTGCGGCTTCAATACAGAGAATACTTTGGGTGAGCAGTGTGGGGAGCAGAGAAATCAGAAGGCTCTCGTAGTGCTGCAGACCAGGGTGATTAGAGTGGATGAGGTGCATGGGAGTGATGGGACCCTGCATACAACTTGAAGGCAAAGCCAGCAGCTGGAGGTGCCTCTCAGAGCAAGAGAGGGGGTAAGAGGGAACGCAAGGTTTCTGACCTGAGCAGAATGGATTTCTGTGTATTCTAGCAGAGATCACCGCACAGTCAGACTCAGGTTTAAAAGCCAAGACCTTCATTTGGGACGTGTCAAGGAAAGTGAAGGCGCTCATCAGGCAGTCACATCCTTGAGTCCAGAGGGTTATGGAGATGTTTGAACCGAGGAAGTCCCTTGGGAAGCATGCGTTAGAGAGAGTGCTTAAAGCCAACAGGCAGGATGCTATGGCCAGGGAATGAGCCTGGGACCCCATCCACCCCAATTTTTTGGTTCTTGGAGAGATAAAGAGAAACTAGCAGAAGAGTGAGAAAACCAGGAGAGAACTTCTCCCTCATGTTCCAGAACCAAGTGCAAAGAGTATTTCCAAAAAAGTGATGGGTCGCTTTCGCTGCTTAATGCCTCTGCTGTGGTCAGTCACACAGAAAGTGACAGTAGATGCAGCAATGCAGGGGTTATTGGGAACTCTGGAAAGAGCAGTTTCAAGATATGCTAAACACACACCCCCACAAAAGACTAGAAATACAATGAGTGTTTTCAGGGGTTTTCTATAAAGGTTGAAAACTGAGCAACAGCTAGAAAGAGAAAGGGTTTTGTTGAAAGGAAGGGACAAATTACAGCACATTCTGATACAGTAGAGCCAGTAGAGCAGGAAGAAGTGGTCATCCAGGTGAGAGGAGGGCACTGTCAGGATCAAGGTCCTGGAGGAAGGGACACGATGGGGCCCAGGGCGCAGGCAGGGCAGTTGCCCAGATGAGAGCACAGGCAGCAAGCAGAGCAGAGGGGAGACACGATTCAGTGAGGTGCCGCATGTAGAGAGATGCAGCTCCCTTCCTGGTCTCATCTGTTTGTTCAGTAAAATGAGACCCAAGGCCAAGGGCAGAGTGTGGAGGGGTGGAAAGGTATAGGCTGAAGGAAGAGGAGACACTCTGGAACATTCCCTCCGGAGCTAGATCCCAATCGGGCTCACCTGGCTCCAGGGTTACAGTAAAGTCAGGCTCACGGGGACAGGGGTCTGGCATTCTCCTCCCTCCGTGCTTGCTTTTACCAGGCCGGGGGTCTGCAAGTGTCCCTGGGTGGGGGGGCAGAAAGTCTACACAAACATCACTAGCCATCAAGACCAGCTTCCTACTTAGCAACAGGAAGAACTGTACTTCATCGGTTCCCAAATAACTGGCTTCTTTATTCTTTAACTGGCAGGATTCCATCTTGGCCAATATGAATCCCAAGGAAGAAAAAGTGAAAATCATTGCAGAAGTAAGTGGCTGCCTAGACGTTCCTTCATGTGCTTGTGTGTGCACATGCATGTTACATGTGTTTGCAGTGCAGGAACAGGCACTTGTTGCATGTGTTAAAAGAACTCTAGCCAGTTAGACTGAGTAGAGAGTTTGGTTAAGCAAAGAATGATTCTGGAATTGTGCAGCCCTCAAAACCAGAAGAGGTTCAGAGGTCTCCCTTGCCAATATGAGCAGGCAGCACCGAGGGACAGAAAACAAAAGCCCAGGAGCCAGTGTTTGGCATAGAGGGTTAAAGCCGCTGCCCGCAATGCCAGCATCCCATATGGGCACTGGTTTGAGTCGCAGCAGCTCCACTTCAAATCCAGCTCTCTGCTAATGCACCTGAGAAAGCAACAGAGGATGGCTCAAGTACTTGGGCTCCTGCACCCACATGGGAGACCTGGAAGAAGCTCCTGACTCCTGGCTTCAGACTGGCCATTTGGGGAGTGAACTAGCAGATGGAGGGCCTCTCTCTCTGTCTCCCTCTCCCATCTCTCTGTGTAACTCTGCCTTTAAATAAATAAATAAATCTTTTAAAAAGGAAAAGCAAAGAAAAGAAAACAGAAGTGCACTCCAGAAACAGCTTCATTGCCTACAGCTCAGGCCTGTGGATTTGAACATGGACTGAGCACTTGACCACAGTGAGTGACTGCAGCTTAGCTGATGTGATTGGCTGAGACTCTCTCAAATCAGGCTTTCCATTAGATTGCATGCTAAGATATCCCAAGTTATGCTGCAACCGCCCAAGTATGGAGACCTCCTCAGGCCAAGCTTAGTTTCACACACACCTACTGCATGCACACAGAGAGTGTATCACTCCTGCAGGGGGTGGATGACTGGGGACATGCAGCCCTGTGGCTCTCCCATTCTCAGCTCCGCCTGAATGCACCAGAGCTGTTTCTCAGCTCGTGAGTTCCAGCACACAACAGCTCCAGGTTTACACCTACTGCTGGGTCCAGCTCAGACAGAAACACATTGATTTCTAATGAAATTCGGATGGATGGTAACAATTGCCCATTATAATGGCTGAGATTCACAGTATGACCCACTGAAGGCAAAAATCCCCAAAGCACTGTGCAGACCAGAAGAAGGGAGGCCATCTACAAACAGGAGACATCCAGACACGGGTGCAAATATTCGACTGGATTTCTATTTCTCCCCTAACTCAATGCGGATAGGTTGGAGACCACAGAGACAGATGGGGAGACAATGTGTGTTTCAAAAAGCCTGAGGGAACGCATTATAAAACCATGTGGATTAATTTAAGCAAGACATGAAGCACTGAAAAACCACATAAATTCCTATTTGCTTATTCGTTCCTACAACAATATGCTTTGCACCTCTAATTCCTGGGGAAGCAGCAGAGGACAAACCGTGGGTCCTCTTGGAATGTACATTCTGTCTTAAGTTTCTCTGGGCAGTTTCCCTTTGGCTAAGGGACAAAATATTATTGGAAAGCAAAAATAACCTAGATTTCTCCTACGTCCATTCCCAGTCCAAACAAACAAACAAACAAAAAAACTCAGAAAGGAGAAAAGAACCATACTTGCACGCTTGAATTTTAACACTACCCCATCTTCTAAGCTGGTGAGTTCTGGAGCTGAGAACAGGTTCCTAAAGGAAGAGGAGGACCGAGTGAGGATGGAGAGGATCCAGAGAGATTGGGTCATGGAGACCAAGGAAACCCCAATCCAGTCCCATTCTCTGGTTTGGAACCCAGTTCCCGCCTGGGTAACTAAAGTTCTTGTCTTCCCCAACCCCAATGGCCAAGGGGAGAACACAGCTGCCCAGCCATCTGCAGGACACTTCTGTGAAATCTTAAATAACTAAAACCCATGCTTTGTATTCCAATCTTGTTTCAGTAGCAAAACAAAATATATCTCAACTAATAACTTGGGTGAGCAGGGAAAGGTTCTGTGTGCCTGTGACTCAGTTTGTGGAACTCGAGGACGGGAACACTTTAAAGTGTGAACACATGAGCGCTCTCAGGCTGTTTTGTAACGACAATGTGGGAAGAGAAAGTGAATTCTGCATGGTTAAAGGATTTCTCCCTTTTCAAGGTGATCAGCCACAATTTCCTTTAAATGGAAACTCCCTGGTGATTTCACTTGTTTTTTGTTAGGTTTTAATTCCTTCCATGCTGGTAAGGCTGGGAGGCAGGAGAACCAATCTATGAAATCTCAAATGTGTTTGTGCTGTCTGTCCGGCCCCAGGTCTTGCATCTGTCCTAGTGGGGTCACTGCCAGTCGTCTTTCTTAGACTGAGCTCCAAGGGCAAGGTGCACATGGCATTCAGCTCTGCCCCCACAAGGCTTAGACACAGCAGCTGCTCTGTGCCCCTAGCGTGGACAGGCCCTGGAATGTTTCGATTTGGATCCGACTTTGGAAGAGCAGGTCTCCTTTGAGAGGAGTGGAGGGTGCTGTCTGTTTAGTTTGTTAACTGTCCTTTCCCTCTCGCTCAACACTAGTGGCCAGAGGCCCAAGGTCAGGCTGATGATTTTAATTCTAGTGCCTAAAATCACACCCCTCTTGTGTTTGCGTTTTAACCAAGGAGTTCACTGAAAATGAAGAGGATGCAGCTGTGGGGAGGAGGAAGAAGAAGGTTCAAAGGCAACAAAGAAAGAAACAGGTAGGAAGAGGTGAGAAACTGCTCTGGATCAGCAACCAGCCAGACCCCAGGGGCCACGTGGGAAGCCTCCTTTCTGGGGATCCGGCCTGCTCTAGGCTGCTGCGAAGCAGGGATGCGGATGGACCGTCCCAGGTGTAGGGCCCTGGGGTGCGAGTGTCCATGTGATCCTCGCAATAAGCCTGTGACCCAGACTTGGAGCCTTTTCTCTCAAAGTTTTCTCCCACCTCCTGAGAGTCTCAAAGCCTGGCAGGGAGCCTCTGCTGTTCCCAGCAAAGGCCCTGGACTACGACAGGCGGTAGAGGGCAGTGCAGGATCACAGATCTGGGGAACGCCTCCGTCCCCAGCGCCAAACCCGAATTCCCTACACTCTCAGCCACAGACTAACTCCGGGCTGCCAGTGCTCCCCACTTCTCCACAGGGTCCCCATCCTGGGCTGGGAGCATCCCCAGCCTGCCCGGCTTCTTCTCTGCCCTCAGTCCCCCTGGTAAGGAGTTGCCCTCCGCGAAGAGAGAGGGAAAGGGTTATTGTGGCTGCAGATTTGCTGGGAACTCACTTCCCAGAAGAGGAGGGAGGGAGGAGGGGGGAGCGCCATTTTGAGCCTGCAATCACGTGATGGGATTGCCCAGCGAGAAGGGGCCAGGAAGGAGGGGAGGGACACTCGGAAAGCCCAGTCCGAGGCCAGGAAGGAGTGGAGGTCCCTCGCTGCACCTTGTAGCCCTGCACCCTCCCGCGCGTGTTCTTTCCTGCAGGCTGGGGCGGGGGGCGGAGGGGTGGGAGCTGCCCAGGTGGGGGCGAGCGCGGTGGGCAGGAGCCGCTCGGCCACGTGGGCCGCGGGGACGGGAGCCCTGCCCGAGGCTTTAGCCGCTGACGCCTGGGTCTTTCTGTGGCCCTGCGGGAGGCAGCAGCTGCAGAGTTCAAGCCCCGAGCCCTGCAGTCTGGGGCACAGTGAGCCCTGGATGACTAGGCTGCCAGGGAGCCTGGAGGAAGGGGTGGAGGGGGCGGGGACGCAGACGCGGGAGAGACCATAACAGCTCCCAGGAGCTGAGCACTTAGGTACTTGGCTTGCACCTGCCCCCACCCGCCCCAGCCCCGATCGTGGGCCACGCAGCGCAGCTGTGGCGAGCACGACCTGAAGCCTGCGGCCGGCCGTGGTTCTTGAGCCCAGCTGCACGCCACTACCGTCTCGGGCGCTGCTTCGTGAGATGCCGCGGGTGCACCCTGGGCGTCTATTTAAGACAGAGCCGCTGCGCTCGGCGCCAGGCCGCATGCACTGTAGCCTCCCCAGAAGTGCGCTCCTTGCTATTTTTCCTTCTTCAAGGATGAAAAAGCAGAGCACCAGCAAGGGAAATGTCGGCCCAGAGCCCCACGGTCAGTCTGGGGTCGGCACCACGTCTGGGTCTTATTGGGCCCCCAAAGCATCCCGGCCAGCCCCCTGCCCGGGGGTTTTTGGGGAAGGAGCCGGGCACTGTGGTTGGGGCACAGCCAGGACCCCATGCTTCCTGTGAGTTACGCAGGCCAGGCGCGGGAACTCCTTCTCGGCTGTCTCCAGATTTCCTGGATTCAGGAATGAATTACTTGGGTGTGATGCTCCCCCAGGCTGCTTCAGAGCGCTACACATTATACCTAGAAAACATGAAAATAGCCCTTGTGTTTTGGGGTGCCTCCGTAATTTCATGAAAACCCTCCTAAAGACACCCAAGGCTGCACCACCTCCTCCAGGACACCCAGAGTGAACCGAGACGGGACCCAGGCTTCCCCAGGTCTGCTTAGTGCTGAGGGTCACCCCTCTCTGGGGACCCACCGCACCCCACAGACAAACTGGGTAACAAGGCTCAATCTCTCACCTTCTGTCCACAGCCACCGACTGCTGGACCAGAGGAAATGGTGTCCGAAAACCCCCACCTCGGCCGGGGGCAGGAAGAGCCCAAGACTCACCTTCTGAGTACCACCGCCCGGCGGGGCCCACGCAGTAAGTGTGTCTTGGTTGCATGCAGCTGGTACTTACTAAGTGCCTGCTGTCAGCTCAGCGCTGCCTGACTGATTCGGGGAGTTTTTTTTCCTGGGTACCATTTTTTCTACATGACCCCTGCTGCTGTACCCCTTCACCCCAATGTTCTGGTTAAGTCTCTGGGTGAGTGTTGTCTGGGGGAAGGCCACTTAGCTTAGGCATGTGTTTCTAGAACCTCCTATGTTAGCCTGTGCCAACTGAAATAGCAATGGCACAGGTAGTCCAGTGCACAGAAATTCAAAAGAGGGTGACAGTTCAGGATTTCCGCAGCTGTTCCTTAGTCTTCCCGAGGATGGGCGCCAGGGCCCTCTGTGAGTGCCGGAATCCTTGGTTGCTCAGGTTCCTCATGGAAGGTAGCGTTTGCCTATAACCCGTGCAATGCAGGGCCACCCGTAGACTCCTCTCTATTACCCACAGTATCTCCTTCAAGGTCAATGGTGTGAAGTGTTCTATTGCTTAGGGTATAGTGACAAGGGGAGGAGCGTGGAGTCTACATGCTCAGGACAGAGCCCCACGGTACAGGGGGCCGACTATGTCAGGGAAGGGACGTTGGCGGTGAAATCGGTGACTATGTCAGGGAAGGGACGTTGGCGGTAAAATTGGTGACTCGCCCCTTGAGGAGGCGACCTTGAAGTCTTCCCGGGCCAAGAACCTTGGCCTGCATTTTCCAGCACCTGGGCTTCCCCAGTGAAGTAACATTAATGATCTCACTTTAAAGCACAACGTTACCCTTTTCTCCTTACTGCTCATGAAAAGCAGGTTAAACAATAGAAGTGTCCGCATTTTTAAAAGATTTGTTTATTTGAAGGAGAGAGCCATGTCTTCTATCCACTGGTTCGCTCCCCAGATGGCTGCAATGGCTGGGTCTCGGACAGGCTGAAGCCGGGAGCCTGGAACTCCATCTTGGTCTCCCTTGTGGGTTAGCAGGGAGCTGAATCTGAAGTGGAGCAGCCAGGATTCAAACCCGAGCTCATGCGGGATGTCAGTGCAACAATCTGTTACATGATTGTTACACTATTTCACTGTGACAGGGCTGGGGAATAACATAACTGTTGAAATTAGAGGGCTATTTTTAAACATGTTTATTTACTTTCATCTACTTAAAAGGCACAGCAAGGGCGGGGCCTCAGTTGGGGGAGAGATTGAGATCTGCTGTATGCTGGTACATTTCCCAAAAGCCTGCAGCAGTCTGCAGAAAATGCCCTAAGAAAAATGTGGCTTCAATGGAAGAGAAATGACCCGGTGAGAGCTGTTAGGACTTGGTAAAAATAGAACCAACATTCATTCCACAGAAACGCTCAAAATTATTCATTACTGAAGATTACCACTTATCTTAGCCAGCTCAGGCTGCCGCACAAAATAGCATGGACTGTTTGGCTTAAACAACACATTTATTTTCTCAAGTCCTGGAGGCCGGAAGTCTTGGACCAGGGACCCAGCTGGTGGGTTTCTGGTGAGGCCTGTCTTCCTGGGTTGCAGGTAACTGCCTGTCCTGCTGTGTGCTTGCCAAACTTCTTGGTACGTGTGCTGTGGGGAGAGTGTGGCCCTGGGTCGTCTTTTTGTCTTTTTTTTCAAGATTTATGTATTTGAAAGGCAGAATTATAGAGGCAGGCAGAGAGCGAGAGAGAGATCATTCAATTGCTGGTTCACGCCCCAAATGACCACAGTAGCTGCAGCTGGGCCGGTCTGAAATTAGGCGCTTCATCCGGGTCTCCCACGTAGGTGCAGGGGTCCAAGTCCTTGGGCCATCCTACACTGCCTTCCCAGGCACCTTATCAGGGAGCTGATGAGAGGTGAAGCAGCTGGGACTCAAACCAGCACCCATATAAAATACAGATGTTGCAGGCTTTACTCACTGTGCCACAATCCGGTCCCCCTGGGCCAAAGAGACCTCAGTCCTGACACTCCAGGGCACCAGCTTCATGAGCTTGTTTGACCTTCATTGCCTCCATAAGCTGTGTCTCCAGGTACAGTTGCCTTGAGTGCTAGCACTTCAACACAAGAGTCTGAGAGGACACACAATTCCGTCCTTAGCACAACTATTGGGTACTTCAATCATTATTTCAAAATCAAGGGGCAAAATGTCAAGAGATGACTGGTAATAAAGGCTCTGTGGGATGAAGGCAGATTTTTTTCTTATATCTTAAGACAGGGAAAATACTCTCTACTGTGACGGGGGGGGGGGGGGAGTGGGGGTGGTGGTGATTGTAAGAATCAAATAAAAATATGGGGGCTGGCATTGTTGCCCCGGCATCCCATATGGGCACTGGTTTGTGTCCTGGCTGCTCCACTTCCAACCCAACTCCCTGCTAATGACCTGGGAAATGTAGTGGACAGTGGAAGATGGCCCAAGTGTTGGGCCCCTGCAACCCATGTGGGAGAGCAGATGAAGCTCTGGGCTTCAGCTTGGCTCAGCTCTGGCTATTGTGGTCATCTGGGGAGTGAATCAGCAGATGAAAGATCGATCTATTACTGTCTCTCCTCACTCTAACTCTGCCTTTCAAATAATTTTTTTAAAAAATCAAAAATTGATGTAGGTTTTAAAAATATTTATTTGAAAGGCAGACAGAAAGAGCTCCCATCTGCTTTTTCATTTCCTAGTGGCCAAGGCTGCCCCTGCCTAAAGCTGGGAGCTAGGAACTTAGTTGAGGGCTCCCATGTGGATGACAGGAACCCAGTTATTTGAGCCATCACTTTGCCTCCCAGGGTCTGCATTAGCAGACTGCTGGATTCAGGAATAGGAGCTGGGGATCAAATGCCAGCATGCCAATATGGATAGGGCTATCTTAACTACTAGACCAAATACCCACCCTAGAGGTATCTTAAAATTATAAAGCACTGGATAAATGTACAGAAACTAAGATGTCTAGGAGTGTGAGGAAAGACTTACTCTATGCACTAGTCAAAAGCATAATTTCCGATTTGGAGAGTGTGGAGATATGGAGTTGGTACTTGGCTGCTTGGACAAAGTCGGAGCCCTGCACAGAGCCTGGAGTTTCTGCTGACCTGGCAGT
Source organism: Sylvilagus floridanus (assembly GCA_949820135.1). Lineage (NCBI taxonomy): Eukaryota > Metazoa > Chordata > Mammalia > Lagomorpha > Leporidae > Sylvilagus > Sylvilagus floridanus. The sequence goes on from OX463242.1 coordinate 9,938,079, forward strand.
ACCAGTGCACCAAGCTATAGAGAAAGCATCTCTGGAGGCGACTAGGGAAACTGGCAGAGAACAAGGCTGTGCATGGGGGCCAGTGTTGGGGTGCCGCAGATTAAGCTGCTCTTTGACATACAGGAGTGCTAGTTTGGGTCCCAACTGTCTCGCTTCCAATCCAGCTCCCTGGTAATGTGCCTGGGGAAGCAGCAGAGGATGGCCCACGTGTTTGGGCCCCTGCACCCACGGAAGTGTGGAAGACCCCATTGGAGCTCCTAACTGCAGCCTGGCCCTGCCCTGGCCACTGCAGTCATTTGAGGAGTGAACAAGCAGATGGAAGATCTGTCTCTGTCTCTCCCTCTCCTTTATTCTGTATTTCAGATAAACAAATGAAACTTCTTTAAAGAAAAGAGATTGATACCAGTCACATGTTTTTTTTTTTGTTTTTTTTTTTTTTTAAATGTGTGGTAAGCGCTAGTCAGAAATAAGAAGTCAAAATCCACAGAAAGGTATCCATGAAGATAACAGAACTGGTGTCATTCATTATATCAGCACACTCTAGAGTGAGAGACGGGAGACGGGCAAGTCACAGGGAATGATGGGTGCTCTGAGAAGCACCCTACACTTAGCAGAGCAGGTGTGGCAAGGCAGGGGGCAGAGGACCTGAACCTTCCTGGTACATAGGAATTCTCTCCAGGGAGAGTGTTGGGTGAAGATGATTTCGGACTTTGAGCTTGAAAACCCACAAACTTGTGAGCAGAAAACATAGTAGGTCAAGAGCAAAGCGGAAGCCGTAATGTCCTTTATGACCGAGCCTCATGAAGCACATACCAGTGCTGTTTAACAATAGTGTGTCAGTAAATCCAGCCCACGTTCAACGGGAGGGAATTGGGCTCCAACTTCTGAAGAGAGGTATGTCAGAACTTATGGGCATATTTAAAATTATCTCATCTTTATTTTCTAAGATTTATTTATTTATTTATTTGAAAGGCAAAGTTACAAAGAGGCAGAGAGAGAGAGGGTGGGAGAGAGGTCTTCCATCCACTGGTTCACTCTCCAGATGGCCACAATGGCCAGAGCTGTGCTGATCTGAAGCCCAGAGCCAGGAGCTTCTTCTGGGTTTCCCACATGGGTGCAGGGACCCAAGGATGGGGCCATTTTCCACTGCTTTCCCAGGCCACAGCAGAGAGCTGGATCAGAAGTGGAGCAGCTGGGACTCGAACTGGCACTCCTATGGCTGCTGACATTGCAGGCAGTGGCTTTACCTGTTATGCCACAGCGCCAGCCCCTCGTTCATCTTTCTTTTAAAACTCTGACTTTTCTACTCAGAAATCCATAATTGCATCATGTGAAAAGCAGACTCTAACTTTTTCTGCATCTGAGCCCGATGCCATTAGGACCCTCTCTACTCTTCTCCAGTCTTTCCCACCCTGGCTGATTCCTTACCGGCATCTGAGAGCCCCATGACCATGCAAACAGTCCCAGCTTTGGTTTCCACTTGGAGGAAGTTCTCCACCTCTTCCTCTGTCACACTTATGACTGGGAGGCCACAGAATTGTAGCAGTTACAGCCGTGGGCTTTTGGCAGGCGTTTAGCACAGCAGTTAAGATGCCACCTGGGATCCCCATATCCAAGTGCCTGGGTTCAAGTCATAGCTCCGCTGCTGGTTCTAACTCCCCACTAATGTGAACCCTGGGAGGAAGCAGGTGATGGCTCAAATACTTGGAACCCTGACACCTGAGTGGAAGACCTGGGTGGAATTCCTGGCTCCTAGCTTTAATCTAGCCTAGCCCCCAACTGCTGGGGGCATTTGGGGAGGGAACCAGCAGATGGGACAGCTTATCTTTCCTTCCTTCTCCCTCTGGCTCTCTCTCTCTGCCTTTCAAATACATAAATTATAAAAAAAAAAAATCAAGGACTTTGGCATCAGACAAACATGGGTACCAGGCTCTGACTGTCTTACTCCCATAGTCAAATTCCTGAACCTCCTCAACCTCCGTTTCATTATCTATAAAAGGGGGTGAGACTAGAATGCCTTAATTTCTCCACAGCGTTTCTGCTTCAGTTGGGAGATGAGAGGAAAAGAGAAAGTAAATAAAATCAAGATGAAAAGTATATGTCCCAGCAGTTGGTAAAAAAAGTGCTATAGAGAAGGAGGAGGGAGCTGGGAGAGGCTGCACGGGGAGTAAGAAGGGCTTCCTTTAGAAAAAGGACATGGGGGCTGGCATCCTGGTGCAGCAGGTTCAGCTGCCCCTTGCAATGCTGGATTCCCATATGGGAGCACCAGTTTTGAGTCCCAGCTGCTCCATTCCCATTCAGCTCTCTGCTGATGCACTTGGGAAGCAGGGGATGACAGCTCAAGGGCTTGGGCTCCTGCCACACATGTAGGAGATCCAGATGGAGTTCTCAAAACCCCTCAGGGCCTATTGTTTTTAATTATAAGAATTCAAAGGTGCATGTAAGTGTACGTAACTCCAGTAACTTCTACAATTCACCAGACTCAACAGTTACCAACATTTTTTCATGTTTACTTCATCTATCCTTTTTCTCTTTTCTTTGCCAGAACATTTTTTATCCTTAATTGTGGTTAAAAAAATTAAAATTTACCATCCTAACCATTTGTAATTGCACAATTCAGTGGAATTAGCCATATTCACGTTGTCGTGCACCTGACGTCTAGAACTTTTTCATTTTGCAAAACTGAAACTAAACGTCGGCTTCCTTTCCCCTCCTCTCCCTGTAGCCCATGGCATCCAGTATTCTGCTTATTTGTCTATGAATTTGGCTACTTCAGACACCTCATAGAAGTGGAATCAAGCAGCATTTGTCTTTTGTGTCCTGGTGTTTTATCCGTATTGTAGCATGTGACAGAATTTCCCTCCTTTTTTAGGCTTAACATCCTAGTGTACCTATGCGCAACGTTTTATTTAGCAGCTGTGAATAATGCTGCTATACACATGAGTGCAGACAAGAGAAGTCTTTAAAAAGTTCATGGACATGCATATTATAGAAAAAACTATGCATTTTTAGCACCAAAATGAACTTTTAATTTTATTTTCCATTGAACTTGAAGTATCTTTATAGAACCTCAAGTTTTTACTCAATACTTTGAAGTAAATATTCAGAAATGGCATTGCTGGATCATATGGTAATTCTAATTTATTTTTTTTGAAAAGTCACCAAACTATTTTCTACAGCAACTGCACCATTTTACCACCAACCGTGCACAGAGAGTCTGGTTTCACTTCATCCTTGCTGATACCTGTTATTTTCTATGTTTTCCTATAATAGCGATTCTAAAGGGGTATGAAATTGTATCTTACTATGGTTTTTATTTACTCTAAGATTAGGAATGTTCATCTTTTTTCATGTGTTTGATGGCTCCTTGTGTTATGTTTGGAGAAATAGCTACTTAAGTCCTTTCTTCATTTTTAACTACTGTTGAATTGTAGGAATTCTTTGGGTATTCAGGATAATAACCTCTCTTCAAGCATGACTTGCAAGCATTTTCTCCCAATCTACAGGTTGTCTTTTCATTCCACTGATTGTGTTGTCTTTTGAAGCAGAAAAGGATTTAAATTTGATGCTGCCCCACTTGTCTCTTTCTTTTTAAGATTTTATTTATTTGAGAGGTAGAGTTACAGAGAGAGAGAGAGAGAAAGGTCTTCCATCTGCTGTTTCACTCCCTAAATGGCCGCAACAGCCAGAGCTGGGCCAATCCAAAACCAGGAGCTTCTTCCGGGTCCCCCATGCAGGTGCAGGGGCCCAAGCACTTGGTTCATCTTCCACTGCTTTCCCAGGCCATAGCAGAGAGCTGAATCAGAAGTGGAGCAACCGAAACTCAAATCAGCACCCAAAAGGGGTGCCGGTGCCACAGGCAGATGCTTAGCCCATGGGCCCAAGAGTATTTTGGAGTTTTTGATGCACAAGTCTTTTTGTCTCCTTTATTAGGTTAATTCTTTAGTGTTTTGTTCTTTTCAATGTTATTATAAATGGAATTCTTTTTTATTAATTTCATTTTGGATGACTCATTGTTACTATATACAAACTCAGTTATTTTTTATGTGTTCTGTATCCTGCAACTTTGTTAAATTGATTTTATTAGTTCTACTGGTTTTTCTTTCTGGTAAAACCTTGGGGGTTTTCTGTATAAAAACATATCAGCTGTAAAGAGATGTTTTCTTTCCCAGTTTGTATGCCATTCATTTATTTTCCTTGTCTAACTGCTCTAGTTGAGACTTGCAATGTTGACTAAAACTACAAAAAGCAAGTAACTTTACCTTTTGTCTGTTCTTGAAAAAAATGTTCAATTTTTTACCATTGTATATAATGTTAGCTGTAAGCTTTTCATATTGCCCTTTATTCTGTTGAGGAAGTTGCCCACTACTCTTAATTCGTTGTATGAAAGGGTGTTGAATTTCGTCAAGTGCTTTTCTGTTTCAGTTGGGATGATCATGTTGCATTTGTCTTTCATTCTGTTGATGTGCTTTATTATAAGGATTGATTGATTTTATATGTTGGTTTGTCCATGTAGCCTAATTCCCTTTCTGAATGTTAAGGAGAAAGTTGCCTGTTTCCAAATAACTCTTCCAGGAAAGGATTATTAACTTGGGCTGTAGCTAACACTAATACAAAGGATCTGCAAAAAGTTCATGGAAAATGCATATTATTAAAAAACTGTGTTTGGGTTTCAGAAAAATTTTGCACCAAAATATCTTTTAATTCCAATTTCCATGAAATTTTTTAAGTCTCCTTACACTCTATAAATGGATCATAATGCATTCCCTCTTAATCACCTTGTGAACACTGCTTACTTACATTTTCCCAGGTAAAATCTGAGATTCAGTGGTTTTCCCAGGTCTACCACGAAAATCTATGCTCATGGATTGATATTGAGAAAGCTACAGAACTTTTAAGCCCATATGATTCCATTTTATTTTTCTTCCCTAACCAGGTGAGGCTGAGAGAGAGGGAGAGAGAAGGAAATAGACAGCTAGTATGAAACAAAATGTTCCTCAGTGGAGACAAGAGCTATTCAAAGTCATTGCACCTCAAAGTGTCAATTTCATTTCTATAGATTACCTTTTAGATGCTCTATTTGTCCTTTTCAGTCTGGCTTATTTAAGTATTACTTAGTTTCATCCATTTTGTTACAAATGGATACAAATGTTACAAACTTAGTTACTAAGTTTCATCCATTTTGTTACAAATGACAGGATTTCATTTTTTTACAACTATGCGCTATTCTATGGTGTACATATCCCATAATTTCTTTGTCCAGTCTTCAGTTGATAGACATTTGGGTGGATTCCATACCTTAGATATTTTCAGTTCAACTGCAGTAAACATGGGGGTACTTTCATATGCTGATTTCACTTGGTTTGAATAAATTCCCAGGAATGGAATGGCTGGGTCATGTGCTAGATCTATATTCAGATTTCTGAGGTAATTCCATACCAGCTTCCACAGTGGGTGTATTGGTTTACATTCCAAACAACAGTGGTTTAGGGTGCCTTTTTTTCCTACAGCGTTGCCAGCATTTGCTGTTCGTTGATTTCTTTATGAAAGCCAATCTAACAGGGGTGAGGTGAAACGTCACTGTGGTCTTGATTTGCATTTCCCTGATGGATAGTGATGCTGAGCATTTATTCAAGTGTCAGTTGGCCATTTGGATTTCTTTTTTTGAAAAATGCATGTTAAGTCTTTTGCCCATTTCTTAACTGGGTTGTTTGTTGTCATTGAGCTTCTTGAGCTCTTTATGTATTAAGGTTATTAATCCTTTATCAGTTGAATAGTTTGCAAACAATTTCTCCCACTCTGTTGGTTGCCTCTTCACTTTGTTGAGGGTTGCTTTTGAGTGCAGAAACTTTTCAATCTGATGTAATCCCATTTGTCAATTTTGACTTTGGTTGACTGTGACTCTTGGGTCTTTTCTAGGAACTCTGCCTTTGCAATGTCTTGCAGGGTTTCCCCAATGTTCTGTAATAATTTGATGGAATTGGGCGTAGATTTAGGTCTTTAATCCATTTTGAGTGGCTTTTATGTAAGATGTGAGGCAGAGTTCTTGCTTCATACTTCTGCATGTGGAGATCCAATTTTCCTGGCACCAGCCGTTGAAGAGACTGCCCTTGCTCCAGGGGTTGGTTTTAGCTCCTTGGTCAAATGTAGGTTGTAGATGCTTGGACTGATTTCTGGCATTTCTATTCTGTTCCATTGGTCTATCCATCTGTTTTGTGCCAGGCTGTTTTGGTTATAACTGCCCTGTAGTATGTTTTGTATTGTGATGCTTCCAGCTTTATTTTTGTTGAATAAGATTTAGCTATTCGTGGTCTCCTGTGTTTCCATATGAATTTCAGCATCATTTTTTCTATATCTGAGAAGAATGTTTTTGGTATTTTGATTGGTATTGCATTAAATATGTAAATTGAGTTTGGTAATATGGACATTTTGATGATATTCATTCTTCCAATCCATCAACATGGAAGATCTTTCCATTTTTTATGTGTGTGTCATATTCTATTTCTATATCTGCTGGGTTTTTTTTTGTTTTGTTTTGTTTTATTTATTTTTTTTTTAGAAAGCATTTATTTAGACTGGTGTCATGGCTCAATAGGCTAATATTCCACCTTGTGGTGCCAGCACCTTGGGTTCTAGTCCCGGTTGGGGCACCGGATTCTGTCCCGGTTGCTCCTCTTCCAGTCCAGCTCTCTGCTGTGGCCCAGGAGTGCAGTGGAGGATGGCCCAAGTCCTTGGGCCCTGCACCCGCATGGGAGACCAGGAGAGCACCTGGCTCCTGGCTTCAGATCAGCGCGGTGTGCAGACCACGGCGCTCCAGCCACAGCGGCCATTGGGCAGTGAACCAATGGAAAAGGAAGACCTCTCTCTCTCTCTCTCTCTCACTGTCCACTCTGCCTGTCAAAAAAGTGAAAAAAAGAAAGCTTTTATTTAATAAATGTATATTTCATAGGTATAGCTTTTGGAATATAGCAGTTCTTCCCCCCTCCATACCCGCCCTCCCATCCCACCTTCTACTTCCTCTCCCATCCCATTCTTCATTAAGATTCATTTTTTAATTATCTTTATATACAAAAGATCAACTGTATACTAATTGAAGATTTCAGAAGTTTGCACCCACACAGACACAAAGTATAAAGTACTGTTTGAAGACAAGTTTTACTGTTAATTCTCATCGTATGAGTCATTAAGGACTAAAGTTCTACATGTGGAACAAGTGCACAGTGACTCCTGTTGTTGATTTAACAATTGCCACTCTTCAAAGACTTCCTAGAAAAGACCCTGGAGGCGCAGACAGTCAAAGCCAAAATTAACTATTGGGATTGCATCAAATTGAGAAGTTTCTGTACTGCAAAAGAAACAGGAGAGTGAAGAGGCAACCGACAGAATGGGAAAAAATATTTGCAAACTACGCAACAGATAAAGGGTTGATAACCAGAATCTACAAAGAAATCAAGAAACTCCACAACATCAAAACAAACAACCCACTTAAGAGATGGGCCAAGGACCTCAATAGACATTTTTCAAAAGAGGAAATCCAAATGGCCAACAGACACATGAAAAAATGTTCAAGATCACTAGCAATCAGGGAAATGCAAATCAAAACCAAAAGAGGTTTCACCTTACCCTGGTGAGAATGGTTCACATTCAGAAATCCACCAACAATAGATGCTGGAGAGGATGTGAGGAAAAAGGGACACTAACCCACTGTTGGTGGGAATGCAAACTGGTTAAACCACTATGGAAGTCAGTCTGGAGATTCCTCAGAAACCTGAATATAACCCTACCATACAATCCAGCCATCCCATTCCTTAGAATTTACCCAAAGGAAATTAAATTGGCAAACAAAAAAGCTGTCTGCACCTTAATGTTTATTGCAGCTCAGTTCACAATAGCTAAGACCTGGAACCAACCCGAATGCCCATCAACAGTAGACTGGATAAAGAAATTATGGGACATGTACTCTGCGGAATACTATACAGCAGTCAAAAACAATGAAACCGGTCATTTGCAGCAAGATGGAGGAATCTGGAACACATTATGCTGAGTGAATTAAGTCAGTACCAATGGAACAAATATCATATGTTCTCCCTGATCAGCAACAACTAACTGAGCACCAAAGGGGAAACCTGTTGAAGTGAAATGGACACTATGAGAAACTGACTTGATCAGCTCTTGTGCTGACTGTTGATGTACAATGTAATACTTTATCCATTTTAGTATTTTTTCTCTGTTTTGCTCTAGTACTAGTGGTTGAACTCTGTAATTAACACACAATTATTCTTAGGTGTTTAAATTTTAATTGAAAAGTGATCCCTGTGAAATATAAGAGTGGGAATAAGAGAGGGAGGAGATGTACAATTTGGGACATGCTCAATCGGACTTGCCCCAAACAGTAGAGTTAGAATCGTGCCAGGGGATTCCAGTACAATCCCATCAAGGTGGCATGTACCAATGCCATCTCACTAGTCCAAGTGATCGATTTCAATTCACAAGTGATTACACTGATAGGTCTAAGAGTCAAAGGGATCACACAAACATGACTAGTGTCTGCTAATACTAACTGATAGAATCAAAAAGGGAGAGAACAATCCATCATGGGAAGTGGGATACATAGCAGACTCATAGAATGGTAGATGTCCTAAATAGCACTCTGGCCTCAGAATCAGCCCTTAAGGCATTTGGATCTGGCTCAAGAGCCCATGAGAGTATTTTAGGCATGGAAAGCCAAGACACTCTGGGAAAAAAAAAAAAAAAGACCTAAATGAAAGATCTCTGTGAGTGAGATCCCAGTGGAAAGAACGGGGCCATCAAAGAAGGAGGTACCTTTCTGTGAAGGGAGGAGAGAACTTCCACTTTGACTATGACCCTGTTGGAATAAGATCTAAGTCAGCGAGCTCAAAAGGCTTCCATAGCCTTGGCAACTCATGACTAGAGCCTAGGGAGATTACTGATGCCATAAACAAGAGTGTCAAATTCTTAAGTCAACAACAGGAGTCACTGTGTACTTACTCATGTAGGATCTCTGTCCTTAAGTGTTGTCCAATGTGAAGTAATGCTATAACTAGTACTGAAACAGTATTTTACACTTTGTGTTTCTGTGTGGGTGTAAACTGATGAATTCTTTATATACAGAAGATCGATTTAGTATATATTAAGTAAAGAGAATTGAAAATGAATCTTGATGTGAATGGAATGGGAGAGGGAGCGGGAGATGGGAGGGATGTGAGTGGGAGGGAAATTATGGGGGGGGGCCATTGTAATCCATAAACTGTACTTTGGAAATTTATATTTACTAAATAAAAATAAATAAATAAAAAGAAAAGTAAGTACAATATAACACTACTGGAAATTTAGGAAGATACAACTTCTTACAAGTTTTCAAAAAGTCTGCCTCATATATTCAATATTTTTATTTTCTGTCTTACTTAAATTTGCCCAATAAAGTTTATTTATATCAAAATTCTATTTTATAAAAGGTAAAAAAAAGAAATCTTAATTTATACTAAATCTATCTTCTGCATATAAAGATAATTGAAAATGAATCTTGATGCTTATGGAATGGGAGATAGAGTGGGAGAGGGGAGGGTTGAGGTTGGGAGGGAAGTTATGGGGGGAAGCCATTGTAATCCATAAACTGTACTTTGGAAATTTATATTTGTTAAATAAAAGTTGAAAAAAATTTTAAAAAAAAATTGCCACTCTTACTTATGACATCAGTGATCACCCGAGGCTCTTGCCATGAGCTGCCAAGGCTATAGAAGCCTTTTGAGTCCACAAACTTTGACATTATTTAGACAAGCCCATAATCAAAGTGAAAGTTCTCTCCTCCCTTCAGAGAAAGATACCTCCTCCTTTCTTTCCACTGGGATCTTACTCATAGAGATCCTTCATGTAGGCCATTTTTTTGCTATAGTGTCTTGGCTTTTCGTGCCTGAAATGCTCTCTTGGGCTTTTTAGTTAGATCTGAATGACTTAAGGGCTGATTATGAGGCTAGAGTGCTGTTTAGGGCGTTTGTCATTCAATGAGTCTGCTGTGTGGCCTGCTTCCCATTTTGGATCGTTCTCTCCTTTTTAATTCTATCTGTTGTTATTAGCAGACACTTGGTCTTATTTATGTGATCCCTTTGACACTTATTCCTATCTTTATGATCAGTTATGCACTTAAAATGATCACTTTAAGTAATATGATGGCATTAGTACCTGCCAGCTTAATGGGATTTGGAGTCCCATGGCAAGTTTTTAGCTTTGCCCTTAGGTGTATGTCTGTGGGAATGTGTGCTGGATTGTGTCCCTCTCTTATTCCCACTCTTATTTTTACAGGGATCAGTTTTCAATTGGATTTAAACACCTAAGAATAATGCTGTGTTAAGAGTTCAACCAATGATATTAAGTAGAAAAAGAAAATACTAAAAAAATAAAATAGTAAGCTTTTCCTCAAAAGTCAGGACAAGGGCTGATCGGTTCATTGCTTCTCATCATGTCAGTTTTGCTTCTATAGGTTTCCTTTTAGTGCTTAGTTGTCACAGATCAGAGAGAACATGTGATATTTGTCCCTTATTTGTGGCTTTTTTCACTCAGTATGATGTTTTCCAGATTTCTCCATTTTGTTGCAAATAACTGGATTTCATTTTTTTTTTTACTGCTGTGTAGTATTCCATAGACTGCATATCCCATAATTTCTTTATCCAGTTTTCCATTAATGGGCATTTAGGTTGATTCCATGTCTTAGCTATTGTTAATTGAGCTGCAATAAACATGGAGTGTCTTGTGCTGCTGCGGTCTGATCTCACCTCACTTTCCAGTGCTGGTACATAGGCTCTCGGCTATTGGAGTGCCAAACTGTGGGCATCCACGCCACCCACATAGGTCTACCACGTACCTCTAATTTTGGTAGAGTTTCTTCTGCCGCTTTTCCCCTAACTCTTCCCTGGGAATACTCTATCTCCACTTTTTTAAAACCATCTTCTCCTGGGCTAGAGCAGTAAATCCCTCCCTACCCCACCATCTTGGAACTCCCTTTCCTATTTCTTTCTTTAATGTTTTGAATTCTTGTCATAGAGATTTTTGACATCCTTTGTTAAATTTATTCCAGGGTATTTGATTTTTTTGTAGCTGTTATGAATGAGATTGATCTTAGAAGTTCTATCTCAGTTGTGGCATTGTCGTTGTATACAAAGGCTATTGATTTTTTGTGTTGATTTTGTATCCTGCCACTTTACCAAACTCTTCTATGAGTTTTAGTAGTCTCTTAGTGGAGTCTTTTGGATCCCCTTTAAATAGAATCATGTCCTCTACAAATAGGGATAGTTTGACTTCCTTCTTCCCAATTTGTATCCCTTTGATTTATTTCTCTTACCTAATGGCTCTGGCTAAAACTTCCAGGGCTATATTGAATAGCAATTGTGAGAGTGGGCATCCTTGATCCAGATCTCTGTGGGAACATTTCCAACTTTTCCCCATTCAATAGGATGCCGGCTATGGGTTTGTCATAAATTGCCTTGATTGTGTTGAGGAATGTTCCTTCTATACCCAAGTTGCTTAGAGTTTTCATCATAATAGGATATTGTATTTTATTAAATGCTTTCTCTGCATCTATTGAGATAATCATATAGATTTTGTTCTTCAGTTTGTTAATGTGACACATCACAATGATTTGTGAATGTTGGAGCTATCCCTGCATACCAGAGATAAATCCCACTTGGTCTGGGTGGATGATATTTCTAATGTGTTATTACATTTAATGGCTAGTATTTTGTTGAGGATTTTTGTGTCTATGTTCATCAGGGAAATTGGTCTGTAGTTTCTCTGTATCTTTTTCAGGTTTAAGAATTAAGGTAATGCTGGCTTCATAGAAGGAGTTTGGGAAGATTCCCTCCTTTTCATGTTGAATAGCTTGAGCAGAATTGTAGTTAGTTCTTTGAATGTCTGGTTAATTCAGCAGTGAAGCCACTGGACCTGGGCATTTTTTTGATAGAGGCTCTTTATAACTGATTAAATTTCCATCTTGGTAATGGGTCTGTTTAGGTTTTCTATGTCTTCATGACTCAATTTAGGTAGGTTGCATGTGTCCAGGAATCTATCCATTTCTTCTAGGTTTCCTGATTTGTTGGCATACAGCTCTTTGCAGTGATTTCTGATGATTCTGTTGGTGTCTGCTGTTCCATTTCCTTTTTCAACTCTGATTTTATTGATCTGAGTCTTCACTTTTTTGGGAGGTTGGGCTAATGGTGTGTCAACTTGTTTATTTTTTCAAAAAACCAGCTCTTTGTTTCAATGATCCTTTGTATTTTTGGGTTTCAATTTTATTGATTCTCTAATTTTATTCTTTTGTCTTACTAATTTTTGGTTTGGTTTGCTGTTTTTTAGGTCCTTGAGATGCATTCATAGCTACTTTATTTGGTGGCTTTCCAATTTCTTGACATAGGGGCTAGTTTCATAAACTTTCCTCTTAACACTGTTTTTGCTATATCTCCAGAAGTTTTTTTTAAAGATTTTATTTATTTGAGAGGTAAAGTTACAGACAGAGGGAAAGACAAAAAGAAAGGTCTTCCATCCACTGATTCACTTCTTAAATGGCCCCAGTGGCCAGAGCTGGGTTGATCTGCTGGCAGAAGCCAGGAGGTTCTTCTGGATCTCCCACACAGGTGCAGGGGACCAAACACCTGGGTTATCTTCTGCTTTCCTAGGCCATAGCAGAGAGATGGATCAGAAGTTGGAAGACAGGACTAGAACCAGTACCCATGAGGGATGCCATTGCCACAGGCAGATGCGTAGTCCACTGTGCCACAGCATCAGCCCGACTCATAAGTTTTGAGATGTTTTATTGTCATCTTCATTCATTTCCACAATTTTTTCTTTCTCTTTTGATTTCTTCATTGACCCACTGTTCACTCAGGAACATGTTATCAGTGTCCATGTGTTTGCATGTGATCTAGACATTCTTGAGTTGATTTCCAGCTTCATTCCTGTGGTCAGAGGATTCATGGTATGATTTCAATTTTAATTTGCTGAGCTTGCTTTATGGCCTCACATGTGGTCTATCCTAGAGGAAATTCCAGACACTGGTGAAAATAATGTATATTCTGCAACTGTCATATGAAGAGATCTGTAGATAGCCATTAGTTCCATGTGGTCTGTAGTGTCCATTAACTCTGTTTCCTTGCTGATTTTCTGTCTGGTTGATCTGTCCATGGCTGAGAGTAAGGTATTGATGTCCCCTAATAATATTGTATTAGAGTCTATCTCCCTTTATATCCCTTAACATTTCTTTTAAATAGTGAAGTGCCCTGTAATTAGGTGCATATGTTTATAATAGTTACATCTTCCTGTTTAATTGATCCCTTAATTATTACATAGTGCCCTTCTTTGTCTCTTAACACTTTTATGTTGAACTCTATTGTGTCTGATGTTAGGATGGCTACACCAGCTCTCTTGTTTGGTTTCTGCTAGCATGGATTATCTTTTTTCATCCTTTTACTTTCAGTCTGCATGCTTCTTTGTGGGTGGGATGTATTTATTATAAGCAACAAATAGATGGGTTTGTTTTTTAATCCATTTAGCCAGTCTGTATCTTTTAACTGAATAGTTGAGGCTATTTACTTTCAAGGTGACTATTGATAAGTAACAATTTGGTCTGCCATTTTTCCAAAAATATTTCTATTTTTTACTTTACTTTCCTTTGAAGTTTTATTGGGAGATTTTCTGCTGAGCTAGGCAAAAAGCTGGTAGGCACTGTGCTAAGGTCTTTATGTGTATTATGTTATTTAATTATCAGAACAGTCCTATTATCAGGCATTGTTTTAGAGAATCAATAGCTAAAAGTGGTAGAGCCAAAATTGGCACTCTAACCTGCTGACTTTCAGAATCTGTTATTTTTTTTAAAGAATTATTTATTTATATGAAAGAGTTACACAAACAGAGGAGAGGCAGAGAGAGAGGTCCTCCATCCGATGGTTCACTCCCCAATTGGCTGCAACAGCTGGAGCTGCACCGATCCGAAGCCAGGAGCCAGGAGCTTCTTCTCAGTTTCCCACATGGGTGCAGGGGTTCAAGGACTTGGGCCATCTTGTACTGCTTTCCTAGGCCATACCAGAGAGCTGGATCAGAAGTGGAGAAGCCAGGTCTCGAGCCGGCACCCATATGGGATGCCAGCGCTTCAGGCCAGGGTTTTAACCCACTGCGCCACAGCACTGGCCCCAGAATCTGTGTTCTTAATTGTAGCACTATAGCGTCATTGTACACCCAAACCTTAACTTTGGTCTTTAGAGCTAATTGTGTACAGTTGACACAGAAGGTACAATGGCAATGCTACAACCCAGCCAGCACTGTCATCATTGGTTCCCAGTGACCTGCAAGGGACTCAGTATGGGCCATAAAACCAGTTTAGAATTTTTACAGTATCACCATATTCTAGCTACTCATATTTCAGAACCCTGTATAGACACATCCTTCTTTGGAGAGCCCCAATGTAGACCTTTCTATGCTCCTGTAGCTCTTATGTCTTTGTGAATGTCTGAAATCATCTTGTTTTCTGTACACAGTGCTGCCTCCTTCACTGGACTAAAAGTCTTTGAGGGGAGAGCCTGACTTAGAATTCTGCTGAGCACAACACTGATAAGCAGACGGCATGGCACAGTATTTGCTGAGTGAACAGGCCTCTTGCTTTTCCCTGCAGGCCTCGCTGTGCCTCAGGTGCACTTGCCTGCTACCCTTGGCACCATGGCCACCCCATCCTTCCAACCAGCTCTGTCCATCTGGATCCAGACATTTGATTCTTCTCCTAACCTTCTGTTTCCCAATCATCTCATGGGTCTGCAATGTGCCTCCTTCCCTCCCCGCCCCTGTGCTTCAGCCCAGTCCCCCACCTGGAATGTGTTCTTCTGTCACCCAATGTCATCTCCAGAGGGCTTCAGGTATTGTCAAGGTCAGGGTACATTCAGAGACCCTGATCTTATGACCTCACACACCACACCAGGTACATGCCCACAGGTGCCACCTCCCAGTGGACAAAGTTGTACAGTGAAACATTTGGCTTCTAATTTTCTTTTTTTTTTTTTATTTTTTAAGATTCATTTTATTTACTTGAAACACAGATTTACAGAGAGATTGAAAGAGAGATCTTCCATCTGTTGGTTCACTCCTCAGATGGCCACAATGACTTGGGCTGGGCGAGGTGAACCCAGGAGCTAGGAGCTTCTTCTGGTTCTCACACTTGATTTCAGGGGCCCAAACACTTGGGCCATCATCCTTTGCTTCTAATTTTCTAATCAAGCATGTATATAGTCATGACATTCCACATAAACAAACACTTGGGCCATCATCCTTTGGCTTCTAATTTTCTAATCAAGCATGTATATAGTCATGACATTCCACATAAAGCATTTCATTGAATGCACACCAGTTCCAGATCAAATAAGCATCTCGTTGAAAAGTACACAGAATCCCCCATGATTCCATGTTACTCCATCTCTTAAGGGAGTAACTATCAAATGTTAAGTAGTTTCTTATGAACATAAATTTCTCCATTTCTTACATCTGTTTTCCATTCATTTATATTAGTCTCTCTGATTAAAGCATCATTTCAGAGCCAATTTCTCAGTATCAGTTGAAAAGAAAGTTGGGTATGCAGTGAAATTCGATGTAAATGAAAGGGAATCATTTATTTTAGGCATACTTTTTGAAAGTCATCAAGACCTGCAGAAACTGACCCAAGAAGTTCACATATTTGGTACAATATAACTCATGATATATGGCTCAGTGTGAGACACAGCAGATCTGCCTGCAGGAGCTGGACCTTGGGACTTGCCTTGCATCCCAGCAGCTGGAGAGTAAGGCACTCTAGTTAGAGGACACAACTCAGAACGCAGGAAATGCCAAGTTCACCAGTGCTGCGGTTCACTACCTCCTGCGGTACTGAGAGCTCTGCACAAAAGTAATAAGATGTGTGCTAAATAAATACTACCCCTTATCATTAGTTATAAGGAAGGGCATGACCCACATATTCCTCTCTAGCCACAACCCCAACTCCCTCTTCACTTTTACAGCAAAATTCCTCTGATTCATATATCCCCATTTTTCCTCCTCCAATCCCCTTAAGCTTACTCTAATCTAACTCACACTCTCACTTGTCCATGGAGATTTCTGTCGTCAAAGTTGCCGAAGAATCGCACATTTCCTAAGTTCAATACCAGCTTCTTGGTCTTTCTCATAACTCAGTTTCCACAGCAGCTGATGCAGCACCCTGCCTCTCCCTGCTTTTGCACTTCTCCAAGACTCCTCTGACCTGACACTCTCTCTGCCTCACTGGCTATACCTGTCCATCTCCTTTGCCAGCTTCCACTCACTTCCCAACCGCTCAGTGTTGGAGCACCAGGCCCAGGGCTTCTTCCTGTTGTCTTTAACAACACTCATTCTTCTTGTCCTCTCAGACTTCAAATTCTCCAAACTAATGAAACTGCCTACTTGATATCCCATTTTTGCATATCTTATAAACCACTCATATTTTAATAGTCTTATTGAGGTATAATTTACATATCATAAATTGACTCATAGTATACAATTCGATGATTTTTAATAAATGTATAGACTTGTACGATGTCATCCTAATACAATTTTAGAACATTTCATCACCCCCAGAAAGCTCTGTTGTTCCTGTTTATCTCCATTCTCACCCCAGCCCTAGACAAAAACTGGTCTGTTTTCCAACCCTATAAATGTTTCTGGATATTGTACATGGATAAAATAATATGTTATATAGTCATGTCCATCTCTGCTTCTTTTACTTCAAATAATGTTTTTTGAGATTCATAAGTGCTGTACCATGTAACAACATTCATTTCTCTTTACTGCTGAATTACACTCCACCATTTGGACATATCATGTTTATGCATTCACCTGTTGATGGACTTTTGGATTATATTCAATTTGTTGATATTATGAACGGTGTTGTGAGTTTTTGTGACATATCTTGGTATAGATTTATGTTCTCATGTCTCTTGGTAAAATTTCTAGTAATAAAATCTCTGGCTCACATCATAGATTTGCATTTATCTTTTGAAGAATTTGCCAATCTGTTTTCCAAAATGGCTGTATCATCGTACTTTCCTACCAACAGCGTAGGAGGGTTCCAGTTTCTCTATATCCTTTCCAACACTTCGTATCATTTGTCTGAAACTATAGCCTTTGTATTGGTACATAGTGATATTTCATCATGATTTTAATTTGCATTTCCCCAATAATTAATGCTTTTGAGCATGTTTTCTTATTCATTTGTATGTCTATTTAAATGTTTTCTCATTTATGAATTGGGTGATTTGTCTTACTATATACTTGTAAGTCCTTTAAATTCTTGCTACATGTACTTTACCACATAATTTACAAATATTCTTACTTGTCAATAATGTCTTTGAAATACAAAAGGTTTCAGCTTTGATAAATTGAAATTTATTTATTATGAGTTGTGCTTTTAGGATTGTTTCTAAAAAGTTCTTCTGCCCAAAGTCATGAAAATTTTCTTCTGTGTTTTCTCCTAAAATTTTAAAGTTTAAGCTCTTAGATTTAGTAAGGTCTGTGGTCTATTTTGAGACAAAACAAATTTTGTGTGAAACCAAGTTTCTGTTATCTTTCTTCCAATCCAAATCTGTTTGTCTTACAGTCTTCCCTATCTCACTATATGTACTTTTTACTTTTCTATTGCTTGGGTCAAAAACTAGGAGTCACCTTTGACTCCTGTCTTTGTATCTGTCTGCATCCAATTTATCACCAAGTCCTGTCTGCTCTACCTTCAGAGCGGATCTAAACTATAACATTCCTCACAACTCCTACCACTGTCCTGATTCAAGCTTCCTTCATCTCACATCTAGAAAATTGCTGGAGCCTCCAAATTAATCTCCTTGCTTTCCTTCTCACCCTCATTCTCAGCCTAACAGAGTGATCCCATGAAAACAACATCATGCTCACTCCTATGTTCCAGCCCTCCAGTGTCTCTCACAATTAAAGCTGAATTCCTTGCAATGGCTTACACAGCTGGCCTGCTCGTTACCTGTAGGACCTGATGTTCTATTCCTTTCCCATGCGCGGGGCTCCCCTGTGGTGTCCTGGTCTCCAACCAGGCATGATCCCATCTCAGGGTCCTTGTAAAAGATATTTCTTAGTCTGAAAATGCTGACTCCCTAGGTGTCCACATGGCTGGATGACTTGCTTATCTGATTCAATGTCACCTTGAGGTCCTTGGTTGACCACACTATTGAAAACTGTAATGCACCTTCTCAGCTCTGCGTATCCCTGATCCTGCCTCATTTGTCTCTCCTTGTCACCACTGGACATTTTAGACATGGGAGTCCATCTAGTGCCTCGAATGCATAATTGGTGCTCAATGAAAATTTACTGGGTCCATGATTGAAAAGTAGAGGTGAGATTCTCTAATCCAGAATTTCCAAAATTGGGGAACATAGAATATTGGTATCCTGTCAGAAGTTAGCTCCTTGCAAAAATTTTCCATAATGGGAAATTTTCCATAACACTTAAGTTCTTGGAAATTCATAAACTTGTTATGAGACCACTTACACTTAACCTGCCATTTCTCTCTCAGCTGCAGTCCCTCTCAAATGCCTGTTAACATTTTTGTCCACTATTGACAAAACTGTAGAAGACTCGACTCTAGGCACAATTTTCCCATCAAATAGAGCTGTGAAGGTCTTTGCCACTTTCAGATTTTGATAGTCCTATTTGAAGCAGCTGGCTCTATGCTTATACTACAGTGACACAGGAATACCAGGTCTCATCTGGGAGGCTGATCCCCAAACCTAGAGGTCTAAAGGACCATGAAGAGGATGAGAGGGAACCCCAAGATCCAAGGGTCCCCATGTCAGAAGGAGACATGTGCCAGAATAAGGACTGTCAAGTTTTTAGCTAATTGAAAAGTAAAATGTTATTGAGACTTTGAAAGAAAAAACCTGAGAAAACTAAACAAGAAATTGGCCAGAGATAGTCCCCCAGAGCCCTTCAGTAAATGTGAACTATCCACAGTTCTGGGGCTCATGCCTCATAGACAGCCTGCTTGTGCTCTGTCTTGTAACAAAAATTTCACAAGTGATCCTAGTTTATTTTAGATAAATAAAACAGAGAGAAGGAAATGGAAAACATCATTTCCCGCACTCACATCCCAACAACAACCACCATATGAGCTTTGGGGCCTTTCCCTTGCTCTGGGTTTGTGCTGCCTGACAACAGAGGCAAGCCCTGTGTTGGCAGAGCACTGCTGTGGCTTAGCAGATGGCCTAAGCCCTGTACCCAATTGTCCCCCTGTTTCAGGATGTAGCCTCTGCTTGTCTGCCATGGCTGCCACTGAAGTCCAGCTGGCTTCCATCTCATCCTCTGCCCAACTGCATATT
Organism: Sylvilagus floridanus; assembly: GCA_949820135.1. Classification (NCBI taxonomy): domain Eukaryota; kingdom Metazoa; phylum Chordata; class Mammalia; order Lagomorpha; family Leporidae; genus Sylvilagus; species Sylvilagus floridanus. Next base: position 9,957,470 of record OX463242.1, read on the forward strand.
GACACTCTGTCACTGGAAGTCACAGAGGAGTTGGGGGTGGGCTGGCTGGCTGTGGGGGAGGGTTGAGTTTGAGCATCAGGGAGAGGACAGGCAGAAACCAAAGGCAATCCAGGCCAGTGTTCTTCCAGCCTTTCTGTCCACCACCCCACAAGCATTAAGGAAACACTAGACTCCCCTTGTTTCTCTTTAAATTGCCAGAAACTTTTTTTAATAATACTTTTAAATACTTGAAAAAGACTTAATTGCTAGCATATTGCAAATATTAATGTTTTAAAATAAAGCTGTTACATCATTTTTAAAGTTATCCAAAGGAACCTACATTCCACAGTGATGTGATCACCACCACCATCTATTTTAGAAATAATAAGCTTTTCCTTAACAGCGTGAAGTTTTATACCATTCCCTTTTTTGCTATTATGGAATTTCTTCATTGCATGTCTGCTTTGGATTTTATGTATTTTTATGCCTAAAAGTCCTTTATTGTTTACTGTGCTAACTGAATCTCTGATTAAGCTGTATAGTAACTGTCAATATGCCAAGATTGATGAAAACAGAGATAGTGTAAAATCTGGCAAATATTTCTTGATGAAAAGTCAAATAAGTAAAAAATTTTGGAAGTACATCCTTTATGTAGAGTAGGAAGATGGAAAGAGAAAATTCAGTAAGAATCATCATCATGCTCACCTAGTCTACAACCTATATACAGTTAAATAATAGCAGTTCAACCCCATGTCCGAATTCCGAGTCCCTGGAACATTCTGTGTCCTCACAGGTACACAAGTGCCCCTGTCTAGGCAGTGAGATTCCCAAAACAAGGACCCTGGGGAAAACAGGAGAAGGGGAGGGTCCTTCCACATTTGGGGGAATAAGACTCTTAGAAAACCCACTTCTCTGTAAAATCAAGAAAACATGGTCAAAACTGTCAAACAACTTTTTCTTAAAGAAATGAACTAAAAGCTTGTGACTCTCCAAGGACTGCTTCTTCAAGACAAGCAGCCGAATGTCAGTGGGAGCAGCAAACTCAATGGCATGTTCCATTGCCTAATCCCAGTGCCTTTTCCCAGCTCCACGGACGCCTTGGAGCCAGCCTGCAAGGTGGTAGTTGTGCACAACACAGCCTGGCAACAACTGGGAGGGGGAATGCCTCTGGGGCTCCCCAAAGGTCTTCTCGCCCAAAATTGCCCTTGTTTGACCTGCGTGTTGTAGGTCACTGAAAATCTCTATACTTGGGGCTGGTATTTTTTGACCTGGATAAGAGCTCACTCTGATAATAACTATCCATCTGTTGGACACACACACATACATATACACATACACACACACACACAAGCCTTAGAAGGAATAAACTGTCCATATGCAGCTTTGAAAAATAGCACAATTCCTGCATGCACAGGAAAGACCAGAGACACCCTCGAGCTCTCATCTCTAGCTGATTCAAAGCTCTGTGCAACACACATGTGGAAGAAAATATCTGCAAGTCATATTTCTGATAAAGGTGTAGTATCCAGAGTATAAAAAAGCCAATATCCAAAGTTAAAAATGAGCAAAAAGCTTGAGTAGACCTTCTCCAAGAAAAGATGTACAATTGGCCAAGAAGGACTTGAAAAGATATACAACATGACTAGTTTTTAGGGAAATGGGAATTAAAGCCACAGCTGGATACCCCTTTACCCAATGCCCTGCCAGGTCCCTATCCACTTGGATAGCTAATAATAAAAAATGACAGATAATCACAAGTGTTGACAAGCATGTGGAGAAATTGGAACTCATGTGGGTTGCTGGTAGGAATGTACAATGATGTAGCTACTTTGAAACACATTTGGTACTTCCTCAAAAAGTTAAAAATAGAGCTAGCATATGACCTAACAATTCAACAACAGGATCTAAACCCCAGAGAATTGAAAACATATGTCCATACAAATACTTGCACACAAAGACTCATAGCAACATAATTCATAATAGCCAAAAAGTGGAAATTGCCCAACTATCCGTCAGCTGATGAATGGGTAACTCTACTGAATTGTACATTCTAAAAGTATGAGTTGTGTGGTATGTCTCCCAACAAAACTGTTGTGAAAGAAAAAAGTGGGGGGAGGCATCAGGACTCCAGATCACCACAATCTGGGGACATGAGAAGAAAGGAATAGAAAAGTACTTCAAAATGCGATGCAGTGTGTTAGGAGAACATGGCTGTCTTTGCTGTGGGGTCAGATAGGACATTCAAGTGAATACTGGCAGCGTCCAGCATTCTCCTATTCCTGTAAGGGGAGAGAATCCAGCAAGTTAGGCTGAAGGAAAAAGAAGGTAGGGAGATATGGAAGCCATTTGCAAACCTGGGGTTGAGGTGGCCTTGGGTTAATAAGTATTTTTTTTCTTTAATTTGACAGGTAGAGAGAGACAGAGACAGAAAGAAAGGTCTTCCTTCCGCTGGTTCACTCCCCAAATGGCCACTATAGCCGGCGCTGCACTGATCCGAAGCCAGGAGCCAGGTGCTTCTTCCTGGTCTCCCATGCAGGCGCAGGAGCCCAAGCACTTGAGCCATCTTCCATTGCCCTCCCGGGCCACAGCAGAGAGCTGGACTGGAAGAGGAGCAACTGGGCCTAGAACCCGGTGCCCATATGGGATGTCGGCGCCGCAGGCGGAGATTAACCAAGTGAGCCACTGCGCCAGCCCCTTGGGTTAATAAGTATTCTAACAATGAAGCGTGACACTGCTGAACACTTGTCCCCTGCTGCCTCTTATGGGAAGACATGAATGTGTCAATGCAGCCTGTATTTCTTACGTATTTTGTACACTGAATTTATGTGTATAGTTGAGTGGAGACATCATAAAATTCATTAACCGTTAGGTTCATGTATGCTGCTGAATCAAATCTCGAATCATTTCAAAAATTGTTTTCATCACCTTCACTTTGCCTTTGAGAAGCAGAGACGTCATTCGTGCTGGTTTGTCTCGGCTGTGTCAGTCAGTTCTGACTACTCTTCTTACACCCTGCTCAGGTGAGTCAGTTCTTATCCTCAGCACAGGGACAGTGGGGCCAGATGAGGATCACGTGGCTGATAAGTAGTGGAGTAGTGGGATTGGCAATAAATCGGAGAATAAAATGTTCTATGAGATTGTCTTAGAATTTCTGGCTGTTTAGAGAAACACTGCCGTATTCTTCCAAAGGAAAAAGAAAGGACTAAACCCTGTTAGTTATTAAAGAGAGTGAATTAGTGCCATTGGCTTTCCAGATATGTCATGTTAACAATATTCTCCTTAAACTGTGGCGTCTTCATCACCTGATTTCACGCACATGAGCATCACGGAGGTTTGTTTGCAGTACCTTTTAAGTACAATATTCCTCACACCTTCCTGGTTCCTTACAAGGGTTTCCATCCCTCATATCAAGTACAAAAGCCTCACAATGGTCACATTCTAGCTAAGAAGAGGATGTACATGGAACCAGATTTGGGAATCTTTTTTAAAATTATTTATTTGTATAAAGAGGAAAGTTTTCGTGTGTTTCCTGTATATAATTTTAAGCCCATAAAGATACTTCCCTCTTTCCTCCCTCCTTCCTACTTCCTTTTTCTTATAATTTTTGCAATAACATACTTTCAATTTACTTCATAGTCACAGGTTTAATCCTCCACTAAACAAAGAATTCAACAAATTGAAAGGCCATTGTTTCTCAGGATTATAGATAAGGACTATAAATAATCAAATCTCAAGAAATCAATTTCATTCATACGCATTCTTTTTTGTACTCTTATATACCACAAATCAAACCATATTGATATTTGTCTTTTTGAGTTCTGGCTTATTTCACTAAGCATAATAGCATCCAGTTACATCCATTTTGTTGCAAAAGACAGGATTTCACTCTTTTTTATGGCTGAGCAGTATTGGTTGACTCCCCCCAAATGGCTGCAATGGCCTGGACTGGGCCAGGCTGAGCCAGGAGCAAGGAATTGCATCTGGGTCTCCATGTGTTGTGGCAGGACCATCTCCTGCTTTCCAAAGCGCATCAGCAGGGAGCTGGATCAGAAGTGGAGCGGCCTCGTCACAAAACCGGGCCCATACGGGGTGCTGCAGGCAGCAGCTTAACCTGCTATGCCACGATGCTGCCTCTCCGTTTTTTAAGATTTCACTCATTTGTTTAAAAAGCAGAGTTAGAGAAGCAGATTTGGAAATATTTAAAGCCTCGACATGTGTTTTTTCTTTTTTTGCATTTTGCATTTTTACTTATTCGAAAAGCAGAGAGACAGAGAGGACTGGATCTCCCATCCCCTGACTTACTCCCTGGAGGCCCACAACAACCAGGCCTGGGTCAGGCTAAACCTGGAAACTGCTCTGAGTCTCCTGTGTGGTGACAGGGATCCAAGCACTGGAGCCACCACTGCTCCCTCCCAGGGTGCACACGAGCAGGGCGCTGAGCCAGGACCCAGGCCCAGGCACTCCAGTGTGGTACGTGGGGTCCCAAGCAGTGTCTCAACTGCTGCACCAAATGCCATTCGCATAGCCCAGACTTTGAAAAAATTCAGTAAAAATGTCAGTGTTTGCCAGGGATTAGAGGAAAAAGATGGATAGGGCAGTGACACTGCTCCGTGTGGTGCTACGGGCAGTAACTCACTTAAGTGAACTAGAAAAGTTAAATGGAAACATGAGTTAATAAGCAAGATGGTTTTTCATGTTTAATGGATTATTAACTTTGAAAAGGGCTTTTCTCGTGTGCCAGAGGGAGTGAGGAGACAGAGACATAGCAGGTGGTCAGCCAGAAAGAATGGATGAGCATGGAGGGCCAGTCTGGACACCCCCACCTGCCCACTCAGGCAGCCCACATGTGCCTTCCCTGTGTGCCTCGAACCCCGGAACTGGAAAGGAAGCGTGTAGTACTCAAATAGCCACAGAAAACCATACATAAAGCTAGAATACAACAAGGGCAATGAAGAAGTGTCGGGACTCTGAGCCGGTGTCACAAAGACATCATCTGTCACAGTTATGTGGTCCTTAAAATGGAGAAGGACTTGTTTTTATTTTTCTCCAAAAAATGAGATGGAAAGGAATGTGAAAGGCATTTGATCGAGAGTCTCTTACAGAACTTTGAGCCTCACCTGCAAGACTAAAGTTGTTACTGTGCCTATTTCAGCCGGCACAGGCGTGAAATAAGTGGTTGGGTTGGGAGCGTGGTGTTAGTGGAGCTTGTATCTATCACACAGAAGTTTAGCACAACTCCAGGAACCACGGGGACTTGCAGCAGAGCATGCTGGGAGCCAGGACGATGTCTTTGTGCCAAGCTGGTGCTGGGACCCTGCACACCCAGTGCCGCTGCCTCTCTTCCCCTCCTTCTCTCTGCTTCTTTTCCTCCCTGTCTCTCATCCCTCCCTGACCCTTGCCCTCCCATGGGATCTGTTACCTACAAGTGTCCCTCTGGAAACAAATGTCAGCACCCACCATGGTCCAGTGCTTCCCAAGTCTCCACCTTCCCCTCCGGCCCTGCTCCCAAAGCTAGCTGTCCTGGGCACGCACCTGGGGCTCATGCTGGCCCTGTCACAAGCACCTGCCCCCCAGGCGGCCTTCCCTCCCTGTTCCTTCTCTAGCATCACCCTCCTGACCACCTCTGAAGACCCTGACACCTTCCACTTCTCCCTGTTCCAGGTTCCTCTGCCCTCAGTGCATGTGTTGAGGCTTCCTAGAGTGAGCCTCCAGGTGCCGACTCAGTGGGTCTGGGGCATGGCCTGAGCATCTAACATGTTCCCAGAAGATGCTGCCGCCACCAGGACCTGTTGTATTTTCGTTCAGTGGCCTCTCTGACTCCCTCTGCTGCTCTTCCCTTGTTATCTGGCACCAGGATATCCTAGTTGAAGTCCCTGGTGCCTGCCCGCTCCCTCCTAACTAGTCAGTACCTGCAACCCCTGCTGCTCGCTTTCACTTCTCCTCTTGCCTGTTCCTCCAGACCTCATGCTGCTTGGAGAACACAGTCTAGATTCCTCCATGGGGTGCCAGAAGCTCCCCAAACTCCTCTTGCAGCCTCATCTCCTCCCTTCCAGTGGAGGCACTCTGCTCAACTACCCTAACACCCAGGTCCCCAAGGTCTCCATTGTGTCTCCGCCTCTTCTGTAATGGACTACAGCACTAGGGAGTGTAGGTCAGGGACTGTTTCTCAAGTGTAGCCCTTGCTAAGTGAGTGTCAGTGGAGCCCCTCATCTATCAGTGTTCATCTTAATAGCTGGCAATGAGAATACCTTGGCCCTCCTAGAGGGAGCTAGCACAAAGATTGATAAAGAAGTGTATTCAACACACAGATGTGGGGGCTGACATACATTCGGTGTCTAATAGTTCATGATGTTCCTGTATACTCAATAGTATGTACAAAATTTATGTTGTATCCATGCTACAGCCCAGGGTTATGGCCTGGTCAAAGTCGTCAGCGCTGTTAAAACTAAACCCTGATCCCCCCAAACTGAATCGCCATTCATTCATTTCACCAGTCTGTTTATTTCCCAACAAATTGGAAGGTTCTTTAAATGGTAATTGAACTGGTAAGTTTGCATGCCCCAAGTGGCCGAGTGATATTCATTTTATTCTTAGTTAAGTCGAGGTGACAGTCCCTGGCAGGACGAAGGTTTTTGCTGTCGGTCTCAGAGAAGCCAAGACACGCACACTGACGTCACGGGGCAGTTGTCAGCATTATCTCATGATTGCTGATGGAAAGTTCGAAATTGGCAAAATTTTAAAAATTATCTCATTTATTTTTATTTAATCTTCCTGGTGGAAAAAAAATTTAAGTAATTTTCTTTTATTTTTTAAGGCTTACCTCCAATTCCTTCGGCTTCCAGAACAGGCTTTGCAGAATTTTCCATGAGGGAACGTATGAGAGAGAAATTACAAGCCGCGAGGGTGAGAAAAACCACATGCGTGTTCGTGCCTTGCCGATTGCAGCGTTGCAGGGTTTGTTAGCTTGCTTCGTGGGCTGCACAAGTTCTAAATGTGAATGTGGCACTCTGCCTTGGCACAGAGGAAAATCTGTGTGCTTCAGAATGGAAGCTCATTCTTCTGCACCATTTCCTCTGCTCCTCCCCTTAAAGAGTTGCAGCTTTGTTCTTGTTCTCATTTTTGTTTTACTGATTATTCTCTGAGATGGTGGCTACAGTCATTTTCTGTCTGATTTTTAGTCCAAAGCAGAGAGCGCATTGCTGCAGGAAATCCCCACCCCACGACCACGGCGCCTGCGGAGTCCCAGCAAGAGAGAATCGGAGACTGAATTTGGCACAGAGGTGAGCATGGGGCCATCTCTGCTTTGTGATCAGAGACGCTGAAGCAGAATGTAAATTGTCCAGGAAAAGTCCCTGGGACCCTTTCATTGTACACAGAGGAAGTATTTCATGCTTGTTCAGAATTACAATAGCTGTTTATAGGGTACCTACGGGGCAGGTCCTATTATGCTCATTCATATTAGAGGAGGAAATTGAGGTTCAGAATTGTTCAGAGCCATCCTCAAGTCACAGAGAAGTCGGGATTTAACCCCAGTCCATTCTCCGTCCCAGTCTGTCTCACTGGGTTGGTGTTGCTGGAAAGCTGGGAGAGAGAGAAAAGGGCACTAAGAAAGTCAAGCCCGATGGTGGGGGCCTGGAACGCCCCCCTAAGGGGCCATGATGAAAAGCTCTTGACAGCAGGCAGGGAGGCGATTTGGATGCACTGGATGATTCTCTCTTGAATCTGCAGTGCTGTTGGGGAATCTGAGTGTGTGTTCAGAGACATCCACAAAGGAAGGCAGCAGACCTGGAGGAAAAAACTAAGAAAATATTTCCACTGGGGTGAGTTTTGGTCTGTTGAGCATGCCCTTATGACCCAAGGCGAGGCAGACTGAGTGCGGAAGTTCTTGACACTTGACAGGCGGCATCTCCACTCTTTGGACCACACTGCCCAGCAGCGTAAAGTAGGGATAAGGCCGGGTCCATGAGGAGGAGAAGTTGGAGAAGGAAAGACAAGGCAGGGGTACAGACGAAGGACCACCACATAGGAGTGCAGGTGAAAGAATGGAAAGAGAAACAGAGTACATGGCCATGAAGTGTTTGCAAGTCTAACCCTGTTGTTTTTGGTTGGTCTGGTTGGATCTGGAGGTTTTTAACTTTGAGACAAAGGAGCACTTGTGCCAGGTACTCTTCTGTAGCATGACCACTCGTTTCCTAAGTGAGGCCCTTCCTTTTCCTGTGAGAGATGTTATAAAATCTCACCAATATTCATCCCAAACAGGTCACAGCTCTCATGATTACAAGGAAAGTTGCAGCCTTGTTTGTTGTGTGGCCCATGGTTCCTGAGCACAAGCAGTAGCCAGTCCAGGGAGTGGCTTTGTGACGATCTGCTGTGTGTCTTCAGAATCCACTTTTTCAAGAAGGCATTTCTTATTCTTTCATTGTGATTTATTAACCAGAAAAGTCCTAATTTAAAAATAAAAATTTCTGAAATCCCATCAGCTTGACACAAACACTGGGGATTCAGAATGAGGTCATTTGGCTAAGTAATAAGAAGTTAGTCTTGGCCGGTGCCGCGGCTCACTAGGCTAATCTTCCACCTTGCGGCGTCCGGTTCTAGTCCTGGTCGGGGTGCCAGATTCTGTCCTGGTTACCCCTCTTCCAGGCCAGCTCTCTGCTGTGGCCAGGGAGTGCAGTGGAGGATGGCCCAAGTCCTTGGGCCCTGCACCCCATGGGAGACCAGGAGAAGCACCTGGCTCCTGCCTTTGGATCAGCGCAGTGCACTGGCCGCAGTGCACGGGCCGTGGCAGCCATTGGAGGGTGAAACAACGGCAAAAGGAAGATCTTTCTATCTCTCTCTCTCTCACTGTCCACTCTGCCTGTCAAAAAAAAAAAAAAAGAAGAAGAAGAAGTTAGTCTTTATTTCTATACCCTTTTATTGATAACCCCTTCACAAAGACATGTAGTTACCATTGCCCATGGGCCGTGAATGACAGTATCTCACATAAACCTGGCAGTCCTACAAGTAAGATATTTTCTCAGCCAACAGGGAGTTTATCCTTGTGATCAAGACCTTGGCTTCATATTCCATATCTTCTATAAGCCATTCCTATAGATTGGAGGCAGACTTTATACCTGATCTCATATTCATAATGAAACATCACACAAACACATTTCTTAATGTTTAAACCTCTAACCCAGAAGGAATATCTAGAAAATGGTTGATTTATAGCCTGTTGGTCAATGAAGAATCCAAATGCTGGTCTTCAGCTTCCTAGGATAAAGCCCTGGCAACCTCTCTCACTAGTTGAGTAACTGTTGACAGGCAATGTATCTGCTCTTTGGACCACGCTTCCCAGCAGTGTAAAATAGGGATAATGCCGGAGCCTAGTTCTTGGCATTGTTTTGAGGATTAAATGAGTTAACACATGTGACAGTGTTTCAGATAGTTCCTGACACTTGGGAACCCCTTGGTATTTGAGTATTAGCTATTGTTAGAGGCTTTGGGTAGACAGGAGAGGAGAATCATTTGACCAATTTGATCAATCATCCAGATGTTCCAACACTGGTCATTGCTTGGTTTCTTTCACATTGCTCTCACCTGAAACTCGGCAGACTTGTGATAAGAGAACAAATACGAATCTCCAGGGACACAGAAACAGCAAAGAGGTGGGAACGCAGAACACTTGAATAATTGATCTCCACCCAGTGTGACCAAGATTTCTCTATGTATGGCCTGGTCTCTGTTCCAGGTGACTGATCTGATCCTTTAACACATTGTATCTGTTATCCAGTCAGCATTGATGGAAATACCCCCTTTGCATCTGTTCTAGAGAATCTTGAGTTGCTGATTTCCAGCTTCATTCCATCCTGGTCTGAAAATATGCATGGCATGATTTCAATTTTTTTTAAATTTATTGAGACTTTATTACCTAGTGTGTGGTAAATCCTTAAGAAAGTTCCATGCACTGGTGAGAAGAATGTGTATTCTGCAACTGTAAGGTGAAAAGTTCTGTAGATATCTGTTAGGTCCATTTGGTCTATAGTGTCAGTTAAATCTGCTGTTTCCTTGTTGATTTCTGTCTGGCTGATTGGTCCATTGCTGAAAATGGGGTATTGAAGTCTCCCATTGCTATTGTATTGGAGTCTATGTCTCCCTTTATATCCCTTAAAATTTCTTTTAAATATCCAGGTGCATATGTGTTTATGATAGTTACATCTTCTTGATGAATTCCTCCCTTAATCATTACATAGTACCCTTCTTTGTCTCTTAACACTTTTTGTGTTGAAGTCTATTGTGTCTGATCTTAGGATGGCTACACCAGCTCTTTTTTGGTTTCTGTTGGCATGGAGTATCTTTTTCTATCCTTTCACTTTGTCTTTTTTGGTGACATGTGTTTCTTGTAGGCAGCAAATAGTTGGGTTTTGTTTTTTAATCCATTCAGCCAGTCTGTGTCTTTTAACAGAAGAGTTTAGGCTATTTACATCCAAGGTGACTATTGATAAATAATGACTTTGCCCTGCCATTTTTCAAAAAATATTCCTTTTTTGTTTTAATTTAACTTTCCTTTGAATTTTTAATGGGGGATTTTATTCCTTTATCTTCTTTCGTAGTGATGACCATCTTTCTGTGTTTCTGTGTGCAGCACATCCCTAACATCTGCACGGCTGGACGGATGGTACAAATTCTTTCAATTTCTGTTTTTTATGGAAGGTCTTTATTTCACCTTCATTCCTAAATCAGAGCTTTGCAAGGTATAGAATTCTGGGTTGACAGTTTTTTTCACTTAAGACTTGAAATATATCTCACCATTCACTCCTATCCTGTAGGATTTCTGGTGAGAAGTCCTCTGTGAGTCTAACTGGAGATCCTCTGAAAGTAATGTGGTGTTTCTGTCCTGCACACTTTGTGTTATGGTGGTGAATTTGATTACAATGTGTCGTGGTGAAGATCTTTTCTGGTCATGTCTATTAGGAGTTCTGTGTGCTTCCTGTACTTCGATGTTCCTTTCTTTCTCCCAATTAGGGAAGTTTTCTGTTATTATTTCACTAAAAAGACCTTCTAATAATTTCTCTCTTTCCACACCTTTGGGAATTCCTAGAATCCTTATGTTGGGTCGTTTAATAGTATTCTGTAGATTCCCAACAGCATTTTTTAGTTTTCTAATTTCTTTTTCTTGTTTTTGGTTTGACTGTATAATTTCTTGTGCTTTCTTCTATGTCTGATATTCTTTCTTCTGCTTCACCAATTCTTTTGTTAAAGCTTTCGACTACATTTTAAATTTGTTCTACTGAATTCTTCATTTTCATTTTGATATCTCTTTAAAATCTCAATTTCATGGGAGAGATTCTTTCATGTCCTGTATGCATTTCAGTAATTTGTATATTTGCTTCTGAGTACTTCTGTTAACCTTAGGATCAATTTTTTGAATTCCATTTCTGGCATTTCTTCCATCTCATCATCTTAAAAATGTAGTATTGAAGTGTTGTGTTCTTTTGGGGGCAGCCTGTTGTCTTCCTTAATCTTGTTTCTTGAAGTGGTACACTTATTGTTCAGCATTTGTGGAGATATTTGTTTTGTTGTGGTTGGTTTTTTTGTTGGTTTTTTTGTTGTTGTTTTGCTGTGGTGGCTTTCATCTTTGTACTGTGCCTCTGTAGATAAGGGGAATGTCTGCTTTCAGTGAATATCTAGAGGATTATGGTGGGTGTGTCCAGGGAACTTCAGTTTTCCAGGATGAGGGGCGTGTCTAAGGTGACACCCAGGTTTGGCAAAGCAATTTTTTTTAATCAGAAGGGAAGTTTATTCTCAGCTGAGCTCCTCTCTTCAAAGGAGACCAGTGCCTGAGCACTAGCCCCAGTGGGTATAATATTCATCTGCTCTGCCCCAGGGACCACACAAAGGAACTGTGCATTCCTCAATATAAGTTCAGATTCCCCAACAATGTTCTTCACCAGGTAACCAGGAAGCCCTGAGTTTGTGGAGTCTCCCACAGTGACTGCCTGAAGTCCCAGCCACACTCTGAGTCCTCCCACATAGCTTCAGTTTTTTTCACAGTCCCGGCACAGAAACCTCTCACATTCACGAACTCCCAGCACTCTGTTAGTTCTCCTCACCAGAGTCAGCAACTCAGCTGGTTGCTGGGCACAGAAACAAGCTGGTATAACTGTTACCTATGTCCAAAATGGTGCCCACTCTGTCAGCTTGTTATAGGATGCTGTTGTAGAGTGATCTGGGAAGAGAAACATGTCCTTCCTTTTTTTCTTTTTTCCCCTCTCATCTGGCAGGTGCATTACCCCCACAGGGCTCCAAGCTGGGTTCCCCTCTAGGCTCTTCCTGCAGCTTTAGCACCAGTGGCTTGGGCTGCTGCAGTCTGGTCTCCCCTCACTCTCCAATGCTGGTGTTTAGGCTCTCGGCTGCTGGAGTCCTGAGTTGTAAGTGTTTACACCCTCCACCTAGGTCCATTGTGTCCCTCTAATATGTGTAATTTCCTCTGCAATTTTTCCTCAGACTGTTACTTGACACTGCACACCCTCATTTTTATTCTGGCCACTGCTGGACATCTCAGTGCACACAGGTGTAATTTTATAGTACCAGATTGTCTTTACTGTCCCCAGTAGCAGTAGTTTTCATCCCAGGGGAATTCCTTCCTCTCCAGACCCATGGAGACTCATTCTACCTTTCTAATATATATGTGAAACAGGGGCTAACACTCTATCAAGACTAAACATATATAAAATGGGTCAATGGGGCACACATTGACCACTTGGGAACAAGCCTTTGGTTGAGGTCCCCCTTTGGCACATATCTTCCTCTTCCATATCAGGTGGACAACTCTGAGAGGCATTTTGCATGTCTCTAAGAGGATCCCCAGTGGATTAAACTCACCCACAGCTCAATAGAATCCTCTCGAATTGACTTAGTATCCTGTTCTCTTCAATCCCCAACTCCTGTTCTTTGATATCACTTGTCAAAATCAACCACTTGTACAAAAACTTTTGCCTCATGTTTTTAGAAGACTAAAAACTATTTATAGTCATGTTAAGTATGTGTGTACAGGCTGGCGCCACGGCTCAATAGGCTAATCTCTGCCTGTGGTGCTGGCACCCCAGGTTCTAGTCCTGGTCGGGCTGCCAGATTCTGTCCCAGTTGCTCCTCCTTCAGTCCAGATCTCTGCTGTGGCCCGGGAATACAGTGGAGGAGGCCCAGGTCCTTGGGCTCTGCACCTGCATGGAAGACCAGGAGGAAGCACCGGGCTCCTGGCTTCGAATCAGCACAGCGCGCTGGCCACAACGTGCCGGCAGTAGTGGCCACTTGGGGGGCAAACCAACGGAAAAAGGAAGGCCTTTCTTTCTGTCTCTTTCTCTCTCACTGTCTAACTCTGTCAAAAAAAAAAAAAAAGTATGTGTGTACAAACTAAGGAGACAAAAGGTAGATGTGAAGAAAAAACTAACATGTGATTATCGTAGTTACCAAACTTGGCCAAACACTGCTTGTATGCCTGAGAAAATAAGATTCTAGAAGAGAGAGTTATTTTGGGTGGACTGGTCTGTGAAAAGCATGATCTTGGAGTACAGGGCAGTAGGACCTGGAATGCCTACGCTGAAGGTCGCCAGTGAAGGCATAGCATGTGACCACTGTTGGCTAGAGATTATTCCATGCTGTGACGTAACCTTGGTCCACATAATAACAATCAGGTTTCCTCCAGAGGTTGAGTGCCCATTCTCCTTGTGAATATCTAGATATTCCTACTGGGATGCCTTTGAATTGCTTAAAAGCAAGGCTTGATATCTGCAACATGCCTGGTAAAGACGGGAGTAGCTAGATTAGAGGGGGTAGATTAGAAGAACAAATGGGTCAGAAGCTGGGGCCAGAACTTATGAATTCTCAGAGAAGAAAGGGGGCACCTGCAAGGGAATTATCACATCAAGTTAGCATAAGTGGAGGGCCAGCTCACCAGTGTAGATCGCAGATCCAGAGACAGTGAGGAGGACAGGCCTTGTGCCCTGGATGGCGTGCACTGGACTTGTTTACAGACTGACACTGTTGATGCTTTTCTTCATAGACTGCTCAGAACTGATTCTCTGTGAAGTAGATAATCTGTTGATCTACAGCTTGAAATAACATTCCATTTTGGGGTTTATTGAATCTAAAATTTTATATATGTTTAGTCTTGATAGAGACAGAGTTACAGAAGAAAACAGCAGCAACATTAACCTTCAAATATAGGTGAAATATGTTAGACTTTGATTCCTTAGGAATGAAGAGGCATCACTGGTCAGAAGATAAAGCTGGGGAGGGTGGGTGTTACTATTCATTTTAGAACATCGTTAGTTCCCTGGTTTAAATGGTTTGTTTGTCCTATTCCTACTCATACAGCCAGGTAAAGAGGTACGAAGGACTCAGCAAGAAGATGATTCCCAGAACTATTCAAGAGTAAAGTTCCGTGATTCAGCGCGAAAAATCAAGTCTAAACCTCAGGTGGGAAAATCCTTTAAAATCATGGTTTTCCATATGTGTTTCTCAAAAGTATCCAGCAAGAGATGACAAAACAAAGTGTGGAGAATTGATTCTTAGTTTCAAAATATTAGACTCTACCTGGAAAGATTAGAATAAGGCCTGATTTGAGGATGGGGGTAGGACACACAGAAGGGCAAAAAATGTTAGTGATGGGGACATTCATTCAACTCTGAATTCGCACCAGCTTTCATTGTGGGAGACAGGAGGGTACAAAGGAAGAACCAAAACAAACAAAAAGTCACTTTAAAAAAATTAGTAAGTCTTGTTTTTCTTAAAATTGGGAAAAAAAACTCAGCATTTGTGTACAAAACAATAAATCCACTTGTTTGCATTTTAATCATCTTTCCTAAAGATTTTACTGATGTAAAGAATAGATGTATTGCTTACTGAGATGTAAAAATTGCTTTTTTAAAAAGTAATTAGCTAGTTACTAAAGGAGGCCAACTGTCATGGCAGTTGTTAAAGTTCGTTACCAGTGACCTTGTACCTCCAGCAAAGATGATAGGCTTAGGAGGTGCAAGGTGTGCCTGCCACCACCAGTGGGCACCAGCTGTGGGTCGCTTATGCAGAGTTCTTTTGGGTTTGAATCAACCTGACAGTGCTGTTGCCCCTCCTTCTCCTTAGGCCCCACCTGGCTTCCCTTCTCCAGAGGAAGCCTACAACTTCTTTACTTTCAACTTTGACCCAGAACCCGAAGAAGAAAGGAGCGAAGAGGAAAAAGCAGGAGCGAACACCAGAGGTGGAGCTGATCAAGAGGCAGGGGCACCCGGACAGCAAGTAAACACAACAGCGGTTACTCTGATGGCCACGGGGGGGGGGGGGGGGTGAGGGAGATGACCGTGCTGTCCTAGCAAGGAGAACACGTCCAGCACCCCACCATGGGAAGAGTCACCCGTGTCTTAGTGGAAAACAGCAGGATTACTCCTGAGTGGGCAGAACCAGATCCACATCGTTTCCCATACTCCTGATTCTATCCCACACTTGGGACAGTAAAGGCCTTGATTAAATGTGCCCATCACACCCCTGGGAGGGGAAAAAATAGAACAATGTGGCTTCTAGATTTTTCTTGCTAGATGTCATACAACGATTAGTATCCACTTCACAGGCTAAGTGTTTGCCTCAGCAGGGCAAATGAAACCTCACTGTCTCCCAGATTCTATAATTGGTGGTGTTGTATGTGAGATTAAAGGAAGATACATCAAACATTAAAAAATAAGTGAAAGTCTTAAATAGACATTATTCTGAAGAGGATATACAAATGGCCAATAAGCACAGGACAAGATGCTTAATGTCATGAATTATTAGGAAAATACACATCAAAACCATAATGAAATACAATTTTGTGTCCATTATATATTTAAAAAAAAAAAAAAACAGGAAAAAAGGTTGGGGAAAATGTAGAGAAATTGGACTTTGTACCTTGCTAGTGGGCATGTAAAATGCTGGAGCTGCTATGAGAAGCTGTTGGAGGGTTCTTCAGACCTGCACCCAGAATTTCCATGTGATGGAGTAACTCTTCTCTGGGTATATACTCAAAGGGACTGAAAACAAGGGCCTGAGCAGGTATTTGTGCTATGAGCCAGCGTTCACAGCAGAATCATTCACTATACCCAAAGGCAGAAACAACCCAAGAGTTTGACAGGCGAACAGATAAACAAGATGTAATATGTATCTGTCTAATGGAATATTATTCATCCTCACCAAGGGGGAAATTCTGACATGCTGCAACACAGACAGATGTACTTTGAAGACATTATGCTAAATCAATGAGTCACAGAAAGACAAATATTGTGTGATCTCACTTAATGAGGGAGCTAGAGTAATCAGACCGTGGAGACAAGCGGGAGATCCTGATGAATGGAACAGAACTTCAGTTGCGAAGACAAAGAACTTGTACATATGGATAGTGGGGATGGCAACACAATAGTAAATGTGCCTAATGCCATTGAACTATACCCTTAAAATGGTTACAGTGGCAAGTCTTGTATATATTCTACCACATTAAATAAAAAAAGGCAGATATGTCAGACCCTTCCAGAATCCGCACAGTTGGCATATTTCTGTGCTTAATTTATAATCTCCTCTCATGAAACATGAATATTATAGCTCAGGACTCTGGAAGCTTGGGGATATTTCAGCTTATTCTGTAATAATTGCTTTACAAATCAATACCCAATTTGTTCCGGCTGAAGATCTCTCATGAGGTTGCCAACAAGATGGCCAAGAAAGCAGGCATCTGGAGGTGTGGCTGAGACTGGAGGGTCTGCTCCCAACACAGCTCACCCACAGCTCACCCACCCTCACCATGTCATGCCTCAGAGTCCTCTCGTGAGAGCCAGCTTCCCCCACAGCAGGCATCTGAGAGGGAACTCAAGGAAGAAGCCACAGAGCCTCTAATGACCTAGTCTGAGGCTCACGTCCCTTCACTTCCACAGTACTCTGCTGGTTAGGACATGTCACCAAGTGCAGGCAGTCTCAAAGGGAGGGAATTGGGCTCTGCAACAGCAGGCACAAGTACGAATTTGTGGGCAACTTCTGCAGCCGGCACTCTTCCTCCCACCTCTCCCCTCCTTTCACTGTGTCACTTCCCCAGGCATGAGGATTCCAAAAACTGCATCTTAAGTCAGGCACACATTGAAGCCCCTTCCTTCTCTTTCCTGTGGTGCAGGTTCTGGTCTGCCCAGACCCTCGTTCAGTGTTTTCATACGTGAAGTGCATTTAGTCTTTCTGAACAAGTTTTGGAAGCTCTTCCAATGCCTTCCCTTTTCTGTCTCCTGGCAGCTTTTCTCAGTCCACATTTGCTGCCCACAAAAGAGATTACACACAGCTATAAACCCTGGGGATCTTTCCCCTCCCACTTCTCTGATGTTTGGAGCATTCTCCATGTTCGCTTTCTGCTGAAAGTCTCGTTTCCATGGAGAATCACATCTTCCACCTGCTGCTTTGTGTATTTGTAGAGGAAACGGGAGATGGGCAGCGAAGATACCCCCACTGTCTATGCTCACAAGGACGTCTCTGAAGGATTTTCAAAGAAGTGACTCATCAATGGACAGCAGGTTTACATGTTAATGAGAAGGAAAGGAGAAAGAGAAAGGCAAAAAGAAACAGAGGAAGAAGAAGAAAAAGAGAAGGAGAAAACGTTTGGAAAGCACTCAAAAGGAGCATACTTCAGCTAATTCCTGTGATTTTTAAACCCTGGGTTTAGGATTTCTACTGCATGGAAAGTCCTAAGATAAGCTCAGTTAGTATCGGCGTCTCACAATTGAGGACAGTGAGGATGAGTAGGTTACGTGAGTTCATCCAGCCCACCAGACTGTATGAGGTGATTCAAACCCAGGCAATCTGAACAGTGTGCCCTCTGCACCTGCACCATGGTGCCCTTGCCCATGGATGCCCTAGGGAAGGCTTCATCCTCGTTACATATAAGCCTAGTTCTTTAGCATCAAAAAATAAGCACTGACAAAGGAGGCCAGATTTGTTGGGATTTCAATCATTTTGCTTACCACATCTCTTCTGGTTCAGCCCTCTTTGATTTCAGTATCTTCCAGGTATATAGAACAGAAAAAAAAAAATCAGTGAAAGTCCACTTAATAAATGTGAAAGGCCATGGAGCTGTATGCATTCACTAAGTTTATTAAAAACAGAAAATTGGACTTAGTTATTGGATAAATTAAGTTTGAAGAGTTTAGTGTGATAATGCTTTCTCTAGGTAAACAGAATCTCACCTGATTTTTTTCTTGTTACTTGCAATGTTCTACAGGATGAAGAAGAGCTGCTTGATGGTAAGGAGGCCGAGGACCTCCTGCTGGGCTTGGAACACATGGCTGACGATTTTGTGGCCATCAGACCGGCAGAGTATGAAAGCGTCCACCACTGGCTGCAGAAGGAAAAAGAAATGCTGTTTGTACCTAGTCGGCTGACAGGTACTTCTTCTTTTATTTTCCTGGTCAGTGTGGACATCTTCATTCTGCAAATGAAATGGGGCTGCTATATAAGGAAGCCCCATTTCCAAAATTGATTCTGGTTTCTGATCTGCTGTAATAATTTAGGACTAGCTTCAGACAAAAGACGCACATCATGGAAAAATAACCACTTACGAAGCACATATTGATAGGTGAGGGCAAGGAATAGCAAGTGCTGTGGGACCCCTCCACCCCATCAGTGGCCTGATCTGGATGCTGAGTGTGGGAGACTCAGAGGTTCAAGCTGGGTGATGTTTCTCACCCTTGCGAACGTGACCACAGTGCTGGTCCTGCGACCTTCTGTTGACTCCTGGTTAGTGATCCAGGCTTCATTCCAGACCGGGTTAAACTTTGCTCTTCTCAGCCCTGGGACATCCCTCTCTTCTGAGAGGGCATGAAGAATATCCAGTTCTAGTAGGTTCTAGTAGGTGATACAAAGTAACAGAGCAGCCCCAGGCCCATTAGAAGGCCCCTCCCAGCTGGAAAGGGGGCCTGGCCTTACCCTACTTTCTCTCTACTTCAAGTTGGGAGGGAAAGGATGGGAACAGGTACATCTTGATGGAATTTTGGAAGTTGGATTTTCTTTCTTTCTTTTTTTTTTTTTTTTTGTTGGGAGGTAAAATAGCAAAGTTTATTAGGGAAGGGACATCAGTGAAAACAGATGGGCACCTCTCCAGACAGGACCTGAGAGAGAGTGCGGGGGGGGGGGGGCAGTGGAGAGAGAGTACACCTGACCAGGTCAGGCGGGCGGCTCAGCAGACAGGCAGAGGGCTGAGCGCGAGGTCTGGTTGAGGCCAGGGGTTTTTAAGGAGATGGGTCTTGCTTTCCCACCTCTGCTCCTCTTGGAACAAAGGGCTTTTTGGATGTAAATAGAAAAACTCCTATCTGAGTTTTTCCCTGAAGGTATCAGACAGGAGGAAGGCTAGCTGGCGCCATCCTGGGTTTGGAGGAAGGGTGAGCAAGACCTCCTGGAGAGGGGGGATCCAGAGCAGGGTGTTTGAAGTGCAGATACTGGGCTGTACCTGGGAGAAGGGGCAGGGACCCCCACCAGGCAGGTTATCAGGTAGAAGGGGGCAGGGTAGGATGTAGAGGCCTGACTGCCCCTGGAATGTTGCCGGGCTGCCAGGATGACTCTGAGGTGCAGATGCATACGCTGGACATAGATGTCTTTTCCTTAGGCCTTTATGTCACACACACATAAGCTCATAACTAACTTCCTACCTAACATTCCCCCCTCAAGAGGTAATACCCAAAATTCTTCTTTGGGATTATGGATGAAGTTCCGTTTTCTGTAACTTCTTCAAAGCTGGCATGTGGGCGTTGAGGGGGATTTGGGTATTTCCTCTTGCTATCTGTCTTATGGTGTGCAACAGTGGCCTTGGAAAGACTGTGCTGCTCGGTCCAGAGGGCTGTTCAGGTCATCCAATGGAATGGGCTGGAAGCCTTGTCTGACGACCATTTGGAGTTCGACCATTTGGAGTTCGACAGCTTTTAGTCTGTTAGAGACAAAATGAACAAGGGCATTAAAAACACACGGTCCAAAGAGAAGCAGCAAGATTACAGAAGTTATTGGGCCAAGGAGAGGAAATAGCCAGGATTTCCATGACCAGATGTCAGGCCAGCAATCCCAGCCCTGCTTGGCCTGGTCCTGGAGCTGTTTGGCTTTGTCCAGGAAAAGTACGAATTTGGGTTTGTACCTGTCCAGTCTGATTGACCCAGAGACAATATTCTTCCTGGAACATTGCACAGATACCTCTCGGAGCAGCAGTTAGTATGTCCAATATTTTCCTTCATAACCTTTTGTGACTTCCACACACCCTCTTTAACTTACTTTAAACATCCCATCATTTCCATTCCAGTCTAGAGTAAACTAGCCATCAGGATAAAGTCATCTTTACAAACCATGTCCCTTCCTTATTAAAAACTCTTTCCTTCTTAACCTTTCTTACCAAGTACACATTCCTATACTTGTGATGTTTTCCATAGAGCCTGGTTGGCTCTTACCAGAAGACTGAGGTCTCCATGCAGAGTGAAGGTGCAGAGTTATTCCTAGGGCCTCACAAATCCCTTGTATAGTCTGGGAGATGGAGGAAGGCCCATTGTTGTTTTATAAAGATTCTGGGAGACAAAAGCGTGGAATAACTTCCTTCAGGAGAGTTTTAGTCACTTCCTGAGCTCTTTTAGTTCTGGTTGGGAAGGCTTCTACCCATCCAGTAAAGGTGTCTATAAGTACAAGCAGGTACCTATAGCGAGTGGCATCTGTATACCTAGTTTTAGAGCTCTGGTTAAGTGATCAGTTCTGTTAACTGAGCAAAAGTTCCTGGGGGCAGAGCACGAGCTTTAATAACATGTCATGCCGTAACTGTTGCATGCTCTGAGAAGCAGGTCTCATCTGACAAAACTGCTTCTGTCTGTGAACCAAACCTCATCTGCGTTAGTCAGGGGGCTGTCTCTTAGGTCCCTTCTGCTGGCATAGATCAAGTCTATAGTCTCAGTACAGGAGTGGAGGGGGCCACTTTCCCCTGGGACTTGCATTAAAGTAGCTGGGTTTAGGGTAGAACAATGCCTTATTTTTACCTGAGGGTTTTCTAGAAGGAGGACCTGATATTTTAGTATCCTGCTATCTGTGAGCCAGTGAGAGCCCTTTTGCTCTAATAGAGAATTTATTTGATGTGAGGTATAAAGGGCGATATTTTGCCCAGTGTAATTTTAGAAGCCTCCTTTGCCAACAAGGCTGCTGCTGCCATCACCCTTAGGCAGTGAGGCCATCCTTGTGCAACCATGTCCAAGGTTTTAGAGAAGTAGCCCACCGGTTGCTTAACAGGTCCCAGATCCTGAGTTAACACTCCTAAGGCGACTCCCTGCCTCTCAGTGACATACAGCTGGTAGGGTTTCTCTGGGTCAGGCAGTCCTAGCGCAGGGGCTTTAGTCATAGCATCCTTTAGTTGAGCAAAAGCTGTAGTTTGCTCTTTTTCCCAGAGGAGGGGGCCTTGTTCTGGGCTGTCTTTTAGAGGCTGGTATAGAGGCCTTGCTACTTCTCCATATTTTGGAATCCACAACCTGCAATACCCAGTCAGTCCGAGGAATGCTCGGAGTTGCCTTAGAGTGGTAGGGGCAGGGATTTGCTGTATGGCCTGTATTCTCTCTGGGGCTAGTCTCCTCTCCCCAGGAGTGAGAATGAGCCCTAAATAGTTAACTTCCTGGCGGACTAGCTGTGCCTTTTTCTTGGATACTCGGTAGCCACGTTCTGCCAAGAAGTTAAGGGTTTTGATTAAATGCTTAAGGCCAGAGTCTTGAGTGGGAGAACAGATAAGCAAGTCATCTACATATTGGAGTATCCTCCCACCCCCCTCAAGAGATAGGTCCTTGAGGTCCTCTGAAAGGGCCTGCCCAAATAGGTGTGGCGCATCCCAGAACCCCTGTGGTAATACCGTCCAGGTTAGCTGTTGCTTTAAGTTCTGTCTATTGACCCATTCAAAGGCAAACAAAAACTGACAGGAGGGGTCAATAGGGATGCAGAAAAAAGCATCTTTAAGGTCTAAGACTGAAAACCACTTAGTCCCTGGAGGTATTTCTCCCAGTATTGTATAGGGATTAGGCACAATAGGGTGAATGGGTATTACTGCCTCATTAATGACCCGCAAATCTTGAACTAACCTGTACTCCCCTTTCTTTCTTTCTTTCTTTTTTTTTTTTTTTGACAGGCAGAGTGGACAGTGAGAGAGAGAGACAGAGAGAAAGGTCTTCCTTTGCCGTTGGTTCACCCTCCAATGGCCGCCGCGGTCGGCGCGCTGCGGCCGGCGCACCGCGCTCCTCCGATGGCAGGAGCCAGGAGCCAGGTGCTTTTCCTGGTCTCCCCATGGGGTGCAGGGCCCAAGCACCTGGGCCATCCTCCACTGCACTCCCGGGCCACAGCAGAGGGCTGGCCTGGAAGAGGGGCAACCGGGACAGAATCCGGTGCCCCGACCGGGACTAGAACCCGGTGTGCCGGCGCCGCAAGGCGGAGGATTAGCCTGTTGAGCCATGGCGCCGGCCCTCCCATCTTTCTTTCTAACTGGCAGGATGGGCGTATTGCAAGGGGAATTGCAGGGTGTCAACAACCCGTGCTTTAGGAACTTGTCAATTAGTGGCTGAAGGCCTTCTCTAGCTTCTGGCTTTATAGGATATTGCTTCCGGTTTGGAAAATTATTAGGGTCTTTAAGTCTAATAATGATTGGGCGGGCCTTCAAGGCCCCGCCAGGTATGTCTGAGGCCCATACCTGTGGGTTAACTTGTAGCTCTATCTCTTCACATGGCATGTCAGAAGACAGAGGACGGCATATGGCGATAGTAGGAATCTGGCCATCCTCATGTGCAGAGAAAGTCACTCGAGTTCCCAGCTTACTTAGGAGGTCCCTTCCCAATAGGGGAGTGGGACACTCAGCCATTACTAAGAATTGGTGGGAAAATATGGTCTTCCCCCAAAGGCAACATAAAGGGGGTGTGAATCTCCTTAGGGAAGGCACCCCGTTGACTCCCATTACTTGGCTGGACTGTGAGGAGAGTTGCCCGGAATATGAGACAAGTACAGAGTAGGCGGCCCCCGTGTCTAAGAGAAAACTTACGATCCTACCTGCTACATCAACCATGACCCTAGGCTCTGCCCCCTCGATGGCGATGGTTGCTTCGGGAGCCGGACAGAGCGAAGGGCTCCTTCAGTTTAGGGCCAACAGGTTTTGCGATCCTGACCTGGGGGTCCTCCGACTCTCGGGGCAGTCTCGCTTCCAGTGGCCAGGCCTTTTGCAGAGCGGACAGGGCTTCTTTGGAAGCCGGCCGCTGCTACGGCAGCCTCTAGCCCAGTGTCCTGGCTTCCCGCAGTGAAAGCAGTTACCACTAGGAGGTGGGCCGGCCCTGCTGGGTCCCTTTGATGGCAGGTTACCGCGCAAAGCAGCTATCAGCTGGGCCTGCTGCCTATCTTTACACTGTTCCTTCTGCTTGTCTCGTTCCTCCTCCTCCTGGTCTCTGTTAAAATAAACAGCAGAAGCAGCCTTGATAATGTCAGCCAAGGGGGTGCTTGGTTCCATCCCTAATTTCTGGAGCTTTCTTCTGATATCAGGGGCGGCTTGAGTTAGGAACCTATCCCCTAATATGGCATTTCCTACAGTAGAGTCAGGGTCTAAATCAGTGTACTTATCAAGACCCTCTTTGAGCCTTTCTAGAAAGGCAGCTGGATTTTCCTGTGGTCCCTGTTCTATCATTGATAGTTTATTAAAGTTCTTAGGTCTTGCCCTACTGGTTGCCCTTAGACCTGCCAAAAGACAAGCCAGCATGTAGTCCCTACTTTTTCTTCCCTCAGGGGTATTATAGTTCCATAAAGGTTCCTTAATCGGGATTGCTACTTCCGCGATTGGGTGTTCCTCATCCTGCCTATGCAAGGCGTTTGCGTGATCATTGGCATGCTGTGACACCATTTGCTTTTCCCCATGAGTTAGGGTAGTGTTTAGAAGAAATACTATATCCTTCCAAGTAAGCTCAAACATGCCGGTAATCTTATACCAGCCCTCTAGCCACCTGTTGGGATCCTCGGTGAAGCTTCCCATTTCTGCTTTCATCTCATTTAAATCCTGCATTTTAAAGGGGACCCGTATCTTGGTGGGGCCATTGGGTCCCATCACTTCCTGCAAGGGAAACATTCCTGCACCCTCCGCCCCAGCACCCGAGCTCTCGCCTGTGCTCTGGCTCCCGCTGGTGCTCGGCCTCGGCCTGGGGCTCGGGCTCCGGCTGGGCCTCTGGCGAACCTCTGGGTAGGGTGGGGCGTTTGGCTCCACAGGGGGCTGAGGGCGTGGTGGCCCTGGGGCATCTAGGGGAGCGCTAGATGGTGGCTCCTTTGGCTTAGCTTTACAATGGACTCCTGATAATAACTCGAATGAAGTTAGCATTGCTGAGTCCAGCCTACAACTTTGACAGAGCTTAGGATCTTTCCTGAGTGCCATGAAGACCTGCACATAAGGGATTTCTGTCCATTTACCGTGGTCACGGCAGTATAAGTATAAACAAGAAATGGTATTAGAATCTAAAGTCCCATTCCCTGGCCACACTCTCTGATCATTTAGTTTGTATTGTGGCCACACGTTGTTACACAGAGAAACTAGCAGTTTCTTCTTTAAGACCCTTGGGTCGAACCGAGACCAATTCCTGAGAATGCATCCTAGCGGTGAGTTACGTGGTGGTAAGGAGAGCTGGTTTCCCATCTGAAAGAGAATAGTGGAGAAATCGTGGCAGAGGTATCTGCCGCACTAGGGAGGGAGCAGGCGTCCCCGCAAACCTCCAAATCACTCCTTGGCTCGCTATGTAGCCAGTAGGTTATGGGCCTGGGTTTCCGGGCTTAACTAGTATTACCGTGTAACCTGTAAACACTTTTGGGGTTCCTGGAACCCAGTCTGGTATCTGCCGCACAACCACCTCAAAACGTCTCTAATCTCTCCCTTTTGGGATCCTGTTCTCAGTACTATCCCTTAGTCAGACTTGGCCTGATGGCCTCTGGCTATTTTAATGTTAATTTGGCTAAGCCAGTCAGCCCCTCTTCTGAAACAGAATCCGGGCCTGCAAAACTGCTTGGACTATACTAAAGTGCTCTTTTCACTTGGAAGGGTACGGCCCGATAGCAAAGTCTATTGGATGGCTCCCTGTTCAGACCTACGGCTAGGGGAACAGGGGAGGGCCGCGAGTAAAGACAGAAGTGCAGCGGGGAGAGGTAACCAGCTCCCCGTCCTGGTGCAGACCGGGCCCTGGTCAGACACCAGAAGAAGGGAGGGCGCACGCTTCCTGCTTCCCGCTACCCTTGCTGTCACAGAATTCAACACACAGAGCAAGCCACACCGGACACAAAAACCCGTGGGGGAATGAGGTCAATTTTGAAGCTGTGTCCTATTAACAGCACATAAGGAACCAAACCCTTGGTAGGCACAATATAAGCTAGCAAAAACCTTTATAGCGCATCAAACAAGTTCAAACTATCTAGAATAGTCAAAACAGTGATCAAGGCAAGGTCCTAATCCACACTGCTCGAATACTTCAACCAAACCAGATTTAATTAGGACTACTGCAATCTCTCAATTAAAACAGATAGTACACTTTAGCTCCTTTCCAGATTCAATCCTCAGACAATCAAAGCCTAGCAATAGTAACAGCGCACAAAAAACTTTAAGACACACCAGAGCTACTTTAGTTACAAAGACAGAAAACCCTCTACCGGATTGGAAAGGGTTAACTGGCAACAGCCTTTCCCTAGGTGGAGAAACCTGTGGAATTCCCTCTCCCTTTTCTCCAGGCCCAAGGTATAGGAATGGAGATGAGGAGAGCAGAGCGAGGAGTAGGGGAGGGAGAAAGCAACAGAAGGCAAGATGTGAGCGGCTGCCTTCACCTTCCCCTAGGAATCTCAGCTGGAGGAGAGCATAGGGAAAAGGTCCTGATGTCTGGGGGCTTAGTGGGGTTCAAGATCTCCTATCGCTCAAGGGTACCCACTACCTAGTTGTCCGAGTTTACCTGGAGGGCCAATATTAGCTTCGACCGAAGCTAAGCCCTGCTCGCGTAGCAGTAGGTAGCGTGACCAGGCGTCCCTCCGAGAGAGAGACCTGGTCCTCGGGTCGCAGTCCGGCCACCAGGAAGCCAAAGCGAGCTCAGGGGGTCTCCAGGCTCTCAGCCAACTGCCCTTCCTAATTTCCTCCCGTTCCTTACAATCCCTCTGGAGTTTCGGCCGTAGCTAAGCCGTGGCCGGCGGGACTCCGCGTTCTCGGAGAGCTGTGGGGTGCCGGACACTCAACGGTCACTTCCACAGATCCGGTCCCGCTTGAGGGAAGGAATACTGACCTCCGATGTCTTCTCAAACTCCTGGCTGGCTCGCCAAAAATGTTACCGGAGAAATTTGCAGGGTTCTTGTCTTCGCGCAAGAAAGAATTCAGGCGTGAGACAGAGAAGAGTGGGAGGTAAAATAGCAAAGTTTATTAGGGAAGGGACATCAGTGAAAACGGATGGGCACCTCTCCAGACAGGACCTGAGAGAGAGTGCGGGGGGGGGGGGGGGGGGGGCAGTGGAGAGAGAGTACACCTGACCAGGTCAGGCGGGCGGCTCAGCAGACAGGCAGAGGGCTGAGCGCCGGAAGTTGGATTTTCTATTAGTGTGCCATGTTCTATTTGAGTTCCAAGTAATTGCTGAGTCAGGGTCAAATTATTGTTCATTTTGATGGGTCATGTTGCATCACATACATTTAGGGTATTGGGATTTGTTGGACAGCCCAAATTTCTTTTTAAAATAGACACTGACAGAAGTGACCAAAGGGTAAGACTTTGCCCTAATAGTGATAATCGTCACCACTGTGATGAATGTGGATACCTCCTGTCCACTTCTCTCCAGGGCACTTTCCAAGGCATGTGGCATGCAACAGCCAGTGTGATCCTGCATTGGTTCCTTATCAGGTCTGTTCTGCAGTTGAGAAAGCAGAAGCCCAGAGAACTCGGGCAAATGGCCCAAGACTGTGACCTAGTGAAGTGACAGACAGGTGTCTTCCCTAGGCGGCGTGCTCTCAAGGCCAAACATCCAGTTGCAGTGTGTTAGGGTATTCTTTGGAGAGACAGAATGCAGTCCTGGCCATAGAGGAGCTTGGTACCTGAGTTTTCTCCCAGGGGACCAAAATTAGGGCTCTCCCTAAGCCTGGAGTAGGAACAGAAGACAGACCACAAGCAACCTTCTCTGGGGGCCAGGTCAGGCAGCCAGAAACAGGGGTTTGGCAAGGGCTATGCAGGAGGTCCAGGGAGCCCTGGGTGTACCTGAGGCCTGCTCTGGGCAGAGAATCTAACCTGGATTTGACTTCTGCCCGCTGTACTCTCAAAGGAGGCCTGTGACGGGGCATTGGCAGGGCCAAGGGAACTGGATGGTCCCAGCTCTGTGAGGTGTGCCTGGAGCAATTCTCCTTGTTCTCAAGTGCCCTAGCTGAAGAAAGGAGGAAATAAGAACTAGTAGGAGGTGACTCTGGGTGTTTATTTTGACTGTGAGCATTAAGAGAATAATGAGTGAGGGACCTAGTATTGCGACTAACACATTGTAGACATGACTAACACATAATAGGCATCGAAAATAACAATGGGTGTTGCTGTTGCTTTGTCCAGAGCAGTAGCTTCTTAAGGGCTGGGTGTTCACCTGGGATATAGGAAAAGCATAACAAGGCTTCTATTTATGTTTCATTTTAATTTCCCCTACTTTACATTCATGGTCATAGTAATACATATGTAATAAATACATAGGGGTAGGCTACGCCCCAATGGTTAAGACAGCCACAACCCAGGGCCAGTGTTGTGGTATAGGGGGCAAAGCCTCCCTCTGCAGTGCCAGCATCCCGTGCGGGTGCTGGTTCAAGTTCCAGCTGTTCCAATTCTGATCCAGCTCCCTGCTGATGCATCTGGGAAAACAGTGGAAGATGCCCCAAGTGCTTGGTCCCCTGAACCCACATGGGAGACCTGCGAGAACTTCTTGACTTCAGTCTGACATCAGACAGTCTTGACATCAGACATCAGCCTGGCCCAGTCCTGACCATTGCAGCCATTTGAGGAGTGAACCAGCGGATAGAAGATCTCGCTCTCACTCTCTCACACTTGCTCTCCATTTCCCACTCTCGCTACAATTCTGACTTTCAAATAAGTAAATAAATCTTTTAAAAAATAAAAGGAACTCACATCCCATGTCAGAGTGCCTGGGTTTGCCTGCTGGCTCCAATTCCTGACTCCAGCTTCCTGGTAGCACAAACCCTAGTAGGCAGCAGGTTCAAGAAGTTGTGTGTCCCTGCCACCCATGTGGGCGACCTGAATGGAGTCCCTGACTTTCCGCTTCAGCCCTGCTCAGCCCTGGCCATGGTTGGCATTGGGGAGTGAATCAGTAGATGAGAGTTCTCTTTTCTTTTTATGTCTCTCAAATAAATAAGTAAGCAATCGGCAGGTGTTGGATGAGTACTCAGAGATTTCAATGAAAAATGTTAAAGGCCAGCGGTGAGTGAGGAGGTGCAGGGAGCAGGAAAGAGTGAAGCGGTAGCAGCTCCGTGTTTTCTGAGGACCTAGGATGGTGTTTCTAGGACCAGGGTGTCTGTGGCTTTGGGTGGACATGAAGGGGATGCTTCATTGAGGGGAACTATTGGGGTGCTAGCCCTAAAGTACCTGGTTCTCCACATGACAGTACAAGTGAATGCTTTCTTGTCCTCGCCTCTGCTTCTTGAAATTGATGTTTAAAAAAATTGCAGTTTCCAAGCCAGTGAGGAGGATCTCCAGTGGTTATTTTAAGTTGCCAAGCTGCAGTTAGAAACGCCGAGGTTGGCACTAACGTTTATTTATCGATGAACCTTCCAGTGCCGACCTATAAAAAGCTTCCCGAGAATGTGCAGCCCAGGTTCCTGGAAGACGAAGGCCTCTACATCGGGGCAAGACCGGAGGTAGCCCGCACCACTCGGAACATCATGGAGAACAGGCTGCTGGTGCAGGAGCCGGTAAGCATGGGCCCTGCTCCCGTGGGCCTGGGCGTGCTCCAGCAAAGGACCCTCCTCCCCACCAGCCCAGCATGGCCTCGTGGCTCACTGCCTTGGAAGTCATCTACAGCAAGGGCTCCCTTTCCGCCAAGTGATCCTCGAACAACACAACCTCTCAACTGCTCAAAGCCCGTCTCCTGCCAGCTGATGCCAGCCTTCTGCTTGTTTGTGTTGGCAACTTGTCCCAAGTCACAGAACAGTTTGAGTGTTTGCCTGTTTGATTTTGTGTGCGCTTTTTACGATTTTGAAAGATGTTTAAGTGACATAATATTTATACATATTTTCGGGTACAGTATAACTCAATACTTGTGTATAACTGTACTGATTAAATCCAGCTTATTAGATTTCTTTCTCCTTAAGCACCATTTCTATGTGTGGAGAACCTCTGGGTATTTTGAACTCTATTAGAGGCTGCCGTAGGCAATGGTTACTCTACTGTGCTATAGAACACGAGACTAATCCCTTCCAACCCAATTTGCCCCAGTCCCTTCTCTACTCCTCCCTTCCCCTGCTTCTACTCCACTCTCCTGTGAGATCAATGTTTTCAGCTTTCAGAAACGAGAGCGTGCAATATTTGTCTTTTGCAGAATATTTTCACAGTCCATGCATAGAATGTTCCCAATTTGAAGTTTCTCTTCTATGCTTTTCCTCCTTAAATCTTTAAGGAATACACAGTAAATGATTTCTTAAGCATTCATTTAAACTTTTTCTTAAAATTTGGGAGAATCAAGGACTGCATCTTAAAGCACTTATGGGGCATGTTAGGGTATACTTCATTGCTAAAGGAAACAGAGACTTTTAAAGTTCTGTTGGGACGGGGCGGAGGTGAGTGGAATGTGGATGCGATGTTTCCCAGCAAATGGGGTTTGCTCATAAGCCATTTTCTGTCCAGTTAAGAAAAGCTGTGGCCTTCCCTCTGCTTAATCCACAGGGGAGAGGATGGTTTGGAGACGATGGCAGGATCCTGGCACTGCCAAGCCCCATCAAGCCATTTCCTTCAAGGCCACCGGTGCTACCCCGGGGGCAGAGCACAGCAGCAGAACTGGAAACACTGTATAAAAAGGTAGGCATTCTTAAATGTGAAATTGAAAGTGGTTTGTGTTTTTCACGGCTTGGGGGGTGAATTTGTATCCTTTTCCCTTGATTTTCTTTTAATGATTCACTGTCTGACACATACAGAACAAACAGCCGGTATCTTTTTTTTTAAAGACATTTATTTGAAAGAGTTACAAATAGAAGGGAGGAGAGAGAGAGAGAGAGAGAGAGAGAGGGAGGGAAGGAGGGAGGGAGGGAGGGAGAAAGAGAGGGAGGGAGGGAGAGAGAGACAGAGAGAAGAGGGGAGGGGAGGGGGGGAGGGGAGGGGAGGGGAGAGGAGAGGAGAGGAGAGAACACAGGAGAGAGAGAGAGAACACTTGCATCCACTGGTACATTCCCCGAATGGAGAGGAGAGGAGAGGAGAGGACAGGAGAGGAGAGGAGACAGGAAAGGAGAGGAGAGGAGAGGACACAGGAGAGAGAGAGAGAGAGAGAGAGCATTTGCATCCACTGGTACATTCCCCGAATGGCCTCAACAACTAGGTTGGGCCAGGCTGAAGCCAGGAGCCTCTTCCAGGTTTCCCTCTGGGGCCATCTTCCACTGCTTTTCCCAGGCACAACACAGAAAGCTGGGTCAGAACTGAAGCAGCTGACACTCTAACCAGCGCCCATACGAGGCATCCCAGGCAATGGCTTTGCCTGCTACACCACAGTGCCATCCTCAGCAGGTGTCTTCTAGAGAGTGGGTCTAATCTGCTCACCTAACCCTTTCCTGAATGAGGACTGCATTTGCTAGGCAGGCACGGCTCTGACGGCGTCCTACTTGCATCTGCAGGGAGCTTCCGCCGCCTCTTCTCTCACCCTTCTCTCTTCCCTTCTGTCGTCTCACACGTGCTGCGGGACTGTTTCTCGTGTGTTGTCTCTTGATGACAGAACTAGGGATCTGCTATCCTTGCAAATCCTTCCCAGTGGATTTCCCTAAGCCCTGGCACCAGGTTGCCTGACTTGAGTCCTCCCTTTCAGCACTCCTTGGTGAACTTAGCTCCCCCGCCCCCCGCCTGAAATTCCTCTTCTGTGTAGTGGGCATAAAATAGTGTCCACCTCCTAGGATTTGCTGTGCAGATGGAACGGGATGATGGATATACATGCATGAAACAGCTCAGGTGCTGGCCAGTGGTAAGTAGACTGAGTTTTGGCCCCCATGGTTAATTATATTGCTCTTGAATTCTGGAACTGCCTGCTTCAGAAACCTGTGTCATTTAATTGTGTGACATTTCGATGCTGACAAACTAAAACCGAGGGAGGAGTATGCTGGTCCTGCTGTGAAGTGGGACCAGGAGCAGAGGAGACCCTGGCTCAAGTGAGAGAACGTTAGTGGTGTCATGTTGTCCTAACTGGTGGATGCTTTGCCCCTCTCTGGACCCTTTCCCTTCACTGATAATTAGAAGGATAATTGTCTTCTCTAGCTGAAAGGGTCATTGTGAGTGCCAAGGTGATCCACACGTGTGTCCTTCATGTACGTTGTAAATTTCTATAAAATATTGTTATTACAGACAAGTATTAATGAATGTCACTGGGTACAGAAATGTGATCCTGGACGTAGACAAACAGAAACATAAGTCCCAGCTGATGGAGAATGAATCACTTGTTTGTTTACATGACAAAGATACATGATATAATTAATGATCAAGACAGCTTCAGCTTATGCATATATCAAATAAGCTATCAGTCCATCTCTTCATCCATCTGTGCATTTCAGCATGAAACCCTGGCATAATGAAGCACTCAGTTGTGGGTTAAAATTAGAAAAAAGAAGCAGCATGATTAATACAGAGGGAAGCAGATGAGGGAGTCAATTAATCTCACCTGTCTTTAGAAATTCCATTGGGTTTCACAATTTTAGGATTCAAAGAAGGCAAGGAGGCAGTTAAAGTAGAAAAGGCTTTATTTTAGGGGGGACAGAATGGAGAGGGATAGAGAGAGTGGGGATTGAATCTGCCTGGACAGAGTGGGGTTTTGAAGCAATGTTTCATTCCCTTTGAAGAGCAGGCATTGCTGGGGGAGGTGCCGAGCATCACGTGGACCCTGTAAGGTGGGTAGGGATGTGCAGAAAGGCTCCTTGGTGAAGCTTACAATGCATCATCACAGCAGTTTAGAATGTCCCCAGGTGCAGGGCTTGCTCCCGAGTAATCAACATTCCATCAGCCATTACATTAGCTACCCACGCCCAGTTTTTCAGGCCTGGGGGTCAGGCCCAGTAGCCTAATGGGTTCTATCAGACCTCAGTGGCCTAAAAGGTGCTAACATTCCCAGCTAACATGGAAATGCTCTCAAGTCATGAGAGGATGAGATCTCAGCTGCACTAAGAATGCCACTTGGACCCAAGCCCATGCGGTTTCCTGTTCATCTCTGCATTATGTTTACCATCTAGACACAAGCTGAGCAGCCAGAACTGCCTGGGGTAAGTTTATATCGTAGAGTGTCAAGGAGACCAAAGGGCTGGGATCTGCTAGACTAAGCTAAGACGGCACAGCCAGAGGCCACTGCCAGCCTTGCTCAATGTAGAACTTGGACCTTGCGTTCCAGCCAGCTCTCCAATAGACCCATTCCTGCTCCTCCCCGGGAAGCAGCCAGTAGGGATGGAGAGTGAGGAGGAAAAAAGAGGCCTGCCTTCAAGGACTCCCGAGAGGGGAGAGATCCCTTCTTCTGGGCAGAAATGGGAAGTAGAACAAGCATGCAGTGCCACAGAATGTTGTCAGACAGCATCACAGAGCCAAAGAAGTTAGAGGTCAGAGAAGTCCAAGAGGATGAAGCCTCCCCAGGAAATCTCTGAGAGGCCCAGGTTTTGAACTTGGCAAAGCAGGAAGCATGTCTTAGAGTGCTAAGGAAGAAGCTCTGGAGTTTAAGTTAGATGAGATTCTATACTTCTTTGTTTTTCCATAACAAGTTATCTTCTAAGTTTCTTGTTGGCTTCATGCTTCAGTCTTATTTTATGTGGTTATGCAACCTTCCACTGATTGAAAACACAAAGCATTTCTTTCAAAATTAATACTTTTATAATTTTCCATATTTGTCTAACCCATTCTCTTTTTTCCAGGAAAACTTTAAGGAATATAAACTTCATGCATTTCATAAATACAACTTTCGGAACATAGTGATTCTTCCCACCCTACCCGCCCTCCCACCTACACCCCCACCCCTCTTCCTTCTCCCTCTCCTAATCATTTTTAACTAAGATCTACTTTCAGTTAACTTTGCATACATATGACTAACTCTACACTAAGTAAAGAGTGCAACAACTAGTATGAAAAAAAACCTGTTCCTCAACAGTTGAGACAAGGGCTGTTCAAAGTCACTGTATCTCAAAGCGTCAATTAACTTCTATAGATCAACTTTTACGTGTACTATTAGTATCACAGATCAGGAAGAATATACAGTGCTTGTCCTTTGGGGACTGGCTTATTTCACTAAGTATGATGTTTTCCAGTTTCATCTATTTTGTTGTAAATGACAGGACCTCACTATTTTTTTTTACTGCTGTGTAGTATTCCTTGGTATACATATCCCATAATTTCTTTATCCAGTCTTCAGTTGATGGACATTTGTGATAATTCCATATCTTAGCTATCCTGAATTGAGCTGCAATAAATATGGAGGGTACAGAGAACTCATTCATATGCTGATTTCATTTTCCTTGGGTAAATTTCCAAGAGTGGGATGGCTGGACCACATGGTAGGTCTATATTCAGATTTTTGAGGTATCTTCATACCATCTTCCACAGTGGCTGTATCAGTTTACATTGCCATCAACAGTGGTTTAGGGTACAATTTTCCCCACATTCTCACCAGCATTTGTTGTTTGTTGATTTCCATATGAAAGCCATTCTTTTTCTTTCTTTCTTTCTTTTTTTTTTTTTATTTGACAAATAGAGTTAGACAGTGAGATAGAGAGACAGAGAGAAAAGTCTTCCTTCTGTTAGTTCCTCTTCAAACAGCCGCTATGGCTGGAGCTACACCAATCTGAAGCCAGGAGCCAGGTGCTTTCTCCTGGTCTCCCATGGGGGTGCAGGGGCCCAAGCGCTTGGGCCATTCTCCACTGCCGCAGTCCACAGCAGAGAGCTGGACTGGAAAAGGAGCAGCTGGGACTAGAACTGGTGTCCATATGGGATGCCGGCACCACATTGAGCCACAGTGCCAGCCCCATGAAAGCCATTCTAACAGGACTGAAGTGAAATTGCATTATGGTTTTGATTTGCATTTCCCTGATGGCTAGTGATCCTGAGCATTTTTTCATGTGTCTGTTGACCATTTGGATTTCCTCTTTTGAAAGATGCCTGTTCAACTCCTTTGCCTGTCTCTTAACTGGGTTGTTTTGTTGTATTGAGTTTCTTGATTTCTTTATGTTTTCTGGTTATTAATCCTTTATCAGTTTCATATCTGCAAATAATTTCTCCCATTCTGTCAGTTGCCTTTTTACTTCCTGAGTGTTTCTTTTGCAGGGCAGAAGCTTCTCAATTTGATGTAATCCCATTTGTCAATTTTGGCTTTGATTGCCTGTGCCTCTGGAGTCTTTTTCCAAGAAGTCTTTGCCTATGCCAATATCTTGCAGAGTTTCTCCCCCAGTGTTCTCTAACAATTTGATGGTATCAGGTCATAGATTTATGTCTTTGATCCATTTTGAGTGGATTTTTGTGTAAGGTAGGAGTCTTACTTCATACTTCTGCATGTGGAGATCCAGTTTTCCCAGCACCAGTTGTTGAAGAGAATATCCTTGCTCCAGGGATTGATTTTAGTTCCTTTGTCAAAAATAAGTTGGTTATAGATGTATGGGTTGATTTATGGAGTTTCTATTCTGTCCCATTGATCTATCCATCTGTATTTGTACCACTACCAGGCTGTTTTATGATTGCCCTGTAATATGTCTTGAAATATGGCTTTGTTTTTGTTCTATAAGATTGTTTCAGGGATCTCTTGTGCTTCCATATGAATCTCAGCATCATTTTTCTAGATCTGAGAAGAATGTCCTTGGTATTTTTATTATTATCACATTGAATCTGTAAATTGCTTTCGGTAGTATGGGCATTATGATGATATTGATTCTTCTAATCCATGAACATGGAAGATTTTTCCACTCTTTTGTGTCTTCTATTTCTTTCATTAATATTCTATAATTCTCTTAATAGAGAATTTTGACATTTTTGGTTAAATTTATTCCAAGGTATTTGATTTTTTTTGTAGCTATTGTGAATAGGATTGATCACAGAAGTTCTTTCTCAGCCTTGGCAATGTCTGAGTATACAAAAGCTATTCTGTCTTGATTTTATATCCTGCCACTTTACCAAACTCTTCTAGGAGTTCCAACAGTGTCTTAGTCTTTTGGATCTCCTATATATATAATCATGTCATCTGCAAATAGGGATAATTTGACTTCCTTTGTTTGTATCCCTTTGATTTCTTTTTCCAGCCTAGTGGCTCTGGCTAAAACTTTGAGGACTATATTGAATAGCACTGGTGAAAGTAGGCATCTCTGCCTAGTTCTGGATCTCAGTGGAAATGCTTTCAGCTTTTATCCATTCAGTAGGACACTGGCGTTGGGTTTGTCATAGATTTCCTTGAATGTGGTGATAAATGTCCCTTCTGTACCCAATTTGCTTAAAGTTTTCATCATGAAAGTGTGTTGTATTTTATCAGATGCTTTCTCTGTGTCTATTGATGTAATCATGTGATTTTTGTTCTTCAGTTTAATGTCATGTATCACATTGATTGATTTGCAAATGTTGAACCATCCCTGCATACCAGGTATAAATCCCACTTGGTCTGGGTGAATGATCTTTCTGATGTGGTGTTGGATTTGGCTGGCCAGTATTTTGTTGAGGATTTTTGCATCAATATTCATCAGGGAAATTTGTCTGCAGTTCTTTTTCAGGTTATATCTTTTTCAGGTTTAGGAATTAAAGTGATGCTGGCTTCATAGAAAGAGCCTGGGAGTATTCCCTCCCTTGCATTGGTTTTGAATAGCTTGATAAGAATTGAAGTTAGTTCTATTTTAAATGTTTGGTAGAATTCAGCAGTGAAGCCATCTGGTCCTGGGCTTTTCTTTGTTGGGAGGGTCTTTATTACTGATTTAACCTCCATCTTGGTTATTGGTCTCTTTAGGTTTTCTGTGTCTTATTGACTCAATTTTGGTAGATTATGTGTGTCCAGGAATCTATTCATTTCTTCTGGATTCTCGAATTTATTGGCATATAGCTGTTGTAGTAATTCCTGATCATTCCTTTTATTTCTGCGGTATCCATTATTATATCTCATTTTTCAGCTCTGATTTTATTGATTTGGGTTTTCTTCCTCTTTTTTGTGCCTAGTTGGGCAAAAGCTGTATCAATTTTGTTTATTTTTTTCTGAAAATTAGCTATTCATTTCACTGAACTTTTGTATTTTTTGTGTCAATTTTGTTATTCTATTTTAATTATTTCTTTCCTCTTACTTTTGGGTTCAGTTTTTTTTTCTACGTATTTGAGATGCATTGATAACTCATTGATTTGATGCTTTTCCAATCTCTTAACATAGGCACCAATTGCTATAAAGTTCCCCCTTAACACTGCTTTTGCTGTATCCCATAAGTTTTTATATTTTGTATTGTCATCATCATTCATCTCCAAGAATTTTTTTATTTCCCTTTGGATTTCTTCTTTGACCCACTGTTCCTTCAGTAGTATGTTGTTTGGTGTCTGTGTTTTCATATTTTCTAGAGATCTTAAGTTGTTGATTTCCAGCTTCATTCCATTGTTGTCAGAGAAGATGCATGATATGACTTCAATTTTTTACTTTGCTGAGATTTGCTTTATGGCCTAGCATATGGTCTATGCTAGAGAAAGTTGTATGCACTGATGAAAAGAATGTGTATTCTTCAAATCTGGGATGAAAGGTTCTACAGACATCAGTTAGGTCCATTTGTTCCTTAGTGTATATTAGCTATATTGTTTCTTTGTTCATTTTCTGTGTAGTTGATCTTTCTGTTGATGAAAGTGGGAAGTCATGGCCGGCGCCGTGGCTCAACAGGCTAATCCTCCACCTTGCTGTGCCGGCACACCGGGTTCTAGTCCCGGTTGGGGCGCCGGATTCTGTCCCAGTTGCCCCTCTTCCAGGACAGCCCTCTGCTGTGACCCGGGAGTGCAGTGGAGGATGGCCCAAGTGCTTGGGCCCTGCACCCCATGGGAGACCAGGAAAAGCACCTGGCACCTGGCTCCTGCCATCGGATAAGTGCAGTGCTCTGGTCGCAGCGCGGCGGCCATTGGAGGGTGAACCAATGGCAAAGGAAAACCTTTCTCTCTGTCTCTCTCTCACTGTCCACTCTGCCTGTCAAAAATTAAAAAAAAAGGCCGGCGCCGTGGCTCAACAGGCTAATCCTCCGCCTTGCGGTGCCGGCACACCGGGTTCTAGTCCCGGTCGGGGCGCCGGATTCTGTCCCGGTTGCCCCTCTTCCAGGCCAGCCCTCTGCTGTGGCCCGGGAGTGCAGTGGAGGATGGCCCAGGTGCTTGGGCCCTGCACCCCATGGAGAGACCAGGAAAAGCACTTGGCTCCTGGCTCCTGCCATCGGACGAGCGCGGTGTGCCGGCCGCAGCGCGCCGTCTGCGGCGGCCATTGGAGGGTGAACCAACGGCAAAAGGAAGACCTTTCTCTCTGTCTCTCTCTCTCACTGTCCACTCTGCCTGTCAAAAAAAAAAAAATTAAAAAAAAAAGAAAGTGGGAAGTCATTAGTATGGTATTAGAGTCTATGTCTCCCTTTAGGTCCATGAACATTTGTTTTAAATAGCCAGGGCCCTTGGCATTGGCTACATACACATTTATTATAGTCATAACATCTGTTGACTTTAAATGACCCTAATCATTACAGAATGCCATTCTTTGTCTCTTTTGACAGTTTTTGTATTAAAGTCTATTTTGTCTGATATCAGCATGGTATGCCTGCTTGTTTTTGCTTTCCATTAGTATGGAATTTTTCTGTCCTTTCACTTTCAGTCTCTGTATATCTTTGTTGGTGAGATGTGTTTCTTGAAGGCAACAAATAGTTTGGTCTTGTTTTTTAGTCCATTAGCCAGCCTGTATCTTTTAATTGGCGCGTTTAGGTCATTTACATTCAAGGTAACTATTGACAAATAACTACTCAGCCTTGTTGTTTGCTTTGGATTCCCTTTGTAGTTTTATTAGATTTACTGCCTTCACATTCTTTCATCATGATGGCTATCTTTCTATGCTTCTTAAGGATGTGTAGCACATCCTTAAGCATTTTTTGTAAGGCTGGATGAGTGGTGAAAAAATTCTTTCAATTTCTGTTTATTATGGAAGGCCTTTATTTTGCTTTCATTCATAAATGAGAGCTTTGCAAGGTACAGTATTCTGGGTTGAAAGTTTTTGTTTTTTCTTCTAAGACTTGGACTATGTCTCTCCATTTTCTCCTAGCCTGTAAGGTTTCTGATGGGAAATCAGCTATGAGTCTAATTGGAAATCCTCTAAAGGTAATCTGGCATTCTGATGATGCAAATTTTAGAATATTTTCTTTATGTTTTACTGTTGAAAGTTTGACTACAATCTGTTATGGTGAAGATCTCTTCTGGTCATGTCTATTAGAAGTTCTATGTGCTTCCTGTACTTGGATATTCCTTTCTTTCTCTAAATTAGGGAAGTTTTCATTTATTATTTCACTGAATAGGTCTTCTTTTTAAAAGATTTTATTTATTATTTATCTGAGAGGTAGAGTGACAGAGAGAGGGAGAGACAGAAAAGTCTTCCATCTCTAGTTCACTCTCCAAATGGCCACAGTGGCCAGAGCTGGGCCAACCCAAAGCCAGGAGCCTCTTCTGGGTCTCCCATGGAGGTGCAGGGGCCCAAGAACTTGGGCCATCTCTGCTTTCCCAGGCCAAGCAGAGAGCTGGATCAGCAGAGGAGCAGCTGGGACGCACATGGGATGCTGGTGCCGAAGGTTGAAGCTTAGCCTACTACAGCTAAGCGCCAGCAACTGAATAGGTCTTCTAATATTTCTCTTTTCATACCTTCAGGAAATCTTAACTCCCATATGTTGGGTTGTTTGATAGTATCCTGTAAATCTCAAAGATTATTCTTAGTTTTTCTAATTTCTTTTTTTTTTGTCTGACATATTTCCAAAGATTTGTCTTCTAGCTCATATATTCTTTCTTCTGCTTCACCAAGTCTGTTGTTACGGCTTTACACTTTATTTTTTATTTGACATATCAAATTCTTAATTTCTAATATTTCAGTTTGATTTCTCTTCAAAATCTATCTCATGGAAAAAATTTTTCATTCATGTCATGTATGTATATCTCCGACTCATGAACTGGCTTCTCACTGTTTCTGAGTAATCCTATGATCATTTTTTCAAATTCCTTTTCAAGAATTTCATCAATCTCTTCATCTTCACATTCTATTTTTTTTAATATTTATTTAATTTATTTAAAAGAGTTACAGAGAGAAGTAGAGACAGAGATAGAAGTCTTCATCCGCTGGTTCACTCCCCAGCAATGGCCAGAGCTTCTTCCAGGTCTCCCACATGGGTGCAGGGGCCTGAGGACTTGGGCCATGTTCTACTGCTTTCCCAGGCTGACACAGAGGTGGATCAGAAGAAGAGCAGCTAGGACTAGAACTGGCACTCATATGGGATGCCAGCGCTTCAGGCCAGGGCTTTAACCTGCTGTGCCACAACACCAGCCCCTTGTCTTCACATTCTAATATTGAAGTGTTTTGTCCCTTTAGGGGAGCCATGTTGTTTTCCTTATCCTTGTTTCTTGAATTTCTGGTTTATTTTTAGGCATTTGTGGAAAGGTTTGTTGGTTTTCTCCTCTGATGGATTTTATCTGTGAACTGTGCCTCTCTGGCTTACTGGAGTGTCTGCTCTTTCAGTGAATACCCAGAGATACACACTGGGTGTGGCCAGGGAGTTCTGGTCAGTGCTCCAAGGTGTAGCGAGCACCCAGGGTGACACCCAAGTTGAGAGTGGTAGATCTCCTATATTGTCAGCAGGGGAGAGGATATGATCATATCTGTTGGCATAATCACATCCTTACCTCCTTTCTTTCAAGGTGATCAATGCCAGGGATTAGCTCACAGTGTGTACAATCCACAACTACACTGGCAGATGAACCACACAAAGGATCTGTGTGGTCTTCAGTGTACACAAGGAACTCTCTGCAATGACTCACCCCAGGCAGTCAAAGCTCTGAGCCTCTGACACCATACACGGTGATTTCCCAAAGAGCCAGCTACACCCAGTGCCCTATCATGAAGTTACAGGATTTCCACTGTTACAATGCACAAGGCTCCCACAGTCATGTGGTACAGAGGATCTGCTCAGTCCCAGGAGCTTGCACTGTCCACAGAGAGAGCAGAGATGTTCCCAGGGCCAGCTGCCTGTGTGTGCTCTGCCTTGGCAGTTTGAGCCCTGGAGCCTGGGATATGTTGAGAGGGTGGAGGCACCTCATAGTCCTACGTGGATGCCCAGCCCCCTCACAACCCTCCCTGCCAGACTCAAACTCAGTGGGAAATGCAGATTTTCCCCTCTGATAAAATCCCCAGTCACATACATGCACAAGAGCTCTGCAGCCTCTACTGGTATCAAAATGATGTCTCCTCCCCACCAGCTGTCAAGGGCCCTTCTGGGAGGATGGGGAGAAAGAAACATGCCCCTCTTTCACTGGATTAATGGGTACTCTGCCCCCGGCTACAGCTCTGGGCCAGACTCAGTGTGGTCCGCAAGGCTCTCCCTCCGGCAATACCACCAGTGGCATGGGCTGCCATAGTCTGTTCTCTTCTCACTCTCCAGAGCTGGCGTCTCCTCCAGCCCCCAGCTGCAGGAGTCCTGTGTGGTTTCCCCACTCGTTGCTGCGCACCCACACCTCCCACACTGCTCCATGGCGTCCCTCTTCTTCTGTAGAATTTCCAATGCAAACTTCTCTCTAACTCCTCCTTGAAAGTGCACTTTCTTTCCTTCTGCTCTTATCCCCTGCAGCACATCTTTTCCTGTTCAGCCGTCTTGGGGTCTCCCCTTCTAGGCTTCTGTGCCTCCCTCTGCACATCCTACATGTTATCCATTCAGATTCCAGGGCTATCTTCCTCTCTAAGTGGATGGCTGCTTGAAGATGCTGTAGGCATCCATTAATCTTTATTTAATAAATACATGTGAAGTGCTTTAGACGGATGTCTCATGGTCTATAAAACACTAATTGAATCTTTCCTCAGCCTCCCGCCTCTACAGATAGAGATATATAGTGACTTGCGCTAGGTCCCAGAGCAAGTTCAAAGAACCATGGCTGGAGCCGGCACCGTGGCTCAACAGGCTAATCCTCCGCTTTGCAGCGCCGGCACACCGGGTTCTAGTCCCGGTTGGGGCGCCGGATTCTGTCCCGGTTGCCCCTCTTCCAGGCCAGCTCTCTGCTGTGGCCGGGAGTGCAGTGGAGGATGGCCCAAGTGCTTGGACCCTGCACCCCATGGGGAGACCAGGAAAAGCACCTAGCACCTGGCTCCTGCCATCGGACGAGCGCGGTGCGCCGGCCACA
Organism: Sylvilagus floridanus; assembly: GCA_949820135.1. Lineage (NCBI taxonomy): Eukaryota > Metazoa > Chordata > Mammalia > Lagomorpha > Leporidae > Sylvilagus > Sylvilagus floridanus. Next base: position 9,999,054 of record OX463242.1, read on the forward strand.
GCGCGCCATCCGCGGCGGCCATTGGAGGGCGAACCAACGGCAAAAGGAAGACCTTTCTCTCTGTCTCTCTCTCTCACTGTCCACTCTGCCTGTCAAAAAAAAAAAAAGAACCATGGCTGGAATCCAAGACTTCGGTCCCAAATTTAGCATCTTTACATGATACCTTGCACAAGAATTAAACTCAGAGATCATTCAGCATCTTCCACACAATTTATGAAAGATGGCAGCTTCTACCCTGGCTAGTTTTTACAAGTTGCATTTCGCTTCTGAACTTATAAATACTACATGTGTGCTATATAATCATGTAGGACTACTTTTCAGAGAACACAAATCGCTTCCAAAGCTCACCTCTGCCAAAAGGAAGGGTGAGTGATATGTGAAGCCATCAGTCTTGACTACAGTCAAAGACACAAAACCAAAGATGTTTCCTCTCCACGTTTAAACCCCGACCACAGCAGCCAGTGGGGCCGATACAGGATATCTTGAAGATGACATGAAAGAAAAGCCAGGAGAGATTCATAAATTTTACCCAAGTCCTCCAAGAAGTTCCCACTGGAAATGTCCACTCCTGTCTTTTTTTTTTCTTTTTCGACAGGCAGAGTGGACAGTGAGAGAGAAACAGAGAGAAAGGTCTTCCTTTGCCGTTGGTTCACCCTCCAATGGCTGCCGCGGACGGCGCGCTGCGGCCAGTAATCCGATGGCAGGAGCCAGGTTCTAGGTGCTTTTCCTGGTCTCCCATGGGGTGCAGGGCCCAAGCACTTGGACCATCCTCCACTGCACTCCCGGGCCACAGCAGAGGGCTGGCCTGGAAGAGGGGCAACCGGGACAGGATCCGGCGTCCCAGCCGGGACTAGAACCCAGTGTGCCGGCGCCGCAAGGTGGAGGATTAGCCTGTTGAGCCACGGCGCCGGCCGACTCCTGTCTTGTGTATTCGCCCCTCCTCTCTATTACTGTGAACACTTAACTTCCACCCCAGGAAAGCTGGATGCCAGCACGAAACTCATGTAAGGGTTAGTGTCTCCCTACTGTCTGCAAAATAAAAATTTTCCACATGTTTTAAAAGGGAACATATCTGTGATCCAAATCCTCTGGACTAGGATCTATGCTTTTCTCACTAAAGAATTTCAAGATTGGGGCCGGTGCTGAGCACAGCAGGTTAACGCCCTAGCCTGCAGTGCCAGCATCCCATATGGGCACCAGTTCGAGACCCAGCTGCTCCACTTCTGATTCAGCTCTCTGCTATGGCCTGGGAAAGCAGAAGACGATGGCCCAAGGACTTGAGCCCCTGCACCCATGTGGGAGACCCAGAAGAAGCTTCTGGCTTTAGATCAGCATATCTGGCAGTTGCAGCCAATTGGGGAGTGAACCAGCAGATGGAAGACCTCTCCCTCTTTCTCTTTTTCTCTTTCTCTCTCTCTCTTTCTCTTTCTCTTTCTCTCTCTCTCTTTCTCTTTCTCTCTCTTTCTCTTTCTTTCTCTCTCTGCCTCTCCTCTCCGTAACTCTGACTTCCAAATAAATAAATAAATCTTAAAAAAAGAATTTCAAGATCACCAGCTTACAAAACCCAAGATTTCAAGAAACAGCAGAGCCTGCATGAGAAACGTTAGGACTGTGACTTGAGAGACTAATGGACCCTGAAGGGTGTAGGGAAGCAAGACTGATATGGCTTCTTTTCTCAGTCCTGGTCTCTCTCATTTTCCTTTCCAAGTCCCCATCACCTGGAAACAGGGAATCGAGCGTCATCCCCCTGACTTGACCAGAACAGGAGGTGCTCTGTCTCCGACTGCTCTCCTAAAGCAAATTCGAGCATCATCTTCTAGGAAGTGCCTCACCTGTGCTCCACCCCCCCACTCTCTCTCTCTCTGGCAGGCAGTGAAGTATGTCCACCGCAGTCAGCACATGATTGGGTCTGGAGACCCTTCTGGAAATTTCCAAGTGGACATCGACATTTCTGGGTTAATCTTCACTCATCACCCCTGTTTCAGCCGAGAGCACGTTTTGGCAGCCAAGCTGGCCCAGCTCTATGACCAGTACCTAGCAAGACACCAGAGAAACAAGGCGAAATTTCTTACCGATAAGGTACGTGTGATCTCCTCCAGACTTGTTGATGGGATTGGTCATGAGAAGTACAAACACTCGGGGCCACCAAATGGCAAGGGACATGGCCTGATTTTTATGATTCCCATTTTCTTGAAGAGGTGAGAGTTCTCTTGTCAAATAGTCTGTTGGGAGAAAGACAGCTGGGTGCTTGAACACCATTCACAGAATACCTATGTCCAGCAGAAGCAGGTGGCCATGTCAGCTCACTTGCAGTAGGCAGTGGAGTTTCTGTCTCCAAACCTGTCTCCCTCTCTTTGAAAGCTCCACGCTCTAAGAAACGCTGTTCAGACTGGACTCAATCCCGAAAAACCTCAGCAGTCTCTTGAAACAACTCAGAAGACCATCAAGGAGTATAAAGCTGAAATTTGGTGAGTAGCTCATAAATGTACCTATTGGCTTTTTTTCACTCTGTGAGGTGGGTGCCTGTTTACAGTCTATTTTTTCCAGATAGCTTGCTAACTGCACTGAATACATGTGAAATTACACCAAGTGAAGTAATGAGCCACATCTGTCATACCAATACAGCATTTGAAGCCCAGTAATATGAACGAGGATGTGGGGAAGCAGGGCCTCTCCTACACTGCAGCTTCCATCAAAGTTGCGACAGCTGCCACTCTGTAGAGCAGCCATAGCCTAGGAAAGTGGTGCGGGTGCCCAGCTGCCCAGACTCCACGTGCCGCTGCAGATGCGCACGGGAACGTGCAGAGACGTACCAGCGTCACCTGCGGTGGAAAGAACCAGCAGTAACCGGTCTGAAGGAGCACATCTTGACGTAGTCTTCCAGCGGGTCTCTGCACCACAGTGAAACCACAGAATTGCAGCTGCATGTGTCAACATGATAAATCTGGAAAACCATCTAGAGTGGAAACCGTAGGCACGTTCACTGTATCGTGTGCATCACAGAGCCCAGTGTGGACTCCCAAAACAATGCTCGTTTGTTTGGGATACACAAGTGTGGTGCAGAAAGACAAAAAAGACACATGCCTGTTTCTTCCTCCTGGGGGAGAGAGCAGGGGTTGTAATAATGGCAGAGGTCTTCAAAGGTGCCTCGAATACTTAGAAAACAACCTTGAGTAAATGTGGCAAGGTGTCAACCAGGAATAGATACGCTATTTATCATCTGCACTGTTCTGTTTATATTCATCATTCTAAAATGCAAAAATTAAAACCCTGATCATGGCCAAACAGTAAAGAAATGTAGAATGTGGAATGCGAAGATCACCTACCACCCCACCCCTCAGGTGAACAGTTGTTAGGTTTACTCACACACACGTTTCTATGTATGTGTTCACTGTTTAAAGGAATTACGTCTTCTACACCATTCTGCAAGGACACACCTTAGACCATCTCCTCTTACTATACACCTAGGTCTATGTCATTTAAAGAATGGCATGATGTAGATTCATTATATTTTGTATAAGTCCAATTCAAGTATTTGTATTATCCCTACTTTATTGTTGAAGTTGTGCCATAATTAAAATTCTCATGTGCGTATGTCTGTGTACCTATCCGAGTATTACTTCTTGCATTTTTCTTACAATCTAGCCATGAGACATTAGTGAAGCTTGTATATAGTGGTTGTCAGCATATGAAGATATGTTTTAAAAGCATACTGCAGTCTCCTTGGGAGAAAAATTCTTCTTTTAGTATTCCTTGGATAAGTGACCAAAAGCTACCCTGAAAGCAATCATGGTTTTAGAAGAAATTGTGTTCGTTCATCACTATTTGACAAACAGCAGAACTGTGTGCGAGACCACACCTGGCAGACCCATCCAACAGTTTTACTGCCCTTAGAAATGAAAAGCATTTATGACCCAGTTAAAGAGTTCAGAATTTTGTGCCCTCGCTGACTTCTCATTGTTCTAGGCAGGTGAACTGTTGCTGGCTGTCTTATCAGGTGGACACAGCTCCTCAGTACCGTAGGGACCCACTCGTCAGCCACCCTGGGAAGCGCCCCCACCCCCCACGTATCTGCTGAGCCCTAACGGGTGCAGAACACCTCGCCATCCACCTCCTTTCTGTTTTCCAGCCCCTCACACTCCTGCCCCCACAACGCAGACCTCCCTGCAGCCGGGGTTCCCCCCACCACTGCTTTGAAGCTGACGGTGCCCAGAGATGGGGGGACAGACGGCCCCTTCCCCGCACCTCCACAGCGCCCTCTGCTGGCCGCCCTCGTCCTCCAGCCACCTGTCCCCACTGTCCTCTGCCCAGGATTCCTCGCAGGTTGTTTTCTTTTTAACTCTTTAAAAATCTGTGCTTTCTCCCAAGATGACCCTGTGCCTGTGCTGGTTTTCAATATAGTCTCTTCCACACTCCACTCCCAAATCCCCAGTCAAAATTGCCCTTCCCTTCTCCTCCAAGGCTCTGGTTGTAGCTTTTAGAAAAACATTCTATTGTGATTCTCTCTACTTCTTTAGCTCATATGCCAAATTTTTCTTGCTAAGAGTTCTTTTTAACATTTCTGAGAACTTGTTTGGTTAGGTATCATTAAAGGAAGTCGAAAATATATCAGAAACCTTGAAGATGTCCTGTTAACTCAGAAAAATAATTAACATTTTAGCTTTTAAAAGTGAGGCAGGGGGCAGACATTGTGTCGCGGCCAGTGAAGCTGCTGCATGGGATGCCTGCATCCTGTATTGTGGTACCTGGTTCCAGTCCTGGCTCCTCTGCTTCCCGCTAGTGCCAACCCTCTGTGGGGGAGACCCAGATGGAGTTCCTGGCTCCGCATATCAGCCTTGCCCAGTCCTGACCATTGTGAACATTTAGGGAGTGATCTCTGTCTGACTCCCCCTTTTTCATTGTCACTCTGCCTTTCCAAATAAATAAAACTTTAAAAAGTTAAAATGAGACAGATAGCATAAGAGAAGAAGAGAGCACCTGCTAATGACAGAGGGCAGTTGTCAGTCACTTTCTAAATACCGGCAAAGTTCCAGCGCATAATGCCTATTAATTTATGTATTCCTCCCACCCACCCTATAGTCAGCTCTGTTATCATCCACAGCTTACTGACATGGCATAGACATGTGAAGCGGATGGCCCAAGGCCAGCCAGTAAATGAAGGAGCCAGGGTTCCAATCTGGGCAGTCTGAGTCCAAGCCAGGACATTGGCTGGTCTACAAGGAGAATGTGTCATCTTGCATTTCACCACTTTCTTGCTTTCTAAGGACTTCAGAGAGTCCTGAGTCTTGGCTTCCCAAACACCAGCTTGCTGTCTTCTGCCATTTTCCGTTTGCCCAGCTGCAGGTTGAACTGTCAGTGTCCTGGGCCTCCTTGCTTCTCCAAACCTTCTCTATAAAGCAGCCGTGCCAAGCACACCCTCAGGAGCCGGGCTCTCCTCTGGAAGTCAGGCAGGGCTCCTGGGTGCAAGGTTGCCTCCCTGGCGTCTGTGATGCTGTGTTAGGCAAATCTCTCTGGATGTCATCATCATTTGTGTATGTGTCTGTCTCCTGAACTAAACTAACTCTCTGAGGACAGAGACCCCTCCTGTCTCCCAGATACTTCTGAATCCCCCAGAATGACCCACGGTACTTGTTCCAAGGTAAACCATGATCTCACTAGTAACTCATTAATTAATGGCACAAGAGTATTTTGAGGTCTGGATTTGGTTACCATTTGTAAAGAAGGCTTAACATCAGGAGATAAATAATTCCCAAACACAATAAATAATGACAATAAAGATGAAAGCGGGTTCAAATGACACCTCTTGAGTCAAGCCAAAACTTCAGTAATCTAGATAGCCCTGAACAGTCTTCAAGGCATGTGTGAACCAGACTGCTTCTCTGCAGAGTGAACTCATGATGTGTGTTAGTGCAGAAAGATGTCGTGTTCTGTCACTGAGTAGGACAGCAGCCCAGTTCCCTTGTGTTCCATCAGTTAGTCAGTGAGACCTCTCTTTACTGGCCCCTTATTTTACACCATGGAACATTTTGATGAGGCTTTTAGAAGAATTTAGCCAAAGTCAGATGCACATAGAACGAATGAGTTGAAATAAACCTCTCTAAACAGATGGACATCCTGTTGTCTTTGAATTGACAATGGTACTTGGTTTTCTAGTTCTTGTTTACAATCATTATGACTGTCAAACTGAATGTACAATCCCTGTAATGTTATTCCTCTCCAATTTGTAAACAAGCACTTTTGAAATAACTTTAATCTATGCCCGTTGGTTCTGTCTTGTAGGCAAACAAGAAGACTTCGGGATGCTGAACAGGAAAAAGATCGAACATTGCTCAAGACCATCATAAAAGTGTGGAAAGAGATGAAATCCCTTAGAGAATTCCAGAGGTTTACAAATACACCCTTGAAGCTTGTTCTGAGAAAGTAGGCTTTTTTCCAAGGATTGCTTTAACGGGTTCTATCATATATTGAGAAAAATGTGTAAAATATAGATACCTGGTGGGCATTGTGGTAAAGAGGGTTAACTGCCACTGGGGCTGCCTGCCTCTCCTATCAGAGTGGTTTGAGTCCTGGATACTCTGTTTTTCCAATCAGGATGGGGAGGCAAGAAAAGATGGATTAAGTATTTGGGTTCCTGTCACCCCCCTGGGAGTTCCCGGCTCCCCCATCGTGCCTCTTGGCCTGTCCCCAATTATTTGAGGTGTCTGGGGAGTAAACCAGGGGATGGGAGAGGTTTCTCTCGTTCTTTCTTCTAACTCGCTTGCGCTCACTCTTCCTCTTTCTGTCATTCTGCCTTTCTAAAAAATAAATCTTTAAAAAAAAAAAGACAATGTTTAAAAAATGATGATGATGCTGGCAGTCTGGTACAAGTGGGTTAAGCCACCACCTACTACACTGGCATCCCGTCTGAGTGCCTGTTCAAGTCCTGGCTGTTCCATTTCTAGTCCAGCTCCCTGCAAAGGAGCTGAGAAAACAGCAGAGGATGCCCAAATGATTGGCCTCTGTCACCCACATGGGAGACCCAGAGGGAGCTCCTGGCTCCTGGCTTCAGCCTGGCCCAGTCCTGGCCATTGTGGCCATTTGGGGAGTGAACCAGCAGATGGAAGATGTCTCCCTCTCCCCACCCCATAACTCTGCATTTCAAATAAATTTAAATAACAATACCAAATGGGTAGCCATGAACCTGCTCCCCAAGCTAAGAAGTTGACTGTTGCCAGTACTTGGGCAGCACTGTGATCCTCTACCCGAGAACATCCTGCTGCATCCCAGAAGTAACAACCACTGGGATTTTGAGATTATTATTTCTCTGCCTTTAAGTTTTGCCCTATATGTGTAATCCCTAAAAGCAGATAGTTCAATATTACTGTGTTTGCCTTTTGCAGGAGCAAAGGTATTTTGTACTAGTTCTTCAGTGAGTAAACACATGTTTCTTTTCTTCAACACCATGTTTGTAAGTTCCTCTGCTGGGCAGCACGTGGCTATGTGTTTGCTTTGTAGTACTGCGTTCTATGAATGTATCAAGTCAGAAATGTTCACAGTTGTGAAGTATTTCATATTGAACTATTCATTTCATGTTTGTTTATCAGCTATTATCTATATTATAAACTGGTGCTGATATGGCCACAGGCTGGGTTCACAGTCCGGCTCTTCCATTCACCAGCCGTGCGTTCTTGGGCAAATTCTTTGCCTTCTCTGGGCCACGGTCACATCATGGATGACATGCAGGTTACAGTGCCTGCCCCCCAGCATTGTGAGTTAACATCAGCCACAATGTGTGAAGAGGAACTGGCATGAACCCAAGGAAGAGTTTGTGGAGATTATTACTGTTAACTAATTCCAAGCTAATAACCAAGGCATTCTAAATTATCTTAAAAGGGAAAAAGTGGACCAGAAAGCAGACGAAGAAGCATTTGAAGCAGAAATCCAAGCAGAAATCAGTGAACTGCTGGAAGAGCACAGGGAAGAGTATGAACGGAAGATGGAAGAGTACAGAGCTGCACACCAGCAGTGGAAAGCCTGGAAGAGAGCCCAGGTACGTAGGCTGGCCAGGAGGGCTTGAGAGGAGACTGGGCTGTGCGCTGGAGTCCCCTGCCTGCTCTGCTCTGCTCCGTCTCTTTCCCTGCCCCCTTGCTAGGGGATGAAAGTACGACTGGTTGATGCACTTATTGAAAAAGCCACCCAGGGGTAGGCGCTGTAGCATAATGGATAAAGCCGCCATCTGCAGTGCCGGCATCCCATATGGATGCCAGTTCGAGTCCTAGCTGTTCCACTTCTGATCCAGCTTTCTGCTTTGCCCTGGGAAATCAGTAAAAGATGGGTCCCTGCACCCATGTGAGAGACCTGGAAGAAGTTCCTGGCTCCTGGCTTCAGATCAGCCCAGCTCCAGCCATTGCAGCCATCTGGGAAGTGAACTAGTGGATGGAAAATTCCTCCCTCCCACCCCGTTCTCTCTCAGGCCTGGCCTTGGCCTCTCTGTAACTCTGCCTTTAAAATAAATAAATAAATCTTTAAAAAAAAAAAAGCCAGCCAGTAGAGCCCACAGCCAGCTTTGTTCATGGATGGCTTTGAGTAGCCCTCCTTGACTGTGTGGGTGAGCAAACAAGTCTTAACATAGCAGTCTCTGTTTGGAGTATTTCACATGCATTAGCCCACTGAATGCAGGGTACTGAGGCCTCCGGGTTTCCTTTAGAAAATTCTATGACTTTATGCACCTGACCCTGCAAAGTGAATCCCAGGGTGCCTGCAGTGCCCTTTGGCTCTCAAGTCTGACCTTATTACTCTTGCAAGCCAGTGTTAATTATACATGAATAGCTAATATTTTTTAGTCTCTTCTAGGCACCAGGCCCTATGATAAGTGTTTTACAGACATTACTTCACTTCAGAAGCCCCAGAGGAGTTTCCTGTGCTTGTGCCATTTGGTAGATTAAAACCTGAGGCCCAGAGACATCAGGTAGCTTAGTAACCTGCCTGAGAGCACACAGCTCAATGAAGTGGAGCTGAACTCTGCATCCAGGTCTGTCTGGTTCTGAACATTCTGTTCTCACATGGGATTCCTGTTTGACGTCGGGTTGCCTCTTACCCAACAGAGGGCCAGGAAGAAAAAAAAGAAACACGCAACAGAGGAACCTCCTGATGAAGAGACCGAGGAGGCCCCGCCTGAGGAAGACCCTGGAAAGCCCGTCCCTCCAGAGCCCACCGACAGGGCAGTGTTGGAGCAGCAAGTGAGGGAGCGAGCAGCCCAGAGCAGGAGGAGACCTGGGGAGCCCACGCTAGTCCCGGAGCTGAGCCTGGCGGGGAGCGTGACACCCAATGACCAGTGCCCCAGGTGAGCAGACGCTCTGCCCGTAGATGAGGCTGACGCCTGCCCCCCACCCACACACACACACACACATGGGGAATACTTTTATTGAGCTACCCTGGTGTGATCAGGAGAGCTGTTGGCTCTCTCTCAACTTGGATCAGGCTGGGCTGTATGAAATTGGTGGCGCTTCCCACTTTGGGGCATTTCTTGCGGTTCACCTGCTAATGCATCCCGCTGGCCACTTGAGAGCATGCTGTGGAAGGCTGCCTGTGGGAGAAGCATCCCAGCCACAAATCTACACCGACTCATACTTTTTAGGATAAAACTTCCTACCCAGATATAAATCATTACTATCTCTATGGTTTGGATTCATGCTATTCAACAAGAAATATGTTTACTTAGTAATCCACTGCCTTGGAAGCTAATATAAGGCGTGTTTGAAGAAAGTGAAGAGACCACAGTACAGTGATGTTGGGACCCCAGTTCTTAAATTCCTTGTGCCCTTTCCATGGTCTGACAGTGGCTTCTCCATCAGTTCCATATCACATCATTTTATTAAAGTAAGTCGTTCAGGACCTGTGGTTATTTTAGTTAAATGGGGCTGATGTGACTGACAGAGTAGCCTCCAGTGTATCTTGTTCTGTTCAGTGTTCACTTGCCAAATAGCCCGGTGATCCTCCATAAATTCATACTAATCCCACCATGAATGGTCTTCCCTCTGCAGGGTGGAGGTTCTGAGAAGAGAAGACGTGAGGAGGCGCTCTGTGTACTTGAAGGTGCTCTTCAACAACAAGGAGGTGTCCAGAACGGTCAGTCGGCAGCTAGGAGCGGACTTCCGAGTTCACTTTGGACAGATTTTCAATTTGCAGATATTCAACTGGCCAGAGAGCTTAATGCTTCAGGTACACATTTCAATTACATTCACTGTCCCATGACTGTTTTGGTCATTGCCTGTGTGAGATGGTTTTATGTCACCCACTGGCTGTGCAGGTGAATTGATACCTTGGAGAGGAACAGGTCAGCTTCCTTCTTGGTGGCCAGAAAAAAAAGCTACAGAATGACTCTGGCCATGGTGCTGAAGTGTGTGCCTAAGAAAGAGTTGGGGATGGAGGAGGTTTGGAGACAGGGGCATCTCCAGTTCATTCATTAAAGAAATACTTCAATCTCACCTCTACCAGGACCCTCACATAATAGAGCAATAACTGGTTTTGCCCCAGTCAGAGGTAGTTACAATGGGAGTGGAGACACAGGTGCTGGTTAATAAATCTCCCGACCAGCCTAAATCCCACCATCAGCAATATTTATTTATGTGTGTTTTAGATTCCTCGGGATATCCTATCTAAGCACCACAAATGCAGTGGCTTAAAACAACAAATGTTTTATTCACAGTTCTGGATGTCCAGTGTCTAAACCAAGGAACCAGTTGGGCTCTGCTCCCTCCAGAAGCTCCAGAGCAGAATCCCTTCCTCGCCCCTTCCAGCTGCTGCCAGTGCTGGTGGTTCCTTGTTTTCTGGCAGCACAGCTCCAGCCCTGCCTCTCTCTTCACATAGCCTTCCCTGTGTCTCGTCAAGACTCATTGCTTGCTTGATTGATTGCCTGTTCTAAAAGCACTGTCTTTGGGATGTAGGGCCTGCTCTAATTCACTATAATTTCATCTCAGTCCTTAACCAACTTTATCTGCAAAGATCCTATTTCCAAATCAGTTCATGTTCTGAAGTTCTGGGTGCATATCAATTTCTGGAAGACACTACCCACTACATCGTCTTAAGCTTATTTGTCCTTTTGGTGGATCGTCTTGTATGATGGTAACAGACTCCTCCCCTTTGGTTCTAATAGGCTTAGTAACTAGGGCTGCAGCTGCCCTTGATTCCCATCCACCATCCAGCACTGGTCTCACCCATCACTTAGGCAGGAATTTCTCACTCCCATCCATTGCCCTTACCAGAAATGACTAACTGATGATGCCTTTATTCCCCTACTGAGCCTGGATACAGCATCAGAATCCTTCTCACCACATTTCTTCAGGCAGTCACTCCCTATTGACTGTAATTGACACTAAGTCTGCAGGTACCAGATAAGAGTATATTTATCTACTTCTGAACTGAGTGATAAATAGCTGATGCCCTGAGTCCACAGAAATGTCCATCAGGCCACAGGAACCCCCTAAGACCCCCTGGGCCTTGTCCAGATTCATCAACTAAAGGGGTGGCTGAGCAGCCGGCATTTGCACCAGCCATTAACCATTGCTTGGGACACACACACGTGGGACACTCTTGGCTCTGCTCCCAACTCCAGCTTCCTGCTCCATGCACCCTGGCAGGCAGAGGGGATGCTCAAGTACTGGGGTCCCTGCCATGCGCGTGGGATGCTCGGACTGAGGTCAAGACCCTGATTTTGGCCTGGCCCAGCACTGGCTCTTGCACGTATCTGGAGGAAATGAACCACAGGACAGAAGATCTCTGTCTGCCTGTCTCTCTGCATCTGTGCCCTTCAAAAATATATTAAAAAATTTAAAATATTTTCCTTGAAATTTTAGAACTTGGCTTAATCCAGTCACTCATGTAATTCTATAAAATATTACCTAAGGTTTAAAAAAAGTCTAAATATTCTGGAACCTAAAAAGTAAGAGATCATTTTGCTCTTAATATGGGTGAGGGGACAACACTTGTGGTTTTTTTCAAGTGTAGTGTTAGAAATAGGTTTGCATTTGGAGTTTTTGTGGGAAACTAGATTTCGTTAAGCCTGGAAACTCCCTTCTGAATATTATCCATGGAAAATAGTCTCTCCATAAATTTCTACTCCTCCCCCACTCCCGTCCTCACCTCCATTTCACAGGGAGTGACATGAGGTGATTCTATGTGAAGAGGAGAGTGGAGCCTGCCCCACGCTGCAATGGGGCGGTGGGCCAGGGACCTGGGGTGGGCACAGCCAGCCCTCACTAGCCCTGCTCTCCCTGGGCTCCTCACCCAGCTCCGTCCCCTGCTCTGGGGCTGGTGGCCTGGGAACACCCGAGGGGCAAAGCAAGGTCCCTGTGGGCGCTGTTCTGCAGCTCCCTGCGCGTCTGCTGCAGTGACCGTCTCCTCGCCACCCACGGACACGCAGCTCAGCCTGACGCACCGTCCACCGAAGACCAGAGCCCGCCTCAGGTGTGGCGAAGAGGAAGCCTGTGCTGTGCCCACCTAATGGGGAGCAGCCTGCAGGGCACTCTTCCAAAGGCGGTGCCTTCTGTCCAGGAGCGTCTGCGGGCGAGTGGCCCCGAGTCCTTCCCACAGCCGCCCCACCCTTGCAGGGGTCACTTCAAGGTTCAGTAAGACTGGCACTGCACACAGGTGCGTCTCAGTTAAGTCTAACTTGTTAAGTCTAATTATCACAAAGTCCAGGAGTCCCGCGTGTCACCTGCCCCGCATCCACGAGGGGGCGCTGGAGGCCCACCTCTGAGCCACTCCCTCTCTGCTTGTGCACAGTACAAACATTTCAGCATTCTGAGTCTTGCCTCCTAGTTTGAGGTGCTTGGTTAAAACCTCCTCCCCGTCGCGCCCCTGTAGAGGAAAAGCTGGCGTGAGGACAATCAAGGCTAATAAGAACAGACAGAGGGCCAGAGTGCGCAAGGGAGAGCAGTGGACGGTACTGTAGCAGGTGGGAAGCAGAGAGGAGGCTCCACCTTAGACGCCTTAGGGGCAGGAGAGCAGACCCCAGCCCAGCCCCGTGGTCCTCTGCTGAGCAGCAGGAGCTCAGGCCACGAGGGCAGCGCCTGAACGCCACTCTCTTTATGGGAAGCTCTACGTTCCCTGAATTACTTTAGGAGGGAGCACAATCTTCCGTCTTCCACCAGCACACCAATATTTTATTTCACAAATACCCTAAATATAAGCAAAGTCTCCAGTGCTATCAGCTAACTACCTTGAATATTACCTTGTTCTGAATCTTACAATGGAATAATTCTTTACAAGATAACGTGGAAAGGGCAATTTTCTGAAATATGATAAAATGAATTTCTAAACTAAAAGGGAAGTTTTCTCCTATACCTCCATACTATACTCATAGGCAATTAGTTCGAATCTTGTAAATTTTTTCTGAAATATGGCAAGTTAAAGGAGTCCTGGCTTACTTCTTAAACTATCTAAAGAGACTGGATCACTGTTCAAACTGTGTATCACTTGGCATAATTTTATGACTGAGTAGCCACTATAGATGAAATCGGTTTAAGGGATATTGCATTTCATCTCCAGGGCTGTGTTATTGAAAATCTTCCATATAATTGCTAGTTTCGAACTAGAGAAGGTTCAAGATTACTGGCAACTTGAGGAACGTAAGAAAATACTTAAAATGCATGTTTATGCCAGTGGTATCACGTTCTTAGCTTTACAGCCTAATGTATTTCAGAAAAAGTTGTAAGGGTCTCAAAACCATGATGCATCTACTGTTGACCCAACAACCAATTCGTGAGTGTTTGCTACTTGATTGTTAAGGGCCATCTGAGTATCTGGTGCTGAGCTGGGCGTGTGGGGAAGAATTAGAAGCCATGTATAAAAAGGGCTGCACAGGGGCGGTTCTTCCCTCCATGGGGTGTGGGGGGGGGGGGTCTAGTCCAGATAGGAAATGAGAGAGCTACAAAGAAACAGCCTGCATTGGAGTGTGGCTGTCTTTGATTTTGGCATATTTGTAGGGCTCAATCTTCCTGCCAGTCCTAAGATAAGAATGTCACAATCCAAGCAGCAGATAAGGCCAAAAAGGCTGGCACAAAAATCCCAGAGTGACAGGACGGGATCAAGGATCAGGGCTTCACTATAGAACTGAGAAGGAGGAATTAAGTGAGAGCGTTGCGGCCCCAAGCAGTGGGAACAGCACAGCTTGAGGAGAGTCAAAAAAAAAAAAAAAAAGTGGGTCAAAGTTGGCTTTGGAGAAGGGTGAGAGTGATCTTCCCAGCACTGGGGAGTTAGATCAGATCAGAGTCCTCGCAGAAAGATCTGGAAAACCTTGGCTTCCAAAGTTGTTTGCTTAGCCTGTCACAAATTAGATCTAACTTAGAAATGTTAAAAACTTTAATTACCTTCCTCTTTCTCACTCATGTTTGTAATTTTACCCCACGCTCACCTTTTGACCCCCTGAAATTGTCGTGTCCTTACTGTTGAGTGACCTGAGATATTTTAGCATTATTACTTTTCCGTCTGAACCAATCCTGTTGCACTTTGTATTCCTGGCATGTGAACTGAGGTGGGGAAATTCCCTTTTCACCCCAGTGGTGATGGCTTGAGCCTGTCTGCCCCGGGCTTCCCCTGATTTCTCTGGCTTGTCTGTGGAGTAACGCTATCAGCCTGGAGAAAACACGTCTGGAGAAATGTCTCTGTCTAGCTCATTTTTTGGCTTCTGTTAGTCCTTTGTGCACATACATTTTTGCACACATCTCACTTGTCTGCAGTCTGTGTGAGTGACAGTCTGTGCCAAGTGGAGGAACTGGGTGTCTGGGAGCAGGTAGAAAGGGCAGGTGGCGGAGTACAAGGATCGGTGGTCCTGAACAAGGGGAAGCCAGGTGTAGACCTCCAAATCTGTCTGAGAGCTTGGGTAGTTTGGAGCCAGTGGAAATCAGGAAGTCTCTAGGAAACAGCGTTCATTATCATTTTGTGTCTGATGCTATCTCATCCTGTACCCGAGAAAACCACAGAGACAGCTAATCTTCCAAATTAGAGAAATCTGAGCTTCAGAAATGCATAATTCAACCCTATGAAAGTCACCTGGTAGAACAAAGCTAAACCCATGTCTGTTTGATGTTAACTTTTATGTTTGCTTTGCTGTATCCATTGAATCTAATGGTTAAGAACAAAGTCCAAAATTAGCAGACAGATCCCTGCAACCTGACAGATACCCACACCCTAATAGATCCCCATACCCAGATTCCCCTGCACCATGACAGATCCCCAGCACCGTGACAGATCCCTGTACTCTGAGAGATCCCCAATGCCTTAACAGGTCCCTGGCACCAGGTCTTATCTCCCATGCTCTGAGTACTGATGCATCAGGCATCATCGTGTATTGAGTAGTGTTAATAACAACTAGTGCAACAGAAGAGCTATTGAATGATCACAATATGCCAGGCACCATTTTAAACCTTTCTGATGTACACACCCATTTAATCTTCACAGCAATCCTACTGTAGCTGAATTATCCTCCCATCATACAGATGGGAAAACTGACATGTTTGGAAAAGTTAAGTCACTGCCTTGGACCACACAGAGAGCAGCAGAGCCAGGGCATGGACCCAGAACCTGTTCTCTGAACCACCTCACAATGTTGCAGTGACTCTGGTTTGTGCATTCAGCCCACAAGGGCTTACTGACTAAGCATCATGGGAACGGGAAGATCAACTAGACAGGACTCCTGACCTGACAGTTACACTGAGGTGACGTGACAGGAGGACTTGAAGATTAGGATCCAATAGAATGGGAGGAGAGAAAATGAAGACACAAGAGGAGGCTTGGTGGGAAAGGGAAGGAGGGACGTGGAATGGGAGGTTGAAAGGGAAGAGTGGTTTACTTTCGGGTGTGATCATTGGAGCACATTTGTCAGCTATTGGCAGGGCAGCCAGGGCATGAAATATGATGACTCTAGAAATAAGGGAAGTTAGGAGGGTAGGAGGGTCCAGAGTACACAGCATTCTGGGAAGGGGGTCCAGACATGCTGAAGGGATCGCCTTGGAAAGATCTCTTGGTGGAGAGAAGTGAATGCGGGCAGGCCTAGGAAGGTAGTTCTTAGCATTCTGAGTGCAGAAAGGGAGTCTGTGGGCGCAAGAATAGGAAACTTCTAGCTCAGTGCCGAGTGGAGGCGTGGCCACTCACCAGGAGAAGTGACATCCGGGGCAGCCAGGGTGACAGCTGTCACTGTGCTGGCTCCATGCCACCAAGTGCAAGAGAGGAAACTGTCTTTCCAATCCAGAAAACATGGCTTAAAACCATGCAATAGGGGTGGATGTCCTGGAACAGCAGTTTAAGCCACCACTTGGGACACCCACATCCCGTATCGGAGTGCCCAATTGGAGTCCCAGCTGCTCTACTTTTTTTTTTTTTTATTTGACAGGTAGAGTTATAGACAGAGAGAGAGACAGAGAGAAAGGCCTTCCTTCTGTTGGTTCATTCCCCAAATGGCCACTATGGCCAGCGCTGCACCGATCTGAAGCCAGAAGCCAGGTGCTTCTTCCTGGTCTCCCATGTGGGTGCAGGGACCCAAGCACTTGGGCCATCCTCCACTGCCCTCCTGGGCCACAGCAGAGATCTGGACTGGAAGACGAGCAACCGAGACTAGAGTGCGGCGCCCATATGGGATGCCAGCACCACAGGTAGAGGATTAACCAAGTGAGCCTCAGTGCCAGCCCCCAGCTGCTCTACTTTTGATCCAGCTCCCTGCCAATACTCCTGGGAGATAGTGGGAAACGGCCCGAGTACTTGGGTCCCTGCCACCCATGTGAGAGACCAAGATGGAGTTCCAGGATTTCTCACTCTCTCACTCTGCCTTACAAGTAGATGAAAATAAACATTGAAAAACATGTAAGATAATTATTTCAGGATGAAATTATTTTCTGTATTTTAGCTTAATTTCCTTAAATTTCTTAACTTCATCTTATCTTTACAGTTCTAAATCCCATTAGCAGTTAAACTTGCACCAGATTCTTGGGTTACTATTTGCAACATTCCAAATGCAGGAGGAGTAATAATTTTTAAAATGGCCTCAATTTTCAGCAGCTGATCTAATTGCTGTTCTAAATTCACCGCTGCTTTGCTTTATACAACAGGAAAATTTTTGAACATCTGAATGTAAAACAAATTAGATTTCCTGAATCATTTCTTTGTTAACATTGTTTCTTCAAATGCACACTCATTTTTCTCAGAGAAGTGCTTCTCAGTGTTAATTTTGCCCCTAGGGGACATCTGACAATGCCTGGAGATGTTTTTGATGATCATTAACTGGAGGGTTGAGGTCATGCACGCTGTTGAACAGCCTGCAATGTACAAGGCAACTCACCCAACCAAGGACTGCTCAGCCCAAAATGACAGCAGCGGTGAGACTGAGAAGACTGGCTTAGTGAGAAGGCAAAAATTAATTATACAGAAAACCATTAATTAATTAATAATATACAGAAAATAAATAATATACAGAAATTAATAATATACAGAATTGATAATTCTGAATTAATAATATACAGAAATTAATATACAGAAAACCATTTCTAATTGCCTATTTAAAGCCCAGACTGCCCATTTTTCAATTTTTTTTAAACAGCATTTTATTTTAGCATTAAATAGACTTGCTGCTAACATAGAAGAGTAGTATGAAAAGTTTGGGGGAAAATTTGGGATTTTTCTTTTTTGGCCTTGTCAAATGGGATCCATTTTTTCTAACGAAATGAAAAGTAGAGCACTGTCTTCTGAGAGTAGTCCCAGTTCACCATCCCTGGGAGTCCTTGATTTCCTCTTACCTACAGAGTTGGCCCCAAGAGTCCCCGTCATTTCCTCTGACAATCGACAGGAATGAGGGTGCCGTCTGGGAAAAATGAGCTGCCCACTGATGTCCACCAGAGGTGACACTGCCGTGGTCAAGCATGGTGACCAGCACAGAGCACACACTGTTCTCTTAGTAGTAAGTCCATAGGAATGCATGCAGAACTATACAGACTTACAGTTAGAAACTTCATACATTTCATATTTACAGCTTTGGGAACATGGAGATTCTTTCTGCCACACCCACCCTCCCGCCCACACTCCCACCTCTCTTCCTCCTCCCTCTCCTATTCCCACTCTCGTTTTTTACTAAGATCTATTTTCAATGAACTTTATACACATGATTAACTCTTTAAAGAGTTCAACAAATAGTATGAAAAAAATGTTCCTCAATAATCAAGGCCTGTTCAAAGTCATTGATTCTCAAAATGTCAATTTCATTTCCACAGATTGCCTTCTAGGTGCTCTGTTAGTTGCCACAGATCAGGGAGAACATATGATATTTGTTCCTTGGCTTATTTCACTAAGTATGATGCTTTCCAGATTCATCCATTTTTTTGCAAATGACCAGATTTCATGTTTGTTTTTTACCACAGTGTAGTATTCCATGGGATACATATCCAATAATTTCTTTATCCTGTCTTCAGGTGACCTGAACATTTGGGTTGATTGCATGTCCTAGCTATTGCAAATGGAGCTGCAATAAATAAGGGGGCACAGATAACTCTTTCATGAGCTGATTTCATTTCCCTTGGATAAATTCCCAGGAGCTGGGTCATATGGTAGGACTACATTCAGATTTCTGAGGTATCTCCATACTGTCTTCCATAGTGGCTTTACCAGTTTAAATTCCCACCAACATTTGATTAGGGTACCTTTTCCTTCACATCCTTGCTAGCATTTGTTGTTTATCAATCTCTGTATGAGAGCCATTCTAACTGGGGTGAGGTAAAACCCCATTGTGGTTTTGATTTGCATTTTCCTGATGGCTAGCAATCCCAAGCATTTTTTCTTGTGTCTGTTGGCCATTTGGATTTCCTTTTTTGAAAAATGCCTGTTTAACTGGCCCTTTTATTAACTGGGTAGTTTGTTTTGTTGTTTGTTGTTGATTTTCTTGATCTGCTTATATATTCTGGCTATTAATCCTTTATCAGTTGTATAGTTTGCAAATATTTTCTCCCATTCTGTCTGTTGCCTCTTCACCTTGCTGATTGTTTCTGTTGCAGTACAGAAGCTTCTCAATTTGATGTAATCCCATTTTTCATTTTGGCTTTGATTGCCTGTGCCTCTGGGGTCATTTCCAAGAACTCTTTTCCTAAATCAATGTCTTGTAGGGTTTCCCCAATGTTCTCTATGGTATTGGGTAATATATTTAGGTCTTAATCCATTTAGAGTGGATTTTTGTGTAAGGTGTAAGGTAGGGGTCTTCCTTCATACTTCTGCCATATGGAGATCCAGTATTCCCAGCAGTATTTGTTGAAGAGATTGTCCTTATTAGGGATTGATTTTAGCTAATTTCTCAAAGATAAGTTGTTTGTAGATGACTGGATTGATTTCTGGCATTTCTATTATCTTCCATTGGTCTATCCATCTATTTTTGTACCAGTAGCAGGCTGTTTTGATTATAACTGCCATGTAGTATGTCTTGAAATCTGATATTATTGGCCAGCGCTGTGGCTCAATAGGCTAATCCTCTGCCTGCGGTGCTGGCACACCAGGTTCTAGTCCCAGTCGGAGTGCCGGATTCTGTCCCGGTTGCCCCTCTTCCAGGCCAGCTCTCTGCTGTGGCCTGGGAAGGCAGTGGAGGATGGCCCAAGTGCTTGGGCCCTGCACCCGCATGGGAGACCAAGAGAAAGCACCTGGCTCCTGGCTTCGGATCAACGTGATGCGCTGGCCACGGCGGCCATTGAAGGGTGAACCAATGGCAAAGGAAGACCTTTCTCTCTGTCTCTCTCTCTCACTGTCTACTCTGCCTGTCAAAAAAAAAGAAAGAAAAAAAGAAAAGAAATCTGGTATTGTGATGCTTCTGGCTTTGTTTTTGTTGCATAAGATTGCTTTGGCTATCCAGGGTCTCCTGTGTTTCCATACAAATTTCAGCATTGGTTTTTCTTTTTTTTTTTTTTAGAAAACTTTTATTTAATAAATATAAATTTCATAGGCATAGCTTTTGGAATATAGTTGTTCTTCACCTCATACCTGCCCTCCCACCCCCACTCTCATCCCACCTCCTACTTCCTCTCCCATCTCATTCTTCATCAAGATTCATTTTTAATTATCTTTATATACAGAAGATCAACTTAGTATATACTAAGTAAAGATTTTAACAGTTTGCACCCACACAGACACACAAAGTATAACGTACTATTTGAAGAGTAGTTTTACTGTTAATTCTCATAGTACAACACATTAAGGACAGAGATCCTACATGGGGAGTAATTGCACAGTGACTCCTCTTGTTCATTTAACAATTGACACTCTAATTTATGACATCAGTGATCACCCGAAGCTCTTGTCATGATCTGCCAAGGCTATGGAAGCCTCTTGAGTTCACAAACTCTGACCTTATTTAGACAAGGCCATAATCAAAGTGAAAGTTCTCTCTTCCCTTCAGAGAAAGGTACCTCCTTCTTTGATGACCCGTTCCAGCATCATTTTTTCTAGATCTTTTCTAGATTTTTTTCTAGAAGAATATCCTTGGGATTTTGACTGCTATTGCATTGAATCTGTAAATTACTTTCAGTAGTATGGACATTTTGATATTGACTCATCTAATCCATGAACATGGAAGATTTTTCTGTAGCTACTATTTCTTTCTTAAATATTTTGTAATTCACTTTGTAGATATCTTTGACATCCTTGGTTAAATTTATTCCAAGGTATTTGATTTTTTTTTTGTCACTATTGTGAATGGGATTGATTAGAAGTATTTCTAGCCAGGGCATTGTTTGTAAATACAAAGGCTGTTGATTTTTGTGTGTTCATTTTATTTCCTTCTATTTTACCAAACTCTTCTATGAGTTCCAATAGTCTCTTAGTAGAGTCTTCAGGATCCCTAGATATAGAATCAAATTATCTGAAGGTAGAGATAATTTGACTTCCTCCTTCCTAATTTGTACCCCTTTCATTTCTTTTTCTTGCCTAATGGCTCTAGCTAAAACTTCAAGGATTGTATTGAATAGCAGTGGTGAGAGTGTGCATCCTTGTCTGGTTCCAGATCTCACTGGAAATGCTTCCAACTTTTCCCCATTCAACAGGGCACTGGCCATGGGTTTGTCATAAATTTCCTTTATTATGTTGAGGAATATTGCTTCTGTACTCAATTTGCTTAGAGTTTTCATCAAGAACAGGTGTTGTATTAATGCTTTTTCTGCATCCATTGAGATAATTATGTGGTTTTTGTTCAGAAGTTTGTTAATGTGATATATCACATTGATTGATTTGGGAATGTTGAGCCATCCCTGCATACCAGGGATAAATCCCACTTGGTCTGGGTGAATGATCTTTCTGATGTGTTGTTGGATTTGATTGGCTAGTATTTCCTTGAGGATTTTTGTGCCTATGTTCATCAGGGAAATTGGTCTGTAGTTCTCTTTCTCTGTTGTATCTTTTTCAGGTTTAGGATTTAAGGTGATGCTGACTTCCTAGAATCTGGGAGGATTCTATCCCTTTCAATTGTTTTGAATAGCTTAAGAATAATTGGAGTTCTTTAAATGTCTGGTAGAATTCAGCAGTGAAGCCATCTGGTCCTGGGCTTTTCTTTGTTGGGAGAGTATTACTGATTCAATTTCCATTTTGGTTATGGGTCTGTTTAGGTTTTCTATATCTTCATAGCCCAATTTGGTTAGGATATATGTGTCCCAGGAATCTATCCATTTCTTCTAGGTTTCCCTGTAGTAGTTTCTGATGATTCTTTTTAATTTCTGTGGTGTCTGTTACATATGTCCAAAATGACAACCATCCTCTGTCACCTTGTTACAGGGCACTGGTTGCAGGGTGATCAGCCCCTTTTTTTCTCTCTAGTTTTGCAGGTATACTGTCCCCCACAGGGCTCCAAGTTGGATTCCCACCAGGCTCTTCCCACAGTTATATCACCTGTAGCTTGGGCTGCTGCAGACTGGTCTCACCTCACTCCATTGCTAATGCTGAGCTTCTCAGCTGCTGGGGTCCTGAGTTTTGCATGTCCATACCCTCCACATAGGTCCACAGTTACCCTCTCATTCGTAGGAAGTTTCCTCTGCTGTCTTTTCCCTATTTTTCCTTGAGGCTGTACTCTCTCCACTTTTTAAAAGCTGTCTTCTCCAAGACTAGAGCAGTAAGCTCCCTCTCTATTCCACCATCTATTAATGTTGTTGTTCTTTACCTTCTTGCCTTTGGGAATCCAGAAATGTAGATGAAGTATAGTTTATTGTTTAATATTTTTACTGGCCTGCTGATTTAATTAAAATAAGGAATGTACCATGAAATTTCTATAAATGCTCAGTGATTTACTCATTAAAAATAAGTAAGGCATCCTGAAAAGATAGATTTTATGCTTAAATTTAAATAAAATTAATTATGCCATCAAGTTTACTAAAATCAATTCAATGGGATGTCCTATTTGGGAAACAATCATCTTTATGAAAGAGCTTCATGCACTGCAAAGCATGTGCTTGTTGACAACTGTATGCCTATCAGAAGAACATTTATTGAACTCGTCATGAAGGTAAGAGGCTTTTTATCCATCTCAGCTAAGCTTAACTTTTGTCTTCCCCTTGAGCCTTAGGTAATGTTGTTATTTTACAATGAGAGCAAAGCTTTGGAGTCCTGCCAAAGGTCACACAGCTAGTAAGTGGCAAAGCCAGGATTTAGATCTGGAGCTGCTGGCCCACAAGGCTGCCCTTTCCTGGCCACCACGCTGCTGTGGAAGGAGGTGAGGAGTAAAACAAAAAGTGAGAAATTGTGAGCCATTGCACACCCACATCCAAGAATTGAACAGAGAAGAGAACAAGTCCATCTCAGTTTTCATCCAGTGGTTTCTATTAATAGTTGGCATGTGCCCTCCTACCTATGTTGATTCACAGATATCCTAGGCATTCAGGGGAAATCAAATAAAATTCTGATCCTCAGGAACCTCCTTGTCTAGGGAGAGAAACTGACATGGAGTGGACAAGTGCTTCTACAGGGAAGTACAGGATGTGGTGGCACTGTAAGTTGGTGTTGGTGGGTGCCCTGCTAAGTTCAGGCTGCACCATAGACTGGGTAGCTTTACAGGTCATTGAAACCTATTTCTCACCATTCAGGAGGCTGGAAGTCTGAGGTCCGGTTGCCAGCATGGCCCGGTGAGGGTGAGGGCACCTTCTGGGTTTCTGGTTGCTGTCTGTTCTGTTGTGTCCTCACATGGTGGTGAGAGAGCCAGAGAGCTCCACCCTCATAACCTAATAAACTCCCCAAAACCCCTTGTCCTGCTACAGTCACATTGGGGGTTAGGATTTCAACATATGCATTTTGAGGGGCACAGATATTCAGTCCACTGACAACATCCTTGGAAATACTGAGCAACGCAAAGTCTCACATAGGATGAGGTCAGTGGTTTGGTTTTGTTTTACCACCATTGCATGCAAATAAGGTGATGCATTAACCTTTTATTATAGCCATTGCATTTACTGAGTTTCCATTTCTTCTGGTTCTTTCATCCAGGTTTTAAATTCTCTTTTGATCACTCACTATTTCTTATCAATTTGTCTATGCTAATTATAGCTTATGGATCTTGGTTATGACTTTAAAGAACTCTAATCACCTTTCTGATTTTATCTGGCCTATGAAAAAGCTATTGCAAAAAAAAAAAAAAAGAGCTTTGAAGTGAAATAATTGTTAGTTCCAATCCTAGATTTTTTACTTAGCTGCCTGATGATCATGAGCAATTTCTCCCTGTGTTGAGCCTCAAATCCATCATCTAGAATTGCTGGGACAGTTATCTTACTTAATTGTCACCATAAATCATCCTTCACAGGCCCATGGGAGAGATTAAACAAGATAGTACACCCACAGACCCCAGTGAGCTTCATAGGAAGGAGTCTCAATGAAGCAAAATTTTGAAAAATGTTAAACATGTAAGAAAAAGAAAAGGAAATACTTCTCAGACTGGAGCTTTGTGCCATTGGGTCCATAATTTAACAGAACAAATCAAATTCTTCTGTTCAGTAAATTATAACCTCTATATTCTTCAAACTGTGTGTGTTTATAGACCTATTGGCTCTGAAGAGTGTTGAAACAAGCAATAAGTGGCACGTTTCATCCCCATCTGAGTTCTGAACCAATAAGAATATAGAGAAAACGTGAAAATTGGAGGGGTCACTCACAAATAACAGAGGCTTGAGGGAATAGCTGCCCGTGCAGTGGTGTCATACGTTGTGAACTGAGTCAAATAAAACATTACAAAATGTTCTGAGGCTGTCTAGGAGATTGGAAGCTTACCAATAGTTGATGCTATTAAGTAAGTACTGTGGCAAGAGTAATTGAAATCATGCTATCCTGTCTTTTAGAGATACATGCTAAAATATTGATGTTGCAGGACAATGAGGGCGATCTCAGTTCTTGTCTCACATTGAAGGAGAATTTCCATATGGACAGGGACAGTGAGCAAAGCAGGGTACATTGAAAGAGAGACACTTGCTGCCACAGCAGTCAGGAGGTGGACTCCAAGGGAGGAGTTGCCTAGGGAATCTCCAAGTACTCTTAACTCAAAGTGACTCTCTCCGATTGGCTCCTTTCTGAAAAGTGAGTGCAGATTCAACCAATCAGGAGGGAAGAGTAACAACCAATCAGGAGGCAGAGATTAGTAACTATGTCTAGCCTGCTTTCACTTACCCCTCCAGCCATCCCGAGTGAGCCCCCAAATATGTGTGGGAGTTCTGGAGTTGGTGGCACAGCAGCAGTGGCGGGAGGAGTCACTCAGGTCTGCATCTCACTGAGAGATGTGGCGGCTTCTGTTGGATCCTTGAGGAGCAGCGCAGCTCTCATGTTACAGCTCTTTGTGCTGTAACTCCACTGGGTCCACTGAGTGCCGCTGTCTCTGGGTCCTAGCCTCTCCCCTCTGCTGGCTCCATCAACGTGGGCTGTCTTGGTTGCTGCCTTTCTCTGCTGGCTTGATTGAGGTTGAGCTTCAGCAGTCAGGAGGACCTGCCCAAAGGACTGGCTACCCCTAAGTGCTTGGCTGAGACTTTGATGGATTTCTAAAAAGGACATTCCCCATGATTGGTCGATATGTGTGCTAATGAGGCTTACTACATGAACCAATCAGGAACTGACATTGGACTTGCCTGTGTTGCATAGAATTTGCAGAGTTCTCAGGTCTGTTCAGCAGATCCAACACTATCTGAAGATTAGGTTATTTGTGCTCCCTCAGTCTCCTGTCTCCCACTCCCTTAGGGCTCCTGGAGAGTTACATTATGGGTTTTTCTTTCCTGTGTTCTTTCTTTTCTGTGAGTCCCTAGAGTCCCTATCATTAACAGCTGATATTATGTCTAGATTCAAGACGTTAGAGGGGAAGGAAAGTATTGAGAATAGAGGTTAATGGGATTGGCCATGGATTCATGATAGTTTAGTCTGGACAGTGAGTCCACGCATATCATAATTCCTGAATTATGTATGTTTGAAGTTTTCTTCAAATACTTTAATATAAATTTAATACTTTAATATAAATACTTTAAATCAAAAATTACCTCTTTTTTAAGTAGAGTTGAATTACTGGTAAAGTTTATTGGTAGATCTTTTTACTAGTAAAGATTGTGTGTTCTCCTTAATCCTTGGTTGCCCTGGCAGTGGGTCCTTCACCTCATGATGATGGCATTAGAAAGACATCAGGGGACTTGGTCTCAGCTACGGGTGTCCTAACTGGCTCCATCTTGGAAGAAGTCTGAGAAGGAACCAACTGGGGAAGATGTCAACAGCTAACAAATAAAGTGAAGTCTTCAAGGGAAGAATTTGAGAGAATTATTACATAGTAGGTCCAAACATAGCACTCAGGAATGCTTCTGGGTAGGGGGCTTCTACTGATGTTGAGGTTGGTGCAGGTGATATACTGTCTAATGGAATGTCCATGCTGTCTCACACATTCCACTTGACAGCACAGCTGTCTGGACACAACCTCAACCAGGAAAAGCAGAAAGCCCATTCTCTTAGTAACTTGCATGTTGATCTGGAACAAAAACAACCATACTAGCCTCCTACTTTAATGAACTCCCCTACCCCAAAAGTTTAGGCTGGGTGAGAAGACAAGGTGTTGATAACTTGACCACAAACAGAATGTAAGCTGATCTCCATGGTGACCATAGTAGCACAACTCACTTTTTTACTCTGAGATGGCTTTCTGAGCTGGGACAGTGGCCTCCACACACTGACAGTGGGGATTGACTACCTGAAAGTGAGTACATTCTGTGGAGTTTCTGATTGGCTGTTTCTCTTCCTGGTTTTCAGGTCTATGAAACCGTTGGACACAGTAGTGCCACCTTGCTAGCTGAAGTGTTTCTGCCCATTCCTGAGACTACTGTGGTTACTGGAAGGGCTCCTATTGAAGAAGTAGAGTTTAGCAGTAACCAGCATGTGACACTGGACCACGAGGGAGTTGGAAGTGGTATGAAAAGACTTATTCTCAATGATTCACAGTACACTGTCAGATTTGAATATACCTTTTTATTTCACTTCTTAGATTAGCAGCTTATTATAAAATTACCATCAGAAACTTTTTTTTAGAAAATCATTATTTATTATTGTAAGCTTTACAAATACATTTATCTGTGTACCCATAAAGTAGTTTGGCAGTGTGAATTAAGGACATTCAAAATGCTCTTTGATGCCTTAATTTAACTTTAGCAATCTTTCCAAAGAACATTATTTGATATGAGGACAAAGTCTTATTAATAAAAAAATACATCAGTGATATTTATATGGTTGAAAAGGTTATGGTAACTTAAGTAATTGTAATAGGGAAATTATTTATCAGTATTATCACATCTCTTTCTCCAATTCTAATGAGATATGTGATAGACTTTCACTTTATCCTCTATGTCTCTTAACTTTTCTTTAATACATGAGGGTGCTTCAAAAACCTTGTATATGGATGGGCATTGTAACGCAGAGAGCTAGGTCGCCACTTGCAATGCTGGCATCCCATATGGGAGTGAAAGTTCAAGACTTGGCTGCTCTACTTCCCATCCAGATCTCTGCTAACATGCCTGGGAAAGTAGTGGAAGATGGCACAAGTAGTGGAAGATGGCACTCATGAGAGACACAGACAGAGTTCGTGGCTTTGTGCTTACCCAGTCCTAGCAATTGAGGCCATTTGGGGAGTGAACCAGAGGATGGAAGATCACATCTCCTGCCTCTCCCTCCATTTGTCACTCTGCCTTTCAAATAAAGAAAATAAATCTTTTTAAAAAAAACTTTGTATGAAAATTGTATTAAAAAATAGCATTCATTTTAATTCTAAAAAAAATTTGAAGTCTATGCATAGTTTTTTTCATGATGTGCACTTCCATGAACTTTTTGAAGAATCCTCATATTTAATCTTTTTCTTTCTCTAATACATTCTATGTAATTTCTTTAAATTTATCTTCCATGTCATGAATTCACTATTTCTCTATGTGTAATCAACAAAATTCACTGTCTTCTACTTAAAGTTACTGTGGTTTTCAACTCTAGAAATTCTGTTTAGTTCTTTTTCAATGTGTTTAATCATTTCTGAGAGCTGTTTGTCCTTACTTCAGACTCTGAATCATTTATTCACTCATTCATTCATTTTGTTTAAACACTGGCTTGAATTATTTGTTCCACCCCTACCATCCACGCACTCCAAGTTCCTTCTGTCTGTCTTGTTAACATGACAGGCTCACTGCCTCTTTCTAAACAACATCCTGTCAAATCTGGTGTTTCCCTAGGAGTGCCATTCTCCTTTGAAGCTGATGGCAGTAATCAACTCATTCTAATGACCTCAGGGAAAGTGTCCCACAGTGTGGCATGGGCCATTGGAGAAAATGGGATTCCTTTAATTCCTCCATTGTCTCAGCAGAACATTGGATTTCGGAGGTAATACATGGTTTAGCATGAATTCATGAGCAGTGTCAATGTTATCACCCCGGGGGGTGAGGAAGCCTGCAGCATCACATTCTTTGCTTTTATTGTCAGGTGCCTGTGTTTTCAAGAGGTTGTTGTTGTTTGCAAGGTAAAAGTTAAAATATGAAAAGCCTAACAAATACCATGTCTGTCAGTCAGACACAGTGAGATGCACTTGGTTTCATCTTCACAATGACTCTCTGATATAAGCTTTTCCCCTCTGATACACGAGGGAGGCACACAGCACATCCTTGCATATCTCTGGCCTTCGGAAAGGTCTGCTGTTAGTGATGAGTGGACTAGAACTTTCAGGTTACGTGGAATCTCTACTCTCCAATCATCATCCTATTGCTGAGTGTTCAGTCTCTCCTCCAGTCTCATGAAATGGCCTCTGGCCTAGCCAGTGCTCCCTTTCCGTGATGATGCTTATCCAGGGCGTCTGGCTCCTAGAGCCCATGACGTAGAACTTCTCCCATTGTATCTCCAAGACATGTCTGAGGTGATCACCATTCTAGGCCATGGTTGCCTCTTCTCTTAAATAAAAGGATTTTTCCTAATCATCGAGAAAACACTTTACAAGTCACAGGCTATCGTTTTCAACCTGTGGGAAACAGGTGAATCTTATTTTATTCCCTCCATGCACTCTCCATCCATATACCCACTACCCACATCCATTTGATAAAATCATGAGAAGAGCAGCTATTTGGCACAACAGCTAAGTCCCTGCTTAGGATGCCAGTATCCCATATCGGAGGGTTGGATTGAGTTCTGGCAACCACTTCTGATTCAGCTTCCTGCTAATGTGCCTGAGAGGCAACAGAATAGGACTCAAGTTCTTGCTTGAGTACCCATGTAGGAGACCCAGATGGAGTTCCTGGCTTCAGCCTGGCCCACCCCTGGCTGTTGAAGGCATTTAGGGAGTGAACCAATGGATGGAAGATCTCTCTCTCTCTCTCTCTCTCTCTCTCTCTCTTTCAATTAAAACAACACAACAACCATAAGGAGCTGTGGCTCTGCCCTTTCTAGGTCAGGAGTCACTTCTGATGGAGGCTTGGTTGTGCCTTGGAGTGTGAGCATTTTGCACTGATTTCATTTGAGTTTAATGCTAGACACATTTCCTGGAGATTAAAGCTTCTAGGTCCCCAGGAGAGGAGGTAGCGCACAGTGTGCATCATGGGAGATGAGGACTACTGAAGCACCAGCTTGACTTGGCCATGCTCACCACCTCATCTGCCTTTGAATCCCCTTTGCCAAAGCCAATGCTGGAGTTCATTGTGTAAGCAATGCTTTTTTCTCCTGGTTTGTCCTCAGCACAAGTGGGTTCTAGTGGCCTGGGATGCCTTCTCACCAGCCTTCATTGCTGCGGTCCAGGGACTGAGGGGGCATAGGGTCCTGAGCAGAGAATGAGGTGCATCTGTGTCTCTTCAGTTCCCATTTCTTTTCTTGTTCCTACGGCGTGGTAAACAGTAATCAGCAAGTAAAGGAAAGCAGTGAAAGTCCTTCCTTTATAAGATTTTCTCTTAGGGAAGGAAAAAAGCGTGTGTTTCTGATGCAAGTGCTCTGTGTTACAGTCAGTCTCCTGCAGTCAACCTGCTTTTCTTCCAGTGCTTTGAAGAGAGCAGACGCCATCTCGTCGATTGGCACGTCGGGACTGACAGACATGAAGAAGTTGGCCAAGTGGGCAACAGAGTCCAAGCTGGACCCAAATGACCCTAACAATGCCCCTCTGATGCAGCTCATCTCGGTAATGTGCCAGTTACAATGTGGTGAGACAGTCGAGCTGATGGCCAGCCCTTTACCCATTTCCTTTTACACTGTGTTGGTCTATGCAGTCGGCTTAACAGCGTGAAGTGCTGGGTTGAGCAGCAGGAGTAAATTGCGGCTCTGCTGCTTCCCTGTGCTGCCCTCGTGGGTCGGCAGGAGCTGCTCCATGGAAACACCAAGCTGGACACACAACCCTTGGGCAGAAAGTATCGGCTATTGCTGTTGTGACCCTTACCGGCAACCTCTGAAAAGCACCTAAAGACTTTCTGCATTCTGTAGAGAAGAAATTGGCATCAGAAACTCAGGCACTTATCCAAGGTCACCGAGGTAGTCAGTCAGTCCGTCTTGAAAGCACCTGCTCTTTCCATCACCCCTTAAAGTGCTAAGTATGAACTAGATAAATTGCTTTTATTCACCATTTCTTTCTTCAGTGAATTTATAAAGAAAATGGAACATGGGTTGATAAATTCTTTCTTCATATCAAATACAATTGGTTTCACTGCCAGTGCTTGGCACAAAAGCAGAATGAACAAGTAGGTGCTCTGGAGGGTGGCCACGCATCACATTCTCGTGGTCCTAGACATGGTTATTACCATGAGTTCATCACTAGGATAATTATAACCAGGTGCAGAATTTTCATCATGCTTCTCATCAAAACAAAGCTTTGATTTACTCTGACATTTGTTGTTACAAACCCTCCTTCCAACCTGTACTTCTTCATGTGGATGATAGAAATATTAGAAAGAGCAGGCCATGGCCAGCACTGCGGCTCATTTGGCTAATCCTCCACCTGCAGCACCGGCAGCCCGGGTTCTAGGCCCGGTTGGGGCACCGGATTCTGTCCCGATTGCTCCTCTTCCAGCCCAGCTCTCTGCTGTGGCCTGGGAAGGCAGTGGAGGATGGCCCAAGTGCTTGGGCCCTGCACCCGCATGGGAGACCAGGACGTATTACCTCCAGTGCAATCCGTTCTGTGTAAGGTTTTGAAGTCCTCTTGCTCTTACTGTCTTTAAATCTGCAGTGACGTGGATGCACACGTGAACATCACATGCATCATTTTCTCTTTATCTCTTCATCTTTCCCTAGAAGAACAAAACACGGGGATTCCCCTCCAGGCTGGGATCTTGCTAAATATCAGAATTTTCCATAAGGTAAAAGCAGGATCACCGTGCCAATCACGAGTGCCAGCAAATCTCTACTCACTGGCTTCCGCCTGCCCAGGAGCAGATCACAGTGTGAAGCAGCATGTGGTAGCCCACACTGGCTCATCTCAGTGTGTTCTCAAGCTGTGCTGCCTGTGCCAATATACAGTGGCCTGGAAGTTGGCTCTCCTGGATCCCTCTCTGGCTTGCTTTTCCCCCAAGAGCATGGCTGTGAGAGGCTATTCAGAGAACACAGGGCTGAGGAGCTGAGTGGAGCTAGCAGACTGACTCTGGCACCTTGATTTACATACATGCATGAATACATCCAGAAGTCATGTCTAGGAGCAGGCACTGTGGTGCAGCTGGTTAAGCCACCACTAGGGATCCCTGCATCCTATGTCTGAGTGCTTGGGATCTGGCCCTGGTTTCTCTGCTTTCAATCCAGCTTCCTGGGATTGCAGTGGATAATGGCCCAAGTATTTGGTTTCCTGCCACCCACATGTGGGTCCCAAATGGAGTTCCAGGTTCCTAGCTTCAAACTGGCCCAGCTCTGTCTGTTATAGTCATCTGGGGAGTGAACCCTCCGGTAAAAGATATCCCTATATCTCTCTGTCTTTCATTCTGTCTGTTGTTCTACCTTTCAATTAGTAAATAAATCTTTAAAACAAAAAAGTCATGTATGTGCTGGCCTTTATATACACTGTGTATATGAGTGATCTTATTTCTAGTAGGCACCAGCTAGTAACACTGGGGTCTGATGTAAATCTCTCCTTTCAGTGTGTATGTTTGCCTAGAAACATTATTAGGGGAGTATGCCCACCAAAAGTGAAACTTGCAACTTTTATAATTTTTGGGTGGGAAAAATGATTTGTGATACTTTTTATAGCTGCCAAGTGTATGTAACAGTATCTGCTTCATCATTACAGTGTATTTTAATGTAGGTTGTGTTTCAAGTCTGACAAATGTTCCCGAAAGTTGGGTGCCTGCAGTATGAATTCAGGTTGTTCTGTTTCCCACAGGTTGCCACCAGTGGTGAGTCTTACGTCCCTGATTTCTTTCGACTGGAACAGCTGCAACAGGAATTTAACTTTGTGTCCGATGAGGAGTTAAATAGATCCAAACGATTCAGGCTGCTTCAGCTGAGAAACCAAGAGGTGCCAGAGTTCCGAAATTACAAGCAAATTCCGGTGTATGACCGAGAAATTATGGAAAAGGTATTCCAGGTGAGAAGCCACTTGAGAGGTGTTAATCGAATAGTGAAATCTCTGCTTTGCCACGTGGAATACTGTTACATAGATATTTGTGTTGGAAGTGGTGCTGTCCTGCTCTCAGTAGCAGGATCGGTTTCCTTTAACAACGTTTTTTAAACTTTCAAAAATGATTGATTTATTTTGGATATTGGAGTTACAGAGGAAAAAAAGAGGAAGAAACAAAGAGATCTTCCATGTGCTGGTTCACTCCCAGATAGTGGCAACAGCCAAGGCTGGACCAGGCTGAAGCCAGGAGCCAGGAGCTCCAGGTCTCCCATGTGGATGATAGAGCCCCAAACACCTGGGCCATCTTCTGCTGCTTCTCCCAGGCCATTACCAGGGAACTGGATTGGAAGTGGAGCAGCCAGGACATAAATTGGCACCCATAATGGAGGCGGCATCTCAGGCAGCAGCTTTACCACTATGCCCCAATAGCATTTTTATATATAACTTTCCTATAATTTGTCTTGTATTCAACATGTGAAAGTCTCTTCAGGGGCAGTCACTGAACCACAGGTGCAGTGATCAGGTTGCCAAATGAGATGTCTATATCATATCAGAGTTCCTGGGTTTGGCTCCTAGCTCTGCTTCTAATCCAGCTTCCTACTAACGTGCACCTTGGGAGGCAGTCAGTGATGACTCAAGTGGTTGTGTCTCTGTCACCTGTGTGGAGTGAGTTCCAGGCTCTTGACTTACCTCTGGCCCAGCCTCAGCTATTGCAGGCAGATAGAATACATCCCTCTCCTCCATCCCCTCCCCCTCCCCCTCCTCTCTCTCCTTCCTTCCTTCCTTCCTTCCTTCCTTCCTTCCTTCCTTCCTTCCTTCCTTCTTTCTCCTCTCCCTCTCCCTCTCCCTCTCTCTCTCCCTCTCCCTCTCCCTCTCCCTCTCCCTCTCCCTCTCTCTCCATTTTACCTTCATCTATATCAAATAATTTTTAAAAAATTCTTTGCCTCAGTATAATGACATATAAACTAACCAGGATTTTGAAACAGTTGGTTAAATTGCCTACAATTAGAATTGTAGGATTGAAAACTACCTTAAAGGTTATGGTAACTATTGCTACCTTGGTTAAGAATCCAATTCCGTTTTAAGGCAGTAAGTACAATCAGCTCTCTACAACTATGAGTTTCACTCCAACTGTAGATGAGAAACATTCTGGGAAAAAAAATTGTATCTACACTGCATATGCACATGATTTTAGTCATTATTCCCCAAGCAATACAATGTAAGGAATATTCATATCACATGTCAGATCACTATAAGTATCTAGAAGTTAGGTATTGTGAATAACAGGTGTTATAAGTAATATAGAAATAGCATACATCTACAGCAGGATCTGTGTAGGCCCTGTGCAAATACTGCATCATTTTGTAGAGGGACGTTGAGAACCTGCAGATTTTGGCACACACAGGGATCCTGGAACTGAATGGATGCATTAACTCAGCACCACACACAACACACAGTGGCAAAGCACTACAGGAACAGCTAGACGGGTAGAATTTGTACAGCCTTGGGAACAGCAGGGCACCCATCCTAGGCAGGAACAGCCTGCTCACAGGAAGACAAATCACAGCAGGCATGGGTAGGCATGTGTGTGAAGAAGCCTTTAGGGAATTATGGGTATCAGGCTGTATAGATGGAGCTGCCTGGATGTGTTGGTCTTCCATGAAGGAAATGAAAATTAATAGAAATTAATGCCATTATGGTTTGTTCTGCAGAAATATTCTTGGAGAACATTTTCAGCTGCTTTGATCTTCCTTGTATTCGTTTGTACTTGTGTTCCCAAGGAAAACAAACCCAGTATTTAACCATCTTAGACACCCATGGGAGATTGGGTGATGAAATCCAAAAGTAGGGTTAAATGTCTAAAGCTGTGTAGATGCAGGAATGCACCTGTCCCTCAGGGTCTTCCTCTCCCTGCCTCTCCCCCACCCCCAACAAACACACACTCAGGACCTGCCTGCTGCCAGACATTTGTCCATCCTGTTTGGATTCTTGAGGTGGTGGTTTCATTGTCCCCCTTTGCAGAAAGGTTTCCTCACTTGGCCACGTGGTCACCAATGTCATCCATGCTTACATCCAGTGGTTTCATTCTGCAGAGAGAAATGTATCCTCTTGTCTCAAGTTCAGAAATCTAGGGGCCAGTTCAGATTACCTGGGCCTGGTAAGGTATGACTGCTGGGCATTCAACTGACCAGGAAGAGAGGCAGGGAGAGTGTGACAGTTCCCAGGGGCATACACACGGTTTTACTGATAGAAAACAGGCCTGAGCAAAGCCAAAACTACCTGTTACCTTCCTCCAGGGCGATGACCCAAGTCAGCTGCAGCCAGATGTCATGTGATAATGGTAAATGGTTTAACTGAGGCTTTTCATTATTTTTTGTAATTCCTTTGCTTAAAATAGAACAGGCAACACAAAATGGGGGCTTTGTCTGATTTGCTTGATAAGCATGACATCTGGAATTATAATGGCTTTCTCTTACTTGTCCAAGGTCTCTTTCTTCCTGGATGAACTCTCTAACTTTTAACTCTCTTCTGCTAATTCTCTTCACTGACCAGGCAGTTCAACCAGCTGATTCAGAATTCTGGTTATTGCACCAATGATCGGTTCTGAGCCAGGAGTTAGGAAGAAAGTGGAAGAAACATGTAGAACCATAATTTATTACTTCAGTCACATACGATAAACAATTCTCTAATTCTAGGAAATGCATCAGAGAGTACATTAAAATAAAAAAATATTCTTTTTAACTTTAGGACTATGAGAAGCGGTTACGAGACAGAAACGTAATAGAAACCAAGGACCACATAGACACTCATAGGGCCACAGTAGCCAAGTACCTCCAGCAGGTAAGAAAGGTTTTTTCAAACAAGCTCTACAGGGGAAATAGGCTAGCATCCTAAAATGGGAAGTCCTTCACTCTTGTGCAAATCTGTGTGATGTCATGCAAGCCACTAAACTTCTCATTTTCTCATGAGTACAGACATGTAGTTGACTGACAGCTGTCTTCACCTTCTAATGACATGAAACCACTAGGTTGTGTCTCAGTTCATTATTGGTGTTTATGATAATAGGGGGATGTTTAAGAGAGACTCAACTTCTAAGTTGTGTTTTTCCTGACATCTGAATGTTGCATTGCATAACAATGATCCTCTTTGTAATCGGGGGAAACAATCTAAAAGCTACATGAAAACTGTCCTTATGCACTAAAATTAAAGTTGGGACACCCTTTCATTGGCCCTTTTCCTTCCTGATTTTTTCTTCCTCCCTATTACCCTCCTTCTTTCCATAAACTTAAAAGAAATGCTACAGTGACTACACTGCATTTATCCTACCAGCTAATCTACCCTGTAGGATATATTTTTAAAAAAGAGAATTATGCTGAGAGGTCCTCTATTTAAATTAGGAAGCAGTTGATTCTGGAGTACAGAGGGGGAGCCCAAGGTTGTGGTATAGCAACGGGATGATCGGAGTTATGCAGGGAAAAATAGTTAAAAGGACAGAGGATACAAGCTGCAGATAGAGTCATGGGAAATTCGTACAGGGAAGCCCGAGAGTTCAACAGAGACTGGGCAGGTCCACGCTGAAGGAGAAAATAAGAAAGGGAAGTGGCAGAGGTGTGGCAGAGGTACAGTGGAGATGCAGAATGGGGAGGCTGGTGCCACCCCCTAGCAGACCAGGTTAGATGGGAAATCGCAGGTCCATGGAGCTGCAGACAGTGGAAGGGGGAGCTTGGTGAACTGCATGTGAAGTTCCATGCGGGAAGAAAGAGAAGGCACAGGGGAGCAAACGGACAGGTCGGGCATGCTCCTGTCCATCTACATCTCCCCACTCCCTCAACTAGAATTGCAGCCAGCTGGGAAAAGCCATATTTACATTTTCGAACGTAAGCAAGGGGGTACCACATTTGCCTCATGTACACAGGCCCATCAGTTGCAGGGGCCTCCTCACCACATCCTCTACCCAGGAATGAGAACCCCAACATTTCAGGGTAATTCCTTCCCCACCATACAAGCTGTACAACAAGGAGAAGCCCTGAATATCGAAAACTCAAGCTTGTTTCATGCACCACTGAGAAGCTAGCTGGGCCCCCGTAGGCGGGGCTTAGTGCAGGAGAGCTTGTACCCACCCCCATCATGGTTGAGAAGTGGGCTGGACTCTAGGAGGCGGAGCTAGGTGCTTCCACTTGCAATGCACAGACACATAGCAGTTCATAACAGAGGGAAATCTCACCCCAAGCACAAAGAAACAAACAGAAAAGCAAAAAGAAAAAAAAAATACACAAATGCTGAAAAACAAAGAAAAAACCCTAAATAAGAATAAGGAAAACACTATGAGCTCCCCAAATGAACACTGTAACTATTCAATAGTAGAAGGTGAAGAAGATGAGATCGAGGATATGCCAGAAACAGAATTCAGAAAATTAATTGTCAGATTACTTGGGAGCAATCAGAAGCAAATTCCTAATCTAAATGAAAAGTGCTCCCAAGAAACTGATATTAAAGAGAAGTCAGAAAAAATACTAGAAATGAAGAACTCAATAGATCAAATAAAAAATGCAGTGGAAAGCCTTAACAGAATAGGTGAGACAGAAGAAAGACTATCAGAACTAGAAGATAAATTTCTGGAAATATTACAGTCAGACCAAATAAAAGAAGAAGAAATTAGAAAACTAAAAAACATGGTTGGAAAACAAAGTCTATCAAACGACCCAACACACAGATCCTAGGAATTCTGGAAGGCATAGAAAGAGAGAAAGGATTAGAAGGCCTTCTTAATGAAATAATAACAGAAAACTTCCCCAATCTGGAGAAAGAGACATCCAAGTACAGGAAGTACACAGAACTCCCAAGACACAACCAGAAAAGATCTTCACCATGACACACTGTAGTAAAACTCTCCACAGTAAAACATAAAGATCTTAAAATGTGCACAAGAGAAACGCCAAATCACATTCAGAGGATATCCAATTAAACTCACTGCAGACATCTCATCAGAAACTCTACAAGCAAGAAGAGAATGGTGAGAAATATGCCATTTCCTAAGAGAAAAACGGTCAACCCAGATTACTGAACCCTACAAAGCTCTCATTTATAAATGAAGGATCTTCCACAATAAGCAGAAATTGAAAGAAATTTTAACTACTCGCCATTCCTATGAACGATGCTTAAGAATGTGCTACCCACATAAACACAGAAACAGAAGCATCACTACAAAAGAAAATGACCCAGCAAAAAGTACAAAAGGAAATCCAAACTACAAAAGCAGGACTATTTATGGAAACATGGTAGGGCAAAGTCGGTACTTAACAATAGTCACCCTGATTTAAGTGGTTTCAACTCCTCCGTTAAAAGAAACAGACAGGCAGAATGGATTAAAAAAGAAAACCCATTTATTTGTTGCCTACAAGAAACACATCTTACAAAGATGCACACAGACTGAAAGTAAAAGGAAGGAAAAAGACAATCCATGCTAATAGAAACAAAAAAAGAGCTGGTGTGGCAATCCTAATATCAGACAAAATAGACTTTAACACAAAAACTCTTAAAGAAGGACACTGTATAATGATTAAAGGGTCAATTCAACAGGAAGATGTGACTATTATTAATGTATATGCACCTAATTACAGGTCACCTGGCTATTTAAAAGAAATGCTAATGAATTTAAAGGGAGCCGTAGACTCAAATACAATGGTAATGGGAGACTTCAATACCCCACTTTCAGCAATGGACATATCAACCAGACAGAAAATTAACAAGGAAACAATAATTAATCAACACCATAGAACAAATAGAAACAAATGAGATCTAGAATAGAAATAGAAACAAATGAAGATGACAACATAACAGGAAAGTTTAAAGCAATTGGTGCCTACATTAAGAAATTGGATGGAGACCTCTGTACACAATGTGGAATATATGTAGGTGTGTGTAGACATTTTGAAAATAGTATAATGAGGGGCTGACATTGTGGTGTAGCAGGTTAAGCCACCGCCATGAAGCAAGAACTCTGCCTTACACCTTACATAAAAGCCACTCAAAATGGGTTAAAGACCTAAGTCTATGACCCAATTCCATCAAATTATTACAGAACATTGGGGAAACCCTGCAAGACATTGGCATAGGCAGAATCCCTGGAAAAGACCAAAGAGGCACAAACAATAAAAGCCAAAATTAACAAATGGGATTACATCAAATTGAAAAGCTTCTGTACTACCAAAGAACCACTCAGGAAAGTGAAGAGGCAACCAAAAGAATGGGAAAAAATATTTGCAAACAATGTAACTTATAAAGGATTAATAACCAGAATCTACAAAGAGATCAAGAAATTCCACAAGAAAACAGCCCAGTTAAGAAATGGTCCAAGGATTTAAACAGAAATTTTTCAATACAGGAAATCCAGATAGCCAACAGACATGTGAACCAATGCTCAGATCACAAGCTGTCAGGGAAATGCAAATCAAAACCACAATGAAGTTTCACCTCATACAGTTAGAATGGCATTCATACAGAAATCAACAAACAAATGCTGGCAAAGATGTGAGGGGAAAGGTGCCCTAA
The DNA here is from genome assembly GCA_949820135.1 of Sylvilagus floridanus. NCBI lineage: Eukaryota > Metazoa > Chordata > Mammalia > Lagomorpha > Leporidae > Sylvilagus > Sylvilagus floridanus. Next base: position 10,037,641 of record OX463242.1, read on the forward strand.
TCCTCTGTTGGTGGGAATGTAAACTGGTAAAACCACTATGGAAGACAGTTTGGAGATACCTCAGAAATCTGAATATAGTCCTACCATACGACCCAGCCATCCCACTCCCGGGACTTTATCCAAGGGGATTGAAATCCACAAAAAATAGTTATCTGCAGCCCCATATTTATTGTAGCTCAATTCACAATAGCTATGACATAGAATCAACCTATGCCCATCAACTGAAGACTGGATAAAGAAATTATGGGATATGCACTCTTTGGAATTCTACATAGCTGTAAAAAATGAAACCCAGACATTTGCAACAAAACAGATGAATATGGAAAACATTCTACTTAGTGAAATAAGCCATTCCCTAAAAGACAAATAACATATGTTCTCTCTGATCTAGGATAAGTAAGAGAGCACCTAAAAGGAAACTTGTAGAAGTGAAATGGATGCTATGAAAAGCAATGGCTTGAACAGCCCTTGTCTTGACTGTCAAGGAACAGTTTTTTATTTATTTCATTTTTATTTGTTTTCTTTCTTAATACCATTGGTTGACCTCTTTACTTAACATAGAATTAATCATATGCATATAAAGTCAATTGAAAATAGATCTCAGTAAAAAATAAGAGTGGGAATAAGAGAGAGAGGAGCTGTATAGTTCTACATGCATTCCTACAGACTTCTAACTGTAAAGCTAAAAACTTGCCATGAGACTCCAAATCCCATTAAGCTAAGTGTTAATGATACCATCTTATATGTTAAAGTGATCATATTAAGTGTTTAATTGATCATATAGATAGGATTAAGTGTCAAAGGGATCATATAAATAAGATCAACTGTCTGGTAATAACAATAGATAGAATTAAAAAGGAAAGAATGTTCCCACATGGGAAGCAGTCCACACAGCAGACTCATAAAATGACAAATGCCCTAAACAGCATTCTGACCTCAGAATCAGCCCTTAAGGCATTCTGGTTTGACTGAAAAGCCCATGAAAGTATTTCAGGCATGGAAAGCCAAGACATTGTGGGAAAAAAAAAATCTAGATGAAGGATTTCTGTGAGTGAGACCCCAGGGGAAAGAAAGGGCCATCAAAAAGGACATACTTTTCTCTGAAGGGAGGAGAGAAATTCCACTTTGCTTATGGCCTTGTCTAAATACTGATGGAAGTTGTGGAGTCAAAAGGCTTTCATAGCCTTGGCAGCTCATGACAAGAGTCTCAGGTGATACATCATACATAAGAGTGTTAATTTTAAAATTAATAACAGGAGTCACTGTGCACTTACTCCTCTGTCTTAATGAGTTGTACTATTAGAATTAATTGTAAAACTTGTTCTCAAATAGTTCTTTATATTTTGTGTGTTTGTGTTTGAGTGCAAACTGTCGAAATCTTTACTTAGTATATAGTTGGTTTCCTGTATATAAAGTTAATTAAAAATGAATCTTAATGAAGAATGGGATGGGAGAGGGAGTAGGAGGTGGGATGGGCGTGGGGGTGGGAGGGCGAGTATAGAGAGAAGAACCATTATATTCTTAAAGTTGTACTTATGAAAGTTGCACTCACTAAATAAGTTTCAAACAAAAATTAATTCTGGTTTGTTTGAACTTAGAAATTGGCTCTTTTCACTGTAATTGTTCATTCGTTCATCAAAATTTTAGTGCCTTAAATGCCAAGAACTTCTCCAAGTCCTGAAAATAGCAGTAAGAAAAGCAGAAGAGCCTCTACCCTTAGGTCTAGTGTGGGGAGCTAAAGGATTTCCAGCAACAGGGCTTCCATTCTGCAGGGGAAAGTAATACCTGGATGGGGGGAAAGGGACCAAGGGTGGGACACTGAGCTAACATTGGCTGTAAGGAGTGACCCCGAAGTTTAATAAGAACATTTCACGTAAAGCTGATTTCTTCCCTCAGGTTAGAGAATCAGTGATAAATCGTTTCCTGATTGCAAAACATCATCTTCTTGTTACTGATTTGATAGTAGAAGAAGAGGTTCCCAATATCAGGTAAAAATAATCAAAGCCACTATCGTTATTTCTTATAAAATGTTTTATTTACTTCTGTTCTATGAAAGGTGTCATGTACTTTTTTTATAACAATCATATGGTTTGGGCCAAGTCTAATACTGGAGACCAGGCTACACCTGATTAATGCCTTGTGATGACATCAGCTTAGACATTTCTGTGAGGACAAGTCGCCTTCCAGCCTCTCCTACCACCCTCCAGTGGAGCCACTGGACCTCCCACTCCTTCAGAGTCCAACTCATCAGCCTCATCTAACTTCCCCATTTCCATTTTTCTCCTACACACTCTCCCCCTACTCTCCTAATCTCCCAATGCCAAGGCTTCTCCATAACCTCCCGTCCATAGTGGGGCAGTGGAGGTGGCTGAGTCCTCGCCCTCTGAGGTGCTGGCATAGGAGGCTTGGTCCCTGCACCACGCTGGGAGGCAGAGAGCTGGGATGTGTGCTTATTGAGGGTGAAAGGCAACAGAGAAAATGGATATTGATGTGGAAATCGGGAATTAGCTCCCTGTTACTTAGAACGATCCTCGGATGGTCTTATCTAGGGCTGGGTGCACAAAAGATGATGGATAATTCCCCATGGGGTGGTCCTGTGTGGTCCGTTAACTTCATGACCTGTGAGTCGATCTCTTGGTCTCCTAGGATGGCTGTTTCATATGATTTACTTCCTCTCCACATACAGTTGAGAAGGATACAAAAAAGTTGTCATCCACGGCAGCACCCTTCCTTGGCTCCACCTCTGTCCATGCACGGGGGGAGGCCACACCCACATAAATTCATTCAAAGCCTCTCTCTTTACTCCTGGCCCAGATTCTACTCATTGAATGTTTTCGCAGTCATGAAAATTACACTTAGAATAGATGATGATTTTTCACATTGTTCTTTTTCTTTTCTTTTCTTTTTTTCTGCTTTACTTTCTGCATTAAGTTCTGAAGGCTCAGGGTATGTTCTTTCTCCTTTTAATTTCAGTTTGTTCATAGTTTCTGTATGTGATGGGCCCAGCCAACATGGTGCTGCCATGCTGACTGCTATGGAAGCATCACACACCCTGGGAGAGGGAGGGAGTGTGGGTAAAGGGAAGGGGTTTGTCACGTCGGGACCCTGGCAAAGCCGTATCTCTGAGGCCCCCAATTTGGATTAGGTGACCGTCCCAACACTGTGACTGAGGATAAGTGCTATATCATCTGTGGCTTGAGGTTAAACCCCAGTTCCTTCTCCTATTAAGAAGCTTTCATCAAATACTAGCATCTCTTAGAGCCGCTAGCTTCTTATCTGAAAAATGGGACAAATAGTATCCTTATAAAGACCAGCAATTCATACAGAAGGTACCTAGAATTTTCTTTGATACCTCAAGGGTGCATCTACTTGGCAGCTCTTGTGTGCAAGACCCTGGAGAACAAATGGAAACGGCAGCGCCTGCACACCTCCTGGGATTCCTCTGGGCACCCTCTGCCGTGCCTAGACAGCAGCTGCTGGGCTCCCATCCTCAGCAAAGATGACTGCAGTCAAGAGGCCACTCAGTCAGTTCCGATACTGGGCAAAGGACCATGAGCACCAAAGCCTGAGGCTGGCTGTGCATAGCTGGTGCCGTTCTGTGGCTCTGTGGCAAGTCGTTAGTGTCAGCTTCCAATGCAGAGTCACATCTGTTTTCCTCTTCACCCTCTGGGCTAGAACGTATTTGCTGCATGCATCTTTCTCCCTCAAGTCACTGGCCCTGTTGTTTTCACCTTCCTGGAAGAGTTTGTTGGATACCATCTCAGGATTTGGAGAGATGAAAGAGCCTTCCGCTCTTTGTCCACACCCTTCCTCCTGCCTCCATCTCCTCCTCTTCCTGCAGCATAACCACTGGCATCATAGTCATTGTCATCATCCCGTTGTTAACTGAAAAGTCAGAGTCTGGTGGAGAAATCAGAGTTGAAGTTCATTCAGCAAGTCATGTTTAGATCTAAACCCAGAAACAACCAGTCAGATGCTGAGCTCACACGTCTGGGTTCAAGCTACAGGTCTTATACTTTTCTTACAGGGTGAGTCTATGCATTACGTCAGGCTTAAACAATGCTGATTTGTATTTGGCTATTGACCACATTGAAAATCGAAGAATACCTCACTGAAAACTGGAGAGTACTTGGTACCAGCTAGCAGACTTGGTTATTGATTAAGCAGGGGCATTCCCATCCCACTCTCATGTCCACATGGGATGAAATATATACCTATATGCAGGAGGCATTCACCCCTCTTCCCACATGGCCCTAAGATGGAAAGTTCACTCCTCTTTAATGTATGGTAGATGTTCCTTGCCCATGGCTGATGCTCCCTTGTTCAGGGTTGAGGTTGGCTGCAAAGCCCTCTTACCTGGGAACTGGGTAGCATCTTCATAGTACTGACAGCCCCTGGGTGACTTGAGCCTCTCCAGGATTTAAGGTCAGGTGATTTTAGGCATCCACAAAGTGCTAGACAGCTACTGGTATGCTCCGCTCCGCTCCTCACTTCATCCTCTCAATGAGCACAGGAAGTAGGTATTATCCCCATTTTACAACTGGTGAAACGGAGACCTACAGAGGTGAAATTATTTGCTCAATAGCAAAGAATGGAGCCAGGATTCACACCCAGTTCTAGCTCCAGAGAGCGAGAGACCCTAGGAACTGCCCCTGAGGGCTGGTTACACCCACAGTCACGTGACCAGAGTATATCCTAACAGGTGCTCAGAAGAGCCGGTGCCCCTCGCAACTGATGCAGATGCTACTTTGCAGAAAACACTGGTCCTGAGAGACAGGTCAGCCTGCCGTGGGCCAGGCAGACAGGGAAAGAGAGAGGTATTCCCTGTGTGGGGACTGGCAAAAGGACAGGTGACAGACAGGTGGGAGAGCACAGGACACATGTGAGGGACTGGTGCATATGCCGCAGAGACCAAGGTAGAAAATGCAGAGAGAGCCGCACTAGGGCTTGTCTTCCTGGTGTGAGTAGCAGCTAGAATAAATTTTAAGAATCCATGCAGTGGGATCCTCCTATGCGGAAAATTGTTAGACTGTTTCCACCCTCCTTAAAAAGACAAAGAGCTGCTCAGGGCCTAGGAGAGAGCTTGAGGCCGAGTTTGGGAAGTCATTTCGCAGTATTCCAGACTGCTGTTTTCCTTTGAGTCCTAGTTCTCTCCTGTGTCTGTTAGCATCCTGGGCCTAAGCCTTTTCAAGCTGGCCGAACAAAAGCGACCACTGAGGCCGCGAAGAAAAGGCCGGAAGAAGGTGACAGCCCAAAACCTCTCGGACGGAGACATCAAGCTGCTGGTGAACATTATCCGGGCTTACGACATCCCAGTGAGGAAACCGACGCCAAGGTGAGAGCGCCTGGAACAGCCCTGGGTGGCAGGTGCTGGGCCCCAGCCAGGTACAACCTTCTTTATAAGCTCACTTATGTTAAGCTCACTCTCGTGCTTAACATAGTATTCAGCAGGGCCTGTGAGCTTTCGCTGGCAGCGGGGCCCTCCTGTTTGCACGAGGTTGCAATTCAGTCAACTTAGGCTACAGGGATCAGGGGTGGGTGGGTATTGGAAACATCTCATAGAACCCAAGACAGGAGGCAAAGCTCAGCTACGTGGTGGACTGCAAGGACTAAGAAGGAACTCCTGAGGCCCCTCCGTCTCTGTCACTTGATTCCCTGAGTTTACATCATGTTCCCCATGTGATGGAAGTGGTCCCTGCAGCCAGGCTTCATCTCAGGAGAGAATCTGAAGCTGCTAACTTGGGTCAGGTATTGATCCATGGTCTGATTACCTACAGCCAGAGAGGCAAGGTAAGGACCAGCCATGGAAGTGGGAACAGTCCTCAGGGAAGAGGGTGTGAGGGTCTGCCATGGTTCTGGAACACACGTGCTGTGAGTGAATGTGACTTCTCTTTTGCTATGTTCAGGGAGATGGGTTATGGCTACCATGGCTCCCTACTCCAGGGGCAGTGGGGAGCCCTCAGCCATAGGAGTTTCCTATGCCCTCACAGAGCCGAGACAGGAACTGCTTTTGCTGGAACCCTGATTAGGGTAATGAGAGAAAGTAACATTTACTGGACATTCACCATGTTTCCAGCACCACGCTAGGCACATTTACCCATCTTATTTCATTTCACGCTTAACTACCATTACTTCTTACATTTGACTTAAGGAAAGAGGCAGGAAGGGGCGTGCCCTGGTCATTGAGCTGCACTTCCTGTTCACCTTCTTCCCCTTTAATGTGTTCCTTCCTCTCACTCCAATATTCTGCCCTAGTTTCCTATTTTTTTATTTAAGGGAACAGATTTCATGCAGTTCATGTAAGTTTCAAGAGCATGAAGATACTTCCTACCCTCCCTGCCCCGCCTGCCTTCCCAGTTTTCCTTCCTGGCTGCTGATTTGACCTGTCACAGGACATCCTGTCATCATCAACCACTTCCAGTGCTTTGTGCCCTGGAGTCTGGCCCATGGCATTGCTCTCCCGAGCCCACAGGCAACCCTTTCACCCCGCTGGCCTCAAAGCTCAATTCTGTGGAGTGAAAAGCTGTTTTAGTAACAGAACACGTAGGGGTTTCTTTTATGGTTGTCTATATAATAGTTAGGGTAGTGCAGCCTTTCATTCACGTGTCTCAAGGAAGGTAGTTGCCCTCCGTGCTACACATCTCAGCCGAGCTGCATCCAGACAGCTCAGAGGTCAGGTTTCTGTCAAGCCTGCCTGAAACTGTACCTTTCCCTTGCATCCGCCAGCAGGGCTCTCAGCTCTGCCCTGCACCCCTACAGCCTGTGCCCATCCCTCTAGTCTGACAGTTGTTTCACCCATGAAATTATGTTTGCATTTCTGTCTTCTGGTCTAGACTGGGCTGAAGTGGGGTCTGACTTGTCTTTGCAGCCCCACAGTATAGTAGGTCCTAAGTGAATCTTCACTTAATAATCTAATTGACAGTTTTACAAAGAGAAAAGGTATTTTTTTTCTGGTAGCCGTTAAATTCCATGTTCAACTTTGTCTGGACCCTGAGCTGTGAAAGGTTTTGGTAGAAAGGGACGATGTATACTTTGCCCAGGGATGAAAGCAAAAACCCTTGGTAAACGATAACATTCAGTGCAATTATGAATGTGGGTTATTGGTTGAGCCTGGTAGAGATTCTCTGGAGATAAATTTCATTAGTTCATGTAAGAATAGCGGCTGAAAAAGGAAACAGAGAGTAAACTCATTGGTCCTGACTCAAGCTGGGAGTCCCTGAGCCTGCTTTCCCAGGGAGACTTGGCAGAGGGAGCTGCCTGGCCTGGGATGTGCAGCTCACTTGGGGTCAGTGGTGAGCGCAGGTTCGGTGAACATTTGGCACAGCAGTTAAGCCACTGCTGGGGATGCCCGCACCCCACATCGGCGTGCCTGGGTCTGAGTCTTCTCTTCATTGTGGCTTCCTGCTAATGCATATACTGGGAGACAGCAAGTGACGGCTTCGGCTGTCATGAGCATCTGGGGAGTGTAGCAGCAGATGGGAAATCCCCCTCTGTCTCTCTGCCTCTAAAATAATGAAGACTTTAAAATTGGGCTTAATGGAGAGAGAAAGAGGGAGAGAGGGAAAGAGGGAGGGAGGGAGGGAGAGGGGGAGAGGGGGGACAGAGGGAGAGGGGGAGTGGGGGAGGGAGGGAGAGAAGGAGAGGGGGGAGAGGGGGAGAGAAGAAGAGAGGGAGAGAGGGAGAGGGGGAGAGGGGGAGAGGGGGAGGGAGGGAGAGAAGGAGAGGGGGAGAGGGGGAGAGAAGAAGAGAGGGAGAGGGGGGAGAGAGGGGGAGGGAGGGAGAGAGCTCGCTCTCATTATTGGAGGAAAACCTGGTCCCTATTGAGGCATTCCTGGGAGGGGACGAGAGAGGATGCCGCTTCCTCTGTTCTCAGCCAGACACACATGCCAGAGTCAGAAGGCCCTGGTAATCGTGAGGAGGCTGGAGAGGACCAGACCCTCCTAATACGCTTCTGAAATGTCAGTGGCTTAGAGAGAGTGGAATGTCATAGCAGCCAGCAGCACATTCATCTTTGAAGGAGGCATCTTCTCTTGACTCTCATTTATTTCTTCCACGTTTTTCCCTTCTAGCAAATTCCAGCAGCCATCAAGGTCTTCAAGGACTTTCGTCGAAAAGCATGCTGCCTCCCCCAGCACACACAGCCCCACCCACAGTGCTGACTACCCCCTGGGCCAGGTGAGAGAACCCAGTGCCGGATTTCACCTTGAATCTTGCCCCTTATTGATTTTTTTTTTAATTTTTAAAATGTTTGTTAATTTATTAAAGAGAGGGTGTTCCCATCTGCTGGTTTACTTTCCAGATTCCCACAATAGCCGGGGTTGGGTTGGGGCTGGAGTCAGGAGTCGGGAACTTAGTCCAGGTCTCCCATGTGGGTGGCAGGGACCCAACTACTGGAGCCGTTGCCTGCTGCCTCCCAAAGAGGCAGGAAGCTGTATCAGGAGCTGGGGCTGGGGATGGAAGGCAGGTTCTCTGATATGGATGCAGGCATCTTAACCAGTGTCAACAGCTAGACCAGATGCCTGCTCGCACCTCTTATGTTTAAAGACTTGCCGAGAAGCCTCACAAACATTCTTGCTTTCCACTTCATTTTCTTTAGAAACATACTATTAGGAAGCACATTCTACCTCTGCTAAGAAGCAAACAATTCTATTGACCTTACCGACTCATGATCTGCTCTTGGTTTAAGGTTTTGGTTCGCCCCTTTGTAGAAGTCTCTTTTCAGCGGACGATTTGCCATACAACTACAGCGGAAGGGCCAAACCCCAGCTGGAATGAAGAACTTGAACTTCCATTTAGGTAAGCATGTTATTCTCGTTAAAGAGCTATAAGATACATTGAGGAAATACGGAGGAGATAAGACTCAGCAGAAAATGGCTTAGGTGAAAGGTTTGAAATTGACACATGAGAAAAAGATCCAGGTGTCTTGACACCCAAGTCCTACATCTTCCCTCCTCTCCCACTGCTCACTCCATCTAAGAGTAAAAATGGAAGGGCCAGTGCTGTGGCACAGCAGGTTAAGCCACCACCTGCACTGCCAGATTTCCATATGAGCGTCAGTTCAAGTCCTGACTGCTCCACTTCCTTTTTATTTCTTCTTTTTTTTAAGATTTATTTTTATTTATTTGAAAGACAGTTACAGAGAGAGGTAGAAACAGAGAGAGAGAGAGGTCTTCCATCCACTAGTTCACTCCCCAGATGGCCACAAGAGCCGGAGCTGTGCTGATCCAAAGTGAGGAGCCTGGAGCCTCCTCCAGGTCTCCCATGTGGGCGCAGGGGCCCAAGGACTTGGACCATCTTCTACTGCTATCCCAGGCCACAGCAGTAGCTGGATCAGAAAAGGAGCAGCCAGGACTAGAACTGGCCCCCATATGGGACACGAGCACTGCAGGCCAAGACTTTAACCCGCTGCACCACCGCGCCAGCCCCATGCTCCACTTCCGATCCAGCTCCCTGCTAGTGGCCTGGGGAAAGCAGCAGAGAATGGCACTAGTCCCTGGGCCCTGCCACCCATATAGGAGAGTTGGAAGAAGCTCCTGGCTTTGGCCTGGCCCAGCCCCAGTGGTTGTGGGCATTTGGGGAGTGAACTGGTAGATGGAAGATTTCTCTTTCTTTCTTTCTCTTTCTCTCTCTCACTCCGCCTTTCAAATAAATATATAAATCTTTAATAAAAGAATAAAAATGAAGAAATATCCAACTTTTGAGATTTGGGCTCATGTTTGGCTCTGGCATCTTGTACCCCAAGGTTTCTCAATCTGTTCTCACACTGTCCCTACTCTGCTTTTCTTTCTTACCTTCCATCCTTAGGCAAACTTGGAACCTCCTAGTTCCTATCAACTACACTTTCTCCTTCATCAGAAACACTGTGGCCTTTCCAAATTCTGGTCAAAGGATTTTTTAGATATTTAAAAGACATTATTTCATTGTTTGAAGGGATCTTAGAGATTATCTAGTCCAAGTTTCTACGCCAATGGAGAAGAAACTAAAATCCAAACAGCCATGGTGACTTCAAGACACATAGTAATGAGAGACACCAGGATTAGCGTGAGCTAAGTTAGAAAAGAGGACAGAGACCACAATTATACATGGAACAAGCAGAAGAGTTGAAGGCAAACACTCAGTAAAGCACAAACAGTACCCTAGACTCCCATCCTGCCCTAGAGAGAAAAATGCTGGACCAGGCCAGCCTGGTCTTGGCTGGGTTGTTCCAGCCAATGAACCTCACCCCTACATTGCTTTACTTCTAAATGGGAAAATAAGTGAAAGGCAGTACCCATCGACTAGCCACAGAGTAAGAGGAGGTGAGTGACCAGAATGGTCTTGCTGCAGAAGCCCTGCTGGAGTTGAAAGTTTCAGAAGTCCATAGGTGGCTCGAGTTTCAGCTGCAGACCTTGAAGCCACCCATCGAGTCACCTCCATCCTGGCCAGTGAGCTCCTTGCAAAGCCTGCCGTGGAGGGTGGGGAACAAGCCAGCAGAGAGTGCTCATTTCCTTTCCACTGTAGGCACTGTATTACAGTACCCGGAAACAAATCCTCCTGCCTCTGCTCCTGTGTGGGTCTTTTTCAAGTGTTGACATTTCAATGCTCATCATCTCTGATCTGCCTGTCTTCACGCTTCCTGGGCGTGGTTATTTTGCAGGGCTCCTAACGGGGACTATAGCACAGCCAGTTTGCAGTCTGTGAAGGACGATGTGTTCATTAACATTTTTGATGAAGTGCTGTATGACGTGTTAGAGGTACGTTCTGTTTCCAGGAAGATACCTGGACTTGTTTTCATTTCTTCTACATTTTCCATCTTTCTTCTGTTTGAAATCTTCAAAACTTGATAAGTATAAATGAGGAGAGGAGAAGAAAGAGAATTAGTTTTTGTTTTCAGTGGAGTATCTGTTCTACCCTAGGAGTTTGCTATGTCATTTCCATCCATTGTCTTATTTAGTTCTAAAATGACTGTAGAGTGTTGAATCTCCAGTTTATTGAGGAGAAGACTGAGGTTCGGGAAGGTTAGATGACACAGACTTAAAGCTACTAAGTATCTAAATCAGAATCTGATTAATATTCTAAATGCATGTGTTTCGGCTACAATCCTGCTATCAGCTAGTGTCTGGAGTTCCTCAATAGTTATCACCGGGGGCCAGTGTTGTGGTGTGGCAGTTAAAGCTTCCGCCTGCCCACCAGCATCCCAGAGGGGTGTCAGTTCAAGTCCTCATTGCTCCATATCTGATCCGGCTTCCTGCTAGTGCACCTAGGAAAGCAGCAGGGGATGATCCAAGTACTTGGGTTCCTGCATCCACATGGGAGACCTGGAGGAAGCACCTAGCTTCTGACTGGCCCAGCTCCTGTTCTGGTGGACATTTGTGGCATGAACCAGTGGATGGAAGATCTCTCCTCCCCACCCCCCTTTGCAACTCTGCCTTTCAAATAGATAAGTAAATCTTTACAAAATACATAAATAGTTGTCAATTCCCACCCTTCCTTTAGGATGACCGCGAAAGAGGAAGTGGAATCCACACCCGTATTGAGAGACACTGGCTGGGATGTGTGAAAATCCCATTTAGCACAATATATTTCCAAGCAAGGGTAAGCATAAGAAGTGAGAATTCTATGGAAATGGGGAGGGATATGCATTTTTCCTGTGAAAACGTTTTTGTGGGGTCTACCCTCAACAGTGAGAGAAAATATATGTGTGCAAGCCCTGGGAAAGATAGAAAAGATAGAAGCCACTGTACAAAGCCATTGTTCTTATGTCACATCTGCATGACCTACTAAACCTCTGTGTTCCTACAGTGAGTAGTTAACATACTACGTTCAAATCGGAGAATCTTTAAGCACTTGGATGGTAATGAAGCAGAAGTGGGGCAGAGTAGGAACTTGTCCAGACGACAGCAGCAGAACAGATGGATGCCTGAAGGAAACCTGGAGAAAACAAACAGGACAGCGAGGGCCCATTTAACCAAGTGCATTCCATTAACATCCCCACAAGTCTTCACTATTTAAAATCTGAAACAGGGACCTCCTCCTTCAGTGAATGATTTTGCTTACAGGGTTCCATTAGACTGAAAGCCTTTGAATGACTTAGTAGCCCTAGTGTGGGGCAGTTAAAGATTCTGAAGTTGCTTTAACATCCCAGCATTACATGCATGCCAACAGGAGATTACGTGCACTGTGGTGACTGCACTGAGTAAATGCCACCTGTACCACGGCATCTCCTGCAAGGCCAAGGCCAAAACTCAGGTCTGAGAGGCTTGCGCTGGTTGGGACCTCCAGGAGCAATTTTGCAGGCCTCCCTTGGCAAAGGGAGAGTCTACAGGCTGTGCTGCAGTGATGTGCCTCTCAAAAGCTTTTAGTCTTTCAATAGGTCTTAAATCTAAAAAATTGGCGCCACGGCTCACTAGGCTAATCCTCCGCCTGCGATGCCGGCACCCCAGGTTCCAGTCCCAGTCGGGGCGCTGGATTCTGTCCCGGTTGCCCCTCTTCCAGGCCAGCTCTCTGCTGTGGCCCAGAAGTGCAGTGGAGGATGGCCCAAGTGCTTGGGCCCTGCACCCGCATGGAAGACCAGGAGAAGCACCTGGCTCCTGCTGGATCAGCGCGGCGGCCATTGGAGGGTGGACCAATGGCAAAAGGAAGACCTTTCTCCCTGTCTCTCTCTCTCACTGTCCACTCTGCCTGTCAAAAAAACAAAACAAACAAAATCTAAAAAATTAAAAGCCCGTCATTTTGCAGTCAAACTGCCTGTGATAGTTGGCATTGCCGAATTGCACATTTGAAAGGATAGTCAGAGTGTTACTCCAAACCCCTTGATGAGTGAATCTCCTTTCCTGCACCCTGTAACATCTGTGCAGTTCATTTTCTTTCCAACAGCTCTGTCAGGAGTGTCTTCCTTGAGCTCTGCCATCATGTATGACTTCCCTGCCATTCCCTCTCAGGCCCTGGTTCAGCTCTCTGGAGGTATCCATGACATCAGAATCCCGATTCCGTAATAATTAGTAACTATATGTATTGGGTGTATCTTACATACCATTATTGAATTCTATCTGATTTGTGAATTTCAAATTCTAGTACTGAATAGTTTTGTAGTACTAGGCAATCTAGTAAATTATTGCTTTCATTTCCCAGGGATTGCAAAGTTCTCCTTCTGAAGCTGTACATAAATCAGTCCTTCTCATTACTTTGAGTCAGTTTGTCCTCTTGACAATAGTTCTTCCATTCAGCCCACATTCACCGAGCACTCACTGGCAAACAAAACACTGCTATCCACCAAAGAAGGATGATGCGCAAGGGGGTAAAATACAGACTCTGTTCTTAGAGAGCAGTTTCCTAGAATGTAACCTGGGAAGGCAGAATGCATTCATGTGGCAAGTGAGAGAAACCAGCTACATGAGAGAGACAGCCTTGAAAAGTGATGAGAATTCTGAAAGGTGGAGAAGGGAAGCTGAACATTCCAGAAAAGAGGAACGTTGACTGGGTACTCATCATGTGCCAGGCATTCACCATGGTGTTTGATACCTGCTGAGTAATTCTTTACTCAAAACAAATCTGCAGGGGTAGCAAGGTTATTGCCTCCTTTGTATAAAAGCACTTGGGGTTTATCCCAGGATTGAATTCAGGGACTTTGGATAAATAAATCCTTCTCTCCCAAATGGAAAAGGAGATGGAAACATAGAACTTTCTCTGAGGAAAGTGCAGGGAGACAGGCTGACGATTCGATCTGTTTTTACTAATTCATCAATTAATAGTTGACACTTGCCTTTGAACTTTAGTTGTAAAATCACAGGCTGTTTACAAAGTCGTATTTTCTTCACAGATCGATGGAACATTTAAAATCGATACCCCCCCAGTTCTTCTGGGCTACAGTAAGGAGCGAAGCATGATGATTGAGCGGGGTTTTGATTCTGCTCGAAGCTTAAGTGAAGGCTCCTACATCACCCTGTTCATCACCATGGAGCCCCAGCTGGTGCCTGGAGAGCCAGTTCGAGAAAAGGTAATTTTGCTGGTAGTCTGGGAACCCAGGGTCTGGTGTTGGGACGTGACCAATGCCTGCCAGGCTATGGTTCCATAAATCTGGACTGTGCTGCACTGCACAAAGTCTCCCTTACTCTAATCTCCATTTGTTATCCCTTCAGTTTGGACAGAATGATGGTGAGAGAACAGATGTGTGCTTTTGAATTCTCACTGAGCCGGTAATTAGGTCACTTAGCAACTTAAACTTTTAGGCAAAGCAAGACAAATACAAATATGCTCTGCTTTTAGAAGAATTTCCTTGATGTGAAGAAAATGATACATGACACTAAAAAATGACGTTGTGCTTTTATTTGACATCCATTGGCAAGCATGCTGAAATATGTCTCCATGTCCGTCTTCACATGCATTGAGTCAGTTCATAGGGTCTTAAACCTAGATGACCTGCGTGGGTCACTGCCATTCAATCCATCAAACAAATATATGCCCAAGTGCTCCACTAAACTTTTTTTCTAAGTTTTATTTATTTATTAGAGAGAGAGAGAATCTTCCATCCACTGCCCCATTCATTGCCCAAAGGGCCATGATGGCTGAAGCTGGGCCCATCCAAAGCCAGGAGCCAGGAGCTTCCTCTGGATCTTCCACATGGGTGCAGGGGCCTTAGCACTAGGGCCACCTTCTGCTTTCCCAGGCCATACCAGAGAGCTGGATCAGAAGTGGAGCAGCCAGGTCTCGAACAGGTACCCATATGGGATGTCGGCACTGCAGGTGGCAGCTTTACCCGCTACACCACAGTGCTGGCCCCTAAATTGTTCTTAACTACTAAGTTACACTGCATGGATTATTTTACTGGCTCTAATTTGTCCATTGTTAAATACGGTTTGAGTGGAGGTGAAAAAAATGAGTATATTCTTGTTTCCAGTATTACAGTTTTGATCACAGAAAAGAATATTATCGCTGTCTCCCATTTGTAAGGCGTTCACAGAGAACATGCAGAATTTCTGGGAAAACAAATCTACTGAAACTCAACCTCAGATACTAGGCTCTGTCACTAAATCTATGGTTTTCTAGAAAACACACTGGAATATATGCATTCTAAGATACTTTTAGAGAGGGAAGTACCTAGATTCTGGCTTTTTGTCATCATGTATAAACTGGAGAGAAAGCTCACAAGCATGTTCACCCAGAATAATCCTCCCAGACAAAATTTTATTATTTCTGTGAATTCTTAACAAGAAAAAGCAGTCAGATAGTACCCCATGCAGAGGGGAGCTTCCAAAGCGTATGAGCGCAGCCCATGCCCATGAGGGCGACTATGAGACCCCTCCAGCCTAGGCAGCCTTCCTGGCCTGACTGTGTGTGCAGGATATAGCAGAGGTGCCAGGACTCTGAGGCATGGACCTCAAGTCCTGCAGCCTGCCTCCCCCAGGCTGCTAAGCAAACCGCAGCCACTGCTCCGGTGGCATTTCACTGCCCCACAGTGGCTGTGTGAAGAATTTCAATTAGTCCTCTACAGCCTGCCTTTGTAGCCGTTTGGAATAATTCCCTATGGTTTCTAAAAAATATCTACTAATGGAAAAGTTTTAAAAATTAGTAAAAACTCTTGAAATTCTTATTTAAACATCCCCTACTTTGTCTTGGTTAAATATACGTTTTAAAAAATAGGTTATTTCTGTTAATACCACCTTCCTTTTTTTTTTTTTCTTTCTTTCTTGCCTCTGATAGATGAGTGTCATGCTTAAGAAGGTACCAAGTATTTTGTTTTACAATTCATAAACCGATAGTTACTTGGCTTTCATTAGCTGCTTTTGTCCCTTGCCCATTGGAGACAGGTGCTGTGTCCTGGTGCATGTGTGATCCCTAGCCATGAACTGTAAGTACAGGCAGTTCATGAAGAATGTCTGGCTTTGTCTTCTGGCCCATTTCATTTTGTCAGGAAGATTTTTAGTTGCTTTGAACCTAACAAGTCATTGGTCTGAATGTTACATGAACACTAGGCACTACCTCTGTTTCCAAATCTCTAAGATCCCAAGTGGTTTGCAGAGACAGCATAGCTCTGACAATTATATCTGTAGGTTTTCAGAGGCAAGATAGACCCATTCATTTTTCTGTAAAAAATTACAGTCTAGAGATCCAATAATTAAACCATTTAAGAGTTCCAAATTTCAAGTTGAGCCAAATTGTGAATTTATCAGCTCTACCTTAATTTGTTTCATGATAAATGACCCTAATTCTTTGAGTATTTAGGTTTCCTTTGGCACTTCTTAGATTACCACATAGCATACTACTCCTTGGATTCCTGTTATCCTGGTGGCCTGAACAAGTATTGATGGGTATTAGTGAGCTCCTCACCACTAGGTGCAGGAAGGGTCACACGCGTACTGAAACTCAGGTCCTGCCTTCAAGAAGCACTAGAGAGTCACTACACACAATAGAACACTCGGGTCCAAGTGTAGAAAAGGTTTAGACAACAGCTATATGTTCAACTTTGAAGGCCAACAGTCAACACTGGTTGAAGACTTTTACTTGTTCTTTCTGGACAGTGCGTGTAGATGCCTCTCTTAAATGTCCCCATAGTGAACTGTGTTTAGCCCCCATAGAACCTTTGGTCAATTATTTTAAGTACTTGGTTGCTTATTAATGTCCTCCCCTAGACTAGAAGTTCCTTGAGGAAATTGTTTGATAATCATTTATTTTTTAAAAAAAGATTTCTTTATTTGAAAGACAGAGCTACACAGAAGAGAAGCAGAGAGAGGTCTTCCATCTGCTAATTCACTCCCCAATTGGCCACAATGGCCAGAGCTGCGCTGATCCGAAGCCAAGAGCCAGGAGCTTCTTCTGGGTCTCCCACGTGGGTGCAGGGGCCCAAGCACTTGGGCCATCTTCTACTGCTTTCCCAGGCCACAGCAGAGAGCTAAATCAGAAGTGGAGCAGCCAGGTCTTGAGCCGGCACCCATCTGGAATGCCAGCGCTTCAGGCCAGGGTGCTAACCCACTGCACTATAGTGCTGGCCCCATAATCATTTATTTTGAATGCCTGGAACCTTTTAGGGATTCTTAGCAAACATGTTTTTCAAAACATTGGATGAATGAGTAAAGAATGAGTTTAAAGGAATAGCGGTGAATTCAACTGGATTTTTCACAACACCCTTGTTTCATAATTCTCCAGCTCCCTAAAATTACAATTATTTCGGACTTGACAATTCTAGGTCTCTGTGGCACACCCACCACAAACCCTATGAGCTCACAGTTTTCATTCCTTTTGGGTAACTGCCCTGTCCTGGCAGTGTGGTAAGTGGTTACAATCGTTAGGATGATGCTAAAATTCAGATGGATGCCAGGGGACACATCCCATGAGAATAGACAGAAGGCTTTTGGAGATGCCCCTCTCCTAAACAACCCCTGTAACCACTATTCCAGTTTCTCACAGTACAGTAATTAAGTTAGAAATGGAAGTCACAATCCAGCCCTAATCATAAGGGGAAGTCAAGAATAATTAGGATAACCTAGCTTCCATTTGAGGTCATAAACAATGGGATGTTTTCCATTCATTCAGTACTTGCTAAATACTTCCTATGTGCTGGGTTGGTACTGCAGATAAAACGAGATCACAATAAAATCTGACTTCAGGAACCTTACTCTGTCGGGGAGACAGAACTGACAAGTATAATCGGAGGCTTCAAGTCTTACAAAACGAAATGAAGCAGAGTACAGGGGAGTGGCTTGACACATGCCCTTCCTCCAAAGCAACAGAAACAGGCAAGGCCTCTTCTAAATTCTACTTCAAAATTAACTTCTCTAATGAGAGTCTGAGTTATCCTTGAAATCTCTTAAAATGTAAGCAACCATGAAAAATCTTGTAAAAACAAATATCTGCTTTTTTTAATGCCATATCTTTAGCAACAGATTAGGGCAGGGGCTGACACATGACTAAAGGCAACTGAAATGTTTTTCTCTTAGTTGCTCATCTTGGATCAAAGAATCACTTAAAATACTCATTATACACTTGACATTTCTAGTTCTACTTCCTTCTTCCTGAATGATCTATTGCTGTAACTTATTATAGTGATTATGGATTTGAAACTTCTAGCCTGCCTATTTATACCTATAACCTGGCAATCCAGTTAATTTGAATTACTTAAGACTGGCACTTCAGATGTTAAATTTCTGAGCCCCCTCCCTCAAAACCAACATAAAGTACACATATTTAGTCTCATTAATCAGAATTAGCATGTCACAGCTTAATTTTCACAGACGGTTTCATTAACCCAGTAGTTTCCTCATGCCTGCTTCCTGTTGACTACTTTCCTTAATCCTGTTGAGTAACTACATATTTAACAGATCAGTCTACTTTTTACAGTATAAACTAAAGCTGCAGGAATACCCTAGATGATGGGTTTTACAAGGAGCGACTTGATCATCCCTTCCAAACCACACATTTAGTTCATGTTGACTGTGGAATCTGAACATGCTCTGCTTTGTCTCCGTAATTGATTGTGAACCCCATGATGGCTTTCTTTTTGAAGTTTGACTCTCAGGAAGATGAGAAATTGCTTCAAGCAACGGAGAAGTTTCAAGCTGAATGTGCCTTAAAGTTTCCAAATCGCCAGTGCCTCACAACAGTGATTGACATAAGTGGAAGAACCGTTTTCATCACTCGCTATCTCAGACCTTTAAATCCTCCCGAGGAGCTCCTTACTGTCTATCCCAACAACCCACAGGCAACTGCGGTGAGTATGTCATAGCCAGTCCATGCTGGTGCTAAAAATGTCCTAAGATTTCAATATACTGTCACTTTAATTACCATAATGAACAGTACTTGATTACTGACTACATCAAGATTATTCAGGATGAAAGTAAAAAACTCTATTACCACGAAGCTTGCTTTCTTTAGACTGGGATGATAATAATCCTTAGCTCATTCTTCCAGCCATTGTTGAGTGCTTACTATGTCCTTAGCACTATAATACATGTGGAAGATACTCTACATTTTAAAAATGTCTTTCAGGAAGATGTTTTCATTGTGTATTCTCAGGAGCTTTGTTAGGGTTTGTGATCTTTGTTAAAGCCTCAGCTTCAGAATTCATGCACTTTCTACTATACCAAGTTAACTATTCAGTATTACACTTAATGCTTTAAGTATCATTGAGTTTAAATTAAGCACAAAGTTAAGTTTTTTCAGCATTTAGGCCGTCACAGAGTACATCGACACTGGACCATTAACACACATGTACTCTTCTCCGACCCCAGAGCATACTGCCCATCACAAACCTGTGTGAACCAGACCATTTTCAGATGAACACCATAACCCCTAACTGTCTTTGGAGAGTAGGTGCTACAGAGTAATTCATTACTGCTGGGCAATGATGAATGAAGGCACTTCAAAAAGTTTGTGGGAAATGGAATCAAAACTTGTTTACTTTGGCATAAAAAACTGAAATCCATGCATAGCTTTTGCATATATGCACTTTCCATTAACTTTTTAAAACCCTTCATCTATTTGAGACACAAAGTGCTGCATTTCACTTACTTTTAAAGGTTAACCAATTTTTATGGAAATCCACAACAGAGATTTCTATTCTGCCCAGCATGGTAGATGTGCAGAAAATCTCAATAAAGAACAGTCAAGAGTGATAAATAAAATATTTAAAATATTTTCTAAACCATGGATGGAAAAGTAGTAGAACAGAGTAGTGGGAAATTGGACAACAAGAAGAAAGAACAGCTCCACAAAGGTGCTCTCAGGTTGTCTGATAATTCCTGCTGACCAGGCTGGGGGAGACAGGAGATCATGCACAGGGCTGAGCCTCTGGACAGGTAATATCATCAGTACTAAACCGGGAGAGCTCCTCCTGCCCTGCGTAAGGGACCCTGAATGTCTTGGTCTTGATTTTGGATCAAAGACAAGAAAAAACAAAAAGAAAATATTTCATGATTCCTAACCACCAGCCTGTATTTACTGAAAATTGGGTCTGGAATTTACTCATATGACCCCAAAAAAACTTCAACTGAAGATGCAGTTGAAAGCGTCCCCTGTTGGTAATGCCCCTCCCTCAGGTGTTACCTGTCAAAAGCAAACAAATGCTCCCAGAAGAAAGCCCTTTAGACCCAGCCTCAAAAAAATTCCACAGGAAAACTTCCAAGCAACATGAACATAGAATAAAAGATCAATGAAGAAGTCAGTCATCATGAAGGAATGAGTGTGAGTTAGCGGAAACAAGAAACTGCACAAAAGAACAACAAAAAATATCGATATTTGAGTTACCAGATACAGAATATAAAATGTTTAAGAGGCACCAAGATGGTGGAATACAGAGGGAGCTTACTGCTCTAGTCCAGGAGAAGATAGTTTAAAAAACAAACAAACAAACATGGAGAGCCCAGTCTTGGGGGAAAAGTTAGGGAGAACAGCAGAGGAAACTATGTGCAGGGTGTACATGCGCACAAGTCAGGACCCCAGCAGCCGAGAGCCTCAGCACCAGCTTTGGAGACCGAGGTGAGACCCGACTGCAGCAGCCCAAGCCATTGGTGATAAAGCTGTGAGCCTGCAGAAAGCCAGGATTGCAGGCACTGAGCTAGAAGCCCCCAGATCTGATGGAAGACAACCACCCTCTGATCCAGAGATCCCAGTGACTCCTCAGCAAGATAAATGAAATCAAAACTGAGGCATGCCACAATCACAAAGACAAGGATGATCTGAAGAGCAGCTAGAGATAAGGCGCAGATTATCTACAGAAGAACCATCAGGCCAGCACACTGCGCAGCCGCGCAAATCAAAGTCGGGACGGGCACAGCTTCAGAGGCTGAAGAAAAGAGCTGTCAAGCTACAGCTTCTATCGTGCGACACCATCATTCACACAAACACTGGGAGGATGTGCAACCACAAGATCCTCACAAAAGCAATCTCTGAAAAATGCACCCCACTTCAAAGAGAAGGAAGGCTTTCAGGAAAATCCTAGATGCCACACATCATCTAAGTAAAGACAATGGGAAACATGGGAGTGAATAACAGCAAGCAATGTGGCTGAAGAATCGGCTGCTCTAGAAATGGATGGGAGATATCCTGGAAAGTCTTGTTATCCTTAGACACTGAAGTAGTACAAACCAAACACCGACAAGGCCACTTCAAGGTGACTTAGGGGCCAGTTTCTTCACCATACAAGTTAGTGGTAACAGTGACCTTCCATATAGGATGCTCGGTGAGGATGAACTGAGATATTAGCACAGCACTGGGGAAGCTGTTAGTGAGCATTAGCTTCATTTCATACGCATAAATGTCTGTGATAAATAAAGCTGATTTAAGAAATGACACAGCTCTGATGGGAAGTTAACCTTCTAGGCTAATTTTGTCTGTGTCTTTAGGAACTGGTAGCTCGGTATGTGTCCTTGATTCCTTTCCTGCCTGACACTGTTTCGTTTGCTGGTATCTGTGACCTGTGGAGCACATCTGATGTAAGTTGTTCTTCCTCACAAACTTACTAACTTGAGCTGACTTACTAGAAAATTAGCTGAATGGCTTGTATCATTTTAAACTGCAACATTTATTAGTCACCATAAAAATCTGCTTAGCCATCTGTTTAGCAGGATGAGCTAAATTCTGGAGTACTTTCTTTTCTTTCTTAAGACTTGTTTATTTGAAAGGCAGAGTTGGAGAAAGAGGAGTGACAGAGATCTTTCATCTACTGATTCATTCCCCAAATGGCTGCAATGGCCAGGGCTGGGCCAGGCCAAAGCCAGGAGTTTCTTTTGGGTCTCCCATATGGGTACAGGGGGCCAAGGACCTGGGCCATCTCTTGCTGTTTTCCCAGGCTCGTTAGCAGGGAAGTGGATTGGAAGTAGAGCAATGGGGACACAAACTGGTGCCCATATGGGATGCCGACACTGTAGATGGTTGCTTAACCTGCTGTGCCACAGCACCAGCCCCTGGAGTATTTTTTCTTGCTGGTTCAATTTTCCCAAAGTTCAGAAATTAAAAATAAAATTACACAAAGAATAAAAACATTTCAGATGTCTGCATCCTGCTACTGTTATTCTCTTAACAATATCCTAGTTTTATTCATTAAAAAATCAAGATTGCATCCTGTAATTGAAAATTTCATAATCCTTAATTTGTGGGCTTCTCAAGGCATGACATGTCATTATTTATTCAGCCTGTATTTCTTCATCACCTACTAATACCAGATGCCATACTAAATCCTGGCTATGTGCAAAATAAACACAGTCTCTGTCTTCCAGGAATTCACAATCTATGCATACTATGTAAGCTTCCAAACAGATCTTAGATAGCATGAAACAAACCTATGTGACCATGGGTATTAATTATGTATCTGATGTTGTACTGTTTGAACTATACTGTATTGCACAGCTTACTTTGAAGAACAACCTTAAACTGAAGGAATTTCAAGGCACTGTTTTGTTCCTCCATGTATTCTGGTAGCATACATGATGACAATTTTGGAAATAAAATTCCTACAACTCTGAGGCATCTGTAAGAAGACACTAAAAATGAATAGTTCATGTGCTCTAGAGCCAGACTGGTTTTATCACTTTGTAGCTTTTGCCTTATTAATCTGGGCCTCCATTTCCTCATCTATAGAATGGGAACATAAAGAGTATCTCCCTTAAAGGAATGTCCTAAGATTAAATGAGTTAATGCATACAATGTGCCTTAAATATTGTGAGTTATCATATGAAAAGCGAAACTGAGTAATTTGCCCACCCCATCTCAATCGTAATTATTGATTTTAGAAATCCATAACATCAATGTCAGAGGAAAAAAAAAAACCAAGTCCACTAAAAATGTTTCTTGTAAAAAATGGAATTATCAACATAGTATCAAGATTCGGGGAAGGAACTTGAAAAATGGGTCTTAAACTTTAAGGCACTTTTCTTTCCTGGGCAGCCAGTCCAGAATGGAGTCAGTCAATGCAACCTCATTGTTTTTCCTTTTTGTCAGCAATTTCTTGATCTCCTGGCAGGAGATGAAGAAGAGCATGCAGTGTTGCTCTGTAACTACTTCCTGTCCCTGGGTAAGAAGGCCTGGCTGGTGATGGGCAGTGCCATTCCCGAGGTAAGATCGCATAGGCTAGCTTCAACAGAGGGCTGGTTTGCTAACCTACCTGCATAGTCCAGATCACAGCAGACTTATGTTCCGTATCAGCCCTGTGAGCTGCTGGGACAGTGGCCCAGAGATACCACCAGTGATGAGGTATCAGCTGGTTACAATGGTATTCAAGGGCCTACTCAGACAGTTTCTGCCAAACCTGAAGACTTTACCACCCTTTACTCCATCTCATTCTGTCCTTTTAGTAGGAGCCTCCTCCCATCTATGTTCTGAAGAATTATCCCCTTAGGCATCTCCACTTCATGCTAAGGAGTCAAAGGGATCCAAAGAGGTATGATAGATCAGAGCTCTCCTTTCATTCCTCTGCTTCTGCAGGTACCTGTTGATAACCTGGAAGGCAACAGATAATTACAGAAGAGACTGGTGGCAGCTATATTTTATTTTTAGATTGGAAACTTAGTTACATAAGAGGTTTTTTTTCCCTAGTGCCCTCCAAATGCCCCTAAATTTTGGCCTCGATGGATAATTATGGATAGAAAGTTGGAAACATGACAAGGATTGAAGCACTTTCTTCACAGGGTGCTTCAGAAAGAGGCTGTGAGCCTCTAGGAATCTGGGAATTAGACCACAAGAGTTGCTGCCAGTCAGGTAATGAGGCAGGATCATATCTGTCTTCAAGTTCATTCCCCATCATTATCTTTTAGATAGCTTAGAAAAGAGCATTGGGCTAGAAAATCGTAAGGCCTGGTTTTAAGTTTCTGAGCCCACACCTCACCAGCTGTGTGATCCTAAGCTAGTGACTTCACAATCCCAAGTTCTACAAGTAAACTGGAATAACTCCCATCCTGCTTTTCCCTGAGGACTATTGTGAGCACCAGCTGGCATCATTCATGAGCAAACATCAAGGAACACACATTTAAAAGAACTGAACATTACATGCATTCCAAGAAAAGTACAAAAGCCCCTCTTCAGGCTACAGCCACAGTCCCACTCTCTTCCTCAACTCTAGTTGTTCTTAAATTTGGCATGAAGACTTACTTGCAACTCTTACAGGCACTTATAAAGCTACAAATATATATCATGTTACTGTTATCAGGAATAAAAAGAGTATTTAGATATTCATGTTTCTATATACTTAAATGACAATCTTATTGAGTCTAAAAAAGAAAATGTTAATAACAGCTGCATAACCATTAATGGAAAACAGCAAATCCTAAGATACATTGTTTGGGTAAGGTAACTGCTATCATTTAATCACTACCGTGCACTAGTAACAGATGCAAGAATTTTGCAAAAGTAAATGTTTGGCTTCATTTTTTAAAATCTAGTACAACATAGAATCTCAAAATAATTTTCACCATTAACTGAGGTTTTTGAAATTAGAGGTTTAACTAAAATAACGAATCATCTGTATAAACTACTATTGACCTTAATGGTATAATTGGCTAGAAGCTGTGTTTAATGACTTTTTATTTTTTCAGGGTCCTACTGCCTATGTGCTAACTTGGGAACAAAATCATTACTTAATATGGAATCCCTGCAGTGGACATTTTTATGGACAATTTGATACCTTCTGTCCCTTGAAAAGTGTTGGCTGTTTAATTGGCCCTGATAATGTAAGTATTACTATTTCATCTTATACATGGTGGGTTGACTGTCGCTTTTTTTAAAAACTGGCCTATTTAAGTAATATTGTATGTATTATATACAAATAAACAAATGTAGACATAAACACATACACCAATTAGTGAAATGTAGTTTCTAGCAGTGGCCGAACTGTCTTAACTAAAACTTTTGGTTGAATTAGCCACCTGAGCTGTAGAAGAGAAGGAGGTTAAAGAAGGAACACAAGATTTAGATTCAGAGGACTTGAGTTTGTGTCCTGGCTCTATCCCCAGGTATCTCTTCTGAGAGCTTACAATGCCTAATGATGCATTGTATTCAAAAACTAAATGAGGCAAATTCATCAACTGAGATTAGATTTCTTTCTCTTTTGCAAAGGCATCTCCAAATGATTCTGGTTGCTCCTGGCTAGGAGGGCTGTGTGAGTTCATTGTGAAGGGTACTATATACAGCAGCAGTTAAAAACATGAGCTATAGGGTCAGAATGACTGAGTTAAAACACCAACATCTTCATGTACTAGTTGTGTGATCTTGTGATCCAGCCTCAGTTTCTCCACTGGGAAAATGGAGGCAAAAGTGATTGTAAAATCACTGCTTGATAGACTGTGTGAGGTGCTACCCATCGATTGCCTCATTCACTTCCTACAACTGTTCTAACACCTCAATTATGTATTTTTTTTCATCATCACCTTAAAGGGCTCTGAACCCTGTGCCATTTGTCAGTAAAAATTATTTGTGCGTGCATCCCAGTATGTACATTTTTATTTATAAATTGTATATATTTGCTAGTGGATCAACATATTACTTTTACCTGTATTATACAAAAAAGTACTTTAAAAATTTAAGAAAATCTACTATTTCCTCCCCATGTTCCTAAAGTGAGGATCATACTTTGGGGACCACTGGTCTATTATTTAGAGACTATCACTAAAATTAGAAAACACAGCCAGCGTACAGCAAAGCATCTGTCTTAGATGCTCCCCAAATGGCAGTTAGTGTTAATTACAAATGCAGTAAGAGCATGGCGGAGCACTATTCTCATGTTAATCATCAGTGACAGACTTGATTCCATCAACATTTTAAAGTCAGGAAGAATCAGGTAAGGTCAAAACCTCCAAAGAACTCGTCTCTGTCAAAATTATTATTAGCTCTCAGACAGCTGCAGTATAGTCGCCCAATTCTGATCAAACCGGTGTTTTTGAAAAAGACAGAACTGCCTTTTCTCCTCTTTGGCTCACAATTCTTTGCTGTCAAAGCTGCTCCATGCTTTTACCACTCAGCCGAATGGCCTGGCATTCTGAAGGCTTAGCTGCTCTCTTCTCCTTCCTGGGTAGTTTTTCTCCTCCTCCACTCCTTTTTTGTTCACATGTTGTTTCCACTCACACCCAGACCTGGCTCCACTAAGTAACCCAACATCCCCACATGCATTTTCTCTTTTCTCCTCCACCCACTGTTATGCTCAGCCCAACAGTTCTAAAACACACTTCAGGCAACCCAGCTACACCCTAAACTACCCTTGCCCCTTTCCTTTCCAGAATGCAACAATACAGGTTACACCTCCTGCTTCCATTTTTTCAGCACGTCAAGAACTTAACTCACCATAATCTAGCTCCTCTTCCCTGTCCATACCACAGAGGCCAATCTCTGAGAAGTACCAGTATCTTGCTAAGGAACAGTTCCAAGGGTTACTCCCGCGCCCCACTCTCCTCTCCTTCCTCCCCTCCTTGGTTTACTGATGAGGGACGCTTTCCTTTTCGTCTGTCTGCAGTGGCTTCTTACGTTTCTTTTGCTGGTTCTAACTACACCTTAAAAGTAATGTTCCTGAAGATCCTGTAGATTTCTTCCAGGACCATAGACACTATTTTTAATTGTGGCTCTATCTACTTTATCCTGGCAGAGAAGTAATTGTTACCAGCCCAGGATCTTCAAGTCCTAAATTTTCAATTGTTTGCTAGACCCTGGACACTTTATTAAATCAATCTCAAACTCAGCACATCTAAAACTCAAAAACGAGGTTCTTCTTCCTGGATTTCTATTCCCATGGATGTCAGAGTTGTCCCCGATTTTCCTTCTCCCTTACTTCAATCCCACTTATAGAAACCAAAGCATAAAAATATAACTCTTGTCTCCCAGGTCATGCCATCATTGTTTCACCCCCTAACAATTACTGATTAAATTTCTCAACGTTCAATTTTCATCAGGAGCATTTTGTGGCACAGACTTGAGTAAACGTCTCACTTTGGATTTAAAAGCTCCATATAGTAATCTGACCTCAACTATATCTCACTAGCACTATTTCCCATTACTTTTCTGCACATCTCTACCCTACCACCAAATTGTAGGATTTTTTTTTAAGATGTATTGATTTGGCTGGCGCCGCGGTTTACTTGGCTAATCCTCCGCCTGCAGCACCGGCACCCTGGGTTCTAGTCCCAGTTGGGGCACCAGATTCTGTCCTGGTTGTTCCTTTTCCAGTCCAGCTCTCTGCTGTGGCCCAGGAGTGCAGTGGAGGATGGCCCAGGTCCTTGGGCTCTGCACCTGCACGGGAGACCAGGAGGAAGCTCCTGGCTTCGGATCAGCGCAGCGTGCCGGCTGTGACGGCAGTTTGGGGGGTGAACCAACAGAAGGAGGACCTTTCTCTCTGTCTCTCTCTCTTTCACTGTCTAACTCTGCCTGTGGGAAAAAAATGTATTGATTTATGTGAAAGGTGGAGTTACAGAGAGGCACAGAGAGATCTTGCATCACTGGTTCACCCCAATTGGCCAGAGCCGGGCCAATCAGAAGCCAGGAGCCTCTTCTGGATCTTCCACAAGGGTGCAGGGGCCCAAAGACTTGAGCCCTCTTCCACTGCTTTCCCAGGCCATAGCAGAGCTGGATCGGAAGTGGAGCAGCCAGGTCTTGAACCAGCACCTATGCCAGCACTGCAGGTGGTGGTTTTACCCACTCTGCCACAGTGCCGCCCCCAAACTATAGTTCTTAAAAGATCTTGTCTCCTTGGCCGGCGCCGTGGCTCAACAGGCTAATCCGCCTTGCGGCGCCGGCACACCGGGTTCTAGTCCCGGTCGGGGCGCTGGATTCTGTCCCAGTTGCCCCTCTTCCAGGCCAGCCCTCTGCTGTGGCCCAGGAGTGCAGTGGAGGATGGCCCAGGTGCTTGGGCCCTGCACCCACATGGGAGACCAGGAAAAAGCACCTAGCACCTGGCTCCTGCCATCGGATGGTGGTGCGCCAGCTGCAGCGCGCCGTCCGCGGCAGCCATTGGAGGGTGAACCAACAGCAAAGGAAGACCTTTCTCTCTCTCTCACTGTCCACTCTGCCTGTCAAAAAAAATAAATAAATAAAACTAAAAAAAAAAAAAAAGATCTTGTCTCCTTAAAACAACTTCTCGCTTTGGACTGTAAATCACCACAAGCCTCTACTGCACTGGCTGACAGCTCTGTCCTTTGCTGCTTTCCCTGTTTCTTCAAATTTCAAACATGAGAAGTCCTCAAGTCTATACCTACCTTCAACCCTAGGAACTCCACACATACGTTGATAGCTCCCCAGAACTTCAGACAGAAATAACCAGTCATCAACTTACCATCCTCATTTCGACATCTCAAACTTAAAATGCCCAAAACTTGGAATTCCCGATTTCTTTTTGGAGTCTCCTTGTTCGGCAAATGGCAACTCCATCAGCACAATTACTTAGAGGAATCAAAAGTTGATTTCAAGGAATTCACCCTTTCTCTCTCTCTCCTACATCTAATGCAGCAGCAAATCCTACTGGCTCTGCCATTGTAGCACACCCAGAATCTGTCCACAGCTCACGGCTTCCATTGCTATCATTTTCATCCAAGTTACCAGGATTATTCCAACCCTACCTAATAGCAGACTTCACCTCTTGCCTCTACCCACTTCTTTCTAGTTTCAAACAGCTAAGAACATTTCTGCTGAGACAGAAGACCAATTGTCACTCTTCTACTGTCTTCCCAATACATCAAAGCTAAAATCTTCAAAATGGCCCATAAAGCCTCCTTGATCTGACATCCACCCTTCCTTTGCTGTTATCTTTCCAACTTTCCCACTGCTCTAAAGCCACTTTGTATTCCTTGTTCAACAATCACACTTTGCATTTGCTATTTCCTTTGCATAAATGACCACCAATGCCTTCCCAATACCCCTCCCACCTTTACTGATTAGATTCACAAACTTCTCCCTCATTTCTTGCATTTCTGACCAAATGTCATTTTTACAGGAAAAATTCCTTGCCCATCAAAATTTCTTATGTTCCTGCAACTTAGTTTTATCCATGGTCTGTGCACATTTAATTGTTATCATAATAAAAACCCATCTCCAAACTAAATGGCTTCAAGTATCTATTTTCATAGATTTGTGGGTTAGCTGGGAAAATTTGGCTGAGGCTGAGCAGCTCTGCTTCCTCTATAGACCTGGGTTGGCTGGGAAAGCTCCGTTTCATATTTATTAAGGAACTCAGGCCCCTGACAGTGGCAGAGGCACAACAGGGCAAAGCCTCTTAGCCTAGACAGAGGTGACACAACTACACTTCCCTTCCAATCAACTAGCCAAAGCCAAATGGCAGGGAAGTGTTTATCTTTCTTAATGGAAGCAACTGCAAAGTAACCTGAAAAAAGATAGCCATAGAGGAAGAGAATTGAAGCTAATGATACAATCTATCATATCCTTCCACACCATCTGTATTCCATGTACTTACTTGCTGATTTGCTTGCTGTATCTTTTTGAAGATTATTTACTTGAAAGAGAGGAAGAGAGAGTGCTCTTTGGTCCACTGGTTCACTCCACAAATGGCTATAATAGCCTGGACTGGGCTGATCAGAAGCCAAGAGCTGCTTCTAGGTCTCTCATGTGGGTGCAGGGGCCCAGGGAATTTGGCCATCCTCCACTGTTCTCCCAGGCACACCAGCAGAGAGCTGGACTGGAAGTGGAGCAGCCAAGACTCAAACCAGCATCCATATGGGATGCCAGCATCACAGGCAGTGGCTCTACCCACAATCCCGGCCCCACATCTTTTATTTTTTAAGTTCTATTTTTATTTTTTTAAGTTCTATTTTATTTGAAAAGCAGAGTTAGAGAAGGAGAGACAAGAGATCTTTCCTCTGCTGGTTCACTCCCCAGATGGCTACAACGGCCAAAGCTTGGCCAGACAGAAGCCAGGAGCTTCCTCTGGGTCTCCCACGTGAGTTCAGGGGCCCAAGTGCCTGGACCATCTTCTGCTTTAGCACATGATCAGGGACCTGGATTGGAAGTGAAATAGCCGAGACTCCAATCGGTGCCCTTATGGGATGGGCAGCTTTACCCGCTGTGCTGCAATGCCCGCCTCCGATATATCATCTTATTAGATACTCCTTGAGTTTGAACTGTTTCATTCACTACTTAACCCAATTAATAAACCTGGGACTAAACACCAGTTAGATGAAAACACTTAATCTGTACTAGACATATCATTCAACATGACTAGAATATGCCACAAGTTAGTGCTAAAGATTGAATGGCAAATAATGCCTATGGTGAACATTCTCAAGGTGAAAGTTTAAAATAGTGAAGATGCAGATAATCAGGCAGTTACAAACAATGACAAATAATGATAGAACAACTAATAGTTATTGAGCACTTACTACGTATCCTATGCATTATTCTATTATGTACAGGTAAATCAACTCTGAATCCACTTAGCCTTATAAAGTAGTTGTTATTATTCCATTGTTATAGATGAGAAAACTGAGGAACAAAAAAGTTAGATAAATCATCCAAGGTCAGACAATTGAAAAGTGTTAGGGTCAGAATTCAAGTGCATGTAGTCTAGTTCCATAACCAACCTGCCACACTGCCTCAACAAGACAGGTGCGGAGCTGTAGAAACAAAGAGGTACACATTTAACTTAGGGTCAGGAAAGAAAACATGTACAGTCTGTGTGTCCACACAATATGCACACACACCACAGACATGCGTATACTTTGGTTAACATATATGCTAATATGGTATTGTGTTTTTAGGTTTGGTTTAATATTCAACAATATGATTCTCCACTAAGGATAAATTTTGATGTTACCAAGCCCAAGCTATGGAAATCTTTCTTTTCAAGAAGCCTTCCATACCCTGGCCTTTCCAGTGTTCAGGTACAATTTTTTGTTTATTTTTAAAGATTTATTTACTTGAAAGGACAAATTACAGGGAGGAGAGGTAGAAACAGACAGAGGTCTTCATTTGCTAGTTCACCCCCAAATGGCCAAAGAGCCTCAGCCAGGCCAATCTGAAGCCAGGAGTCTGAAGCTTCTTCTAGGTCTCCCAGATGGGTGCAGGGGCCCAACGACTTGGGCCATCTTCTACAGCTCTCCCAGGTCATAGCGGAGAGCTGGATTGGAAGTGGAGCAGCCAGGACTTAAACCGGCATCTATATGGGATGCTGGCACTGCAGGTGGCAGCTTTACCTACTATGCCACAGCACCTGCTCCAGGTATAATTATTTTACTAATAATAGAATATAGAAAATAAAGTATATTAATCTACGTAGCTACATTTTTTCCCCTTAATCCCACTCCTGGGTAAGTCTACAACCGTATTTGTTTTTCAAACTTACCTCATATGTCCTCATATGTCTTTACGTAGATGTGAAAAAATCAATATATGCATTTTAATGTCAAGCAGTTTTTATATAAAAAATTCCCATAATAAATACCACAAAATATATTCCATTTATTTTTTTTTAATGATGGTCTCAATTTGGTAATTTGATTTCATGACTGCTAATCAAACATGAAATCAAATGTCAGATATGATCCCTTATATGCTTATAATTTAGAGGGTCCTGACCAGTGGAAGACGGTAAGTGGTAAGCCTGAGTTGTTTACTAAAACTTTTTTTTATTCCTATCAAACAAATCCATATACACATTAATCTGTGTATCAAACCTTTCTTTAAAAAAAAAAAAAAACTTCAAAAAATATTGCCCTAGAGAAGTTTTCCCGTATGTGAGATGACATATACAAGATTTTTAGAACCGGAATGACAAGAGAAAAATTGCTACATGCTAGAATATTAGGAGTTAAAACGAATCAATATAATGAATCAGGGCCGGCTCCATAAACAGGTAATGTTGCCACTAGTGGTGCCAGCATCCCACATGGGCAGCAGTGCTTTAGCCCCTGCACCCACCTGGGAGACCTAGAAGATCCTGGCTTCAGCCTGTCCTAGCCTGTCTGCAGCCATTTAGGGAGTAACCCAGCAGATGGAAGATCCATCTGTTGGTCTTGTCCCCCATCTCTCTGCAATTCTTTCAAGTAAATATATTTTTTAAAGATAATTTATTAATGAGGGCCAGCACTGTTGTGTAGTGGGTTGGAGCTCTGTCTGCAGTGCCAGCATCCCTTGTGGGTACCCGTTTGAGTCCCAGATATTCCACTTCCGATCAAGCTCCCTGCTGGTGGCCTGGGAAGGTAACAGACAATGGCCCAGGTGCTTGGTCCTCTGTACCTGTGAGGAATCCCAGAAGAAGCTCCTAGCTCCAGATCAGCCCAGCTTCAGCTGCTGTGGCAATTTGGGGAGTGAACTAGTGGATGGAGGATCTGTCTCTCCCTCTCTCGCATGCTCTCTGGGGCTCTGCTTCTCAAATAAACCAAAGAGAGAAGGAGAGGCAGAGAGGTCTTCCAACTGTTTCACTCCCCAAATGGCCGCAACAGCAAGAGTTGTGCTGATCCGAATCCAAGAGGTTCTTCCGGGTCTCCTACATGGGTGCAGAGGCCCAAGGACTTAGGCCATCTTCTACTGCTTTCTCAGGCCATAGCAGAGAGCTGGTTCCGAAGTGGAGCAGCCAGGACTCTTTACCCGCTATGCCACAGCACTGGCCCCCATAAATAAGTAAATCTTTAAAAAAACAGACACAAAAATCTATTGATGAACTTAGCACTCTGAAAATTTGCTATAATCTCTAATGTTAAGAGCAAGTTTCATGTTCATAAAGTAAAACAATCACATGAAGAGGCAATACAGTATGAAAATCATTAAGCACATTATATTAACTTGTCTATTTTCACTTACTATAACATAAGCACCATCATGGCAGGGATTTTTATTCATGGTCATATCTCTGTCCTCATCACCTGAGAAAAGTTCTGTGCACAAAGAAGGTACTCAGCATTAGTTGAATGAAGGAATGCTAATTCACATGATGGTTATCTCTGTGACAACAGAGAACAGAAATGAAATTGACTTAGTTGTTCATGACTATACTGGTGTCCGTTATCCTCTGTATATTACTGAATGTCTGAGATTTCATTATTTTTAAAAATTTTTTAAAAAGAGAATGTACCTACTGAAATTAAGTATAGATGATTTCTGACCTAGTTTATCTTTTATAGCCTGACGAGCTAATTTACCAATGCACAGACAAAGCTGCAGCAGCTGAATTACAAGACAGGTAATGTAATGTTCATAAATCCACATATAATCTGTCACTAGAAATGAATGCTAAACTTTAAGCCACCTCCCAGCCTGGATCATTGAAATAATTTGGACAATTTAAATTTAGTTTATGTTTATAGATACCAAGTAGGGATAAGAGCTCAGAATCCCATAGCTCATCATGGTGTGAGACAAAGAGAAGTGAATACAATTAACTTACCTCCTTATCCATCCTCAGATTAGAGTTTAACACCATGTTATTATGGGTCTTGTTGAGACACATCATTATCCTCAATTTACTATCTCTTTTGCCAGTTAGTGGCTTCTAGAACTTTA
Organism: Sylvilagus floridanus; assembly: GCA_949820135.1. NCBI lineage: Eukaryota > Metazoa > Chordata > Mammalia > Lagomorpha > Leporidae > Sylvilagus > Sylvilagus floridanus. The sequence continues at coordinate 10,071,031 of OX463242.1, forward strand.
GCTAGTTTATGCACCTACCTGCACAGAATACATGAGTCCTTATAATTTATTCTCCCAGTTACACAAAAGTGGAATCTGAGGCTGAGTGACCTACATACTTGTTGAGTGTTAAAGGGGGCTCCTAAATGCAAATTTTAAAGCTTGTGTGCCATTTCTACTATAGCAAGCTGTGTGGGGAAAAAAGCATGTCAGTTTCACAAGATTAAATCTCACTCCTTTTGTAAAATCAAGACAATATCCCCTACTCTCATGCAGTTATTTTGGGGATTAAGTAAAAAATGTATAAAAAGCATTTACCATACTGCCTGGTAAATAATGGCTTGATAAACTAGATATTTTCCTCATTCCAAGTTCAAGTTTACACCCTACACACTCAATACGTGTACATACTAAAGTTGCAATGATGCTTGGTATTTTTAAGGCAATTTCAAAACAATTTATCATGAATAAAAGCCATTGGGAAAAAAATTAGTCTACGGCACTAACAGCTTTATAAATATTTGAGGCCTTCAACATATCCCTGGGTCTATTTCTATATATGTTACCAACGAGAAAATTGATAAAATATTTATGATAATCAAAAGTCTTATAGTAAATGTATTGAAGGCCATCACTCAGTGCTCCCTTCCCCCTCTTACATTTCAGGCATTTGCTATGGCACTTATAATATCATCTACTTTGCATTTATAAAATTTTTAAAATGAGTCTATAGCCCATCTCAACCCATATACAATCCTTCAGGACAAGGATTTGTATCAATTTTTTGAATTCCCCAGGGATTATCCCATATTAGGTGCTAACTATGCCTGATAAATGACATCACCAACAAAATATAGTGTGCAATCATCTGAATCCCTACTGTACTGCATACAATTTTTTTTAAACAAGGAAAGTCAAGTTACTAAAAAAAAAAAAAAATGGAATTTACTTTTACAAACAGGATTGAAAAAATACTAAAAGAAAAAATCATGGACTGGAGGCCACGTCACCTGACTCGGTGGAACAGGTACTGTACCTCTACTCTGCGTCACTTCTTGCCTCTGTTGGAAAGAAGTCAAGGAGAGGATGTGGAAGACGACCACAGAGCAGAACTCCTGAAACAGCTGGGTGACTACAGGGTGAGTACAAGCAGATCCTAAATTCACCCTGGTGATCTGCCAACAGAAAATGACCCATTCTACCCTCTCCTCCATGTCTGACATCATCCCCACACTGTCTTGAGGTAGCAAATGCTAGAAAAGGTCCAGGACGCACATCTGCATACAATGTTGTCCAAAAAGAGTAGCTGCATGCTATTAATCCTATCAAGTGTCCTGAGATTCACTTTGAGATTTTCTTTGCTCATATGCCCATCCCTCTTGATAACTGTGGCCAAGGGGATAGAATACACTGAAAAGTTTAATCTAAATTCTGAATTACCAGAGTTACTAGGGGCTGTCAGAAAGAGAAAGGGAACAATGACTGGATGACTAACTGGCATCTTACATAAGTAAAGCAAGTAAGACAAAGATTAAGTCCCTCTCCATTTTCTGTATTGCTAAAATATAGGTGAATAGAAAACATCACTAAATTGAATACTATATTAAGAATTGTATACAATTATCTAACACACACACACACACACACACACACAAAACGAACCTTAAATCTTCAAATTTCAGTAACAACTACAATTTTTTTCTCTCCTCAGTTCTCAGGATTTCCCCTTCACATGGCCTATTCAGAAGTGAAGCCCTTGATTGAAGCTGTATATAGCACTGGTGTACACAACATTGATGTTCCTAATGTTGAATTTGCTTTAGCTGTATATATCCACCCGTATCCCAAAAATGTCTTGTCTGTTTGGATTTATGTTGCTTCCCTTATACGTAGTAGGTAATATTTTCATTATACTTTTTATATCATGTAAAAACTGTAAGTGGGGTATAAGAATATTTTTAAATTATATTGATATCAAAAGGAGTAAAATACTTGAAAATAATGAAATAAAATCATTATATATTTTCGAACTGTGCAAAAGTGATTTTATTAGTGCTCATTTCTCTACTGTGAAACTACTTGCAGGAGGATACATTACAAGCATCATGCATCGAAGGCTCTAATACTTGCTTACCTCTGGCCTGGATTCCTTCTTCCTTGCCTTTTCAGTCCAAAATGTAAACCACACTTAAAAGACTCAGTAAAAACGCTTCACAACTTTTCTGGGGAAAGGAGCAAGTTTTGCAGAATCACATTTTAATGAGTATCTCATGTTACTCTATGGAAATATGGAACAAGCGCATCCATGTGTGTGTGTCCACTGCAACAATGTAATATTTTAGTAAAAACAGGAATATAAATATTTATCCAAAGCAAAATAGTTAAGAAAAAAAACAAACTGCCATGACTTGTGACAGCATCACAGTCCCAAAGTCCCATGTGGAAACTCTAACCCCCAGTGATGGTATTTGGATAGGGCCCTGGAAAGTAATTAGGTCATGAGTAAAGCCCTTATGATGGGACTAGTGTGCTGCTAAGAGACAGAACAGGGCTTGTTCACTCTTTTTTTCTCCCTCCCTTTGCTATGTGAAGTTTAATGAGAGGATGGCCATCAAACTGCCCACACAGGACACTGGATCCTGAACTTGATCATGGACTTCCCAGCCTCTAGAACTGTGAGAAACAGATGTTTATTGTTTAAGCCACACAATCTACAGTATTTTGTTACAGTAGTTCCAACCAAGACAAAATCATAAACTACCAAGCGATTAAAAAGGGTCTGGCATTCCTTATTGGTGCCAGTTTGTATCCTGGCTGCTCCAAAATAAACTAAATATATAATGTCTCATTAGTCACTAACTAGCTCCTTTATATAGGACAATGTTTAAAACTTAAGAGTATGCATCTAAGCAACTGTGCATCCCCAGGCAACTGTGGGCGCAGGGTAAGGTAGACAGTAGAAAACAGTGAAATAATGAATTCCCGCAGGACAGTGAATTCCCACAAGACGGAGTGCTGACATAGTGAAGTCAGTTTGATTGACTGCCAAAATGGTTTATTAACAAATCAAGGAAGAACAGGCATCTTAAGCACCTGGGATCTCTGAGGAAACTAACTGCTCGGAACTAGTGAAGTTATAAAGGACAACATTTAAGACAAGCCCTGAAACATCCTTCAATCATGATCTGTTTCCATACGGGTTACCAAAACTTACTCAACAATATTAGATTGCTTTCAGATCACGAGATAAACTTCAGTACTCCCTTGATGACTAGGGGCCATCAGTATGGATAAGCAATTTTATCATACAGTTCATGTAAATACAAGATGAAGCACATGGTAGAATGAGACTCACCCCAGAAGAATCCTTGTAGTTTGTTTTTCTCAAAACAGTCCCTAATGTCAACTTTTCAAATAAACTTTATTACGCAATTAAGGAAATAAAAATACATAACTACCAAAGAACCAACCAGGCAAAATAAACTTCTGGTCCTGTAACTACTCAGTTCAGCTTTTCTAGTTCTCTAAGGGAATTAAGAACTTGATCTCTCCTTTGTGGCAAGATGTAGTGGTGCCATAAAAGACACAACTACTTAAGCTTAAGAAAAAACAAATCAAAAGCTAAAATGGTCTGGTTACACAGTGTCCCACCCTAACTGCAAGAAACTTCCAAGGCTCCATCTCACATTTTGCAAATGTTAACAGCAATGGAATCAAAATGAGAGAAACCTTAGAGCAGGGTAAAGCTTCAAATATACTTTTTTCAAAAATTTATTTCAAAGTCAGTTACATAGAGAGACAGAGATCTTCCATCTGCTGGTTCACTCCTAAATTGGCCACAATGACCAGGGCTGGGGCAGGCTAAAGCCAGGAGCTTCATCTGGTTCTCCCACAGGGGTGCAGGAGCACAAGCACTCAGACCATCTTCTGCTGTTTTTCTCAGGCCAGTAGCACAGAGCTGGATCAGAAGTGGAGCAGCCGGGACACAAACCAACACCCATAAGGGATGTGGGCATCGAGGTTCACAGCTTACCTACTACATCACAATGCCAGCACCAAATGTCTTTCCTAAGTTGATCCTACCTTGAAATGCAGAGTATAGAGTAGGCTCTAATTGTCACTTTAAAAAGTTTTCATGAATTCTTTATATTCCCATCAAATGACTGTTCCTTCTCTAGACAACATTGTCCAAAATAAGAGTATTCTCTTAGCCTGAACTAGAATCTGTCTGTCTATAGTTATCTCTTCTACTCATTCTCTCCCAAAATAAAACAAAAACATACCCAGGGCCACAAAGAACCTGAATGCAAGATTACTTCCTCTTGGTGGTTTTGCATATATTTATAAAAAACAAATGCCATGTTGCTATTTTCTTCTTCATGACATAAAGTTATACATAGAACATAAAACTGACCCAATATGTGCTTTTCTGAGTGGTAGGTCTCTCATGATCAAAAAGCAATGAAGATAAACACAAAACTTCAAATTCTGACTACTGAATGCTTTCAAAAAAAATTCAGCTCAACAAAACTTAGTATTTGTCTAAAACATTATTTGTCATGGTAATGATTTCATACATGCTCAAAAAGACAAAATATTTAGTCTTATTTTACAGAAAAACCTAGATTGAGATTTATAATTGACAACAAAAAAGACATTACTTGGTAAAGTTCTCAAAGTAAGTTTTATTTATACATTTCTTCAAATGATTGTGGGATTTTTAAAAATCCCCCTCAAATTTGACAATTTAGGAACAGTGATGGGAACCAGGGGTTTTGAAGAAAGCAAATAGAAACAGATTGATGCTATGTTAGCTCATTGAGCTATCACCAAGAAGCCAATTTATTGATAATATAAACAGAATCTCTCATGTGTATGTTTGAATTGGCCCTCTGAAAATTGTCCAAATCAAGGAAATGTTATGGAAAAGAGATTAGTCTCCCAAATGTACAATCTTTGAAAATAAAACTTCAGAAATGCAAGTCTTGAAAAAAATCTGCAAAGCTTGATGTACAGTGCTTATACATAACAAGAACCAATAACTCCCTTTACATTTAAAATTCAAAATAACCTTAAAAATACTTTAACTGGCATGGTATTAGCAACATTCTTTTGAAAGTATTTCATTTAAAAGAAATCTGATACAATTGTTCTAACCCTTATGAAAACATCTAATCCTTTTCTGAAACAAAAACATAATTTGTAAGAGAAACAACACTGTACAATTCACTGGTAATTAAGATTTCTGAGATTGTAGGAATAGGGCCAAAACAAGTCACACTTAAAAGGGATGGTTAACACAGGAAATGTGCTGTAAGTAAAGTGCATGAAAGGAAGCCTGCTCAACTAAATGAAGTAGACAAAGGTCAGGAGTCAAGGGTCATTCGCCAGAGCGGCAGCAGGCTCGAAAACCACACTGCAAATTCTGGCATCCACTGGCGGTATCAGCATGAGGACCTGTATGAAAACAGAAAAATGTGAAAGGAGGAATTTCTCAGATCACATAAAAGTAATTTTACTTATGAGAGAGTAAAAATGTATTTGTTTACTAGCAGTACACTTACATTACAGAAGTAAAATCTCACAATGGGCACATAAAAAGTTACTCAGGGAAGAAAATATCACCAAAAGCAGTTCGAATTTGGTTAATATATCCTTTGTGATCCAAAAGGTAAGTGGAAAAAGCGAAATAATTTTTTGGCAGTAATCTTATAAGATAAAAGTCCAAGAAACAGAGACAGTCCACAGAAACAAGACTGGAAGTCAATTTAACAACACATTTTTATAATCTGAACAGCCTTCCTAGAATTAAATAAGGCAAGACAATCCTACCTGTTAATAGATAACCCAAGAACCCAATATTGAACAATTACAATAAATACAAAATTTATAATATAGAAAAATAGGCTTTAAAATGTTTACCATACTTTTATTTAAACATTTGTAACTAAAAAAAATCATATGGCAGGATTAGATGAAAATGTTTTTCCAAAGTTTTGTATATAAGTGACTAAATAAAAATTACCTAAGGCATAATAAAAATGTGATGCACTTTCAAAAAAGGAGCAAAACATCTATAGAATAACTGAAATTTTATTCTAGTCACACTGTACTACCTAGACAGTAGAAAAAAGCTGTGTTAGTGAACAAAGCTGAAAATTCGAAATATCAAAGAGGTTTCACAGCATATACTCAAATGTTAAGTACTTGGAATAAATGAGCTCTCACAGAAGCAAGCAACTGTGGAAAAGGCTGTTTCAAGTAAGTGAAATCTTTCAATATGTCTGCACTATGAACAAATAAAGAACAGTTTATCAGTTCACCTACGTATTAGAACACAATTGTTTGGGGCCAGCACCGTGGCTCACTTGGCTAATCCTCCGCCTGCGGCGCCGGCATCCCATATGGGCGCCAGGTTCTAGTCCCAGCTGCTCCTCTTCCAGTTCAGCTCTCTGCTGTGGCCTGGGAAGGCAGTGGAGGATGGCCCAGGTGACTGGGTGCCTGCACCCGCATGGGAGACCAGGAGGAGGCACCTGGCTCCGGGCTTCAGATCAGCACAGCACCAACTGGGGCAGCCATTTGTGGGGTGAACCAATGGAAGGAAGACCTTTCTCTCTGTCTCTCTCTCACTGTCTAACTCTACCTGTCAAATAAGTTAAAAAAAAAAAAAAAGCCACAATTGTGACATAGACTATGAAAAATGAAAAAAGTAAACAAAATACAATTTGGTTGCAGAATTATCAAATGAATTGTAATTGAAAAACTTTAGTTCTCTGGAATGATAGCTAGTTTAACTCAAACATTTTGAATTCACAGGGCTTTTTCTTTTTTTAATTTATTTACTTGGGGGTCACTTACTGTGGCATAGCAGTTAAGCCACCATTTGCAGTGCCAACATCCCTTTTGGGTGCCAGTTTAAGTCCCAGCTGCTTCACTTCTGATCCAGCTCATAATATGCCTAGGAAAGCAGCAGGAGATGGCCCAAGTACTCGGACCCCTGAATCCACGCGCGAGACCCAGAAGCAGCTCCTGGCTCCTGGCTTTGGGTTGGTCCAGCTCCGGCCATTGCAGCCTTCTGGGGAGTGAACCGGTAGATAGAAGATTGGTATCTCTAACTCCGCCTTTCAAATAAATCAGTAAATCTTTAAAACAAACAAAAATATTTAATTGAAAGGCAGAGTTACAGCGAGGGAGAAGAGAGAACATGAGCTCTTCCATTGCTGGTTCACTCCCCAGATGGCTGCAATGGCCAGGGCTAGGTCAGGCCAAAGCCATGAGACAGGAGCTTCATCCAATTCTCTCACGTGGATGGCAGGGCCATCCTCCACTGCTTTCCCCAAGCCATTAGTGTGGAGCTGGATTGGAAGTGAACAGTCAGGATGTTGGCGGCAGCTTAACCCTCTATGTCACACCACAAACCAGGCCCTAAATTCATAGCTTTTTAAGGTGGCACTTGTGCCGATAATACCAGAAGGAAATAATTACTTGCAACTAAATGCAAAGAAAAAACTTATTTCCAGAAATTTAACTTTCCTTGTCTTTCCAAGATAGCATAAACGAAATAACAGGACAAATTTCTTAAAGACTGAGTATAATATTCACACGTCTCACTACAGAAATGACAACACATCTTTAAGAAAAGAAACTAGGGCCAGCACTGTGATATAGTGGATAAAGCCACCGCCCTCAGTGCCAGCATCCCATATGGGCACCAGTTCAAGTCCCAGCTACTCCACTTCTGATAGATGGAGGCTCGCTCACTTTTGCTCTCTCTCTCTCCTCCTTCTTCTCTATTTCTGCTTTTCAAATAAATTATCTTTAAAAAACAAACTAATGAACTTTATACATTTATGTGAAATTGCTATCGCTCATGATTTCATTTGTTTCCAAATAGTTATAATTCATTTTAAAACTAATGATGCCTGGGATTAGCTTTAAATTATTGAATGGGCAATGCTAACAAATGAAAGAGGGTTGACCAGAGTTATAACTGCTAAAACTGCTGGTACATGAGGACTCCTTATATTGTTTATATTTTTAAAGCTTTTCAACAGTTTAAAATTATCTTAAATGTAAAACTGAAATACCATAAAGCCTATTTTTATTTAATGAAAATAAATAATGTCCTATTTTTAAATAAAAAACTAAATATGGCAAATAGTCAAAGTTCACAAAGTATCGTTTTTGTGAAATTATTTCCCCTTAAAATAGGACAGTGTTATGTCAACTTAACCACAAAGTCAAGATAAAATTTTTTGGTACACACCATTAAGTATTTATTAGAAATGCCCTGATAAGGAATCCTATGTTTTCAAACTCCTAACACCGTCAGCTTCTGACCAGGTGTTCCCTTTGAATATATTTCCAGTTTTTACCCACAATGCAACTCCCACTCCCTGTCTTTCCCTTCTTAGCTTGTCTTTCCTCATTCCCTACAGTAGTTACTGCTTTGCCCATCACGTAGTGCCTGTTCCTAAGGCCCGAGTTCTGCCTCACTCACATGCCCCTGCCTTGAAACCTAGTCCAGGACAAAAAGCCCAGATTGCTAGGTTTTGTCAAGAAGTATCTGATCTACAATTTATCAGTGTATAATTACATTCTAAGTTTCTTTTTTAAAGGGAGAAATAAGGAGAGAAAGACATTGAGATTTTTATACAGTTTTCCAAACTAAAACATCCTAAAATACTTCAAAATGTCTATATTCTCATTTTTTAAAAATGGCAGAAAGGTTAAGTATGCAATTGATTTACAAGGGTAGTAAAGAGTAAAAGGGGACCTCAAAGAAGCAATTGATCAAGGAAGCTGTTCTCCTGGAGATTCACATTTATCCAGATCCATACAGCTTTGAACTATCCTCCCCCAAGACTCTGAGGCCCAGCACCCTCAGTTTCTACCCTGGTTACCCGGGTCACTCTGCTTCAATGTCAAATGGATGGTGATAGAAATAATAGGGAAGAAAAGTATGGGAGTAAAAGTCTGTACTCTAAGCTAGGTGGAAAGCTAATAATCCTGTTGTCAGCAGTTCCTTCTTAATCATAAAACAAAACTTCTGCTTTCACTGATATCAAATGTGCCCTCTGCTTCAAGTATGCACCAGAATATCTGAGTTCCAGTGGGATTCTAAATGTACAGAGAATTAACAAACTGGTAATTCCAAATTTGAAAGTAAAGTCTCTCTAGAGAAGAATATTAAACACCTCAGAACTACAATCCTGTACTAAAGTCTGGAACAAAGCATTTACTGGTGTCTGATACTAATAATCATGAAATTGATAGTACCGATGAAAGGATTTTATTCTACCAAAGGCCCAAAGCAAAACCAAAGTAAAGACAACGACTGAAAGACACTTAAATATCAAAGACTGCTCAGAAAACAAACAAAAAAATGGACGACATAATGAGGCAGCATTAGAAAGAAACATCACTAAGATAGATTAGGTTGCCAGGTGTATCAAGTAGACAGCTATGCTGCCACAGATATTGACAAAAAGCAGTTCCTTTAAAATATTTATCACCAGATTTTTATCTCAACACAGAACTCAAATGATTATAACATGAGGAAGAAATTATAAAGAATAAACAAAATACGAAAAGAGCACTAAATAAAATCTTTTAAAATATTAAGTGAAAAGAACTATAAAGTTAGCTAATATCTCCCCCAATTTTTATTATTAAATGACTTGTATTTCCTGGGTTTTAGGTGGTGTACTTTACTCAGGCTATATATCTGCACTTACCTTCACTTACCTTTAATTCCTCTTTAACTTAAATTAGAAACATAAGAGAGCAAATCATCTGAGACATCCAGAACTATGAACTAATCTATCTTAATTCATAAATTATAAATACATTGAATGCAAATATGTATGAAATTTTATTTGCTATCATTGTTCAAATGTTATTCAGAGCACTAAAACTGCTATTACAATTAACACTTTAAAATGATAAAGAATGTTTTAAATGTTACAGCTAAGAAGGCTTTTATATTCAAATCCTTATCAATAGTAAATTTAAAAGTTATAAAGAATCATTCAGAATATTCAAAAGTTGCACTTCCTATTAGTGCTTAGGATAATGTTTTTTTGCTCAAGATAGTTGTTATTTGAAATGCTAATGACAATTTTGTCAAAAATCTCTATTAGTGCTAAGTTCTGCTGCCCTTATCATTTACTACTCAATGACTAATGTTTCTTAGCATTTATTTCCTTTAATTAAAAACTAGCAGTTAATAACCTGATTAACTATGTAAATTTTCACTTAACAAAACACATTTAAAGGCTACTCTCAAATATTTAAAATATAATTTGGCACCTAAATATGCTTCCTCATTACTCCACAGCCTTGTATTAAAACAAACAGACTACTTTCAAAAATAATAATAAAAAGAGTGCCAAAGCAAGCCATTAGGCATTCACTAAATATTTACAAGCTAAATTGTTTTGAAAGATACTAGGTCAATTGTGATATCTTGCAAAACTAGTTACAATGCAACTGTAACACTTTGTAGCTTGTCCAACGTCCTTTTAAGGAAATGATTATATCAAAGCATTAGCTGGAACTCTGCAACACAAGTAACAAGTCACCCTATAAACTTTAAAGTATTTCTAGCTCCCCCAAACCATACAACAAACTATAAAAGGAGAATGAATATTGGGTTATACAAGCACTTCAATTTCCTTTCAAATCTTTCAAAGTCAGATCACTTCATTAAAATTTATTTATTGAAAATTACCAATCATTTACCAAAACAAAAATCTTATATTTAACAAAAGTAATATAACAGTTCCTTTGGAACACTTTAACATTTACATATTCAAAACAGATTAACATGAAAAGAATACTGACAGTGCAAAAGATTTTATATGTTAAATTTATCTCATCTAAATTACTTCAAAAAGTTAAAAAACAAACACAAAACAAGTAACTAGGTTGTAAAAATGAACTGATATTCAATGCCATACCACCCAAAACTTCTATATATCCCAAAATAAATAATAAATTAGGTCATCAGATTTATTCCCAAGTATAACCTGTGTTGAAATCAATGTGAACAATTCAAAATTCAAATAAAATGTGTTTTCTTATAAAAGTGATTGCTTAGTTATTATTAATATTGTGAGAGTACTTCAAAAAGTTCATGGAAAGTGGAATTAAGCATTAAGTTTATTTTGCTGAAAATTTTTTTGTAAACCCATGCATAGTCTTTTCATAATAACATTTTACTTGAACTTTTAGAAGACCCTTCATATGTCCTATTAGCATTAAGAAGTACAGAGTCTACAATAATACAACTTCCTGTTAAAACAAAAAACCTTTTACTTATTTGTTGAACTCTATTTAGTAGAGCCATTAAGCCTTTGACTATAATGTAAATTTAAAATGTTATCTCAAAAAACAATAAAATATTAAGTTAAAAAAAACTCCCTTCTCAAACCAACTGCCTCCACAAAAGTAAGTGCTACAGGGCCGGCGCTGTGGCATAGTAAATAAACCCACCACCTGCAGTGCTGGCATCCCTCATCCCAGATGCTCTAGTTCTGATACAGATTTCTGCTATGGACTGGGAAAGCAGTGGAAGATGGCCCAAGTGCTTGGGCCCTTGCACTCGTGTGGGAAACCCAAAAGCAGCTCCTTTGGCTTTGGATTGGCTAAGCTCCAGCCAGTGCAGCCATTCGGGGAGTGAACCAGCAGATGGAAGACCTATCTTTCTTTCTGCTTCTCCCTCTCTGTAACTCTACCTTTCAAATAAGTAAATAAAAAAATAAATCTTTTAAAAAATTAAAATTAAAAAAATAAGTGCTACATTTTGTTTTTGTCAGCTCAGCAGTTTGCAACTAAAATGGCAACCATCTTCACCATTCCCTGACTATACAGTGAAGTCAACAGATATGTTCCAATTTAGTGTTGATGTATAGGAACAAAAGTAGTCATCTCCTGCATAACCAAAATATTAGAGTTGTTATCTCTGATCTCCTTATATATTCTAAGGAAAATCTCATTTCTAAGAAATAGCAGATTTAGGGGCTGGCACTGTGGCCCATGTGGGTGCCAGTTCGAGTCCTGGCTGCTCTACTTCGCATCCAGCTCTCTGCTATAGCCAGGGAAAGCAGTAAAAGATGGTCCAAGTCCTTGGGCCCCTGCACCCACATGGGAGACCTGGAAGAAGCCCCTGGCTCCTGGATTCTGATTGGTGCAGCTCTGGCTTTTGTGGCTAATTGGGGAGTGAACCATCGGATGGAAGACCCCACTCCGCTGCCTCTCCTCTCTCTGTGTAACTCTTTCAAATAAATACATAAATCTTAAAAAAACAAAGAAAGAGCAGATCTGCTAACTTCTCTATCTCCCAGTACATCACTATTCTCTCTTATCTTCCTGGCTCCTATCAATTGTTCTGTCTGAGAAAAATTCAGCTAATTTTTCTATCACTTGAAGATGAAGTGGGTTCTCAAAGACAATAGTATATAGTATAAAAACGTGCACAGGAGAATCTGGGCCAACTAAATTTTTTTCCAGCACTAAATACAGGAGGTTGAACCATTTACTAATAACTGAGGAAAAGTTTGTTACACTTCTGCAAAATTTAGTGTCTAGCAGTGACTATAAAATGCCTTAAAAAAGTACTGAAAGCACTTTCAGAAAGCATATTCAACAGGACCACTGGATAGTAGGGTAGACTTGAAAAACAAAACAATTACCCAAAAAACCACAAAGAATATGTTTTTTTAAGTAGGTTCAGGAATCAAATACTACAGGAATTTTAGTCATGTCTAAAACATATCAGCATTTTCTCAATACCACACTATCCCTCCCTCCATCTTTGGTAAGATTTATTTGGAATCAGACCCAGAACTCATAAGGAGTTCACATGATCAATGCCCTCCTTTTTTTTTTTTACTGCACTTGATAAAAGTGTACCACAAAAACTGAGTCGACTGTTCCTAAGAAATCAGTGTATCTAGAACACCTTTGAACTTTTAAGTAGCATCAAACACTACAGAAATTCCCCAAAACTTTATATGTATTTCAGTATTTCCATAAAACAATCTACCATTTTTAATAATTTAACTACTACATGACTCAAAAACTTGACAGAATGTACATATGAATAGCTATCTGAAAAGAAAAACTTACCTTTCAAGAACTAATCAATGAATACATGGTTATTTTATCAAATTTAAAGTACTAAATCTGAAAGCAAGACAATTGAATTAGAAACCTAGAAGACTTAAAATCATCTAAATTATTAGAATTGCTAAGATACTTTAAATAAGTTTAAAGTATCTCATTGTTAAAAGGCATTACCGTTAATGTTGTCACAGTAATAAAAATATTCATCATTTAGAGAAGGGCATGCTGAAACCAAATCCTGCAGGCCTGCACCAGTTACAGTAAGACAACCAGAGAGATTAAGGTGCTCCAAATAAGGCAGCCCTCCTCCCAGAGTCAAAACCCTGCAAAAGAAATAATTCAACAATTAGAATATATCACTCTATGAGAACTTATGTACTCCTATTAGCCACTAGGCCACTATTTTACATACTTTTTGATTTGGTAATGAGAAAATACAAGAATTTCTGATAACCAACCTCATTCTTGGGCAGGACTCCATTTAACTCAAAAAATTTCTACATTTTTCCTACTGGCATTCAATAAAGATATCAATGAAAATTTTTTTTATTAAAATATAATAGAGGGCTTGGTGCTGTGGTGCAGCAAGTTAAAGCTCCAGCCTGCAGTGCCAGCATCCCATATGGGCACTGGTTCAAGTCCCAGCTGCTCCACTTCTAATCCAACTCTCTGCTATAGCCTGGGAAGGCAGTGGAAGATGGCCCAAGTCCTTGGAACCCTGCATTCATGTGGGAGACCTGGAGGAAGTTCCTGGCTCCTGGCTTCAGATCAGCTCAGCTATGGCCATTGCGGTCATTTGGGGAGTGAAACAGCAAATGGAAGACCTCTCTCTCTCTCTCCAGTTCTAACTCTCTGTGTAACTTTTTCAAATAAATAAAATAAATCTTTAAATATATATATATAATAGAAACTCATTTCTTAGAGAAAAGAAACACAGAACCCTGCAACTGTCATGTTCATTCTCCTACCAGAGGGTCTAACTAAAAATTATCAAGAAAATTACTGAAGTTTTAAACCTAGTGACCAGTTTGGTGGTTATAGTTAGCATATGACAGAGCAATTGCTCTCATGGGTGTATATATTCAACAGAACTGAAAATATATATTTACACAAAAATCTGCATACAAATGTTCATAACAGCGTTATTCATAATGGTCAAAAAGTTCAAATCAATCCAAACATCTATTATTTGAGGAATGGATAAACAAAATAAACCCATATAATTAAATATTATGCAGTCACAAATCACAGATACACGCTATGACAGGCATGAACCCTGAAAACATATTCAGGGGCTGGCACTATGGTGCAGCGGGTTAACGCCCTGCCTGAAGTGCTGGCATTCCATATGGGTGCCAGTTCAAGACCCAGCTGCTCCACTTCCTATCCAGCTCTCTGCTGTGGCCTGGGAAGGCAGCAGAAGATGGCCCAAGTCCTTGGGCCCCTGCACTCGCATGGGAGACCTGGAAGAAGCTCCTGGCTCCTGGCTTCGGATTGGCACAGCGCAGGCCGTTGTGGCCATTTGGGAAGTGAGCCACCGGATGGAAGACATCTCTCTCTCTCTCTCTCTCTGCCTCTCCTCTCTCTGTGTAACTTTGACTTTCAAATAAATAAATAAATCTTAAAAAAAAAACATATTCAGTGAAAAAAAATCAGACACAAAAGCCAGGTATAATATATTTCATTAATACTATTGTTCCAGAATAGTTAAATCCAGAGACTGAAAGTAGATTAGTGGTTACCACAGGCTAGGGTCAAGGGAGAATGAGAAGTGACTCCTACTAAGTATGGGGTTTCCTTTTGCAATGATAAAAATGTTTGTAAACTAGATAATCATGACGATTACACAAACTTAAAATCTAACCCCTAAAATCCACTGAATTCTACACTAAAAGGGGAGAGTATGTATTTTAAGTTAATGACACCAATAGCATGTATTTTATATACTACATGAATAAACTTAATTGCAAGCCTTAGAAGAATAAAGACAACACTAAAATACACAGGATAAAATGACAATGATGGAACCAAAAAGTGTAAAGTACAAACTAAAGTAGAAAGTTAATTTTCTGTACAATGATAATTAAAGCAGTATAATAGTAAAAGGGTTATTGTGAAACAATAAATTTTGTAAACAAAACAATGGAAGTAAACATAATGGGCAGACATCTGGCCTCGCAGTTAAACGGCCAGTTAGGACAGCAGCATCACACATTGGAGTGCTTGGTGGCCTTGAGCTTTCTGCTAATGCAGACCCTGGGAGGCAGCAGTGATAGCTAAAGTGACGCTCCTGCCACCTATGTGAGAGACCTGGATTAGCTTCTTGGCTCCCAGCTCTGGCTTTGGCCCTAGCAGTGATGGGTTGAAGAGAGAAGCATTCTCCTCTGTGCTATTTGGTCTCTCACAACAAAATTACAAAGATATATTCAGTAAAAAGTACACAAACTACTGAGATCCGAGAGAACAAGAAAATATTACTGATAAATGTGTTCAGTGAGGAGGATAATGAATGGTAAAGACTGGAACATTTTAAAGTTTTGTATATGCAAGTTTAAGAAACAAAATTATCTCCTCAAAACAGCTTATCAAGAAACCAAATCCCATGAGAAATTTAAAGGCATACTTCCCTCTACCTTTTGATTCAATTTTAAAAACTTACTTTTAATCATAGATTTCCCATATTCTTACAGAATTTAGGTTAACTACAGCATCATTTCATAATTCCTATGATTTGACTGGACCACGGACTACACAAAGTAGTCTCTAAGGAAAGAAATACAGTGTTTAAAAGTTTACTAATTCTCTTCCAGGGTCAGTGTTGTGGCGTAACGGGTTAAGCTGCTGCCTACAACACCAGCATCCCCTATGGGAGCTGATTCAAGGCTCAGCTGTTCTACTTCCAATCCAGTTCCCTGCTGATGTGAATGGTAAGGCGGTGGAATATGGCCCAAGTACTCGGGCCCCTGCACCCACATGGGAGGCCCAGATGAAGCTCCTGGCTCCTGGCTATGGCCCAGCCCAGAACTGGCCATTTGAGGAATGAACCAACAGATGGAAGATCTTTCTCTCTCTATCTCTCTGTAACTATGCCTTTTAAAAACATAAATTTTTAAAAAGTAAAAACATAAAAAATGGTATAAAAGATATCAGTGTTTTAATTAAGCAAAGACTGCTTCAGTTTTAAAAGTGAAAAAAATTTCCAGCATATAAGGACCAAATGCATTGAATATAAAATTTCGTATCACATATATGCTTCAGTAAACCATCTGTGTAGTCAATGGCCTTATTGGAATTAGTGGAAAATCAAGTAAGTTGAAAAGTAAGCAAGTAATTATAGTACCATATAATAAATGTCCTTTTGAGAGTATGGAGAAGGGAATTTGGTGGTCAGTAAAGATTTCCCAGAAGTGGCATCTAAGATATGAAAGAAATGATAAGTAAAGTTAGCCAATAATAGTAAATGGGACAGAGGAAGCAAATACAATAACCCAAGGCAAGAGAAGTGAGGTACCTTGGAGACTGAGAAAATAGCAGAGTATGAGCAACTGAAGAACGGGTGTGTGTGTGCAGAATATTTATCCATTCAATGTCTTCTTTGGTAAGGATGAACACAGGAGGATGAGGGAGATTTACAAAAGATAAAAAAAGACAAAGGCCAAGAATCTGGGCTTTTGCCAAAGGACAGTAGGACTCAATGAAAGGTTTAGAGAGAGGAGTAGTAACAACTAATAAGAAATGCTTTCTACAAAGATCATTCTGATCTGCCTTATCACTAATACCCAAAGTATGTCAGGCATAGGCCTAAAAAGGAAAAGAAATGTTTAAACAATCTATTGATAATGCACACTACTTGTACAAAATGTACAAGTTATAGAAATAGTACAAATAAGAGAGTGATTAAAATGACAACCTTTAAAGAAATAAAACAAAATTCAGCATTAAATGATAAACAGAATTCATATTACCTGAAAATACATCAGAGGAGAAAACTTACAAGTATTTCCACAAATGCCTAAAAACAAATGCAGAAGTAAGAAATAGGAATAAGGAAATAAGAATAAGGAAGACAACACGATTCCCCGAAAGGAACACAACACTTCAATATTAGAATGTGAAGACAGAGAGACTGATGAAATACTTGAAAAAGAATTCAAAATAATGACCACAGGATTACTCAGAAGCAATGAGAAGCCAATTCATCAGTTAAAGAAATCCATACATGACATGGATAAAATTTTTCCTGAGAGATTGAGATTTTCAAGACAAATTAAACTAAAATATTAGAAATGAAGAATTCAATGTCAAATAAAAAATACAATGGAAAGTCTTAACAACAGACTTGTTGAGGCAGAAAAAAATATCAAAATGAGAAGATAAATCTCTGGAAATATCTGAGACCCCCCCCCCCAAAAAAAAACAACAAATTAGAAGAATTAAAAACAATGTTTGTACTTTATGGAATATTATCAAAAGACCCAAATAAAGGTCTTGGGAGTTCCAGAAGGTATGGAAAGATAGAATGGAATAGAAGGCCTATTCGGGTAAATAACAACAGAAAACTTTCCTCATTTGGAGAAAGAAAGGGATACTCAAGTATAGGAAGCACATAAAATTCCTAACAGACCTGACCAGAGAGATCTTCACCATGACACACTGTAGTCAAACTTTCCACAGTAAAACATAAAGAACAGATTCTAAAATGTACACAAGAGAAATGCCACATTATTTTCAGAGGATCACCAATTATTCATAGCTGATTCCTCACCAGAAACCCTATGAGCTAGGAGAGAATGGCGAGATATATTCCAAGTATCAAGAGAAAAAAAAACTCAACCCAGAATACTGTACCCTGCAAAGCTCACATTTATAAATGAAGGTGAAACAAAGATCTTCCATAACAAAGAGAAATTGAAAGAATTTGTCACCACTCATCCAGCCTTACAAATGATGCTTAAGGATGTGCTATACACAGAAACACAAAAAGATAGACATCATTATGAAGGAATGTGGAGGCAGAAAAACTCCTGGTAAAAGAATAAACAAAATTCAATGAATTCAATAGGATTATTTATGTAAAATTGGCAGGGCCAATTTATCAATTGTAACCTTAAATATAAATGGCCTAAATTCTCTAATTAAATGGTACAGACTAGCTGAACAGATTAAATAACAAGACCCACCTATTTGCTGCCTTCAAGAACACCTCACCAACAAAAGACTGAAAGCAAAAGGACAGAAAAAGATATTCCATGCTAATGGAAAGCAAAAACGAGCAAGTGAGCAAGTGTAGCCATCCTAATAATAGATAAAATAGATTTTAACACAAAAACTATTCAATGAGACAAAGAAGGGCACTGTGTAATGACTAAGGGACCTATTCAGCAGAAAGATGTCATTGTAATAAATGTATGTGCATCCAATGCCAGGGTGCCCAGCTATTTAAACAAATGTTAATATATCTAAAGTGAGATATAGACTCCAATACAACAGTACTGGGGGGCTTAGACACACCATTTTCCCAATGGACAAATCAACTAGACAGAAAATCAGAGAAACAATACAGCTAATCTATATTATAGAGACCCAACGGATCTGATATCTAGAGAACATTTCATCCCACAGCTGAAGAATACACATTCATTTCATCAGTTCAGGAAACTTTCTCTAGGACAGACCATATGCTATGCCATAAGGAAACTCTCAGCAAATTAGAAAAAACTGAAGCCATACCATGTATCTTTACCGACTACCATGGAATGAAGCTGGAAATTAACAACTTAAGAAACTCTAGAAAATATGCAAAAACAGATTTAACAACATGAACAATGGGATCACAGAAGAAATCAAAAAGGAAATCAACATATCCCTGGAAAGGAATGAAGTTGATAATACAACATATCAAATCTTAGGGGATACAGCAAAAGCAGTGTTAAGAGGGAAGTTTACAGCAGATAGCAACAACATCAAGAAATTGGAAAGGCATCAAATAAACAAGCTATCAATGCATCTCAAGGATCTAGAAAAACAAGAACAAATGACACCCCAAATTAGCAGGAGAAAAGAAACAATAATTAAAATTAGAGAAGAGGAGCTGGTAAGGACACCATCTGCATGGCCAGCAATCCATATGGGTACTGGTTCAAGTCCCAGCTGCTCCACTTCTGATCCAACTCTCTGCTACGGCCTGGGAAAGCAAAGAAAATGGCCTGAGTTCTTGTGCCCCTGCACCCTCATGGGAAATCCAGAGGAAGCTCCTGGCTCCTGGGTTACGATCGCCACAGCTCCAGCTGTTGCGGCCATATGGAGAGAAAACCAGTGAATGGAAGACCTCTTTTTCTCTCTCTCCTTCTCTCTCTGCCTACCTTCTCTGTAACTCTACCTTTCAAATAAATGAATAAATCTTTAAAAAAAAATTAGAGATCAAAATTGAACTCCCCCCCCCAAAAAAAAGAAAAACTACACAAAAGATGAACAAATGAGAAACTGGTTTTTTGAAAAAATAAACAAAATTGAGATACCACTGGCCCCAAAAAAAGACCCAAATCAATAAAAGTAGAGATGAAAAAGAAAATGTAACAACAGACACCAAAGAAATAAAAAAAATCAGAAATGACTACAAAGAGCTGTTATGTCAACAAATTGGGAAACCCAGAAGAAATGGATAGATTCTAAAACACATACAACCTACCTAAATTTAGCCATGAAGACACAGAAAACCTAAACAGACCAATAACCAAGACAGAAACTGAATCAGTAGTAAAGACTCTCCCAACAAAGTAAAGCCCACTGCTGAATTCTACCATACACTTAAAAAAGAACTAACTTGGGGCTGGCACTGTGGCACAGCAGGTTAACACTCTGGCCAGAAGCACTGGCATACCGTATGGGCCCGGTTCAAGACCTGGCTGCTCCACTTCCGATCCAGCTCTCTGCTACGGCCTGGGATAGCACTAGAGGATGGCCCAAGTCCTTGGGTCCCTGCACCCACGTGGGAGACCTGAAAGAAGCTCCTGGCTCCTGGCTTTGGATTGGTGCAGCTTGGGCCATTGCAGCCATCTGGGGAGTGAACCAAAGGGTGGAAGACCTCTCTGTCTCTACCTCTCTCTGTAACTCTGCCTGTCAAATAAAATAAATCTTAAAAAAAGAGAGAACTAACTCTAATTCTTCTCAAACTATGCAAAACAATTGAAAGAGAGAGTGTCCTCCCAAATTTTTTCTATGAGGCCAGCATTACCTTAATTCAAAAACCACAAAAAGATACAACAAAGTAAGAGAACTATAAACCATTATCACTGATGAACACATGCAAAAATCCTAAACAAAATACTAGTGAATTAAGTCCAACAACACATCAGAAAGATCATTCATCCAGACCAAGTGGGATTTATCCCTGGTACACAGGGATGGTTCAAATACAAAAAGCTATAAATGGATACATCACATTAAGAAATTAAAGAATAAAAACCACATGATTATCTCAAAAGATGCAAAGAAAGCATTTGATAAAATAAAACATCCTTTCATGATGAAAACTTTAAGCAAATTGGGTGTGATAGTAATATTTCTAAACACATCAAGGAAATTTATGGCAAACCCACAGCCAGAATCATACTGTTTGGGGAAAAGTTGGAAGCATTTCCACTAAGATCTGGAACCAGACAAGGTATATCCACTTTCACCACTTCATTCAATATAGTCCTGGAAACTTTAGGAGCCATTAGGCAAGAAAAAGGAATCAAAGATATACAATTTGGAAAAGAGGAAATCAAATTATCCCTGTTTGCAGATGACATGATTCTATATGAAGGGGAACCTAAATAATCCACTAAGAGACTACTGGAACTCATAAGACAGTTTGGTGATGGTGTAGGATATAAAACTAACACATAACAATCAGTAGCCTCTGTACACAAAGACACTGATATACCGAGAAGGAACTTCTATGACCAATCCCATTCACACTACCTATAAAAAATTTAAATAACTTGGAATAAAGTCAACCAAGGATGTCAGAGATCTCTACAATGAAAATTATATAACATTAAAGAAAGAAATAGAATAAGACAAATTAGGAATAATCTTCCAAGTTCAAAGATTGGAAGAATTAATATCAAAACATCTAAACTACCCAAAGCATTTTACAAATTCAATGCAACGCCAATCAAAATACCAACAACACTCCTCTCTACAAAAAACAATGCTAAAATTCATATGGAAACATCAGAGACCCTAAATAGCCCAAACAATATTTTACAATAGAAAAAAAAGCTGGAGGTATCACAATACCTGATTTTAAGACATAATACAGTGCAGTAATAATCACAATAGCCTGGTACTGGAACAAAAATAGATATGCAGAACAATGGAACAGAGAGAAATTCCAGAAATCACACCATGAATCTACAACCAACTAATCTGACAAAGGAGCTAAAATCAATCCCTGAAGAAAAGACAGTCTCTTCAACAAATGCTGCTGGGAAAATTGTATCTTTGTATCCATTAGTATGAAATAAGACCCCTACCATACACCTTAAACAAAAATCAAACAAAATGGATCAATGATCTAAGTCTATGAACTGATACCATCAAATTACCTGAGGAGAACACTGGGGAAACTCCATCCATTGCCAAAGGCATTGGCACAGGCAAAGAGTTCTTGGAAAAGACACCAGAAGCACAAGCAATCAGAGCCAAAACTGACAAATAGGAAGACATCAAACTGAGAAGTTTCTGCATTGCAAAATAAGCACTCCGGCAACCAAAGAGACAACTGAGAGAATGGGAGAAAATATTTGCAAACTAAGTGCAATATTTGCAAACAAAATAAGTGCAAACTATGGAACTGATAAAGGATTAATATATAGAATCTATAAAAAGCTCAAGAAAATCAACAAAATAAACAATCCACTTAAGAAATGGGCAAAGGATTTAAACAGCAATTTTTCAAAAGAGGTAACTGAAGTGGACAACAGACACATGAGAAAAATGTGCAGATCACCAGCCATCAAGGAAATGCAAATCAAAATCACAATGAGGTTTCACCTCACCCCAGGCAGAATGGCTCTCATATAGAAATCAACAAACAATAAATGCTAGATAAGACATGTGGAAAAAGTTACCCTAATACACTGTTGGTAGAAATATAAATTGGTGTATCCACTGTGGAAGACAGTATAGAGTTACCTCAGAAATCTGAAAATACATCTACCATATGACCCAGCAATCTCACTCCTGGGAATTTACCCAAATAAAATGAAAACAACAGATGAAAAGTTATCTGTACTTCCATGTTTACTGTGGCTCAATTCACAATACCTAAGATATGGAATCAACTGAGATGTCCATCAACAGATGACTAGATAAATTGTGGTATACCTATACCATGGAATACTACTCAGTCATAAAAAAGCATGAAATTCTGTCTTTTGCAACAAAATGGATGCAACTGCAAACAATTTTACTTAATGAAATAAGCAGTCCCAAAAAGACAAATACCATGTTTTCCCTGATCTGAGGTAAATACAGTACCAAAAAACTGTAATGTATATGAGTAAAAATGACATTTTGAGATTCAATGATTGTCGATAGCCCTTGTCTCTACTGTTGAGGAATAGCATAGTATGTGTGTGTGTGTGTGTTTTTTTTTTTGGCTTAATATTTGTTGAATTCTTTACTTAGTGTAAAGTTAATCTTTCGAGTATAAAATAGACTGAGAGTAGATAACTGCAATATGTGAAGGAAGGAATGGGAAAGGAAAGAGCAGTGAAGGTGGGAGCGTGGGTAGAATGCAAAGTATTGCTATGCTCCTAAGTCTGTATATATGAAATACAAGAAATTTGTACACCTTTAAAAAAAAAAAAAATCAGGGCCGGCGCTGTGGCGCAGTGGGTTAAACCCCTGGCCTGCAGTGCCAGCATCCCATATGGCCACCAGTTCAAGTCCTGGCTCCTCCACTTCCCATCTAGCTCTCTGCTGTGGCCTGGGAAAGCAGTAGAAGACGGCCCAAGTCCCTGAGCCCCTGCAGCCATGTGGGAGACCCAGAAGAAGCTCCTGGATCCTAACTTTGGATCGTCTCAGCTCTGGCCATTGCAGCCAACTGGGGAGTGAACCAGCAGATGGAAGACCTCTCTCTCTCCCCTCTGGCTCTACCTCTCTCTGCGACTCTTTCAAATAAAAAATAATAATAAATCTTTAGGAAAAAAAATCAAAAAATTTAAAAATAACAAAACACATTCATACTGATGTCCAAGCACAAACTACTAAACAACAGGGCTGTTCTTTGGCAGAGGTTAGGCTATCACCTGAGACACCTTTCATTCCACATCAGAGTGCCTAAGTTAGAGACTTGGCTCCAGTTCCAATTAAAGCTTCCTGTCAGTGTATACCCTGGAAGACAGCAAGTAGTGGTTCAAGTACTTGGGTCTCTGCTACCCAAGTGACAGACCTAGATTTAATTTCTGGCTCCTAGCGTCAGACTGGTCTAACTTTGGCTATTGCAGGCATTTGGGGAGTGAACTGAAGAAAAGATTGATTTCTCTCTATCTTTCAAATTAATATGAGTAAATATTTTAGAATTTATAAATTGTGAGGTAGATAGTAAAAAATGTTCTCATTTATGTATGCAACTAAAGTTACCAGTTACTAAATAATCTCTTGTAACTATATCCTTGTGAACATTAATGCAACTGCACTAAATAAACACAATAAAATACTGTCAAACTGAACTGGACAAGACCTTAAAAGATTATACATTATATAAAAAAGGGCTTTATCTGTCAGGGAAGGCTGATTTAACATACACAAAGCAAACAATTCAGCTCAACAGATTCAAAGACAAACACTACATGATCATATCAACTGATACAAAAAACACATTTGATAAAGTTCAGAGGACAGTACTGTGGCTTAGCGGGTAAAGCCATTGCCTGCAGTGCCAGCATCCCATATGGGCACCAGTTCCACTCACGGCTGCTCCACTTTCAATCCAGCTCCCTGCTAACGTACCTGGGAAAGCAAGGGAAGACAGTCCAAGTGCATGGTCCAGTGTACCCATATGGGAGACTGAGATGAAGCTCCTGGCTACTGGCTTTAGCCTGGCACAGCCCCAGTCATTGCAGCCATCTGGGGAGTAAACTAGCAGATGGAAGATATCTCTTTCTCATTGCCTCTGCATCTCTCCCCTCTCTCCCTGTAACTCTGCCTTTCAAATAAATAAATAAATAAATATTTTTAAGAGGAGAAAAAAGAAAAAGCTCAACAAGTTTTCTTAATAAAAAAAAATCTTTAAAAGTTAAAGCATAGAAGGAAAGTCCTTAACATAATAAAGGTCATTTATGGAAAAACCCAGAGCTAACACCATAATCAACAGAGAGGAATTGGCATAAAACACACAGAACCAGAGGAATGGAATAAAGAGCCCAGAAAAAAATCCAAACATACATGGTCAGATTGGATGCAAGATGGTGGAACAGGGAGGGAGCGTACTGCTCTGGTCTAACGGAAAATAGTTTCAAAAAAAGTGGAGAGTGTAGTCTTAGGGAAGAGTTAGGGAGAAAATAGCAGAGGAAAGTTCACACAAATTTGAGGGACATTGTGGACCTACGAGGAAGGTGAGGACACACACAACTCAGGATCCCAGAAGCCCAGAACCTCAACATCAGCCTTGCAGAATGAGGTGAGACCAGTCTGCAACAGCACAGGCAACTGGCGATAAAGTAAAAGTAAAAAGAAAATCCAAATAAAACAACAGGAATATGTATGGGAAAATGTCAGGGCCAAGTCATTACTTAATAGTCACCTTGAATGATAAATGACTTCAAAGTTCAAGTTAAAAGACACAGACTGGCTAAATGGATTAAAAAATAAAACATTTATTTGCTGCCCACAAGAAACACATCTCACCAACAAAGATACCCACAAAGTGAAAGGATGGAAAGGATATTCCAAGCTAACAGAAACCAAAAAAGAGCTGGTGTAACCATCCTAATATCAGACAAAATAGACTTTAACATAAAAAAAAAAAAGTTAAAAGACAAAAAGGGCACTATGTAATGAATAATCAATTCAACAGGAAGATGTACTATTATAAATGTATATGCACCTAATTACAAGGAACCTGTTTAAAAAAGAAATGTTAATGGATCTAAATGGGGACTCCAACACAACAGTAACGAGGGACTTCAATGCCCTACTTTCAGCAAGGGACAAATCAACCAAACAGAAAATCAGCAAGGAAGCAAGAATTAATTGACACTATAGACCAATGAGATACATCACATTAACAAATTGAACAACAACCATATGATTATCTCAGTAGATGCAGAGAAAGCATGTGAAAAAAAGAAGACACTTTCATGATGAAAACTTTAAGCAAATTGGGTACAGAAGGAACATTCCCCAACACAATCAAGGCAGTGAAATTGAGGCACAAATACAAATAGAACAAGAACTCAGGTGGAGATTAAATCAGTAATAAAGACCCTCAACAAAGAAAGCCCAGGACCAGATGGCTTCACTGCTGAATTCTATCAAACTTTTAAAGAACTAATTTCAATTCTTCTGAAGCTACTCAAAACTGAAAGAGATGGTATCCTCCCAAATGCTTTTATGAGACCTGCATCATCTTAATTCAAAAACCATAACTATAGACCAATAGCCCTGATGAACACAGATGCAAAAATGTTCTACAAAATACTAGCTAATTGAATCTAACCAATACATCAAAAGGATCATCTACCCTGGTAAAGTAAGACTGACCGCTGGGATGCAGAGATGATTCAACATATGCAAATCAACAAACATGATACATCACATTAACAAACTGAAGAATAGAAACCAAATGCAGAAAAATCATTTGATAAAATACAACATCCTTTCATGATACAAACCATAAGCTAATTGGGTACAGAAAGAATATACCTCAAATCAATAAAGACAATATATGACAAACCCACTGCTAGCAGCATATCGAATGGGAAAATTTGGAAGCATTTCCACTAAGATCAGGAACCAGACAAGCATGTCCAATCTCAACATTACTATTCAATATATTTCTTTGTTTTATTTTTAAAGACTTATTTATTTATTTGAAGGAGTTAAACAGAAGGAGAGGGGCCAGCGCTGTGGCACAGCAGGTTAACACCCTGGCCTGAAGAGCCGGCATCCCATATGGGCGCTGGTTCAAGACTCGGCTGCTCCACTTCCAGTCCAGCTCTCTGCTATAGCCTGAGAAAGCAATGGTAGATGGCCCAAGTCCTTGGGACCCTACACCCACGTGGGAGACCCAGAGGAAGCCCCTGGCTCCAGATCAGTGCAGGTCTGGCCATTGCAGCCAGTTGGGGAGTGAACTAGCAGATGGAAGACCTCTCTCTCTCTGCCTCGCCTCTCTCTCTGTATAACTCTTTCAAATAAATAAATCTTTAAGAGAGAGAGAGAGAAGGAGAGGCGGGGGGGCGGGAGGATTCTTCCATCCACTGGTTCACTCCCTAATTGGCTGCAACAGCCGGAGCTGCGTTGTTCCAAAGCCAGGAGCCCAGAGATTCTTCTGAGTCTCCCAAGTGGATGCAGAGACCCAAGGTCTTGGGTCATCTTCCACTGCTTTCCCAGGCCTTAGCAGAGAGCTAGATCGGAAATGGAGCAGCCAGGACTCAAACCAGCGCCCATATAGGATGCCAGCACTGTAGGTGGGCTTTACCTGCTACACCACAGCACCAGCCCCTCAATATAGTTATAAAAGTTTTAGTCAGAGTCATTAGGCAAGAGAAAGAAATAAAAGGAATACAAATTGGAAAGGAGAAAGTCAAAATATCCTTGTTTGTGATGACATGATGCTATACACAGGGGAACCAACAACTTCTTGAAGAGATTATTGGAAGTCATAAGAAAGTTTGGTAAAACTGCAGGATATAAAATCAACACATACACACAAAAAATCAACAGTATTTGTATACACAGACAATGCCATGGCTGAGAAAGAACTTTAAAGATCAGTCCCATTCACAATAGCTACAAAAAAATTTAAAGACCTTGAGATAAACTTAACAAAGGACATAAAATATCTCTACAACAAGAACTACAAAACATTAAGAAATAGAAGAGTATAAAAAAAATGGAAAAATCTTCCAGGGAAATGTAAATAAAAACACAATGAGGTTTCACCTCAACAT
Organism: Sylvilagus floridanus; assembly: GCA_949820135.1. NCBI lineage: Eukaryota > Metazoa > Chordata > Mammalia > Lagomorpha > Leporidae > Sylvilagus > Sylvilagus floridanus. Next base: position 10,098,303 of record OX463242.1, read on the forward strand.
AGTTAGAATGGACACTGTCTAAAAATCAAAAACGAATAAATACTGGTGAGGATGTGAGGAAAAAGGTACTTAATACATTGTTGGTAGAATTGTAAATTAGTACAACCATTATGAAAGACAGTATGTAGATTCCTCAGAAATCTGAAAATTGATCTACATATGACCCAGCCATCCCACGCCTGGGAATTTACCCAAATGAAATGAAATCAGCATATGCAGAGAGTTATTTGTACCCCTATGTTTATTGCAGCTTAATTCACAATAGCTAATATATGGAAGCAACCCAGATGTTCATGGGTTGATGACTGGATAAAGAAATTGTGATAAATACACACAATGGAATACAATTCAGCCATAAAAAAGAGTGAAATCCAGTCTGTTACAAAATAGATGCAACTAGAAACCATTATGCTTAGTGAAATAAGCCAATCCAAAAGGGACAAATATTATATGCCTTCTCAGATATGTGGTAGTTACTATAGAATACAAAAAAAATGAAAAGAAAAAGAAAAATGTATAGGGATGAAATGGACATCTTGTGATTTGATTGCTGGTTTTGGCCCTTGTTGATACTGCTGTAGAACTGGTCTTTCTACTTTTTTTTTTAAAAAGACTACTTACTTGAAAGGCAGGCATACAGACAGAAATGGGGAGAGAGAGAAAGGTCTTCTAGCCACTAGTTCACTCCCGAAATGGCCACAACAGCTGGAGCTGGGCCAGTCTGAAACCAGGAGCTTTTTCCAAGTCTCCTATGTAGGTGTAAGGGCCTAAGCACTTGGGCCATCTACTGCTTTCCCAGGCATCAGTAGGGAGCTGGATCAGAAGTGGAGTAGCCAGTGGAGTTGAACCAGTGTCCGTATAGGATGCCAGAGGCAGATAATTAACCTACTATACCACAGCACCAGCCCTGGTCTTTCTACTTTTTACTTACTGAATATTAGGGTTAGTGATGCATTAATACTGTGATTACGGAGTGAACTGAAATCATGTTTTTGGAAAAACTAAAGGAAAAAAAAAGAAAGGAAAGAAGGGGATTGAAGGAGGGAGAAAGGGTTATCTTCTTACGTTTAGTTTTTTGACTCGGCCTGTGCCTTCAACACTTTGACAATGATTTTCTGCTCTTGAAATAAGTAAAGTGTGCTTGATATTCACAAACATATTTAGCACCTATGGAACCACCATAGGCCTTGATGACATGTTTTGCTTGTTTTAGGCAACCTCATAAGAACTTTAGGTCCCAAAGCACAAACTCTTCAAAGTCTACCTGAGCACACACCACAAACATTTTTCATGTATCCCTAATTTCTTACTTTAAGGTAAACAACTAATTTATCAGGGGTTCAGGGCAGCCCAGTTTTGTTAGAGGCTGTACTGTAGGAAAGCCTATGGAAGTACATCAAACACTGGATCATTCTAAGTATTTCTAAACACTGTCCCAGAACAGGTTATATCTCATTATCAAGAAAAAGCAAAAGGGTACTTCAAAAAATTCATGGAAAAATATAATTAAGATTAAATTTCCTTCTGTGAAAAAAATATTTGAAATCTATCCAAATGAGGGATATTCAAAAGTTCATAGAAACTGCATATTTTATGAAAAAAAAAACTATGTATGTACTACAAAATACTTTTGCAATCAAACATCTTTTAATTCCATTATCCCTAAACATTTTTTAATTATTTAAAAGGCAAAGTGACAGAGAGGAGACAGATCTTGGATCTGCTGGTTCACTTGTGAAATGCCTACAAGAGTTGGAGCTACACCAGACCAAAACCAGAAGCCAGGAACTTCAAGTAGGTTTCCCACGTGCATGGCAGGGACCCTACTATTTAGGCCATATTCCTTTGTCTTCTGAGAAATATTAGCAGGAAGCTGGATCAGAAGTAAACTTCCCGGGGTCAGCGCTGTGGCATAGCAGGTGAGGCTGCCACCTGCAGGGCTGGCAACCCATAAGGGTGCCAGTTCTAGCTCTTGCTGCTACACTTCAGATCCAGCTCTTTGCTATGGCCTGGGAAAGCTGTGGAAGATGGCCCAAGTGTTTGTGTTCCTGAACCCATGTGGGAGACACAGAAGAAGCTCCTGGCTTCAGATCAGCCCAGCTCCAGCTGTTGCAGCCATCTGGGGAATGAACCAGCAGAAGGAAGACCTCTCTCTCTCTGCCTCTGACTCTGTAACTCTTTCAAGTAAATAAATAAATCTTTAAATAAATAAAAAAAAAAAGTAAACCTCCTGGAACTCCAACCCTGTGTGTCACATCAGCCCCCCAGTACCTTATGATGTAACAATTTCCAAAGGTTCATATCAATGGTAATCAAACAATTAGTGCACAGTAGCTATATTTATTAAAACCCTACTTCACATTATTGTTAGATGCTTTGCATGTAACCTAAGTCTCAAAACAATGAAGTTAAATATTTTACAAAATGCCAGTTATACAGATAAAGAAGAGTATAATCTACCCAAAGTTGGTCTGGGCCTAAAGCCAGTGAACCATGGCATTGTCCCCAACATTGTCCATAGAGTACTCATAACCCAACAAAATTCCAATTGGGCTTCATAAAACATATAGCTGAACCTGGTTTCTGAAGAGTTACTTCTCTGGGCTAATGATTGTTTCACTTCTACCTCTCTTTTTGTCTAGGGGAGAAAAAAAGAAAGTAGGCTAAATCTCTGTCTGGGATGCCTACATCCTATATCAGAAAGTTTGGGTGAGAGTCCAGGCTCCACTTTTAATTCTAGCTTCTTACTAATATTAGTGCACCCTAGGAGGCAACAGGCAACTACTTGATGACTCAAGTAGTTGGGTCCCTGCCATCCATGTGGGAGAACTGGATTGAGTCCCAAGCTCCTAGTTTCAGCTCCAGACAATGTGGACATTTGGAAAGTAAACCAACAAAAAAGGAAGATGTGTCTTTGTCTCTGTCCAGTAAATAAAAACATATAATTTTAAAGGGTTCAATTTAATCTGCTAAAGGTTGTGTTCATAAAAATGCGAAAATAAAATGGAAAACTTCCACAACAGAAGATTAGGTACATCATGATCAAAAATTCTAATTTCCAGCTACAATATCTAAACTCTGCCTCAGGGATGGGTATTTGCTGCAGCAGTTACAATGCTACTTCAGGCACCTGCATCCCATTTTGGAGTACCTTGATTCAAGTCCCCACTCCACTTCTGATACAGCTTCTTGCTAACTGCACACCTGGGAGGCAGCAGGTGATGGCTCAAGTACTTGGTTGCCTGCCACACGTGTAGGAGACCCAGATGGAGTTCCAGGCTCCTGGTTTTAGCCTGGCACAGCCCCTGTAGTTGCAGGCATTTGGGGTCTGAACCAGCAGATAAGGGGATCTCTGTCTCTGCTGCTCTTTCAAAGAAGTAAAAAATTAAAAAACAGAGCAAAGTGCTTCTAAAAACAAAAAACCACGAAATTTAAAAAGTTCTACCCTAGAAGTGCTTTTGTTTCCATAAATACTTAAAAGCTATATATAGCTGCACTAAATTACTTCTGCAGACATTCTGTTTTTCAAAATCCTCAAGTCACCATAACAATATTCAGCAACAGTATATGATAACATATTTTCTTTTGTTTATGTACTTGAGGGTGAAAGTTATTTTATTCATCTATTTTATTATCTTTTAAAAAGGTTATATAGAGGCTGGCACTGTTGCATAGTGGATAAAGCCACTGCCTGCCATGCCAGCATCCCATATGGGCGCCAGTTTGGTCCCAGCTGCTCCATTTCCAATCCAATTCCCTGCTGAAGTGCCTAGAAAAGCAGCAGAACATGGTCCAAGCCCTTGGGTCTCTGCACCCATGTGGGAGACCTGGAAGAAGCTCCTGGTTCCTGGCTTCTGATTGGCCCAGCTCCAGCTGTTGTGGCCATTTCGGGAGTGAACCAGTGGATGCAAGATCTGTCTGTCTGCTCCTGCCTCTCTGTAACTCTTTCAAATAAATAAATAAAACTTTAAAAAGGAAAAAAAAGGTAATGTAGCCATTACTAAGGTTTGATTAAACTTTTTTTTTTTTTGACAGGCAGAGTGGATAGTGAGAGAGAGAGACAGAGAGAAAGGTCTTCCTTTTTGCCGTTGGTTCACCCTCCAATGACCGCCGCAGCCAGCGCGCACTGATCCGATGGCAGGAGCCAGGTGCTTCTCCTGGTCTCCCATGGGGTGCAGGGCCCAAGCACTTGGGCCATCCTCCACTGCACTCCCTGGCCACAGCAGAGAGCTGGCCTGGAAGAGGGGCAACCGAGACAGAATCCGGTGCCCTGACCAGGACTAGAACCCGGTGTGCCGGCGCCGCAAGGCAGAGGATTAGCCTAATGAGCCGCGGCACCGGCCTGATTAAACTTTTAAATTTATGTTCTTCTATATGCCAAAATGAATTTGAACTGAATGAAACTATGCTGATATGAGAAATCATAATGTTCCAGCACTAAGAAGTAGGACTGATCTTGATTAACTCTCTTGCCTATATAAAGGGGCATGATTAACTTATATTAAAAATTTCTTATTCCATTCATGTATGAGAAAGATATCCATTTCTAGTACTATATAAATGAGTACTTACCTGAGACCATGATCTGTAATTTGATAACATCCAGACAGACTGAGAAACAAAAGTACACGTCCAGTCTCTTGATCAGATTTTTCACTCCCAAAGTAAATTAAGTCTTTTCCCTTGGGCAATGTAGTCCTTGATGCTTTTCTACACATTGCAGCAGACCCTGGGAGTGCTGACATAGTTCTTAGAGCTGTTGCTGTACAACAAAATGAATGACCACAATACACAAAGGCTGGTGAAGCACAATGCTGCTGCCAACAGACACTAGTCCTTAGTCCAACGATATCCTTATTATAACAACCAGAGGTCGAACAACTAAAGTTGGGTGCTGTTTCCATTACACAAAGATTCTCAACATTTCTATGTCTCCACTCTACAGCATCTTCAATATCAGCCAAATCTTCAGCATCTAACATCCACACATATGGAGAAGTAAAATTTTCAGGAGAAACAGACTTAGTCCAGGTGTGTTCATTATTTATTTCTTCTCCAATGCCTTCATTGGTTAAACTGTGCAAACGGGCATACCGCCTGGTGGACTGCATGGCAATGTCTTTATTTTTCCATGTAGTCGAAGTAATTTTCCTTGTGGAAGTTCTCAAAAAGCCACTCTGATGAGATGTCAGAATTCCAAGAGCCCTGGAAATCTTCTCCAGAGCCACATCTGTGATTTTTTCACATCCAGACAAATCAAGATGCCGGAGACTCTGGCAGCAACCAAGCCAAGACCAACTATAATTAAGAGATAAAAGATGATTAATAGATATTGTTAAATGCATCAAAAGCATTATACATACGAACACACACATATAAGTAAAAGATTTTAAATTTAATATAGTTACTCAAACATTCACTATCATTTGTAGGCACTATTTTGGACACTAGGGATAGAAAAAAAAATGCCAGTAATTAGGAAATAGAATTGCTAGCCTAACAAAAGGGTAGAATGAGAGAAAGGTAAGAAATGGCGAGTCTTCAGTTTATTAACAAGTTGAGGACAGGCAGTCTCTACCCAGTAACTAAAAATTAATGGAGGAAGATCCAAAAGAAACAAGCTCCAGGCATGGGAAAATATTAGCCTTAGCAAGAGAAGAATTTACCTTTCCTCTGAATCAGGAAATGCCAGGGTGGAAAAGAGGGGTGAGACAGAATAGGGGAAATTATTGGCACCCAAGGAAAAATTATCTGTTGAAAGTGCAGCTTGAAGAAAGTGGTAGCAGTTGAAAATAACTGTGAAGAATTTAAGAGAGAGCTTTGCCAAATAGCATTCAGAGCCCAACTGAAGCCTGAAAAGCATAATACCAGTCTACATAGTTGCACAGCACGGCTTCAGGGCCCAGACACCCAAAGGACAACAGAGACAGCAAGATGATACCAATCAGAATTTCAAATCAGCTAAGACCTATGGACAAGAGGCAAAGAACAGGGCAGCAGTGGGTGGGGGTATAGTGAGATGTGTGGACATTTGGCTCAATGGTTAGGATGCCATTTGGGACACTTGCATTTCCTATTAAGAGTGCCTCATTCAAGTTCCAGCTAGACTTGCTTCCTGCTAGGGTGCACCCTAGGGGACAGCAGGTGATGGCTCAAATACTTGGGTCCTTGCCACCCAAATCAAAGACCCAGATTGATTTCTGAGCTCCTGGCTTAGTCTGGCTCAGCCCTGGCTGTTGCTGGCATTTTAGCAGAGTGAACTAGCTAATGGGGGAATCTGTTTCTTTCAAATAAAATTAAAATAAATAAAAAAAATTTTAAAAATTAGTGTTATCAAGTAATAAGTCATGTATGACTAAGAGTTGGTAGTAAAAAAAATAACAATGATTAAACTGCAACTATGTAAGAAATTACAGAGCAATTCTACTGATTCATAGCTACAATTCATTATATTTAAATACTTAAAAAAAACTAACCTGTCAAAAGCAGAATCTGAAATGTCGGTCTGGGTAAGATCCAGATGCTCCAGGTTAGGACAAAGCTCTAAAATCTGCCTAACCTAAGAGAGGGGAAAAAGACACTGTAAAGATCGACAGACCTTCAGTTAGACAAGCAAGAGACAACTATTAGTAAATACGACCCATGATTCTCAAACTTTTGTGGATGCAAAATATTAGTTGAATAGCACAATAAAAATAAATATTCTGGGCTCAATCCCTGGGAACCAATTTAAGTAGTCTTGCAATTGGGAACCAGTAAGTATGTTTATATTTTTAAGAATGTAAAAGCCAAAATACTTTTATAAAACTGGTTTCATCTGCTTTGCCCATCGTACCATGTCTTACATGTTTTATCATAAAGTCATATAAAACTGGTCTTCATCACTTAACATCTATGAAACTGAATACAACGCTTATCAGACTCCTCCAGTCTGTTACCTCTTCTACAACATGTAGGCAATGATATTTATGCTACATAGATTGCTGTGAAAACTGAGTAAAATTATATGAAATCTAGCAGTGTGTGCCTACTCATGGGAAGGCACCTAATAATTGCTTTGGTTTCTTCTTTCCCTTAATCAAACTCAAGAATTAGCAACTGAAGTAATATCATTGCAATTTCCCTTAATACCCAAACTAATGCTAATGCATACATACCATTTTGCTGGAAACTGCAGAACTGTATGCTAATACTAACGTTTTTACAGAAGTACCAACATATGGTAGCACATTATGGATTAAGCCATGGAGTAAACGTTTTTCCATCTGTGCAATGCTGATAGCAATCGATTCCTCTGCAGCCTCTTCTGTAAGATGAATTCAAAAGTCTATGAACTTGATAAACTAATTATAATTAGGCCACTTAAAAATTCACCAAATAGTTAAGTATAAAATATTTTACATTATCTTTAAACCTCCTAATGTAAAATCCCATTTTCAGGCAATAAAATAGTTTTGGGAAAAAAATTCTGAATATTAAAAGAACAGTAAAAATTTTTCAAGACAATAGACGATATCAAATGAAAAATGGCCCATGGTAAGAAGTATTATGAGTTATTCTACCTAAGCAAAAAGATCACAGAGCTAGAAGGGATATGAAGCTGAATTAATCTGATCACAATGAGTCAAGCAAAGTAAAGTACCTCACAATTTTTCAGAAGTTAAAAATAAACATGACTTTTGCCTTTCACTTAATAACTCCTGTGAAGCTTGAGTGTTTATAAGGTTGTACTACTGAAGCAACAACTACAATAAAAATAGGAGTGCAGTGGAGGATAGCCCAAGTGCTTGGGCCCTGAACCCCATGGGAGACCAGGAAAAAGCACCTAGCGCCTGGCTCCTGGCATCGGATGAACGCGGTGCGCCAGCCGCAGCGTGCCGACCGCGGCAGCCATTGGAGGGTGAACCAACGGCAACGGAAGACCTTTCTCTCTGTCTCTCTCTCTCACTGTCCACTCTGCCTGTCAAAAAAAAAAAAAGAAAAAAAAAGAAAAAAAAATACTACAAACTCCAATTTAATTTAAGGCAAAAACACACTAACTACACTAAAAAGAATGACTCCTATTATTACGCTCACCTAAAGACCCAACTTGAATGTCTCTAAACATGAAAGAATTTAAAATAGTGAATTTAAAGAAATCTCACTTAAAACAAAATACAGTAGACAAAAGGAATATAAGTAAAAGAACAATTACTGATTTTGTTATGAATGGCTCTGGGTTTATGGTATTATCCACAACTCCTGCTTTAACCAGACATACATGTAAAATATAAAAAGAAATCAAAATTAATTTAGTAAGCCCTATTTATTCTACTTTAATTTTATTCCCAAGCCACTCTTTTGTTTCTGTGGTCCTCTACATCTAAATGTGTACAGTTTCCTTTGAATCTAGGAAAAAGGAAAACTGGGGCTGGCACTGTAGTACAGCAGGTTAAGCTGCTGCCTGCACTGATGCCAGCATGGTTTGAGCACTGGTTTGAGTCCCGCCTGCTCCACTTCCAATACAGATCCCTGCTAATGCACCTGGGAAAACAGCAGAAGGCAGCCAAAGGCCTGAGGCCCCTACTATCCACAAGGGAGACCCAAATGAAGCTCCCAACTCCTGGCTTCAGGCTGTCCCAGCTCAGGCTGGTGCAGCCATTTGGTGAGTGAACCAGGGACAGAAGATTTCTCTCTACATAACTCTTTCAAATAAAGGAATAAATATTTAAAAATAAAAAAAATCCTTTCTCTGCAGGACTACTAAAGAAAACAAAATTGAAAAAGCACTGTAGTAGATGGGAGATCCAAAGTCGTCTTACATACACTAACCAAATAAATGCGTATCTCAGAAGGTTCCATCTTTATAGCCTTAAATTTCCCTTTCAACATGAAGGAAACAAGTCTTTTCTTTGCCTTTCTTCAAATACTGAAGCAAACCAACTAAGCTGGGCAAAGCCTTTAAAATTCTGAATATAAACACCATGAACAAATCTTCTAGAATGTGTAATTAAGTCTTATCTAAATTCTTTGCTCAAATTTCTAATAATCCCTCCATTTAAAACTGCAACAGTTTCAACTCTGACATACTTCCCCTTCTTTTTTGTTTCTCGCCATCTGACAGAGCACACATTTTATCTGTGTTTATTGTTTGCCTACCCATTCCAAATTTTAAGTTCAAAAGGATAAGAGTGTTTTTTCCCTTTTGTTCACCTTTATATCCCTCATACTACAACAGTGCCTGTCACAGGTAAACACAATACCAAATCTCACTGCAATAGAGCTCTTCCTTAAAAAAGCACCTTCCAGAGGCTAGCATTATGTTGTACCAGGTTAAGCTGCCACTTGCAACGCCAGCACTCTATAGCAGAGGGCCAGTTTGAGTCCAGGCTTCTCCACTTCTGATCCACCTTCCTGCTTAACTTGCCTAGGAAAGCAGCAAATGGCAGCCTGTATGCTTGGATTCCTGCCACCCACATCGGAAACCCAGATGAAGTTCCTGGCTCATGGCTTCTGCCTGGCCAAGCCCTGGCTGTTACAACATTTGGGAATGTACGACAAACCTCTCTCTGCCTCTGCTGCCCTCTGTCACTCTGCCTTTTGCATAAATGTGGCTTTGGTTTTTTAAAACTTTTAAAAAGAAACACCTTCCAAAGTTTCAAAAATATACCAAAATGTGGCAACTTCATTTCATAAGAATAAACTACACTGGGGCCATCGCTGTGGTGCAGCAGGTTACAGCCCTGGCCTATGGTGTTGGCATCCTATATGGGTACCAGTTCGAGTTCCGGCTGCCCTACTTCTGATCCAGCTTTCTGCCAGGGCCTGGGAAAGCAGTGGATGATGGCCCAAGTTACTTAGGCCCCTGCACCTGCTTGGGAGACCTAAGGGAAGGTCCTGGCTCCTGGCTTCGGATCAGCTCAGCTATGACTATCAATGTCATTTGGGGAGTAAACCAGCAGATAAAAGACCTTTCTGTCTCTGGTTCTACCTCTGTCTGTAGCTCTTTCAAATAAATAAAATAAATCATAAAAAAAAAAAAGAATAAACTACATTAGCTGCTGAAAGAATCGTCCTTATACTTAGAGTTCTTACTTTACACATGTATAGTTCCTTTTTTTCTTTATTTCAAAGATTTATTTATTTAATTGAAAGGCAGAGCTACAGAGAGAAAGAGAGAAGGACAGACAGAGAGAAAGATGTTCCATCTGTTGGTTCACTCCACAAATGGCCACAACAGCCAGGAGCTGGATCAGAAGTGGAGCAGCCGGGAATTGAACCAGTGTCCATATGGAATGCGAGAACTACAGGCAGCGGCTTAACCTGCTAAGCCACAGCGCCGGCCCTTCCATGTGTAGTTCTTTTACTAAACCACCTAACTTTTAAGTGGGAAGCTTTACAAATAAAAACTCCCTACAGTTTCAGTTTTACAAACACGGGGTCAGCGCTGTGGCACAGATGGTTAAGCCTCAGTATGCAGTGCTGGCATCCCATATGGGCACCAGTTCAATTCCTGATTGCTTCACTTCTAATCCAGCTTCCTGCTAATGAGCCTAGGAAAGCAGGGAAAGATGGCTCACAGTACTTGGGCCCCTGCACCCACATGGGAGACTCAGAAGAAGCTCCTGGCTTCGGCCTGGCACAGCCCTGGCTGTTGCGGCCATTTTAGGGAGTGAACCAAAGGAAGGAAGATTGATCTCTCTCTCTCTATTTCTGACTTTCAAATAAATAAATCTTTTTTTTAAAAAACTACAAAAATATCACAACTGTTAACTTTTCACTATCATCCTTTACTAATTATTATCAAGCTTAATCTCAATGACAGAATTTAGGTCTTCCTCCTCCATACACAAGGAGTATTTCTGCCCTTCTATTACAATATTTTTCATTACATACCTTGAACTAAGTATTATACAGTCTAAATCCTCCCATTTGTGAATTCTTTAAGATTAAAGATATAGAATGAGTCACCCGTGAATTCTCCCACATTGCTTAAAGAATGGCTAAAATAGTTTGTACAATCTCTTATCACTAACAAATAATTTTCATATCTATTACTTAATTCTATAACAATCTTATGAAGTAAGGGCTATGACTTTACAAATGAATAAACAGACTCAACAGCTTTCATGGTTTGCTCTGCTATACCACAGATGACTGAATAAATGCCACTGAACTGAAAATTCAATTGAAATGGCCCCTAAAAACACAATGTAAACTATAAAGCATTATAATGATTATACGTTATTACCCATAAGAAAACAGGCATTATTTCCGATTTTTAATTTTAATATAAAAACACATAGGAGGGGCTGGTGCTGTTATGCAGTGGGTTAAAGCAGTGGAAGATGGCACAACTCCTTGGGCCCCTGCACCCACATAGGAGACCTGGAAAAAGTTTCTGGCTCCTGGCTACAGATCAGCTCAGCTATGGCTGAGCAGTCATTTGGGGAGTGAACCAGCGGAATGGAAAACCTCTCTCTGGCTCTACCTCTCTCCATAACTCTGCCTTTCAAATAAATAAAATAAATCTTTAAAAAAAAAAAAACAAAACATATGGGAAACAATCCTTTATACCACAGGAAAAAATTTTAAACATAATAAATTTTAAATTTGCATATTGCTCCTTCAAACTTTAAAAAGTAGTAGGCTTAAAAACACCATTTCTTGGTGAGCACTTAGCCTAGTGGCTAAGATACCACCAGTGTCCCATATCAGAGAACCAGGGTTTGATCCCTAGCTCTTGATACAGTGTCTGCTAATGCAGACCTGGGAGGCAGCAGTGATGGCTCAATTAAATGGGTTCCTCCACATATGTGAGAGACCTGGATTGAGTTTCTAATTCCTGGCTTTGGCACAGTCCAGTTTTGGCCATTGTGGACATCTTGGAAATGAACCAGTGGAAGGGAGCGCTCTGTCCTTCTGCCTCTTACTGTCTCTCTGCGTCTCAAATAAAAAAATGAACAAAGGGGCTGGGGCTGTGGCATAGCGGGTAAAGCTGGTGCCTAAGATGCCAGCATCCCATATGGGCGCTGGTTCACATCCTGCTGCCCTGCTTCTGATCCAGCTGTCTGCTAATGACCTAGGAAAAGAGAGGAAGATGGCCTAAGTGTTTGGGGCCTTGCCACCCATGTGGGAGAACTAGATGAAGCTCCTAGCTCCTGGCTTCAGCCTGACTCAGCCCTGGTCATTGTGGCTAACCGGGAAGTGAACCAGAGGATGGGATAACTCTGTCGCTCCCTCCCTTTCTCTGTAACACTTTGAAAATAAATAAATCTTAAAAGAAAGAACCAAGGGCTGGTGCCGTGGCTCACTTGGTTAATCCTTCACCTGCAGCGCCAGCATCCCATACCGGCACCGGGGTCTAGTCCCAGTTGCTCCTCTTCCAGTCCAGCTCTCTGCTGTGGCCCAGGAGGGCAGTGGAGGATGGCCCAAGTGTTTGGGTCCCTACACCCGCAAGGGAGACCAGGAAGAAGCACCTGGCTCCTGGCTTCGGACTGGCGCAGCGCCAACTGTAGCAGCCATTTGGGGAGTGAACCAACGGAAGGAAGACCTTTCTCTCTGTCTATAATTCTGTCAAATAAATAAAAAAATTTAAAAAAATAAAAAAAGAAAGAACCAAAGGAGCCGGGGGAGTTAAAGCCCTGGCCTAAAATGCCGGCATCCCGTGTGGACGCCTGGTTCTAGTCCTGGCTGCTCCTCTTCCAGTCCAGCTCTCTGCTATGGCCTGGGAAGGCAGTGGAAGATGGCCCAAGTCCTTGGGCCCCTGCACCCACTTGGGAGACCCGGAGGAAGCTCTTGGCTTTGCATCGCCACAGCTCCAGCTGTTGCGGCCATCTGGGGAGTGAACCAGCGAATGGAAGACCTCTCTGTCTCTACCACTCTCTGTAACTCTTTTTCAAATAAATAAAATAAATCTTAAAAAAAAAAAAAAAGAACCAAAGCCCCATTTCCTCAGAAAATACAAAACACATGAATCTTCATTCCTAATTATTAAACACAATATCAACTATTAAAATGTCATGTAATAATTAATCCCAAACATGGTTTACCAGATTCATCGATGTCAGCATCTTCATCCCACTCTTGAAAAGCACGACTTTCATCTTTCCTATTTTTCACCCATTCCTCATCAGGTTCAGTTTCAAGTTCAATTGCAGGACCACTATACCAATCACCTATCCAATGAATAAATAAGAGGAACAAAATCAGATTAGATCACCTATCTATTTACAATAAAAACCTCTACACACTGGAAACATCCGAGTTACAGGCAAAGACCAGCTACATTTAGAAGTATTTAACTATGGATTAAAAAAAGCAAACAAAACAAAAAATCCTACACTTAAATAAGCTAATGCTTCCATTTCAAACATACTGAAAGAACTAGAACTATATATGGATTCAGTTAATAATACTAATAAATTAATCAATAGTTCATATTTTCCAAAAGTAAATCCTTCTCTAAAACTGACAACAGAGCTACAAAAATGTACATAGTCTGCTATACCCTTACTATGTATTTATTCTCTATATGCATGTTTTTCAATTGTTATATTTTACAGAATAGACTTAGTGGTTGTAATATCTTTTCTAGAAAAAGTAGTTATCAATGGCCCTACATGAAACTTCAGAAATCACTGAAAACAACCTAACCTTTTTCGACTACTTGGCTTCACCTGGCTCCTGAGACAGTCCCAATGCAATGCTAGCTAATAAACCAAAGCATGTTGGACTTGTAATTCAGAAGTAGGCAGGAAGAGAACTCAAAGGGAAAGACTAAGGTAAAGCTAAACCATAAATAGAAATCCTGGAAAATATATTGCAACTAAACTACACTACTGTGAAAGACAATTCAGAATTAATATATTTATTCTTAATATTACGTCTAAAATAGGGATTCTCAACCTTGCCATGACTGACATATCTGGCCAGAGAATTCTTTTTTTAAAAATATTTGTTTTTATCTACTTGAAAGGTACAGAGAGAGAGAGAGAGAGAGAGAGAGGGAGAGGGAGGGAGGGAGGGAGGGGGAGGGAGAAATAGCGATCAACTGATCTTCCATCTGCTGGTTTACACTCCAAATGCACAGAACAGCCAATGTTGAGCCAGGCCAAAGCCAGAACCAGGTCTCCATCCAAGTCACCCACGAGGGTAGCAGGGGCCCAACCACTTGAGCCATCATTCCATGACTCTCAAGATGCATTAGCAGGGAGCTGAATCAGAAGGACAACTGTCAGGTCCAAGTGGCATGTTAAGCCACTATGCCACCAACACTTGCCCTTGGCCAGAAATTCTTTGTTATGGGAGGTCGTTTTGTGGATTGTAGGGTGCTTAGCAGCAACACTGGCCTTTACCCACTAGATTCCAGAATAAAACAATATGGGATGAACAAAAAATGTTTCAAAACATTTCAAATGTTGTGTGGAGGGAGAAAAAAAAATCAATTTGCGGGGGGGCGGGGGGGCGCCATGTTCACTTGGTTAATCCTCCACCTGTGGCACCAGCATCCCATACGGGCACCAGTTCTTGTCCCGGTTGTTCTTCTTCCAGTCTAGCTCTCTGCTGTGGCCCAGGAGGGCAGTGGAGGATGGCCCAAGTGTTTGGGCCCCTACAACCGCCGGAGATCAGGAAGAAGCACCTGTCTCCTGGCTTCAGATGGGCACAGCACCGGCCGTAGTAGCCATTTGGGGAGTGAATCAGCGGAAGGAAGACCTTTCTTTCTCTCTGTCTAATTCTGTCAAAAAAAATCAATTTGAACTGAAAACCACTCAAAACAAATCCCATAAATAAAAACCATTTTTACTGGAACTTCTTGCTTAAATACATTTTTTAAAAAAGGCATATTAAAGTTTTGAGTGCATTCACTAATAGCACTATTACATTTGACATTCATATGTGAAGTCATATCCAATTATGAGTTCCTAACTGAAGACAACAAAAAAGTACTTGATGCATCTCTTATTTAACTGCTCACTCAATATATTTCATTATCCTACAACTAACAGGAAAAGTTATTCTGCAGAAAAAATAACGATTCTAATTATTTGGATCATATAAGTCTACCCAACATTCTAAACAACTTAACTCAAAAAATATTATATATCTAACTTTTTTTAAGATTTATTTATTTATTTGAAAGTCAGAGTTATACAAAGAGAGAAGGGGAGGCAGAGAGAGAGTCTTCCATCCACTGGTTCACTTCCCAATTGGCTCCAACAACCAGAGCTGTGCCGATCCGAAGCCAGGAGCTGGGAGCTTCTTCTGGGTCTCCCACACGGGTACAGGGGCCCAAAGACTTGGGCCATCTTCTACTGCTTTCCCAGGCCATAGCAGAGAGCTGGATAGGAAGTGGAACAGCTGGGTCTCAAACTGGCACCCATATGAGATGCCAGCACTGCAGGCGGCGGCCTTACCAACTACGCCACAGCGCCTGCCCCTATAACATTTTTAATGTTAAATATTATTGTAACAAATAAGAACTTTTAAAAATATTCATAATTTGAATCAAACACAAAATGATGTGATAAACACATATTTCTGCGGCCAACACTGTGGGCGTAGCAGATAAAGCAACCATATGGAGTGCCAGCATCCCACATGGCCACCAGTTCAGGTCCCAGCTGATATACCTGGGAAAGCAGTGGAAGATGGCCCAAGTACTTGGACCCCTGCACTCATGTGGGAGACCGGAAAGAAGCTCCTAGCTACTGACAGGATCAGCCCATCTCTGGTGGTTGTGGCCATTTGGGAAGTAAGCCTTCGGATGAAAGATCTCTCTGTCTCTCCCTCCCGCCCTCCAACTCTGCCTTTAAAATAAATAAATAAATATGGCCAGCGCCATGGCTCAACAGGCTAATCCTCCACCTTGCGGCGCCGGCACACCGGGTTCTAGTCCCGGTCGGGGCACCGATTCTATCCCGGTTGCCCCTCTTCCAGGCCAGCCCTCTGCTGTGGCCCAGGAGTGCAGTGGAGGATGGCCCAGGTGCTTGGGCCCTGCACCCCATGGGGAGACCAGGAAAAGCACCTAGCACCTGGCTCCTGCCATCGGACGAGCGCGGTGCGCCGGCCGCAGCGCGCCGACCGCGGCGGCCATTGGAGGGTGAACCAACGGCAACGGAAGACCTTTCTCTCTGTCTCTCTCTCTCACTGTCCACTCTGCCTGCAAAAAATAAATAAATAAATAAATAAATAAATATTTTTTGAAAAAATATTTCCATGCTAAAATCTCACAAAATAGAGAATTATAAAAAAGCTAATGTAAATGTTTAAGTTAATATTCACCTAGAAAAAACTTTTAATTCAGTGACAGGAGATGCCATGAGCTATATTAATCCACGGTTGTAAAATATGCTCATGAAAAGAAAATGTTCTTTAACTGTTCACCTGTATAAGTAACACACTACAATGAAATTAATGAGATTGTGATATAAGAAATTACCCATCACAAAAAATATATTATAGAGAAAAATAGACTATTTTGATTCACCACCAAGAAAAGCCATAATGGTACCTCATCTTTAAATTCCATAGTATTCTCTATTTTTAAGATATTCAAGGGGCTGGCACTGTAGCACAGAGGGTTAAGTCACTGTATACAGTGCCAGCATCCCAAATAGGTACTGGTTTCAGTCCCAGATGCTCCACTTCTGATTCAGCTCCTTGCTAGTGCGCCTGGGAAAGTGGCAGAGGATGGCCCATGTGCTTAGGCCCTTGCACCGACATGGGAGATCAGGATGGAGCTCCTGGCTCCTGGCTTCAGTCTGGCTCAGGCCTGGTCATTGGGTCCATTTGGGGAGTGAACCAGTAGATGGTAGATCTCTCTCTCACTCTAATTCTTTCAAATAAATAAAATCTTTTTAAAAAAAAACTCAAATAATCTACTAACTGTTCTGAATATCACTTTTAAAAGTTTTATTATGAAAAATTCTAAACATAGTCAAATATAGAAAAAACTAATACAATGAATCTCCGTGTACTCCATTACCTATCATGAACAATTATCAACATTTTGCCAATCTTTGCATTTCCTCCCCAGATTATTTTTTCTAGTTAAAGGAAATTGCAGACACCATATAATTTAGCCATGAACATTTTAACATTATTAGCTTTTCAAAAATGCAGACCAAGAATTTATCACCTAACAATGAAATGCACTTTTTAGTCAACCTCTGTTTCCTTCTCTGATTCTGCTTACTAATGACTATAAGTATTCATCTAGAAAAATACATCATAGTATTTTTACAAAGTTAAAAGTCCCATAAACATACCTCTTGCCCAATGAACAGGGTAAAGATGCTTCCAAAGTGAACCAGTTTTTGCCAGTTGAGACCATTTCGTGCTTACTTGACTGCATCGACATAGTTCCTGGGGATTAAGATAACTGAAAATTGACAGCATTACCTCAGGAGGAAGATGGCTTATACCTGTGGAGTGTTCTGATACTTCTGCTTCTGAAATAAAAAAAGAAAAAAATTGTCAGTAAAGGCTTTAAGAACAAACGCAACAAGAAATTACACCCACATTTCTATAAATAAAATCCAGTACCTGGAGTTAATTCCTTCCTGCTTGCAAGATGTGAACAGGAAGTAACATGTTTTACAGGTCCCATGAGGATGTTAAAATTGTTAAGAACTTGTAGGGTTAAACTATCATAGCCCAAATCATACTCCACCAGTGGGAGCTACAATAATGAATACAGATTTGACTTCCTCTTACAAAGGCATTACAGTAAAAACAATACTCACTTTGTAGTATAAGTAGCATCATTTGGAAAAGGAACCAAACAGGTTACACAGCTTTAAATCAGTAAGTATATAGTAGGCCAGATTATGAGATCTCCAAAGCATTTTAATGACACCCACAAATCCCATATGTTCTATTCAGGCATTATGATTCCTGTTAGGACTTTCCTCATGTTCCCTTTTTAATTTTCTTATTTCATATAGAAGATCTGTGGTATCTAACTTCATTAACCTATACCTAACTTACCTAAGTTATATACTAGTTGATACAATATAAATATTTCTGATGCTGGTATACAATGAAAGCGACTCTTGTCAGCAACTACAGAGAAACTAAGTCATTAGATGCATTTCTTACAATGCATTATTTCAGTAGCAATTTTCTGAAAGCAAAACAAAAATAAGGTACTAAAAGATTTACACTAAATTCTACTACAAATAATTTAAGAATCTTGTATATCATGTCTTCACAAAATGACTTAAATATAAAAATAGGATGATCAAATTGCTTTACACTACCACTTTTAAAATGTAAAATATTTAAAACATAACATAGCTATAATTTGCTTTGAAGAAGAAAATTAAACATAATTAAGTGTGATGCTTTTAAATCTCATGTTATAATTACAATTAAACCAGATCTAACAGATCTTAGCTTGGTATATGAAGCACAAGCTGCATTTCAGAGTAAAGTATACAAACTTTATGGGCCTAATTACAGCTTAACTTACAATATTTTTGTTTCAACATGAGTTTTACCTACTTTATTATATAAAAATAAGAATAAAGGACTAATTTTTAGAAATTGTAGTCTATTTTAACAGGAAAACCATTGCTACCACCCATCAGGAAGTAAAGAAATTTTTACTAACCTGAGAATGTCAACTGTTTCTTTAATTATGTCTTAAAGGGAAAAACTATTAAAGATAAATAAGAATAAAAAATAAAGAGGTAGTCTGCTACGAAAAAAAAGCAGGTATATTTTCAAATTAACTGTATACAGAAAAGCTTTGTCATACTCACTCCCCTGAGTACTCCCCTGAGTATAAACATCCAGAATGAAACATGAAAAAGGGTAGAAATAAAAGTAGTTTGCTCCTCGACTTATGATGGGTTAGAGCACAATAAGCCTACTGAAAGTTGAAAATGTATTTAATTCACCTAATCTACCAAATACCATAGCGTAACTGCACAATAATACATTGTGGTGTATCAGCTTTTGCCTTTGTGACTGCATGGCTGACTGGAAGATATGGCTGCCACTGCCCAGCATCACAAGAGAGTATCATATCAAATACTGCTAGCCTGGGAAGAAACCAAAACAAAAAATTTGAAGTACAATATGCCTTCCACTTCTGCACCATCATATAGTCAAAAAAATCATTAATTGAACAATTTAAAATTAGGGACCATCCATATGAATGATTTAGAAAATCAATGAAAAAAAAAAAAAAACACAAGGAAAAAAACAGCCACTATGATCAACGGAACCCATAATGTTGGATGACGCTATAAAAGTGCTCTGTTCATGGTGGTTTTCAATAACTTTGGTTGGCCAAATATTATTAATACTGTTTGCATATATAAGTTCATTCAAGAAACACTATACTGTATATGACCCAAGTATATGAAATGATAAATCATAAACACTAAATTATAAAATAGAAACTACACAGACTGGATATTACACAATGTATATATGTACCAAAACATCATATGGCACATCATACATAGCAACATTTTTATAAGTTAAAATTTTTTAAATAAAATAGAAACTACAGTCCTCATTTAAATCTGTAAAGTGATTTAAAAGGTTTCAACTAACCACACTGTAAGCCTGAGTTAAATGATTCCTCAAACAAAATCTATAGTTCATATCAACAAGATGTCAAAGCTAATAAAATGTTCTCTAACTACATATATCAATCCCACCTTTATCTGACTTTTCATCCACAGAATATTTAAAAAACTTCTGTCGTTCTTCAGCTTGATTCCACAGACTAAGTCCTCTAAGGAGTTCTGCAGTATCCTTCTGAGAGCAGTGTTGTGCAATCACTTTCTTTTTAATATCCTTAAGTTCTTCATAAGTAAAATATTCCATTAACATGGGCTGGAAAACCTAAATTAAACAGAATATTCATAAAGGAAGATGATTAATTTGTTTTGTTTTATTCCACACTCTTCATATTAGTAATGGCTCAAGTGTATTATGACTGTATATTTCAGAGATAAAATTGCAGAAAATGTTGTCAAAAGGATCCTTTTCTCTGTGCTTTCTCCAGTTGATAAGTCAAACCCTAAGCAATTTGAAAGCCTCAAGACCAGAGGATTCTCCTGCACTGAGTTTCACAAACAGGCATTTTTAGTGTTAGACACAGGTCAATTTACTGCCTTCTTGCACTGTAAAAACTGAACTCCACACAAGCACAACCTCCAACTCAAGTGAGAATGAAACTCAAGAGTAGTGAAACCATCAAAGTCAGAATTCTACTAAGATTCTGAACTATTCAATATTGCTTCTGGGTTTTGGAGATGTGTGCTCAAATCTCTATTTTACCACAGGGACTCCTAGATAATCATTTATGGAAACTTCTTCAGTGAAATAAATGAGAGGTAGAAACAAAGTTTTCTATAAATTTTTTTAGTTTCATAGATAACTTTCTTTATTTTATGCATTATTTGAGAGACAGAAACAGAGTTATGTCTCATCCATTGGTTCATTCCCTAAATGCCTGCAACAGTCAGGTCTGGGCCAGACCAAAGCCAGGGACCAGCAATCCAAGTCTCCCATTGAGGTGGCAGAAACCCAACCATTTATGTCAGCATCTGCCGCCTCCCACAGGGAGCATCGGCAGGAGGCTGAAATTGGGAGTGACTGGACTGGAATCCAGGCACTCCAATATGGGGTGCAGTCTCCCAACCGTCATTTAATTACTAGGACAAATGCCAGCCCTCCACAGATAATTTTGATGAGCTCCACCAGAGGTAACACTGCTCTAGTAACACTAGCTTCAAAGCATATTCAGTGTAATATGCTGGCTGCATATTACATTAAGTTTGGAAACCCTGAAAAAAATACTCATGCCAATGCCTCCTACCTGATTTAATTGGTCTGGAAAGGGCTTAAGTAGGTTGTTGTCTTTTTTTCAATCAGTCTGATTATAAGATGAAGTTATAACTGACAATCACTATAATAACTGCATTATAGCTGAACAAGAATGTAGATCCTCATAAAATGTTTTCTCTGTATCTTACACTAATGTTCGTCCCATACTAAAGAAGGGAAAATGTTTTGCCCACCCATTGAATAAAACCCTTAATATATGTGTATTAGACATAAAACTGATGAGTTTTTTAATATTTATTTATTTATTTATCTATGAAAGGGAGAGCAAGGGAGACAGTGTGCATAAGCAAGCATTGAAGAGCACCCCTGTGTACTGGTTCACTCCCCAAATGCCCACAATGGCTCAAGCTGGGTCTGGACTGAAGCCAAGAGCCAGGAACTCCATCCAGGTCTCCTATGTGACTGGCAGGAACTCAAGCACTTGAGCATCACCTGCTGGCTCCCCACATTAGCAGAAAATTAGAATTGGGCTATCAAACCTAGGAAGTCCAATATCGGAGAAGAGTGCCCTAACTGCTGGACCAAGCACTCACCTCTTATTTGAGAGGCAGAGAGGGAAGAGAGAGAGACAGAAAGAGACAGTGACAGAGAAACTGATAAACTTAAAACCTCATTTAATAAGTCCACTACCAAAAAAAAAATACTAAAAATCCTTAAACTTAGTATATAAACAAAGCCAAAAGTTTAAAGAACCTTCTAAATGTTCTGAAAAGACAATTGAGTGATGTAAAAAGTTATTAGCATTTAACACAGTCCCCATCTACAGTAACAAAATAAACATTTCTTGATGAAATGAATTAAATCACTCATTCAAAAAAAGTAACAACCTTTCTGAGGAAATAAAATGAATGCTTTTCTTGGGTTTTTTTTTTTTCTTTGAGCTCCCAAAAGAAACTCAAGGCTTCTCACCATTAGCCAGAATAATCTTTCTATGCATTATTTTGACTCTAGGGAGGTAAAGTACTTGCAAGATTTTATAAATCTAAATCACAAGGCATATAAAATACACTTACCTCCTCTTCCTCTTTCATGTGAGGAAGAAAATCTCTTGTAAAAGCTTCCAATCTCTCTTTCAGCTGTTTTGCATAATTTAATTGCTCATATTCATTCTGGAAACAAAAAAATATTTGTTATGAAAGTTTTGCCTATGTATATTGTCCCTGACCCCAGGAAGTCAGTTTAAATGCAACATAAAACCTCAGAAAAGATTGACAAATAGCAGTTGCCTCTTTACTTTCTATGATATAAAAGAGTGGTTGGATCCAAAACATAAATTTTTACTTTAGCAATGTGATTATTTTTTAACGAACAAAACATCTAAAAGCAGGAAGTTGCTGCTCAAAACTTCTGCTGATATGATTTCTAATTTATACCTTCAGGTAACCATGTGTTAATAATCTTATGTCTCAGAGCAGCCAGCCCCACAAAAGCCCATCTAAGTGTATCATTACAGATTCCCTTTAAGGTCATGGAGCATAGTCCATTAAAATATTCAGAATACTTGTGATGTGATCCTGATACAGAAGATCTTATACATTAGCATCAACACTTCCAAAGGCAAGGAGCTCATTATACCTAAAGTAAAGCATTCTAACTCTGGACAACTCTAACAGTTAACAAGTTCTTCCTCACATAGACTAAAATCACATTTTCCTGTAACCTATCCATCACTTCTATACCAACCTTCTCAACTACAAACATATGGAAATATACAAAACAATGAAAAGCTGAAAATATGTGAATATTTTGTTTTTAGACTTTTTATGCATTTTAAAATTATTCTACTTAATATTTTTTTTCACAAACAAAGGGGTTCATTCACTTCCATCAGAGTACAAAACAGCATACAAAAGTCCCCCACCCCCACCCTGTTCTTCGGTGTGAACACAGGCGCCGGCACAACGACCCCACGGTCCTCAGGCTTCGAGCATGGCGCAGCTGGGACACAGCGCCTTCTAGTCCACGTCACCGAAGTCCACAAGGCCGCAGAGGGCGCAGGCCACGGCACCGCAGCCCCAGCAGGTGCGCACACAGCGCTCACACAGAGCCCGCTCGCACTGGCCGCACGCCGCCTTGCCGTCCACAGCACGCACACACAACGAGCAGGCGACAGGTGCTGCCCTGCACGGGTCCGGGGGCCTGGGCCCGGCTCCTGACCAGACGGCCATCTGGTCCAATCAGCATCTGTCCCCGTGCAGGCCGAGGAGCCCCAGTGGGGCCAGGCTGTGGGGACTCTGGCAGGTGAACAATGGCAGAGCCTTCATCCCACATGTGGTCCATGTAGGCCTGCGCTCCGTGGAAGAGGAGTTGCCTGGTCCTCTCAAAGATTCCCCGCTAGTAGCGCTCGGCGCACACGCCACGGCCCAGCTCCCTCGGGCCCACTCGCACCTTGAGCTGCAGCCGGGCAGCGTCCGGAAACGGACAGCTCGGCTTGGGCATGGCCACGGGGCTGCATATTCTACTTAATATTTACTATTATTTAATAATTTTATTTTTACTACTATTTAAAAAAAATCCCATTACTAAAGTAAACCTAATCTTAGGTGTTGGATCTGATCATCCTGTTTTACACTAAAAAAAAAAAAAAAAAAAAGACTACTACTCTCAATATTTTAATACATATTTTTTTTTTTTTTTGACAGGCAGAGTTAGACAGTGAGAGAGACAGAGAGAAAGGTCTTCCTTTGCCGTTGGTTCACCCTCCAATGGCCGCTGCACCGCACCAATCCGATGGCAGGAGCCAGGTGCTTCTCCTGGTCTCCCATGCGGGTGCAGGGCCCAAGCACTTGGGCCATCCTCCACTGCACTCCCAGGCCACAGCAGAGAGCTGGCCTGGAAGAGGGACAACCGGGACAGAATCTGGTGCCTCAACCAGGACTAGAACCCGGTGTGCCGGCGCCACAAGGCAGAGGATTAGCCTAGTGAGCCACGGTGCCAGCCAGGTTTTTACATATTTTAAGCATAGCCATGTGGCTTCCATGTCTACTTATATTCTAGTAATTATCATATTTGCTTTTCTGTATCAGATTACTCTCCTGACCTTGAAATCCATTTATTCCTCCTCCTCCTATGACTAAATGTCCACCTGGATTACATAAGCAGTTCAAGCCTAACCAGTCCAGAATGTCCTTTTTATTTTCCAATCCTCTTCCAAACACCCTAGAAAGGCTCGATCTTCCCTCTTCTTTTCCCCCCTTTCTCTATACACAATCACCATCCTCTATCAATTTTATTTCCTATAAAATGTTGTCTATCCCTTCCCCTACATACAGTAGTCATTAGTTTGATTCAGATCTTACTGAAAAAGTAACACATGAATATGACACAAAATTCCAAGAGCACAAAGGAGCTTTCAACAGAAAAATAAATCTCCCTTCTGTTACTATCCAGTACCCTACCCAACCTCCTACCCTCTTGTCCAGGTAGCTACTAAGTGTTCTCCAGAGACTGTTACAATAATATTTCTGTAACAGTCTTCCTGCCAGTCTTTACCTCTCCTTGAATCCATCCTCCTCCTCCCCCTCCACAGAACAGCCTTTCTAGAA
Source organism: Sylvilagus floridanus (assembly GCA_949820135.1). Taxonomy (NCBI): domain Eukaryota; kingdom Metazoa; phylum Chordata; class Mammalia; order Lagomorpha; family Leporidae; genus Sylvilagus; species Sylvilagus floridanus. The sequence continues at coordinate 10,122,698 of OX463242.1, forward strand.
CACCAGTCTCAATAGGGTACAGCATGCTTTGACAGAGCTGTAACTTGAGCCTATTCTTCATTGAGTCATAAGGAAAAGAAGATCAAATTTCAAATATCTACAACATATAAACATAATTAAGAGGAAAATATATCATTACCCTGAACTATACTTAAAATTATTTTGTTATAAAATTAAAAACTGTCCTTTTTTAGTCACCCCTGCTACCTACCATGAAAAAAATAAAATACAGTAAACATCCTATATGGCACTGAACTTTAAAATAAAATTAACTGGGGTCGGCATTGTGGCACAGGTCAAGCCACCATTTGTGAAACAGGTATCCCTTATCTGAGAGACAGTTCAAATTTGGGCTGTTCAGCTTTTGATCCAGCTCCCTGCTAACCTGCCTAAGAAAACACTGGATGATGATCCAAGTACTTGGGTCTCTGTCACCATGTGCAGGATGGAGTTTCTGGTTCCTGGCTGTTGCCTGGCCCAGATCTTGGCTGTTGTGGGTATTTGGGAGTGAACCAGTAGATGCAGGATCTCTCTCTCTCTCTCTGCCTTTCAAATAAACAGTATAAAATTAAAGTGTGTATTCAATCTAAGTAACAATTTTACCTTTAGTCCCTTATACCTGCACTGATAACAAATGTCAACAGAATTTAACAACTTTATGGTAATTAAAATTTTAATTCACAGAAACAACTTTAAGTCTTGGTGAGTAACATTTATAAAATTTTATAAAACAGTAATAAAGAAGCAATTGATTAATAAGACTCTTGCTAAAGCTAATCCAGGCTCCTCTGAGCCCTCTTCTCATATGTCTAACATTGCACTCCACCCCTGGCCTACCCAACCCATTTTATCAAGAATCCTGAGTTGGTTTAGTGAAAACCTTCTCCCTTGAGATCCGACTACTCCCAGTATCTGGTCAAATTACTCCCCTGCTTGCCTTCAGCAAGAATCCTGTAGAGCTGTTCTAACAAGAAGGCCCCTAGCTTTGATGTTTCCTCTTAGTGTGTTTTCATCCACTGAGTCCCACCTTGCTCCTTGGATATCAACTCCTACTTTTTCTGCTTTTATTGGGAGTTGACCCTTCCCTCTCTATCTTATTGCAAGCCTCCAATGCAGCTGTGCCTCTTGAATATCTTCTTTTCGAACTTTAACAACTACAAAATATTTTTTTAATAGCACCTACTCTAAATTGCTAACAAATTTTGCCAGTGACACACCAGAATGTGGTATAAGTTGTGAAGGTTAAATATCAATATTTGTAACTCACCTTAACATTCTTCAGTCCCTTTTCAAAGAGACTAAGCATCTCAGAGAGCTTGTTGTCAGAATGTACATTATAAATGGTCTGACTGCGCTGTTGAAGCAAACCAATGATGTATTCATTTTCAATCTGCTCATGCATTTTGAACTCCTTGAAAGTAGCATACAAAGACTGTAGAAGAGCACGGAAATCGTTGTTGTTGGAAAAGTTGGTTTTAGAAAGCTAAATAAAAATTTTAAAAGAAGGCCATAGTAAATACATGCAGACATGTACCAGTAAGAAATATTCAAATGCATTTTTACTAACTTTAGTACATACCAAGATACTTGTAACAGGTTATATCAAAGTACAAGTAAAGAAAATCATGAATTATGATTTTATAACATAATAAAAAAATACATTAAGTCAGGAGGATGTTGGTTTGCATTCAGAAGAACTTGGTAATATAGAAAAATGATGCATGCACAAATCAGTTTCTTTAAATAAAAGGAATTAAACCAGGTCCCCTCAACCAAAAATTTCATTACCCTCTATGGATACTAAGTACAAGCAAGCATATCATATCAAAGAGACACATGTAAACATTAGAACAGTTGTTTTGTGTGATGTGCTTTTTTCATTACTCAAAATATTCTTCATGTTATTCTACTTTTACAAAATAAAATTTCAGAAATATCATATAACTTGTTTAAAATTTAATATCAAGATGAGACTGACCTATGCAGGAAATATTTATACAATATTGATTATTTGAATGCCATTAGACAATCTTAGTATAGCTATTTTTTTTTAAAGAAAACTAAAGATAAAGACTTAGTAGCTTATTTATTTTTCTGGGCTGGAAGCACAACAGTAGTACAATGTGGAAATCTAATACATCACAATATGAGAAAGTAGGCCAGCGCCACGGCTCACTTCACTAAACCTCCGCCTGTGGCACCGGCACCCCGGGTTCTAGCCCTGGTTGGGGCACCGGATTCTGTCCTGGTTGCCCCTCTTCCAGTCCAGCTCTCTGCTGTGGCCCGGGAGTGCAGTAGAGGATGGCCCAAGTGCTTGGGCCCCCTGCACCCGCATGGGAGACCAGGAGGAAGCACCTGGCTCCTAGCTTTGGATCGGCGCAACACACAGGCCATAGCAGCCATTTGAGGGGGTGAACCAACAGAAATGGAAGACCTTTCGCTCTGTCTCTCTAACTCTGCCTGTCAAAAAAAATAAAATAAAATAAACCAATATGAGAAAGTAAATGCATTTGGAAAAAAGGTACAAATCAATAAAAAAGAAATATAAACACTATCATTTTATATGTAGTATTTAAGAGAAAATGACTATTCTTAGGTAACTTTACACTTAATGACAAATTAAATTCTAATATTTAAAACACCTATTATCAAAAAATTCTATAAAGTTAAAATTCAAAGATTCAAACTATCTATTACCTATATTAAATCTACATTCCACTGTGTCAATTCTAGTTTCAAAATTTATTTTAAGGGAAAAAGGCTGGTTAGGTTAAATATAACAGGTAAAAGAGAACGAAAAGCTACTAATACCATACTTCACATTTATTTCTGAAGTTTGACCCAGTACACAAAGCACAATCCAAGCTGCCTTACTGCCTGTTCCACGCAGGAACTGTATTCTGATTAAAGAGTAACAGAAAAGATGACATGCAAACTCCTAAGTCAAAACAATTTCACTACACATAAAAAAATTAAGTACCTCCCATAAAAGGCATTACAGGTTAGACAGTGGGTTATTTAGAGAACCAGTCCTATAGTCACATACCAATTCTACCATTTATTTAGCTGTGGTGCCCTGGGAGGTAAGTTACTTTTATCTCTCAATGTATTAGTTTCTTCTTGGTGTTTAATAGAAATACAACATCTATATTTCATATGATTTCCTGGTACTTAATAATGCTGATTATCATCATTTTGAATATTACACAGACGTATTATAAATATATGCATTTTTTTACTCTATTCAAGTATTTACCAAGCAGCTATCATAAGCCAGGCACTATTGGTGGTACTTAAGCATATCAATGAACAAAACAAAGATTTCTGCCTTTATGGAGTTCTCACTCTAGTGAAGGGAAGTAAGAAATGAGGAGTTAACCACAATACATATTAAATCATCCAGAACAGAGGCTGGCAACTTTTTCTGTAAATGGATATATGTAAATGTTTCCATTTTTGCAGGACATATGGCCTGTAGCTACTATTTAACTCAGTTGTAGCACAAAAGTAGTCATGAACAATAGGTAAATTATGGCTGTATTTTCATAAACGTTTACACTTATGGGCAGTGAAATCTGGATTTCATATAATTTTCACATATCATAAAATATTCTTCATTTGATTTTTCTCAACTGTGTGAAAATGTAAAAAAAAAAAAAAAAAAACCTCTTAGCTCTTGAACCATACAAAAACAAAATGCAGAAAAGACTTGTTTAAACTTATATTGTAGGTTTTAAGGATCCTAAGAAATGCCACACACTATTAGAAATTTTTAGATTTAATAACAGGTTAAGGTAAAGATTAGTTTTACATGACAAACTGAGAAGAAAATAAACAATACAAAAGGACTCAAAGACAGTCAACCCACTGACATTGGAGCCAGATTACTACAGTGTGGTTTCCATCTGCCAGCAAGTCCTAAACACCTCTGTGCTTCAGTTTCTTCGTATGTTCATCAGTATTAACTACCTCATAGCGTTCATATGACTAAAATTTAATACATGTAAAGAACATAGAATATAACATCCATATAAAAACCCAAGTCAGTTTTTCTTCACATGAGAAGTTCATATTTTTTTTTATTGTTTATTTTTCATCTACTTGAAAGGCAGAGTGACAGACAGAGAGTGATCTTCCATTCACTTCACTCTCCAAAGGCCCAAGAACAGCCAGAGCTGAGCCAGGCTGAAGCCAAGAGTTTGGAACTCTCTCCAGGTCTCTCACAGGGGTAGCACTTGAGCTATCACTTGCTGCCTCCCAGGATGGATTAGCAGCAGAGATGCAAGGATCTAAATCAGGGGTCCAAAGTGGCAGTGTAACCCACTGCACCACAACACAAATGCTTTTAATCTGGTACCTAAAGTTAGTAGATTTGGAAATTAATACAAACAGAGAACACAGGATTCACATTTTTTAAAAAGTCAGTTTATATGAACAGTTTTTAAAAATATCACTTGCCAGGGCCAGCGTTGTGGCACAATAGGTTAATACTAGGCCTGTGGCAACAGCATCCCATATGGATGCCAGTTCTAGCCCGGCTTCTCCTCTTCAGATCCAGCTCTCTGCTATGGCCTGAGAAAGCAGAAGAAGATGGCCCAAGTGCTTGGGCCCCTGTACCCACATGGGAGACCTGAAAAAAGCTCCTGGCTCTTGGCTCCAGATCAGCCAAGCTCTGACCGTTACAGCCTTCTGGGGAGTAAACCAGCAGATGAAAGACCTTTTTTCTCTGTCTCTGTTTGTAACTATACCTCTCAAATAAATAAATAAAACCTTAAAAAAAATCACTTGCCTCCACAAAGTTATTCAAACATGCAGACTTGATTAGGAAGAAAAAAAAAAAAAAAAAGACTGGAAACCCATAATTTCTGGGTTGTGTTGAAGCCTACAGAATGCTAAGTGCTATACTAGGTGTTTTAGATACTAGTTCATTCTGAAAACAATCACAGTAAATAGGTATTAAAATCTTCATTTTATAAATTTAAAAAGTGAGGCTCAGAGAAATAACTACATGGTAGGCAACAAAACAGAGACCAGATCTATTACTCTTAACACTTATGTGCTTTCTGCAAGATACAATAGTCCCGATCATAAAACTATCTTCTCAAAGCCAAGAGAGTAAACTGTCAGAAAGAATACACAGTGCTGGGGCCAGCAGTGTGGTATACCGGGTAAAGCCACCACCTGTAGTGCCGGTATCCCATATGGGCGCCAGTTCAAGTCCCAGCTGCTCCACTCCCGATCCAGCTCTCTGCTATGGCCTGAGAAATCAGTAGAAGATGGCTGGCCATGGCCGGCGCCGTGGCTCAACAGGCTAATCCTCCGCCTTGCGGCGCCGGCACACCGGGTTCTAGTCCCGGTCGGGGCGCCGGATTCTGTCCCGGTTGCCCCTCTTCCAGGCCAGCCCTCTGCTGTGGCCAGGGAGTGCAGTGGAGGATGGCCCAAGTGCTTGCGCCCTGCACCCCATGGGGAGACCAGGAAAAGCACCTGGCTCCTGGCTCCTGCCATCGGACGAGCGCGGTGCGCCGGCCGCAGCGCGCCGACCGCGGCGGCCATTGGAGGGTGAACCAACGGCAAAGGAAGACCTTTCTCTCTATCTCTCACTGTCCACTCTGCCTGTAAAAAAAAAAAAAAGAAGAAGATGGCTGGCCATTGCAGTCATCAGGGGAGTGAACCAGCCGATAGAAGACCAATGCCTGCCCACCTTCCTTCCCTCCCCACCCGACCCCCTCAGCCTCTCTATAACTTTGCCTTTATAAAAAATAAAAATAAAAAGTTATCAACAGTTGATACCTAGGAGGTAGAGGACTAGTTCTGGAAACAGTTTTGCTGTCACCACTGAGAAGTACTGCTGACACCTAGTGGATAAAAGCCAGGGACGTGACTAAACATCCTACAACACATAGGACAGCCTTCACAACAAAGAATCATCTTGCCCAAAATGTCAATAAGCACTTTGGCTGAGAAACACTGCTCTAGAGAACCATTATTCAAACACTGTTACACATGCCCTTCAGTGTGAAAATAAAGGGCAATCCTGACATAGGCACAACACAAACACTTCAAAAAAAAAACTCAGGAAACAGTATTCCCCTCTCTAACCTGTGATGTACACCTATACTCTAATACTTTTCCACTTTTTTTTTAATGCTGTTTCTGTCCAACAGAGTTGTTTTATGGCCTACTAGTGGACACTACGATATATTTTTAAATTTTTTAATATTTATTTATTTGAAAAGCAGAGTTAAAGTTAGTTAGAGAGTTGTAGAGTTGGAGAGGGAGAGGGAGATTTCTTACATCCATTGATTCACTCCCCAAATGGTCTCCCAAATGACTGGTTCACTCCCTAAACCACCAAGATTTGGCCAGGCCAATGCCAGGAGCTTGGAACTCCATCAGGGTCTCCCATATGCGTAGCAGAGGCCCAAGCAGTTCGGTCACATTTCCTGGCCTTTCCAGGCACATTAGCAGGGAGATGAACTGGAAGTGGAGAAGGACTCAAATCGGTGCTCATATGGGATACTGGCATCACAGGTGGCAGCTTAGCCCACTGCACCGCAATGCCAGATTCCTTTTAGGGTATATTTTGAAAACCAGAATAAGGCCGGCGCCGTGGCTCAACAGGCTAATCCTCCGCCTTGCAGCGCCGGCACACCGGGTTCTAGTCCCGGTTGGGGCACGGGATTCTGTCCCGGTTGCCCCTCTTCCAGGCCAGCTCTCTGCTGTGGCCCGGGAGTGCAGTGGAGGATGGCCCAAGTGCTTGGGCCCTGCACCCAATGGGAGACCAGGAAAAGCACCTGGCACCTGGCTCCTGCCATCGGATGAGCGCGGTGCGCTGGCCACGGCAGCCATTGGAGGGTGAACCAATGGCAAAGGAAGACCTTTCTCTCTGTCTCTCTCTCTCACTGTCCACTCTGCCTGTCAAAAAAAAAAAAAAAAAAAAAAAAAAAAAAAAAACAGAATAAAAAGGTTTCTTAGCTATCTACACGTTATACATTATGGTGCTTCACAAATTCAATAAGGATTCAAGACAGAACATGATACACATAATCAACAAATAGTAACCGTAACATGTCACTGTATATATTTCAAAAGATTTTATAACTTTCTATTGCAAACACTTTACAACCTAAAGCATTACAGGCTGGTTTAAAGGGGATTATCAAAAGCACTGTTTCATTAAAAGACAGCTCAAAATTAGACATGAAAATAATATATAAAAACATAAAACCCTGTCTACTCCACCAGGTTATTTTCATTTTAACAAGGAAGACTTACATTCAACGAAGAAACTTTAACCCAAATTAATAAAATTAGAGATGAAAAAGGAAATTTAACAATAGACACCACAGAAATAAAAAGAATAATCAGAAATTACTACAAAGAGCTGTATGCCAACAAACCAGGAAAACCAGAAGAAATGGATAGATTCCTGAACACATAAAACCTGACTATATTGAGCCATGAAGACACAGAAAACCTAAACATAATTTCCAAGATGGAAACTGAATCAGGAAAAAATACCCTCCCAACAAAGAAAAGCTCAGGACTGCATGGCTACACTGCTGAATTCCACCAGACATTTAAAGAATTAACAACAATTCTTCTCAAGCTATTCAAAACAATTCAAAAGAATGGAATTCTCTTAAAAGCCAGAAGAGCAGTAATTCCTAAACCTGAAAAAGATACAACAAAGAAAGAACACTACAGACCAATTTCCCTGATGAACATAGACGCAAAAATCCTCAACAAAATTCTAACCAATAAAATCCAACAACACATCAGAAAGATCATTCAACTGGACCAAGAGGGATTTATCCCTGGTAAAGAGGGATGGTTCCACATTCCCAAATCAGTCAATATGATATATCACATTAACAAGTTGAATAACAAAAACCATATGATTATCTCAATAGATGCAGAGAAAGCATCTGATAAAAATACAACACCCTTTCATGATGAAAACTCTAAGCAAACTGGGTATAAAAGGAACAATCCTCAACACAATCAAGGATATTTATGACAACAGCATTTCTATTGAAAAGTGAAAAGCCGAAAGCACTCCCACTAAGATCAAGAACCAGACAAGGATGCCCACTCTCACCATTGCTATTCAATGTAGTCCTGGAAGTTTTAACCAGAGCTATTAGGCAAGAAAAAGAAATCAAAGGGATACAAATTGGGAAGGAAGAAGTCAAATTATCCCTATTTATAGATGCCATGACTTTATATATAGAGGATCCAAAGGCTCCACCAAGAAACTATTGGAACACATAGAAGAGTTTGGTAAAGTAGCAAGATATAAAATCAATACACAAAATCAACAGCCTTCATGTACATAGATAGTGCACATTCACAATAGCTACCAAAAAATCAAATGCCTTGGAATAAATTCAACCAAGGATGTCAAAGATCTCTATGATGAGAATTACAAAGCATTTAAGAAATAGAAGATACAAAAAAATGGGAAAATATTCAATGTTCATGGATTGGAAGAATCAATATCATCAAAATATCCATACTACCAAGAACAATTTACAGATTCAATGTGATAACAATCAAAATACCAAGATATTCTTCTCAGATATAGAAAAAATGCTAAAATTCATATGAAAACACAGGAGATCCCAAAGAGCTAAAGCAATCTTATAGAACAAAAACAAAGCCGGAGGAGCCAGCCCTGTGGCGCAGCAAGTTAGTGCCCTGGCCTGAAGCGCCAGCATCCCATATGGGTGCCAGTTCGAGGCCTGGCTGCTTTACTTCCGATCCAGCTTTCTGCTATGGCCTGGGAGAGCAGTGGAGGATGGAGGATGGCCCAAGTCCTTGGGCCCCTGCACCCACGTGGGAGACCCAGAGGAAGCTCCTGGCTCCTGGCTTCAGATCAGTACACTCTGGCCATTGCAGCCAATTGGGGAGTGAACCAGCAGATGGAAGATCTCTCTCTCTCTCTCTGCCTCTCCTCCCTCTGTGTAACTCTTTCAAATAAATAAATAAATCTTAAAAAAAAAAAAAAATACAGAGGCATCACAATACCTGATTTCAACACATACTACAGAGCAGTTATAATCAAAATAAATAAATAAATAAAAGAACAGCTTTGTACTGGTACAAAAACAGATGGATAGATCAATGGAAAAGCACAGAAATGCCAGAAATCAATCCAAGCATCTACAACCGACTTCTACTTGACCAGGAAGCTACAACCAATCTCCTGGAGCAAGGACAGTCTCTTCAACAAATGATGCTGAAAAACTGGATCGCCACACACAGAAGTATGAAGCAAGACCCCTAGCTTACACCTTGCACAAAAATCCACTCAAAATAGATTAAAGGCCTAAATCTGCAACCCGACACATTCAAATTATTAGAGACCAATGGAAAAACCCTGCAAGACATTGGCACAGGCAGAGTTCTTGGAAAAGACCCCAGAGGCACAAGAAATCAAAGCCAAAATCAACAAATGGGATTACATCAAACTGAGAAGCTTCAGTTCCACAAAACACTCAAGAAAGTGAAGAGGCAACCAATAGAATGGGAGAAATTATTTGTAAACTATACAGCTGATAAAGGATTAATAACCAGAGTATATAGAGATCAAGAAACTCAACAACAACAAAACAACCCAGTTAAAAATGGGCAAAGCACTTAGACATTTTTCAAGAGGAAATCCAAATGGCCAACAGACATGATAAAAATGCTCAAGAACAATAGCTGTCAGGGAAATGCAAATCAAAACCACAATGAGGTTTCACCTCACCCCAGTTAAAATGGCTTTCATACAGAAATCAACAAACAACAAATGCTGGCAAGGACGTGGTGAAAAAGGTACCCTAATTCACCACCAGTGAGACTGTAAACTGGTAAAGCCAGTATTGAAGACAGTATGGAGATACCTAAGAAATCTGAATGTAGACCTAGCCATCCCACTCCTGGGATTTACCCAAACCAAATGAAATCAGCTAAGAAGGTTATCTGCACCCCCATGTTTAAAGCAGCTCAATTCACAATAGCTAAGACGTGGATTCAACCCAAATGCCCCTTAAGTGAAGACTGGATAAAAAAAAAAAAATTATCAGATATGTACACCACGGAATACTACATAGTGCTGAAAAAGATGAAATTGGTCATTTCCAAAAAAAATGGATGAATGTGGAATACATATTTAGTGAAATAAGCCAGTCAGTCCCAAATGAACAAATACCCTCCCTGAGCTGTGATAATTAATAGAGCACCTAAAATGAAATCTGTAGAAGTGAAACTGACACTTTGAGAAGCAATGACTTGAACAGCCCTTGTCTTGACTACTGAGGAAAAGTTTTTGGTTTTTTTCAATACAATTTGTTGAACTCTTTACTTAGCATAGAGTTAATCATACGTGTATGAAGTCAACTGAAAATAGATCTCAATATAAAAAATAAGAGTGGGAATAAGAGGAGGAGGAGGAAGCTTGTAACTGCAAAGCTGTATGTATTTCTATGGACTTACTTTTTTTTTTTTTTTGACAGGCAGAGTGGACAGTGTGAGAGAGAGAGACAGAGAGAAAGGTCTTCCTTTTTCCGTTGGTTGACCCCTCAATGGCCACTGCGGCCAGCGCACCCCGCTAATCCAAAGCCAAGAGCCAGGTGCTTCTCCTGATCTCCCATGCAGGTGCAGGGCCCAAGGACTTGGGCCATCCTCCACTGCCTTTCCGGGCCACAGCAGAGAGCTGGACTGGAAGAGGGCAACCGGGACAGAATCCGGCGCCCCGACCGGGACTAGAACCCGGTGTGCCAGCACTGCAGGTGGAGGATTAGCCTATTAAGCCACAGTGCCAGCCTCTATGGACTTACTTTTAAGGATACAGTTTAAAAACTTTTTATGGGATTCCAAATCCAATAAGCTTGGTGTTAAAAATGCCATTTTAATTGTGAAAGGGATATTAAGTGTTAAAGTGAACATGTAGCTAGGATTAAGTGTTAAAGTGATCATATAAACTGGATCAAGTGTCTGGTAATAACAGACAGAATTAAAAAGGAGAGAATGTTCCAACATGGGAAGCAGTCCACATAGCCGATTCATATGATGACAATCACTCTAAGTAACACTCTGACCTCAGAATCAGCCCTTAAGGCTTCCTGGTCTGGCTGAAAAGCCCATGAGAGCATTTCAGGCATGGAAAGCCAAGATACTGTGGCAAAAAATGTTCTACATGAAGAATCTCTGTGAGTGGAACCCCAGCTGAAAGAAGTGACCATCAAAGTATGTACTTTTCTCTAAGGAGGAGAGAACTTCCACTTTGTTTATGGCGTTATCCAAATACTGAAGGAGTTTGTGGACTCAAAAGGCTTCCCATAGCCTAGCTTCTTCCACAGCTCATGTCAAGAACCTCAGGTAGTCACTGATATCATACACAAGAGTGTTAATTGCTAAATTAACAGGAGTCACTGTTCACTAACTTCCCATGCAGGACCTCTGTCCTCAGTGAGTTGTATGATGAGAGTTAACTGTAAAACTAGTTCTCAAACAATTTTGTGTGTCTGTACACAAATTGTTGAAATCTTTACCTAGTGTGGAACTGATCTTCTATGCACAAAGTTAACTGAAAATGAATCTTAATGGAGAATGGGGCTGGCAAGTGAGGGGGTGAGAGTGTGAGTGGGAGGGCGGGTATGGTGAGAAGAATAACTATATTCCTAAAGTTGTGCTTATGAAATTTTTATTCCTTAAAAAATAAATTTTAAAAAGTTTAATATAAAAACAAAAAAGTCACTTGAAAATAGATCTTAGTAAAAAATAAGAGTGGGAATAAGAGGAGGTAGAGGAATGGGAGTAGGGGTGGGAAGAATTATCATGTCCTAAAGTTGTAATTATGAAGTGTATGAAGTTTGCAACTATAAAGCTGTATAGTTCTGTATAAAAAAGTGAAATATAAAAGGTTATGTTAAAAAAGTAGCACTATCTAGTCCAATTCACTTTTACAGATGGAAAACTGATGACTCACACGTGAACTGTTTTGCACAAAATCAAAAAACTAGTAGTATGAAGCAGAATCACTGAGGTAATGTAAAAAAATATGCACTTCAGAAGAGTAAAATAAAATTCTTACTATTAAAATTCAGGCTCCACTAATTATTCGATGAATGAGTTGGATGTCATTCAGCCACTAGGACTGTTTCCTCATTTTTAAATGAAGTATAATACTTGTCTTACAGAGTTTTTGTAAGGATTAAAATAAGCACATACAAAGAACTCATTAAATTCCACTTTCCTTCTTCTCTTGGCTCTCAATTCAATATTCTATGACGCCAGTCTTCACAACTAGTCAATAAATTTCTGCACGTAGGCAGAGTACTAAGAAAAACAAGGAAAAATGATCACAAAGCTATGTTCATTCAACTTTTTTTTAAAAATATTGTATTCAAATCATTCTGGAATTACTGCCTTCTCAGAATTTTGGTCATAAAACAATAAAATGGATGGCATTTTTGGAAAATTTAACTGGATAACTTGGGCATTCTCTAAGGCTACCACCAATTTAACTTCTTAACTGGTCTACGTGTAAGTCTGAGAATTTTTTGGACTAACCACATCCTTACAACCACCACTTACTTTGTCTTCAGATATCAACTCAGATGAAGAGACCACTCCTGACACTTCAATGTAAAACTGACCACATACCTCCCTTTGTTCTGATTTGGATTTCTATCCTAGCACAAATGTCATTACATACTAGATTGTGAACTCCTTTAGAGACCATGTCTCACTTTGCTAACAAGAGCTACTACAGGAGGGACTGACAGAAGAAACTTTCATTGAGAGAAGTAATGGTATTAAATTTTCAGAATTAGAGGAAAGACAGAGGAACTGGAGTACTAGCAGAAAAGGATGTCACTGAATGCTAATCTTTCTCTAAAATCATCCTAATTTTGAGGTTAGTGTATTAGCAAAAAAAAAAAAAAAATTCTTAGCAGGTTGTGAACCCAAAAAATTAGAAACTACTACAGTTTCATACACAGAAAATAAAGCTAGGAGCCATAATTCTCACATGGATTTCTATCTGGATCTATCCTTTATGTAACATTGACCTAGCTAATCAATGCCTACAAATCCCCAGCTGTACACAGAAATACCCCATCTGCCTTTACTTATCTCAAAAGATACTGTCTGGATAACAAAAGTGAAAAACCTTTCCAGGAAGCCTTTTATAAATATAAAGGAATTCATGGAAAAAGTATTAAACTAGGTATTATACAACAATAATTAAAATAGTCTATATAAATAAATAATTTTAAGTATAGAGCTGACATTGTGGCATAGCAGGTTAAGTCACCACTTGCACATCCCATGTCAGAGTGCAATTTTAAGTCCTGGCTCTCAGTTTCTGATCCAGCTCTCTACTAATGCTCCTGGGAAGACAGAAGATGGCCCAAGTGTTTTGCCCCGACCCCCCTCAGTGGAGACAAGGATGGAGTTCCTGGTTGCTGGCTTTGGCCTGGCCCAATTGGCTATTGGAGCTAACTGGTAAGTGAACCAACAGATGCAAGATCTTTTTCTTTAATAAATTTTTAAAAAATAAATTTAAAAAAATTCTAAGTAAGTATATAAATGACTGATTTTATGCTAGTCAACACACGGATGCTTCTAAAATATTCTGCAGTTGAAAAATTCAATATTGGAAATAAAAGTAACTTCTTTATAACTATTGGATGTTTAAAGTAAAAATGAGGAATACAGTAAAATGACATTCTTTGTGCCTTTTTATTTATAAAAACTAGTTTGCACTTTGTATAGATTCATTGTTGCCTGTTTTGGTTGGATATCCTTGGTCTATACAATTAAAAAATGGTGATGTTAGAAGTTGAGATGACAAGTGAATAAAAATAAACAAGGCACTCTTCCTTTAATTCCTTTAAAACAGTTCAACCATCACAATATATTTATTTTTCCACTCTAGGTCCCAAAGGACATCCTAAGAGAGATTTTCATTGACTACCAGTATTGAGAAGAAATCCAGGTAAAAAATTTCTACATAGTTTTTTTCCTAAATCACCTTGGTCCCAGTTCAAGAAACTGAACTTTTATCTTCATGATGAAGCAGTCTCATTAACTATATCTAATTAATTCAGTTAGTGATAATTTGGACTTAAGCTATGCCAAATTCAAAATGCTTTATTAAACTAGATATGGAAGAAGAAACATTTAACTACTGAAAATCTTATTTTTGACTTTTTTTTAGGGTAACAGCATTTTCAAAATTTGTTCAAATGTTCTCCATCACCAAGAGCCACAAAAATAGTGAATAACTCCCACAAAATTTTTAAATAAGGCTAGTTAGTGTCGTACACAACTAAATAAATGTAATTTGGGGGGAGGTGTCACAATCATTTGCGAGTCTGATGAAAGCTACAGACCCCCTAGGAAAACATACACATGCATAAACTTTTCCATAGAATATCAGGTGACGTCTGGACTACCTCACCCAGTCTAACCTTGAGAGAAAACCTTGGTTTCTGTAAGTCCTCATTAACCTCTTTAAGTCTGACAACATATAAAACCTGCCTATTTTTTTTCTTTCCTGCAATTAAATGATATTGTTAGAATGAACAAAATTCAAAGCCAGAAGGGATAAAAACACAATATAGCTAACTGGAAAATTCAGGGTTACACAGTTCTGCTTAAGATTTATCCATTCCTTAGGCTTCTCCAAGATACACGGTTCTCTCCCTTGATCAGTCTGCACTCACCTGGAGAACATTAAATCAGGAACTCCATGTCTGGTTCCAATCTCAGAGGTCTTAAGTTTAGAGGTTTGAGTACCAGGAGGTTTCACAGCTTTGGAGTAATTCTAAGAATCAACCAAGGTTGAGAACCACTGGGCTAATTAGCCCTAGTGTTTAAAACTACATCTGAATATAGTATTTTTTAATTTTTAAAATGTAGGGAGGAAGAAGATGGTTGGGGGGCAGGGTGCTAAAACCTGAAACTCAATCTTAGCTCTTGAAGTGGCTGGTCCTGAGTGTGGCCTAGCATCCAACTCAGCAGACATCCTCCGAAAACCTCTCTGGGTTGCAAGGCACCCCCCCCCCATTTCTGTTGAAGGCGTTCTCCTTAATGGTAGGTAATTCCTGAAAATTCGTAAACGTTGATCTCTCTGTTTAAACAGCAATCATCTAAATGCCTTTCATATGGCTCACTTCTACAAGTAACAGGACTGCGTGAAGTTTTCAGGGCTTCCACGAGATTTCCCCCAACAGAGGTGGAAATGGTTACATTTTCCTTAGCTCATGAGCAGAAGGCCCTGAACTTTCTGCACAGAACTGGTTCTCCAGCCTAAGCCGCAGCAGTAGAGTCCAAAAAAGTGTCTCACAATGGGTTAAACCAACTTTCCCCGGGGTCCCTCTCAACAAAATCCACCTCGAGTGACCGCTCAGAGCAATAAAATTTGGGAGGGAGAGAGATGGCCATAAATGAGAAGCGAAGCCTCTCAAGTTCTTCAACCTCCCAAATCCGCCAGCGGACAAACCGAGCAGCGGGAACCTGGGAGACGCCGCCGCCCGAACCGAACCAGAACGCAAGCGACGGGGCTTACGAAAAGCCCCGGGGAGCCCCGACACTGACCGGGGCGGCCTGGAGCAACGGCCCCGCGGGCGGAGAGGCGCCCACCGCGGGCGGCCGGCCCGAGTCCCCGGGGGCCCCTCTCCCCCGGGGGCAGCTGCGAGAGGCCCGGCGCGGCGTTCGCGCTGACCCCGCGGCCGCCGGGGGCCGGGCAGCGCCCCCTCCCCTCAGCCCGCAGGCCCCCGCGCGGGAGGACGCGGCCGGGCCGGGGCCGCGCCGGCCGCCCCGAAGGCACGCCCGAGGCCGCGGCCCGCTCCCCGGGGACGGTGCGGGACAGCGCTGACAGCTGCGCAGGCGGCTCCAGCGCGGCGGCGGCCCAGGGGGCTGCGGCGCCGCGCAGGCCAGGCCGCCCCGGGGCCCGGCCCGCTCCTCCCGGTCTCCCGCGCCGCCCAGAGCAGGAGGCCGAGCGCCCCGCTACCTTGTCGCAGTAGAGCCCCACGAGCTGCTTCATCCGCCAGTGTGGGGCGGTGAAGACGTCCACCTCGTCAGGGAACGGCGCCATCGCCTCTGCCTCAGCCTCCGCCTCAGCAGCCGCGGCCGCCGCCTCTCCATAGACACCCTCGCCGCGGGGCAGAGGCGGCGCGCCCCCGTGCGCATGCGCCCGCCCCGTCGGCGCGCGCGCCCGGGGAGCTCGGCCGGCGGAGGCGCGGGGGCGCGCCGGCCGCCGCCATGCGGTCAGCGCGGGCCACGTGACCGGGCGCGCGCGTAGGCTCGCGGCTGCCGCCTCCCTCCTCCGACTCTCGGGGTCCTCGTTCTCGCAGGATGCGGAAGAAACCGTGCATTTTCCATTATTTGTTTCACCGCAGGGACACACGCTCTCTGAGGGGCGGGGGTGCTCTCGGCGCCTCTCCTCGTACTGCCCCCCAGGCCTTGAGGCCCAGGCCGTGGGGCACAATGGCCGCGGTCACTCAGAGTTCGAGCTGGGGCCCAGGCCGAGATCCCCGTGGGCCGGGCCGCTGCTTGCTGCCCCGCCAGCTTGCGAGGGCCCAGGCTTGGCTCGCGGCCCAGCGGGGCTCCGTGGTCTTGCAACCCGTTGGAAGGGCGGCCGGCGGCCCTGGGCGAGGGGGAAGGGTGGGTAACCGTGGGCCGCCTGCGCCACAGCCCCTCGGCCCAACCCCTTCATTGTAGGGGTGGCCCAGAGGGCGGATTCTTAGGCAAGGTCATTGCGGAGACACAGGCCAGTTTCTCTCTTTTCCCCACGTGCCCTCTCCGTTCCTGCTGATCAGCCTCACTGGTTGGCTGCAGGACTGATGGACGCATAGGGAAACGGGAAGAAGACAGGCAAGGCTGAGAACTTGGGTAGAGGATATTATTTTGCTTAAGAGCCATCAGTTCCGGGAGGACAAGAGTTAAAATATGCTGTGTTCACCCTCGTATCTCACAGTTCCGTGACAACGTGGAGGTTCCATAGTTTCGATAAATATCCAACAAATTATGGAGTAGGAAGAAAGCAGCTTGGAGGGAGGGGACTGCATTCTTACTACTGACATTTACCGACAGGCCATGTGGGCGGTGGTTAAAAAACACTCTGGAGGTGAAGGTAGATTCCTGGTTGTGCCAGGGGCCCGTTGTACAATCTTGGACAAGCTATGTGACCTCTCTCTACCTCAGTTTTTTCCTCTATAAAATGGAGATGATAATACCTACATCAGGATTTTTATAACGAGTGAATTCGTATATTTGAAACACTTAACAATAGTACTTTGTAAGCCTATAATAAGTACAATCTGTGAGCTATTAATTCTAAAACAGGTACACCTGTAGGAAACTGAGTCTTGAAGACCTTGTGCTAATTGCCCAAGGCCCTACAAATTAGTTTGCAAATAACCTGGCCTTCTGAATCTGGTTCTAATACCCTCCCAGGCACTACCTTAGGAGGGACACAGAAATAGCTTGTACGCATTTAAGAACCAAAAGAATAAAGCCCTTAATGCATGAAGCCCTCCTCCCTCTATTTTTCCATTTTTTTTTCCTGCACTTTCACTAAGGCTCTGCCTCTGTGTTTTTTAATATCTGCCAGAAGACATTTCCTTATTTACCTTCTGTTTCTTTACTTCATTCTGATCTCTTAACCCAGCTATCTTGGAATGTAGAACCACACCTCTAGTGAACCAGTCGCAGAGACATGAGCTCCATAAGAACGGGCCCTTTGTTTTATCCTCAGCACTTAGAATACTGCCTATCATACAGGTGGAACTCAATAAATATTTGTTAAGTATTTCATGACCTATTTTCATGGTATTCTGTAATATCCTCATTTTAACTAACTTTTAAATCACCTTGCTGTAATTCCCATTCACGTCTGTCTGTATTATTCACTCATATACGTAAAACCAAGGACATTTTTTTTTTTAAAAAGTGCTTTACAACAAAAAACTCCATCCACAAATGTTCACCTTCACCCATATCTGAAGCTGTGTAGTCAGTTGAATAGTATTACCAGCCACATTGGACTCTGACCATTTCCAGGAATTTAAGATGACAAAATGAAAGAAATAAAATGATTAAAATAAGACTTGTGGGTTATTTTTTCCTTCTAAGAAGCTGTTAACATCAGCTCCATATGCTGAGTAATGTGGCAATTAATCACCTTATATATCCAGAATAAATGATTGACTTATATTAAACTTTAGCCCTAGAGAGAAGACATTAATCAATGTAGTATCTTTACTGTAGGTTTCTAGGACTACTGCAGATAGAATCTGCTTTTAAGATAAAGATTGTTGGTCTAATCACCTCTCTGTATGATGCCTTTGGTTGTATGACAGCACTGGAATTCTACCAACCTGCTAGGTGGTGGCCTCTACAAGGAGACTAGATGACTCAAGTGAAAACAGTGCCTGCAACTTCTGATCCCTTTCTAGACTCTTCCTGCTCTCACTCTCTGGAAAAGTCTAGTCATTCGCTGGTAACCAAGATACGAGGACAGGAGGCCTCTTCTGTAATATTTTCCAACCATAGTTTTGCAGACTCTGGAAAGGGTTATCAGTCAGGGAAGGTCAATTCTCAGGCATTGTTAACTGAGGCTCTGACAGCCCTTTACCCAGTAGGGGTCTCCTGGTGAAAATAAGCAATGAAAAAAAAATACAGTTGCAAAACAGAAACAATCCTAATTTTGTACCAGCTGAACCTCATTGTCATTCAAAATAGCCAATCAACAACTGCTCTGGGCAGTCTAAATTGACTTAGAGGTAAAGCTTTTAGTGTGGATCATGGCATTTTAAAAGAAAGACAGTGAGTTGAAATGCAGTGGCCCAATGCTACTTTTTTTTTTTTCCATTTTCCTTTAGTACACTTTATGGGTAAGTGAACTTAGTGAATGAAATATATATACCTCCATATGTGTACATATGTTATATATTTTTCTTCTGAGACCACTCTCCTGGGCCTGCAGTTGGCTGCCTTCTCAGAGTGTGCACACATGGCCTCTTATCTGTGTGTGTGTGTGTGTGTGTGTGTGTGTGTGTCTGATGTCTCTGTATGTGCTAACCTCCTATTTTAAGACACCAGTCAAATCAGATTAGCCCTCTCCCAACCACATCATTTTTAGGTACTCAAGCTCTTTAAAATCCCATCTCCAAAGGAGTTACATCCTGAGGCACTGGGGGTTAGGGCTTTAAAACAAAAATTGTGGGAAAACACAATCTAGCCAATAACATATTGGAAATAAAAGTTTATTCCAAATATACAATCCTCCCTTTCTCACAATGAGAAAAAAAAATTGGAAACAAATAAATGTCCATCAGTAGGATATGAGGTAAATTATAGCACATCCATTCAATTGAAAAGTATGCATCTGTTAAAATGTATGATACATTTCTATTTGTTGCTACTGTATGAAGCCAAGATTTATATAAAGTAAAATAATAAAAAATTTTTAAAAACTGTTAAATATGCTGTCATTTGTGAAAAGAAAGTTTCTAGAGTTATACAACAGAATTACAAGCAGGGGTATTGAGGTAGGAAACAGTAAAATTACTTTTGTAAATCTACAGTTTAGGGGTCAGCACTGTGACATCACATATGGGTGCCAGTTTGAGTCCTAGATGCTCTGCTTTTTATCCAGCTCACTACTAATGTGCCTTGGAGAACAGCAGAAGAAGGTCCAAGTGCTGGGGCCCCTGCATTCACATGGGAGACCCAAATGAAACTCCTGGCTCTGGGCTTTGGCCTGGCCCAGCTGCAGCCTTTGTAGTCATTTGGGGAGTGAACCAGCAGATGGAGGATAAACTCTCTCCCTCTCTCTCTCTCTCTTTTTCTCTCTCTCTGTAACTCTTTCAAATAGATAAATAAATCTTTTTAAAAAAGAGGTGTAAAAGAAAAAGGGACAGATAGAACACAAGTAAAAAAGACAGGGAAAAAGCAGTCTAAAGGAAAGAAAAAAATAAAGATACAGGTGAAGTGGAAAGAAGAAAACTTTCATTAAAATACATGGCAGACTTAATATGCACCAGGCACTGTAAATGTTTTCCATGAGTTATCACTTGTAATCCTCACAATATGTGAAATCCTCTACTATTTTTCTCATTTCACAGGAAAAGAAAATGACATTCAGAGTCATTGACCTATCAAAGGTTGTTGCAGTTGATTTCTTAACAGTGTTGCAGTGGATTCCGTTCTGAGAGGAGCAGCGTGGTGGGGGCAAGAGGCACTGATTCACCACACAGACCTCAGGAGTCGGGTGAAAGCGAGCTTGAGGCAAGCAGCCCGCAAACTCGTTTATTTCAGTTGGTACAACAGCTTATATAGCCAAGACCAGCCAATCCAGTCAAGGGGCGGTCTATGCCCCAACCAATCACAGCCTATTGCCAGGCAGGCTCCGTTGCCAGGTGGGTTTCAAAGCCATTCCTGAGTAACTGATGCTCCCTTGCCAGCGGCCATCTTGGGATGGCCTTCTCATTCTACCACAGAAGCTCATAGAACTAGTGAGTGGAAAATCAAGGATTTAGATCCCAAGACCTTCTCATTCCAGAATATGCACTTAACCCTATAGTCAAAAGTCAATTCTTGGTCATTAGTTCATATCAACAAGGTAAATGTCTAATGTGTGCTAATAATCTCTAAACTGCAGCCAAAGGTGACCAGTACAAAATTCTTTTTAAGATTTGTTTATTTATTTGAAAGAATTACAGAGAGAGGGAGACAGACAGAGAGAAATCTTCCATCCACTGGTTCACTCTCCAAATGGCCACAACCACCAAGGCTGGGCCACGCTGAAGCAAGAACCAGGAGCCTCATCTGGGTCTCTCACATGGGGGCAGGTGCCCAAGCACTTGGACCATCCTCCATTGCTTTCCCAGGTACATTAGCAGGGAGCTGGATTGGAAGTGGAGAACCGTGGCTCAAACTGGTGGCCATACTGGACGCTAGCAGTGCAGACGGAAGCTTAACTGGCTGCACCACAGTGCTGGCGGAGGAATTCTTACACTCTGTCCTCATGAACAGAAAAGAATGCATGTTAGCATCAGAGTAAATAGAAGCCCAATGAACACATAGAGAATGGTGTCTTACTGTAGTTTCCAAATAGCTCAAGGGGACTTTCTGGTAGAGATGCCCTTGAGCTCAGTCATGGAGAGGCAGAGAAATTATCCATCCAGCACTTCTGGGACTTTATTTTCATTTAGTCAGGATTAACTGAATACGCACTATGGAACAGTGGCTCAGGATATAAAGTAGAATAAATCCAGATTACTATTCTTGAAAAACCTCACAGGTTTTAAGGAGATTTAAAATTTCATATTATACATGCCATCCTGAATCTGTGATGTCAGTGTTTCCTCTTTGTCATTCCTGTGGATGACAGCTTTAACTACATAACATTTTTTACAATCAAAATTCAGAACAATAGCAGAAGAGTAGCCCATTAAATAAATTATTTATTTCTTAGCAATTTTAAGTACTTGATATTATATGATAATGTGTTTATCTCCTTTATGTTCTTAGAACAAACAGTAGACAGACATAAGAAGCATAAAATATTTCTGTTGCATGAATAAAAAAGAATTTGAAAGACTTTTACAAACAAAAATTCCTGTTATTTAGAAATACACATAAATGGTTTTTAAGATCAACCAACCCAAACAAGCTATGCCTAAAGTCCTTCTTACTTTCAAAATATTTTTCCTTCTTTTACAGGGTTCTTGGTTTGACCTCATAAGCAAGAATTCACTCCTACACTGGGTACTGGATGAGGCTCAGCTATGGGCACCTCTCTGCCCAGAAGAATGTGAGCTATAGCACAGACTACGTAAATGTCCAGATACGGAGCAGTCTCATTCCTTAGGGCGTCTTTTGATGAGAAGTAGTTAAGATAGTGTTGAAGCCATATTTTGCTTCATTACAATATGGAGACAGAATGTATACAGTGGGCCATCCATCGTACTTCTAGGCAAACATTCCAGACAACAAAAACCTTCCTTTTCCTGTCACCTGTTTTGTTCTTAATAAATATTGCTAAGTCAACAGCAACTCCTTGACTTCTAATCAAAGGTTCCATTATGGGGAGCAAGGATGTTGTATGTATGGCCTGAGGGAAAGGTGGCTGCTCTCACAGGCAGCGTGACTCAGCTGTCACATTACATAGTGAGGGAAAGTATCACAAGTTTCTAGACTGGAATCGGACAATAAGCTTCCTGTAAATTCTCAGGTTTACATTCACTGTAATGATGAAATTTGGCAGCGGTTGCTTAATCACTGCCTACAGAGAGGAAACAGAAATCATTGAGGGAAAAATTCTGTTTCCTTCCTTCCTAGACATTAAAAAGTCTGAAAATAGTACCAAAAAAATCCTTAGTTACATAAGCAACTCCCAGAAAATTTTAAAATGCTAAGGACTATGTTGGTAGAATGAAACAGGAATTCCTATTCACCAATAGCAGTTCTTTGGAAACAGCTTTGTTCATACTTAGAAGACTGACCTGAGTTCCAATCCCCCCTCTGCCTACACCCATAGAATGTTGCACAAATCACCTGTCCAATCTGAGGCCTCAACTTCCTCAACTGAAGAGTCGATCTGGGATGCTTTTAAGTCCTAAGTGATCACCATGATGAATTCATCTACATATTATAAAGAACTTTTCCAGGCACATGCGTGATTTTTCGGGGAATCAGTCATCAACCATCTAGGTAAGTGAGTTGAGTTAGGTGGCCTTTAATCATTATTTTCTTTTGGTACCTAGCTCAATTATGATTCCATTCCATCGATTTTTCCTAAATTGTCTCTACCAAGGTGATTCTTTGGACTGCTATACTACTATAGGTCTTTCCTGTTGTGTGCAAGATTAAATTTTGACATACGCTCATAATTGAATTATTTTTAAAAATATTATTGAACAATTAATAGGCAATAAAACAATTTGGTAGGAGTGTGGACCTAGTTTCCTTAGTTGTAAAATGGGATAGGCAGTCTCTACTTCGCAGGGTATCCTAAGAATGCAATGCTTAATGTGGAACTAAGCAGAGACTAGCATAGGACACACTATGTTAGCTGTTACTTTTACCTGTAATATGAAGAGAGTAGACGAGATGTTCTCTGCCAATTCTCAGCTCCTGAGAATCCTAGAACAATAGAAGCTGTTTCTTAAAGTTTATCCTACAAATTAACTTAAGGTCAAGTTCCTGGAGAAGGGATTTAGAGTTAGATTGCAAGTGACAGGAAGTACAAGTGACAATGACTTAAATAAGACAGAGTTTTTTGTTTTTCTCTCTTCCTCGGGTTAGTTATCAATGAGGAGTCTTTAAAAAATTCACAGAAGATGCATGTTATGAAAAAAACAAAATTTTTTGCACTCAAACAAACTTACCTTTTAATTTAATTATTTGAGATCTTTTTGAAGTACCTTCATATTGTAGCATAACAAATTATCCTAAAACATAGTGGCTTAAGTAGCAAATCTCAGTTTCTGGAGATCACACATTAGTGGCTCAGCCAGGTAATTCTCTTATAAAGTTCAGTTTCTTAGTTGGCAGCCAGGGTTGCAATCACATCAAAACTTCGCTGGGACAGCAGACACTGCTTGAGGATCACTG
The DNA here is from genome assembly GCA_949820135.1 of Sylvilagus floridanus. Taxonomy (NCBI): domain Eukaryota; kingdom Metazoa; phylum Chordata; class Mammalia; order Lagomorpha; family Leporidae; genus Sylvilagus; species Sylvilagus floridanus. The sequence continues at coordinate 10,146,317 of OX463242.1, forward strand.
AAGTGGTTGTTGGGAGGCCTCAGATCCCCGCAGGCTGTTTAACTTTGGGCCTCAGGTCCTCTCTATGTGGGACCCTCCCTAGAACTATTTAGAACATGGCACTTGCTTTCTAAAGGGGGAGTGCCAAGAAAGAGAAAACAAGTGAATCCAAACACCCAAAATAATCCAATTTTCTGTAACGTAACCTAGGAAGAGACAAGCCATCACTACAGTTTTTTTTAAAGCTTTATTTATTTGAAAGGCAGAGTTACAGAGAGGCAGAGACAGAGAGAGAGAGAGACAGAGACAGAGACAGAGACAGAGAGGTCTTCCATCCACTGGTGCACTCCCCAAATAGCCGCAAAGGCCAGAGCTACACTGATCTGAAGCCAGGAGTCAGGAGCCTCCTCCCGTCTCCCACACGGGTGCAGGGCCCCAAGCATCTGGGCCATCTTCTACTGCTTTCCCAGGCCATAGCAGAGAGCTGGATCAGAAGTGGAGCAGCTGGGACTCAAACCAGTGCCCATATGGATGCTGGCACTGCAGGCAGAGGCTTTACCCGCTGTGCCACAGCGCTGGCCCCACAAACCATCACTTTACTCATGTGTTACAACCACTCCTGCACAACATGGAAGAGGACTGAACAAGGGTGTGCACACCGGACACAGGGATCACTGAGGGGTGTGCTGAGCACAGGCTACCACACGCATGTAGACTAGCATCACTGAGGGGTGTGCTGAGCACAGGCTACCACACTCATGTAGACTAGCATCACTGAGGGGTGTGCTGAGCACAGGCTACCACACGCATGTAGACTAGCATCACTGAGGGGTGTGCTGAGCACAGGCTACCACACTCATGTAGACTAGCATCACTGAGGGGTGTGCTGAGCACAGGCTACCACACTCATGTAGACTAGCATCACTGAGGGGTGTGCTGAGCACAGGCTACCACACTCATGTAGGCTAGCATCACTGAGGGGTGTGCTGAGCACAGGCTACCACACTCATGTAGGCTAGCATCACTGAGGGGTGTGCTGAGCACAGGCTACCACACTCATGTAGGCTAGCATCACTGAGGGGTGTGCTGAGCACAGGCTACCACACTCATGTAGGCTAGCATCACTGAGGGGTGTGCTGAGCACAGGCTACCACACTCATGTAGGCTAGCATCACTGAGGGGTGTGCTGAGCACAGGCTACCACACTCATGTAGGCTAGCATCACTGAGGGGTGTGCTGAGCACAGGCTACCACACTCATGTAGGCTAGCATCACTGAGGGGTGTGCTGAGCACAGGCTACCACACTCATGTAGGCTAGCATCACTGAGGGGTGTGCTGAGCACAGGCTACCACACTCATGTAGGCTAGCATCACTGAGGGGTGTGCTGAGCACAGGCTACCACACTCATGTAGGCTAGCATCACTGAGGGGTGTGCTGAGCACAGGCTACCACACTCATGTAGGCTAGCATCACTGAGGGGTGTGCTGAGCACAGGCTACCACACTCATGTAGGCTAGCATCACTGAGGGGTGTGCTGAGCACAGGCTACCACACTCATGTAGGCTAGCATCACTGAGGGGTGTGCTGAGCACAGGCTACCACACTCATGTAGGCTAGCATCACTGAGGGGTGTGCTGAGCACAGGCTACCACACTCATGTAGGCTAGCATCACTGAGGGGTGTGCTGAGCACAGGCTACCACACTCATGTAGGCTAGCATCACTGAGGGGTGTGCTGAGCACAGGCTACCACACTCATGTAGGCTAGCATCACTGAGGGGTGTGCTGAGCACAGGCTACCACACGCATGTAGGCTAGCATCACTGAGGGGTGTGCTGAGCACAGGCTACCACACGCATGTAGGCTAGCATCACTGAGGGGTGTGCTGAGCACAGGCTACCACACGCATGTAGACTAGCATCACTGAGGGGTGTGCTGAGCACAGGCTACCACACTCATGTAGACTAGCATCACTGAGGGGTGTGCTGAGCACAGGCTACCACACTCATGTAGACTAGCATCACTGAGGGGTGTGCTGAGCACAGGCTACCACACGCATGTAGACTAGCATCACTGAGGGGTGTGCTGAGCACAGGCTACCACACTCATGTAGACTAGCATCACTGAGGGGTGTGCTGAGCACAGGCTACCACACTCATGTAGACTAGCATCACTGAGGGGTGTGCTGAGCACAGGCTACCACACTCATGTAGACTAGCATCACTGAGGGGTGTGCTGAGCACAGGCTACCACACTCATGTAGACTAGCATCACTGAGGGGTGTGCTGAGCACAGGCTACCACACTCATGTAGACTAGCATCACTGAGGGGTGTGCTGAGCACAGGCTACCACACTCATGTAGACTAGCATCACTGAGGGGTGTGCTGAGCACAGGCTACCACACTCATGTAGACTAGCATCACTGAGGGGTGTGCTGAGCACAGGCTACCACACTCATGTAGGCTAGCATCACTGAGGGGTGTGCTGAGCACAGGCTACCACACTCATGTAGGCTAGCATCACGGAGGGGTGTGCTGAGCACAGGCTACCACACTCATGTAGGCTAGCATCACGGAGGGGTGTGCTGAGCACAGGCTACCACACTCATGTAGGCTAGCATCACGGAGGGGTGTGCTGAGCACAGGCTACCACACTCATGTAGGCTAGCATCACGGAGGGGTGTGCTGAGCACAGGCTACCACACTCATGTAGGCTAGCATCACTGAGGGGTGTGCTGAGCACAGGCTACCACACTCATGTAGGCTAGCATCACGGAGGGGTGTGCTGAGCACAGGCTACCACACTCATGTAGACTAGCATCACGGAGGGGTGTGCTGAGCACAGGCTACCACACTCATGTAGACTAGCATCACGGAGGGGTGTGCTGAGCACAGGCTACCACACTCATGTAGACTAGCATCACGGAGGGGTGTGCTGAGCACAGGCTACCACACTCATGTAGACTAGCATCACGGAGGGGTGTGCTGAGCACAGGCTACCACACTCATGTAGACTAGCATCACTGAGGGGTGTGCTGAGCACAGGCTACCACACTCATGTAGACTAGCATCACTGAGGGGTGTGCTGAGCACAGGCTACCACACTCATGTAGACTAGCATCACTGAGGGGTGTGCTGAGCACAGGCTACCACACTCATGTAGACTAGCATCACTGAGGGGTGTGCTGAGCACAGGCTACCACACTCATGTAGACTAGCATCACTGAGGGGTGTGCTGAGCACAGGCTACCACACTCATGTAGACTAGCATCACTGAGGGGTGTGCTGAGCACAGGCTACCACACTCATGTAGACTAGCATCACTGAGGGGTGTGCTGAGCACAGGCTACCACACTCATGTAGACTAGCATCACTGAGGGGTGTGCTGAGCACAGGCTACCACACTCATGTAGACTAGCATCACTGAGGGGTGTGCTGAGCACAGGCTACCACACTCATGTAGACTAGCATCACTGAGGGGTGTGCTGAGCACAGGCTACCACACTCATGTATTCTAGCATCACTGAGGGGTGTGCTGAGCACAGGCTACCACACTCATGTATTCTAGCATCACTGAGGGGTGTGCTGAGCACAGGCTACCACACTCATGTATTCTAGCATCACTGAGGGGTGTGCTGAGCACAGGCTACCACACTCATGTAGACTAGCATCACTGAGGGGTGTGCTGAGCACAGGCTACCACACTCATGTAGGCTAGCATCACTGAGGGGTGTGCTGAGCACAGGCTACCACACTCATGTAGGCTAGCATCACTGAGGGGTGTGCTGAGCACAGGCTACCACACTCATGTAGGCTAGCATCACTGAGGGGTGTGCTGAGCACAGGCTACCACACTCATGTAGGCTAGCATCACTGAGGGGTGTGCTGAGCACAGGCTACCACACTCATGTAGGCTAGCATCACTGAGGGGTGTGCTGAGCACAGGCTACCACACTCATGTATTCTAGCATCACTGAGGGGTGTGCTGAGCACAGGCTACCACACTCATGTATTCTAGCATCACTGAGGGGTGTGCTGAGCACAGGCTACCACACTCATGTATTCTAGCATCACTGAGGGGTGTGCTGAGCACAGGCTACCACACTCATGTATTCTAGCATCACTGAGGGGTGTGCTGAGCACAGGCTACCACACTCATGTAGACTAGCATCACTGAGGGGTGTGCTGAGCACAGGCTACCACACTCATGTAGACTAGCATCACTGAGGGGTGTGCTGAGCACAGGCTACCACACTCATGTATTCTAGCATCACTGAGGGGTGTGCTGAGCACAGGCTACCACACTCATGTATTCTAGCATCACTGAGGGGTGTGCTGAGCACAGGCTACCACACTCATGTAGGCTAGCATCACTGAGGGGTGTGCTGAGCACAGGCTACCACACTCATGTAGACTAGCATCACTGAGGGGTGTGCTGAGCACAGGCTACCACACTCATGTAGGCTAGCATCACTGAGGGGTGTGCTGAGCACAGGCTACCACACTCATGTAGGCTAGCATCACTGAGGGGTGTGCTGAGCACAGGCTACCACACTCATGTAGACTAGCATCACTGAGGGGTGTGCTGAGCACAGGCTACCACACTCATGTAGACTAGCATCACTGAGGGGTGTGCTGAGCACAGGCTACCACACTCATGTAGACTAGCATCACTGAGGGGTGTGCTGAGCACAGGCTACCACACTCATGTAGGCTAGCATCACTGAGGGGTGTGCTGAGCACAGGCTACCACACTCATGTAGGCTAGCATCACTGAGGGGTGTGCTGAGCACAGGCTACCACACTCATGTAGGCTAGCATCACTGAGGGGTGTGCTGAGCACAGGCTACCACACTCATGTAGACTAGCATCACTGAGGGGTGTGCTGAGCACAGGCTACCACACTCATGTATTCTAGCATCACTGAGGGGTGTGCTGAGCACAGGCTACCACACTCATGTATTCTAGCATCACTGAGGGGTGTGCTGAGCACAGGCTACCACACTCATGTAGACTAGCATCACTGAGGGGTGTGCTGAGCACAGGCTACCACACTCATGTAGGCTAGCATCACTGAGGGGTGTGCTGAGCACAGGCTACCACAATCATGTAGACTAGCATCACTGAGGGGTGTGCTGAGCACAGGCTACCACACTCATGTAGACTAGCATCACTGAGGGGTGTGCTGAGCACAGGCTACCACACTCATGTAGACTAGCATCACTGAGGGGTGTGCTGAGCACAGGCTACCACACTCATGTATTCTAGCATCACGGAGGGGTGTGCTGAGCACAGGCTACCACACTCATGTATTCTAGCATCACTGAGGGGTGTGCTGAGCACAGGCTACCACACTCATGTAGGCTAGCATCACTGAGGGGTGTGCTGAGCACAGGCTACCACACTCATGTAGACTAGCATCACTGAGGGGTGTGCTGAGCACAGGCTACCACACTCATGTAGGCTAGCATCACTGAGGGGTGTGCTGAGCACAGGCTACCACACTCATGTAGACTAGCATCACTGAGGGGTGTGCTGAGCACAGGCTACCACACGCATGTAGACTAGCATCACTGAGGGGTGTGCTGAGCACAGGCTACCACACTCATGTAGGCTAGCATCACTGAGGGGTGTGCTGAGCACAGGCTACCACACTCATGTAGACTAGCATCACTGAGGGGTGTGCTGAGCACAGGCTACCACACGCATGTAGACTAGCATCACTGAGGGGTGTGCTGAGCACAGGCTACCACACGCATGTAGACTAGCATCACGGAGGGGTGTGCTGAGCACAGGCTACCACACTCATGTAGACTAGCATCACGGAGGGGTGTGCTGAGCACAGGCTACCACACGCATGTAGACTAGCATCACGGAGGGGTGTGCTGAGCACAGGCTACCACACGCATGTAGACTAGCATCACTGAGGGGTGTGCTGAGCACAGGCTACCACACGCATGTAGACTAGCATCACTGAGGGGTGTGCTGAGCACAGGCTACCACACGCATGTAGGCTAGCATCACTGAGGGGTGTGCTGAGCACAGGCTACCACACGCATGTAGGCTAGCATCACTGAGGGGTGTGCTGAGCACAGGCTACCACACTCATGTAGACTAGCATCACTGAGGGGTGTGCTGAGCACAGGCTACCACACTCATGTAGACTAGCATCACTGAGGGGTGTGCTGAGCACAGGCTACCACACGCATGTAGACTAGCATCACGGAGGGGTGTGCTGAGCACAGGCTACCACACGCATGTAGACTAGCATCACGGAGGGGTGTGCTGAGCACAGGCTACCACACGCATGTAGACTAGCATCACGGAGGGGTGTGCTGAGCACAGGCTACCACACGCATGTAGACTAGCATCACGGAGGGGTGTGCTGAGCACAGGCTACCACACGCATGTAGACTAGCATCACGGAGGGGTGTGCTGAGCACAGGCTACCACACTCATGTAGACTAGCATCACTGAGGGGTGTGCTGAGCACAGGCTACCACACTCATGTAGACTAGCATCACTGAGGGGTGTGCTGAGCACAGGCTACCACACTCATGTAGACTAGCATCACTGAGGGGTGTGCTGAGCACAGGCTACCACACTCATGTAGACTAGCATCACTGAGGGGTGTGCTGAGCACAGGCTACCACACTCATGTAGACTAGCATCACTGAGGGGTGTGCTGAGCACAGGCTACCACACTCATGTAGACTAGCATCACTGAGGGGTGTGCTGAGCACAGGCTACCACACTCATGTAGGCTAGCATCACTGAGGGGTGTGCTGAGCACAGGCTACCACACTCATGTAGGCTAGCATCACTGAGGGGTGTGCTGAGCACAGGCTACCACACTCATGTAGACTAGCATCACTGAGGGGTGTGCTGAGCACAGGCTACCACACTCATGTAGGCTAGCATCACGGAGGGGTGTGCTGAGCACAGGCTACCACACGCATGTAGGCTAGCATCACGGAGGGGTGTGCTGAGCACAGGCTACCACACGCATGTAGACTAGCATCACGGAGGGGTGTGCTGAGCACAGGCTACCACACTCATGTAGACTAGCATCACTGAGGGGTGTGCTGAGCACAGGCTACCACACGCATGTAGACTAGCATCACTGAGGGGTGTGCTGAGCACAGGCTACCACACTCATGTAGACTAGCATCACTGGTCCGGGACTGATTTTGCAGCTCTATTCCATTTCACAGCTCTTCCCAGCTCACTCTTGTTAGCTCTAGAAGGTAATCTTCATACAAGTTTAAGTTCAAAGATGGTGGAACTTGCATTCTAGGCAATAAGACTGAAGAAAGACAAAGAGAGTCAAAGAGTGTACACACAGAAATGTTCTGAAGACCCCTTTTACACCCTGTCGGCTATACCTTAAATCACAAAGCTCACCGAGTTGCAAGCAAGGAGGAAAATGCGACCATGGATTCTGAGTGGACATGAACCAAGCCAAAATTCAGGGAATCTGTCACTGTAGATGGAGAGATATTGGGGGACAAACAGAAATGTCAAAGGACTCACTTGAACAAATAATATAGCATTGCCCTTTCATAGTTTCCACAGCATCTTGGCTAAAACTCAAACTTCTTACTTTAAATGACCTACAACCCAGGTCTAGTGCTCTCTCCTCCTAGAAAGTGAAATAATCAGTAATGTTTCTAGGAAGACTTCTTGACTGAAAATAAACATATTGTTTAACGTATAAACATAATGTTCTGCCTCAGAACATTATTTGGAAATGATATTAAATCATAGATATGAAGGAAGTATATGATAGGCAATACCCTCAACACTGAAGATTCATTTTCTCAAGATACTGAAGATATCTTCATTTCTTTACCTTATGAAAATGTTTTTAAACCTCACTTTACATACAGTAACCAAGGCACTGTATTCAGCCACACTGCTAGTAAACATTAAACACAATGCTATACTCCCTCCCACATTTTACAGTTCCTGATCTTTCTTATTATTATGTTAATTAAAATGTTGCAAAAACTCTTAACTAAATGAAATAGTATAATTACTTGAGCTAGAAATTTGAAATGAAAAGCTAATCAATTTTCTGATGAGTTAGAAAAGCAGGTACCAGTGATTTCCATTATTTTAGAGTTACGATAGTATTCTGATATTTTGTTTGATTTAGTAACATCCCATTTTCAAAAAAACTACTGTATGGCATATATTTAAGACATAAATAACTCCAATTTGAGGGGCTGATGGGAGTATAGCAATGTGGTAGAAGTCTGAGCTAAGAATTAGGTTCCCATCCCAGGTCCATCCTTCCTTGTGTGATACAAGGCGAATTACCTATTGTCTGTCAGCTTCTGAGTACTTGCTTATATATTAAGAGAAAAAATAATACACGCTGCACAGTGTCCCTGTAATGGTTAGCAAAGTTGATAAACTACACATTTTCATAGTCCCTGGCACATTGAGCGTCCAGTACTATCTTTTTTATTACATATCATGGATTAACAAGACTATCCTGAGAAATAATAGAAGATGAATTGCCCTTTTGAAAAATCAGGCTTAGAAATCACTGGTAATGAGAAGTTCAATTTGGATAATTCAAGTGAGCCTCCCTTCACAATTCTCAACCTAAAATATAAAACTCCTTTTCCTCAGTCAATTCTGTAGGAAGTTAAATTGTATAAATCCATTCTCTTTATGTAATTTAAATGTAGGTGATAAGTGGTAAGTTATAAATTTTTTTTTCTTTGCCAACATGTTATTGTTGCTGACAAGGAACCGCAGAAGAATGAACACATTTTTGGCTTAACAATGTTAATCCCAGAAAAAAGGGGTAGTGTGCACATTTGTTGCTACCAGATCTTTGTCCAAATAACATTTCAGCAGCTGAATAATTGATCCATAAAACAAAACAATAGGTCATAGCAACCTGGTCTGTAGGAGGAGCAATGAATTAATAAGAGAAAATTGTGAAATACCTACCAAACACAAATGTCTAATTGGGTAGAAGATGGGTAGAAATAAAAAAAAAATGCTATCACTCATGAAGAATGACAGGTTCACATGTTAAATCTTGCCAGTCTCTTACTGAACATTCCTAAGAAATGATATCCTTCCCCTTACATACAGCACAATACTCCCACAAGCTTCTCCAAAGGAAAGAGTGCACTATGTGCTAATGATATCCATCATTATTGAAAGACTAATTACTTATGGTACTAGTCACCACATTATCTCACTGTGAAGCAGGTTGTCAACTCACTTTTATAGACGAGGGAACCAAAGTTCAGAGAAGAAAAATTAGGATTTGTAGCTGGTGCTCATGCCCTGGACAATCATCACGTTACAACTTCCTGTTCAAAACAAGCCTGGTCATACAGCTTGGGTGAGCGCCCCACCAGGGGAAAGGCGTGTAGTGGCAGAGAACAGACAGCACAGCAGGACGCAGAGAACACACTGCTTCAGGGCTCTGAGCCATGTGCCTGCTCTCAACTAAACTAACAATAGCAGACGTGAAATCATAATTAAGAGGTAATAAAATGTATGGTGCTGATGATGCAAATGTAGTAAGACTTCACTCAGAAAGCTCAGAGGTCAAGATGTCTGAACTAGCCCCATCCCTCACAGCGTTCCTCAGGGTACGCTCCTTGGAGAACGTGCATCACAATCACACCAGGTGCTTTGAAAAATGTGATCCTGGGACTCACTCTTGAAATCTGGTCCAGCACATTGCAGCATGGCGTAGGTCTCTACATGAGATTCTTTTGTAGCTAAATTTTGAAAATTATGTCAATTACTACACTTCCATAATAAAAACTGTTTTTTAAACTCAGTAAGTTGTTTTGCAGAGTCCAAGGAAGTCATAGTATCGTTTGTAAAACAGAATATGATATTCTAAATATAATAGCTAAAATCGAAAGATTAGTACAGAGATAGTATAGACTTTAGGAATAAACAGACCAGGGCTGAAATCTCTGAGCCTCAGTTTATGTGGCAAGGACATACTGATTATCTTGTCTTAATGGGTCATTATGGAGACTGAAGACAATGTGTGTAGGTATAATACAAGAGTATAATGTATAATGACACAGAGTGGCCATTCAATAAATTATAGGTGTCTTTGTTATTAAACAGTTAACACTTATGAAATACGATACTATACACTATAATAGAGTCTGGTATTGAGATTATTAGGGGCCAAAGGTTTCAAATTGATTTGGACCACTATGATTGCTTAGCACACTACTGCTGGAATTGGATTGTCTAGGTTCAAATCCCAGTTGATCCACTTTCTCAACTACTACCAGAAAGGTAGATCAGAATCTCTTTTGGCTCCTGGGAATGATACCTTTGCTAACATTGTTAAGCCATAAGCTTGTTCACTATTCTGGTAAATCAGCTGTGACATGGAGTTAATACTACCTGTGTCACAGGATTGTGGTCTGGATTAAATGAAATTATACAGGTAGAGTTTACAACAGTAACTGGCACATGATTTTTTTAAGTGCTTTTTAAAAAATCTAATTATTTCTATTATTATTCAACAGAACTTATGATATAAGAACAGTGTGCCAGAAACTACAGATTCTATATGTTCAATAGTGATCTGACCATTCTGTCTAATGAGTTTGCCAAGTCTGTATTCACATAACACTTTTATGGTTGTTTATTCATTTACCCTAGCTAGCATAATAAAAAATAGAACAAAATGTAAAGCACTATTCTAAAGATATTTTGGGGTATTAAACTACTTCTGCTCACAAAATGACTCCCATCCAAGTACTAACCAGGCCAGACCCTGCTTAGCTTCCAAGAACAGATGAGATCGGGTATGTTCAGGGGCAAAATGACTCTATGTAGTGTAGGTATGATTATTGTCCTAATTTTATATATGAAAAAAACCCTGAAACTGAGAGGGTACATACTCTGCTAAAAGCAAGATTCAGACCTAGACAATCTAGCCCCAGCCTCTATCTTTAAGGTACCATACGATACTATTTCTAGAGGCCTTAGAGTTATTTTTAAATGTTCACTTTCCATCAATCCAATATTTAATAAGGAACACAGTCCTCTTAAACACTGTCAATCAGTCTCCTCTCTACTCGTGCTAATCCACACCTCGCTTATGTCCAACTTACCTCCAGCCTGAGCTGCTCTTCCCTTTGCTTTTAGCCTCACTCCTAACCTTCTATGAAACCAACTGGTCGAAGATGTTTCTGAAACAGATCTTATAAATGACTCCATTATTTTTTGTTTTTGTTTTTAAGGATTTTATTTATTTATTTGAGAGGTAGATTTACAGATGGAGAGAGGTCTTCCATCCATGGAATTACTCCCCAAATGGCTGAAATGGCCAGAGCTGGGCAGATCAGAAATCACGAGCCAGGAGCTTCTTCCAGGTCTCCCACGTGGGTGCAGGGGACCAAGCACTTGGGCCATCTTCCACTGCTTTCCTGGGCCGTAAGCAGGAAGCTGGATTGGAAGAGGACCACCTGGGACATGAACCAGTGCTCCTACACAGTGCTCATATGGGATGCCTGTGCCATAGGCAGAGGCTTAGCCTACTACACCTCAGCACAGGTCCCATGACTCCATTACTAAAAAAAAAAAAAAAAAAAGAATGGCACTCCAATTTCTATCAGATTGGACTCTAATACTCTTTTATTTTTTTAAGGATTTATTTATTTTATCTGAAAGTCAGAGTTACACAGAGAGAAAAGAAGAGGCAGAGAGAGAGAGAAAGAGAGAGAGAGAGAGGTCTTCCATCCTGTGGTTCACTCCCCAGTTGGCTGCAACGGCCAGAGCTGAGCTGATCTGAAGCCAGCAGCCAGGATCTTCCTCCGGGTCTCCCACATGGGTGCAGGGGCCCAAGGACCATAACGGAGAGCTGGATCGGAAGAGGAGCAGCAGGGACTCAAACTGGCACCCGTAAGAGATGCCAGCACTGCAGGTCGTGGCTTTATCCGCTATGCCACAGCACCGACCCCGACTCTAATACTCTTATGTGTCATTCAATAAAGCACCTGGTTCAGTACATGACTTATAAACTTGAATATATTGCTTATTTACATATACATAGTGTATTTACATATACATATACATATATCTATATATATGTCTTTTTCCTCACCTGAGTAGACTCTTTCCAAAGGTAGGAAGGCTGTTTTGCTCATCTTCATATAACTCATAATTCCCAAGGCCCAAACAGCCCACAGGTATAAATGGGTTACAACATTATCAACACATGAATCTTAATGACTCCTTGTACCACCTTCAAGTTTAGAATCTTCAACTTCAGCAACATCCTTCCTACCCTTATTGCGAGAGCCTTGTGAGTCCTCAGCGATGTTTCTCACATGTTACAAAACAAAAACAAACAACAAAACAACTGTCTGAGGTCATATGCCACATCCTTGGGCTGAAGGAAAAAAGTTGACTCACTTCCTTATGGCCACATCATGCAGAATTGCCGTAATTTCCTACTGAGACATTTTTTTAAAAAAATACCATTTCCAAACATTACAGGGAGAGTCAAGATGGTGGAATGGGGAGGTAGCTTACTGCTCTAGTCTAGCAGAAGATAGTTAAAAAAAGAGAAAAGTAGAGAGAGAACAGTAACAGGGAAGACTTAGGGAGAAAATGGCAGAGGAAACTCCATGCAAATTAGATGGACAATGTAGACCTACGTGGAGGGTGTGGACATGCACAACTCAGGACCCAGCAGCTGATAGCCTCAGCACCACTTTGGAGTGAGGTGAGACCAGTCAGCAGCAGCCCTAGCCACTGGTGATAAAGCTGCAGGAAGAGCCTGGCAGGAATCCAGCTTGGAGCCCTGTGGGGGACAGTGCACCTGCCAACATAGAGGGGGGAAAAAGGGACATGTTTCTCCCTCCCCAACCACCTGGCACTAGCATACTGTACCTAGCCAAGAGAGGGCGGGTGCCATTTTGGACATACGTGACAGCTGCACCAGCTCATGTCTGAATGCCCAGCAATGAGCTGAGAGGAGACACATGAGCCTGGCTGTGAGCACTGACAGGGAGCTGGGAGCGCGTGACAGTGGGAGCCTTATTTGCTGGAACTGTAAGAACACAGTGGCTGCGTGGGAGGGCACCATGTGTGGCTGAGCCTTTGCGCAGTCACTTGGGCAGCTCCACATGCTCAGGGCTCCCCAATTCCCTGGTGAGGATTGTTGCTGCAGGACCCATGTTCACACCAAGGACTGCAGCGTGGATGAAAATTGTGCCTAACGCCCACGCCTAAGTTGGGCATGGTAACTTTCCTCTTTTTTTTTTTTTTTTAATCAGAGGGGAGGTTTGTTCAGCTCTGTCTTTGTCTCAAGCTCACCTCTTCTCCTCAAAGGAGACCAATGCCTGGGCACCAGCATCCCATCTGGGTACCAGTTTGAGACCCGGCTGCCTCACTTCCAATCCACTTCCAATTGCTCCACAATCCAATCCACTTCCATAGCTCTCTGCTAGGGCCTGGGAAAGCAGTAGAAGATGGCCCAAGTGCTTGGTCCCCTGTACCCACGTGGGAGACCCAGAAGAAGCTCTTGGCTCCTGGCTTTGAATTGGCTCGGCTCCGGCTGTTGTAGCCATTTGGGGAGTGAACCAGTGGATGGAAGACCTCTCTCTCTCTCTCTCTCTCTCTCTCTCTCTCTCTCTCTGCCTCTCTGCCTCTCTGTAAATCTGCCTTTCAAGATTCAATGACTCTGAATAGCGCTTGTTTCAACTGTTGAAGAACAGTTTTTTTTTTTCCATACAATTCATTGAACTCTTTACTTAGTATAGAGTTAATTGTATTTGTATAAAGTTAATTGAAATAGATCTTAGTAAAAAGTAAAAATGGGAATAGGAGAATGAGGAGGAAGAGCAGTGGGAGTGTGGATATGGTGGGAAGAATCACTATGTTCATAAAGTTGTAATTATGAATAAAAGGTTTCTGGGGAAAAATAAACACAAAAAGAACATCACATTAAAAAACATATCATTTCCTTGTTCATGTAATGCAAATCTTTATTCAGATTTTATTTTGTTTTGTGTGCTTATTTATTTATTTATTATTTTTATTTATTTGCTTTTATTTATTTGAAAGTCAGAGTTACACAGAGAGAGGAAAGGCAGAGAGAGAGAGGTCTTCCATCTGCTGGTTCACTCCCCAATTGCCCGCAATGGCCGGAGCTGCGCTGATCCAAATACAGGAGCCAGAGGCTTTTTCGGGGTCTCCCACATGGGTGTAGAGGTCCAAGGACTTGGGCCATCTTCTACTGCTATCCCAGGCCATAGCAGAGAGCTGGATTGGAAGTGGAGCAGCCGGGTCTCAAACTGGCGCCCATATGGGATCCCGGCTCTTCAGGCCAGGGCATTAACCCACTGTGCCACAGCGCCGGCCCCTCAGATTTTAAAAATAGGAATTTAAAAAAATTGTTTCATTTTTGGTTTGAGGAAACTGCGACCTGTTAGTGAATATTAAGTATTTTTAATATTTATTAATTTCATTGAAATACAGAGAGAGAGAAGGAGGGGTGAGAAAGGGGGATGGAGAGAGAGAAGAGGAAAGGAGAGGAGAGAGGAGGGGAGGAGAGGATGGTGACAAAGCCTTATTCTTGTTAAAGAATACTGTGAGAAAAGCACTCACATATTTTCTTCTAATATGTTTAGTTATAGTGTATCCAGCTTTAGATCTCAACTAATTAATTGAAAACTGTAGAGCGATAGCTATTTTGAACATTTCTATAAAGGTATTTATATGGACAAATATTTGCTTTTCTCTTGGATAAAACAACTAGGAGCAGAATGGTTAAATCATGTATGTGGTAGATGTATATTTCACTTTGCAAGAAACTTCCACGGTGTTTTCCAAAGTGATTGCTCTATTTTATTGTCTTTATATCTGCCAACATTCCTTCCTCCAAAATCTGCCTTAATAATGATATAACTATCCAGTTTTCTTTTGATTGGTGTTACTATCTTTTTTTTTTTTTCATGCTTTTAACCTATTTGAGTCCTCAGAATTGAAGTGTGTCTTACAGGCAGTATACAATTGAGTCTTGCTTTTTTTTTTTTTTTTTTAATCCAACCTAATACTCTCTAGCTTTTCCTGGGGTCTATATACATGTAAAAGCAGTGGTTTTAATTGGAGGCAGTTTTGCCCTCCAAGAAACACTTGGCAATGTCTGAAGTATCTTTTTTTTTTTTCTTTTTATATTTTTTGAGAAAAGTGAAAAACCATTCTTAGCTTGTGGGCAGAAAAATAATATGTTGCAGGCTGCTTTGCCAGCCCTGTATTTCTGGTGAGGAGAGTTAACTCTGTTTGACATTTCTTGTACAATCTGCTGGTTGAGTTCCCTCTGCTTTTGTCTGAAAAAATATTTTGCTTTTGTTTCTCAAAGATGTCTTCTCTGGGCATGGGGCATTAGTTTCATAAGGTTTTTCCAACTACTTGAAATATATTGCTTTACTGATTTCGCAAATGAATTGTTTCCTACAGGAAATCTGATACTATACTCACCTTTGTGACTTTACTTCCAAGTTATTTGGAAACAGTGCTGGTTTCTCTACAGTCTTTGTTATTGCTACTTATTTGAAAAGTTGAATGAAACAGAGAGAAAGAGCCACATCTTTCATCTGCTGGTTCACTCCCCTATAGCAACAGCCCAAGCTGAGCCAGGCCAAAGACTGGAGCCCAAAAGTCCATCCAGGTCTACATGTAGATGGCAGGGAGTCAAGTTCTTGAGCCATCATTTGCTGCTTCACAGGATAAACATTAGCCGAAGGTTGGATCAAAAGTGGAACAGGAGGGCTGGTGCTGTGGCATAGCAGGTAAAGCCACTGCCTGCAGTGTCGGCATTCCACATTGGCACTGGTTCGAGTCCTGGCTGCTCCACTTCCGATCCAGCTCTCTGCTATGGCCTGGGGAAGCAGAAGATTGGGCCCCTGCGCCAGTGTGGGAGATCTGGAAGAAGCTCCTGGCTCCTGGCTTCAGATTGGCAACACTCCAGCCGCTGTGGCCATTTGGGGAGTGAACCAGCAGATGGAAGACCTCTCTCTGCCCTGCCTCTGCTTCTCTAACTCTGCCTTTCAAGTAATAAAATAAATTTTTAAAAAAGTGGAACAGAACTCAAGTTTAGACACTTCATTATGGGAGAAGGGCATCCTAAGTGTTCCCTTATTTATCATTGATACTATTTGATTATAGTGAACCTTCCTATAGTTTTGTTCACGCTTCTGGTGCTTGAAGTTCATTGATCTTGCATCTGTGGATTTATAGTTTCCATCAGATCTGGAAACTTTTGAGCTATTATTTTCAAATATTTCTTACGTTCCCTCCCTCATTTTAAGTCCTATTTTCCTGTTTATTGGCATCCTTAGTAACTTTTAATTGGAGGATGGACACTGTAAATTTCACCTTTGTGGGGGGGATAGGGTGGAGTGGATATTTTGTATTTCTATGAATTTTCTTGAACTGTGTTCTGAACAGTTACTTTAAAGAGTTTGATGCTTGCCTAAACACTTGTTAGGCAAGACCGGAACAGTGCCTACTCTAGAGATAATTATTCCCTACACCTGAGACAAGACCCTTCTACGTATACTACACAAAGTTCTATGAATGATGAAACTTTTCAGTCTGTCTTATGGGACAGGCTTTGCTCTCAGCCCTCCCTGAGCATGACACAATTATCTGTAATTCTATTGGACTTCAAAAAGTTACCAGAGGGGTAGGAATTGTGGCACAGTGTGTTAAGCCAGTAACTTCGGATGCCTGCAGCCCACTTGGAATGCAGATTCATGGATCTGGCTTCAGACTGGCTCAGACCTGGTTATTGCAGCCAATAGCGCAGTGAAACGGCGGATGAAAGATCTGTTTCTCCCTCTGTCACTCTGCCTTTCAAATGAATCTCTTTTAAGAGTTCATGGAAAATACAACCAAAGGATAACTTGAATTTTTCACAAAATTTTTGAAGCCCCTCCATACTTTTGGTGATCCTTTATTTGGTCTCAAATCATTTCCTCATATTTCCACACTGATTAGCACTTACCTGGAAACTCAGTGGAGGTTTGTTTTGGATCTCTAGAATTCCCCTTCTGTGCAGCTCTTTCCTCTACAGCACTCGATGCTGCAAACTCCAGCTGCCTCGGTTCCCCAGGCTATCTCATGAATTTAGGGGTTCCACCAGGCTGCATCTTTCCACCTACTGTGCTGAGGCCTAGAATTCTCTCAAGGAGGTAACTGAGGCAGTTATAGAACTCATCATATTTCCTGTCACTCAGGATTCATTGTCCTTCATTGGCTGAATTTCGATATATTCAAAATATTGCTTTACATGTAATTTTGTCCATGTTTTACTGTTTCTGGCCATTATATCCTAAAAAAAAATTTGATACATTCAAGGAAAGTATCTGGATAGATTCATTATTTTTCTGAAACTCTTGATCAAAACATGAGTTATACTTGGTACATGAGGCATATGAAATAATATAGCTTACATCATAAATATTAAAGAATGATTATGGAACATTAAATGCATCATTCTTTTGGATGAATTAACTATCCATTGCTATACAGAATGAATGTAGTACTGCTTTAGTACTTTTAATATTTAACCCAATTAAAAACAAAGAAATAGGGTTAGTAGTGTACTCTGAGGATGGCCTGTTGTGCTCTCAGATCAGAATGAACTTATGAACACACAGCACACACATTACTTTAAGTAAAATGTTCCCCACCTTTTATTTGCATTGTTTTATTTGGGATGATTTCTCCATATTGAATTTAAATATTAGTGAATTATACATGATCATAATTTTTTATTAAAATATATCATTCATGGACCTTTTATTTAAGTTATAAAACTTTCCTTTCTCCCTATTTGCTGCCTCATTTTTATCATGTTGGAAAATGGTCAGGGTAATTGCTTGAAATGGTAATCTGTCATATACCCACAATCACTGTATTTGCAAATTCCCATCAGTTCAATAGGAGTCACAGAAAAAACAGCGAGCCTGCCACCACAGACTGCACTGCATGTCAAATAGTTAAAGCATCTGCAAGATATTTCAGTGAAGGGTAACCAGGCTTGTAGATCTTTCCAAATCAGTGACTTCATCTCTTCAGTTATGTAAACCGCTGCAGAATACAAAGTCCCTCTGATTTTCACTTCCTATATTTTGTTCCATAATTCCGTTTCCTCAAATTGATGTTAATTTATAGCTAATATTTATAAGACAATTATAAACTGAAACTGGAAACAAAAGATACCAGTACAAAAACAAATGAGGTAGGGATGGGCGTTTGGCACAGTCCTAAGACGCAGCTTGAACAACTGTAGCCTACACAGGGGAGCCTGGGTTGGAGTCCTGACTCTGCTTTTTCTGATTCTGCCTTACTGCTAATGTGCTCCCTGGGAGGAAGCAAGTGAGGGCCGAAGGGCTTAGATTCCTGCCACTCACGGGAGACTCAGATTGAGTTCCAGGCTCCTGGCTTCCCCTGCCAGGCATTTGGGGATTGAACTAATGGGTGGAAGGTCTGTCTCTTTCCCTCTGTTTCTCTCTGCTTTTTTTTTAAATTTTTTTTTTTAAAAGAAATGAGGTAAGTATCACATATAAAAACTCATGTAAAGCCAAATGTCCATCTAGTAATAAACATTTTCTTGAATTCTTCCCATCCTGGATTTACCAGGCATCCGGCTTAAGTCCTATTTAAGCCTGCCACTAGCTATTTCTTTCAAACCCGAGTTTGAGTTCCCACACAGGTAGTGCATAAACAGAACTTGGAGTTGAAACTTCACTGTCCTAACTTTTCAATCACAAGACTTCTAATTGGAAAGGCAGAAATGCCCTCCTCACCACCTTGGAGTTTCTTCTGATAGACAGATAAAGGCATATGCCACTAAGATAAAATTTTACTTCTACTACTAAATTAGTTCTTGGCCTTTGCCAAATATTTAACTCTCTGGGCCTTTCCCCAGCTGTAAAACCAGAGTTTAGAGAAGATATAATTACAGAAGAAAATGCTTATGAGAAGTTATTTCTGTATAATCCTTAATTTATATAAAAGACTGTTCCAAAAATATTATTGAAAAGTCTCATCTCCTGATATAATGCAATAGGATGTTACTAAACTGATACATAAGAAGTATCTTGTCCCCAACACCCACAAAGTAGCAAAACCTAAATCCAGTCAGGCATCCTGATTTTACTACCAGTTTTCAGGAAATATACGTAATGGAATATGTTGAATGTAATAGTATGAGGATGAAAACAGTCAAAATCAGAACATAAGAAATTCAACCAACTAAAGACCCAATCTCTACAACAAATAAAATGTCCAGGAAAACCAAAAAAGAAACTGTTATATATCAAGAGGCATAAGATATATTAATCAGATGGAAAGTACAGACACAGTTTAGCTTCTAATTCAAAGAAACAAGTATGAGAAAAGGTTTTGTTTAGAAAACTAGAAAAATCCAAATACTTGCTATTAGATGAAATGCTACAATGTGAGAGATTTGTTTCAAAATCTGGCTGAGTAGGGTGGGTACATCATGGAGGGTGTGTACATGTGGATGAGTGAGTGGTGGGGCATGGGAGAACAGAAACAAGATTGGCCAAATGTTGATAACAGTTGAACTTAAGGGCTGGGTTGTTGGGTTCATTATACAATTCTCTATTTTTGTATATATTTAAACACTTTAATACATAACCTTAAAAAATTGTGGCTTTCGATTCTATTAAGTTAATGTTCTAGTCTTTGTTGGAAAAACAAAATTCTTGAGCTAGACAAAATATTAAGAAAACAAAAAATTAAACAAAAATGTAGTCACTAACAGCTTACTATAATTACCTAATAAAAGACACATTCTTGGGGCTGGCATTGTAGCACAGTGGGTTAAGCCACTGCACCAGTATCCCATATGGACACCAGTTTGAATCCCACCTGCTCCACTTCCAATTCAGCTCCCTGCTAATATGCCTGGGAAAGCAGCAGAGGATGGCTCAAGCCCTTGGGACCCTATACCCATGTGGGAGACCTGGAAGAAGCTCCTGGATCCTGGCTTTGGCATGGCCCAGCTCTGGCCATTGTGACCATTTGGGAAATGAACTAGTGGATCGAAGACCTCTCTCTATATAATTCAACCTTTCAAATAAATAAATTTTTAAAGAGTTATTTATTTAGTTGAAAGAGTTACACAGAGAGAAAGGAGAGGTAAAGAGAGAGAGAGAGGTCTTCCATCTTCTGGTTCACTCTCCCGATGGCCACAATGGCTGGAGCTGCGCCGATCCGAAGCCAGGAGCCAGGAGCTTCTTCTAGGTCTTCCACATGGGTGCACTGGGCCATCTTGTACTGCTTTCCCAGGCTACAGCAGAGAGCTGGATCAGAAGTGGAGCAGCCGGGACACAAACCGGCACTGAAGGCGATGGCTTTATCTGCCAGGCCACAGCGCCTGCCCCAATAAATTTTTTTAAAAAGATACATTGTTCATCATTTGAAAAAATAAGCTGCTGA
Source organism: Sylvilagus floridanus (assembly GCA_949820135.1). Classification (NCBI taxonomy): domain Eukaryota; kingdom Metazoa; phylum Chordata; class Mammalia; order Lagomorpha; family Leporidae; genus Sylvilagus; species Sylvilagus floridanus. Next base: position 10,166,790 of record OX463242.1, read on the forward strand.
AGTCTATGAAATGAATATACTATTATCAACCTCACATTTTTTTCATTTAAACCCCCAAATGAAGATACCCACAAAGCCCCAGACATATATTGGGAATGTCTTTTTAAAATATCCGTGGATGTGGTGTTTATTGTGTTGCCTTGAAAAGATTTTTGTTGTAATCTTTAAAGCAAAGCCCTTTCCTATCTTATATATGCTTTGTCAGCTCTACTCCCCAAATGACAGGTTGAATACCAGGCACTCAAAGTCAAGTAATTATACACCATGTATCATTTAAAACAAAAATAATTCCAGCTGCTATGATCAATATTTATTATAAAGCCATGGTAATTAAGACAATGTAATGCTAGTCTAGAGTCAATAAAATAATTACAGCCTAGGACAGGAAAGAAAATCACACTGTATGCAAATTTGAGGTATGACAGGGCTGGAGCTTCAGATCAGCTGAGAGGGAAAATAAGTACTCAGTAAATACTGCTGGGAACAACTTGTTATAAAAGGGGGTGGGGTGGAGTGGAATTATATACATGTATCAAATCAAACAAGAAAATTCCCAGGTACATTAGGGATTCAAGCGTAAAAAGTAAAACATTCAGGAAATAAAAAAGAGACACTACCTGTTTTTACTCTGGAGGTTGGGAATAATTTCTTAAGACACAGAAGAGGACAAGCTAAAAAGAAAGGACAGACACAGCATTCAGTACAGCAGTCAAGACACGGCTTGAGACGCCTGCGCCCTATATCGGAGTGCCTGGCTTCAGGCCTCCACTGCGTCCAATTCTGGCTCCCTGCTAATATGCACCTGGGGAGGCAGGAGGTGATGGTCAGGCAGTGGGTCCCCGCCTCCACCTGGGGAGGCAGGAGGTGATGGTCAGGCAGTGGGTCCCCGCCTCCACCTGGGGAGGCAGGAGGTGATGGTCAGGCAGTGGGTCCCCGCCTCCACCTGGGGAGGCAGGAGGTGATGGTCAGGCAGTGGGTCCCCGCCTCCACCTGGGGAGGCAGGAGGTGATGGTCAGGTCCCCGCCTCCACCTGGGGAGGCAGGAGGTGATGGTCAGGCAGTGGGTCCCCGCCTCCACCTGGGGAGGCAGGAGGTGATGGTCAGGCAGTGGGTCCCTGCCTCCACCTGGGAGACCTGGACTGAGTTCCTGGCTCCCAGCTTCATCCTGGCTGTTGCAGGCATTTGCAGAATAAACCAGCACATAGAAGATCTCTCTGTTTCTACCCTCCCAACCCCCCCAACATATAGACTCTGTTTCTGTCTCCTGCCCTTCAAATAAATAAAAGTAATAAAAAATTTTAAAGGAAAGAAAAAATAAGCCTAATTTCCCTGAAATTAACTCCAATGCATTAGTAACAGGAAAAAAAATGTGCAACAGAGAAGTGGAAAAACCATGTTAAGAGGTATTTGATTGATAGACAAACAAGAACTATAGTCAACTCTAATTTTATCAGGAAAATACACTTCAAACGATAAGATTCCATTCTTTTCCCAACAGACTGGCCAATAAAACAAGTTTTGGCGAGGATGTAGAACAAGAACTCTGAGACACAGTGTCTCAGCTTGGTTCTGTTGTTATTAACACAATAAAACAGGCTGGGTAAGTTATAAAGAAAAAGAGGTTGATTTTGTCTCACAATTCTCGTCCAAGGCCAAGGGGCTATGTCTGGTGAGGACCTTCTTGGTGGCAGAGTCCCAAGGGAAGGCAGGGCAGAGCATCACACAGGGAGGGGCAGGGACCTAAGCAAAATTTTACAGCAGACCTACCCTTGAGAAATCTATTGACCCACTAATCAATTAATCCACTCAGGAGAGCAGAGCCCTCACTCTTACAGGACCCACCTCTTAATATCTCAAATGAGGATTAAATCTCAACATGGCTTTCAGAGGGAACAAACCATAGCACAAAACTAGTAGGATTATAAACTGACCCAGTTACTTTAGAAATATATCAGAATTACTTAAAGAAGCTGGACATGTGCATAATCCTATCACCCAGCAATTTTACCTGTGCTAGTTGGCTAGAGTTGACATGACAAATACTATAGACTGGGTGGCTATTAAATAACAGTTCTGGATGCTAGAAGTTCAGGTTAGTTTCTTCTGAGGCCCCTACCCTTGGCTTGCCTACTGGAAGTGGCCTCACATGGCCATTCCTTTCTACATGTGAATGTCCAGTGTCTCTGTGTATCCTAATTTATCTCTCTCTTTTTTTTTATGTGACAGAGTTATAGACAGTGAGAGAGAGACAGAGAGACAGAAAGATCTTCCTTTTGCTGTTGGTCCCCCTCCCCCCCATGGCTGCTGTGGCCCGTGCACAACAATGATCCTAACGCAGGAGCCAGGTGCTTCTCCTGGTCTCCATGCGGGTGTAGGGCCCAAGGACTTGGGCCATCCTCCACTGCCTTCCTGGGCCACAGCAGAGAGCTGGACTGGAAGAGGAGCAGCCAGGACTAGAACCCAGCGCCCATATGGGATGCTGGTGCCACAGGTGGAGGATTAACCAAGTGAGCCACGGCAGCAGCCCTCCTAATCTCTTCTTATAAGGGCACCAGTCAGGTTAGATCAGCACCCCCACTCTATCTTAACTCAACCATTTCCTTAAAGGCTCTTTCTCCAAAACAGTCACGCTCTGTGGTTAGAACGTCAACACATAAATTTTGAGGGAAAACACTACCTCTCGGCATATTAGCTTGAGAAAGTTTTATATATATTTAGAAACACTGGAAATAATGGGTAATTCTAATGTGGTGTATTTCTAAAACAGAATACTATGCAGCAGAGAAAAAAGAACAATAGTACATGTATTACAGTGTTAAATAAAGTTATATATATAGTTAAATAAAGCTATAAAAGCATACAGGCAATATACCTCCATTTATATTAAGAAGGGACCCATATCGCTTGCCTTAGAACTACAGTAAACTAAAGAGCAAAGTCATGGATAGCAAAGTTCAGGACAGTGGCTTCACTGCGGAGGAAAACAGAATTCATTCAGACACAGGAGGCTTTAAAAGGAATCTTAGCATTCTATCGCTTCACCGGAAGTTGGGTATATTTTATGACTCTTCTGTGGCGCAATAAAAAAAGTATTGTTTCTTTGTCCTCTGCTCCTACAACCCCTGGAATCGTTCCAGCGCTTCCCTTTCGGGCACACTTGCCTGTATGCTAAGGAAGCGACTCTGCTTCAGGGCGCAAGATGTCACTGGAAAAACCCACCCCGTGTTCACAGCGCTGGCCCCTGAGCCCAGGCCTCCATCTCCGAGACCAAGCTCAAGGAAGCGATCAACCATTAGGCCATCACGCCCAGGCCTCCATCTCCCCAGGCCTCCATCTCTGAGGCGGGAAAGGGCGGGAAAGGGCCGGAGACAAGGAAGGGTCAGTCATTAGCCCAGCACGCCCAGGCCTCCATCTCCATCTCCGAGGCGGGAAAGGCCTTGGAGACAAGGAAGGGTCAGTCATTAGCCCAGCACGCCCAGGCCTCCATCTCCATCTCCGAGGCGGGAAAGGCCTTGGAGACAAGGAAGGGTCAGTCATTAGCCCAGCACGCCCAGGCCTCCATCTCCATCTCCGAGGCGGGAAAGGCCTTGGAGACAAGGAAGGGTCAGTCACTGGGCCTGCAGGCCGCGTCTCCTCCCGGTCAGTCCTCCCGGACCACCGCTGGATCCTCGGAGCAGCACTTCCCGGCGGTCCGCTGCTCAGGCCGCGCACGGTCAACCCCGGGCGAAGGTGTGGGGAGGTCGGCTGGGCACAGGGAACCTGCGCTGACGGTCACCGACCCACGCGTGGGTATAGGACATGCAACACACACTGGCTTATGCAATCTACATGACGAAACGCACACACACTGGGTACAGTGTGGTTCTGTGAGTAACCATGGCCGAACTCTCTCTATTTAGAGTTTAATTCTCTGATTCTTGTGCAGAAACTCCAAGCGTTCCTTGGGAGCGTACCGACTGGTGTCAGCCTGCGCCGCGCGGCCAGGGCCGGGAGCTGGAGCTGCGCTCCCCGTGCCCCGGCTCCCAAAGCGGCAGCAGCCTCCTCTCCACGGCCTCCGCGCCGCGACCGAGCCCAGACGCGCCCCGCCGGCGCCCGGCTGCAGCGCGTCAGACCGCCCCAACGTTCAACTAACTCCCGCGAGAGAGGCAGGTACCGCGAGACTTCCACAAGCGCGCCGTAGAAGGCGAGGCGGGGCCCCGGCCGCGCATGCGCAGAGGGCTGCCCTGGCCCTTGTCCCGCGGGCTGTGGGACTTCTAAGGGGAGGCCGGGAGGGGAGTTGCGGAGGTTAGGGTTGGGGGTGTAGTGCGCACACGTGCAGCTAGAGGCGCGGGGTGGCCGAGTCGTGCGGGCTGGGCTGGAGGTGAGAATAGCGAGACATTGCAGGGTTTTATTTCACTTTGTTTTTTGCGAGGACATAGGTGCTGATGTTGCTCAGGGCCGAGTTGAGGCGTGCTGGACAGCGCGGCAGTCGGGTCTGCTGGGGGATGCTGTAATGCGGGCTGAGGGTCAGGCCCACGCCTACTCAGAGCTGCTGATGGCCCAGCGCAATGCTGAGGAAACAGCACGAGACGGAGGGCCGGCAGCTGAGTGCCTTCCGGAAGGCGTTGGGCCCTGCAGTCCTCTTCTAGGATAGACGCCTTAGACGGACAAAGCTAGAGACAGAACTAGCATCCCTGTGCACCCACCACCCAGCTGTGAGTAATGGAAGTCCAGGTCAGCGCCGCCCCGCCCCGCTCTGCTCTTGCCCAAGGTAGCCAGTTTCCCGGCGCCTTTAGTTGACAGAACCGCGTTTCCTATTAACTTTGCAAGCTGCTTATTGATGATCCCAGTATACCGTGCTGTTTGCATTATTTTAATGATTAGTCGTGGGTATATCCTTTTGCAGCCCGTTTACTTAGTAAACGTTGTGTAAGGTGTCCGGTGTGTAGCAAATGCTCCCAGGCAGACGAATCAATTAATTCACAGGCTCTTATTGGGGTTCCGCTGCCGGGTGAGGTTCCCCGGTCCCAACAGAGCGGGGGCTGGGGAAGTCGCGAGTCAGAGATTGGGAGAGCTCCTTTTATAGATTCAGGGCAGGGGAGTTAAAGGTTAAGGAGGGTCTGATCCTCATTGGTTGACCTTTAGGCACCCGCAGGGACCTTGACAAGGACTTCCTTCCCCTGAAGTAGGTCTCTCCATTCCCAGAAGTGTAGGCCTTCCCTCCTTGCGGGTCCCAAAGCTACCACGCTGTTTCTAAGACTTGCCAGTATTGTGCTGAGACAGAAGAGCATTGAAAACAGATGAGAATCCTTACTAGAACTTTTAACTATGGGAATTAGAGTCATAGTCGTTGTCTTTCATCTATAAAGGGCAACTGATTCAGAATGTTTCAAGGTTCCCGTGCATTGCTCTCAAACTTTCTCATTCACTAAAAAGGTTTAGGTGCAGTTGTTTTTTTCCAGCAGTATAGTTCTGTTCAAATATGTTGACGATGTACATCATGCTCTCACATCCAAAAGGCACCTGCCATAGACTCCAGTCCTGCTGATGTCCTTGGCAACCAGAGTACGTAAAAATCTCTAAAGAAAAGCTTTGCCTCTTTCAGGCCAAGGTTGACTATTCCGCACATGTCATCTTTCAAACATTTAGCCAAGATTAATCCAGGGACTTCAAACAATTTCCTCCCAGGTGCACACCTTTTAAAGTATAGCTGGGTATCATATTCAGTGGTTCTGTAGCTACTCAACCATAGTTAAAACATTTATTACTTTGACTTCCTCAAAGAACTCTTGGTCTGCCTCATTTGTAGTAAAAAAATAACCTTTCGGGGGACACAGAGGGCAAAACTATACAACTTTGTAACCAGCGCAGGAATACACAATAATGGTTTTAATGTGCCCAGGATTTGTTCCAGCTGGGCATGGTAAGACATGCAGAAGTGAAAATGAGTATCATGAAGAAAGAAGTATTTATATCTGCAGAGTCCTAGAAACAATACAGGGCGCCCTGTACCATGCTGGGATGCCACACTGGGAAGCACCAGGAGTTAGTAGTTTGATGAAGCACAATAGAACTGCAAGAAAAGTTTAGTTTCATGGGAAAGAATGGGCAAAGCTTAGTTAAGTAAGTTCAGTATTGACTAGTTGAAACAATTTCAGCTGGCTTTGGGCATAAGAGCTGTCTGTGGTTGCCTGGTACCTGGCCCTGCAGTGATTAGAACTGGGCTTTATTGGCCAGGCTTGTAAGAACTCACTAGTGAAATCTGAAGTTACTAGTTTTGCGTAACAATCAGCCAACCCTTGGAAAAGCAATACCTTCCCAGACGCAAGGCCTCACCCAGAAATCAGAGCATTGAGAGTATAGAAAATATGAAAAGTGGTTAATATAAAAACCCTAATAAAAGTGTTAACACACTTAATACATGTTGAATTCCTAATAAATAAAATTTTCCTCCTCCAAAAAAGTGAGATTACTTGATGGAAAAGTAGGTAAGGAAACTGTTGTGTTGGTGGCAATAAGACTCAAATACACTAAGATTGAAGAGAGCAATGCAATAAGTACACAGTTAAGCTTGGCCTAGCTGTACTCTTCCATGGCTTGCTGTTTTCAGCTTGTGAAGGTACTTTGCAACTCCTGGTACCAAATTCCAGATTACATACACCATTATTTACCAGTCTTTTCCTTTTTTAATGTTTTTATTTGAGAAGGAGGGAGACAACTTCTGTCTGCCAGTTCTCTCCCCAAAATGCCTGCAAAGACCTGGGGCTAAGTTGTGGTCACAGTCTGGAACCCACCACCACCTCCTAGGTTCTGTCTTCCAAGGAAACTGGATCCAGGAGTTGGAACCAGGAATCAAACCCATGTACTTCAGGCATGTTAACTACTGGGCTCCTATTTACCAATTTATGTAAGATGATTTGCCTTACATAAATAGGCTTAAGCCTGTGTAAGATAGTGGTAAGACCAATAGGCCTTTTGTTTCCCCATGCATGATCTTGGGTATCATAAAGGTCTTCAGCCAGCAATAACTTTACTCTATATTATGATGCCTTAATATCATGTCTCTGGTCTTATTTATGGGTCAAGGATATATTCCATGAAAGTTCTATAAAAATATAACATCAGTTCCAACCAGGTAGTTCACCTCATTGGATCCTCACTAGATCAGATCATAACTGGCATTCTTAAAAATTCTTCCCATCAAAAAATATAGGAGTAAAAATCTAAGAAATTTTACAGCCATTTCAAGAAGTTCCTGTACGAGCCAACAGTCTGTCAGATCAGCTAGTGTGTGTCATCATCAACTAGACACTCAAATCACCAGCACATCAGTGGGCACACGATGCCTCTTTGTCAGTGTTCTTCATATTATATGTAAGAGCCGTTAGTGAGCCATGGACTCAGTTCTAAGAGTTATAATAAACATTTTTTGGAACAATATCATAGTGCTTTTTGTAGATTCTTTGCCTTAATTGTGCACATTGCAAAAAATACCAAGGTCAATTTTTACATGTGAAAAAGATATTAAGATATGATGAATAGAATATGTATTGGCTAAGAAGTTATTTGCAGTCATTTGCTCAGTGGTATCTTATCTGGTTTTATAAAAAAAGAATGTTTTACCATCTAGTTTTGCAGTAACATGATTTGCAACTCAATGTGAAGTCTAAAGTATTCAACTGAAATTCAGTTGTAAATTTTGAGTTCATTTTTTGGAAAAATGTTATCTGGAGTGTATATACATTTGAGTTAGTAGCATAACATTTTAAGCAAAATGGAACAAATTCCATTAAAATGGATAATTTCTTTATTAAAAGAAGTAATGAAGTGAAAAACACAAAGAAGCTTGTTCAAGTTCAACTCTTGGATATAGAAATGTGAAGTGACAATACTGAGAAAAGTAGTGACCATAATCTGTTAACTTCAGCTTCGTTGGAGCCACATTTCAAAAAGAAAAAAGTAAGTACAAGACATTATAATGAAGATTACTTAAAATATGGCTTAATCAAATGTGAAAAACCCTATGAAAATGACAGCCTTCAGTGTGTTCTGTGTAATAAGAAAAAGAGTATAAAATTGTCAACACAACTTGTTAGTTGCTCTGTTAGTGGGAAAGCGTCGCTGTCATTTAGCTGCTTATCGTGGGGCACAAGAGAAAGTGGTTCATACTGCTGCTGAAAAAGTCATTCTACCAGTGTGTTTGGGTATGGTGCATACAATGCTTGATGATAAATCAGCTGATAAAGTAAAAACTATCCCTAATGATAACACAATATCTCTTCACATTTCTGCTATTGCAGAACATTTAGAAACAATGCTTATTTCTTGCTTACAGTCTGGTATAGATTATGCAGTCCAGCTTGATGAAAGCACTGGTTTTGGAGGATGTACGACTCTTTTAGTTTATGTCAAATACGTATGGCAAGATGATTTTTGTGGAGGATTTTTTTCATTTAACTTCACATGTGAGTGTAATAGATATTTTTATGGAGCTAGAAAAGTGCATTGTTTATCAATATAAATTAAACCGGAAAAACTGTAAAGGAATTACAAGTGATGCAACAGCAAGCATAACTGGAAAACAAGGCAGAGTAATTAAAAAATTACTAGAAGTTACCAATGATACAGTGTGGAATTATTGCTTTACACATTGTGAAGCTTTAACACCCAGAGAAATTCCACAGAACCTTATGGGAGTATTAAAAAATGAAGTGAAATTGTTATTTATGAAAGGAAGTTCACCAACTAGCCAACTTCAGACATTTTGCTCAGAGACTGGAACTAATCAGATTCATTTATTGTACCGGACCAAAGTTCATTGGTTGTCTCAAGGGAAAATACTGAGCAGGGTTCATGAACTCAGGAATGAGATTCATGTTTTTCTCAATGGAAAAAAAAAATCTCATTTCACAAGTGTTTTTGAAGATAATATTTGGGTAATGAAATTGGTATATTTAACTGATATTTTTTGTATTCTTAGTGAGCAAAGTTTAAAATTACAGGGGAAAAAACAGTGATATATTTAAACATGCCAGATGTATCAAAGGATTCCGAAAGACATTATTGTTATGACAAGCAAGACTTGAAAATAATCAGCCTAGTTAGTACATGTTTTCAAGATTTTACAACATATTGAAGAGAATATTATTAATGAAAATATTTTGAAAGAGACAAGATTAGAAATACTGTTGCATCTCACTTCTCTATTTCAAACTTTTAACCTTTTCTTTTCAGAAGAGAGATTTGAGACTTTAAGGGAAAACAGTTGGGTAAAAATCCATTTGCTTTGTGAAACCCTGAATCAGTAATCGAGTTAAACTTGGTGCCTGAAAAAGAGAATGAATTACTACAGCTCAGTTCTTCATAGTCAGCATGTTGGATTTCATGTCAGCATTTTGGATTAAGACAAGACTTTCCTTTGCTAAGTAGAAAGAGTGTCCTGCTGTTACTGCCATCCACAGAACTTGCTTTCTAGTTTTACAGGTTCACAGATAATTTTTCCCCAAATGGAATATAACCAGGGCTGCACTCTTACATAACTTAGATGATTTAAATATTAGATAGGAGGCTTTTGACTTGATGAGTCTTGATACTCTAAAGGACTGAGACTTTGAGGGACCTTGGGTGAATGAATTTTAGGTGGGATGGATGGGAGTCTTTGAGGGCCAGAGGCTAAACATCATCCCTACCCACCCAAGATGTCTACATCCTAATCCCTGAAAGTCATGTTACCTCACATGTGAAAAGAGATTTGCAGAAGTAATATATTGTCACAGAAAGACACAAAACCTCTGGGTCAGAAACACAATTTCTCACTTACATAAAAAGAAGTAGCCAAAGCAGCACTGTGTGTTCCTCGTGTTTCAATTCCCACGTGAGGCAAAAAGAGTTTGCATGCAGTGGGTTGCACCAGAGAAGAAGAGCTCCAAATTTTAAGAGACTCTGGGTTTCTATGGGGCTGTGGCTTACTGACCCATGTTGTCCTCCAAAAGGAGACCACTCTGCTCCTGCAGTATAAGCATATCTCTGAGGAGGAAGAAGAGAGGCTTTGATCTCCCTGGAAGCCTGTACGGAAGATGTCTCCAGCTTCACTATAGTGGAATATTTCCTTATATAGACATTTTTTTTTTTAACAGGCAGAGTGGACAGTGAGAGAGAGAGACAGAGAGAAAGGTCTTCCTTTGCCGTTGGTTCACCCTCCAATGGCCGCCGCGGTCGGCGCGCTGCGGCCGGCGCACCGCGCTCGTCCGATGGCAGGAGCCAGGAGCCAGGTGCTTTTCCTGGTCTCCCCATGGGGTGCAGGGCCCAAGCACCTGGGCCATCCTCCACTGCACTCCTGGGCCACAGCAGAGGGCTGGCCTGGAAGAGGGGCAACCGGGACAGAATCCGGTGCCCCGACCGGGACTAGAACCCGGTGTGCCGGCGCCGCAAGGCGGAGGATTAGCCTGTTGAGCCACGGCGCCGGCCTAGACATTTTTCTTAAAATGGATGGAAATACCTTTATTCAGAATTTAGATTTACCAATGTGAGCTATTTACAGAAAACTGTTCTCCAACACTTTATTTCAAACGTCAAATTGGGGGAAACCTTACTTTCAACAGAATAGAAAATCTGAAAAATAAAATATTGCAGTAGGCCAGGCATGATAGCAGATGGCAAAGAACCACCACTAAAGACCACAATAAAAATAAAAATCACTGGGGCCAGCACTGTGGCCTAGCGGGTGAAGCCGCTGCCTGCAGTGCCCGCATCCCTATATGCGTGCCGGTTCAAGTCCCAGATGCTCCACTTCCAATCCAGCTCTCTGCTATGACCTGGGAAAGCAGTAGAAGATGGCTCAAGTCCTTGGGCCCCTGCACCCGCGTGGGAGACCCGAAAGAAGCTCCTGGCTCCCGGCTTCGGATCAGCATAGCTCCAGTTCAACTGGGGAGTGAACCAGTGGATGGAGGACCTCTCTCTCTCTGTGCCTCTCCTCTGTCTCTGTGTAACTCTGACTTTCAAATAAATAAATAAATATTTTAAAAAAATAATAAAAAGATAAAAATTACCTTGTGAAGTTAGGGAGTACCCAAAGAAACAGAAGTTGAAATTAGTTTGAGAAAGATGGGTTATACAATATAAGTTGCTTCATCAGCTGCAACAATATGACAAAGCAACAATAAGTAGTTCCATTTGTGGGAAGCTTATAGAGGTTACCTGACAAAATCAGTTTGTATAAAGTAAAAAAAGGCAAAGCAGTTTGCCACATTTAATAATTATTCCTGGGAATATGGCCATAATTGACAGGTGTTAGACATCACCAATCATTGTATAGATATACGGAGTGCTCACTTACTAGGTATTACACACAATCTCTGCTTCAGGGGAGCTTTTAGCCCAGGTGGCAGAGTGATAAGAGTTAGTAATCCAATTTAATTATTAAAAATGATATACTCCTGAGAAAACAAATGAAATAAAAGGAATAATAGTGGAGGACATACCCTAAGGGGGTAAAGACCTCTTTAGAGAAGCAACATTTAAATTAGTCATTTTAAGATTTAAAATAATAGCTATAGTGGATCTTCTAAAACCTAATTTAGATCCTCTTCTCTGCTTAACTCCTTGACTTACTCTCTGTGTAATGACAGAAAGACAGAGGCCTGAGAGTGGACTATGGAGCCCGTTAAGATTTGGTCCCCAGTACTGTCCTGCCCTGCCTCCTCACTAGTCTTTCTCTGGCATGTATCTTACAAATATTATAAAGCTTATGTCAGATTTATCATCCACCCCTCCCTCTCACAACATAGGCCCCACTGCGGAATGGTCTCTGTTTTGTTCACTTTTGTATCCCAGATGTCTCTAGGATAGTTCCTGGACTTTAACAGAGGTTCACAAATTTTTGTTCAATGAGCACAAAATCACATTATGGTTTTATTAATATTTAATAAAAAATTTATGACACACAACAAACATTTAAATACAACAGAAAAAATAGTATAAAATAAGTAATACAAACACTAGGTAGGGCTTATTTAGTGAGATGGATATGCTTGCCTGGTTATAAGTTCATTCCAGTCTGGAACACAGGAAGATAATGCTACTCGCACACCTGCTGCACCACTCAACCCATTTCTTTCCTTCGTTCTTAACTTGGTTAAAATGGAAAAACCTAGTTCACACAAACTAGGCATGATAGCAGGCATAATAGCAGATGGCAAAGAACCGCCACTAAAGACCACAATAAAAATAAAAATCACTGGGGCCAGCACTGTGGCCTAGCGGATAAAGCTGCTGCCTGCAGTGCTGGCATCCCTATATGCGTGCCGGTTCGAGTCCCAGATGCTCCACTTCCAATCCAGCTCTCTGCTATGACCTGGGAAAGCAGTAGAAGATGGCTCAAGTCCTTGGGTCCTTGCACCCATGTGGGAGACCCAGAAGAAGCTCCTGGCTCCTGGCTTTGGATCAGCACATCTCCAGCTGTTGTGGCCAATTGGGGAGTGAACCAGTGGATGGAAGACATTTCTCTCTCTCTGCCTCTCTTCTCTCTGTGTAACTCTGACTTTCAAATAAAAATAAGTAGATCTTTTTAAAAAACAGAAAGCAATAAGAAGAAAGTGCATCACTCCTTCAATAGTTTGCTTGGAAATATCATACATATAGTTGTCTCCCTTTGTGCATGGTTATACTATCCATGGTTTTAGCTACCTGTGGTCAACTGCAGTCTGAAAACATTAAATGAAGGGTGAGTGTTTAGTTGAGAGCTAATTAGGATGCCCAGGTCTCATATAGAGTTCCTGGGTTGGATGTCTGGCTCTGCTTCTGACCCCAGGTTCCTGCTAAGGCACACCTTGGAAGGCGGCAGCAATGGCTCAGGGATTGGGTTCCTGTCACTCATACCAGAGACCTGGATCCCACCTTTGCCTTGTCTCAGGGCTGTTGTGGGCATTTAGGAGATGGCCCAGCAGATGGGTGCAGGAGCCCCAGGACTTGGGCCATCTTGTACTGCTTTCCCAGGCCATAGCAGAGACTTGGATTGGAAGTGGAGCAGCCAGAACTCGAAACAGCGCCCATATAGGATGCTGGCACTGCAGGTAGAAGCTATGCCACAGCACTGGCCGCTCTGTCATTTTTTTAAATGAAAAGAATATTAAGTAAAAAATTCCAGAAATGAACAATTCATACATTTTAAATAACTTTTATTATACTATATTATAATTTATTTAGTAGTGTTCATCTTTTACTGTATCTAATATATAATTAAACTTTATTATAGATATGTATATACAGGGAAAAACAGTGTATATATAGGGTTCAGTATTTATCTGGTTTCAGGCCATCACAGGGTGCTTTGGAACCTATATCCAAGGATGACAAGACACTACTAGTTGATTGCCAGCAGGTTATTGTCTATATAATTATATGACATAATTTAAAGTTTTTATCACTATATATTCTCAGTTTCCTCTTGAGCCTTGACATCAAAGCATCTACAGTTCATGATGATTTGAGTGTTATTCTAAGATTTGTTTGGTCTACCATGCTCCCTATCTGATATTTAAATTCCTTCTGAACCATAACTGGCGGTCTTTAACAGTCATGTGTCTATTAAAAGTCTACTCAATGCAATTTAATGTTTTTCTGTCATGTTCTTAAAAATTATTCTATTATGGGGCCGGCGCCGGGCTCACTTGGTTAATCCTCTGCCTGTGGCACCAGCATCCCATATGGGTGCCAGGTTCTAGTCCTGGTTGCTCCTCTTCCAGTCTAGTTCTCTGCTGAGGCCTGGGAGGGCAGTGGAGGATGGCCCAAGTGTTTGGGCACCTGCACTCACATGGAAGACCAGGAAGAAGCACCCTGGCTCCTGGCTTCAGATCAGCACAGCACTGGCCATAGTGGCCATTTGGGGAGTGAACCAATGGAAGAAGTCCTTTCTCTCTGTCTTTCTCTCTCACTGTCTGTAACTCTACCTGTTAAGTAAAAAAATTATTCTATCTTCTACAAATTACCCAAATCCAAGCCTTTGATATTTTAAAGGTTTGTGACAGCAGAGTTATCATAGTTCTGGGTCAGAAAAAATCTGATGAATGAACTCACCTATTCTCTACTCTCACTTCTTTGGGGTGCCCTCTTTGTGGACTTGGGTCAAGGTAAGCCAAGAACAGGAATCCTGTGTGTGGTAATGTCCCAAGTTCAGCCTTGAAACTGAAGGAAAAGGGCAGGCAGAAAGAGGGGGAGTTCCAGATCTGTATTAGTTTCCTATTACTGCTGTAACAAGTTGCCACAAACTCAGTGGCTTGAAACGATGCAAATTTGGTTATATTTTGGGAGGTCAGAATTACAAAGTTAGGCTTACTGAGCCAAAGATGTTGGTAGTGTTCATTCCTTCTAGAAGCTTCAAGTAAAAGTGTTTCTTTACATTTCCAAGCTTCTAAAGTCTACTTGCATCCCTGTATAATGGTCCCTTCCTGTATTGCCAAAACCAGTGGTACAGTAGCTTCAAGTATCTGCTTCCACAACCACATCTCCTTCCCTGAGTCTGTGATCCATCTGTTTCCTTCCTACCAGGACCCTGCTGATTCCGTTGGACCCATGTGTGATTAGGTTAGATTCTTGACCTAATCACAACTGCGGAGTCCTTCTTATTCTGTAAGGTAGCATATTCACTGGTTCTGGGAGCCAGGACGTAAACATCTAGGACATGTTTTGTGGAGTTATTGTTCAACCTCCCAAAGTAGACCGTAAACAAGGAAAATAGGAGATGGTAAGTGGCAAAAATCTTCAATGAATAGCAATAAAAGATGCTATTCTAAGACCTATAAATGCAGGATTCACTCATTTTATCCTCTAGTTGCTAAAAATTCTGCCCAGCAAAATAAACAGTTTTCAATAAGCAAGTTCAGGAATTACTGATAACTTTTAATGTTCAGGAACAAAGTCCAAATATCTAACCATTGTGCCCAAGGATTTTAAGATAGGACCTTAACTTTCCTGTCAAATGTCAATGTGGACCCTGTGTATCAGCCAAACTAAATACTCAGTCTTCCCCAGGCTTTGCTTCAGGCAGTTAATTCCATCTCACGTCTGTTTTGCCCGACCCCCGTATGTCAGCAGCCTATTCCTTATTCCAGAACTGTATTTTTTTTATGTCTTACTTTTTTTGTTCAACATATATATATATTTTGATTCACTAGGGTATTACTTTGTTCCTTTGTATTGCTCAATAGTGTTATATGACTATCACAATTTAACCTATTTTTATTGGACATTTAGGTTGCTTACAATATTTAGGCCTTACCAATTAAGCCTCTACAAATATTTTATACACAAATCCTTGCATGGATATATACTTCCTTTTTTTCCCCTTGACAAATGTCTATGCATGGAATATCTTTGGTGGGTGCCGTGGTTTAGGTATGGTTTGTTCCCCAAAGGTTCTTGTCCTGAAATTCTGCTTCCTAGTACGGTGGGATTTTTGTTTTGTTTTATTTGTTTTTTAAAAGATTTATTTATTTATTTGAAAGGCAAAGACACAGAAAGAGAGGGAGAGGCAGAGAGAGAATCTTCCATCTTGCTAGTTCACTCCCCAAATGGTCACAACAGTTAGGGCTGGGCCAGGCTGGAACCAGGAGCTTCTCAGTATATCAAGTTGCTCTTTTATGAATTTGACTTTGGGTGTTATTACTAAAAACCCTTCACCTACAAAAATTTTGTATTGTTATATTTTATATTAGGTCTATGATGTGTTTTTAGTTATTTTTTGTGTATTATATGAGGTTCATTTTTTGTCTATACAGGTGATATCTTTCTATACAGATATTTTTCTATACATATTTCCTTGTTGAATTACCTTGGCATATTTATTGAAAGTAAAATAATTGGGGCCGGCACTATGGTGCAGTGGATTAATACTTTGCCTACAGCGCCAGCATCCCATGTGAGCACCGGTTCTAGTACTGGCTGCTCCTCTTCTGATCCGGCTCTCTGCTGTGGCCTGGGAAAGCAGTGGAAAGTGGCCCAAGTGCTTGGGCCCTTTCACCCCCATGGGAGACCCAGAGGGAGATCCTGGCTCCTGGCTTCAGATTGGCTCAGTTCCAGCTGTTGTGGCCATTTGAGGAATGAACCAGCCGATGGAAGACCTTTCTCTCTGTCTCCTCCTCTCACTGTCTGTAAATCCACCTCTCAAATAAATAAATAAAATCTTTTTTTTAAAAAATGAAAATAAGTTAATTATAAATGCATGAGTCTATTTATAACACCAATGTCAACCTGCTTTATTAGTGGTTATAGTAAATTTTTATATCAAATAGTTAAGTCTAAAGCTTTGTTCTTGTTTCTTAAAATTGTTTTGGTTATTCTTGATCTTTTACTTTTCCATATAAATTTTAAAGTAGAAATTTTTACATTTTCATATAAACATTCTTTTTATTTCTATTTTATTCTCTTTTAAAATTATTTCTTCTCATTAATAAGTTATTAGAAAGGAGAGAGAAAGGGAGAGATCTTCCATCTGCCAATCACTCCCCAAATGTCCACAACACCTAGGACTGGGCCAGACCAAAGCCAGGAGCTCAGAACTGCATCCAGGTCACCCTTGAGCCATCACCTGCTGCCTCCCCTGGTGTGCATCAGCAGGAACCTGCATCAGAAGCACAGGGGCTTGAGAACAGAGGGAGCCTCTTCAGTATGTGATGTGACTGTCCCAAGAAGTATCTGAACCACCACCAAACATTCACCATTAAGTGTCTATGTAAAAAAGAAATGTTTGAGGGGCCAATGTGTGATATAGCCACCATCCATGACACCTGGCATCCCATATGTGTGCCATTTTGTGCTTTGGCTGTTCCACTTCTAATCCAGCTCTCTGCTAATGTCCTGGGAAAAACAATGGAAGATGGTCCAAGTCTTTAGGTCCCTGCCACCCACATGGGAGAACTGGATAAAGCTCCTAGCTGCTGGCTTTGGCCTAGCCCAGCACTGGCCATTGTGGCTATCTAGAGTGTGAACTAGCACAGGCAAGTTCTTTCTGTCTCTTCTCTTTCCTTCCTTCCTTCCTTCCTTCCTTCCTTCCTTCCTTCCTTCCTTCCTTCCTCTCTTTTAAATTTATTTGACAGGTAGAGTTATAGACAGTGAGAGAGAGAGAGACAGAGAGAAAAGTCTTCCTTCCGTTAGTTCACTCGCCAAATGGCTGCCACGGCCAACACTGTACCCATCCGAAGCCAGGAGCCAGGCGCTTCTTCCTGGTCTCCCATACAGGTGCAGGCGCCCAAGCACTTGGGCCATCCTCCACTGCCCTCCTGGGCTATAGCAGAGAGCTGGACTGGAAGAGGAGCAACCAGGACTAGAAACCGGCACCCATATGGGATGCTGGCGCTGCAGGCGGAGGATTAACCAAGTGAGCCACAGTGCTGGCCCCTCCTTCTCTTTAAAAATAAATAAATAAATATTAAAATAAAATTATGGGGCCAGCGTTGTGTCATGGTGGTTAGGCTGCTGCCTGCAGAGCTCATATCCCATATGTGTGCTGGTTGGAGTCTCAGCTGCTCCCCTTCCAACCTAGCTCTTTGCAAATGTACCTGGGAAAGCAGCAAAGGATAGCCCAAGTCCTCAGACCCTTGCACCCACATCAGAGACCTGGAAGAAGCTCCTGGTTCCAGGCTTTGGCCTGGTGCAGCCCCAGCATTTGTGGCCATTAGGGGAGTGAACCAACAAATGGAAGATCTCTCTCTCTCCCTCTTTCCCTCTGCCTCTCTATAACTCCACCTTTCAAATAATAAAATCTTAAAAGGTAGTTAGGTTTCTTTCTAAATTCTTTCAACAGCATTTTGTAATTTACAGTGTATGTGCCTCAGATATAATTCTTAAACTTGATACTGGTACTGGCTATCTGTTTTCTTTTTTTTTTTTTTAAGTTTTTTTTCCTAACATGTAAAGAGGACATTTATTTATTTATTTTTTTTTTGGACAGGCAGAGTGGACAGTGAGAGAGAGAGACAGAGAGAAAGGTCTTCCTTTTGCCGTTGGTTCACCCTCCAATGGCCGCCGCAGACGGCGCGCTGCGGCCGGCACACTGCGCTCGTCCGATGGCAGGAGCCAGGAGTCAAGTGCTTTTCCTGGTCTCCCCACGGGGTGCAGGGCCCAAGCACCTGGGCCATCCTCCACTGCACTCCTGGGCCACAGCAGAGGGCTGGCCTGGAAGAGGGGCAACCGGGACAGAATCCGGTGCCCCGACCGGGACTAGAACCTGGTGTGCCGGCGCCGCAAGGCGGAGGATCAGCCTGTTGAGCCACAGCGCCGGCCTGGTTATCTGTTTTCTAAAAATTCATTACTATACACTTATGATGTGTATATGTCTGTATCCTTATTTTATTTTTTTTTTTCAATATAATGATTGAGTTAAAATATATAAAATACCTACCTTAAAAGTTTAAAGACTTTCTACCAGGAAAATATCAGCCATATATAATAGCAGAATATTTTTTTTTAATGCACTCCCATCCACCTTTTACCTAGTGGTAAGCATTAACTCAAGGCCACTCTTGACTTATCTATGCATGAATTCACTGATCTTTCTCCTCCTTCCTGGATTATGTTGAAGCTAATTCTAGACCTAATTTCATCTGCAAATATTTCAATATAATAGATAAGTGCCATTTTTAAATTCAATACCACAATGCCATTATTATTACTAAAAATATTAACACAATTAATATTTACACCATCTAATCAGAATTCAAATTTGCCTATTTGTGTCATTTTTTTTCATGGTTCATCTGTTCAAACTGTTATCCAAACAAGCCCACAAAATGCATTTGACCCTCTAAGTGTCTTTTCACTTAAAGGTTCTCCCTCTTTTTCTTTTCATTTAGTTGTTGAGGAAAGTGTCACTTCTCCTGAAGAACTTTCTCATTCTGGACTTTCTTGATTGCAGAAACTGGCTGGTGCTGTGCTCGTAATGTTTAATATTTCCTAGTCGGGGTGAAATGAGGTAGAGCGACTCTACTTTGCAACTTTGCTGATTTCTCACATAAATACTACCATAGCTGTTCCAAGCTGCCAACATGATGTCACTGAATGCAGACTTGGGAAAAGATGTACATTATATAATATTTCTACCACATAGATAAAACAGGTAAATATCCTCAAGAGCACAAATAATGGCCAAATGTGGTAAAATATTTTAAAAATGAGGGCATTTGGGAGTGTTTATTACCTTTGCTTTTGATATTTATTTGATTGTTAAGTGTATATGTACATATGTAAATAGATATGTACAACAAATGGCTCACAAGATTCCTGAAAATGTATCTGTCAAATACCTCCAGGCAGTTCCAGTACACCATGGCCTGTGATATTTTTTTCACTTTTTCTTCAGGTCCCTGTGTTTACTGAATACAAGGAGTTAAATCTAAAATCCTGCTCATTTAATTTTTTTAAAAAGGTTTATTTGATTATTCTGAAAGTCAGAATTACAGAGAGAGAGAGAGAGGGAGAGAGAGAGTCATCCATCAGCTGGTTCAATCCCCAGATGGCTGCAATGGCCAGCACTGAGCCAGGAGCTGCATCTGGGTCTCACTTGTAGGTTCAGAGGCCCAAACACCTGGACCATCCTCAGCTGCTTTTCCCAGGCCACCAGAAGTGAGCTGGAATGGAAATAGAGCAGCTGGACACAAACCGGCACCCGTACAGGATGCCAGCTTTGCAGGTGGTAGCTTTACCTGCTATGAGACAATGCTGGCCCCCCTGCTCAGTTAAATCTAAAGGCTTGGTAGATTATGATACATTTATACTCAAGAAAGTATTAGAAAAAGACAGAATGGGGGCCAGCACTGTGGCATAATGGATAAAGTTGCCGCCTTCAGTGCTGGCATCCCATATGAGTGCCAGTTCGAATCCCGGCTGCTCCACCTCTGATCCAGCTCGCTGTTGTGGCCTGGGAAAGTAGTGGAAGATGACCCAGGTCCTTGGGCTCCTGCACCCAGGTGGGAACCTGGAGGAAGCTCCAGGCTTTTGGCTTCAGAGCGGCCCAGCTCCGGCCATTGTGGCCATCTGGGGAGTGAACCAGCAGATAGACTTCTCTGTCTCTCTCTCTGCCTCTGCCTCTGTAACTCTGTCTTACAAATAAATAAATGAATAAATCTTAAAAGAAGGCCGGCGCCGTGGCTCAACAGGCTAATCCTCCGCCTTGCGGCGCCGGCACACCAGGTTCTAGTCCCGGTCGGGGCACCGGATTCTGTCCTGGTTGCCCCTCTTCCAGGCCAGCCCTCTGCTGTGGCCCAGGAGTGCAGTGGAGGATGGTCCAGGTGCTTGGGCCCTGCACCCCATGGGGAGACCAGGAAAAGCACCTGGCTCCTGGCTCCTGCCATCGGATCAGCGCGGTGCGCCGGCCGCAGCGCGCCGTCTGCGGCGGCCATTGGAGGGTGAACCAACGGCAAAGGAAGACCTTTCTGTCTGTCTCTCTCTCTCACTGTCCACTCTGCCTGTAAAAAAAAAAAAAAAAAAAAAAAAAAAAATCTTAAAAGAAAAAGACAAAATGAGGGAAAATAAGAAAGAGAAATATAAGAAAATTAGAGACTGTATGCATTCATGAATATAGCAGAAGTGGAGCCATGTATTTCGTGTTGCATCACACATCAGGAGAAAGTCATGTTGATGAGGGTTTATAAGGCATAGAAGACATTTTCACTCATTAAAAAAATCTCTTCCCCACAAATTGACAGTAAATACGATGAATGTAAACAGAGTGAAAAAGAATCCATGAGGGAAAAGAGAACAGGAGATTTGAGAACCAGAATTTGGGATGATGAAGAAGGAATGACTAGTGGAAGAGAAACCTAAGCTGGCTGAGAAGAAAGCTGTTTGAAGTCATAGGAATCCTTAAGAGGAGGCAGGATTGGAAGAACTGTCTATTCCTGAGAAGGAGGTAGGAGTAGAGACAGGGAGGAAACCAAAGGCATGGTTCAAAGTCTTTAGCCCTGTACAGCAGATTAGAACATACTCCATAGAATAGTTACATGTAATATTATGTGAAAGTCTTAAAAATATCTTGGAAAGTCCCTACGTATTGGCTCAAGAAGCTGTTGGAAGATGTATGCCATGAAAGAAAAAGAGGAAGACAGGAGACGTGGGAAACAGCATGCAATGCAGGAGAGATGGAGGGAGGCACCGTGGGACAACTACATGGCAGTCAAAGGGGCAACAAGCTTAGACTGTGACAGGAAGCTGGACAGCTCCCAGAAGGGTATCTCCAAGGGGCAGGGTGGAGGCACAGCCTGAAATACCGACTGATATGATGGTTTCGAATGCACCAAGAGATTTACCTGTCTTGCAGAAAATTTGCCATAATCCTAAGTGCACATAGATTATGAAGGAAAGAAATTAATTAGGGAGGGGGTGGTGTAGAGGGGCATTGTGGCCTAGTGGGTTTAAGCTGCTGCCTGTGACCCCAGCATCCCATATGGGCACTAGTTTTTATCCGGCTGGCTGCTCCACTTCTGATCGAGCTCCTGCTAATGTGCCTGTGAAAGCAGCAGAAGATAGCTCAAGTGCTTGGGCCCTGGCCCCACATGGGAGACTCAGAAACAGCTCCGGGCTCCTGGCTTCAGCCATTACGGCCATTTGGAGAGTGAACCAGTGGATGGAAGATCTCTTTGTCTCTCCCTCTCTCTGTGTAACTCTGTCTTTCAAATAAATAAATAAATAAATAGGGGCAGGCACTGTGGCTTAGCGGGTAAAGCCGTTGCCTGTGATGCCAGCATCTCATATGGGCACCTGTTCGAGTCCTGGCTGCTCCACTTCTGATCCAGCTCTCTGCTATGGCCTGGGAGAGCAGTAGAGGATGGCCCAAGTCCTTGGACCCCTGCACCCATGTGGGAGACCCGGAAGAAACTCCCGGCCCCTGGCTCCTGATTGGCGCAGCTCCTGCCATTGCAGCCATCTGGGGAGTGAACCAGCAGATGGAAAATTTCTCTCTCTTTCTCTCTCCCTCTCTCTCTCTCTCTCTCTCTCTCTGCCTCTCCTTCTTTCTCTAATTCTGCTTTTCAAATAAATTTAAAAAATAAATCTTTTTTGAAAAGAAGTAGTAAGGCAGGGAGACAATTACTATCTCTAGAGTACTCAAGAGATTTACTACAGAGGAAATGTAATCAGAGAGTGCTGTAAACTCAGCCATAAACAACATCCACAAGGTCATAATTAACTAAGTGCTGTGACAGAATGGTGTCTGGAGTGCATGGGTACAATAGAGTGCCTTTGGGAGTGTGGTGGGGTTAAAGCCAAAATCTTTTGCATAGGAGAAGTCAAATAATAATATTCAAAATGGAAACATCAAGAAATAGTATATAGGCATACAATTTAGAAATGTGGAAGTAAATAGGAAAAAAACTGTTGAAGGAATTAAAAATGTTTTATGGAAAGTGGACTTAAGGACAGGAGAGTATGGATTTTGGTTATAGAAAAAAAGAGACTCAAATAAACTAGTAAGGAGTCCCTGACCCCCATGTTTATCAAGCTCCTGCTGGGCCCTCAGTGTTCCCAGGGGTTGTTGGTGCACAGATCAAGGTCTTGGCCTTCCACGTGGAGCTCTGTTAATCCTGGCTGTCTGATTTCTCCTGCATTGGGAGCAGATTGTGACCCCAGACAAGTTCCTTAACTTCCTTGAGTTGCCTCCCCTGCAAGAGGAGAGTTGCAAATCTCCTCGGAGGGATGTTAGGAAACGTAAATGCATATTGTACCTGCAGCGTGCTTGCCACATAGTAATAACTCAAGTCACAATGTGTTCCTTTTTGTGGTTATTTCCCGAAAACAACAAAAACCACTCCTCCTTGGCCCGTGGGAAAAGGCCTTTGGCTGAGGTGTCACAGTTTGGAGCCAAGAAACTTCTGAAAAACCGAACCTGCCTCCCCTGTCCCCAGCCTCACTTCTTCTTTGGGGCTTTTGTCCCACGTGGTGTTCCACACTCAGTCTTGAACTGCTGAAGAGAAGGGAGCGAGGGAGGTGTTAGGGCGAGAGTCCTGCCCGCGTTTGCTCTGGGGGAGCCATCTGAGCCGCAGGGAAGGCAGTGGGAGGAGACCGGGAGGCTGGAAGCTGAAGCCATTAGTCACGTCGATGGCTGCCCAGGGCTGTGCGCCGCGGCGCCTGCTCCAGCTGCTGCAGCTGCTGCTGCTTGGTGCGGGCGCGGCGGGCGCGCAGTGGCGCGGGGAGGGCACCAGCAGAAACCTGGAGAGCATCTTCTTGGGCCGCTGTGCGGAGTACAGCTCGCAGCTGCAGAGCCCCGCGGAGCGGTGAGCGGCCGGGGTGGGGCGGCGCGGCTCGGCGGGCGCCGGAAACCGGCAGAAAACCGCGGAGGGTGTGTCGGGGAAATGGGGTCTGCATGTGTCGGGTCTCCAGGGAGGGAGCCTATGGGGGAGAGGAGTGTGGTGTACCGCTGAGGCTGGTACTGTGTCTGGGTGAGGAGTGAGTTGTTTAACTGGGGGGGGGGGGGGGGGTCGGTCCACAGGTGAGGTTAGGAAGAGGTGAGTTCGAGTGATGGCCCATTGCCAGCCAGCGGAGGCTTAGCCAGAACCCTCAGACCCCGGGGTGTGGCCTCCACTTGGAGTTTCTTGAATCCAGCTCCTTTGGGAATTCAAGTTTCAGTTCCTCTAATCTAGAGAACATTTCAGGTTTGCATCCTTCTTCCCTGCACTGTGCTGCAACTGATTTTTTTGTCCCTTCTTTGGCCCACGTTTTCCCAGATTCATAATGGCCCTTTCTGGTGCCAGTTGTTTTTATTGTGAAGGACTTAAGAAAAATAAAAAAAGGCGAAGAAGAATGTAAGGAGAACTTACAAATGTGGATAGAGGTGTTTTTTGAGAGCCCGCGTGGACCTCTGGAGAGAGGGCTGGCCCCGGCAATCGCGCTGAGCCTCACCTGCCCGAGGGAGCCTCACCTGCGCTTGGTGCTCACTTCCGCTTTTACACGGATACCTAGTGTTAGGTGGCTTTCTAAGATTTATTTATTTAGCAGGAAGCCAGAGTTAGAGAGGGAGAGATATAGAGAGAGACACAGAGAGAGGTCTTCCATCCGCTGGTACGTTCCCCAAATGGCTGCAACTGCCGAAGAAGCCAGCAACCTGGAACTCCACCCAGGTCTCCCATGTGAGTGCAGGGGCCCAAGCTCTCAGGCCACCTTCCACTGCTTTCCCAGGCGCATTAGCAGGGAGCTGGAGCAGCTGGAACACGAACCTGTGGCTCATTTAGGATGCCAGCGTAGCAGGCAATGGCTTAATCTCCTGAGCTACAAAACCAGCCCCATTGTCAGATTTCTAAGTCTGTCCGCTGAGCCATTTGTTTTGTATTCTTTGATCTGCAGAGTCAACAGATAACAAAATCACAAAAGAGGAAATGCTTCAAGTCACGTTGTGGTGGGTTTGTTTCTTAACATGTTCTTTTGCACAGGGAAAAGAACTGCACGGCCATCTGGGAAGCATTTAAAGTGGTGCTGGACAAGGATCCCTGCTCTGTGCTTCCCTCCGACTATGACCTTTTCATTAACCTCTCCAGGCATGCGCTTCCCAGAGACAAGGTAACTCCGCAACATCACCGTCTCGATGGAGGTAGATGGGACAGGCGGCCCATGAGGTCTGCTGCCCCAGCCTCCTGCAGTGTCCCCGAACACCCAGCAGCAAACTCACAATGCCCGGCCCAGCTCCCAGCGGCAGTAGCAGCTTGGTCGCCGACAGTGATTCTGGGTCTCCTGTGTGCTTGTGGAGCAGCAGCACTTTCCTAAGTTAGCAGATCAGCAGGGGCCTCCCCACAGAGACATGGGGACATCACCAGACCTTTCACACTGCACCTCCACATCTGGCTAGTTCTGAGTGGCTCCATTCCAACTAGCCGAGTGGCTGAACCTCTAGTGATTCAGAAAACCCCCAGTCTCAGCATCCTCCCAGGAGACCAGTCTCTTCTAATCCCTTAAGAGTAGTCAGTGCTGGGGGCCGCTGCTGTGGAGCACTAGGTTAATCCTCCACCTGCATTGCTGGCATCCCATATGGGTGCCGGTTCTAGTCCTGGTTGCTCCTCTTCCAGTCCAGCTCTCTGCTATGGCTTGGGATAGCAGTGGAAGATGGCTCAAGTTCTTGGGTCCCTGCGCCCACATGGAAGACCAGGAAGAAGCACCTGGCTCCTGGCTTCGGATTGACACAGTGCTGGCCATTGCAGCCATTTGGGGAATGAATCAATGGAAGGAAGACCTTTCTCTCTGTCTCTCTCACTGTCTGTAACTCTACCTGTCAAATAAATAAAATCCTAAAAAAAAAAAAAAAAAAAAAAGATTATTCAGTGCCGGTTTCTTTAAGAAAACCGTGTCTATATTCTGTCTGCACTTCAAGGTCTGATGAAGTGGAAATACATGAAAAAATCAACATAAAATGCTTGAGTTTGTAACAAGTTAGGTACCATTTTTATTTATCTGACATAATAATCCTTTAAAAAAAGTTATTAATTTTTATCTACTTGAAAGGCAGAGTGAGAGCGAGAGAATCAGAGACAGAAAGTTCTTCTATCTGTTGGTTTATTCCCTAAACACCCACAACAGCAGGGCCGGACCAGGCCAAAACCAGGAGTCTAGAACTCCATCTGGGCTCCCACGTGGATGGCAGGGACCCATGTATTGGAACCATCGTCCTCTGCTTTTGCAGGATGCATTAACAGGAAGCTGGCTCAGAGGAGGAGCTGATGGGACTCCAGGAGGCACTCCAAAATGGGACGCAGGCATCCTAAGCGGTGGCTTAACTTGATGCACCGCCGCCTGCCCGACATACTCATTCTTAACCCGATTTTTCCGTTGTGTGTCAGTACTCCTGATTGGACCACCCGGGTTCAATTCCCAGCTCTGGCTCTTGACTGCAGCTTCCTGCTAATGTAGACCCTGGGAGACAATGGTGATGGCTCACATTAGGTAGGTTCCTGCCACTCATGTGAGATACCTGGGTTAAATTCTGGACTCTCAGCTCCTGGTGAGCATTTGAGTAGTGAACCAGTGGTTGGAGTGCTAACTCTCTCTTCCTCCCTCTCTAGCTTTCTGTTTCTGCTTCTCAAATTTTAAAAATGAAAAATCAACCAAACTGGTTGCCTGACTTGTTTTGATGATAGTAAGTCATTGAAATTTGTTTTGCTTTTATTATATATTAAAATTTTGTTTTGTCTTGTTTTTCCTTAGTCCCTATTCTGGGAAAATAACCACCTGCTTGTTACTAGCTTTGCGGAGAACGGCCATCGCCTTATGCCCCTATGCGATGTCCTGTACGGCAGAGTTGGCGACTTCTTGAGCTGGTGTAGACAGAAAAATGGTTCTGGTAAGATTCCTGCACAAATAAAGTAAGAGCTCCCACTTGCTCTGCATTAACCACTTGGGACAGATGCTCTCAGATGCACTTATTTCACTTGATCCCCCCCAGATCCTCTAGGGTAGGTGGTAATAATAGTTAACAATAATAACAGATGGACAGCACTTACCTTTTGCTAGATATCAATCTGAGCACTTACAAGTATTAGCAGACTTGATCTCTGTAACAGCCCCAGGGAATACTATCATATTCCCTATTTTTTTTTTAAAGATTTACTTTATTTATTTGAAAGACAAAGTTACAGAGAGAGGTAGAGAGAGAGAGAGAAAGAGAGAGAGAGAGAGAGAGAGAGAGAGAGAGAGAAGTCTTTGTTCTGCTCGTTTACTCCCCAGTTGGTCACAACAGCTGAAGCTGAGCTGATCCAAAGCCAGAAGCTTTTTCTGGGTCTCCGACATGTGTGCAGGGGTCCAAGCACTTAGGCCATCCTCTGCTGTTTTCCCAGGCCATAAGCAGGGTGCTGGATCAGAAATGGAGCAGCTGGGACTTGAACCGGCATCCATGTGGGATACCGGCACTGCAGGCTGGGGCTTTAACCCACTGCGCCACAGCGCTGACCCCTATAATCCCTATTTTGACAAATGAGGAAACTGAGGCATAGTGGCTAAGAAACTCTCTCAGTGGCATGGAGCTAGTAAGCAGCAGAGTAAGTCTGACTACCACGCTCTTTTCCAAGAGCAGAAAACAGGCTGAGGGAATTAAATGGCAGGAAATGGTGGGACCATGGTTGGACCCTGTTCTGACAGATTCCAGGTAGTTCAAGATTAAAATCACGAGGAAAGTTAGAGGCACAGAGCTGGCCCGATGGTACTGAAAACACTCTGAATCACTCAACTGTGGAGCCAGGATTTGGTGGTGCAGCTGTGCCTGGCTTTAGGGAGCTTCTGGCCTAGGGGGGCGTCTCCTGCAGTGAGGTGTGCGCCAGGGCAGGAAGGACTGGGTGCTGAGGAGCAGAGACACAGCAGCCTTGCCAGAGCACCAGCGACACTGGAGAGGCCGACAGCGAAAGGAGGTGCGAGAATTCCCAGCGTGAAGACTGTGGACTTCCCTACATCAGAGGCACTGTGAGAGTTCACCTTGGCTGGCGCCGCGGCTAATCCTCCGCCTGTGGCACCAGCCCACCGGGTTCTAGTCCCGGTCAGGGCGGCGGATTCTGTCCCAGTTGCCCCTCTTCCAGGCCAGCTCTCTACTGTGGCCAGGGAGTGCAGTGGAGGATGGCCCAAGTGCTTGGGCCCGGCACCCTATGGGAGACCAGGAGAAGCACCTGGCTCCTGGCTTCGGATCAGCGCGGTGCGCCAGCTGCAGCGTGCCAGCCACAGCGGCCATTGGAGGGTGAACCAACGGCAAAGGAAGACCTTTCTCTCTGTCTCTCTCTCTCTCTCTCACTGTCCACTCTGCCTGTCAAAAAGAAAAAAGGGTTCACCTAGTATCTCTTCTGTTTATTCCATTCATTTACCCAACTAAAATTCATAGAGTGCGTACTATGTGCCAGGCTCTGCTCTTCAAGAAACTGGGAACACAGCAGAGAATGGAGCAAGAAAATAATACCTCACCCTCATAGAAAGGAGATAAACTAAAAAGTAAAATATGTAGTCTGCCCCAAGATTATAAGGACTGTGCAGAAAAACAAGAGGGGAAGAGGATGGGAACTGCTGGGTGTCAGGGGAAGGAATGTGTTGCTGTTTTACCTAAATGCCCTTGGAAGGCCTCACCGAGAAGCTGATACTGGAGCAGAGACCTGGGCAGATGAGAAAGCATTTCCTGAGTGGGAGAACAGCAAGTGCAAACACGGCACAAGTGTGTCTGGCATATTTTAGGAATAGCGAGGAGGGTCGTGAGTGACCAGGAAAGTAGGGCACTGAGGCCAGAGGAATAGGAGGGCCAGTGGCACTGGACCCTGTGAGAACAGGCTTTGTCCAGCACAGGTCACATGGACCTGGCCATTCTTCTGATAGAGAGTGACCAGGAAGCCTCAGTTTGATGCACCTGCAGGGGGTGGGGAGAATGGGAGAAAAGAGTGATGGAAAAGTATGAAGAAAGTAAGAGTTTTCCATGGGTCTGGCGCTGTGGCACAGTGGGTTAACGCTCTGGCCTGAAGCACCCACATCCCATGTGGGCGCCGGATCAAGACCCAGCTGCTCCACTTCCAATCCAGCGCTCTGCTACGGCCTGGGAAAGCAGTAGAAGAGGCCCAAACCCTTGGGCCCCTGCCCCCACGAGGGGGCCCTGGAAAAGCCTCCTGGCTCCCAGCCTCAGATCAGCACAGCTCTGGCCGTTGTGACCAATAGGAGAGTGAAATATCAGATGGAAGACCTCTCTCTCTCTCTCTCTCTCTCTCTCTCTCTCTTTGCCTCTCCTCTCTCTAACTCTGACTTTCAAATAAATAAATATTTAAAAAAAAAAGAAAGTAAGAGTTTTCCAGAAAACTGTAGGTTATTCCCCCTTGGTTCTCTCTGTGCCATCCTATCAATGGTTTTCATTTCAGAAGGAAGTGAAGTCCAGCAGTTTGGGTCAGCCTGAATAATGACATGTTCATAGCAGGGAACACGGTGGGGCCACCCCCAGTGGTGATGGAGCTTTGTAGTTATTGATCTGGAAGGATGTTTGTGACATATGTGTATCTTTAACAGAAAGATCAAGCTACAGAATATAGTGGTTGGTATGCTGTCATTCAATTAAAAATACATACACACAATCCATTTATGAAAAAATATACATAGAAAAAACCAAGATGGCAAGCCCAACCTGTTAATAGTAGTTCTTGCCAGGAATATGAGATAATACTCTTTTTTAAAAAAAAATTATTTGACAGGTAGAGTTATAGACAGTGAGAGAGAGAGAAAGAGAGAGAGACAGAGATAAAAGTCTTCCTTCTGTTGGTTTACCCCCAAAAATGGCTGCTATGGCCAGCGCTACGCTAATCTGAAGCCAGGAGCCAGGTGCTTGCTCCTGGTCTCCCATCCAGGTACAGGGCCCAAGCACTTGGGCCATCCTCCACTACCTTCCAGGCCCACAGTAGAGAGCTGGACTGGAAGAGGAGCAACCGGGACTAGAACCCGGAGCTCATATGGGATGCCAGCACCGCAGGCAGAGGATTAACCAAGTGAGCCACGGCGCTGGCCCCTCTTGTCATGTATCCTTGTTTAAAAATAATTTATATGTATTCTCTGTGAAAATATTTTGAAATAAGTAGATGATGGTATTACCAGTTGTTCACAGTCTAAACATAAAGACACTATAGAATAGACAAATGAAGAAACTAATGTTGGGAAAATAACCCCTTAAGCCCTGTCTTCCAGAAATGGGGGAAGGTGTACTGGGAAGCTAGGGATTTAAATTCTAGTCCTCCGGATTAATAACCATCTGTGGATGAGCCTGCAGATGTGGGATGTTTACCTGCAGGGAGTATTGCTTGAAATATTTTCAAATCTAGAGTCAAAGAAGTAATTACCACTTACTGAAGTAATGATTAAATAATGGTCCTGTCTTAGCTAATGGATACTTCCTTGGAGGACTGCTCCTTAAACACATTACCAATCAGGAGATTTGCACAGTGCAGTGCACATCTGCCCCGTTGGGAGCACTCCCTGGAATGACTTTGCAATTGGCCCTTTCTCTCTCTTTTTTTTAATGGAGTAGATGATGAGTACATCCCCTATCCCATAGACCTGATGAATTGTGTCCTTAATTTTTAAAAAATTTAATATATTTTAGCATTGGGATATATTTTTAAATGTCATAAAATCTCCACTTTCTGGTTAAGAAATATCAACTTGTTGGTTTCTTTTTCTTGTGTTTGCTTCTAAGACCAGGGCTAACAATTGACTTTTTTCACAATAAAGCAAAATTGCTCATTTGTTTGCTTGTGGGGCTTTTAAAAGTCACTTTAGCAGAGCTGCAGTTGAGAAGTAACCCAGCTAGCATGCTTATGTTCAGTGTTCTGCTAGGCTCACCCACTAGCCAGCTGCTCAGTTCTCTGCCTGCTGCACATCTGTGCTGAACAAAATGACAAATGCTCAGATGTTTTGTATCATGGATTAGATGGGAGCCCATGCAAGTTAAATATGTGCATACTGTGCAGAACTCAGGTTAAATATATTCTGTGGCTGCAGAAGATATTTTAAATTAATTCTACCCTGATATAATCTCTGAAATGAAATGTATTTATCTATTTCCCCTGTAGGACTCGATTATGAATCCTGCCCTTCCTCAGAAGACTGTGAGAACAATCCTGTGGACTCGTATTGGAAAAGGGCATCCATCCAGGTAGTCCTGGGCGAGGTGGATCATGGCCAGCATGTGTGGACCTGTGGACATGGGACAGAGCGGCTCAGACGGGGACTCTTATCTATCTTCTCCGAACCTCACTTTCCATGTTCACAACATCCTGCTTCACTCTCTCTGCTCCATAAAGCTGTGACAGTTAAAGGAGATAAAATATTCAGATCTAATGCAGGGCCTGGCATAGAGGAAAACATTTGGTAAATGTTAACAATAGATGAGGATATTACATAGTTGTTATTATTTCTACTATGTCATGATTATTAGCATTTCAGATTAGTGTGACGTTTTTATAATTGAGTAAAATGGGTAACTTCTGCCTAGTGGGAGACCCTGGGACACCTGATCTAGATGTAAGGGTCAGAAATGTACCAAAGACTGATAGCAGGATGATAGGAGGTGATGGGAGGTGATAGGAGGTGATGGGAGGTGATGGGAGGTGATGGGAGGCTGATGATGATTTGGAGACCCAGAAATGGTTGCTTAATGTAGGTTTGTTCCTCAGAGAAGATTGTGGCCAGAATCAATGGTAATATCTATAGCAATAAAATGCCAGTGATTACAGCCAACATTCTCTGTCACCAGGGTTAGCATAAAGATTAGAAAGAAAAAGGATGATCAGGTCCGTAGCTCAGTGCCTGTCAGAGAGCTAGTGACTTTTAAATGTTAGCTATCTTGACTGGATTATCCTCATTGTCCTCCTTGTCAGGATACGTCCATCCACCATCACAGCCCCTCTTTTGGGTCTATCCTTACCTCTTGGATCCATCTTCCACTTCGGATCTCCAGGTATCCCCTGGGTCCATTGTTGGTCAGGCTAAGAGGGACTTCGGTTCTACCCTCTGCTATGGCTGCAGGGAGCCAAGCAGAAGGTCCCCTCTGGCAAAAACATGGTGTCCCGTGCCTTGGTTCTCACTGCCCATCTTTGTGAGGACTTACTGGGAATCGGGAAGTTATGGATGTGTCGTCACTTGAAAACGGGGTCTTAGCAGTAATGGGGGTGATGCTATCAATGTTTTGTGGAAAGGAACAAATACTCTGCCTGGAGATATTGCCAGGTCTGCACTCCAGACCACCTCTGCCATGTCCTCCAGGTCTGCATTGGGATCTAACACCAACATTTTTTTGAGCCTTTATTATACGCTGGGTAATTGAAGCCAGAGAAGAAGTAACTCAGTATAGTGATGAGCGCAGGGTTTGAAACACAGCAGACATGCATGCAGTACGTGTCTGTAGTTACCACTTTAAGTATTTTCCGCTTCACAACAATCCTGTGTGGTAGAGACTCTCATTACCCTTGTTCTGCAGATGGGGAACTTGAGGTACAAAGAAGTCAAGAAACCTTACTGGGGCTGCAGTGTTGTATCTGCATGCATTTTTTTAAAGATTAATTTTTTATTTATTTTAAAGGCAGAGTTAGAGAAGGAGAGACAGAGACAGAGAGAGAGGGCTTCCATCACTGGTTTGCTCCCCAAGTGGCCTCAACAGCCAGGGATGGGCAAGGCTGAAGCCAGGATCCAGGAGCGTCTTCCATGTCTGCCACATGAGTGCAGGGACCCAAGCACTTGGGCCATTTTTGACTGCTCTCCCAGGTGTATTAACAGGGAGCTGGATCACAAGTAGAGCGCCTGGGACTCAAATTAGCACTCATGTGGGATGCTGGTACTGCAGGTAGAGGCATAACCCACTACACCACAACGCTGGTCCTTGATGCATTTTTAAACTTTTTTTCTTATTATCAGTGTAGTATTTACTAATGATAGATAATAAGAAATTACTTATTACATGCATCGTGGCATGGTGGGTAAAGCCCCTGCCTGCAATGCCAACATCCCATATGAGAGCTCTGGGTCAAGTCCCAGCTGTTCCAGTTCTGAGCCAGGTTCCTGCCAATGGACCTGTGAAGGCAGCGGATAATGGCCCAAGTACTTAGGGCCCTGCCACCCACACAGAGACCTCAGTGAATTTCCTGGATCCTAGTTTGGCCTGGCCTACTCCTGGCTGTTGCAGGCTTTTAGGGAGTGAACCAGTAGATGAAGATTTCTCGTTCTCTGTCTCTTCCTCTTTGTGTCACTCTGACTTTCAAATAAATATAAAAAATGAAAAAGAGAAATTATAGAAAATTAAGTGAAGAAATTCACCATCCATATTCCTACTACTTAAAGACCACTGCTTCAGCGTGTGGTCGTCAGATCTGGGCGGCTGAGGATTTCCCTCTGTTAGCATATTGGAAGGATTTCTTTGGTCTGGCTGACATGGATTCCAAGGCTTTGCTGCAGCCGGCATTGGACATCACGTTCCTGAAGAGTAGACCCAACCACATCCAGCTCAGTGATGCATAACCCACCCTCAGCCCTGCCTTTATTCTGGTACACATATTTTTATGAGGAAAGTTGCATGTTCCAATAGGATTCTGAGCTGGGGGTTTGGAAATGCTCTGGACTGCCTGTTGCTTGGGAATTCCCGTTTTCTGCCCATTCATACTCAACACAGCAGACTCTGTACTATTGGCTTTCATGTGAGCACTTCCTGCGCTAGTGTGTATACGTCATACTTTTTACTAATGGCCAGTGAATGTTTCAGACACGTAAATTACATCCTTTCCCTCCCATTCGAGTATTCTAGATTGGCTGCAGAATTGTTTGTATTACAAACAAAGCCACACTGCACACCTCCGTGTACAACATTTGTGGTCCTTTATGTGCTTTGCCAAACATCACTCCCTTGCTTTTTCCTGAGTCTCCTGTTTCTTGTCTATTATTATTTATATGTGGCTCACACTGGCCATTTGGGAGTGAGGGTGACATGTGTAACTTCTGAGTAGAAGCCTTCAAGAACCAGTCTGTGGGGCCAGCATTGTGGTGCAGTGAGGAAGCTGCTGCTTACAACATCAGCGTCCCCTGTTGTAGCTCTGATTTGAGTCACTGTTGCTCCACTTCCGATTTAATGCCCCTGAGAAAGCGTTGGATGGTAACTTAAGAACTTGGGTCCCTGCCACCTACTTGGGAGACGTAGATGGAGTTCTTGGCTCCTGGCTTTGGTCTGAGACCATCTGGGGAGTAAATCAGAGGGCGGAAGATTTCATATTCTCTCTCTCATCTCACCCTTTCTCTCTGTCGCTCGTCCTTTCAAATAAACAAACAAGAAAATTTTTTTTGAAAAGAAGTGGTCTGTGATTTATTACCCTTCCCTTGTTACTTCCCTGAAAATCAGCAACTTCGCAGATGGGGCCATTTCCTCAATTTGGGTCCTAGAATGAGAACACACAAGCAGAACCCCAGTGGGCTTGAGGTAACCACATGGGGGGAGCATGAAATAAGTCTTTGTTGTTTAATGCTGCAGTTTTGATGGGCTTTGTTATGGAACCGTAACCTGGTTGATATGATGAAGCAATGCTGGATCCTTGGTGTCATCTATTTTTTTATTTATTTAAAAGATTTATTTGTTTGTTTGAAAAGCAGAGAGACAAAGACAGAAAGAGAAGGAACTGGTTCACTCCCCAAGTGGCACCAACTGCTAGGGCCAGGCCAGGCCAGGCCAAGGCCGTGAGCCTGTAATTCCATCTGGGTCTGCCATGGGCGTCATCCTCCACTGCTTTGCCAGGCATATTAGCAGGGAGCTGGATTGGAAGTGGAGCAGCTGGGGCTCAGTGTGGCTGCTGGCAGCTTACCCCACTATACCCAGTGCTGTTCCCCTAGTGTCATCTGCTTAGGGTACTTTCCCAGACACAAGACTACCAAGTATGTGAGTTTTCAACTTTCAAAGCAGTCTGCTTTCCAAATTCAACCAGTTTGCATTTCTTTGAGCCAAATGAAATACAAAATGTATCATATCCTTGCAAGTATTGAGAATTTTCTATTAAACATTTTATCTCATAGCAGAAAAATGATATAGTTGCTCAAAACACTTGTTTCTCGCAGTATTCCATGGATAGTTCTGGGGTGATCTACGTCATGTTGAATGGTTCAGAGCCAAAAGGAGCCTATCCTGTCAAAGGGTGAGCATTCCAACATCAACAAACAGAGACTTCCAGCATGATTGCTTAGTTGTTTTCAATGGGGGCTGAAGAGAATCATCCTAACCATCAGCTTCACGCTTGCTTTTCTAAATGCAGGTAAAGGAAAATGATGGAGTAATCTGGTGATTAGAACCATATGTAGTTAAGCCATTAACAGCTGATAAGTGCATAAAAAATAACCAACCTAAAATTAAAACATAAAAAAATTCTAAAAGCTTTGTTGAAAACTGATGTGTAAATCAACTAACTGCAATACCAGTATCATGTTGTTTCAGAACTTTAAGAATGTCCTCCCTGTTTCTCAGGTTCTTTGCAGATTTTGAAATTCCATACCTGCAGAAGGATAAAATCACACGAGTTGAGATCTGGGTCATGCATGAAATCCGAGGACCCACAGTGTAAGTTATGTTGCTGCTGCTGATGGTAGCGTACAGTTGCACCTTCTGGGATGTGACATGATGAAGACTGTTTCACATTTTCAGTTTTGTAGAAATGATGTCATTTACCACTTTTTTTAAAAAAAGAAATTTTATTTTATTTATTTTAAAGGCATACTTACAGAGAGAGGGAGAGAGAAAGAGAGAGAGAAAGAAATCAGTCTTCCACCCACTGGTTCATTCCTGAAATGGCCACAACAACCAGGGCTGGGCCAAGCCAAAGCCAGGAGCTAGGAACTTCATCTGGGTCTCCCACATGGGTGCAGGGGCCCAAGCATTTGGGCCATCTTCCACTGCTCTCCTAGGCCATTAATAGGGAGCTGGATTGGAAGTGGAGCAGCAGGACATGAACTGGTGCCCATGTGGGATGCTGGCATTGCAGGTGGTGGCTTTACCTCCTATGCTACAGTGCCAACCCCCAGCCTTCTCTGGTTCTAATGTGGTTGCTAGAGAAAGACACAGGCTTGACACAGGAAAAGCCATTAGCCAAGGGGTGGAGAAAATCGCCTTTGTTCCGATACTCCTCTCAGCCACAGAAAATTATGTTCTTTTCTGAGTGATCTGGGCAGCTTTGGATAAGTGAGTTTCTCACACATTTGTGAGGATCAAAGCCAGTTTCTCTTTCTGGTCATTTGAAGTCCAGAAGCCCTCACCAGGAGTTCTCAGAATCACGCCAGGAGCTCTACAAAGAAGACATTGTCCTTGGAAAAGCAGCTCTGTTATCATTGACCAAGGAGACACTTTAAAAAAAAAGATTTATTTATTTATTTATTTGAAATACTAAGAGTCACAGAGAGGCAGAGGCAGAGAGAGACAAGACAAAGAGGAGAGAGAGAGAGAGGGAGAGAGAGAGAGAGAGAGAGAGAGAAGTCTTCCATTTGCTGGTTCACTATCCAAATGGCCTCAATGGCTGGAGCTAGGCCAATCTGAAACCAGGAGCCAGGAGCTTCTTCTGGGTCTCCCACATGGGTGCAGGGGCCCAAGGACTTGAGCCATCTTCTACTGCTGTCCCAGGCCACAGCAGAGAGCTGGATCGGAGGTGGAGCAGCTGGGGATTGAACTGGCACTCATATGGGATGCCGGCACTGCAGGCCGGGGTTTTAACCCACTGTGCCACAGCACTGGCCCAGGCAACAATGTTAGGATCTGTATTTCCTGGGAAACCACTCGAGTTTATATACAAGTTCAAGCTCAAGCCCAGCCTTCTCGGCAACAAGGGGCACTGTTGGCACGAACTCACATTAAAAACAAAGCTGAACTGTGAGTTTCACAGATAAGCCTGAGAGACCACAACCTAATTACATCTGGGCTGCCATATCAGCTTCACAGACATGCGGGGGCCTTATTCTTCAGAGGGCTGATGTCAGGTGGGGGGAAGGATTGTCCCCTGAAGGTATTTCCAGCACAACTTCAGTGAATTCCTGTTGCCAGCCCCCAGGACCCCCTAAGACTCATCACACAATGGGGGTTCTCTTTTCCTGTCTCTTGGGCAATATAAATTATTTACATAAGTTCCACCATCTGTCTCTTGGGCAAGAGGTTACAGTAAGTTGGGGACTAGGTATTACGTAAGTTACACCAAGATCTGGGTTTCCCTTCCTGGAAGACAAATTATATTTATCGTTGCATGAAAAATAACATGTATTATTTGTCTTGGTTTTGTGACAAGTTAACTTTGTCTAGAAGTCATGTCACTTGTTGTCTTGGTGTATCTATCAAGGAAAGCTTGTCCTTTGAACCTGCTTTCTGAGACACAAGGAAATTGTAATTCAGTAATATCGCAGCCATCATGAGTTAAGAAAGCAGCAGTCTTGGACTGCTCAGATATTAGAGATAATACATGAGGGCTGTGTAAGGGTACTTCAGAAACTTTGTAAGAAAATGGAGTTAAACGCTAAGTTTCTTTTGGAGTAAAACACTTTGAAACCCATTAAGTTCTTATAACACACAGTTTTCCATGAATATTTTGAAGACCCTTGAATGCATAGATTTCAATAGTTTTTTGCACCAAAATAAACTTATCTTTTAATTCTGTTTCCATGAACTCTTGAACTACTCTTGTAGTTAATAAAAATTATTTTATATTATGCATTGTTATTAAATAGATTTTAACTGCCCTTGTCACAAAAAAACAGGGGTAACAGATGTATTAATCTGCTTCATATAGTAACCATTGTGCTGCCTAAGAGGGTCCCATAGCATCCTGTTGTAAACTTCAAATATTCAAAATAAATATTATTTAAAAAAAACCCACCCATAGGCAAAGTGCTAAAAGCAACATGGTAGTACCTGATTGTGCGGAGGCCTCTTCTGGCTGCCTTTCTTTAAAGAAACAGTGGCATAACCTACTGACTGACCTCTGGGTCCAGGCATGCTGCTCTTCTGGTATTGCTTACCAAGAATCCTAAGTAGTGGCCAGCACCGCGGCTCAATAGGCTAATCCTACACCTTGCGGCGCCGGCACACTGGGTTCTAGTCCCGGCTGGGGCGCCAGATTCTGTCCCGGTTGCCCCTCTTCCAGGCCAGCTCTCTGCTGTGGCCCGGGAGTACAGTGGAGGATGGCCCAGGTGCTTGGGCCCTGCACCCCATGGGAGACCAGGAGAAGCACCTGGCTCCTGCCATCGGATGAGCGCAGTGCGCCCGCCACAGTGTGCTGGCCGCGGTGGCCACTGAAGGGTGAACCAACGGCAAAAGGAAGACCTTTCTTTCTGTCTCTCTCTCTCACTGTCCACTCTGCCTGTCAAAAAAAAAAAAAAAAAGAATCCTAACTAGTGACCCAGAGATGGTAAGGTTCCACAACATGATATGACTGCATACTCTGTCCTCCCCATCCTGGAATCCCTGGAACCCCACTTCTGTGACTGCTGGCTTCCTCCCTGTGCATTCCCTCTCTGTTAGTCTTACAGTGCAGGTGCTGCTTACAAACCCCTTCCCATCGCAGGTGCTGCCTGCAAGAACACCCTGCCTCTTACCACAGATGGCAGCGTTGTGCC
Source organism: Sylvilagus floridanus (assembly GCA_949820135.1). NCBI lineage: Eukaryota > Metazoa > Chordata > Mammalia > Lagomorpha > Leporidae > Sylvilagus > Sylvilagus floridanus. The sequence continues at coordinate 10,204,853 of OX463242.1, forward strand.
TACCTCCGTGTGCTTCAGTCAGTTCCTCCTGCTTAACTGGGACCATCAGGAGGGCAGGAATCACTGTTGGAGAGAGTGAGGGAAATGGATGCTCTCCAGGGTGCAACATGGCAGTGTGTATGAAGAGCCTTAAAATGGCACCAAAACCTAAGCACCAGAAAACCTACTTTCAGCAATTTATGCCTAAGAAACAATGAAAAACATGTACAAAAATGAAGTTTCAACAAGGACTGCTGTAGTGCAAATGGTGTTGAAATGTGGGAATCAACCTAGATCTTCAACACAGGGGGCTGGTTGTGTGAGTTATGATCTGCTTATGGAAGGAAGACCATGCAAAAATTAAAAATAATGACAGAGGTGTGTGTCACAACACACACAATGACAAAACTCACCAATATGACTTTTTCTTTCCTTAAGTAGAGAACTTTCACCTAAAGATATCACGTGATGGCTTCTCTTGGGTATATCCAAATGGTCAGTATTACTGCCCTTGTATTGGGAGCCACGGAGATTACTTGAACAGAAACACTGGGTTTTCCTACTGACAGTCTGAAAACCAAGTCAGCGCGTGACTTACGGACAGGTGCAAACACAGCATGGATAAAGGCTGTAGAAATGGGTGAATCATGTCTGCGTACACAGAAGACAGACTGTGTGAGATTTCATCATGCTTCTTAGAACACTGACCAATTCAAAACCATGAGTTGCTTGTTTTTGGAATTTTCCATTTCATATTCGCTGTGGTTAGCTGTGGGTAACAAAGTGCAGAAAACAACTGTGGATAGGAAGGACTGCTGTGCATGAAAGTGTTAGCAGCAACTCACTGTGGGATGTGAGATCTGGGGTAATTTTTTCTTGTGTTTATTTGTACTTTTGAGTATTTTTAAATTGCCATGCTTCATTGTTATTTTAGGCTTAAAATTAATGTTGGATAAGTTGGAAATTGGTGTTGTGCCAGGCCCCTGGGGCACAACACAGATACTTATGGCTAAGGTGGTTGTGGTTTGCACTGAGACAGATAACCGTGCACATGTCCAGCTCTGGGCCTCTCGGAGTGTGTGACCCTGCAGCTTCCGACGTGGTGTTGTGTCCTCAGAGCATCCCTTCCTGGATGCTGCAGGTCTACCGGGAGCACTGCTTTTTGGACAAGACACTCTCCCTCACTCCCACATATTCCCTCTGAGAGAAGAATATCCACGTGCACGCGGTCAAAAGAAATTTTATATTTTATTTTTGAGGATTTATTTATTTTTATTTGAAAGGCAGAGTTGCAGAGAGGCTGAGGCAGAGAGAGAGGGAAAGAGAGAGAGAGAGAGAGGTCTTCCACCTCTGGTTCACTTCCCAGGTGGCCACAACTGCTAGAGCTGCACCCATCCAAAGCCAGGGGCCAGGAGCGTCTTCTGGGTCTTGCATGTGGGTGCAGGGGCCCAAAGACTTGGGCCATCTTCTGCTGCTTTCCCTGGCCATAGCAGAGAGCTGGATCAGAAGTGGAGCAGCCAGGACTCTAACCAGCACCCATAGGGATGCTGGCTCTGCAGGTGGCGGCTTTACCCACTAGGCCACAGCGCCAGCCCCCAAAAGAAATTTTAATTCACCCGGCAATGATTTCCTTTTCTTCCTACTCCTCCTTTCCTCCTTTTATTTATTGATTTGTAAAATAGATGTTTTTATGTCTTAGGGAATCTTGCGGAGAGGGCACCGTGAAAATCCTGGAAGAGAGACTGGAGGCCATGGGGTTCCAGTACAGCTGTGTTAATGATTACCTGTAGGTGGTATTTGTAATCAGTGTGCATGATCAGAGGTGGAGTATTGATTTGGAAGGCAGGGGTGGTGGTGGTCTTGTTTCTCAAAGATTTATTTATTTATTATTTATTTGAGAGGCCAGAGAGTTGCCATTTGCTGATTCCCTCTACAAATGCCTGCAATACCCACTTTACCCACTATGCCACAGCACCAGCCCCATTTTTTTTTTTTTTTAATAAAAGCAATTCTTACTCTACAGCCTCTCAACAATGGAGAAAACTCTGACTAGATTTCCACATTTATGACCACTGTATTCTTGTCCAGGAACTCCCCCAGAAGAGGCTCTTTCTCTACAAGAGCAGGTTTTGAATCATCAGGCCACAATGTGGTAGTCAGGCTGGGGCCCAAGATCTCCACCCCTCGCAGCTGTCCTGAGTCTTAGTCTGAATTCCCCCCTCTCTGGGCTTGTCCATCGTCCCTGCCCCTTCCCCCAGGCTGGCCACAGGACCCTTTCTAAGCCTGTCTAGCTTCTCCTAACTTCCATTTCCTTACTCTGCTTAGGCCCTTTCTATCCTAAGGAAGGGTTGTTTGGTATTGTTCTCCAGGGATCACAGACTATACAGTAAAGGATATAACTTAGCAAAATTATGAAAGTTAGCAAATCAAACTCTGATCTAGATGTGAGGACCTCCTGCCTGTCACAGTTCAGGCAGCATTTCCTTCTGTCCCATGCCAGTGGAAGGTTTTCCCCAAGGCTCGCTAATTTGTGTGGGGCTGGATTGTTTCATTGCCTATCCGCCCTCCTCATTGGTTTCTGCTGGCACTGTATTGAGCCACTCTGAGTGAAACGATGATTTTTTTTGGGGGTGGGGCATAAAACAGCAAATCACTCTCACAAAGAAAACACCTGTAAATGCATAGACTATATTTACCAAGCAGCAGGCAAGACCAGGGAAGGAGCACAGTGCAAGCCATGGGGTAGACAACGTGACTTTCTTGTTCATGTAGAGTCCCCCGTGGCCACCCTGCCACAGTCCTGGCTGTCCACTACCTGATGCCCGGGGTTCCACTGTCAGCTGGCTCTCCTCTCCATCACTGCTTTCCCTTCCCTCCTGGCTGCCCCAGAATCTCACATCAGTTGAGTTTGCTCCACTGAAGCCTAATCACTGTCTTCACACACATGTCTCAGGTTCAACCTTTGGCCCAGAGTATTTATGAAAGATTTTTTTTTAAATGTCATTTGTATATACAGAAGTGGTTACAAGCTTGGGCTCAATCAGCCTGCAAAGTTCCAGTTCAGCTTCATAACTCACTGCGTTGAGAACCAGGGAAAATTACTATGATCAGCTTTCCCAGCTGCAAATTGGAGACGAGAATAGTATCCTTCCATTTGGTTCTTGTGTTAAGTGACATGATATGTGTAAAATGTATAATCATGTTTCTTGGCTTATAGTAAGTCTCAATAAATGCTGGCTAAGATTTTAAAAATAAAATTTGTGTAATTTTTTGAGAGCAGAGACTTTGTATCTCTAAGACTGCCACACATTATACATATTTGATAGTGAACATTGTTTAAATAATTCCTTCGCTACTTTCTTTCTGTAGGCCAGTAAAGCTCTTAATGTGCGTGGACCACAGCACTCATCCTGACTGTGCCTTAAATTCGTAAGTAAATGCCTCAACCCACATTTCCTTTCTTTCCCAAGATAACGAGTCCTTCGTATTACAGTGAATTGCAGTATGATTTTACACCCACCCCCTAAAACACCAGCTTTGGAATAATGTTTGTTGTTTCGCACTGTACCTCTCTTGTTCTCTTGAGCCACCAGGTAGGTGCAGGTTGAGCGGACATCTGCTGAGCTGAGCCAGACTCACTGGATACTGCAGGGGAGGCACAAGGGACCCTCTGTTCCACAGCACTTGTTTTGGCAGTAATTCCAGGAGCACCTCTTAACATTTGCTTATTTTTTTTCTTTTATGTCTGTTCATGTCCTTTGTCCTTTCCTTTCTTCCTCTCTCCTTCCCTCCCTTCCTTCCTTTCTCCTCGCTCCCCTCCTTTCTTTTTTTTCTTGTTTATTTATTTGAAAGAGTTATACATACAGAGGGAAAGACAGTGGGAGAGAGATCTTCTATCTGCTGTTTTATTCCCCAGATGACTGCAATGGCCAGGGCTGAACCAAGCAGAGGCCAGGAGCCAGGAGCTTCATCTGCGTCTTCTATGTGGTTTAAGGGGCCCAAACCCTTGGGCCATCCTCTGCTTTTCTCAGACCATTAGCAGGGAGCTGGATCGGAAGTGGAGCAGCCTGGACTCAAACCAGCACCCATATGGAATGCCGGCATTGCAGGCGGTGGCTTTACCTGTTATGCTGCAACACTGGCCAATATTTGCTTCTTAGTCCTAATTAAAATTTCTAGTTAACTTATTGAAAAGATAACATAGGATAAAATTCAGAATTATAAAATGGAGAGTAAGTGATGACTTTGCATTCTCCATGTCTGAGTAACTCAGTTCCCCTATCCAGAGGCAGAGGCTGTTTCTGGTTTCCTGCAGGATATTGTGTGCCTGTAGCCACACACACACACACACACAGACACACACACAAACACACACACACACAAGAAACACACACACACACACACAAACACACACAGACACACACACACACACACAGACACACACAGATTTGTTTGGGCCAGCGCTGTGGCTCTCTTGGTTAATCCTCCACCTGCGGTGCCAGCATCCCATGTGGGCATCGGGTTACAGTCCCGGTTGCTCCTCTTCCAGTCCAGCTCTCTGCTGTGGCACGAGAGGGCAGTGGAGGATGGCCCAAGTGCTTGGGTCATGCTCCCGCATGGGAGACCAAGAGGAAGCACCTGGCTCCTGCCTTCGGATCGGCGCAATGCAGGCCGTAGCAGTCATTTGGGGAGTGAGGAGGGAAGACCTTTCTCTCTGTTTCTCTCACTGTCTATGACTCTACCTGTCAAATAAAAAAAAATTAAAAAGAAGATTTGTTTATTTATTTGAAAGTCAGAGTTACACAGAGAGAGAAGGAGAGGCAGAGAGGCAGAGAGAGAAAGAGAGAGAGAGAGAGAGAGAGAGAGAGAGAGAGAGAGAGAGAGAGAAGTCTTCCATCCACTGGTTCACTCCCCAATTGGCCGCAAAGGCCAGAGCTGAGCTGATACAAAGCCAGGAGCTTCTTCTGGGTCTCCTATTCAGGTGCAGGGGCCCAAGCACTTGGGCCATCTTCTACTGGTTTCCCAGGCCATAGCAGAGAGCTGGGTCGAATGTGGAGCAGCCAGGACTGGAAGCGACACCCATATGGGATGCCGGCACTGCAAGCGGTGGTTTTACCTGCTACACCGCAGTGCCAGTCCCTGGAGGGCTCTTTGCTCTTCCTCCAATACCAGGTTATATCTGTATCCATATCTGTATCTGTATCTGTACCTATAACGATACCTAAATTTAGCCAGTTTTAGGAGGTAAAGCATGATGCTTTATTGTTTTAATTTGTGTTGCCAGGAAGACTTCTGATCCTACCACCTAAAATCTCTTTCTCTCCTTTCCTATCTGCTAAAATCAAACTTATCCTTGAGAGCCCAGCTCCAAATGTCCAGTCCTCTGTAAGGCTCTCCTGATTCTCTGGGTGGATTAAGGGAACTCCCTTGTCTTTGCTTCCAAGAACTTTCTACACCATCTGAGTAGAGCGTCTTGCTCTTCCTGGTATGTTATGGTTGATCCCGTGCCATCTGTCTGCCTTACTTGATTTGGAGATTGCATTCCTGTTAGTGTTTTCTCATACCAGTTGGACATAGTAGGCCCTCCATAAACACCTGTGGGATCTATTCTTCCACCCACAGTGGGGAGAGAATGAGTCAGGGATGGGTATCCACTGTACACCAGGTATTTGCTGTGTGCGCTACATAAAATATTTTGTTCATCATTATAATTAGTCCGTTAGATAAACCGAAAGAAAAAGGAAGAGAGCAAGTGAGTTATAGAGAGCTTGTTATTCCCATATAGATCTTCCTTTTTTCATTTAGTAATAGAATTTTAGTTATATCCATGGCTGCTGAGAGCATTGTGTTACAGTGTCCCCTCCCCTCCCACCATGGCTGATTGATGTGTGCAACTTCTGGGTTAAGCACTCAGAAGGAAGGGATGTGAATTCCTTTTTCCCTTTCCTACTCACTGGTAGATGGACCGAGAGCATACAGTGGTGCTTTTTCTTCAACTGGGCAAGGCAGGGTCATATAACAGAAAGCAGCTAGTGGGTGAAGCCACCACCCGTGGCGCCAGCATCTCATGTGGACACCTGTTCAAGTACCAGCTGTGCCACTTCCAATCCAGCTCCCTGCTAATGTGCCTGGGAAGCAGCAGAAGATGGCCCACATTCTTGGCCCTCTGCCACCCATGTAGGAGACCTGGAGGAGCTCCTGGTTCCTGGCTTCGGACTGGCCCAGCTCCAGCTGTTGCAGCCATTTGGGGAGTGAATCAGCAGATGCCATATCTCTCCCTCTCTCTGTCTCTCCTCTCCTCTCCTCTCCTCTTCTCTTCTCTTCTCTTCTCTTCTCTTCTCTTCTCTCTCTCTCTCTCTCTCTCTCTCTCTCTTTCTAACTCTGCCTTTCAAATAAATAAATCTTAAAAAAATAAGCTCTGGGAGGTCAAAGACTTGGGCCTGTTCTGCTCACTTGTGGATATATCCTCAGACTCCGAACAAAGCTTGCAATGAATGAATGAATGAATGAACAAGTGACTGCCTTCTGCCCTGAGGAGGCGTATGTTTTGCCTGGTCCAGGCCAAAACCCAAGCTGGGAACTCAACCTGGGTCTCCCACAGGAGTGCTGGAATCATCATCTGTTGCCTTCCAGGGGACCCATGGCAGAAAGTCTTTTTTTATGATTTATTTGAAAGTCATAATTAGAGAGAGCGAGAGCGAGAGCGAGAGAGAGATCTTCCATCTACTGGTTCTCTGTGGCCACAGTGGCCAGGACCAGACCAAAGCCAACAGCAAGGAGCTTCTTATTTGCAACATATTAGGGAACTTGGGGTACAGGAATAGCTGCTGGATTAGTCCTATTATCTAAATATATGTGTAACTTTTTAAACAAATATTTGTTTATTTGAAAGGCAGAGTTAGAAGGGGAGAGAAAGAGAGAAAGAAAGAAAGAGATATGTCTTCCATTTGCTGGATTTCTCCCCAAGTGACTACAGTGACTAGGGCTGGGCCAGGCAGAAGCCAGGAGCCAGGCATTCCCCAAATGGCCACAATTGCCAGGGCTGGGTCAGCCCAAAGCCAGGAGTCAAGAACTTAATCCAGATCTCCCATGTGGGTGCAGAGGTCCAAGCACTTGGGCCATCTTCCACTGCTCTCCCAGGCTCGTTAGCGGGGAATCCGATTGGCAGTGCAGCAGTGGGAGTGTGAACCGGCTCCCATATGGATGCTGGCTTTGCAGCTGAGTGGCTCAGTCTGCTGCACCACAGTGCTGGCCCCTTTATGACTATTAAGTAACTGATTATAGACTTGAGATTTTTAGTTTAAAGTAACAAGAGAATTTTGCTGTTTTTAATCAGTACTGGAAATTCTTAAAATAATCAAGATTAAATGTTATGCCTTCATTAGATTTTCAAGATCAAGTACAGATGGTTTTGCTTAATGTCATTTAAAAATATTTTAAATGTAATATTTTAAATTTAACGTAAAATAATGACTTTGAAACATTCAAAAGAATTAAATAAATGTGAAGCACTCCTGAAGCTTATTATCAGGCAGTTATTTGACCTCATGGTTAGGGTATTCATGATCCATTTTGGAGTGCCTGGGTTTGTTTCCTAGCTCTTGCACCTGACTCCAGCTTCCTGCTAATGCAGGTGTTAGTTCAAGTAGTCGGATTCTTGCCAGCCAAATGGAAGCCCTAGACTGGACTCCTTCCTCTCCTCCTGTTTCTTTCCCTCCTCACAACCCCCTTCCCCACACACAGCTGTTGAAAGCATTTGGGGAGTGAATCAACAGATGGGAGGTCTGTGTGTGTGGGTATGGGTGTGGGTGTAGGTGTGGGTGTGTTTCTCTCTCTCTCTCTCTCTCTCTCTCTCTCTCTCTCTCTCTGGGTCTCTGCCACAAATTAAAAAAAATGTTTTTAAAATTAAACACTTGGAGCTGGCACTATAGCATAGTGGGTAAAGCCATTGCCTGTTGGACTGGCATCCCATATGGACACCAGTTTGAGTCCTGGCTGCTCCACTTCTGATCCGGTTCCTTGCTAATGTGCCTGGGAAAGCAGCAGAGGATGGTCCAGGTGCTTGGGCCCTGCTCCCATGTAGAATACCCAGAAAAAGCCCCTGGCTCCTGGTTTCAGATCATCCCAGCTCCAGCTGTTGTGGCCATTTAGGAAGTGAACTAGGGGATAGAAGATCTTTCTCTCTGTCTCTCCCTCTCCCTCTCTCTCTCCGTAAGTCTTTCTTTCAAATAAATGAATAAATCTTTAGAAAAGTACAAAAATTTACAGAGAGGCAGAGACAGAGAGAGAGGTCATCCATCCATTAGTTCACTCCCCAGACGGCCGCAACAACCGGAGCTACGCTGATCCGAAGCCAGGAGCCAGGTGCTTCTGGATCTCCCACGTGGGTGCAGGGGCCAAGGACTTGGGCCATCTTCTACTGCTGTCCCAGACCATAACAGAGAGCTGGATCAGAAGAGGAGCAGCCGGGCCAGTGCCATGGCTCAATAGGCTAATCCTCCGCCTTGTGGCGCCAGCACATCAGGTTCTAGTCCTGGTCGGGGTGCCGGATTCTGTCCCAGTTGCCCCTCTTCCAGGCCAGCTCTCTGCTGTGGCCCGGGAGTGCAGTGGAGGATGGCCCAAGTGCTTGGGCCCGGCACCCTATGGGAGACCAGGAGAAGCACCTGGCTCCTGCCTTTGGATCAGCGTGGTGCAACATCCACAGCGCGCTGGCCGCGGCGGCCATTGGAAGGTGAACCAACGGCAAAAGGATGACCTTTCTCTCTGTCTCTCTGTCTCTCTCTCTCACTGTCCACTCTGCCTGTCAAAAAAAAAAAAAAAAAAGAGGAGCAGCCGGGACTAGAAACGGTGCCCATATGGTATGCTGGCTCTTCAGGCCAGGACTTTAACTTGCTGTGCCATAGGACTGGCCCCGGCCCCTAAAAGTATTAATTTTTAAAACCGAAGTAACTGCAAATAGTGCATAAAAGGTACCCTCAAAGACAGCCTCACATGAACAAGAAAAACTTTTTAAATTAAAACTGACAGTGATTGGCAGGTGCCGTGGCTCAACAGGCCAATCCTCCACCTTGCAGCACCGGCACACCGGGTTCTAGTCCCGGTTGGGGCGCCGGATACTGTCCCGGTTGCCCCTCTTCCAGGCCAGCTCTCTGCTGTGGCCCGGAAGTGCAGTGGAGGATGGCCCAAGTGCTTGGGCCCTGCACCCCATGGGAGATCAGGAAAAGCACCTGGCACCTGGCTCCTGCCATCAGATGAGCGCCGGCTGCAGCGGCCATTGGAGGGTGAACCAACGGCAAAGGAAGACCTTTCTCTCTGTCTCTCTCTCTCACTGTCTACTCTGCCTGTAAAAAAAAAATAAATAAATTAAAAAAATAAAACTGACAGTGATCAGACATAAACGCTGGCAGGTGTAGCATGATGACGGACACAAATGATGGCAGCTGTCTGGGAAGGTGCTATCCAAACCACTGACTGTGGTGACCTCCTGGGAAGAGAGTAGAGACTAGAAAAGGATGAAGCAGACTTTCGTTACTGCTGTCCTTAGTTCTGTGTTGTTTTCTCTTCTTCTTAATTGCATATTTCAAAATAGTCATTAGGGAGGATTTTAAACATTCCCAGCACAAAGCAACAATAAATACTTGAGGTGCTGGATGTACCAATTACCCTTATCTGATCATGCATATTGTATCCAGGTATTGAAATGTCACACTGCACCCCACGAACACATAAAGTTACCATGTGTCAATTAAAATAAAAATAAGTGTATTTTATATAAGTTAATTATATAAAAGCAAAGGTAATTATCAATTTTGAGTGAGTCAAGTTGGAAAATTAACTAAAGTGCAGTTGTGAAAAATGTCCAGCAGGAGGAGCCATAATACAAATTTGTGGGTGAAATTCTGCATTCAAGTGGAGTCTGGAACTTTTAAGAACTGATTATTTTCTTAGAATTGTATCTATGAAGTACATGAAATCATTCTCTTTGTATTAATAAAAATTATTTTAAAAAGAACTGTCTACTATGTTCAGAGCCATAGGTGTATTTACAAACCAACATTAGATGGCTTCATAGTTTATTATTTAATAATAACGCCAAGGCCGGCGCCGTAGCTCAACAGGCTAATCCTCCGCCTTGCGGCGCCGGCACACCGGGTTCTAGTCCCGGTCGGGGCACCGGATTCTGTCCCGGTTGCCCCTCTTCCAGGCCAGCCCTCTGCTGTGGCCCAGGAGTGCAGTGGAGGATGGCCCAAGTGCTTGGGCCCTGCACCCCATGGGAGACCAGGATAAGCACCTAGCTCCTGGCTCCTGCCATCGGATGAGCGCGGTGCGCCGGCCGCAGCGCGCCGACCGCGGCAGCCATTGGAGGGTGAACCAACGGCAAAGGAAGACCTTTCTCTCTGTCTCTCTCTCTCACTGTCCACTCTGCCTGTCAAATAATAATAATAATAATAATAATAATAATAATAATAACGCCAAGGCGTTAACCCGCTGTGCCACAGTGCTGGCCCCAGCTTCATAGTTTAAAGCTTTTATCTTTGAATTTGTTTTTAAAAATTCAGTAGTCTGTTTCAAAACGTGCAGCAGGCAGGCACTATTTCCTATGAACAGCAGTCGTGTTTTGGCCAGGCCTTCTCAGTGTCTTACATCAGGACAGGTTTTTCTCACCAGCTAATCTCTGTTGATGTAATGTCTACCATCGGGCACTTGGCTAACACGGTGGTGTATCTGTCAATGCGGATTCACCTACAAGGAAGAATGAATTCACTCCATGTGTACCAACGTGCAAGTGTGTCCAGCCACCATGTAAGGTGAAGAAAACAAGTTACAGATTCCATTTGTGATTAGACAAAAAACAAAAACAAAACCTCAGAAAAACAAAAACAAAAACAAATCACCTGGATGTGTGCAGGACGTTCCTGGAAGGAGAACTTCAGTTATCGACAGTGATTCTCTGTGGAAAGTGGGAATGGGGAGACTAGAACTTTGCTTTCGCTTGATAGCTTTCTGTGCTATTTAAAATTGTCTACCTGTGCATTATGTTTTTAAAAATAGGGACCATACACCAACACTGACATCGTTTCTGCATCTTTTTTAAAACTTGCAGGGCAGCAGCCTCTACTCAAAGAGATGGCTCATCACTTTACACAGACCGAGGGGCCACCCTCAGCGTGGCTCTCTTAATGGCCTTGGCTTCAGGTGCTCAAACGCAGCTGGAACCTCCACTCTCCTAACTGGCCTTCAGCCCGACGCCTACCCCTGCAGGATCATCACTCCTGTGCATCCCAAGTGACCCTATGGTCTAAAGAAGCCACTTTCTGTGAAAACAGTGTCCCGAAATGGTATTTCAATAACTCATGTGCTCAAGATTTCAGAAAAAAAATTAAACTAGTTCTATTAAGCATATTATTTTCATAATGCTACAGAACATTGGGCTCAAGATTTTAATGTAATTTTATGTAATCAAATATTTTTAGAATTTCTAATAGAACTATATTTTACCTTTTCTCTGTTTTTCTATATACCCAGCATTGCATGCTACATGCTTTTGATAACTTGGGATTTGTGCACACTATGTGAATGTATAGGTATCTGGTATGCCAAAATTTATATATGATATGTATTTCATGGTTATTTATAATGAGGGAAAGACCCAAAATGCCCAATAATATCTACATCTTTACAGAAACTGTTTGGTACTGTTCACATAGGAAAATGTTAATGGTTAGTGTGAGAGACAGGATATAAAACTATCCATACAATCAAATTGTCTAAAATATAGTACAAGTTCAATAATTCCCTTCTGAGTGTGTATATGATATGCATGTATTGTAAATGAATGAAAGGAAAGATAATAAACAGTCATCTCTGGATAATGGTGTTCTCACTGATTTGACTTTCAACTTCTCCAATCAGCAGAAGAAGCACACACACACACACACACACACACACACACACACACACGATGTGAGTGTGGAAATTAGACCCAACGCAGGACAGCCACAAAAGAGAAAAGCAAAACCAAAAGCTTGCCTCAGATGCCTCTCTGCTCCATCCCTGTCTGGCCTGAAGCAAGTGTGTGTGCTTAAGCAGACGGTGCGCTGGCTCTGACGCCCAGGGCCCAGCAAGTGGCTGCTCTTTCACAGCCTGTGCTGTCCTGTGGGCCCTGCAGATCCCTCTTGGAAAGGGGAGAATGGCCGGGACGGCCCCAGGCAGGGCTGCTCTCTGCTCGGCTGTCCCTGGTGTCTGGGAGATGCCTTCCCGAGGACATTTCTGCTCCATTCCTGCGGGCAGCCTGAACTGGGAAGCTGCAGCATTTGGTAATTGCTGTGTAGGACACACGTGTGCAACCCAGAGATCCTCTCGACTCGGCCCCGAGCACACCTCAGCCTTCTCACTGAAATGATGCGACACCTCCTTAACCAGTCTGCTCTGCCTGCTGCCTCTTCTCACTTCCCCCTCATCGCCCACTGTGACCCTTGCCTTGTGGGGTCTGTACACGGGCCTGCTCAGTCCTGGGATTGGCTCGGCTCTGGCAGAAGGGGCCAGGCTATGGGACCACTGCTGTCAGTGCAGCATCACCGTGGCCAGCATCTCCTGAGTCACTCAGGGATGCCCTGCAGCTCCCATACCAGCACACACCCAGGCACCTGGGGAACAGTGGCTTCCCTCACTCCACCAGGACACTCACACCCAGCGTGGGGGCCAGCAGGGATTGGGAACCAGGTCAGGCCCAGGAGGGCTAATAAAACAGACTTTGAGAAGTGAGGCTGTTAAAGGAATAACATCTGAGACGACCTGATGTGGTAGAATGTTCCTCAGGCAGCCCTGGTGTGCTGGTGAACACAGGTCAGCTTCTGCGGGGAGCAGTACCCAGCTGGGTGCCGTGCGCCTGAGTTGTTTGCAAAGCCCCGACAGGGCCTTTCTCCTTCCTCAGGGCCTCTGGACGTGCTGGGGTCCGCACTGCTTTCCCTGCATGCTCCGCCGTCTGTTTGGGTTTGAGACCCACGCTAAGCATCACCTCTGTGGCCCTCCCCCGAAAGCTCCTTCCTTTCCTTCCCCAGCCCCCGGCCCTGGGACTCTCCCTCGTGTTGTTGATGAGTCCTTGTCTGACTTCACTCTGGGCCTGTGGCTTACTTGACCTGGGCAGCCCTGGCCTTTCTGTGCCTGGAGGGGGTGGATGCCCTTCACGTGGCTTGGGTGATGGAGTGGACGTGCAAGTGCACGGAGCTCCGAAGAGATCACGGGTGAGCTCCGCGTTTCTTCACGCTGAAGGGCTGATCTTTCTTTTCTTTCACTGGCAGCGGTCAGACATGGTACAAGAGAGGATTAGAAGCAGCGCGCGTGCCACTCTGTTCTGCAATTATGCTGGACTTCAATAGAACATTCGAAATGTGTGGTATCACCAGTGTGTGCGAGGTAAGTGGCCCGACACCTCCCAGTGGAAGACAAAAGCACCCGACCAATTTCCAATTCACAGGGTGTCTTGGGACCAGCTGGCGCCTCTAGACAATCCCACCAAAGGCCCAGCCAAGAGGCGTCTCTGAGGCCAGGCAGGGGGAACACGGCGTCCGCTGCCTTCGGGTTGCCTGGGTTACCAGGCGACCAACAGTCGCTGGCAGCATGCTGACTTGTGACTTCACTAATGCTGTCATTTGCAGTTCTGTGGAAGAGTGAATACCTTCTTTCTTAAAAATAACTGCTTTTTTCCCCTCTTGAATATGAAAAAATAAGACTTGCTCACGTGAAAAAAATTTACTTAATATAGAAAAATTGGGAACGAGAAAATCAATGTCACCGGTCACACTACAGACATAAGACTTTTCCTGAAGGTATTCATATACCATTTGTATTTATAAACACAGGAAGCTGCACTTGGCATCAGGAATGCGACCCAGAGCAGGGTCCTGGAGCTGCGCCTTTAGTCCTGTTTACAAGTGAAGTCGCTGATTTGCAATGTGTCTTTGCCAACACACCCTTGGCCTGTTTGCTGCTGCTCCAGCCTCGCTTCTCCAATGCTGCCGGAGCAAACATCCCAAGCAAAAGTCCTGACTGCGTCGTACCCTCACTTACGCAATCAAATACAGGTCTTTAAATTCAGGTTCTGTTCCAGGTCTTCCTTTTGCCCCTGAACTACCTCGTCAGTCTTCTGCCCCAGGAGACGACTCCACACTTTCCATGACCTTCCTGCTCCACGGTCTCAGTACAAGCCTCTCTCTGTACCTCTGCTCACTTCACCTACTTGTTGAAGCTGTTCTTTGTCCCAGTGTCTTTTTATTTATTTATTTGTTTTATTTATTTGAAAGACAGAGTTATAGAGAGAGGCAGAGACAGAGAGAGAGGTCTTCCATCCGCTGGTTCACTCCCCAGATGGCTGCAATGGCCGGAGCTGTGCCGATCCAAAGCCAGGAGCCAGGAGCTTATTCCGGGTCTCCCACATGGGTGCAGGGGCCCAAGGACTTGAACCATCTTCTACTGCTTTCCCAGGCCATAGCAGAGAGCTGGATTGGAAGTGGAGCAGCCAGGACTAGAACCAGTGCCCATATGGAATGACGATGCTTCAGGCCAGGGCTTTAACCTGCTGCGCCACAGCATCAGCCCCCGTCCCAGTTTCAGACACAGTTGCTCTGGTGCCTCTCCTGAGGACAGTGGCTTTGCTCATTCGCTCTCGTCCATCACCCTGACCACTAATGCCCCAGTGGGCATTTGGTGCGTGAAGGAATCAACAGTGAATTCACATTTTTAAAAAATATTTATTTCTTTTATTGGAAAGACAAGGTTTTCATCCACTGTTTCATCCTCAACATGCCTGTACCTGCCGGGGCTGAGAACTGAGAACTCGATCCAGGTCTCCTATGTTGGAGGATGGGATCCAAGCACTTGAGCCACCTGCTACCTCCAGAGTGCCCACCAGCACGAAGCTAGAATTGGAAGTGGAGCTAGGATTTAAGTCAGCCACTCTGATGGGGGATGCAGGCAGCCCAAACGTCATCTTAGCTGCTGTGCCAAAAACCAGCACCTGAATTTGCATTCAAAATGGAGCAAAATCATAGTTTGGGAAACCATGGGAAAGGTCACGGCAGCCCAATGTTGTGTCTACGAGAATGGATTCTGAGACCCCACAGCCTGGCCCAAGTCCTGCCTTTAACACCTGCCAGCTCTGAGGCCCCAAGCAAATCACTTCCCGGATGTGCCCGATTCCTCACAGCATGGGTATTTGGGATAGTAATTCCTGTTTATTCCCGAATATGCTCATTGCTTTGTGATTTTAGGGTGACAAAGAGCTCACAATCAAATGAGCCGATGTGCACAGAGCACCTAGAACACTGTGAGGCGTGTTGTGTTGTTGCCATTGCTCCTGGAGCTGATGGCTGTCTCAGCACCATCCCCAGGACAGCTCACCCTGCAGGTCAAGAGCTACTGTGCAGAAGGCATCATGGAAAATATTTTTTTGAAGACTTAATTTATTTATTTGAGAGCTAGAGTTACAGACAGAGAGGGAGACAGAGAGTAAGGTCTTCCATCCGCTGATTCACTCCCTAGAAGGCCGCCACTGCCAGAGCTGCACCAATCTGAAGTCAGGAGCCAGGAGCTTCTGGGTCTCCCACATGGGTGCGGAGGCTTAAGGACTTGGGCCATCTTCTACTGCTTACTCAGGCCACAGCAGAGAGCTGGATGAGAAGAGAAGAAGCCCAGGCATGAACTGGTGCCCATATGGGATGCCGGTGCCACAGGCGGAGGCTTAGCTTGCTATGCCCCAGCGCTGGCTCTGGAAAATATTTTCGTATGAGGCCCCTTTGAATCCTTTGCAGACCCTATGAAATAAGTTCTATTATTACCTCCTTTTAGAGATGAGAAAACATTGACATACAGTGAGTTTCATACTTGGCCAAGGTTTAGAGAGGTGGCAGTGAGCTTCTGCAGCCTTGTATTATTATCTCTAAGATCCCAGCATCAGCACCACACGTGATACACGGTGGGTACTCAGTGCAGATCGGCCGAGTGGGAGACCAAGTGTGTGAGCCAAAGATGTGCTCACGGAATAGCACAGAGAAAGAGACTCGGTGGCGAGTGGGAGAACTGACTCAGGTTTTGCTCTCCTGCTCCGGGCACCACTGTCTCATGGTAGCCATCCTATACGCGGCCATTCCCCCCAGGTCTCTCACTACAGATTTGACAACAAGGAACTTCCAGAACCTGAAGACGAAACTGTGAGAAGCATGATGAGGAAGGTATTGACAAAGACACAAAATCCATTAACTCCCCAGATTTCTAGGACTCTGGTGGGACATGACTCAGTGCAAGCATGGTATAATCCATATGGAGGCCCTCAGGAAGCTTTAGAGGCAAAAAGATAAAATAGAAACCTGCATTTTAAAAATGGCAGTCCTAGCAAACCAACAGAACAGTGTGACCACATAAAGATGTAGAAGCAGACTCGTGCTAAACTGAACACCAGCTTTCTCAATACTTTCCTCTGACAATGGAAGCCAAAGCTTGCAAAGAGTGCTGAGTGGGTGTGGGGGAGCCAGGGCAAAGCACGGGGAACTCGCCGCTAGTGCTGAGTGTTCCATTTTATTTAGCCTTTTTGAAATTCTTCAGGGGAAGAAAGTGGAACTCATGAGAATGAACCTTCATGAAGGAATTCACAGTTATGGGAACTTAGTGAGCAGGATTTTGAAAGCCAGAGTTCAGCTTCACTTCTCAGAAGACTTTCGGCACCAAAGAGAAGGGCAAGCTGGAGACTGCTGGTGCCAGCGCACCACAGTTGTTGGGACTGGGAGCTGCCTTTTGAAGACCTGTCAAGGATTCTGACTACACACATTAGTAACCAACGCAGCCAGTTGTAGAATCTGAGCTGCGCCTAGTTCAACACAGGAATTCCTTACTTAAAAAGAAGCCTTATGTGTTTGTGTTTTCCTGGTACTGCTACTTAAAAGATGTCCCCGTAGTAAGAGATGCGCATGTATCAGTCACTTTTCTGAGCATTATAGGAATACTGGTTTGTGTTTTTTCCCCAAAATAAATAGAATGCAGCAGGTCCTGTGAAGCATCTTTATTCATTGTTGTGTGATTTGATCCTTTGGAAGTATTTTTGTTACATAGTTATCAAAAGGTAGCAGCCAAAATTACCCAAACTCTACTGAAATGATGTTTGAGAAAATGCATGTTGAAAAGTGAGTCCCCGTGTGTATCCCTGTGCCCCCATGCAGAAGTATCGGGGGTTTAATTTGGCTTGTGCCAGCTACACCTGCCTGATTTTGTGATAGGAAAAGTGACGTAGCTCCAGGATGGTGCTTGTCAAAATCTCACCATTTGGAAATAGAATAGAATTAAAAGATTTCAGGAGAATATATTAAACTTGTTTGAATTTGGTGGATACGGCAAGCTGCACAGAACTCTAATCAGAGTGAAGTCGGTTGTTATTCTGGGTGTTTGCGTGTGTGATGAGGATTGCACAGGGTGTTTTGGGACAGAAGAGTAGGGGGCCTCTCTGAGACTGGGACCAGGCAGGAGAGACTTTCCAGAAAAAGTGACCTCGAGACTGGAAAGACAGAGCTATTCAGCCAAATTGGAAGCTTGTTCAGGCAGGGAGCATAACTTGAGTTTGTACAAAGGTTTCCGTTCTCAGCTACTGGGTTTGCTTTAACTGTTTTATTCTACTCAGCCAATATTTTTGATTATATTGATTTTATTGTCCTTGGAGGGGCAGTGACTGTTTGATGGTGATATGATCTCCGAGAACGTTTGAGTTTGGCTCTGACACACAATGAGTTGCTCTACAAGGCTGCTGCAGCCACTTCAGTGCAAGGGTGGGGATGAGCTGTAACTCAGCTGGTGGGTTGTCAGACTCCCCAGGAGAGGCCATTCCTGTCTACAGAGAAGGTGGGCAGACAAGGGAGGATACCACCTGGCCACGTGACAACCCTGCCTGGGTGGAACGCGTACCCCAGGATTGTTTCTGGGATACTGTTAGGAGCTCTTCCCAACCCGGGAGGAGGTTGGAAACAGCTGAGGTGCAGAATTAGGGGAAGGTACTGGGACCTTCTGTCTATAGCTGCTCGATGGCATGTGGAGATGACATGAAGTTTTACTGGAACTTGGCCGCACTCGGTGATTTGTGCTTTCTCTCCTGTTACTTTCAAGGTATGATGGTAGAGTTAAGCAATTTCTTTTTTTTAAATTTTTTTTTACAGGCAGAGTTAGATAGTGAGAGAGAGAGAGAGAGAGAGAGAAAGAGACAGACAGAAAGGTCTTCCTTTTTCCGTTGGTTCACCCCCCAAATGACTGCTATGGCCGGTGCACAGTGGCCAGCGCTGCACTGATCCAAAGCCAGGAGCCAGGTGCTTCTCCTGGTCTCCTATGCGGGTACAGAGCCCAAGAACCTGGGCCATCCTCCACTGCACTCCCGAGCCAAAGCAGAGAGCTGGACTGGAAGAGGAGCAACTGGTTCAGAATCCGGTGCCCTGACCGGGACTAGAACCCGGGTGCCGGCGCCGCAGGTGGAGGATTAGCCTAGTGAGCCTAGGCGCCAGCCGAGTTAAGCAATTTCAAGAGAGGTTAAATTCACAGGAGCCTCCTGTCATCTGGCATAGTTCATCCAAGGTTTGCTTTCTGCTGGGCTGGATTGATGAATTAAATGAGAATATGATGGAATTGCCACCTTGAATTTTTCTTTCCTTGAATCTAAGCTCTTTTGAGCTCTAAGCTCTTGCCTTGCACTTGAGATGTAGTGTTGCCTCCAGAATGGAGGTCAGTTTCCGGGGCATTCACTTGGTTTTTCCTGCTATAATGGCTCTGACTCCACAGGCAAGGAACCAGCGTGAGATGGGGTTAGGGAAATGACCCCGGGACACACAGTGATAAACTAGCCCATGAGTTGATTTGTCACCTCGCCTCAGTAAGCTCTCATTTAACTGAGAGGGGCCTCACTTGTGCTATTGGTCTTGGAGTGGTGACAGCACATACTCTGTAACCAATCATCACCAACGTGAGGTCACTCTAACACGTACTCGTGGTCCCTTTGAAGAAGTGCCAGGGGAGGGAATCACTACTTCCTGTGCTCGCAGGCTCTTCCTGCCCCGGAGTGACTGGCTCTTGACCTGAGATTCTAGATGCGGCCTAGGAACCCGCTGATGAGTTGTGATTTCTGGTTTCGGTAGCTGACTTCAACCTGGTGCTCATTTGCTCTTGATCAGTTTTGATTGAACTAGATGCCAATAAGATACAAGCAAACAACAAACAAGGAAACACCAACACAAAATGCAACCAGAGAATCCCACAGCTGAGTGTTCCATGTAATCCAATGAACTCTGGTTATATTGGTGTAAAAATCCTGGCCCTGTATCAGCCTCCCATTTTTGAGATGTGCTGAGTGATGACTCAACATGTGAGCTAACAGTGATGGCCTTAGAACTGCCCAGGGCATGAACTCGTTGAAACTTCATAATAGGATTGAGAAGTTAGTAATATTCCATTGCCATCACTGTGCGAGAAAACTCAGGAGGACAGAGAAGTAAAGTCACTCACCAAAAGCCCACCCAGTGGTATGGTGGAGCCCCAACCCAATCCCAGGGGATGTACCCTTCACCACCTTGCTGAGCTGTTCCTGCAGTCCCTGTTTCCCAGATCCATCATCATCACCTTCCAGGAGTGTGCTTCAAATGCTTCTTGGAAAAATGGAATTAAAAGGTTTGGGTGGGTTTTTTGGGGTGCAAAAATCTTTTTGAAATTGTATATATGAGGGATCTTCAAAGAGTTCATGGAAAAGTGTGTTATGAAAAGATGCATGGATTTCAGGTGTGTGTGTGTGCGCAGCAAAACACTGTTTTTTAATTTGAGAGAGAGAGAGAGAGAGTGAGAGAGAGCACCAGACACAGAATTCTCTCATCCATTGGTTCACTTCCAAATGCCCACAACAGCCGGGGCTGGGCTGAGATGAAACTGAGACAGGAACTCAGTCCAGGTCTCCCATGTGGAAGGCAGGAATCCAATTATTTGAACTGCTGCTCCCTGAGCCTGTATTATCAGGGACCTAAGGTTAGAACCAGAGCCAGGAATCCAAACCCGGAACTCTGATATAGGACATGAGTATGCTGACTGGCATCTCCAACTACTAGGCTAAATGCCAGCCTCCAGATAAATGTATTTGAGTACAATTTTTCTTGAATTTTTAGAAGTGACTTTATCTATGGCAGGCTTACTTAATGTTTCTTTTAACATTACAAAACAAATTCCATTGTCCAGAAATAGCTGATCTTAGTTGGGAGTACCTTTCTGTGTTCACATGTAGCTTCCCTTTGAGCACTCATCAAGGTCCAGGACAAGCTCTGGTGCTTGTGTATTAACTCCTGTTCAAATCTCTACTCGGGAGGCCCATAGGTTGACATGGCTCTAACACTTTGGCTTCCTACTGTAGGGGAGAAAGACTTTCTTTTCCTCATCCATCATTAGGTTTGTGGCTGAGATCCCGATAATAAAAGATTAACAAAATATACACAAAAATTACAGGTACGTTTTGAGTGACATCATAGTGTGAGGAGTTATAAGGGTTAATGGCAGTTAGGAAGGCTCCTGGGGGAATAAAGAAGCAGATGTTTGACACTGCCCACCCGCACCCCCCAAGTGAAAAGATTGGCAGGGAAGACAATGGGTCCCACGTGCATAGGTAATCCTACGAGGAATTGGGCTCTGGTATCACACCAGAACACACCACCAAGCAGCATGTCTCAAGTGCTTAACAATTGATCAGGGAGGCATGACCGGCCTTAATTGGTCAGGTCCACACTATTCCTCAACCGTCATATCTCCCAAGTGGTCAACACGGTAATGTTTGTTAACTGGTTAGGAACCATGACCACCTTGCAAGAGACACAGAAAAAACAAATGGTCCACTAACGTATCAAAACTATGTAACGGGGCCAGTGTGGTGGTGCAGTGGGTTAATGCCCTGGCCTAAAGCGCTGGCATCCCATATGGGCACCGGTTCGAGACCCGGCTGCTCTGCTTCCTGTCCAGCTCCCTGTAGATGCACCTGGGAAAGCAGTAGAAGATGGCCCAAGTGCTTGGGCCCCTGCACCCACGTGGGAGACCTGGAAGAAGCTCCTGGCTTGGGATCGGCCCAGCTCCGGCTGTTGCGGTCATCTGGGGCATGAACCAACAGATGGAAGACCTCTCTCTCTCTCTCTCTCTCTCTCTGCCTCTCCTCTCTCTGTGTAACTCTGACTTTCAAATAAAATGAAAAAAATCTTAAAAAAAAAAGAAACTGTGTAGAAGAATAGGTCAATGGACGTGCACTTCCTACATAAGCTCCCAATACCCAGACCTGGATGGACGCCTCCCTTGGGGAGCCCTCCCAGTAAGCTTCTTTCTCTGTGTATCTGACTTTCAAGTAAAATAAATAAATCTTAAAAAAATAATAATATCTGCTTTCACTTGCTTTGCTCATCCACATTTATCGTCTGCATCCTAATTCTTCGCACCATAAGGCAAAGAACCTACTCTGAACTCCTATAATAGCAGTCCTTGGAAATGAAGACCCTGAGATGCAGGTCAATTTGTGTGTCTTATGATTAGGTTTCATGAAGACATTTGCTGAGGGGGATGATTAGAAGGCAAAAGGATTTGCTCTAAAGGGATTGCCCTGGGGAACTCAACAAGGCCTGTCCAGATACTCCTCTGTGCTCTGACGTCCTCAGGGGTACGAAGGTGCTTTTTCCAGGTACTGGGAGGACTCCCTCTTCCAGTGGGCTCCCCGCTGAAGGCCTGCCCCTCTAGGCTGGGGAGGGTGTAGAACAGTCTCAGCACCAGGCAGATGTCTTGCCCGGAAGCCCACCCACAGCCCTGGAGGTCTGCGTCCTCAACTGGCCTCCCTCCAGGCAGTGTGGCTGACTTAGGCGAGGCCAACAACTGGGCTGTGAAACTGCAGTTTATTTTCTCTTGCTGGTCCTGTTCGCAGACCACACGCGGTGTCCGACCAGCGACAAAGACTCTCCTTGACCTAGCTCTGGTCTAGTGCCTCTGAACCCTCAAGGCCCCTGATGGAGTTCTGCTCATTGCTACCTGAAAACATGGCACCTTGGTAGAATTGAGAAGACAGCGGGAGCAGGAAGTTCGGTCTGACCTCGTCCCATCCTTGTCCCCTGAAGCAAGTCATAGAGTCTCGTGGGAGAAGGGCCCAGTCCATACCCAGAGGAAAGGTCCGCCCTTGTCTTTGAAGACACCAGGATGTATGGAAGAATGTGAACGATGCACCCCACTCTGCTATGAGAAATCACACCCCTTCTGTCCCAAGCACACTTGCCCAATTTAGCCTAGAAACACGCAGGTTTCCAGGTTCATTGGGTCTTCATTTTCAGCGTCATATAAAACCTAAACAATGTGTTTCCTTGCGGACATCTCCGGCCCTTGGCCCATTTAGTCCACTTCTGGCAAGAATCCCATTGAGTCTGTTTAGTGAGAGCCCCTCCCCCTGGTTTCTAATCAAGCACCTGCCACAGGAATCCTATCAGGCTGGGTTGGCCAGAACTGCTCTATTCCGTGGTGTCTTCGCCGTTTCCATCCATCAGCCACTACACTGCTCTGCGGCTGCAAATCCCGCCTTGTTCTTGTATTTGCAACAGAGCCCCGCTGTCCACAGAGGCTTCTCCCCTGCTGCGGGGGGGTTCCTGAGCGACGTTTTCCGTCTTCACGGTAACTCTTGCCTGCCTCCGGCTGTGTGTGTGTGTGTGTGTGTGTGTGAGACGTCAGCAACATCTGGAAGTACTCTCTTCCTTTCTCCTCAAGATTTGGCTGACCTCTCTTTCTCCAGAATGTTCTTATTTAACTCCTTTTATACCTAAGCAGGGTCCTGCTCAGACTCCCAGGACTGGTAAACAGATTTCCATACCAACAAAAGAAAATGCAGACAAATGTTATCCAAACTTCCTTTTCTGACTAAAGCAGAGCCTCTGAAAATTCAGCTACTGAAGAGCCCATGAGAGTATTTTAGGCATGGAAAACCAAGACACTCTGGCAAAAAAAAAAAAAAAAAAAAAAAAACCCTAAATGAAAGATCTCTATGAGTGAAAGAACAGGGCCATAAAAGAAGGAGGTACCTTTCTCTGAAGGGAGGAGAGAACTTCCACTTTGACTTTGACCTTGTCTAAATAAGATCAGAGTTGGCGAACTCAAAAGGCTTCCTTAGTCTTGGCAACTCATGACAAGCGCCTAGGGTGATTACTGACACCATACACAAGAGTGTCAATTTGTTAAGTCAACAACAAGAGTCACTGTGCACTTACTCCTCATGTAGGATCTTTCTCCTTAATGTGTTGTACAATGTGAACTAATGCTATAACTAATATTCAAACAGTACTTTACACTTTGTGTTTCAGTGTGGGTGCAAACTGTTGAAATCTTTACTTAATATATACTAAATTGATCTTCTGTATATAAAGAGAATTGAAAATGAATCTTGATGTAAATGGGATGGGAGAGGGAGCGGGAGATGGGAGGGTTGCAGGTGGGAGGGAAGTTACGGGGGGGGGGGAAGCCACTGTAATCCATAAGCTGTACTTTGGAAATTTATATTTGTTAAATAAAAGTAAAAAAAAAAATTCAGCTACCGTTCAATCCCTCTCTGAGTTTCCTGAGGATCCAGCTGCCAGAGACAGATTGTTAATTCACTAGATGCAAAAAGGAATCTTCCATACCTTCTTAGCAAAGCCCTCAACCTTCCCCATTCCCTATTTTGCAATACAAACTTCTTACCACTGTCTCTACAGTGATTTATTTTGTTAATTTGCTGCTGTCAGTTATTTGGAGGCCCCTGACCACAGCATTCCAGGTAAAAGAGGAAAAAGATTCCCCCAACACATAAACACACACGTATGTGCACAAGCACACACAGATATTTATGCACGTGTATACATGTTTAATAATACGCACAGCATTACATACAGAGATATACACATGTGTATATACGTATATATATATGTGTCTACCTAAAATTGAGATTTGTAGCTAGAACTCAATGCGGCGATGGAACTCAGGGAGTTTACAATCACCTAAGAAGCCACACTTCGAACTCCATCTGTGTGGAGGCCCGAGCCCCTGGGCTTCAGCCCAGGCCGCCTGTTCATCCGCTGGCATTCCTCACTGTGCCTCATCTACTAAGGAACAGAGATGGGGATTAAAGTCAGCATCTTCAGGAAGATGTGACCTCCCGCCTGTCTCACGTGACCCTGCAGACTGGGATGGGCTTCCTGTAGTATGGGGAAACTGCTAACAGCAAAGTTGAGTAGTATTTCCTCGCAGATACCTTGTCATGAATGTCAGTATTTCACCAGCAGTCTTAGCAGCTCCTCTGGGCAACACTCTTCAGTGTTCCACTCTTGGGCTCAGCCTAACATTTCCATCAGCGGTGGAAAAGGTGATGGGTCGACGGCCAGGGCAGGGAAAGTTGCCAGCACCGCCTGGCTTCTCCTTTTGCTTTTCCAGTTCAGTTCGTGCTGGCACTTTGCCGAGCCCTTCATTCAGTAATACTCGCTGGGATCTGCTAGCCACCGTGCTAGGCTCCAGGAAGACAAAGGTGAATCCAAGTGCTCTCCTAGCCTCAAGTGTTCTAGGATTTGGGGAAGATAAACGGTGACACTGAGAAGAGAGTGTGTCCAGAGGCCATGAACTAGGGAAACCAACACTGATGGAAGGGAGTAGTGTGTGGAGTGGTAGATGGGTAGGTGAGCAGAACAGAGAAGTATTCAAAGAAGAGGGGACACGTGCATAAACCCATCAGGGGACATGGTGATGGACGGCGCTTGAGTCCCTGACCACCCAGGACCAGTGGCTATAATTAGACTGGCTGACGGTTCTCATTGACCTGCCATGAGCAGAGCAGTGGCATCGTGAAAGGAGAGAGGCACTTGTACTCATGCGTGGATGACAGCAATTCCACAAACCAAAGGTAGTACTGGCACCCAAAGGGAGGTGCCGGGCCGAAGAGAGCGGCTCACACACTGCACCCACTCTTCCTCACTCACGTGTTGCATGGGTCTCTGCCCTTCTTTTCTCCTCGCAACACACAAAATCCAGCATTGCTTATCTAGCACATTTCGTGCCAGTCTCTTTCTTGCCACAACCCAGGGCAGGGCAGAAAGTGAGTTCAATGAGACCAGAAAGTGAATTGCTGCAGCTTGTAAGCATGCGAAGGAGCAGCAGCTTTCCCCCAGGGCAGTGGGGCACGGTGAAAGTGGCAAAGCTGTGATGGGAAGATGCAGGATCGCAGCTGAGCTTCAGTCATGAAGTCTTCCGACATTTGTTACTGGGCGCCTGTGGGTCCCAGGCACTGTTCTAAGTGCTGGGGTGACTTAATGACTTGATAAAACCTCCTGCCTTCCTGGAGTGCACATTCCAGTGGCTGGGGGGAATAACCAATAAGTAGCTGTGTAAGCAAACACTTTCATCTTAGAAGGCGATGCATTCCACAGAGAAAAATACAGCCGGGAGGGCAGACAGAAAGGGCTGGGTGTGGGCGATGGTTTTAAATGGGCAGGTCCAGAAAGGCCTCCCTGAGAAGACAGTGTTTGAAGAAAGACTTGGAGGAGTGGAGGGACCAAGTCTGGGTGCCAGCTGGGGCAAGAATAATCGAGGCAAAGGCCCGGTGACGGACATGTGTGTGAGCTAATGGAGGGAAGAGAACGTCCAGATGGGGTTGGAGCCTCAAGGCCATTTCTCAGACTTCCCTCTGGATGGGGTAGAGAGCTTCCAAAGGCTCGTGGGGAAAGAGCTAGGGGCCGTAGCATACTAACGCCCTGAAACTCTGGTGGGGGATAGAAACCCAGCAGAAATCACTACGGAGATACAGGGCTTACCCGGTAAGTTTCCTCTGGCTGCATGGCACCCTCCGTCTCCATGTCTCTGATACCAATGCCACTTGAGACCCCCTGCACCACACTCTGCTGAGATTTCAGATTCCACATGTTCCAGCTGTTGTCATCCCTGCCTTGTCTCTGGGGACTCAGCTCTAACGGGGCCTAAGACATGCAGCTCCCAGAGATCCATCCAGGGAGGAATTGCTAGAAGAGGGGTTCTGGGAATGCGAGAGCTGTAAAGCTGTCAGTGTATCCGCAGTGGAGCTTGGCTGTGGGATGTGCATGTAAGCAGCTGGAGACCAAGCACCCTGATTAGCTCACGATAGTGCCACTTGGTGTCCTCTGCCCCTGGTAATTTAGCATCCTGTCCGTTAGGGGAAGCACTAGGGAGTCGTGACGAGCACTGTGATGGGACCCAGCTGTTGGAGTGTGACCTGGCCCTGGCACAGCTGGACGGTCTCAGAGATGGTGGTCACTAAAAGGCAATGATGGGACAACTTTGTAGGCAAAGGGCCAGGCTATGGCACCCCAAGTGTTAGATAGGAAGTCAGTTATGAGCTTATGTGTGTGTGACATAAAGGCCTAAAGAGAAGACATCTATGTCCAGCATATGCACCTGCATCTCAGAGTCATCCTGACAATGTTTCAGGGGCAACCCAGTGTTCACATCCTGCCCTGCCCCCTTCGACCTGATAACCTGCCTGGTGGGGGTCCCCGCCCCTTCTCCCAGATGTAGCCCAGTATCTGCACTTCAAACACCCTGCTCCGGATCCCCATTCTCCAGGTGGTCTTGCTCACCCTTCCTCCAAACACAGGATGGTACCAGCTAGGCTTCCTCCTGACTGATACCTTCAGGGAAAAACTCAGATAGGAGTTTTTCTATATACATCCAAAAAGCCCTTTGTTCCAAGAGGAGCAGAGGTGGGGAAGCAAGACCCATCTCCTTAAAAACCACTGGCCTCAACCGGACTCTGCCTGTCTGCTGGGCCGCCCGCCTGACCGGGTCAGGTGTAATCTCTACTCAACCATGTAACCTCCACCCCCACCCCCAGTCTTTCAGGCTCTGTCTGGAGAGGTGCCCATCCGTCCTTACGGATGTCCCTTCCCTAATAAACCTTGCTATTTTACCTCCCACTACTCTCTGTCTCACGCCTGAATTCTTTCTTGCGCGAAGACAAGAACCCTGCAAATTTCTCCGGTAACACAAGGTCAAGATGACTTGAGCAGGGCTTAATAAGACGATCTTTGCAAAGGTGTGGCTGGTGCCCACTCAGCAGGGAAGGCAGTGGCTGAGGGAAGCTGGCAGGACAGTCTCGTGGAGGGGCCACCTTGATAAGAGCAGTAACCAGTAACCAGTAACCCAGGGGTCAGAGGCAACCCTGCAGGGAGGAAGCAGCTGGGGGTGACTGACCAAGCCCCGCTCTCCTCCCTCCCTCCAGGAGAGGCAAAGGGAGACCAACAAGCAGCCAGGACCTCTGCAGAAAAGGGGCAGAAACGAAAGGCAGCGGGCAGGTTCTGGGGTGCACAGGTGCCGTGCTCCTGGGGGACCCCAAAAAAGAGCTGTGCAGGTAGATCTCTTAAAGGGACTAATAGACCTCAAAACAAGTGGAGGCTTCCTGAGTCACTGAGTAGACGTTGTGGGAGTCCATGTGACTTCACTGTGAACTTGGGCCTCAAGGGCCCCAGGGAACCAGGGCTGATGGGTTTGGAAACATTCCAGGGTGTGCAGCTATTTTTCCAGGAGGCACGCGCATGCCCACCCCCACCCCATCTGAAGGCTGCATTTAAACATCTGCACCTTCTCCTGTGGGCTCTGACCTGGAGCCGCCCCCCAGGGAGAGAAGTGCTGTCATTCATTCAACCCTTTTCCTGTCGGGACCCTTATCTGGAGTGTCCCGAGCATTTTCTCTTGTAAACAATGTCACAACAAGTCATCTGGGATTTTGATCTTGATGTTTGGCTGAATCTCTGTAGTCCAGCCATGAACTGAACCAAGGGTTGTGGGTGAAAACCTCTGAAGAGGAAAATTAATGCTGAGTCCAGCTGTAACCTTAGGTCAATGCAGTCTGGTCGTAGTGGGTGTCTACTCACTATGTGAGTTTTTTCAACCATCACCACCATTCATCAGAACTTTTTTTTTTCGTCTCATAAAACTGAAACTGACCCCATGGAACACTAACTCCTCATTTCCTCTTCCCCAGAAACCACCGTTTTACCTTTGTATCTATGTGAGTGTGTGCTTGCAAGTGTTCTTGGAAAAAGTAATTTGGACAAAAATAAACCATTGTCTAATTATTACCATAGATAACCCTCCCCCTTTCCAAAGACGCTTAATTTCTTCATTATCTCAGAGACAGACATTTATAACTCCAGAGGTCCAAGAGTTTCAGGGAACAAAGATAAAGCAGTCCGAGAGCTCTGAATCCCTCCACCAGGGCAGGGCCTGTGTAAACCAAGGCCCACCTGCAAGGTTCCAAAGCCGGTGTCCCCGAGGTCTCGTCACAGGACACAGACTTCAAAACGACCCAGTAAAATAAATCTTGAAGACAGCCATAAAATTAAACAACAACAAAAAAATACACTGTGAACAACAGGAACAAAATCAAGAGAAAAACCTGCTTTGCGGTGTTTTTGCTAACACACAGCAGGATGGATTTAAGGATTTTTTTTATAAGTTTTTACTGTGTTATATTGCAATGAAACACATAAAAATGCCATCTCAGTTCTTTCAAGTGTAGACTCAGTTGAGGATTTTCATGTTGTTTTTCAACCATCACCACCATTCTTCGGCAGAATTTTTTTCCATCTTATAAAACTGAAACTCTGTCCCCATGAAACACTAACTCCTTACTTCCTCTCTCTCCGGAAACCACTGTTTTACCTTCTGTATCTATGAATTTGATACTTCTGATGCCCAATATACACTTAAATAGATATCAAGTATTTTTACAGCAAATGTGTTTGGAAAAAAACTTCCAATCTTTCTGTGATATCTATAATTTTTGCTGAAGCAGAATAAACGTTCATGTACAAAACGTATAGTGTTCCAAGGACATAAAAGGACAAATGCCCCCTGCCCTTCTACTCCTTGGATTCTCCGGGGGGGGGGGCAGTAACTGTGAACAGGCTCTTATGTGTCTTCCAGAAACAGCTGTGTTATCGCCCATCTTCCTTGTGTACACAGCCGTGAGTGTGTATAACCTCACCCACCATTCACAGAACTTGGAGCAATTCTGCACTGTGTTCAGCTTGCTTCAGGGCTGCTCCTGCCCACGAAACTAAACAAAGAACTGTAGCATTTTCCACTGAAAGAACAAGCCAAAAGGCATTCCCCCTGCTGCCATCAATGAGCATCAGGTTCCAGGCCGGTGCCTCGGCTCAATAGGCTAATCCTACGCCTGCGGCACCGGCGCACCGGGTTCTAGTCCCAGTCGGGGCGCCGGATTCTGTCCCGGTTGCCCCTCTTCCAGGCCAGCTCTCTGCTGTGGCCTGGGAGGGCAGTGGAGGATGGCCCAAGTGCTTGGGTCCTGCACCCCATGGGAGACCAGGAGAAGCACCTGGCTCCCAGCTTCAGATCAGCGCGGTGCGCCGGGCTGCAGCGGCCATTGGAGGGTGAACCAATGGTAAAGGAAGACCTTTCTCTCTGTCTCTCTGTCTCTCTCTCACTGTCCACTCTGCCTGTCAAAAATTTAAAAAAAAAAAAATGAGCATCAGGTTCCTTCCAAGCTTCTGATTTTAGAAATGGCCCTGTGCTCCAACCAGCCTTACACACAGGCCTGAAGTCTATCGGTAGGATTTGCTTCTAGGAGTGGAACTGCCCAGACAAGACCTTTTCGGAGGGCTCGGTGTGGGCAGATGCTATCAATATGCCCTCTGAAGAGTCTGTTTCAACTCCCGCTCCTGCCAACCACGTATGTGAACAACAGCAGGAAGATCTTCGTAACCATTCTCACAGCTGGCATGGAGGAACTGCTACGGAAGTGGTGAGCTCCCTGTTGTAAGAGGTGTGGAAACAGGGGCCACACAGCTGGTTGCTGGGGCCATTGTCCTAGCCAGGCCCCCAGACTCACAGAGGGAGGTGCGCGAGGTCACTCGGAGATGCTTTGGACCCTAGAGATTCTTTTTTTTTTTTTTAAGATTTATTTATTTGAAAGTCGGAGTTACACACAGAGAGAAGGAGAGGCAGAGGCAGAGAGAGAGAGAAAGAGAAAGATCTTCCATTTGTTGGTTCACTCCCCAGCTGGCCGCAATGGCTGCAGCTGAGCCGATCTGAAGCCAGGAGCCAGGAGCCTCCCCTGGATCTCCCACGCAGGTGCAGGGGCCCAAGGACTTGGGCCATCCTCCACTGCCCTCCCAGGCCACAGCAGAGAGCTGGATCGGAAGTGGAACAGCCAGGCTCGAACCAGTGCCCACATGGATGCCAGCACTGCAGGCGGGGACCCCACCTGCTACCCCACAGTGCCACCCCTGGACCTTAGATAATCTATAATACAATGCTTACATCCTTACTCCAGGGAACATAGCTCAAAGTCCGGCAAATGCTGATGGATCATCAGCCTCTATGACACCTTTGTACAAAACAGGCAAGACAGCCATCCAAGCCTTCACCAAAGGGGGCAGCGTTCCTCATCAAGGAAAACACTGGGAGACTAAGCCGTTTAAAGGGCCTTGCAAGCATTGTGCAGTGAAAGTTAGCTGTCAAAGGCTCTCAAGGGGCAGGTGTTGTGCACAGTGGGTTAGGCTGCTGCCTGCAATGCTAGCATCCCATAGAGACACTGGTTCTCATCCTGGTTGCTCCACTTCTGATCCTCCCTGCTGGTGGGCTTGGGAAAGCAGCAGAAGATGGCCTAAGTACTTGGGCCCCTACCACCCATGTGGGAGACCTGGAAGAAGCTCTTGGCTCCTGGCTTTGGCTTCAGCCCAGGGTGTTGTGGTCATCCGGGGAGTGAACCAACAGATGGAAAATCTGTGTGTGTGTGTCTCCTTCTTTCTCTGTAACTCTGTAGCTTTCAAATAAATAAACGAATCCTTTCTAAAAAACAAAACAAACAAACAAAAGGACTTTCAAAAGAATAGGTCCAGTCCTATGAAATGCTCAGTTAGGGGAGAGTTTTTCTATTAAATCTTCGTATTTGTTTGTAACTAAACATTTGCTTCACAATGGTGGATCTGGGGGCGGAATGCATTTGAGAAAAACATACTGGATTTGTATGTTGCCGTACAAACCACACACAGGAAGCAAGAGTCATCCACTATTATTTATTTATTTATTTATTTTTTTGAGTTGAGAATATGCTCACTGAGAAACATTTTGGCTTGGTGCCCTTGAACCCACTGGAAATCCTTTCGGAATGACGCAGCCCATTGCCAGGAACTTGAGTTGCTGTAGAATCCTGCAGGCGTGCTGGGCTGTGGAGAGCTGCTTTTCCTGCTGGCGGCCTTGGCTGCTGCTGACTCAGCTGATACTCAGCTGCTGACTGTGGGAGAGCAGAAGACGCCGCCCAAGGTAGACTTCCAGCTAGTTATGCAAGAAACCAAAGACACGAGACAGCGCTGGAAAGCCACCCATTTGTAGAACACTGACATCTACAAAGGAAATCCACGTTAGTAGAATATGTTCCAAGACTAGGGCTGCTCCCAGACAACTTTTATTATCTGGGAGATTGTTTTAAGTTTATTTATTGGAAAGGCAGAGTGATGGGGAAGAGAAATAGAGAGGATCTTCCATCTGATGTAGGCAGGCATATAGGTTAAATTGATTAGGTTTGTGAGCTGGAAGACCACGCCTTCACCATGCCCCTGTGTGACCTCATGCCCCTACCTGGCCACACCTGTGCACTGACCGGCCAATCAGGTTAATTAGCCACTCCCCTTTGGAAGTGGATTAAAAGCCTGGAACACTTCGTGCCTGGCCCTTCCTTTCTTTGACCTTTTGTGTAGGTCTGTGTGGCCCGGCGCCTCCAGGGCACGTGGCCTTTGGACCACTGGCCCCATGCTTGCTGGCCTAGATGCTCCTCCACAGGCTGGTTCCTGGTACTCGGTATGAACCCAGATTTACCTCTCTCCTATAGATAGGGCTCTCACTCTCTAATGCATCTTTCACATTGAATAAAAGCTTAAGAATGTACCATGCTGCCTCGTTCATTTATGCCAGTATTTAGAATTCTCTGAATATTAGGTAAAAACCCACACGAGCTTATTAATATTGGGAATTTATTAATAAGCATATGGTGATATCATACGGCACCCCAGAGGAGACTTTTGGAGAACTCTTAGGGGGCCATATTCCATATCATATTTGGGGGAAAATCCCAATATCACATCCACTGGTTCACACCCTAAATACAACAGCAGGCCTGGGCCAGGTCGAAGCCAGGAGCCTGGACTCCATTTGAACTACCCACTTGGGTGGCAGCAACCGGAATACTTGGGTCATCTGCTGCTACTTGGGGTGTTCATCGGCTGGAAGCTGGATCTGAAGCAAAGCAGCCGGGACTCCAAACAGCACTTGGATCTGAGATGCAGGCACGCCAGCCAGTGGCCGAACTTGATGCACCACAACACCCACGCCTGGGCCATCTGCATAACCAGTCTTCATTCACCCTACATGTTTTCTCCTCACCGTAACCGTGTCACCTCCATCGCTTAACCCTCTCCGTAGCTCAGGACACTAAGCAAGCTTCCATCATCCCGTCTCTTTCCCCAGCACTCGTCTTTTCACGGGCCGTCTGTGTGAATGAATGCAATGAAACACTGTTTTCTCTTGGTTATCTTTCTTACGTTGATTCTGTTTTGAGCCCAGCCAAAGAACCTGGGAGAGTGGAGCAGAGGCATGACCCCTGCTCTACAATGCAGTCTTCAGGGTGTCTTTCTGAGCCAAAAGTCCAACACCAGTTCCATTGTCTTGGCTGAGTGATGGGAGGTCCTTCCCTTGTACCCTGGCTGTGAGCACACACCCACAGGCTGTTGTCAGCAGTGGCCCTCCTGTTAAACAACTTTGCCTCTTCCATGCAGCCCTTTCTGCCTCCCCTTGATGTTAATGTTACAGTCATTTACAGGGTATGCCTAAGAAGCTGTTTAATTTCTAAAAATCCTAATCACATCAGCATTTCAACACATAATACTTGATATCTGTCTGTGCGGGCTTAGCACGTACTCAGGTCAAAGCCTACGAACTCCTGTGAAGTGAGACGCAGCAGAACAAGTCCCACCGCAGTCAGGTGGTGCTCTCAGCTCCGTGCTCATGCTGTCTTAGGGGTGGGTGCTGTCCTGGAGCCACAGCCCAAACAGTTCAATTCCTTTTCTGTAGGGTCTGGCGGCTGAGAGTCAGTGCCTAGAATTAGGAGGATGGAGATCAGCTCTCACCAGCACCACGTGTTCATTGTGTGTCTCCAGGTGATCACTGGACCTCTCTCTGTCCTAGGAAAAGGTCTCAGCCATGAACAACAGAGCCATCTCCTGATATGGTATTACAGGATATAGGAAGCACTTGAATATACCTGGGAGACTGACAGAATCAGGAAAGAACCAGGAATGATACCCACATCCTAGCACCAGCCTAGCAGGGACCACAGCCCAGATTACTGGGCAAGGGACCTGAAAGGTACACGGCAGATCTGTTGCTTGAGATCTGACTGGTAGAACTCCCACCAGTGCCACCTCTGAAAATGCTGTTTCCAAATCTGTAAAATGGGTATAGTGGAAGTATCTATCTCATGGGCTATTTTGAGAATTGAACAACACCACGTGTACAAGGAGCCCGGCAGGCGCTTGGTAAATGCTCAGTTAACGTGTGCTCTCATTTCCTCTTTTCCTGTCTTCTCCCTTCACTTCATTTCCTTTTCTTCCGTCTCTTTTTCTTTCTCATTCCTCCTCTTCTATTTTCCCTCCTTCTTTCTCTTTTCTTTTTTCTTCCTCCTCCTGTTATTTTCTTAGCTTTCTTCCCCATGTCCTCTCCTCCTAAGAGTAAAGATGCAGCCTACAAGCAGTTCAGCCAATGGGAACAGTTGCCCGTTTCCTGGACCAGGAGGGGCTGTGGGGTACAGGGCCAGAGAGCTGCTATTTAGTTGGACGGTATATAAACTAATACTGCTAAAAATACCCCTTTCCTTTTGCCACCTGGCATTTTCCCAGTGGTATCAGATCAGATCCAGGAAAAATGGAAGGGAATTCCACTGGAAAATGTAAATTCCATGAGGGAAGAGACTCATTAACTTATTTCTTGAGATCTAATTTGCATAGATAACATTACTCTGAATGTGGGTGAGTCAATGCTTTTTAATATATCCACAGGATTGCAACTATCAGCAAATCTAAGCTTGGAACACTTTCATCAACCCCAAAGAAACTCAAATCCGTTATCAGTCACTTCACACTCTCCGGCAAACAATCCTGCACAACCACTAATCTACTTTTTGTTGCTATAGTTTGGCCCGTTCTGGATACTTCATGTAAATGGAATTATACAATATGTTGTGCTGTTTGATTGACTTCTTACACTTAGCATAGTGTTTTCAAGGTATACCCATGTTGTATTATGTGTTAGTGCTGAATAGTATTCCATTGTATGGGAATACCATATTTCTTTGGTCATTTATCAATTGATGGACATTTGAGTTGGTTCCTTCGTTCAGTTATAATGAGAATGCTACTATGTACTTCTGAGAGACCTGAGCCTGGGTCAAAATGCAGCTATTTTAGAATAGGCCTCCATATTATAACTCGGGCCAGCCAGGGCCCTGAACCCTAAGCCAAAAGCTCCTGAAAAAGAAAAGTAAACTCCCCTTGTGATAAGCTCCCCTAGCAACAGCCAATCAGCAGACAGCAGGGGAATACCTAAAGTTCCAGTGTCTTTTCAAGCAGTTAAGGTGATTGATAACATCCCAAAAGACAGCCAATCATTTTAAAAGGCATCAACCCCAAAGCCATTCAACCACCTTTACTAGGTCCATTCCCGCCGCTGGATACACTGATCAATTTTAAGAGAAGTTCTTTGAATTTCCCACGAAATGAGAGAATTTGCTGTATTGTATAGAATGTCTCCAGAAACCCTACAAAGCCCTGTTAACTGAAGAGTTGGGGCTCTCAGTTCAGATCTGCTGTGCCAGTGAAGGTTGAGAGCCCAGACCTGGGCCTATAATAAAACTCTCGTGTGTTTTACAGCGGTATTGGCTCCTTGGTGGTCTTTGGGGACAACTGAACTGGGCATAACATCTTCAGATACATTTTTGTGTGGACATATGTTTTCATATCTCTTGGGTAGATACTTAGGAGTGGAACTTCTGGATCATATTAGATCCGTTCAGGTTGAGGACAGATATTTTGATCTGGTTTTTTCACTGCTAATCCAGTGCTGACATGTGGTAATCTTAGAAAAACTTATTAAGCAAATTGAGTAAATGATGTAATAGTTATCTAGCGAAGACATGATTTTTCCATATATATATATATATATATATATATATATAAACATGCAGAAAGAGAATTTTTTTTTGAGATTTGAAATTATTTATTAGAATCAAGAACCTTCAGCCAGAGCAGTGTGGAGGGGGCCTCCAAGAGAGGAAACCCCAAGGGGCCTGGTGGACGGTGTATAACTAAGTACAGCTCTAAGTACAAGTTTGAAGGGAAAAAAAGCTTAACAATCAGGTTGGCATTCGGTTACCAGGCAGGGACAAAACCATCAGAAGACCTTATTTAGAATTCCCCATCCAGTCTGGGCTGCTAAGGGTGGGGTAGAAGCTGCCAGGAGCTCCCTTGCTATTCTCATGGTAAATTTGGAGATTCCAAAGGAAGGAGGGCAAGTATTTTACACCCCAAATTCCATTGAGATCCCCTGACTATCTATTAACCTATCTGACTCCTCACTTCCCCCTCCCGGAGGTGGAAACCCTAACATCTGTTGGGGGAACTGGGCGATGATGGCTCTGGCTGCTTCATGCTGAAAAGGGGCGTCTTGGGAAGGGGGGTCAGGGCAGGGGTGCAGCAGGAGGTGGCTTCTCCAGGGGAGTGCAGTGCCGGCTGCAGAAACTGTTTCCATTGAGGTTTCATGTGCATGGCCACCTAGAACTTTACTTTTTCAAGTCTGGAGAAAATGAATCTAACAAGCAGTTTAAACTCACAGGATCTAAAGTCACAGTGTCTAAAACCAAGGACAGAGTCATTATTAGAGACCCTAAGAAAACCATGTCTAAACCATGAGCAAGTTTATTCATTGAGAGACAAATACAAACTGACAGAAAGGGCTTGACAATAATCAGGTGGGCTTAGGCCTTGTCAGTTATGAGGCTCAGACCTATCTATTTCAGAAAGAGATTTTTGATGGGACATTACATATAGCACACAGCTTGTCTTGAAAGTCTTTCTATTTCTGGAACCCTGTCCACAGCCAGATATATTCAGAGACTCAACATACAGCTTTTGAGTATAAATGTGAGTGAATAAAACTTGTAGCATGATTTCGGTGCTTATACATTTATTTTCTTTCTTGTGGATGGCTATTTAGAACTTAATTCACATGCATGTACATGTGCTTTTAAAAAATTGTACCCTCTGAATAATATGGCCTCCACCCCAACCGTTGATAATCACTATTCTATGCTCTGTAGAACAGAATAATGTAGTTTCTTCTATCAGTTTGATTTCTCTTCTTATATTCCATTTTTAGGTAAGGTTATATAGTATTTGTATTCCTATGACTGCCTTATCTCACTTAGCATAATGGCACCCAGGTACATCCACAAATGTCAGCATTTCCTTCTTTTTATGGCATAGTAATGTTCTATTTTGTGTTTGTACCATGATTTCCTTATCTGTCCATCCACTGATGAACACTTAGGTTGTTCTCGTATCTTGGCTGCTGTGACTAATTTTGCAGTTTGAAGAAGACATGCATTACTTTGCTAATCAGGAAAAGACACTGTCATAATGCAAATGTTAAAAAGAAAAAAGAGGGGCCAGTATAGTGGATAAAGCCATCACCTATGACACTGGCATCCCATATAGGTGACAATTCAAGTCCCAGCTGCTTCATTTCCAGTGTAGCTCCTTGATAATGAGCATGGGAAAGCAGTGGAAGATGACCCAAGTACGCGGGTCTCTGCACCCACGTGGGAGACCCGGATGATGCTCCTGGTTTCAGCCTTACCCAGCCCTGACCGTTATGGCCATTTAGGAGAGTGAACAAGTGGATGGAAGATTTTTCTCTCCCTCTCTCTCTGTAATTGTACCTTTCAAATAAATAAATAAACCAAAAATAACTTATTTCCAGATTCTTGATCATGTTCTGAATAATTGATGTGACTTAAAGAGCTGAGATACCATTTTTCTGCATGAGTTTTAATAATTACATCTTTAGAATGTATATATATATATATATATATATATATAATTGTTAGGTAGGAAGTCAGATATGAGCTTGTGTGTGTGACAAAGGCCTAAAGAAAAGACGTCTATGTCCAGCATATGCATCTGCATCTCAAAGTCATCCCGAAGACATTTCAGGGGCAGCCCAGTATCTGCATCCTGCCCTGCCCCCTCCTACCAGATAACCTGCCAGGTGGGGGTCCCCGCCCCTTCTGCCTGATAACCTTCCAGGTGCAGCCCAGTATCTGCATTTCAAATTCCCTGCTCTGGATCCTGGGTTAGGATGGTGCCAGCTAGGCTTCCTCTTGTCTGATAGCTTCAGGGGAAAACTCAGATAGGAGCTTCTTAATATTAACATCCATAAAATCCTTTGTTTCACATTGGAGAACACATTAAGGACAGATCCCTGAAACAGTATTTTACACATTATGTTTCTGTGTGGGTGCAAACTGATGAAATCTTTACTTAGTATATACTGAATCAATCTTCTGTATATAGATAATTAAAAATGAAAAAAATCTTGATGTTAAATTGGAAATTGCATAGAAAATTAATCAATTTAAAAAAATATATCATGTAGGATCTCTGTCCTTAATGTGCTATACATTGTGAATTAATACTATAACTAGTACTCCAACAGTATTGTTCACTTTGTGTTGCTATATGAGGGCAAACTGTTGAAATCTTTACTTAATATATAGTAAACTGATCTTCTGTATATAAAGAGAATTGAAAATGAATCTTGATGTGAGGCAAAGGGAGAGGGAGTGGGAAAGGGGAGGGTTGCGGGTGGGAGGGAAGTTGTGGCGGGGGAAGCCATTGTTATCTATAAGCTGTTTTTTGAAAATTATATTCTTTAAATAAAAGCGTTATAAAAAAATCCTTTGTTTCAGGAGGAGATGTGTGAAGACAAAGACCCATCTCCTTTAAATCCCTGGCCTCAACCGGACTGCACGCTCAGCCCTCTGCCTCTCTGCTGAGCCACCTGCCTGGCCTGGTCAGGTGTAATCTCTCCACCAACCATGTAACCTCACCCCCCCCCCCGCCCCCCCGCCAAGTCCAAGCGACTGGGCACTCTCTCTCAGGTCCTGTCTGGAGAGGTGCCCATCCGTTCTTACAGATGTCCCTTCCCTAATAAACTTCGCTATTTTACTTTTCCACTACTCTCTGTCTCACGCCTGAATTCTTTCTTGCGCGAAGAACCCTGCCATCCACCGGTTTTTATATATATATATATATATTCACCGGTTTTATATATATGTATATATATTCACCGGTTTTATATATATTCACCGGTTTTTATATATATATATATGTATATATATACATATATATATATATATATGCTTTATTTATTTACCTGAAAGAGTTACACACAGAGAGAAGGAGAAGCAGAGAGAGAGAGAGAGAGAGAGAGAGGTCCTCCACCTGCTGCTTCACTCCTCAGTTGGCTGCATCTGAAGCCAGGAGCCAGGAACTTCCTCCATGTCTCCCATGCAGGTACAGGTGCCCAAGGACTTGGGCCATCTTTTACTGCTTTCCTAGGCCATAGCAGAGAGCTAGATTGGAAGAGGAGCAGCTGGGACTTGAACTGGCACCCATATGGGATGTCGGCACTGCAGCTGGTGGCTTTACCTACTATGCCACATTGATAGCCCCTAGAATACATTTTAATTCCCAGTTATTTTTCACTTTTGTTTTTTCTTCTAGTATCAAGAATTGTGTTTTCACAGGAGTGAGAATTTAGTCTGGTGGTTAAGGCCCCTGAATCTCATGTCAGGGTGCCTGGTTTTGATTCCTGACTGAGGCTTCTGACTCCAGCCCTGGGGAGGCTGTGGTGATCGCTCAAGTAGTTGCATTCCTACCACTCATTTGGGAGACCTGGACTGATTTCCTGGTTCCTCGCTCCAGACTGCCCACCCCTGGCTATGGGGTATTTGGGAGGAGAAACAATGGATGGGAACTCTCATTCTTTCTCTCTTTCTCTCCTTCCCCACCAAAAATAATAAAAGACAAGAAAAAAGAATAGCATTGTCATTCAACTTTCTGAAATTTATTGTAAGAAAATCATGAGGGTTGCTCCCAGGGAATCATCTTCAGAATGTTATCACACAAAACCTTAGAAATGCTCAAAATAAGAATAATGATTAAATAAACTGTGCAATGACAATACTGTGGAGGATTAGAAGCTCTTAAAATGCTATTTATGGAGAATATCTAAAGACACAGTAAATATCTGTCATATAATAAGTTAAAATCCCAGAATACAAATTCTGTGAAAAACCACATATATGTAATATGCCAAATAATAAATATTACTACTATCTATGTCTGATTGGTAAAGTTATGAGTAACTTTATTTTTTCTTGTAATTTTCACATTTTTCAAAATATATACGAGCATAAAGTTATGATTTTTAGAGCTTGTTGCTTTTCAAGAATGGCTATCCTTCTGAAATAGGAATTTGAACTTTGCTTTGACTATTAATTACTTAGCAAAATCAGTGGAATTTGACAATTTCTTAGAGTGAGAAAAATTTATTTTCAGAAAATGAAACAAAACAAAATAACAAAGATGTCCTACAGTAGGCAAATGGATAAACTGAGGTACACTCTCAGCAGTCAAGTATTCAGTGCTAAAAAGAACTGAGTTACCAAGTGGTTCAAAGATGTGCAGGACCCTTCATTGCATGTTGCTAAAGGAAAGAATCCCATCTGAAAGGCATACCTAATTTTGTGATTTCAATGACGTTCTAAAAAAGACAAAACCATGGAGACAGTAAAAAGGTCAGAGGTTGCCTGAGGTTAGACAGGAGGGAGGGGTGGGTGGGCTAACCTTGGGCAACAAGCCTGTTCTGTCTGACCCTGCACTGGTGGACAGAGGTGACGCTACCTTTGTCAAGGGGTAGATAGTGCCAGCAATGAGCTGTAAATGATCAGCTTTGAAAGGTGTGTGTGGAGTGGGGGGTTCAGGTGTGAACCCTCAGTATCTGCTGCTCGACTTTGCTGTGAAGCTAAAACCACTTAAGAACTGAAGAAGAGAGCTCCATGAATCACTTTTAATATTCCGCCATTTCTACTGCATGGGTCTTGGTGTTACCCAAGACATGGACTTCTACAGAAAGAAGAAAATAAAAACAAAGGAGATGCAAAGGACTCTAAAAATTAAAGTTTATTATTTTTTTAGGAAAGCAAAATAGTAAAGGATACTCTCTATCCATACATTTAATGAATCCTATTTGGGGCTTTCTTCTGAGTTTTCTTGCTCATTTGTTTTGTGTTTTACTTGCCCAGAAGGGTGCTGGGTTGAAAAAGCATTGCCCAGTTGACTCTTGGATCTTTGAGAATGTGTTCCTCCCCCAGGCTGAGATATTTGACTTTCAGCTTCTTTGTGATAGAACATAAGAATGGAAAGCATAAGAGTCCCAGGGAGTCAAGCAAACATCTTATGAGAAAATCTGTTGAGAACACGTTGGCACCCACTGGTGTTCTGGGTTAGGCTGAAACACATACACAGAGTGACTAATACACAAACTCTGCCTGTGTGTTACGAGTGGGCTGCTCTTGACATCACTGAGTGTGACCTTCTGTTGTTTTTGAGAGTCTGCATCTACTCTCACCCCTTTTCTGGGGATGAGGCCCTGGTTTTCCTCTGGGAAACTTCCCCTAATGCACTCCCAACCCAAGCTGGAGATCAGACTGCAGCACACAGCTCAGACCTGATCTTATCAGGACAGCCACAGTGATTGCTCAGAAATGGGCTCAACCAGACACAATGGCAAGGATTTCCTTCCATAGGTAGCGTGTGGTGTGTGTGTGGGGGGGGGTAGGTGGAAGGGCTTATGTTCAGTGAGGGGCAGCACAATGTGGAGGAGCATGCTTTCAAGAGTCCACTGCATGGATGGGAGTCTCAGCTCTCTAGTCCACTACCAACTAGCGAGGGTTCCCTGGGCAAGTCACTCTTCTTCCCAGGCCTCAGGCCTCAGGCTCCTCCCTGGACAGGGTGTGTGTGTGAAAAGGGACCGCAGACACTAGCTAGCTCCCAGGGCTGTGCTGGGGATTGAATGAACTAATATTTATAAAGCCTGGTACAGTGTTTGTCCCCTCAACATTTCCATATGCATATATAACATTTAATAGACATTCAATAGACCCCAAAATTAATATAACATTTTATAATTTAATTATAAATTATTACATAAATTAATATAACATTTAATAGACCCCAAAAGAATTTGTCTTTCATGGTGTTTCCCAACACCTTAAATGATAGCTCCCTCTGTCCAACTGTTCAAGCCAAAGTCCATGGAATTTGGCCCATCTCTGTCTCTTGACTCCATCAGTAGATCTTGTCAGTTCAGAATTCAATCACATCCACCAGTGCCAACGTTCAAGCCACCGCCATGTCATCTGTTTGGATGATGGCACCATAGCCTCCGGAAGGGTTTCAGGCTTCTGCCCTTGTGCCACTTGTGTGCATTCTCAACAAGCAGTCAGACTGCGACAGAGGAAACTGGAGTGAGAGGTTGTCACACTGAGCGTGGGTGCCCTGCTCCTGCCCTGCCCCCAACACCGGCAGATGCATCTTGACCCTCCTGCATCTTCCTGGGAGTCTCTTCTTGCATGAGGCACCTCCAATTTGACCTTTGCTGTTCTTTGACCACACCTGATTCACTTCTGTCTTTGGCCTTTGTCCTGGGGATTGAATGAACTAATATTTTCCAGCAAGGTTTGGAACCGAGAGTTGAAAGATGGGCAGGGACTACTGTCAGAGCAACAGTCAAATGTTGTGAGTTTTACAAGGGCTTTTACACTCTCACAACCACAGCATGCTTGTTTTCTCAGGGGGTTAGCGCTCGGAGAACAACATTAGTTCAAGGAAATAGATTTTCCCTTAAAGAAGATAATATTCATGTTTCATATAATCTGAAGGAACAATCCGTATTAAAAATGTGGCCAAAATATTTGCCTTCAAGGACAGATGTAGCCTGCAGCTGCGTGAGAAAAAGAGGTTGCAGTGTCCGGCCAAGGAGCATTCTCAGACTAATACATGACGCACGTGACTTCTGCCCCGGCTCCCTGAAGTGTCCTCCAGGCTTCTCACGTACATCTCAGATTTGACCTTGCCCGGTCTCCGTGTTGTACCCTCTCTTATCTTCCATCCCCTTCATCTTCTCAGATCTCTACCCAAATGCCCTCCTCCCAGCAGCACCTTCCTTGGTCCTCTATTCAAAGTTGCACCTTCCCCTCATCCTTACTCCATCCCCCACTTAGCTTCTTAGTCCTCATCACCACTTCCCTTGTGCTATGGTTCATTTATCTTGTCTCTTATTTTGTTTTAAATATTTATTTGAAAGACAAAGTACACAGAGAGAGAGAGAGAAAGGGAGAGATTCCATCTTCTGGTTCCCTCCCAAAATGGCAACCAACAGCTACAGCTGGGCTGACCCAGGAGCTTCTTCCAGGTCTCCTACATGGGTGCAGGGGCCCAAGTACTTGGACCATCTTCCTCTGCTTTCTCAGGTGCATTAGCAGGTGCTGGATTGGAAGTGGAGCAACCAGGACTCGAACTGGTGCTCATGTGGATGCCGGTGCTGCAGGCTGGCCCCCTATCGTGTCTATTATTTATCTGTACCTCAATTAGAATATAAACTCTACGAGGCTGAATTTTCTGAACTGAGATCCTAAAATCATCCATGGAACACAGTGGAGCTCAGCGACTGGCTAGTGCATGAGTGAATGAATAAGTGAATGAAAGAGAAAAGGTTGGCACTGAGGTATGGAATCAACAATAGTTTTGCAGTGCTAATTAGGTACCAGGCACTTGGTAGTCATTGGGGACATTATGAGGCAAAGACTTCTTTGGTATTCATCTAGTGAGGGAGGGAAGTGAGGCTGAGCAAAGTGTAGGGTACAAATGGAACCTGCCCTGGTGTTACCGCAAACAATGATGGGACTGCTCATTGCATCAATGCCAATACTCAAAAGACAAGAGTTGATGCAAAGAAATCAGTTGAATTCCTGGAATTGGCAACTTGAGAGAATGTAGCTTAACAAAGACCATCTCAGTTTTTAAGTTAACAGGAGAGTTTTTGGAGAGAGCCGAAAGAGAAAGGAAACTGAGGGTCAGGGACAAAGGGGACCAGTGGATAGGGTCAGCTGCATGCTGGCCTCTGGCCAGCTGCTAAAGGGCTGGTTGGAGTTTCTGTGGTTATTTTCAGCTTGCAGACATAAATCCCATTCTCTAGTTACGCTGACCAGAGTCGGATGACTTCGCAACTTCAGCCAATTTTCTCAAGACTGTAATTCCC
Organism: Sylvilagus floridanus; assembly: GCA_949820135.1. Taxonomy (NCBI): domain Eukaryota; kingdom Metazoa; phylum Chordata; class Mammalia; order Lagomorpha; family Leporidae; genus Sylvilagus; species Sylvilagus floridanus. Next base: position 10,248,353 of record OX463242.1, read on the forward strand.
AAGCAAGCATGATTAGTCCGTTAAGTCAAACCTCAGTCTGATCAGTCCCAAAGTCAGAAGTCAGTTTCTGTTAGGCAGAATTGAGCCATTTGAGCTGTGGCTCCAATAGGAGCTCCTAGTCCAGGATTGTAAAAGATATCCCAGAGCTAGAGCATCTAAGAGGTTGGCTGACGGTGCAGGTGGAGTAAATGACCAGGTAAAGGCGGTAGAACATGGGAGAGCTAGGAATCCTGAGCTTGCTAGGCCAGGGGAGGATGTGGCCAGGAGGCTCTGCCCATATGAAGTAAACAATCAAGCCTAGGAGGACGAGCCCGCAGCCCAAGTGAATGAAAAGCATTTCGAGGCATTCCGCCAAGCCCTATTTATTCTTGTCTCATTGAAAAGTGCAGAAAAAAAAGTAGTGAATACAAGAGTCTGCCTAGCTCAGTTTCAGGATGTGGGAGGCAGAACCATGTAGCTCTCCTCTTCATGCACCTGCTAGGAAGAAAAAAAAAAAGAAAGAAAAAGGTCACAGGCTGGGGATGTGTTTCGCATGGGTGAGCATGCTTTCCTGTTGTTTTTGATCCTTACTCTCTGTTTCACTTCTCTTCTGGTGATGATACTCTGATTTGAGGGGACAAAAACATGTAGAGGGGAGACAAACACCTCTTTAAAAGGAAAACAGGCCAGCCTCAAGCTTTTTAGGCACTCTAAGTCCCTTCATGGCAGCCATGGGCCCAATCCCCAGAGCATGTTTCTGGAGTTCCCCTCTGGACCACAAATCCTCTTCAAGAACAGTCTGTCAACTCCAGGCCTCTGATTCCCCGTCTGTAGCACAGGACTCAGAAAATCCTTACCCAATGGCAGTGTTGAGGGGGTGTGGTTCACAAAGTACTCGGTACTCAAAGATGTTAGTGATTATTGTTGAAGGACGAAAGGCAGAATTCTGTGACTTATGGTAGAGTCTCCACTTCTCCCTTGAACGCTGCACTCCACTCCTCAGCAGGTGAGCAACGGATGCTTCTTGCTACTGGGCTTCGGCTGATGAAGACCCTGGGTCTACTGGGAGATGCTAAACCAACTGAAGTTGAGTTTGGAGTGGGAGTTTGCATTTTGCAGGCATAGCCTGAGTGCCGGCCACACAGGAGTATTGTTCTGCTTCTAGGACACAGTGAACTTGGTATTTCTGGTGAACAAAGCCAGGCAACTGCCTTAGTCTTGTGGACTGATCCTCTAGTGGGAAGACTGAGAGAACGGCACCCCGATTTTTAGAGGCGTCACTAGGAAAACTGTCTTTGCTTGACAGGTACACTCACACATAGTCACTGAAAGTCTGAGACCACGGGGAATGTATGAGACGCTCAGGCCCAAAGAGCTACTGAGATGGAGAGAGTTGACATTGGAGACTAGGCTCTGATGTTTTAGGAGACATGTCCCAGTAGGGACCATGCATACAAAGTGAAGTGGAAAGAACACACTTTCAAACACACACACATGCTATTAATTATATTTTATTTATTATAGCCACTTCTGGAGTTATTAAAGATTATAAAATAGCCTGGGAAGAAAGATACCAAAATGTTAATGACAGTTGGGTTAGAGTTTCAGAAGACAGAAGGAACATTTTTCTTCTTTCCTCTATTCAATTTTCTTTTTTTTAAAAATAAATGTCTGTGATTTTTAAACAAGATTATTTATTTATTTATTTGAAAATCAGAAATACAGAGAGAGAATGAGAGAGAGAGAGAGAGAGAGAGAGAGAGAGCGAGCTTATTCTGGGTCCCTCACGTGAGTGCAGGAGCCCAAGTACTTTCCCAGGCATATTAGCATGGAGTTGGATCAAAGTGGAGCCCTGCGATTTGAACCGGTGCCCATATGGTATGCCAACACCACAGGCAAAGTTTAACCTTCTATGCTACAGTGCCGGCCCCTCTATTTTCAATGTCTAAAGCATGATTGCATGATTTGAGTAATTTAAAAATGATGAGCAGAGTTGATGAAAGAAATAAGAGAGCTTGGAACTCTAAGACCAGTGTTTCCATTAGCCAGTCGTGTGGCCTGGAGACAGTCGCTCCTCAGCTCCCCAGATGTCCCACCCCTGCCCTGGTGGTCTCCTGCAGTTCTGTCAGTTCTGTTTCTTTCTTTTCTCTCTTTTTAAAATTTATTTGACAGATAGAGTTAGACAGTCAGAGAGAGACAGAGAGAAAGGTCTTCCTTCTGTTGGTTCACCCCTCAAATGGCCACCACAGCCGGCGCTGTTTGCTGATCCGAAACCAGGAGCCAGGTGCTTCCTCTTGGTCTCTCATGCAGGTGCAGGGGCCCAAGCACTTGGGCCATCCTCCACTGCCTTCCTGGGCCACAGCAGAGAGCTGGACTGGAAGAGGAGCAACCGGGACTAGAACCTGGCGCCCATATGGGATGCCGGCGCAGCAGGTGGAGGATTAACCAAGTGAGCCACGGTGCCGGCCCTGCAGTTCTGTTTCAATGCCGGTCTCCTCAACCCTTTTGCAAACCTTGCTTGTCCTTCAGCGGCCTGATGTTATGTCATGTCTTCTCAAAGCCTTGGGAAAAACTTGTATTTTGATCTTTCCCCTGGGCACTATTTGTACAGACTTGTTGAATGTTGTTAGGGACCAGCCGGCTGGGTTCTCTACATTACCTGATTGAAGCCTTAAAAAATGAGGGCCACGGATATTTTTAAGCCCATCCTACAAAAGAGGAACTTGTTCTTTAGAAAAATTTTGTGATTTTTCTCAAGTGGCAGAGCCCTCCCAGCTCCACCTGACCACAGAGCCTGTGCCCTTAACAGTTCTGTGAGTCACAAATTCCCCCAGGCTGGTTTACTTCCATGCCCTCAGCTTCTAACCAGTGCTTGGCATGTGCCAGGTCTTTAATAGTTGTTTCATGAAGGTATACCAGAATATGTTAATTTTATTTTTGAAATTTTATTTCATTTTACTTATTTGAGAGATAGGTAGAGAGAGAGAGAGAGAGAGAGAGAAACGCACTCCCTTTCAGTGGTTCACTCCTCAAATGCCCACAACAGCTGAGAAGCCATGAACCCAGGAAGTCAATCCAGGTCTCTCACACAGGGGCAGGAAACCAGTGAGCTGAGCCATCACCACTGCCTCCCAGGGTTTGCTCTGGCAGGAAGTTAGAGTCAGCCGGAGCCAGGTGCTCAGAGGCAGGAGACAGGTGTCTTAACAACTTGAGCATTAGGCTAAATGTAACCATGTGCAAATAAGTCCACAATATCAGAATCACCAGGTGGTGAGTGTCTAGCCTGTGCTAGGTGTGTGTATCATCTCCATTAATCCTCACTATGACTTGGTGAGTAGGCATTGCATTCATTCCTTTTACAGATGAGAAAACAGAGACTGAGAAACGTAGGTGTCTGACTCCCAATCACACCACGGAAATACAGTGTGGAAGGAGGAACGGCTTCTTTTTGGACAACTCATTCTCTTTGATATTTGTAGCTGAGCATTTTATTTGCAGAAAGATAAAACGCAAACAGAGTGTGCACTAATCGAGTGAGTTACCAGAAGGAAAGGTTTCCAGAGTTCTTTGGAGTTTATTTTCTTGAAGTATTTGCTATACTTATGAAAATGAGGAACTAAATGCTGGACTTTCCCCGGAAGCCCTGCTGATTATCAGAAGTGAAGTCAAAGCAAACTGAACTTGTAACCGTGTGAGAGTTGAGAATTCTGCATCCTCAGGCACTGGTAGTATGTTCGCTAGCTGGTATCACCTCTTCAGTAGGCAACATCTTTCTGAACTTCATTTTATTTTCTCTTACTGTTTCCAAATTTTTCAGTGTCCCTATGCTCTGACCCAGGAAATCTACTTTTTGGAGAATGGATGTACTTGGACATGTGAAAAATATGTCAGGGTCAAGTGTTTATTTATTGCAGCATTTAATGTTGTAACAAAGGAGAGGACAAACTCTATGTCCATTAGTATGGTTCTGTTTGACTTAACCATGGTAAGCTACCCAGGAGAATACTAGAAGGCATTGTAAAAGAATTAAGTGCAGCAGTATGTGCTGATATAGAAAGTCTCCATATACATTGCTACCTGAACAAGCCAGGTGTTCAACAGGACAAGCCCACTGCTACAATCTTATGAAACAGTGAAGATCTGTGTGCATGAGTGTGGAAAAATCATTGACTACACCCATCATTTTGGTCTATTGACTTTTTTTAAAAAAAAAAGATTTATTTATTTATTTGAAAGGCAGAGTTACAGAGAGGCAAAGGCAGAGGGAGAGAGAGGTCTTCCATCCCCTGATTCACTCCCCAGATGGCTGCAATGGCTAGAGCTGAGCCAATCCAAAGTCAGGAGCCAGGAGCTTCTTCTGGGTTTCCCACATGGGTGCAGGGGCCCAAGGACTTGGGACATCCTTTACTGCTTTCCCGGGCCATAGCAGAGAGCTGGATGGAAGTAGAGCAGCCAGGTCTTGAACAGGCACCCATATGGGATGCTGGCGCTTCAGGCAGCTTTACCTGCTGTGCTACAGTGCTGGCCCTTTGACTACTGACTTTCACTCAGTGTGTGTCAATTCTATTTGTTGTTTTCAAAGATACCCTTGTTAAAACTGATTCTAGAGAAAGTCTTCATGTTTTGTTTCACAAGTCAGAAAGAGGTATGAAAGCCTTGTTACACAGTAACTGAACCTTGAACTATAGATAGCAGGAAACAGTTTTTCCCAGAACAAGGGGTGGGAGATGGCAGTGGTCACAGAAAGTTCAGAAGTCAGGAAATGAACAGGGAGGGAAATCCAGCTTTCTCTTTCCATTTCCACATTGTTTAGACCTAGGGTTTTGAGAACTCTCTGAATCCCGTTCTCTATTTCTCAGAAAGGGTGGGTTAGGGGATGCCACACATAACATCCTGGTTTGTTACTCATTCCTCTATTAAACCAGTAGTTCTGGGTGCCAATCTGAGTCCCTGGACACTATAGGAAAAGAAATTGGAATTGCTGATGATCTATTTCTGAGCAAACTCCTTCGAGGAGGGAGCGCCTAGAAGAAATTCTCAGAAGGTACCTCGCTTGGGTGGTCCGGACCAGAGCCTCAGGGGTCTGTATTGTTCCAAGATACAGACGGGCAGCCATTGTTCAGTTAGAGTGTACGACCTGGGAACCTGCCCCAATGGTGGAGTGGCTTTCTCAGGAAGTGGCACAGAGCAGAGACCTCATGGACAAGACGAGTTTCCAGCATGAGCAGGGCTTCTAGGAAGACCCAGAGGCGGGGGAGGGGGAGAGACAGAAACACGGACATTGGCACCGGCATGTGATAGGGGGTGAGAACAGCGGTGCCTGTGAAGGTGGGAGCAGACAGGGGCTGACATGCTGCTCGCTGTGTCCAGAGCCAGTGGGAAATGTAAGGGAATCCAAGTGATGTTTTACGTTACATCTTCCCAAAGGGTGGCTGGAATGCAAACCCACACCTCTGATTGTGGTGCAGAGAGTGAGTGGAGGAGGGAAGAGCGAGGATTCAAGAATGTCGGGTAAGAAAGAGGGTAGGTTTCTCTTGGACCTGGTGATGATGAAAAGATTGAAAAAGATGGGGGGGGGAGCCATTGTAATCCATAAGCTGTACTGTGGAAATTTATATTCTTTAAATAAAAGCTTTATAAAAAAACAAATGTGGAAAAAACAGATTGAAAAAGATGCTGAATGAGTAATTTTCAGGCAGTAGGAGCCAACCGTCTACTGGATATGTGGGATGTGGGAGAGCGATGAGTAACTGAAGGCTTGGAAGTTTCCAGCTTGAGCAACGGAGGGGACACTGGCTCTTTTTATGGAAATGCAGAAGTCGAGAAAAGGAGCTGGGGGCAGGCATAGCCAGTGCCCACAGCTCCTATCAGAATGAAGGGGATGCAGTATGTGCCTATGAGGCAGCAGATGATGGCTCAAGTACTTGGATCTCTGCCAGCCATGTGGGAGACCCAGATGGAGTTCCTGGCTTCTGGCTTTGGCTTGGCCCAGCACTGGCTGTTGTGATTCTTTGGGGAGTGAATCAGTGGACAAAAGATTGATCTCTCCCTCTTTCTCTTCCCAAATACATAAACAGACAAATCGAGAGAGAGAGAGAGAGAGAGAGAGAGAGAGAGAGAGAGAGAGAGAGAGAGAGAGGAGCCAGTTGGAAGGAGGAAGAGGAATGGTTGTGCTCTGGACACAGTGAGTTTGCATTGTGTGTGAAAGCGCTCCTTGGGGAGATATCTGTGTTCTCCAGCAACCGGTTTGCCCCATCAGGGCCTCCCAGCCCTGAGGCTCTTGCTTTTTCCCTGCCTCTCGTTGGTGTCAGTTTCTGTGGACCATAGGTGCCATGGAGCATTATTAAAATCCATCCTTGCTTCAACTTTCAGCTCGCTGGGCTTTCTTCTGCTGCACTGTACTTACCCAGTGTTAAGGACTGAATGGTGTGTCCCCACATCCTCTCTGTCCCAGCCAAATCCATGTGTTCTGAAGCCCTAACTCCCAGGAGCTCAGCAAGTGGCTCTACTTGGAGATAGGGAAATTGCCTTTAGAGAGATAATTAAAGTCATTAAGTCAGGCTCCAATTCAACACTACTGCTGTGCCTATCAAAGGTGGGGAATTTGGATACAGCAGGATCATGGGAAGACACAGGGAGAAGACAGCCACTCCTATACCAAGAAGAAATGCTTCAGGAGAAATCCACCGTGCTGACCTTGGCCTGCTAGTCTCCAGATCCACCGGCAATGCGTTCTGTTCCTTAACCTCCTAGTTCATAGTATTTTGATATGGCAGCCTCAGGGTATGAGTACACCCAGCATCCCCCCGACCCCAACAAATCCAACTGTTGTCTACTGTTGCCCTTCTGTGTGAGCAGTGAGAGTGGTTGGGCACCGTCGCTGACTGGCCTTTCTCTAAACTCATCCCCACTCAATGACATGCCTAGACTACTTCATTTCTCCATCTCCCTTGCCTGCCCCATCTCCTTCCAACTCCACCAGCAACCCAGCCACTTGTAGAAGACAACCTTTCTTCTCATTTCATGAGGAGACACTCAGAAGAGAACATGCACTTGTCACCATCACCAACACCACCAACCTGCCGCCCCCTCAGGCCACATCCTCCACCTTTCTTCCTTGAGGTGGTGGAGCTCCTGCCACACCCTGACCTTGCAGGGCTTCCTCCCACCCACACCCACATGGGAGCTTTCTTCTTTAGCAGGTGCGCTCCCCCGCTTGATCACTTGTTGTCTGCCTACTGGATCATCCGTCATTCATTCAGCAAACGTACAGAGATCTCATCTCGGAACGAAGCAGTCTCTCTAGACTCAACCAGTGTTCTCGACCTGTGACTTGATTTCTCTCTCCTTTTGGACAGAAAAAGTCTTCCCACATGTAAAATGCCCTCCCGCTTGACCAACCCCATGTTTTCTTCTAACGTGCACTCTAGAACTACTCTGGGCAGCTCTGTCCTCCTAGTTCCTCATGTCAGTGTCATCAGTAACTCCCATGTCACCCTCCCTCTCGACTCGGGGTCACCCGTCCCACTTCCTCTCGCTGTGGCTCCCTCATCTTCCTGACCATGCTTGGCTTCTTTGTCCCTTCCTCCCTATACTCCTGGTCACAGTCCTCATAACTGCTGCCCATCTTCGCATCCTTATGCTCTAGTCTCAAGGAGAAAGCCAGACTGGATCCTTAAAATGTCATGTCACAAAAAGTCACTCAAGGACCTTGAATGGGTTAAAATGAAACACACCAGAGCCTTAGCGGGATCTGGCCTCCTGCTGGGCTCCGAGGTACTCTCCTCTCCTCTCTCCCACAGCCCGGCAGTCTAGCTACCAGGCCCTTGCAACCAGACACGAGCTGTTCTGCCCCAGCGACTCTGCACCTGCTCATTTCCTCTGCCCGAACACATTCGCCCCAAGGAAGAGTCTAGTGGCTTGATCTTTATGTAACTTAAAGTCTCTGTTGTATTGTCACAGCTGTTGAGAAAGGAGACAGGAAAAGCCGTGGGGTTACTTACTGAACGCCATCTAGAGTTTAGTAACTGCTGTCCATATCCAGCCCCTGAGTATCACAGGGAGCAGACCGTCACCATTACACTTAACTGAGAGCAGCTGTGTACTAGGGAGTGTGTTAAACGTGTTGTAAACATAAAACTCAATCCTCTTATAGACCCTGCAAAGGAGGTACTGCTTCCAACCACTTCCTTTAGAGGAAGAACTAACTTGCTCTGTCACCCAGCTAGCGTTTAGTTACTGAATGCCCCTTGATAGTGGGAGTCAGACTGAAAACTGAACCTTGAAAGGTGGCTGATCAGACACTGTGGAAGCTGGAAGGCAGAAGGGGCACATTCCTTCCCAGGCGGCTGTCACTGCGTGGACGTGGGGACGCAGCTGGGCGGTCAGCCCTCACACTGTCCAGGAAGCAGTCGTCGCGAAAGCACTTAGTTGATAAAGAGAGTTGGCGGGGAGCCTCGGGATGCAGGTGTGTTGGCGGGTATCGCCCAGGTGAACGGGCCTGGCTCCAGCGGCTCAGGAGTCTGGAAGTGAGGGTTGTCAGAGTCTTCCAAGTCCCTCACGCGCCTTTGGGTCCGGCCGCGGAAGTTTGCAGCAGGGGGCTGGGGGTGGGGGTGGGGCGGGAAGCAGCGAGCAGGCAAGCGAAAGGGAAAGGAGCCGTCTCAGAACAGGGTCAGCCTCGGCTCCCTCCCCACCCTAGCCTGGCGCTCTCCTCGCCCGCCTGGCCCCGCAGAACCCGCACGGCGCGCTATGCCCGACTACGAGTTCAGCCCCGCGTCGGGGGACAGACCCCGCAGCTGGATCTCTAAGCAAGTCCTGATCGTCCTCGGCGTGTGTCTCCCGGTGATGTTGGCCCTGGCGATCTGGGTGGGAGTCCTGACCTGGCGCCAGAGCTCCATGGGCACCACCGACCGCTTCTCTGGGATCGTCCTGGGGCGGTGCCTCACCTACACGCGGAACGTGCACCCGGAGCTGAGGTGAGGCTGGCCACGGAGGCGCGCGGCGGGGCGCCTCTCTCTTGGGCGCGGCTGGGCACTGCTCTGGCTGGGTACCCCCGGACAACTCCTCACGCTGGGCCCCTCACGGGCGCAGCCGCCTGGATTGCCTGAAACCCCGCGTCGGCTGCGGCGCCCGGGCTGAGAGCCTCTGGGCAGCGCCGAGGCGCGGGTCCCGGTTCTGCCCGCTCTAGCCAGAGCATCCGGTATTGGCGCCAAGCGCGCGGCGGAGATGCCCGCCTCCTGGGCAGGGTGCTGTGAGCCCCGCACTGGAGGGCCGCGGTCCACGCTGGGCGCTCCCTGCCCTGCTGCCGGCACGGAAAACAGCTCTCAGGACCGCGGTGGGGTGGGGTGGGGAGGGGTGGGGAGGGACGTTTTCAGTTCTGCACGGGGATTCTGTCTTTTTGTTCCGGAGTGCCCAGGACGGTTCCAGGAGACACAGCTCGGGGAACGTCCTGGGCGGGCGGAGGTCGTAGCAGGGCCACTGAAGGGGGTTTGTTGCTTTCTACAACATGCCACCTCCGGTCTTTCTGCGCGCGCTGGAACGCAGGTGTCCAAAGAAACCGAGACCAGAGCAGGGTCAACCTTAAACCCTGAGATATTTTCCTGATAAGGAGCATCAGCTCGGTGACTCTGCAGACCCTGGCACCGGCCCCGCTGCAGTCGAGAACAGGTGCAGGGTTTCTGGGACCCCCCGCCAAAGGGGGCCGCTCTCTCGACTTCCATTCCCAGGGCTCGGTTACACCGGAGAGCTGGTTTTTGAAATTGTAGGTGAAGTAGATAAGCGGGAGGGCGCTCCCCGGGAGCTGCTGGTGCACGCCCCCCACCCAGTCCTGCGGAGGCGCGGGAAGCGGTCCCGGGACCCAGGCGGGGGCCTGACGCCACAGGTGCCATTTGCAAATCGCTCCTGGGTTTCGCTAGGCATCTTGCTGAGGAGCGTTAAAGGATTGAAAAAGGGAAGGAGAAGCTGAAGCATCATTTCAGGCTGCGCTTCAGGTGATCCACGAAATAAAGCGATTGAAAGTGAATTTGAACTGGTCCAGAGGAAAAAAAGTTCTTTCTCACGTTTATTTAATAATTAAAAAGATTCTTTTTGGTTGTTGCTCCTTTTCAGTGAAGTTAACACTGGTGATTAAGTGAGCACATCCTTGCTGTTGGATAGATACACCACAGAAACAGCGTGTAGTGCCTGAGGCATTGCACGCTGGATCTGAAACACGCGTGCGTGTACGTACGTCTGTATATGTACATATGTCTGTATACACATATTCACAGGTGTTTCTGTAGGTACTCACCAGAATGTTAAATTAATATTTAAATCCTACTCCAGTTAAAAACGAATGAACAAGCTATGGCCTATTAGTATTTGAGTGAAGTATCCAAATGTCTCCATGACTGCACATGTGATGATCGCCACTGAACGCTTAAAACATATCGGATCATTTAAGTCCTTCCTAACTTCGTAGGGTTTTTACTCTTAGTATTCCTGTATTACTCTTAGTATTCCTGTATACCCTCCTGTATAGTATTGTTTTACAGGTAAATGAATAGAGGTAGAAAGTTTGAGTCAATGGCCCAGAATTTGGCTCCAGAAACTGAACTGTTTGCCACTAAACCTCATTGCCTGTGTGTATTCCATGGGGAAAGTGACCATGAAATGTGTGGTTGGTATCTAGTGGGCACTATTAATAATCGGTGCGCTAAGTCCATCAGCTGTGTACCACAGCATGTGGTCACCGGATCTTAGGAACATGAACCCTGGAGTCAGGAATAGATCTTGGCTGAGTCACAGATTGACGCTGGGCAAGTCACTTAACTTCTTCACTCCCCAGTCCTGTAAAATGGAAGCATTAACGCTAGCACCTGCACGTGGAGATATTTTGAGGACTAAGAGGAATAACCCTGTCAAGATAATAAGTGCTCAAGATGTTATTTTCCTGTTTTGGAAATGCGAAATCAGACACCTTTCGACTGTAATAAACATGATGAAAGCAAACCATGTAAAATGTTGTGTAGTATTCGTTTCTTTAAACCACAGCCCAGTCAATCAGCCCTTCAGTGATGGAGTTTAAGTTGTTTCTAATTTTCTATTATTCTCCTTTAATGTTAATACGTGCTCTTGGAGAGCTTTCGCATCAGTATGTATAGATCGACCTGATTCTCTTAAAGACTCATAAAATTCCATACAGGATATTACAGGAGAAATTCATCATGTCCAGTTGACAGAAAATGAGTTTGCTTTCAATGTTCAATCCTATTTATTCATTCAACAAACACTTTTGAGCTTCTATTATGTCCCGGGCCGTGACAGAGCTACTGATGCTTATAGCAGCAAGGGACAAAATTCCCACAGTCACGAAGCTCCCGCACCCTTGAGAGCACCGGGCGCAGTGACCATCTTTGTTCACACAGTCTTGGGTACCCGTGGAGTGCAGCTGTAAGACAGATTTCGAGTGATGGAATTTCTGGGTCCCAAGAGAATTATGCATATTTTAAATTTAGATACTCCCAAATTCCCTCCAAAACAGCTGTGCCGTTTTGCATTCTCACCTCTATCTGTCAGAGGCTAGGCTTTCCCACCATCTCCTCACTGCTGAGTACTCTCTTAATTATGTGAAAAATAGCATCTGGTTGCTTCCTGACCACCACCAAATATAACCACCTTGTATATGTTTATTGGCCATTTCTATTTTCCATGGTTTTCTTGTTCAAATCCGGGATCGTTTCTAGTGAGTTGCTTATTTATTTGCTTTTGTGGGAATTCATTACATAGTTTAATAATATTCATTCACACACACACACAAATTATTCCCAGCCACATCCCTGAAATCTTGACCCTGTGACCATGTCTTACTGGCGACACCCTGGATTTGGTCATTGCCTTGAGGCAGGTTCTGCTGTGTCTTCAAGAAAAACTTCCTCCAGCCTCTAGCCTAACAGAAAGTCCTTGAGACCTTTCTTCTCCTGCCTACCATCCCATCCCATGCTACAGACACAGTAGGAGTAACCAGGGTCCAGAGAAATAATATAATTATATATATAATATAAAGGGGGAGAGCGATTTTAAGGAGCTGGCTTATGAACTGTGGAAACTGCCAATCAGAAAAGCTGCGGGGCAGGCCGGCAGCTGGAGACCCAGGGAAGAGTTGATGTTGTAGCTTGAGTCCAAAAGCCATCTCTGGCAGAATTTTCTTTGACTAGCTCTATTGATTTAAATGTTTATCTTATCTGAAAATGCCATTACAGCACCAAACAGACATGTCTGGGTTCAGTGATCTGGTGAAGCTGATACTTAAAATTTCATCACCAGTGTAGGTTTTAAGTTTCTGTTACATAGTACCTTACTTCCAGGTCCCATTTGGTTAGTGGCTGCTATGTAAGAAACTACTACCTGAAGATGTAGTGACTAGGAACAACCACTATTTATTTATGGTGCATGATTCTGTGGGTTGGCCGGGATCAGGTAGGTGGCCTGTGATGTGTGGTGTCAGCTGGGGCTGCAGATATCTGGGGAACTGACTTGGCTGGAAACTCCCAGTTGTGTCATTTCACGTGACTCAGTGACACCTGGGCTCAGCGGAGACAGCCAGGCCACTCTCTGTCTTTTCAGGACTTCTCTGGCTCCCAGTGATCTCCCCACACCATCTCTCCCTGGCCAGCTGGATTTCCTCAGGGCTCCTGGACTGTCAGAAGTGGGGCCAGGCAGGCTCTCTTTTGCCCTAGGGCCAGGCCTGGCATAGTCTGTTGGTCGTAACAGTCCCCAGGCCAGCCCAGATTCAGCAGGAGGAAAAGCAGATGCCAGCCCTTGACGGAGGCAGTGACGGGCACTCCATGCACGCTTGCTGCTTGCTGTTAGTGAGAGTTTTTGTTATGTGAGAGCTCTTGTTTTTATTTCCTTCCGTTCCTCCCCCTCTCCCCTTTGGTTACACCTGTTTCTCTATTTTGTCACCTTTAGTGGCTAGATTCAAAGTGATGAAACTCTAATCCAGGCCCTCCATAATAAAACCACCTCCAGTCTGGGACTTTTTGTTCAATGGTATATTTTGAAGATCTAGAAAACTGCCACAAATATAATGAGTACTAAATATTTAGTTGAGTTAAATGAATGCTATATAAGCAGTATATTACAAATGATATCGAAAAATGTATAATGAATGTATCTCACTAGTGAGTTTTTTTTAATACTATTACTCCCAAATCCATCAATTTCTGTTTTCGGTGTGTCAATTGCTAATTCTTCTTTTGAGTCAGAACATTTGGGATATTTTATATAGGTCATGGGACTCCATCTTCCTCACTTGTTCCTTGTCCTTTTCCAATAATCTCTTACCCTCACAAAATTTGCTTTCTGCCAGCCTTTTGAGTAAAGCAAGCATATATTTCTTTTGTTATGAAGTGGGAACTTTTTTTAGGGTTCATTTATTTGAAAGGCAGAGAGAGAGAGAGAGAGAGAGAGAGATCGATCTTTCATCCTCTGGTTCATTCCCCAAATGGCTACAACAGCCAGGCTGGACCAGTCCCAAGCCGGGGCCTGGAACTCTCTCTAGGTCTCCCACATAACTGGCAGGGGCCAAGCACTTGGGTCGTCCTCTGAGCTTTCCCAGGCACATCAGCAGGGGTCTGGATTGGAAGAGGAGCAGCTGGGTTGCAGGCAGTGCCTCCACGCGCTGTGCCACAATGCCAGCCCCCACGTGGAGCCCTCTGGAGTTGACGCAGAAGCATTAAATGCAGAATGCCCCTGAGCCCATCATTCCTGGCTGAACAGGATCCTGGCCACACAGAGGAGCTCCCTCTGTCAAAGATGGCCCTGGACATGTGAGATCTGAGAGACACGTGGCCACGACTCAGCAAAGTCCATGTAGATGGCCAGCACTGGCTGCCTCTGCTGGCACTGTTGGGGGGTGTCCAGTGTCTGTCCCAGGTCACGACCAGGGTACTTACAGGGGTAGGGTGCAGCCTGCTGGAGGGAATGGAGGGAGTGAAGAACCAGCACCCAGAGTAAGACAGGACTCTAAGGAGACTTCTAGAGTCTCCTCACCTTGGTGAAGACCAGCCTTCCCTGTGGACAGCAGGGACTGCTGCGCTGATGCCAGGCGTGCTGTGAGTGTACTTGACAGCTTTCCTCACCCCTGTCCCAGGACGGACTGGGGGCAAGAGGAGAGAGATGGCTTTATTCACCTCTGCACCCCACTGGCCACGCAGAGAAGTGGATTGCCCTTCACAGAAGCTTGCTAAACTGGGCTCTCACAGCACATCCTGCTGAGTACTGCATTCGCAGGGAAGGACTTAGAGATGCCTCTCCCAGCTGACCCGACCTTCTGTGCCCACTTCAGCTAGCTTTTCTGATGAATGCCACAATTTCTTTTTGTTTCTCTTTCCTCTTCAAAATCCCAGCAAGATTTCCTAAGGGACAAATCTTCATTTGTACTTCTGTATGACTCCTATTTTAATGACTTTAGTATTTTATTAAATTCTACTCAGTAAAATTCATTAGTACAAGATGCAAAAAAAAAAAAAAAGAACAAATTCATAGAAACAGAAATCATGTGATTGGTGCTGGGGCAGGTGTGAGGCATTCACAGAGGAAGAAGACTGGGTGTGGACCTCCAGCGATCTGCAGCAGGAGGTGGATAGGTATGGGAGAGGTGGGGAGAAACCAGTCTGGTAACAGAACAGTGCAGGGCTGGGCAATTTTTGTAGAGGTTTGTAAGAGAAGAAGCATGACTTGCTGGGTATATGAGCTCAAACACTTGGGCCATTTTCTATTGCTTTCTCAGGCCATAAGCAGAGAGCTGGATTGGAAGAGGAGCAGCCAGGACAGGAACTGGCACCCATGTGGGAGCTGGCACTACAGGCAGAGGCTTAGCCCACTATGCCACAGCACTGGCCCCTACCAATCATCTCTTATAGTGGGTCGGGGAGACGCAGCACACACCTGGCACCCCTCACACTGTGCCCAGGGAAGGCATTACTGGTTGATCACAGAACACTGAATGAGCTTGGGTCCATCTTCAAAACCCTCTACACAGCACTCCACAGTGATGCTACTGGCTGATTGGAGTTATTCTCAGAGATGATTTCCTTGTGATTCTGCTTCAGACTC
Source organism: Sylvilagus floridanus (assembly GCA_949820135.1). Lineage (NCBI taxonomy): Eukaryota > Metazoa > Chordata > Mammalia > Lagomorpha > Leporidae > Sylvilagus > Sylvilagus floridanus. The sequence continues at coordinate 10,263,428 of OX463242.1, forward strand.
ATGTTGCTTGTTAGTCAAAGTAGAAAGGTTTGAAACACTGTTTACACAGCCAATTACATACCATCATAATTCCATCCGTGTTCAGTTCTGGGACCTTCTGTTCAAAAGAGTGACTGACAGATGAGAGTGAGTCCCGATGTCTATGACTGGTGGTGAGGAGACAGGATGGGAATTGGACAAAGACAGTTTGAGAGTTTGGAGTTCCTGAGCTTAGAGGAAACTCATGAGAGCTATATAGGTTTCTTCCACTGATTGAAGAGGAATCTCCTTGCCAGGGACTATGAGTGTGTTATGTAACTTTACTTGGTGGAATCAGAGCCTCAGTAACTATTAAATCAATAACAGTAGCCAAATTTGTCCAGCTCTTTGAAATTTGAAATCATTTTTAAAAGTGTAAATTTTAAAAATTTAAGACATGATTTTTTTTCACTCCTATGCAACTTTTATTCTATAATAACTATCATATATCAGATAAAACACAGGATATTTGTCTTTTTGGTACTGGCTTATTTCACTAAGCATAATGATTTTCACTTTCATCCATTTTGTTGCAAAACACAGGATTTCATTCTTTTTTATGACTGAATAGTATTTCACAGTGTATATATATCAGATTTTTTTTTATCCAGTCTTCAGTTGATGGACATCTGGGTTGATTACATATCTTAGCTATTGATAATTGAATTGCAATAAACATGAGAGAACAGATAACTCATACGCTAAATTCATCTTGTTTTGCTAAATTCCCAGGAGTGGATGGCTGGGTCATATGGCAGATCTATTTTTAGATTTCTAAGGAATCGCCATACTATCTACCATAATGGTTGTACTAGATTGCATTCCCATCAATAGTTTATTAGAGTATCTCTTTCCCCACATCCTCGCCTGCATTTATTGTTGGTTGATTTTTGTATGAGAACCATTCTAACTGGGTTGAAGTGAAACATCAGTGTGCTTTTTAATTTGCATTTATCTGATGGCTAGTGATCCTGAGCATTTTTTTCATGTGTCTGTTGGCTATTTGAATTTCATCCTTTGAAAAATTCCTGTTTATGTCTTCTACCCATTTCTTAACTGGATTGTTTGTTTTATTGTTGTTAAGTTTCTTGAGCTCTTTATAGATCCTAGGTATTAATCCTTTACCAGTTGCATAGTTTGCAAATATTTTCTCCCATTTTGTTGGTTACTTCTTGACTGTTGAGTGTTTCCTTTGCAGTGCAGAAGTTTCTTAGCTTAATGTAATCCCATTTGTCTATTTTTGCTTTGGTTGCCTGTGCTTCTCAAGTCTTTTCCAAGAAGTCTTTGCCTATCCCAATGTCTTGCAGAGTTTCCACAGTAATTTCTTCTAGTAATTTGATGGTATATGATCCCTGATCCATTTTGAGTTGATTTTTATAAGTTTTGAGGTATTGATCTTGTTTCTTACTTCTGCACGGATAGATCCAATTTCCCCAGAACCATTTGTTGAAGATACTGTCCTTTCTCAAGGGATTGATTTTAGCCCCTTTGTCAAAGATTAGTTGGTTGTAGATGCATGGATTGATTTCTGGGGTTTCTATCCTTTTCCATTGGTCTCCTTGTCTACTTTTGTGCCAGTACCAGGCTGTTTTGATTATAACTGCTCTGTAGTATGTTTTATAGTGTGTCTTGAAGTATGATATTGTTATGCCTCTGGCTTTGTTTTTGTTGTTTAAGATTGCTTTAGGTATGCAGGGTCTCCTGTGTTATTAGCATCATGATATTTTTACAATTGAGAAGGATGTCTTTGGTATTTTCATTGAGATTATGTTGAATCTGTAAATTGTTTTCAGTAGTATGGACATTTGGATCATATTAATTCTTCCAATCCATGAACTTTTTTGTGTCTACTATTTCTTTATTTAATGTTTCATCATTTTCATTATAGAGATCTTTCATATCCTTAGTTGAATTATTCCAAGATACTTAAATTTTTTGTAGCTATTGTGAATGGGACTGAACTTCCAAGTTCTTTCTCAGCCATGGCATTGTCTGTGTATACAAAAGCTATTGACTTTTGTGTGTTGACTTTATATCCTGCAACTTCACCAAACTCTCTTTTGAGTTCCCATAGTCTCTTAGTGGAGTTTTTTGGTTCCACTATATATAGGATCATGTCATCTGCAAATGGGGGTAATTTGGCTTCTTCCTTTCTAATTTGTATCCCTTTGATTTCTTTTTCTTGCCTAACATCCCTGGCTAAAACTTTCAGAACCATATTGAATAGCAATGGTGAAAGTGGGTATTCTTGTTTGGTTGTGGATCCTAGGGGACATGCTTCCAACTTTCCCCCATTCAATGTGATTCTGGATGTGGGCTTGTCAATATTGCCTTCATTGTGTTGAGGATTATTCTTTCTATGCCCAATTTTATTATGATTTTTTTTTTAATCATGAAAGGTTGTTGTATTTTACCAAATGCTTTCTCTGCATCTATTGAGATAATCATATGGGTTTCTTTTTTTTTAGAAAGTAGACAACAGAAAAGGAAGATGAAACCTTAATAGCCTCTTTTTTTAAAAAACAATATTTATTTATTTGAAAGGCAGAGTCACAGAGAGGCAAAGGCAGAGCGAGAGAGATCTTCCATCCTCTGGTTCACTCTCCAGATGGCCGCAATGGCTGGAGCTGGGCCGATCTGAAGGCAGGAGCCATGAGCTTCTTCTGGGTCTCCCATGTGGGTGCAGAGACCCAAGCACTTGGGCCATCTTCTACTGCTTTCCCAGGCCACAACAGAGAGTTGGATTGGAAGTGGAGCACCTAGGTCTCAAACTGGTGCTCATATGGGATGCTGGTGCTGCAGGCAGCAACTTTACCTACTATGCCACAGTGCCAGCCCCCATCATATGGTTTTTATTCTTCAATTTGTTAATGTGATATATTGCATTTACTGATTTGCATATGTTGAACCATCTCTGAATACCAGAGACACATCCGACTTGGTCCAGGAAAATGATCTTTCTGATATGTTGTTGGATTCAATTAGCTAGTATTTTGTTGAGGATTTTTGCATCTATGTTCATCAGGGATATTGGTCTATAGTCCTATATTGGTCCTTCTTTGTTGTATCTTTTTCTGGTTTTGGAATTAAAGTAATGCTGAGCTTATATAAGGAGTTTGGGAGGATTTCTTCCCTTTATTTGTTTTGAATAGTTTGAGAAGAATTGGAAATAGTTCTTCTTTAAAAGTTTGCTGGAATTCAGAAGTGAAAGGACTGGAATTGTGGTATAACTGGTTAAGCCTCTCCCAGCAACACTGGCATCCCATATGGGCACCAGTTTGATTCCTGGCTGCTCCACTTCTAACCAGCTCCCTGCTAATGCACCTGAGAAAGCAAAGGAAAATGGTTCAAGTGCTTGGGCCCCTGCCATCCACGTAGGAGACTCAGATGAAGCTCCTAGTTCCTGGCTTTTGCCTGGTTCTGCCTTTCAAATAACCAAAATATATCTTTAAAAAATTCAGTAGTGAAGCCATCTGGTCCTGGACTTTCTTTGTTGGGAGGGTCTTTATAACTGATTCAATCCCCATCTTGGTTATTGATCTATTTAGGTTTTCTGTGTCTTCATGGTAAATTGCATGTGTCCAGAAATCTGTCCATTTCTTCTAGATTTTCCAAGTGTTGGCTATAACCAACATATAATAATTCCTGATGATTGTTTTTATTTCCATGACATTTGTTGTAACATCTTTCTCATCTCTGATTTTATTAATTTCAATCTTCTTCTCCCCACCCCGCCCACTTTTTTTGGGTTAGCTGGACCAATGGTGTATCAATTTTGTTTATTTTTTCAAAAAACTACCTCTTCATTTCACTGATATTTTGTATTTGGTTTTTGGTTTCAGTTTTATTTATTTCTACTCTAATTTTAATTATTTCTTTTCTCCTACTAATTTTGGGTTTGGATTGTTCTTGTTTTTTTTTAGGTCCTTGAAATTCACTCTTGGATAATTTACTTGATACCTTTCCAATTACTTGATGTAGGCAATAGTTGCTATAAACTTCTCTAAACCCTGCTTTTTCTGTATCCCATAAGTTTTGATATGTTGTGTTGTTATCGTCATTCATTTCCAAGATTTTTTTAACTTCTCTTTGATTTCTTTTATAACCCACTGTTCATTTAGGAGCATGTTGTTCAGTCTCCATGTGTTTGCATATTTTTTAGAGTTTCTTAAGTTGTTAAATTCCAGCTTCATGAATTGTTAAATCAACAGCAGGAGTCACTGTGCACTTACTCCCCATGTAGGATCTCTTTCCTTACTGTGTTGTACTATGTGAAGTAATGGTATAACTAGTACTCAAACAGTACTTTATACTTTGTGTTTCTGTGTGGGTGCAAACTGTTGAAATCTTTACTTAGTATATACTAAATTGATCTTCTGTATATAAAGATAATTGAAAATGAATCTTGATGAAAAATGGGATGGGAGAGGGAGTGTGAGATGGGATGGTTGCCGGTGGGAGGGTGGTTATGGAGGGAAAAAGCCATTATAATCCAAAAATTGTGCTTTGGAAATTTATATTTATTAAATAAAAGTTAAAAAAGAGAAAAAAAAACAAAAACAAAAACAAAAATAAATGATTTGGTGACTTTTGCATTGAAATAAAAAATTTCAGCTTTATTCCATTGTGGTCAGAAAAGATAATATATGGTATGATTTCATTTTTTTTTTTAATTTGTTGAGACTTGTTTAGCCTATGGACTAAACAAGTTGGTTGTTGACTTTGATCAGATCAGTTTTTAAGCAGTGGTAGTGATGACTGGAGCAGATTCATGAAGCAAACTGGAAAAAAGGAGGAATAAGAGACTTGTACATAGACAAGTCTTGTAAGGAGTTTTGCTGGAAAGAACAGAGATGAGATAGGGGCTGGACAGACGAGGGGATCAAGATGGAAGGAACTGGGGTTTACTTGAATGGCAACTTCTTTAAAGTAGGCTCAGAAATGACCTAATTACAGAATACTTACAGATTTCTTTAGTTTCCTTGTCATTTTTCAATTGAATACCAATATAAAATTCAATAATATTTTTAGTGTAAGTCACCTATGGTCATTTTAAACAAAACATTCAACTTAGTTTTATTGGAAAAAATGATTTTTTTTCCACTTACCCAATTTTCTTATTTCTATTTAATGGAATTATAGAATTAGAACAAAAGCAATAAGCATAAACACATTTATAAATAGGTGAATAGACAACCAGGTGGGTGGAAACCAAAGTTCTTGAGTGTGTTAGCGAGCAGTCTAGCAGCTGAGTAGAAGACAGAAAGCTTGTTTATTGACAGAACTGTGTTGGTGAATCCTGGGAGTCAGTTAAATAGAGTCATTTAAGATATTTTTGCGGGGCTGGCGCCGTGGCTCACTTGGTTAATCCTCTGCCTGTGGCGTTGGCATCCCATGTGGGCACCAGGTTCTAGTCCCACTTGCTCTTCTTCCAGTCCAGCTCTCTGCTGTGACCCTGCTGTGGCCCAGAGAGGGCAGTGGAGGATGGCCCAAGTGCTTGAGCCCCTGCACCCTCATGGGAGACCAGGAGGAAGGACCTGGCTCCTGGCTTCGGATTGGCATAGCTCCGGCCAGAGTGGCCATTTGAGGGGTGGGCCAGCGGAGGGAAGACCTTTCTCTCTGTCTCTCTCTCTCTCACTGTCTAACTCTGTCAAAATAAATTTTAAAAAGATATTTTTGCAATAAACAAATTTAGAATTGCCAGGTTTTATTCTTACCACTAAAGGAAACCCTGAGAAATAGATCAGGTCAGAAAAGTGTAGAGACAAGGTTTTCTTTAGCAAGCTGAATGATGAAATTGAGAATTAGTGTCATGTGTGTGTGTGTGTTTCAAAGACTAAAGAGTAAACAGGGCAGGAGCGGTTATATTTAGGGATTTCTGTAGCTGATCTCAATGGGGAGTAGGACGTCATGTTTCAGGAAAAGATTACCTGTAAATATCCACTCTGAAAGGAGAGGTGACGATAACCTTGTTTTCTAACATAGAAAGGAAAAGTGAAAAGCTGAGGTCAGAAAATTGAAGGACAAATGGAGCAAGAGAATAAACTTTCCTTTCCCTCTGATGACTCTTATTTTTTCCTAATTATAAAAGTGGAACATGCAAAATTCAAAAAACAATGATAGAATACAAAATCACTAAACTCTCAAATCTCCACTAAATAGTGTATACTATGTTAAAAAAATTCACACACTTAAGATCCATAAGAAAAGAGACATTTCTACTCAAACGTTTGGCCTCAACATAGCTAGTTTATAGACATCATCCAAATTTCTTCTGTGATTTGATACTTCAAAAATTGCTAGGGTCACTTTTCTACTTCCTACCAGAATATATAAAATATGTACATTGACATAGTGGGAAGCTATTTTGCATACTTGGTGTCTGGATGTTTTGAAGAAATAATTAAAGTTTGATTTGGGAGGACATTAGAAATCCTCCAAGGGATTTTTAAAATAAATTATCTGGAAAGGAGAGAGAGAAAAGAGAGAGAAGGAGGAGGAGAGAGAGAGGGAGAGAGAGAGAGGAAGAGAGAAAGAGGGAGAGAGAGAGAGAGAGAGAGAGAGAGAGAGAGAGAGAGAGAGAGAGAGAAAGAAATCTCCCTTTCATTGGTTTACTTCCCAAATGTCCACAACAGTTGGGGCTGGGCAAGGCTGAAATAGGGAGCCAGGAACTTCATCCAGGTCTCCCATGTGGGTGGCAGGGACCCAATGCCTTGGAAGTGTTATCTGCTGCCGCCTATGGTGCACACTAACAGGAAGCTGGAATGGAAAATGCAGCCGGGACTCTGATAAATGTGGGTCTTCCAAGTGGTGATTTAATTTCGTGCCACAGGTCAGCCTCTCAAGACACGTTTTTACTCATGCTTGGCCATGATCTGTATTTGACTAGATATGTCCAAAGATTTCTTTTCTCTTATTATGACTATCAAACAAATATTATAAACTCATGTCCATTTTTGTTACTCTAAAGATTACATATTGGGCAAGTCACAATAAAATTGCTTCGCTGGTATCTTGGTCCCTGGGAATAAAAGTTTATTTATGAGTTTGAATTATGCACAACATCATCTAAATTGGAAGCAAGTAAATCTCCCTGAGAATTCTTCAACACCAAAGACAGAGTGAAAAATACTGTAGAAACTGGGAGAGGTTTAAAACCAGACAGGAATGACAGAATTTTTTAAAAATACTTCTTTCCTCATTTTTTAAAAGATTTATTTATTTATTTGAAAGTCAGAGTTACACAGAGAAAGGAAAGGCAGAGAGAGGTCTTCCATTTGCTGGTTCACTCCCCAATTGGCTGCAATGGCAGAGCTGTGCTGATCCGAAGCCAGGAGCCAGGCGCTTCCTCTGGGTCTTCCCCATGCATGCAAGGGCCCAAGGACTTGGGTCATCTTTCACTGCTTTCCCAGGCCAAAGCAGAGAGCTGGATCGGAAGTGGAGCAGCCATATGGGATGCTGACACTGCAGGCGGAGGCTTTACCCGCTACGTCACAGCACCGGCCCCTTGGTTGAGAATTAAATCAAAGACAACTGCTCACATTTCGGGGACCTGCTTTCAAGTACAATACCCTTGCATAAGGTTTTTCGAAGCTGCTTCTGCAGCCCATGGTGTGGACAAGTCAGTGTACAACTGGGACCCTTACCTTCTGTGTTCACCGCATCTGGTTTTCTTCACTCTCCTCCTTTTCCTCCGTCAGCGTCTTCATGTCTGTATTCTTCTTCTGTATTCCCCAGTCAATATCTCCCTGCACTGTTTTTCTTTTTCAGAAATTGAACTTGAGAAATTAGGACGCTTCTCAACACTGAAATGTTCATAGAATGGTGTCACAAATACTCATTTAATCACCTTGTAGAGTTAATTGACAATGAAATTTTGCCATCTTGTTTTCTCATTTTAAAGTAAATAACATGGTAGGGAGAAAATAAAATACCCTGGGGGCTGGTTGTTGTGGTGCAGCAGGTAAAGCCTCCGCCTGAGAAAGGCAGAGTGATAATGGGGTGGGGGAGAATATCTTTCAACTGCTGGTTCAGTCCCTAAATGGTTGCAACAGTCACATATGGGCCAAGAGTCAGGAACTCCATCTGAGCCTCCAATATGGGTGGCAGGGAGGGGCCCAAGCACATTTTTAGAGAACTTTTATTTAATAAATATGAATTTCAAAATTACAACTTTTAGATTATAGCAGTTTCCCCCCCCATAACCACCCTCCCACCCACAAACCATCCCATCTCCTACTCCCTCTCCCATCTCATTCTTCATTAAGATTCATTTTTAATTATCTCTATACACAGAAGATCAACTTAGTATATACTAAGTAAAGATTTCAACAGATTGCATCCACACAGATACACAAAGTATAAAGTATTGTTTGAAGACTAGTTTTACTGTTAATTTGCATAGTACAACACATTAAGGACAGAGATCCTACATGGGGAGTAGGTGCACAGTGACTCCTGTTCTTGATTTAACAATTGACACTCTTATTTATCACGTCAGTAATCACCCGAGGCTCTTGTCATGAGCTGCCAAGGCTATGGAAGCCTCTTGAGTTCACCAACTCCGACCTTATTTGGACAAGGCCATAATCAAAGTGGAAGTTCTCTCCTCCCTTCAGAGAAAGGTGCCTCCTTCTTTGATGGCCTGTTCTTTCCGCTGGGATCTCACTCACAAAGATCTTTCATGTAGGTCATTTTTTGCCACCGTGTCTTGGCTTTCCATGCCTGAGATACTCTCATGGGCTTTTTAGGGGCCCAAGCACTTGGGCCATCCTCCACTGCCTTCCTGGGCCACAGCAGAGAGCTGGACTGGAAGAGGGGCAACCTGGACTAGAACCTGGCACCTATATGGGATGCCGGCGCTGCAGGCAGAGGATTAACCAAATGAGCCACGGCGCCGGCCCCCCAATAGACATTTTAAACTCAATACATACAAATTCAAACTCCTTACCAAAGTGTTTTCCTTCCCAGTTGGTGGCAACCCTGACCTTAGTGTCTTAGGCTTCAAATCTTGGAATCATCACTGACTTCTTAGTTTCCATAATGCCCTGCGTCCAACGCACGAGGAAATTCACCACAAACCCAGAAGCTGTCACTTCTCACCATAACCATCTCCATTTCCTCTGCCCCTCGGGCCCAGGTTACTGGGCTCCTTACGTGGGCCCTTTCCCCTCGTCAGTCTACAGTCAAGAGAGCATGTGGAGAAATCCTTTGAAACTTAAGGATATCATGCAGTTCGTATGCTCAGAATCCTCCAGGGTTCCTCTTCCACCGTAAGTGGAAGCCCAATTCCCTCCGGTGATGTTCCCGTCCAGTCAGGCATCTGCGCCTTTCTGACTTCAGTCCCATCTGCTGGGCGCTGCTCACTGACTTCTGGGCTCTGTCTTGACCCTGTCAGGCATCAGGGCCTTGGCACTCTTGGTTTTTCTTCCCAGGGTTGTGCCCTTGGACGTTTGTGCGGCTCAGTCCCTCCTTCCTTCATCCTGGGCCAAACGTCGCCTATGAGCCACCTGTTCAACCTGAACGAGACTGCCGCCTCCTCCCTCACCCCTCCTGACACTCTTAGCCTACTGTGTGTCCCCACTTTGTTCCATCTATAGTTTCCAGTGTACTCTATAATTTACATAGTCCTTGTGTTTATTATTTCTTGTCAGGCTCGATCTAGAAGAACGTAAATTCTCACAAGAGCAGGGGCCAGTGTCTGTTCTGTTGACTGGTCATACATGTGATCATACATGTGCCTAGCACATAGCCTATGCTCAACAAATCCTTTTCTGGGCTAATGAATTAATTATTTCTGTGCTTTCCTCACAAAGTGCCTGAAGACTTGATTTTAAGATTCTACTTAGAAAATCCTGCCTTGGTGAATCTCACCAGGCACTCACTTCTCCCACTAGATGGCGCTCTTTACCTTAAAAACAGGCTCCGGTGACTTCAACTATGAGGACTAATAGCTGGGTGAACCTGCTGGTTTTCTTTGAGCAGAGACCTCATCCTGTAGGACCCGATGGCTGGGAGATTCATAGAATGATGGCTACTACCCCCATGAGATCTAAGCGCTTTTAGGCAAGAGCACTCGAGTGTGAAAACTTCCCTGGGGGAGCAGTACATCTGAAGGGGATGTTGCTTTATTGATGGGGACTTTGAAATACAGTTGAGATTTACAGGAAGGATGTAAGTCTACAGTGGTGACAGTGAAGAGTTATGGTGCCCAAAGTAGACTGGCAGCACACAAGCTGGATCTAACCATCAAGTGTATCTGTTTTTCCACCTAAGCATAAGACTTCAACTGCTTCTACTCCATTTCCTCTTAGTCCACTTACTTTATCTCAGCACCTGGGGATCACTGTGCCCAATCCGGTTGTGAAGTGTTCGTGCAATCTAGGGAAAGATAACTCCTCTTGGGGTCTTAGATGTTCATTTCTGTTGGCAGGTGCCACGGCTCACTTGGCTAATCCTCCGCCTGCAGCACCGGCACCCCAGGTTCTAGTCCCGGTTGCGGCGCTGGATTCTGTCCTGGTTGCTCCTCTTCCAGTCCAGCGCTCTGCTGTGGCCCAGGAGTGCAGTGGAGGATGGCCCAAGTGCTTGGGCCCTGCACCCGCATGGGAGACCAGGAGGAAGCACCTGGCTCCTGGCTTCGGATCGGCACAGCGCTGGCTGTAGCGGCCATTTGGGGGGTGAACCAGCGGAAGGAAGACCTTTCTCTCTCTCTCACTGTCTAACTCTGCCTGTCAAAAAAAAAAAAGAAAAAAGAAAAAGAAAAAGATGTTCATTTCTGTTAGAATTCACTCTAATCCGTGGATAGGTCATGGCTTTAAATTTCCTGTGGGAGGCAGCATTGCTCAGGTAAAGAACAAGGCTTGGTCTGAGGCACTTTTGCTGCTAAGTGTCTGACCTCGGGCGAGGCTCACTCTGAGCTTCAGTGTCTTTAGTGTGTCAGCCCTTAGCTTAGTGCCCAGCACATGGGGAGCACTCTGTGGCTATAGTGACTTTCCGTCTTCCCTCTAATGCTACCCTCTACCTCTGAGTACCTGGAACTAGCCTCCTTGGGCTGAGAGGAAAGGGAAGGGGCGAGAGGTGAATGCAAGGGAATGACTCAGAGTGGGATCAGGTGAGTGAGGGGTCTGAGATCTGTTGGCAGAGGCAGAGTGGTAGAGAAGGAAAGGACACGACATTGACCTTGAATCCTGACATACGTGCCCAAGCTACACAGTGATGTGCTTCCAGGTGCCCATTTGAGAAGGCAACCAGGAGGCTGCCCCCACCCCAGGGCCTCTCCAGCGCTCCATGCAAATGTTTTATTAATAGGTCAAAGGTCTTTCAGAAGCTGTTCCCGGAGCTTCAGTGACGCACAAGCTCTGAGTCAGGCTTCAGAATCATTACAGGTCTTTGATTTAAAAAAATCTCCTTCCAGGTCATTCATTGAGGTCAGTGCTCCAACCCACGAACACCAGGAACACAGGGTCGCTGAACAAAGATGGGTCTACTGCCTTCTGCCCTAAGGGAGAACAGTGCTGTGGCGACCCAGGGGGACAGGGGGCGTTTCAGTTTGAGGAAGGCTTAGAGGACTAGGGCTTGTTTCAGGAGCCAGCCTGTGGAAGCTTTACTATTTGCAGAGAGGATGTACCTAAGGGAGAGAAAGGAAGGCAGGTGAGTTGGTGTGGTCGTCTGGTCAACTGGACCTCCAGGAGATGGACTGATGGTGTTTGCTGGGGCAAAAGCTTATCTCTTGACTGCTCCTCAGCAGGGTGTCCTTGATTAATGGATTGCTTTTAGAAAATGCATTCAAACCTGTGAAGCATGACTCCTTGGGAGATTGTGTAAACTTTGGAGCCCTCTGTAGATTTAAATGGGAATGTTTCAGCACTTAAATCCTTCTGCCCATGTGAGGAGCCCCACCCAGCCCATCTTGGAGAAGAAAGTGCGTGTGCCAGGCAGGCAGCAAGGAGGCCCCGGGGGGGTGGGTAGCCTGAGCCATTTTTTCCTTGTTGTGTCTGATCCTCTCCGTGACCTGTGCCTTTGACATTATTTATGACTGGGACTCAGCCGTGCGTCAGGTGTGACCTGGCAATCCAGTCTGCCCTAAGGATGAAGAAAGTCTTTAAAGTGGAGAGCAAGTTCCACTGGAGGAGGTCTCCAGCCATTTCCCCCGACTCCACTCTGTCTTTTCATCTCAGTGACCTGGTCCCTAACTGTATGAGCATCCATAAAAGACACATTGTAGCCAAGGACACAAAGGCGACAGGTGGTGACCAATGGGACTTGGATCCCAGATGCTTACATTTCTAAAACCTTTCGAATGGTCACATGTTTGGTCTGATTGCTCAAGCAACATAAGAAGAAAATGAAAGTTTTGGTGTGATGTCCATTGTAATACATGCTTATTGTAGAAAAATGGAAAATATAAAGAAAAAATATAAAGAAAAAAAGGTTACTAAACAACTCTTATAAAATTAGCATTCAGGGATAACTACTCTTTAAATATGGTTTGATTACTATGAGTTTGTTTTTTTAACTTCTGTTTCTACCCTGTGCAGTAGAAAATGTTCTAGTAGCATTTATTGCCTTCCCAAATTTTAGCGCTGTGGGCAATTTACAGTGCTCTAATTGTAATGAGTTTTCCCCCTTGTACTCTGAACCATAGTAAGAGTGCCTCAAGGTACAAAATAACATGTATTTACCTTTATAGCCTTGAGCTTGCTGTGAGGCTCACGAGAGGCCCTCAGTAAATATTTGTGCAAAGAACAGGTGGAAGAAACAACTCAAATGTCTATTGATTCATGAATGTGTAAGCACAGTGTGGTGCATATGTACAATGGAATATTGTTTAGCTACAACAAAGAAGGAAATCATGGCACATGCTACAGCGTGGATGAGCCTGGAGAACTTCATACTAAGTGAAACCAGCTGGTCACAGACAGACAAGATGATTCCACGTATATGAAGTCCCTGGAGTGGTCCACTTCATAGGCACCAAGAGGAGAATGGAGTTGCCAGGGCCCAGGCAGCAGAGGGATGGGGGTTAGGTTTTTTTGGAGAATCAAGGAGGATGCCCAGATTTTAAAGTCCAGTGGTGGAGGAATTGACTTGAATAGTTCAAAAACGATTTCATGAGTTACTTCCAGAGCTGTTCGTGCAATTGTACCTGCTCCGCCTGGGTCTCCTGGTAACTGTCTGGCTTCCATCACGGTTGCTGTCAGGTGCTCCTGGAAAAGAGCTATGGAACAAAAATGTTGCTCCTGTGAAAATATCTCAGGAGGGCTCGCCCCATCATTGGAAGCTGTGCTTGGGTTGGCCCCATGGACACTTTCTGAGGAGGAGCAGGGGCTCTGAACTTGGGTGGGACAAGTTTCAAGTTCTGGCCCAGATACCCTAGCTGTGGAGTTCTGGGCAGGTTATTTGGTCTTCTGAGTTTATAGGGAAAATGGAGATAATTACATCAGCATTGTGTGGAAAGGGATCCAAGGAGATGTCTGTGAAATACTCAGCAAAAGAAGTCCTAGGTGAGTGTTCATTGTTGTGGTTGTTAGAATCATGACAGCAATTAGTGGCTGTTGGTAAATTGGCTAACAAGCTGCAAGCAAATGAAAATAAAGCAGGGGGAGCAGAATGAGGACACACATGGAAGTGCTAATTCTGACCTTGTAAGTGCTCAGTGAAATGCTGCTGACTAATTGCAGAACAGTTGTCATCTGACCTGGGGCAGGGGTTGTCATAGTGGTTAAGGTACACAAGTGCCTCCGTGAGAGTCCCGGCTCCTCTCCCAATCCCATGTGGGAGACCCAGAGTTCTCTGCTCCTGGCTTGGGCCTCGCCTGGCGTAGGCTGTTGTGGTCATTTGGGGAGTGAACCAGCAAATGGCAGATTTCTCTTTCTTTCTCCTTTTTAAAGAAGTAAATTTAGAAAATAAAATGACCTTTCTGTTAGCATGAAGTTGTTACCCTCCCTGTTTGAGCTCCCTGTTTCTCATTTGTAAGATGGAAGGATTTAATTAGATCCCTTAGCTAACTGATCATTAGTGTGATTTATAAGAATTATTTAACAATTCCTCATTCTGCTCTCTTCTTTCCTGGGCTGACTTGGCAGGTGTGGAGCCAGACACTGTATCTGTTCCATAATGCTTTGGCAGGTTCTCAGCTGTGGTCAGAGCTGAGAGCCTGGACCAGGTGGCTTCCCACACACTTCTGGTTCAGGTGGGCATGAGACACAGTCATGTCTGAGCTCTGGGGAACAGCTGCTGGGCTGCTGGCGGCCGTTTAGTCTCCCCGCCCCAAGCAGAGGCACCCTGGAAGTCTCATGACTGAGGCTTCCTTTGAAACAAAAAGACCTCTGTCTGTCTGTCTGTCTACCTCCCTCCCTCCCTACCTATTTATCTTTTTTTTAAGATTTTCTTTTTTTTATTTATTTTACTTGAAATTCAGAGTTACATAGAGAGAGGAGAGGCAGAGAGAGAGAGAGAGGTCTTCCATCAGCGGTTCACTCCCCAGATGCCACATCTGCTAGAGCTGTGCTGATCCAAAGCCAGGAGCCAGGAGCTTCTTCCGAGTCTCCCTCACGAGTGCAGGGGCTCAAGGGCTTGGGCCATCTTCTACTGCTTTCCCAGGCCACAGCAGAGAGCTGGATGGGAAGTGGAGCAGCTGGGACTAGAACTGGTGCCCATATGGGATGTCGGTGCTTCAGGCCAGGGCGTTAACCCGCTGCGCCACAGCGCCGGCCCCTATCTACCTATTTATCTATCATGTATCTACCATTTACCTCTCAACTATCATCTATCATTTAATGATTATCTATCATCTACCTATTATCTATTACCTATCACGTATAAATCATCAATCACCTATTTATCTTTCATCTATTCCCAGAAATGACTCTTAATCACTGCATGCTGTTTCTCTAGTGCACTGCAGTCCTAGGTCCTTTATATTGCAACAAATATCTTTAAGCCAATACAAAGGCTGATGGGCATCCAGGGTGTGTCTACTTTGATTCCAAGGATGAAAACAGCTTCTTAAATCCTGACTCCAAACTGCTCATGACCTCTCTCCATTTCTCTTACTTGTGGGGGCACCGGGGAGGCCCTCACCCACAGGAAGGAGAAGGGGTGGGGAGATGAGCGATAGACTCTCCCATGCTGTGTCAACTCCAGCGCTCCAACCATGGACTCAGTTGCTGTTTTTCTTGAACTTGGGGTTTCTTGAACACTTAAGGTAATGTATCTTCAGTTGAGGTCCGTATCTAAGAAGCGTAAAAGTAATTCTGGAGTTGTGTGAGTTTTTCATGAGACTGAATTGAGGTACTGGAGATTAAATAAGAGTGCAGGAGGCTGTCGAGGTGCATCGGGTTAAGCTGCTGCCTGTGACGCTGGCTTCTCCTATGAGCACTGATTCAAGTCCTGGCACTTCCCCTTCCAACCCAACTACTTGCTAATGCGTCTGGGAAGGAGGCACAGAAGGTGGCCCAAGTACTTGGGACCCTGCCACCCACGTGGGAGAACTGGATGAAGATGCAGGCTCCTGGTTCCACCCCCGCCCAGCCCCAGCTGCTGTGGCTGTCTGGGGAGTGAACCAATGAATGGAAGATCTCTCTCTCTCTCTCTCTCTCTCTCTCTCTCTGTGTCTCTCTCTCTGTAAGACTCTTTGCCTTCCAAATAAATTAATCTAAAAAAAGAGTAATATGGGCGTGGATATTTAGTTCAGCAGTTAAACACTCACCCGTGTCCCATTTCAGAGTACCTGGGTTGAACTCCCTACTCTAGCTCCCGACTCCAGCTTCCTGCTAATGTGGACCCTGGAAGGGAACAGGTGGTGCTCAAGTAACTGAGTTTCCGGCATCCCATATAGGCATCAATTAGAGCCCTGGATCTCCACTTCTGATCCAGCTCCCTGCTAGTGTGCCTGGAAAGCACACATGGGAGACCCAGAAGAAGCTCTTGACTCCTGGCCCAGCCCTAGTCATTGCAGCCATTTGGGAGTGAACCAGCAAATGGACCATCTCTCTCTCTCTCTCTCTGCTTCTCAAATAAATAAATCTTAAAACATATATATCAAAATTACTTTCATCTATTAAAAAATTTTCTCTTTCCTGCAGAATCTTTTGTGGTGGAAATTCTTAGCCTTCCACCTTTGTCTGCCTCAAGTCTTATAGATGCTGCTAAGGACAGAGGTAGAAGAGTTTTACTCTTAGAGAGTTGGAATCTGGAACAGAAGTTCCTGAGAAGGCCGGTGTATTCACTACTGAAATTAAAATTTGATCCTGTAAAGCAAAAGAGCTGCCAGACACCTTTGCTCTAAACTGCCCACAGTAGAGCCCCATAAATTTTGATTGACATCGAAGTACACAGTGTACCAACTTTTTCCTCTTAAATAAAAAATGTATGGAGAAACCGAGATTGGTGATGATGTTCTGGCTCAGCTTTCAAAGGTGAGTGTGGATGAAGCTGAGATGTCCTGCCCAGACATTGGAGAGTCAGTGCTATTGAACCCTTCACATTTTCATATGTAACCCAATGATTTTCAAACTTAACCATGCATCAGATTTGCCTGGAGTGCTTATTAGAATACAGCTTGCATGGCCCTAACCTTCCATTGCAAGGGCACTTTAAGAAGTTCATGGAAACATGGAATGGAAAAAAAGTTTGTTTTGCTTACAAAGGAAAAAGAATCCATGCAAAGTACTTTCATAAAACACATTTTTCATGATCTTTTGAAAGACCCTCCATATGCATGGATTTCAAAAGTTTTCTGTGCCAACCCTTTCATTCCAATTTTCCATGATTTTTTTTTTTTTTTGACAGGCAGAGTGGACAGTGAGAGAGAGAGACAGAGAGAAAGGTCTTCCGTTGCCTTTGGTTCACCCTCCAATGGCTGCTGCGGTTGGCGCGCTGCGGCTGGCGCACCGCGCTCTCCGATGGCAGGAGCCAGGTGCTAGGTGCTTTTTCCTGGTCTCCCATGGGGTGCAGGGCCCAAGCACTTGGGCCATCCTCCACTGCACTCCCGGGCCACAGCAGAGGGCTGGCCTGGAAGAGGGGCAACCGGGACAGAATCTGGTGCCCCGACCGGGACTAGAACCTGGTGTGCCGGCGCCGCAAGGCGGAGGATTAGCCTGTTGAGCCACGGCGCCGGCCTTTTCCATGATTTTTTTAAAAAAGTTTTCTCCAGATATTTACATACCAATGGTTAAGACTTCAAAATATGTTTCTGAGGGAACACAATTCAATCTCTAAAATCATCCTAATGGGTATGAAGTGCAATCTCATGGTTTGGGTTTCCTTTTCCCTTGTGACTGATGAGATCAATCACCATTATGTGGCTCATGGATTACTTTCACACTCTGACAGAAAAATAGATATTAAAGTCCTTTTCCAGAGAGGGAGGAGATGTACAGCTCAGCACATACTCCCTTGGACTTACCTCTAATGGTAGAGCAAGAAATGTACCATGGGATTCCAAATCCCATTAAGTTGGCATGTACCAATGCCATCTTACTAATTAAAGTGATCATTTTAAGCTCATAATTGATCATAAAGATAGGATTAAGTGTCAAAGGGATCTCATAAATAATACCAGTGTCTGCTAATAATAATTGATAGAATTAAAAAAGAAAGAATGATCCAACATGGGAAGCGGGATACACAGTAGACTCATAGAAAGGCAAATGCCCTAAACAGCACTCTGGCCTCAGAATCAGCCCTTAAGGCATTTGGGTCTGGCTAAAAAGCCCATGAGAGTATCTCAGGCATGGAAAGCCAAGACACCGTGGCAAAAAATGACCTACATGAAAGATCTTTGTGAGTGAGATCCCGATGGAAAGAATGGGCCATCAAAGAAGGAGGTACCTTTCTCTGAAGAGAGGAGAGAACTTCCAATTTGCATATGGCCTTGTCTAAATAAGGTCAGAGTTTGTGAACTCAAGAGGCTTCCATAGCCTTGGCAGCTCTTGACAAGAGCCTTGGGTGATCACGGACATCATTAAATAAGAGTGTCAGTTGTTAAATCAAGAACAGGAGTCACTGTGCACGTACTCCCCATGTAGGACCTCTGTCCTTAATGTGTTGTACTGTGAGAATTAATGGCAAAACTAGTACTTCAAACAGTACTTTATACTTTGTGTTTCTGTGTGGGTACAGACTGTTGAAATCTTTACTTAGTATAGAGTTGATCTTCTGTATATAGAGATAATTAAAATGAAACTTAATGAAGAATGGGATGGGAGAGGGAGTAGGAGATGGGATGGTTAGGAGGTGGGAGAGTGGTTATGGGAGGAAGAACCATTTTGATGGCTGTGCTGGAGGCAGGGTTGCTTACCCGTGGTGAAAGCTGAGTCATGCCAAATAAAAGCAAGCCCTGGGTAGTGAGCCTTTCAGCAGGATTCTGATGGATCAATCAGGGACACTTCTCTGGGGGTGGAGACTTCTGGAGAGACGCAAGCTCACTCCACACTCTGCAGTGTGGGTTGACTGCTTCTTCACAACTCTCATAGCTTCACACGAAGCAGCTGGTTTTCAAGTCTTCCCTAGAACTGGTGAGATGGAGATAGAGATAAGGCAAGTTCAAATGCTGTAAGGCTCATTGTTTTAACTAAACGTTTACCATTTTTTCTTGAAATAACTTTTAGATTGTTGCAAGATTTAGTTAATTTTCAGAGTTTTGCAAAGTTTTTTTGCAAAGTAATTTCACCAGTGTTCTCATTGCTTTTGTGGAGGAGTGGAACTTTGGAGTTTCTTCTCTATTCTGGAAGTGAGATCTTTTTATTAGTACGTTTTGAATCTTTTATGCATCAGATTCAATTTTCCACTCAATCTAGACGTATTATTTTGAATTGGACATTAGAAAGATAGGAGGTTGAAATAGACCCAGTTTCCAGCCTTGAATGAGTATAAACACTCTAGGCAAACAAATCTGTCCCCAGCTAACTTTCTCTTAAGGCAGGACCAGTTGGGGACAGAGTATAGGGGAGAAGATTTAGTTTTCCTTAGAGGGGTAGAGGCAGCTGCCTATGAGATGGGTCTTGCCTGAGTCATGACTGAAGACGTGGTTGGACCCATCTGTAAATTAAAATCTCATGGTCATGCGTCCCTCGTTGCTGAAGAAAGCACCGCACACAAGAGTCAGGGGGCAGCAGAGCTGCTGTAGTTCCTACTCACTCACTCCAAGAAGTGGGGATGGGATTTCAACAGGAGGTGGGGAGGGTGGCAGCTGGGCGGTGGGTACAGTGGCAGCAAGCGGGTGGCGCTCCGGAGAGTTCAAGGAAGGATGTGGACTGTTTTGAAGGCACTCAGAAGGCTTTGATGGTTTTATGCAGTGTGAAATGTGAGAACCGTAGTTGTGTTTATGTGTTCTTTTCAATCTGATGTAGCACTGGTGCCTGAGCTTTAACGACCAGACTCCAGCACCAGCACCTAATGGACAGATCTGAATCTTGGCAATACCACTTTGCCAGCTGTGTGCCTACAGAAGGTGATTAACCTCACTGAGATTATCTTTTGTCTGTGAAGCAGGGAGGGGAATGTCTATCTCACAAAAATGTTGTACATGGGGCCGGCGCTGTGGTGTAGCAGGTTAAAGCCCCAGCCTGCAGCATTGGCATCCCAGATGGGTGCTGGTTTGAGTCCTGGCTGCTCCACTTACAATCCAGCTCTCTGCTATGGCCTGGGAAAGCAGTAGAAGGTGGCCCAAGTCCTTGGGCCTCTGCACCCATGTGGGAGACCTGGAAGAAGCTTTTGGCTCCTGGCTTTGGATCAGCTCAACTCTGGCCGTTGCAGTCATTTGGGGAGTGAACCAGCAGAATGGAAGCTCTCTCTCTCTCTCTCTTTCTCTCTCTCTCTGCCTCTCTTTCTCTCTGTGTGTAACTCTGACTTTCAAATAAATAAAATAATTCTTTAAAAAAATGTTGTACCGTGGCATGGTGGCTGGGGCCTCTGCCTACAGTGCCGACATCCCATGTGGTTTGCAGGTTCGTGTCCTGGCTGTTCCTCTTCTGATCCAATTCTCAACTTGTGGCCTGGGAGAGCAGTGGAGGACGGCCTGGGTGCTTGGGCCCTGTGTCCAAATGAGAGATCTGGAGGAGGTTCCCAGATCCTAGCTTTGGGTCTGCCTAACTCTGTCATAGCTGTTTTAGGAGAGTACCAGCAGATGGAGGGCCTCTCTCTCTGTCTCTCCCTCTCTCTGTCTGTGACTCTGCCTCTCAAAAAAATAAATAAAATCTTAAAAATATGTACAGACTGGATGCATAAATTACCTGGTACCTAGCTACTTACTGAGTGGGATTTTTGATCGGTAATTTTGCTCCAAAAGTATCTTAAAATCTAATGATTCATGTTTTATTTATTTTTCATGTTTTATCTCTCAGAAATCAGGATTGTAAAAAAATACTGAATACCTTCACAAGTGCATTTGTTTCCAAGGATCCCTGCAACATTACAAAAGAAGACTATCAACCACTGATTAATTTGGTCACTCAAACTGTTCCTTGCAACAAGGTAACTAAAGCAGGTTATTGATTTTTTAATTTTAATAATTTATTTTTATTTATTTGCAAGTCTGAGAGAGAAAGAGAGAGAAGTAGAGGTGTTCTATCTACTCCCCCAATACTCACATGCCCATGACAGCTGGGGCTGTGGGCTAGGCTGAAGCCAGAAGCCCAGAACTCCATCTGCAACTCCCACATAAGTGGCACTCCTTTAGGGGATGCACGTGTCCCAAGTAGCATCTTAACTATACAGGCCCACCCAAGGTAAGGGTTTTAAAACTGTGAATAAAAGGCAGAAGTCATAGTACCAAATTTTTATTAGGATGAAGGAAGAGGAAAATTCCAGACACTGGAATGTGAGTGTGGTGACATGGACAGAGTTTGTGGGGCCATTGGGGAACCATGATATCATCAGGATTGAGGACATCTGGGATGGGGAGGGGAAGGAAAAAATGAGGACAAAAAAAAAAAAAAAAGAAAAATTGGTCCAAGTTCAGGCAAAATAACCTAAGCATCAAAGCCAACTCACAAATGCAAACAGAAGCAAACCAAGTTTATATGATTATGAAACTTTCCCTTGATCTCTGACAGCAATAAACAACAACAATGATAATGAAAATTTTCTCTAGAATAGTACCATTTTTACTACAAAAGAATCTTCTTCTTTTAAAAATGATTTATTTATTTGAGCGTCAGAGTTAGAGAGAGAGAGAGGGAGAGACAGAGACAGAGATCTTCCATCCATTGGTTCACTCCCTAGCTGGCTGCAGTACCCAGTGCTGGTCCAGGCCAAAGCTTCATCTGAGTCTCCCATGTGGGTGGCAGGGGCCTGGGAACTTGGGGCATCTTCTGCTGCTTTTCCCAGGCCATGATCCAGGAACTGGATGAGAAATGGAGCAGCCAGGACATAAACCGGTATCCATGTGGGACACTGGTGTCGCAGGTGGAGGCTTTACCTGCTACACCACAAAGCCGGCTCCTACAAAGGACTTTTCCAACCCTATTGTCTTAGACCTCCACAGCCATCCAGCAGAGTAGGTAGGTCAGGTGTCAGCATCTCCATTTCACCAGTGAGTAAACTAAGGTCTGGTGAGTTTGGGTGACCAGTGATCGCCCAATCTCAATAGGCCTGAAAGTGGCCAAAATGCAGAGAGCACAAGACTTGCAGCCTGAAATGCTTGTAATACACAGAAAATAGGGAAAGGGCTACTCTACCGTGTGTCTTCTCTAAAGTCCATGTTTAAGGCAAACATTCCATGTGCTCCAGGTTGTTTCTGGGAAGCTTTTAAATCCATCTTCAACTCCCAGCCTTTCATCCCATTGTTAGTGGGCTGGCTTTATTGTGGGGCTTCTCCTTGGTCCACCAAGAAAGGTGCCTTGCACAGAAGAGGTGCTCAGCACTTAATAACACAGGCTGATGCTGTGAATAAGTGACTATGTGACAGACATTGTGCCAAGAATTTACTTGCATTTACTCTCCGTAGCATCCCTTCATCACCATCATCATCATCATCATCATCATCATCATCATCATTTTGCAAGTGTGGAAAGTGAGGCCTTACTAACGCTTTGATTACCCAAGATCAAACAATTAGTGGGTGGTGACACTGGGCTGCAGAAGGAGTGTGACTCCAGGGCCCAGGCTTGAAACCATCACCTTCCAGTTAGGAATGATTAGATCTATGCCAGAGAATATTATTCTGAAAGTTTACCTTGTTCCAACTTTTAAGAGGAACCTTAAAGAATACTCCAGCCTTTATTTGTGCGCTCTCTCTCTCTCTCTCTCTTTCTCTCTCTCTCTCCCTAGGAGAGATTTGGGGAAAGTGGAAGAAATTGTGGAGTTCTTTAAAAATCAAATAGCATGTCTTCCAGAAAACAGAACGTATAAAAACTATTTTGCAGATAATTTTAGGATTCCTGGAACTCCCTGATGCTTCCTCCAGATGTGGACTGAGCTCATGTTAACTATCAGATTTTCATCAGTGACTTGCACACCTTGCTGCAATTCAGAATAATAAATTCATTTTACATTGTGACCTCAAACACACATGCATTCTCTTTGTATCTCCATCTCCCACACAGAAAACAATTTTGAGCACAATAAGCTTTACATTTATTCTGATATTTTATTTCTTTACAAATATGTGGATTTATTGTTTTGTCTAATAAATTGATCTCAATGACATGCTATGTCTATTCTTTCTTAGACTCTCCTTTGGAGCAGATCAAAAGAGCTGGCCCATCAGTACTCAGGGATCCAGAAAGAGATGTTCACTCTGGAGGACACGCTGCTGGGTTACATTGCTGATGACCTTGTGTGGTGTGGAGACCCCAGAACTTCTGGTGAGTATCTGGGCCTCATAGGGTGGCCCAGGAATGAATAGGGTGGAGGAGCCCTGAGCATTGCAAGGGCCCTGAAAAGCCAGGGTGGCCAATGGAGCTACGGGAACCCACCTTAATGCCACCTGTACTTATATGACAACTGAAGCCAAGGGAAAACAGTGTTCCCTAGAACTACCTTGTTTTCTTGAAAAATGGACTTTGGAAGTCAGGATTCCCCAGACCCCTTTGATTCCCTGCTTCTTTCTGAGTGTGTATCTAGCCTGTCTTGGACTGTTAGGCATTTTTCTTTCTCTCAGAGCACATTCAGGACCAAATAATGCTAGAGTGAGATGGCATCCCAGAAGGACCCAGGCCAAAGTCCTTATTTCCACAGACCCAGCATGGTAGCTCTGCACTGGCTCCTCTGCATCTCAAGCCAATCTGTGGCTTTGCCTTCATTTTCCAGGTGTAGCTTTATCTTGCCCAGAGAAGCTCAGAACACTCACTTAGGAAGGTGTTTCTTTCTCTTGCCTAACTGCTCTGGCAATGTCTTCCAGTACGATGCTGGATGGAAGTGGTGAGAGCAAGCCTTCTTGTCTTGTGTCACATCTTAGAGGAAAAGACTTCAATATTGACCATACAGTGTGATGTGATCTTAGGGTTTCTCTGCACAGTCTTTATTGTCTTGAGGTATCTTCCTTCAACACCTGACTCTGGTGGGAGTTCTTATTTATTGTAAAAGGATGTTGGATTTTGTCAGCTGCTTTCTCTACATCTAATGATATCAGCAGATGATTTTGTCTTTCATTCTCTTTGTGTGATGCGTCACATTTACTGATTGGAATATGTTAAACAGTCTTGTGCCCCAGGTACAAACCCCAGTTGATCATGGTCCTTTAATGTATTGTTGAATTCAGTTTGCTAGTATTTTGTTGATGACTTTTGGACCTATGTTCATCAGTGATTTTGTTCATCATCATAAATTTTTTGCTTCCACTTGGAGTCATCTCCTAATATAGGCGAAACTATTGACGAAACTAAAAAAGCAACTTAAGTGTCGATGATCCTGTAAAGCTGATAAAATCACAAGTCACCTTAGAAGTCTCATGGTGTGGCCTGGCTCTGACTTTCACCGTCCTCCTCTTCCATCATTCTCCTTTATTTTTATTTACAGATTTATTTTATTTATTTGAAAGGCAGAGTGCAGAGAGAGGAGAAACAGAGGAAGAGAGCCTGAGAGATCTTCCATCTACTAGTTCTCTCCTCAAATGGCCACAATGGACAGGTCTGGGCCAGGCTGAGGTCAGGAGCTAGGAACTCCATCCTCATGTCCCATGAGCGGCAGAGCCCAAGTACATGGACCATCTTCCACTGCCCTGCCAGGGTCTGCCTCAGCAGGAAGCTGGATAAAGGAGTCAGACCTGCACTGTGGAATGGGATACTGGCATCATAGGTGGCAGCTTAACTTGCTGTACCCCAATGTGGCCCTCATCATTCCCTTTCCAACCCGCTGCTCTGCAGTTCTGTTTGCACCTGTCAGGCTGCCTCACACTCTCACTCTGCATGGAGCACCTTTCCCTGCCTTGTCTGTGTGCAGACACTGGGTCATCCTTCAAAACCAAGTTCAGCATCAACCTTGATGCCGTGCAACATGCAACACCTCTCTCCTCCCCAGCCCAAGCTGCTCTTTCTCTGGGCTACTTATGACGCTATATCATGCTCTCTGAAGGCAGAAATCCCATCTGTTCCATCTGTCTGCTCCAGGACATGACACTCAGTAAATGCACATTAAGTCAGACATCCATGGAAGAAGTGGCATGGAAAATATGTATTCAGGGTTGGGTGATGGCTCAGCAGTTAGATCATTGCGTTGGCCATTCATGTCCCATATTGGAATGTCTGGTTTGAGTCCTGGAATCCCAGTTTTCAACCCAGTTTCCTGCTAATGTGAACCCTTGGGGGCAGTGGTGATGGCTCAGGACTTGGGTTCCTGCCATGTATATGGAGGACCCTGATCGAGGTCTGGACTCCTAGCTTTGGCCTTACCTGGCCTGACTTGTTGCAGGTACTTGAGGAGTGAACTAGTAGATGGAAGATCTCTCTCTGTCTCTATCTGTCTCTGCCTTTCAAATAAAGTGAAAATAATTTCTTAGAGAAGAAGATTTATATTCATGCTTTATGATTATAGTACTTCAGTAAAGGCTTAGCCTGTCCCAGTTGGATGAGTATGAAAAGACTTGAGACTATGTGAGCTTAAGGGTGTAGGGACTTAAAGAGGTGGGGAGGAAACTCTCAAGAGAGAGAGTTGTTAGGAAGCAGAGAAGTTGTTGGTGCGAGTGACCCCTGAAGGTGCAGCTTAATCCCTGGTTCTTCTGGAACTCAGGGATAACAATGGGGCTTGTCTCTGTGGATGGAGTGTTGCAGTCATTTCCCAGAATGTCACTGTGCTCCCATCTGGGATCCGCAGGGTGAGGCAGGGACTTGGAAGGGATTCAGGGAACACTTAGTTAAATTAGGTTGAGATGTGTTCATCCTCTATCCTGGAATGGCCCAGGAAGTGGGCCTTATCAATGCTTTCTTTCCCACTTTAATTGTCTTCTATAAACCATGTTTTCCAGAAGTGAAGGAAGAATTTTGCCCATATCGGAATGAAAACTGCAGCAGCACTGCTACTTCTGTGTTCTGGACCGTGATTTCTCAGAAAGTAAGTGCCAAGCAGTGAGGTTCTAGCGCGGCGTTAACGTTTGGTTCTAGCGCTGGCGTTAACATTTGTAGAGCTGCAGATCCTTTCAGGAATGAAAGTGCAGGATTCTTCCCTGCAGAAAATGTCCAGAGCCACATGCCAGAATGTTCACATTTGACTTCAGGGCATTTGTGGAGGGTCTGTGGACTCCAGGTGAAGGACCCACGTCCTTACCCGTGCTGCCAGGAAGCTAGGGCTTGCTTTAATCCTCTGATCCAGTTGCAGGTGATTCTTAGAGTCCTGGAATAGCTGTAACCACTAACATTTATAGGTCACTCACTATGTACTAGGTATAGTCTTCAGATCTTGATGTGAGCTGAAGAATTCCCTCTTCCCAAGAACACTGTGAAGTGGTGACTGTGAGTATCGTACTCCTGTTACAGATGACGACATGCAGGTGCAGGCAAACAAGCAATCACCTAAACGTACACAGTCAGCAAGTGGCAGATCTGGAGTTCACCCAAGGTTACTCCAGGTCCAGCATCTGGGCTGGAAAACACGTGCATGCCTTGCACCCCCACCCATTTCTGACTTCACTCCAAGCTGCATATGCCTATTTTTAAAAATGTTGCTTCTTTGCAAGTAGACAAGGAAAAAAGAAGAGAAAGGAAGGAAAAATGAAAGAAAAGAGGGGGAAAGTGTATTAATTATTATTCCCCCAAATGAAACTTAGGCCCTTGAGGAGCTGGGGCGAGAAGTTGGAAACTTACATTGGTTAAATGCATGTGTCTTAGTCTGTTGGTGCTGCTGTAACAAAATACTTAATTTTGTAATTTATAAAGAACACAAATTGATTTTCAAGGTCAAGGAACTTGAAGAGTCCATGTCCAAGATGATTCCTTCTTGTGTTCTCAGCCTGCAAAGGGGTGAACACTGTGTTATCCCATGGCGGAAGGCGGAAGGGCAGAAAGACCCTAGCTGGTTCCTTCAAGCTAATTCCATTCATTATAAACCCATTCACGACAGTGGAGTCCCAGGGCCTAACCATCTTCTAAAGTCCCTACCTCTTAGTAGTGTTGCATTGGATCTTGGATTCCCACATGGGTATTTTGGAGGAACACATCTCCAGTCATAGCAGAATATTTGTGACATTCCTTAAATCATTCCCATTTAATCCTTAGGTAGCACCAGAAGGTATAAATTTCCATGTTAAGGCTAAAGAAATTACGCCTCAGTGGTGAAGTGGCTCATCCCTGGTCACTGGGCTACCAGGTAGCTAAGTTAGGATCCTAATGTAGATCTGCTTGACTTCAGATCTGTGCTCTTCAATTTTATTTTTTACAGCTGCTTACTGGTTCTTTTATGTGGATCATTTGACTATCTTCTTTCATGCTCTTCAATTTTTGTTTTTTGTGTCTGTCTTTTAAATAGCACATTTGATGTTTAACTTCCTGTTGGTATCTAACTGAACTTCCTTGTACTGTGAGGGGTTTTAGGCAAACCCTGGTATGGCAGAGACAGGATATAGCTCTGGAGGTGGAATAAAGAGACCACATTTAAAATGGGCAGATTTCTTAGCCATTCTGACCCTAAGATTCCCCACTTGTCAAATGGAGATCACTATCTGCCTGTTCCATAGGGTTACTGCAATGTTTAAATAGGATGCCAATATCCTATTAAGTAACTCAGAATCCATCTTTTTTTTTTTTTTTTTTTTTTTTTACAGGCAGAGTGGACAGTGAGAGAGAGAGAGACAGAGAGAAAGGTCTTCCTTTGCCGTTGGTTCACCCTCCAATGGCCGCCGCGGTCGGCGCGCTGCGGCCGGCACACCGCGCTCGTCCGATGGCAGGAGCCAGGAGTCAGGTGCTTTTCCTGGTCTCCCCATGGGGTGCAGGGCCCAAGCACCTGGGCCATCCTCCACTGCACTCCTGGGCCACAGCAGAGGGCTGGCCTGGAAGAGGGGCAACCGGGACAGAATCCGGTGCCCCGACCGGGACTAGAACCCGGTGTGCCGGTGCCGCAAGGCGGAGGATTAGCCTGTTGAGCCACGGCGCCGGCCAGAATCCATCTATTTAACACATAGTGAGGACCTACTGTGTGTTGTGAAGTCAGGGGCCCTATTCAATTTTTGTTTGCTTGCCTGCTTTTTCTGAGAATAGTTCCTACATATTTAACCACTGTAAGATATGCTTTAGGGCAATGATAATGCTACAAACTTTTAAAGCCAAGAAACATTTCATATATACCAAGCACCTACTTGAGATCCTTATCCCATCCTTAATCCTAAGAGTACAATGGTGAATGTGATTGAATATTCCCTGCTGCTGTGAACTGCTTTGGTTCCTGTACCTTAATCTTTGCGAAGTGTTTGTGCATGTATGTGAATGGCCCTTTCTTTCTCTGACAATAGAAGCGACGTTGCTCGGTGGTTCAAATTACTTCTAAGATACGTGATCTTGAGGCAAAGCGACCCAATACTTACATTATAGGGGCTGTTGTGAATTCTGTCTTATGGAGGCCCATGCTTGCCACCTAGTCACATTCTCTGAGTTAGCACCTGTGATAAATAATGACAATGGAACCTCTTCAGTCCTTCATCATCCCTAATGGAAATACAGAGGCAGCACTGGATTTCGCAATTCAATGTAAAATCCTTTGGTGGTGTCACTGTCACGTGCAGAATAAAGTCTAGATCCCCTGGCAGTGTTTATGGCCCTCTAACAACTTATTGAACCCCCCTCCTTTCTTCCATGAGTTTTTATTGGGCACCCACTCTGTGACATGTGCCAGGTATGAGGCACCCAGGGCAGTAGAGGTAAGTGGGACAGCCCTGCTCATAACTCTCATGGAGCCCTTAGTACTGGTAGCTGAGTGGACATCAGTCTCATTGAAATGCAACCTAGTTAGGTCACGTGAAGGGGATTTGGGCTGCTGTCAGTGTTCAGGTCAGTGAGACTGGAGCTAGTCCCGGGAATCTGGGTAGGACTCCTGCTGAAAGCATGTAGATTATTTCCGTTTTGCTCATTTTGGTTTGGCCAATGCCTAGTGAAGACTTCAGATAAATATTTGTTGTAGGAGAAGTAAAACTCCTTGCTCATCTCACTCCATGATTCATTCAGCCCTCCCTTTCTCTGTGCCTTTCTAGGCCTTCGGGTCACTTTCTCCTGTCTCCTGTTTCCTTTGTCTGTGATATTCCCCTTTCCTGGATCCCTAAATTGTCCACTATGCTTCCACTAAATGAAATGTGTCTACCAGGACAAGACAGTAGGACAGTACTTTGATCTTCCTCCTCTACACATTTCTCTTCCTCATCTGGACTTCAGACTCCTGAACTGCCGAATTTAGCTACCCTGTGAACAATGGCATTGGTCTTCATTGTTCAGACACGTACAGAATGGAGTAACTGCTTCAAGTACTCTGACATGAAGTGTAATCCCGCAAATGGTTTGGAATGAAAAGAAATAGAACTGGCACTCCTATACTCCAACCCTACAGGATAGTCCTTCTTCAACCAGCTATGTACTAAGCACTGCATTGGATGGAATGCCTGGGGGCATGGTGATTAAGTTTGCATGCTGAGAAATGGCGGTCTGTTTTTTTTTCTTCCAAGTTTGCAGAATCTGCCTGTGGTACGGTCTATGTGATGCTCAATGGGTCCAGCACTACAGCCTTTAGCAAAGCCAGGTACTCATTTCTTTACAACCTATTTGCAAGGGTTATCACGGCCTTCTGTTGGACATTTAGTCCCTAGAAAGAACGTGCTTTTCATATTTCAGGTCAGTTCTGGAGATCTGCACTAAAAGAGCTAAGACCTTTGTCTCCTCTGAAGAGAGAGTTCTTTCAGAGTCAATGCTTTTGCCTGATTTCGCTTTTGCCTAAAATCTTTCAATGGTTCTGAAAGCCATTGCACTGTATCCAGCTGCTGCGCCTGACTTCTTGAGACCTGGTGTAATCTTCTAAGCTTTCTTTCCTGTTACACTCCACCCGGCCCATTCTCCTCCTCTGTTCACACTGTTCCCCCATACAACCTGCCTTCCCTCCTTGCTTCTGCCTGTGTCTACCCTCACCCTCCCTGGAGGTCTGACCTGACTTTGAACTCCACCATGAAGAGTGTGGATCCCAAGGAAGCAGTAGAAGTACTGTGGGGAACATCAGGAAGCGCACTGGGCTCTTGACTTTCCTGATCTCTCTGCTTGCGTTGTCAGCAGTGGCCTGTCGTGGGTAAAGGAGGGAACAGCAGAAGTGCTTGGGCAGGGCACCTGTCCTCTGTGAGACCCTGTGTATGCGTAAGCCCTAGAGGGAACGGTGATATGAAGGTTAACTAGATAATGTCTGAAGAATGATGAATTTCGTACCTAGTAGAGAAGATGCCCAGTGCGCTCCAGTGCTGTCTCCCTCACGTTATCCACACCCAGGGGGATGAGGCCACACCCATGCTGGCCTTCTCAGACCTCCTTCTGCATTTGTGCTGTTTTCCATTTTGTTTACATTTTTGGCCTTTGTTCTCCAGTCTTTCCCCTGATGCAGCTGATTGAAAAGAGGGAGAATGTATTAACCTGTGCTGGGTGCACTTGCTACCCTAAAGTAATTTTCCTTCTCTCCTGTTTTAGTATTTCAACCCACAAAGAAGTATTTGTCCTTTTCACTTCTTTTGACCCCAAACTTAAAGGCTTTTGGGTGAAAGTGTAACATTACAGGATTTTATAATATGAGATTAAGGACCCAAGTACCTGCATCAGGGGGGGCAGCCATCAGAGCTGAGCAGGAAAGAGTTAGCAGTGGGGTTGGGAGAGACCACCAGTGTCTGCCAAAGCAGAGCTTGGGCTTCAGTGGGCACGTGGATTGCCTGGGGATTGTTCAGTTGCCGGTTAATTCAGCAGGTGGTCACGGGCTGTGGTTCTGCAGCTCTGACTCCCTCCCAGGGATGTGTAATAGGTCTGTCTAAGAACCTCTCCTCAAGCTGCAAGTCATTGAAGAATCAGCATCCATGTGCGGACTGAGAATCTTGTTCATTCAGAGATCACCTTGCAGGGGAAGCCATGTCTGCTTCTTTTTTTTTTAATATTTATTTTATTTTTTTGAAAGACAGAGTTACAGAGAGAGGTAGAGACAGAGAGAGAGGTCTTCCAACCATTGGTTCACTCCCAAGATGGCCTCAATGGCTGGAGCTACACCGATCTGAAGCCAGGAGCCAAGAGCCTCCTCCAGGTTTCCCACGTAGGTGCAGGGGCCCAAGGACCTGGGTCATCATCTACTGTTATCCTAGGCCATAGCAGAGAGCTAGATCGGAAGAGGAGCAGCCGGGACTGGAACCGGCGCCCATATGGGATGCCGGCGCTTCAGGCCAGGGCTTTAACCTGCTGCACCACAGCGCTGCCCCAAGCTGTGTCTGCTAATGTGAATCCTAGGTGATTCCCAAGGGTTCTCATCAAGGCGTCCTGCCTGCTGGTTTTTGATGGAAGGTATGGATGACCTCAGACTTCAGTTTGGTGTCGACAGTCTCTCTTTCTCTTCTGTTGCAGCACTTTTGGAAGTGTGGAAGTCTTCAATTTGCACCCAGACAGGGTTCATACACTTCAGGCCTGGGTGATGCATGACATTGGAGGAGTTGAAAGGTATATTTTACTACTCATACTTTGTACCCAGGGGTTATTTTGTGAATCAGTTCATTGAAGAACGCAGTCATAGAAGGTTTGGGAGGCTACTGGCTCAGGACTTGATTCAGCCATCCCAACAACCTCTCATTTTTATCTCTGCTCTCAGTGTAGCGCTGCTTCACACCTTCCGCTCCCCTGCTCACCTGCGAGCTCACAGAGACTAGGGACTCAGCAAATGTGGACAGAGCTTGTTATTTTAACCCTGTCCTCTTTTTGCCCCCAGGGACTCATGCTTAGGTTCCTCCATAAAGGAGTTGAAGTCGATTGTAAACCAGAGGAACATTTCCTTTCTCTGCCAGGATGACTACAGGTAATTGATTTCTTCATGGAGAAATGGCTGTCTTGCCATCTGTAGGCCTTTGCCCTTTTGCTGATCTGCTCTGAGCTGGGAGGGCTTGGGCCTTGGTGGTGGTCTCAGATTGGACTAGGATGATGTCTGTCCCTACCTTAGGGTAGCTGGTGGCATTTGCTTGGCCACTTGGGGCCCACCTTCCCTGCCAGCTGCACAGAGTGACTTGCCACGAGGCTGGCCCAGCCTGTGGGTGTGTGTGTCCTGGTTTCCAGGGTGAGTGACCCTGCCTCAGGCACACGGGCCTGCCATGTGTTGCCACAACCTTTCATTCAAGTTGTGAAATTCTTGTGTTGTGGAATAATTTTGCATGCGAAATGTTCTCAGTTGGTTCTGGCTATAGAGGCCCCTAACACTTGGTAAGTTGCTACATGGCACTCTGCTAAGATTTACCTTTTTAGAATTAAAAAAAGTAAAATCTTAAAATATTTTTCCAGTGTTCCATGTTTGTTAGGAAAAAGTTTAAAATTACTGACAAATATTATTTTTTAAAAAAACGTTTATTTATTTGAAAGTCAGAGTTACAGAGAGAGGGAGAAACAGAGAGAAGAGAGATCTTCCATCTGCTGGTTCACTCCATAGATGGCCACAATAGCCAGCTCTGGGCCAGGCCAAAGCCAGGAGCCATGACATTCATCTGGGTTTCCCACCTGGGTGCCAGGGACCCAAAAACTTGGGCCATCTTCTGCTGCTTTCCAAGACCACTAGCTGGGAGCTGGATTGGAAGTGGAGCACCCAGGATACAAACCAGCACCCATATGAGATGCCAGCCATAGGCAGTGGCTTTACCCACTATGCAACAACACTGACCCATAAGTATGTATTTTTAAAGTCATCTGGGGGCCCACTCATTAATTTTTAAAAAATTTATTTGAGGCCGGCTCCGTGGCTCAATAGGCTAATCTTCCGCCTTGCGGCACCGGCACACCGGGTTCTAGTCCCGGTTGGGGCGCCGGATTCTGTCCCGGTTGCCCCTCTTCCAGGCCAGCTCTCTGCTGTGGCCCGGGAGTGCAGTGGAGGATGGCCCAAGTGCTTGGGCGCTGCACCCCATGGGAGACCAGGAAAAGCACCTGGCATCTGGCTCCTGCCATCGGCAGCGGCGGCCATTGGAGGGTGAACCAACGGCAAAGGAAGACCTTTCTCTCTGTCTCTCTCTCTCACTGTCCACTCTGCCTGTCAAAAAAAAAAAAAAATTATTTGAAAGGCATGGGTCAGGGTGGGGAGCCAGAGAAAGAGATAAAGAGATATCTTCCATATGGTTGTTCACTCTCCACACATCCGCAATAGCCAGGGCTGGGCCAGGCCAAAACCAGAAACCTGGAATTCCATCAGATCTTTCACATGGATGGCAGGTACCCAAGCAGTTGAGCCTCATCTGCTGCCTCCCAGGGTGCTCATTAGCAGGAAGCTGAATCGGGACTCAAACCCAGACACGGTGACATGTAATGCCATCTTAACCACTGGGCTGTAATGCCTGCTCCACCCCCATTTGTTTTTAAGTTATGTGGCCATTAACGTAGGTAGGGACTTCTTGATAGAAAAATCATTGGAGATTTTCCCATGTGCAATAGCTTAGAGCCAGACAGATGCACAGAAAAAAAGATTTTCAATGAATGTAGAAGCTGAAATGCTAGAGCAGTTTTCCTGCCCCCTTTCTATCACCAGTCGCTCCCACTAACCACATCACAAAGGCAGAAGGCAAGTTTCAAGGGACTTTGTTGGCTCTTGCTTCCCCACCAGTCAACGGGCTCTTGTCTGGGAACTGCCAGGAAATCACGTAAGCCTCTGTGGTGGGCAGCTTGCTGGGAAACACAAAGAGAAGGGGAACAACTGTGAAAGAAGCCTTGCACACATCGGAGCAGCCTGTTACTGGAAGGGGTTCTGCATGGAGACAGGATACCAGAGTCCTGGGAGGTGGGAGGAAGGAAGATGTGGCTCATTCTCAACTTTCTTGTATTTTTCCCGTTTCTCACTAATGGCCAGAAGTCCTTTATATTAAAACCCATCAGCTGGGCCTACCCCAGGTTCCAGGTGAGCTCACATGTTCTCTTCTGGAAAGAATAGCTTCTAGGTGGACTTGTACAGACAGTGGCCCACATAGGAAGCAAGTCATTTGTGTACCAGTGCCAGCCATTGAAAGCTTCGGATCATGTGGCCTTAGATCAGAGACCGTGTTTGAAATCACTGTTCATTTCTCTAACCACGATGTCATACTATATTCACCATGATTTTTTGAATTATTACACCTGTAGGACCCCTTGTGGTGTTGAGGAGTGGTATGACTCGGGGTGGGGTGGGGCTCAAAGTGAATGCCATGATGTAGACATGACCGGTAGTTGAACTCTTTATCCCCAATGTACCTTCTGACTTTTGTCAGATGTCAGCAAACTTTTGTCCAGATGTTTTAGTGTGATTATTATATAAGTAAACAGAAATGTGGTTACATTAACATAGATTAGACCTCCTGATAATCTGATAGCTATGTAACAAATCCCCCCACTCAGAGGCAAACACTATTGACACTCGGCTGTAAATCCTCCAAGAATTTCTCTGTTCTTACTATACACCAACTCGTAGTTCTCATAAGAGGTACATAAGATGTCTTAACAAATGTTTTAACCAGTGGAATCAATAGAAGGTAACCCTACTTTTTTCCGTGCCCTTAAAAGCAGCAAATGGTCAGTTACTTTACCTGTTGAGTGCCCCCTAGTGGTTAATTAAAAAAAAACACCAAAGGGCACATTGAGGGTTGTGTTACTTCAAAATACACACTGTCTATTCTTCAAAATGTTACACAGCGTATGGAAGGCGTGTCCATTTTATGAGAACATGTGACATAATAATTTACAAATTTATGGAGGGATATTGAATGTGACATAATTTTTACAAATTTATGGAGGGATATCGTCTTACCAGCGCAACTACTGTTTCTTAGACTACAAATGAATTCTCAAGAAATTAGATATTATAATTAAGAAGCATACTTTTATCCTCTCAGTTGATATAGATATAAAAGTCTGCTTTTAAAATCCTGAATGGTCTTAGGAGAATTCCTCTCCCCAAGTGGTATTTTCTTTCAGAAAACACACATTTTCCCCCTAGAATGCTTTCATGTGGGTGGCCAGGTGACCTGCTGGTGAGGGGGCAGTGACTCTGTGCCTGGAGCCACTGTGCCAGCTGGCCTTGGCGATGGAGTGGAGATGAGTCTGAGAGGACCATCACAAGGCCAGGTTCTAACACTTTTCCCTCCCAGTGGTGCTGCATCTAAACATGAGTCTCGACCTTGCTTTACGTTTAGCACAATCAGACTCAGTTCTAATTCAATGAACCACTTTCCCCAGTGTCCACCCAGTGTCCTATGGTCATGCACCAGAGACTCCCATTAGGCTCTTGTGCTTTGTTATCTCCAAAAACCACAGTCATTCCTCTGTTAGATGCATATGTAAGGTTTGTTTGTGCAAAAGAAATGTGTCCTCTGGTGAAAGCTTCCAGCCCTCTCCAGAGGCTGGACTGCCTCTGACTCAATGTGCCTTCCGGAAACTTCTGAAGAGAGGAAAGCAAATGATCCACAGAAACCAAAGGCACCCCATCCAAGTTGCTGCTTCTGCTGTTTCTTGATCATCAGCGGGTATTGATAGTGCACATCTATGAAACATTAGAGACAGGTATTTCTTTTCACCGCCATTGTGTTACCATCCAGCAGCACTTCTCAGTATTTGCTTCCACAGCTTTATAAGTGGAATGAAATAAAATTGAGCCATACTTCAGTTTGTCATTCCTGGATTAGATCTTTCTCAGTGTTGTCACTGCCAGAGAGGACCTATGTGGATGCTGGGTGGGCCACGCACACTTTCATTGCTAATGAAGGGGCTGCTTATATTGGCAAATTGAACCAGAGGTGCGTCTCATGCTGCATCTCCACCTCTGCTGTTGCTTTCTTTTCGTAGGCCTGCCAGGTTTGTCCAATGCGTGAGACATCCGGAGCATCCATCTTGCCGCAGCCTGATGTGAGCCCACTGCCATGGTGCCTGCAGATCTTCAGCCCCCCTGTTCACATCAACATGCACAACACCGGATGCACTGGTGCAGAGCAGATGTGGAGGCGGGTCTCCCGCCAAGATGTGAACACAGAGACGGAAATCTTTTCCTTCAAAGGCTTGAAATAGTTTATGTTATTGGCATAGCTTTTATTGTAATCTGTAGACACTCAAAAGTATTATTGTAAAAATTTAGAATGAAATTTTTATATTGTTATTTCATGTTCATGTGACAGTTTTATGTTGTTTTTATGTTGGAACATTCTTTCTATTGAGAAATAACCATACCAAACCTTTCTTATTAGACCAGACATGGTCTATATATTTTTATAGCCTTCCTATAGATGTTCAAACTATAAACTCCATGGTTATGGGATATGTTGGGAATATCCCTTGGAAAAAATTTTTTGTAGGATATTTTGTGTAGGATGTTTTACCTCTAACCCTTCCTAGAGCTCCATGAGTTTGGTATTATTATCTTCCATTTTTCAGATGAGAAAGTGGGAGTTTAGAGCAGTTACATGATTTACATAAAGTTACCCGTCTAGAATCAAGGTAGAGGCTGGAATCTCACATCTGTCCATCTCTGAAGTACAGGTGCTCTCTCCTTCTAGGTCTATGATAAACCTAGATATGACAGACAGTATGTTATTTTCTCTTCCAACACGTGCATGTAGCATTGAACTGAACACAATAGAACCTGGAATGTGATCTTTCTGGATGGCTTCATAACAAATACCTCCCCCTCCTCCTCCTTCTCTGTCCCTGTTCAGTGAGTCACATATGTTGGCCGCACTTCAGTGGCAATTTGCGCATTCTCCTTTCTTGTTTTGGATCCATCATACTTGGGACTCATATATTTTGCTACTATCTCAAAGAACTAACCTACAGCTCTGTTGATTTTTTCTTTGTATTAAATTGCTTTTTGCTCCTTTCTTTATTATTAGAAACACAAAAATTCTTTTGAGTTTATTTGAGTATTTTTATTTAGCATCTTGAAATGAAAGCTTGGATCACTGATTTTTCAGCCTAACTTCTTTTCTCACCTATACAGTTTAGTCTACAGATGTTTCCTGAGCTCTGTATTAGCTGTTGTTCTTTTAAAAAAGTATTTGAGAAGCAGAGAGAGATAGACATAGAGATAGATATAGATGGATAGATAGATAGACAGATAGATAGATAGGTCTTTCATCCACTGATTCACTCCCCAACTGTACCCAACATCTAGGCCTGGCCAAAGCCAAGAGCCAGGACCTCAATCCAGGCCTCCCATGTGGGTGGCAGGAACCCAATTACTTGAGTCATTACCCGTTGTCCCCCAGGGTTGGAATTAGCAGGAAGCTGGAGTCAGGTGCTAGAGCCAGGTGTTTTGATATGTGATGTAGGTGTTTAAACCAGCGTGTTAACTACTAGTCTGAACACTCACCCTGCAGCTATAGCTCTTGAGTTTTATTATGTCCCTTTCATTATCATTTACTTAAAGATATTTTCTAATCTCACTGTTATTTAGAAATACATTCTTTAATTTTCAAAATTCAGACTGTCTAGTTTTTTAAAAGATGCACGTGAAGAATTAAACTAATCAGACTTCTCTGGGGGAATCTGCTTGGTTTGTTGACAATGGAATAAATGTTGAAGTCAGGCGTTTCTTGTTCATTATCTCAGCATCACACTGTGATCTTGAACAAAATGCCTGAGCTCTGTGAACTTCAGCTTTCTTTCCACTCCAATAAGGACTGTAGCCTTACCCACATTAAATGTGGAGAGTACTAAAGATGGTGGCAAACGCTGCCCATGTAGCACAGAGCCTGCATCTCAGCAGACACCCAGCCTCTGCGGGCTCCTTTCTGCTCCCGCAGTTGGCTATCCAGTCTCCTTCAGAAGCACTTGCAGCTCCAGCCACCATGATGGACTCCTCCCTTGCCCCTCCCATGTAGGCAGACCCTCATGGGAAGTTAGGGCTGGCTGGACATGGGGGTGGGTGTCTGGGGCCAGTGCTGGGTGCACTTCAGACTTGCTCCAAGTTCAATGAACAGCCCCTGCAGAGCGTCTTCATAAACAAGTCAGCTGGGTAGCCTGGCTGTGTTCCTCTCAAGCTCTGTGGCTGATTTATGCACACACTTGTGTCTGTGCTCACTGGGATACCCTTTGAAGTAGCTGCCAATGCTAGAAAATTTTTTTCTTCACTTTTTCTTCTACAGATGAAATAGATAGAGTAGAAATCAATCTATGCGACTTCCTTCAAGAAGACCCACGTGAATGTTCAAGTGTTCAAGTTCAGACTTAGTGGAGGCCTTGAGGCAATGAGGGGGGCCACAGGAGGCCCTGGTGAGCCATGGACGTGGCTCATGGACTGGGTGCTTTCTCCTTATACCACCTCATGTATGGTCATTGTCGTGGTGTGTGCCCTTTTCTCTCCGTATTTCCAACTTTGGGTACCTCTGATTATTGAGCATGCAGCCATCTCTGGCCCAAAGACTTCCTGGTCTACAAGTACAACTAGAACCTCCTTTGGCTTTGACCTCACCCCTTTCTGTGCCTTTCTTAGCTCTTGTTTGAAACAAACTCAACTCATGTCTGTGCTTTCTGTGACATGGAGGACACTGCATCAGCCTTGGTTCCCTTTCTGATGTCCTTCTCCTCCTTAAAATGATTCCTGAATCTGTGACTTGAATGTCTCAGGAAGACCCCTTAGTACACAAAAGGGCTGTGTTCTCATGGATTGTTGAAAGGCAAGTAGTATTAAGTACTGAGTAGTTTTTATCTATGACAAATAAAGCTAGTTTAAACTACAATGTTAAAGTACACCTGCAGTAACATTAAAAGGTATTTATAAATTCAATGTTAACACAGATATTTAAAATAGATTTTTTTGAAAATAATTACTTTACTTAACACTACTTTGGAGTCATCACTTTAACATATTGTTTTGAACAACCATCAAGAACTCTTTAGCTGATTGCCACCCTGGGAGGGCCATGGTCAGCTGGTCTTCCACCTCCATACACAAAACACAGAAGACTTTGAACTCTAATAGAACATTTGTTTTTGAACTTGGTGCACACAGGTACACATTGCCATTGTCATCCTCTGCTTGGATTGCCAGGTCGCATGAGGTAGTAAAAGCCATGGGATTAAGAGACAGGTGACCCACTGAGCAAGTTCAGTATCTATGAATCTAGTTTGGAATATATTGGTAACACAGAAATGAATTACAGAAACAATAAAAGAATACTGCAGGACTTCGTGGCATCCTCCTTCTATAAGATAGCTGTGCCTGGGCTTGACGGTAGAATTAAGGACTTGTTGAACTGGTGGTAGCACCATAGACAGCAGGATCTCCCTTCTACATCCACCTGAAGTTCAAGTGAGTTCGTACCTGCAGAGAGCAGTGCCCATCTTGCTAAGTGTGTCTATTGAGGGAGGGAGGCGGGAATAAGTGTCTCACTCTCCTCTTTTTCCATTGAGATGCTGAAGAAGGAAGAATGTTAGTTTCTTTTCAATAAGAGGCTCAGGTTTGAGAATCACACGATGACATAACTTTGTTCTCCGTAAAGAAAACTCACGTATAGACCAAGATGTAAGGTAATGACACAGCAAAACGTCTGACCCCTAGTAAGTGACATAACTGTGAAACAGCGTTGAAAGGCTTGATGTAAAATGCAGGCCTGCAGAGAAGAGAAAGCTAACACTTAGGGCGCTAGGCATTCCATGTATCGTAGCAACCCGTGACTCCAGTTGCGAAAACAGAATACAGTTTGTGATGAAAATAACATTTTTTTGGGTATTAGGAGCTTATAAGCTCTCAGGAAGGAAGCTGCCCAGTCAAGAACAACACCCCAGCTGCTCCACTTACTGGACAGGAAGCAGTCTCTGCTTGTGCTGCAGATAATCGGCTGTCCGTCCATCATTGCCAGACCACACAGCCAAAGCAGTTTCTGGGAACAAAAGAAACCGGAGTGAACGGTACAGGGTGCATGGTGGGTGGTGCCTGCTTCCTTGCTGGGCCAGTTTTAGATTCATGGTTACACAGCTATGTCTGGGGTATACTGCCTGATACACAAGAAATGCTCAGATCAGACCTCAATTTTTCTGCTCATAAAATAGGATTGATAACAATGCCTACATCCTGAGTTGTTTTTTTTTTTTTGTAGTAAAATGACATTTGTAAAATTCTTAAGATTGTGTTTAATGCATGAATAACTTGGTCACTGTTATTATTATTATTATTATTTTGGAAAATGGAGTCTGTTTTTATTCTGGAAGAACTGTCTTGACAAAAGCCTACTCGGTTTAGAAGCTGAGACGCTGAGACTATGGGGGCTATGCTGAAGACAGCAGGGAAGGGCCCTCTTGCCAAACAGGATTAGGCACAATCTCTCTCCAGCTTTCAATCATCCAGGAGGGTTCGCACCTTCCCACCTCTCCTGTGACTTTCCACTAAGAGCTCCCATCGTAAGTTGGGTGTCAACAAAGGGTAGCAACAGAACTCCTCAGCTCCAAATATAAGAAGTCAACATTTACCATTGTCGTCCTTCAAGCTGCCCAAGAAGAGCTCAACACCTCCGTTGGCATTGCCAGTCCAAGCACCTGCTCTCCTGACCAGGGTGGTGCTCTACTGAGAGCAAAGGCGTGGCGTTCTCCTTGGTGGGATGAAATCAGAAGTGCGTGCTGGAAGTAGACTTTCTCTCCCTGTGCAATCAGCTCACTGAAAGAACACTGGGAAAGGGTAGGAGCTAAGAAATGGAGCAGCTACACCATGCCTGCAGTACAAGAGAGAAATTTCCCTTGCAGAATAATCCTTCATAGTCAGCCCAGTCTTCAGAGGCTCCTCGGGTGTCCTTCTGCTGTCAGTATTCTAGAACATTGAGTCCATGCTGCCGGATGGGATTATTTTAAAGAAGTGTTCTTTTGAAGTTTCACCCATGACCATTAACATGTCAAATACCTTCACAATAAAAGTAGCATGGTAGACGTTTCTGGAGTAATTTATTGCAGAATCATGTGAGGATCCTAGAACACAACAGTCGCAGATCAGTGCCTGAGCTCCAGGTGAAGAAAGGAGTCCTTTTCCTGTGTATCAGGGAGGGCTGATGTTGGACTGAGAGCAGCATTTTGGAGTCAGGGTTTGCCTCACTCCATATCTCCCTTTGCTATCACAAAGCCAAAGAACCCACAAACAGAAATGTGGGGATCACCAACTGTCACTTATTGCTTGTTTTTTTTTTAAATAAGTTACTGTTTTTGCCATTTAAAATGATTGAATATTTATTTGAAAGAGAAAGAGGCTCACTCTCCAAATACCTGAAACACCCAGGGCTGTGTCAGTCCAAAGCTAGGATCCTGGCATGCAATCTGTGTCTCCCACGTGGGTGGTTGTGACCCAACTAGTTGAGCCACCATCAGTTGCCTTCTAGGACATGCATTAGCAGGAAGCTGGAATTGGAACTGGAGATAGGACTGAAACCCAGGCAGTGTGGTAGGGATGCAGAAGTCCCAAATGACATCTCGACTGCTGTGCAACATGCCCTACCTTCCCCTTTGTCCCCATCACCATTGTTAACTTGATCCTGACTCTCCAGCCACAGACTTCAGCTGCAACTGGCTCTGGCCAATAGGATGTTAGTGGATGTGAATAACACAACTGCCAGATCATCCTAAAGATAAAGCCACTTGCCCTGGACTTCCTTTGTTTCTTTTTTCCCTTTGATGAGAACTAGTGTGACAGCAACAGCAGTTTTGGACCCAGAGATGGAACCCATAGGAAGAAGGTGGTGAATATGAAAGGTTTTAGAGAAAAAAACTTCTCTTTTCCTTTCCCTTTCCTGATCTACTTTCACCTAGAATCTCAGTCCCGTGATGGCAAAACTTGGTCTGCTTTGCTCATTGCTTTATTTTCAACCCCAGATTAAAAATTCAGGAAGGGCCAGCACCACTGCTCACTAGGTTAATTCTCCACCTGTGGCACCGGTACCCCGGGTTCTAGTCCTAGTTGGGGTGCTGGTTCTGTCCCAGTTGCTCCTCTTCCAGTCCAGCTCTCTGCTGTGGCCCGGGAAGGCAGTGGAGGGTGGCCCAAGTGCTTGGGCCCTGCACCTGCATGGGGAACCAGGAGGAAACACCTGGCTCCTGGCTTCAGATTGGCGCAGCGCTGGCCGTGGCGGCCATTTTGGGGGTGAGCCAACGGAAGGAAGACCTTTCTGCCTGTCTGTCTCTTTCTCTCTAACTCTGCTTGTCAAAAAAAAAAAAAAAATTCAGGAAGGATTTACTCTCAGAGCTCCTGTCTGCATATGATCATCTTGGATCCTCGCCTTTGCACTCCAGTTCCCTTTGCTGGCTTCGTCAGCCTCTCTGCTGAAAAACTGATTTCCCGAGTATTCACTCATCACGGGTTTGAGCCGGCTCTTTTCTAGGAGCGAGGAGATGGAGTGTTGGTAGAGGATTTGGTGGATTTTAGTTTTACAATCCACCACGCTTGGGAGATGTGGGTCGACCTGCGTTATCAGAGGTGTCCCTGGTGACCTTGCAGCAAACGAATGAGGAAACAGCCGGCGCCGTGGCTCAACAGGCTAATCCTCCGCCTTGCGGCGCTGGCACACCGGGTTCTAGTCCCGGTCAGGGCGCCGGATTTTGTCCTGGTTGCCCCTCTTCCAGGCCAGCCCTCTGCTGTGGCCCAGGAGTGCAGTGGAGGATGGCCCAGGTGCTTGGGCCCTGCACCCCATGGGGAGACCAGGAAAAGCACCTGGCTCCTGGCTCCTGCCATCGGATGAGCGCAGTGCGCCGGCCGCGGCGGCCATTGGAGGGTGAACCAACGGCAAAAGGAAGACCTTTCTCTCTGTCTCTCTCTCTCTCACTGTCCACTCTGCCTGTAAAAAAAAAAAAAAATGAGGAAACAGCTTCAATGGACGTGGACAAACTGCCATGAGTTCTTCTCGTAACTCCATGAGGCAGTGGGAGTGTAAAGAGAGGTGGGAGAGTGAGAATTGGGGAGGGGAAAAAACAAAATGTGGGCAGAAAAGAAACTCTGGCAATGGGCAATGTGGGGTGGATGGCATCCTTCCTGGGGGTTGCACAATTTAGGGGCGGTGCCATGAATCAAAGGCCATCAGAACTATGTCCACATGGAGAATCCTGTGCGATGTGTGGCTGCTTGGGCTTCCCCTGCACTGAGCCACTGTGCTTCATGTGTGGCTGTGAGCATGGGCTGGACGGATGCTCTGGCTGCTGCAGGTGGGAGTAACCGGGGAGCATGGCCAGCCTCACACCCAGGAGCCATCTTCGAATAGGAAATCCACCCCCCTCCCTTTAATGTTTGAGCAGTGAACAGAAAGGCAGCTAGGACCAGAGGTGACAACCAGGGGAAACCTGTGTTCCTGCTCATCTTTCAGCCCACTCTCAGGCCACCCGCCCCTTTCTCCCCAACCAGCCCCAGCCTTTAGCGTCCTTGGGACCTGCTCTTGTCATCACCCTCCCAGCACACACTGCTTCCTGGCTGGCAGTGGGTGGGTAAGGAAGCTCTGGGCCAAGGCCTGGGCTGGAATCGTGTGACCTTGGCCTACACACTCAGCTTCCTTGGTTCTGGGCTTCCTTACACATGACGTCATACACACCCAGTTTGTCACAAGGATTCAGTATGTGGCTACTATCTTCATTGTTTAATATTTTTTTTTCTAGAGCCTGTTTGGCTTTGCAGAGACCCAGTGTGAGAGAGAGTGAAAGCAGAAGGAAATAGTGGGCAGCCCAAAGCCCTCAGGCAAGGCAGGATCCAGGCCAGCCTGGGAGGATTCTCACTGTTTGGCCCTTTGCCTGTAAGATAATTTTTTCCTCTGTTTCCTCCTCTGTAAATGGAGGACCAGAACAAGAACTTATCTTGTTGTGTGTGTGTGAAAAAGGAGTGAAGATTAGATTTATGGTCAAGGGAAAGAACCCATACTCAGAGAGCTAAACCTGATAGAGGCTTAGCCTTGGGGCCAGTGGTCTAGGCAGGGGCAGCCCTGCCCTGGGGGCTTCTCAGAGACCTGTGGCTGCCTTACCCCTGGATGGACATCATCTTCTTGTCATGGTCCAAGATGGGCTCCATCATCCATGCCAGGCTCCAGGTGGTAGGAGGGAGGAGAAGGACAATCGAAAATCAGGTGGTAACTCCACAATGTGTCTTGAGGAAGTTTCTGGAAGCTCCACGTGACATTTTGCTAACTCCCCATGGACTAGAATGTACGTGACTTCATGCAGCCAGAGGTGAAGGAGGTGAAGGCTTTATTCTGAGCAGTCATGAGCCAGCCAAGAATGCCAT
Source organism: Sylvilagus floridanus (assembly GCA_949820135.1). Lineage (NCBI taxonomy): Eukaryota > Metazoa > Chordata > Mammalia > Lagomorpha > Leporidae > Sylvilagus > Sylvilagus floridanus. The sequence continues at coordinate 10,307,249 of OX463242.1, forward strand.
TCCTTCAGAGGAAGGCAAGACTAGGTATGGGAGAGACAGCCGGGCACATGCCCACCAGTCAATCCTCAGTGTGGAGTAAATCCACAACGAGGCCCCTTTGTCCTCATTATCATTACTCGTCCTCTCACCTCTGCTGGGTGAAGACCAGCATGGCCTCCTCAGAAGAGGGACTTGCCTCTGAGACTCCCACGCTTCCCTGCCTTAGATCTTAGCCCTCGTGCCCCTGAGTTGGTGGAAGACAGCCCTCCAAAGGCCTCACCTGGGGGGGGGGTTAAATGATTTGAAAGAGATCAATACAATTGGGTTATTCCCATAGGTTGGGACATACTTGTATATTCCTCAGGATGTTTTGGGATGGGGAGGTCTACATTCTTCATGGTTTTAAAATATAGAGTCTAAGCTTCTAATTAAATAGGCAGGACAATACAGAGTTTAAAGAACACCTGCTAGAAGTATATTTTATCTGAATCGATTATGTGTGGAAATAAAAATGAGTTGGCAAAGTGAGTTGGAAAACTGCATAGTGTTTGAAAATGTAGTTATCAACATAGTGAATTTCACTCTTGGTGCTCACACTGAGTTCAGAATGGCAGCAACTGTTGCTTCTTGAGTGCAAAACAGGCCAACTCAAAAGGTCCAGACGGAATGTTTTACTATGCAGGTGACCCAGAAATGCTGTATTTGGTAGTTTTACAGGTAGGGCCCACTTAAGTAAGAGAACGAATTTGCTCCATGTCACCAAACTGGGAATGTGTATGTATGTTTTGAATCAGACTTCAAAGTGATTGTGAAATATTAGATGTAAGTAAAGAGTGGTTTCCAAGTAAATTACATTCAGCAAGATCAAGACTGGAGTAAGGAGAGAGACACTGGGGCACAAAATTAAAGGAGACATCACTCTTGGGGTTCCACAAGCACCCTAAGTTTCTCATTCACCTGATTTTAGTCCTGCTCTTGCAAATCAATGTGTAGCTTATCACTAGAAGGTGTTAGGAAAAAAAGCTTTACTTTGTTGTTTAATTGACAACTTTTAAGTATTTTGCTTTGAAGAATTCAAAATGTCTAAGAGCTTTAGGAATATTCTGTTTATAGTGAAAGAAATCGTAGAAGGAAGAACACAGAAGTAATCTTAACAAATGGGAAAACTCAGTGATACTAAAACTAAAATACTAAAAACATGTCTAAAATATAGCTTAGATGATACAAATGAGCCTCTTAAATGCTGTTGGGTAAGAAAACTGTTACCTTTTTAAATGATATAATAATTAACGGTATTCAATTGGTTCTGTTCTTTTCATAAATTTATGCCTAAAGAAATATTCGTATGTTGATTGGCAAACTAATATGTCTTCTCTTTCAAGGTTTCTTGGATTTTTGTCTGGAGGAGTTTTTCAATTCAGAAATCAAACAGCAACCCCTCCAATGGGAGCCACTGGACTCTTAGCTCTTGGTGTTCACACTGAGTTCAGAATGGCAGCAACTGTTGCTTCTTGAGTGTAAAACAGGCCAACTACTCAAAAGGTCCAGATGGAATGCTTTACTATGCAGGTGACCCAGAAATGCGATATTTGGTAGTTTTACAGGTAGGGCCCGTGAGACTCCAGAGGTCCCCAAATTCTACTACTCAATTTGACTCTTGTTGTAGGCTTTGTGCCTTGCAATTCCAGTCTTGCTAATGATTCAAACATGATTCAAGTTTTTGAAGTATAAGATTAAGGTCAAGGGCATCGCCTATGACAAACTGGTCTGGAATTTAATGTCCAGCCCAATCTGTCCGGTATCCAGCAGTTTTAATCTAAAGCCAATGTGCAACGTAGACCATGCTTGGATTGTACGTGACCAAAGAAAGTCAAGTTTGCATTGTTTTGACAGAGTCAATCATATCTTTTCTAATCAGGACATTCTTCCCAGGGGGAGTTGTAAATTCACCTCCATAAATTACTTTTATGTCCCTGGTTGACTCGTCATTACAGGAGCTCTCTGATATAAAAGCTGCAGTCATGGGATGAATATATCAGTGCTCTGCTGGAATCCAGCAAATCAGCAAAGAGTCTACGGCCTCCCTGGAGCATGCAGAAGGCTGTGCTGTGCTTGCCTCTCAGCTCCCTCATAGCGTGTCAAGGACAAGACATCTATGATTAACCCATCAGGAATAAACACCTTTTCTAATCCTCAATGTAGTGATTGGATATACAAAATTAATCTAACTTGATTCAACATTATTAATTGTGACATGAGGCTGGAGGCTGCCCTGATAGGCTGGACTGAGGTGGGACACCGTAAAAAGTTATTTTTACCTAACCATTCCAAATACGCCTGTTATTAACAGTGGGTGCACTACCGGAGCATCTCCCATTAGCCCACATGACCCTATAACAGAGCTGTCTGGTCGAAACAGCACTGGACTTGAACACAGGGTGGCCGGTGTGTCCCAGTCGGTCCAGGACTGTCCCAGTTTTAGCACCAAGGGTCTCTGACGAAAGGAGCTGTCTCAGTCCCAGACAGTTGGGACAATTTGTCATTCTAACTTGGAGTCAGAGGTCTGACTCTGCCATTAATTAGTATGGAACTTCATTTCTTGGAGTTTGTTTCCTCTTGGGTAAAATAGAGAAAGTGGTACCTCCCTCCCAGGCCTGTTGCATAGTCCCTGTGTGAAAAATTGTGCCTGGGACCTACTAGCTTCTGGCATCAAAGCAGTAATTACTCTGGGGACGGCCATGGTCTGCTCCCCGCTGTGAGGGGTCCTCCACCTCTCAGTTATTTGTAAGCCAAGAACTCCCAACCCCTAATTAATAAAAGAAAAATTTGAACCCTGATTGTCTAAGATGTTACCCACCCCATGGCCTGACATCCCATTATGCTGGTTACTATGTCTTGGGTTTGGCTGCAAGACTGTAGTATATCTTTGAGTTTTCAATGTAACCAGTGTCATGTGTGGGAGATTTATATGACAAGTGATTGATATTTACATTTATTTATAGAAAATCATGTTTTTGAGTGACAAGATGGGTGTTTCCTGATTTTCAAGAAATTCAGGGGAATCAAGGCCAAATTTCCAGTTGATTAAGGGGCCTGTGCTTTTCCATTTTCTGAGTCATTAAAGGCACTGATCTAGCCTCACCCTGTTAGTAAAGACGTGTAACCTGGGAGTTGGTCGCTGCATCTGCTGCCAACGTGGGGGTTGCCAGGTAAGGGCAACTGGCAATTTGTGCACTCTTTTTTATTCTATTTCTTTGCTGAAGACCAATGATTATTTTTCAATAACAGCAATTAAGTGAAAACCCAGAAAAGTAAAGAACAAGATTTGCTGAATGAATGAACCAAGTTGTTAGGGTTAGGCAGAAGAACATTCTGGAAGGCCAAAAATGTCAAACATAGGCAAGCTCTTACCCGATCTCTTCAAAGTAAGGAGCACACTTATTTTATATGATCACATTTCAAATGTTAGAAGTATCTTAAAACTGATACATTCATTTTCTGTGTTTTTTTTCTCATTCTGAAAAGCTATTCTTTATTTTATTTTATTTTATTTTTTTTGACAGGCAGAGTGGACAGTGAGAGAGAGAGACAGAGAGAAAGGTCTTCTGTTGCCGTTGGTTCACCCTCCAATGGCTGCCGCGGTCGGCGCGCTGCGGCCGGCGCACTGCGCTCATCCGATGGCAGGAGCCAGGTGCTAGGTGCTTTCTCCTGGTCTCCCATGGGGTGCAGGGCCCAAGCACTTGGGCCATCCTCCACTGCACTTCTGGGCCACAGCAGAGGGCTGGCCTGGAAGAGGGGCAACCGGGACAGAATCCGGCGCCCCAACCGGGACTAGAACCCAGTGTGCCGGCGCCGCAAGGTGGAGGATTAGCCTGTTGAGCCACGGCGCCGGCCAAAAAGCTATTCTTTATTGATGGTGCATCTACAACACGTGTTCATTTACAGTAGAGGAAATTCATTGTCTTGCATTCTGTTATCCACTGCTTCCAAGTTTTATCCAAGTCAAGAAAGACTAAGTGGTTACTAACATCCATCATCTTCACCTGCAAAGAAAAAGGGAAGAAAACAAGACTTGCCTTGCTTTGTAAAAGAAAGAAAGAAAACAGCATGCAGTGCACTTTAGCAGAGAGGAATGGTGAAGTCATGAGTCATGAATTTGTACCAGGCTTAGAGCCAAAAGAGTGATTTTTTTACTCACTCCCTTCTGTGTCTCTCGGTTTTGGTTGTGTGACATGGGTCAAATGCAGTCCCTTATTTGTAGTTTTAACTCCCCCACTTGAAGCCGGCACACTCAGATCTGTGAGCTCCCTGAACCAGGTGCTTACCTGCAACACAACCCTAGTCCTGAAAAAGACTTCTCTGGATGACCTAGAAATTTCCTTGATGACCCATTGAAATGTTCAATTTGAAAGCTTAGTACTAAGATTTCCCTGTTCTGTTATTCAGAGTTAAAAGCATCTGACAAGGAAATGTCAAAAAATACGAATTCCCTTCCTTCTCCATTCCAATGTGGCCACTCCTCACTTTCTACTTCCTGTTATGAAATCTCTCCAGGGAGTGTGTCTTTTCATAGAGCCCAACTCAGAGCCTCAATGATGACGATAATGACAAGAACACTGGGTGCCAGGCCCGGGGCTGACCACTTTTGATCCTTTTGATATCTCCATCTCCTTTTTTTTTTTTTTTTAAGATTTTAAAAATTTATTTGAAAGGCAGAGTTACACAGAGAGAGAGAGGCAGAGGCAGAGAGAGAGAGAGAGAGAGAGAGGTCTTCCATCTACTGGTTCACTCCCCAGATGGCCGCAATGAAGCCAGGGTCTCCAACATGGGTGCAGGGGCCCAGAGATTGGACCATCTCCTACTGCTTTCCCTGGCCACAGCAGAGAGCTGGATCGGAAGTGGAGCAGCCGGGACTCGAATGGGGACTCCTGTGGGATGCCGGCACTGCAGGCGGAGGCTTTACCTGCTGCACCACAGCCCCGGTCCCCTCCCTTCCTCTTCACCACACTACTGGGAGACCGCCTCTGCCACAGGTCCCTTTACAAAGGGAACAAAAAAACAAAGCTTGGAAAAATTAAGTAAAGAACCCAAAGATACAATTGTGAACAGGTAGCTCTTGGACTTGAATCCAGGGTTCCTGACCGCAGAGTCTAATCCTTAATCCTCTTGGAGTAGATAAATAAGAGTCATTACATGCTCGTGCATGTGGAGACCTGGACCCAGTTCCCTGCTCCCAGTTTCAGCCTGGCCATTGCAGGTGTTTGGAAAGTGAACCAGTGAATGGGAGCTCTCTCTGTCTGTCTCTCCCACTCTCTATATCTGTCTCTTAAGTAAAATAAATAAATAAATAAAGTGTAAAAATGTAAAAATAAATGCATATGAAAGATTTCATAATTTTCAATAGGGTTTAACACACATAGTGTCATTTGGTTCCCAGAAACACTCTGTTTCTATTGTATGGATGAGAAACTAGAGGTCCAGAGAGATAGATCAATCTGTTTAAGGTCACCTAAATGATTAAAAAAAAAAAAAGTCTTGACCTTAAACAGGAGCCTTCTATGCTTAGTCAAGGAAGACTTCTTGGGCAGCAATGACAGGAGTTTCAGAGTCTTCACCAGTAAAATGATGACTGTGCCTACCCACCTACTCACATGACAGGTATAACACCTAAGCCCCAGAGCACTGGGTGGGCACTAAACCCTGAAAGTCCCACCAGTCAGGGCAAGCTGGCAGAAGATCACGTTCAATTGCTGTTTTGAAGTTCTCAAGGTTAAAGTCTACCTGGAAGGAGAAGGTGAAAGAGCTTCCCAAGAGAAATGTCCCAGGTCATGTTCTCGGAGCCCAGGGCGGGTGTGGGACCAGACTTCCAGGTAGGAAGAGAAAGTCAGGGTGGGGCATGGCGGGGCAGGGAAACGGTGTGCAAGTCCCTACTCGAGCATTTTATTATGATAGGCCAGGGACCATGGGCAAGTCATTCATGCATATACCTTAGCGAGCTCACATGGGAAATGGGATTCATAATGACAACTACTTCAGGGAGACGTTGAGGAAATTAAAAGGACTGGGTGCTCCATGTGGGTTCTGGGTGTGAGGAGTAGAACACTAGAAATGCCCCTGTTAGAGGAGACTAGGGAAAGATTGCCTAGGAAACGTTATGGTGGCCCCTAGTTTTTGTGTCATCCAAGGTTCCTAGTTGTGTGGGCTGTGCGTTCCAATGCCGAGAGGCTTGGATTCGTAACGGAATATTCGTGAGTCCTAGAGCAGAGAAACCCCATCACTTTTCTGAGCCTTGGTCTGCTCTCGTAAGAAATGGGAACGACGCCTTAGTTATCTCACACGGGAGATCTGAGATCTAAGCAAGATATAGCCTGAGGGAACGTGGGGAAAGCGTGAGACAGGGGGATAATTGGGATGATGAGGGTGATGTGACTTTTCTTGGAATTTAGAACATAAATAAGAATTTTTATGCATCTACTAAGAATGCCCTTATGAAAACTCAATATCTGAAGGAAAGTTATGACAAATATTACAAACAAGTAAAATACCAGGATGTTTTAGCAAATAGTGACTGAAATGCGACAATGGCCAGCAGAGGGAGCTAGACAGCCATATTGGTACTACAGCCCAGTTTCGACCAATGCTTTGGATTTCATAATCTCACTACCAGCGGGCAGCAGAACATCTGTAGGCTTGGTGTTGGCCCTCACTCTGCAAGTCTTTGAATTCAGTTGGTTGACCATAGCAACACTGACTCTAATTTGACAGGCTGCTGTGTAAATAGAGTGGTCATCTAAGGTCCAATGGTTTGACTTCCTTTTCTACTAATTCCTGTCTTGATGTCTCCCCCACGGCCTGCTTTCTCCAACCTCCTTCCAGAAAACCTTCATGCCTTCATGGTACCCAGAATGTCTTTGCTTCCTTCATTAACCCCTCTCTCCATCCCAAATCCAAAGCGACAGAAAATCCCATCAGCTCATCTTTTAACATATATCCAAAATCAGACCACAACTCACCATCCTGGTCTACTGTTAATTTTCCAGATCCCGGTAATAGCTTCTTTGACTGGTTTCCTGCTCTCACTCCCTGGCTGGCTCTTCTCCCCAGGGCAGGAAGAGGGGCCTTTGAAACACAGAACTGGTCACATCACTTCCAGACCAACACTCTCCAAGGGCTTTTCAGCGTGCTTAGGACAAAAGCCAAAAGCTCTCTGCCTCCTGCATTCTGTGCCCTTTTGATTTCATCTTCTTCTCACCTCAGTGCAGCTGCTCCAGCCACACTGGCTTCCATGCTGCCCCCCTAGTGCCCATTCAAGACTTCCCACTTCTGAATGTATTCCCTCTGCCTGGGGCACTTGCCAGTTCCCTCCCCTGCTCATGTCTTAGCTTCAGTGTCCCCCTCTCCAGGAAGTCTTCATTGAGGACTCCTCACCCATTGTGTCCTTCCATGCTTCTGGTAACCTCTGCCCCTTCTCTGTGTTATTTTTCTCCATAGGTATTAATTTAAAGCTCTAATAGCACTTCTCACATCCTGGGGACTAGCCTAAGAACTTCCAAATACTCAATTCTCATAAAATATCCTAATTCTTTGAACTGTTTGTATTTTATAGATAAGACACTAAAGTACAGAAAAGCTATGTAGCTTGATCAGCATCCAGAGCTAACACAAGTAGAGCATGGTTTCAAACCCCGGGGCTCTGTCTATGTATGCATTCCATATTCTAGTTCAGCATAGGCTGCCTCTCACTGGGCTTACAGTGTCATGGCACATTATTTAAATATATCCTTGTATACTTCCTGTAACCTCTCATTAGAATGTTAGCTTTAAGATGGCAGGGTTGTTTTTTTTTTTAAACTATATTCATTGAATATATTCTTAGTACCTTGAAAAGTGCTAGCACATATTAGATGTTCAATAAGTATTTGTCGAATTAACACAATTATCATAAATAACCTACATAATGAACAGTAGGTAAGATCCATGAAGGGGAAATTGTATATCTGGTTTTCTTTGGTCAAAATCCCACGATATAGACAATCTCCTTGAACTAGAGCTGGCCCTCCATAACTATTCTTGAATGAACCAATGGATAGGTTCCAGTTTCTTTATCAATAAATGAACTGGATGGTCTTCAAGGTCCCTCCAGCTGTCAGGGTTGTATTGTCCCTCACTCATTCTTTCTCTCATTTAACAAAAATTCAGGGAGAGAATCACTTATTTAAGATAGGGAAATCACATCATTCCCAGAGATTAGCAGAATGCCTGGCCCATTGATTCATAGTAAATCATTATTGAATGAATCAGTTGTCAAGGGAGTAACCTTGGAAGAGCCTTCTACATGGTTGTGTGGATTGGAAAGGACAAAAGCAGAACTTTGAGGAGACAAATGAAGGTGCCACAGTAAGATCCAAGTGTGAGACAGTAGGGCAGAGGGGGTGAGAGACCTGGCAGGAGTTACCAGCTGGCTCAGGTGCAGAAAGTCAGCGATACAACAGCCAGGGTGGCAGGGTAGAAAGAAGCTACCTTCTTGGAGGGGAGGAGGGAGAAATTAGTTTGTGGTGTGATGGATATGAGACCATGACAAAGCATCCATACAGGGAGGTACAGTAGGAAGATGGGAAATTGGGACCAAAACTAGGGAGATGGGCTTTAAATAGACAAGAATAGGGGCCAGCACTGTTGTGGGTTAAGTTGCCAAATTCAACCCCGGCATCCCATATAGGTGCTGGTTCAATACCCAGCTGTTCCACTTCTGGTCCAGTTTCCTGCTAATGGCCTGGTAAAGTAGCAGAAGATGGCCCAAGTGGTTGGACCCCTGCACCCATGTGAGAGACCTGGAAAAATCTCTTGGCTCTTGGCTTCAACCTCATCCAAGCCATTATGGCCATTTGGGGAGCGAACCAGGGGATAGAAAATTTCCCTCTCTCTCTGTCTCTCCATCTCTGTCTGTGATTCTGCCTTTCAAAAGATAAATGCATCCTTAAAAAAAAAAAAAAAGAAAGAATAGATGAGATTGTCAGAGAGCACCATGAAGAGAAAAGATGGAGCAGTGCCTTGAGGGACTTCCCAGTTCTAGGTACATCCTGGGCAGTGGGAGGAGGAAGGCCAGGAAAGAGACAGAGAGATAGGCGGTGAATTGGGGAGTGCAATGGAGGGAGACACAGATCAAGGAGAACCTATTCTGAAAAGTAAGCAGTTAACAAAGTTCCACTGTTGGGCACCAAATTGCAAGGAGTTAAGGAGAATGGAGGTCCCCTCTGCTGTTTACCAGCTAGGACTTTGGGAAGGTAGCACACTCCATGGGCTTGAGTCTTTTCATTTGCAAAATACTCATTGTGCAATACACCTCCCATCAGAGGGCTGAGAAAGTTAGACAAGACAAAGCAAGTACTTCTTACAAAGTAAGTGATAATTAGGTGGAATCTGCAATTAGTGATAGGAACCACAAAAACAAAAACAATGTCAAGATGATGAGATCTGAAGAGAATGATTATTTCAGACCTTGATGAGGAGGTGAGTCAAAGACAGCTGCTTTTGGAATGTCCCTAGGCGTTGTCCTCACTCATGGCTGCAGGCAGAGATTCTGGGAGGCAAGGAACCTAAGAGGCCAGAAGCAGGGACCCCTCTAGTCCTGGTCGGGGCTGGCAGGGTCCCGGAGAAGAGGAAGAGGATTGCAGAGATGTGAGCAAAGGGATGAGTTAGATGAGAGCGGGCATGTGTGAGAACTGGGACGGGTACTCCAGCAACTTCAACATGAGGGCACTTCCAAACAGTCAAGGAAAATGGAATTAAAAGATAAAGTTGTTTTGGGGCAAAATTTTTTAAAATCACTCATGTGACAGATCTTCAAAAAGTTCATGAAGAATGTATGTATTCATACTATTCATATGTATTCATACTATTCATGAGTTTCAAAAAGTGGTTTGCACCAAGAGAAACTTATGTTTAATTCCATTTCCCAGGAAGTTTTGGAAGTACCTCGAGTAGGTCATCCTTGAAACTGGTTTAGTTCCAATGCTGAATTGCTGAATTAAGTGTTCATGAGTGGTTGTTTTCCAGTTTTTAAAAAAGATTCATTTTATTTATTTGACAGGCAGGGTTACACAGAGAGGAGAAGCAGAGAGAGGTCTTCCAGCCGCTGGTTCACTCCCCAGATGGCTGCAATGACCGGAGCTGTGTTGATCTGAAGCCAGGAACCAGGAGCTTCCCCTGGGTCTCCCATGTGGGTGCAGGGGTCCAAGGACTTGGACCATCTTCTACTGCTTTCCCAGGCCATAACGGAGAGCTGAATCAGAAGAGGAGCAGCCAGCACTAGAACTAGTGTCCATATGGGATGCTGGCACTTCAGGCCAGGGCGTTAACCCGCTGCGCCACAGCACCGACCCCTTTCCAATCTTTTTAAACATTATTTTATTTATTTATTTATTTGAAAGGCAGAGGGACAAAGAAAGAGATGGAGAGAGAAATAGAGAGAGAGATCTTCCATTTTTTGATTCAGTCCCCAAATGCCTGCAACAGCTATGACTGTGTCAGGCCACAGTCATGAGCTCAGAACTCCATCTGGATCTCCCACGTGGGTGGCAGGAACCCAGGTACTTGGGCCATCCTCTGCTGCCTCCCAGGACGTGCATCAGTGGGACGCTGAATCTAACAGAGTGGCGGGACTCCATCTCAGACACTCTGATGTGGCAGATGGGCGTCCCACGTGGTGGCTTAATTCTCTGTGCCACAACTCCCACCCATGCTTTCCATTCTAAAATTATAAATTGGGCTTTCCTCCGGCCAGCTCTGGGATTCAGAGATGAATAGGAGATCACAGACCAGGAAAGACAGGGCAATTAAGGAAATAACAAATTTGCTGATCATGGTCCTAAGACTCCTGCAGCCCCGGGCTCTTAGTTTGCACTCTGAAATGCAGTTCATCATAATGATCTCTGTTCCATATGTGCTTCCCCTGAGAAAGCAAGTCCCACGAACACTGTGTTTATTGGTGGAAATTTAAGGATAACATATTGAGAGGGAAAATTACATCATAAGGGATGAGATAAAGCAGACCCTGAAATCAGTACAAGCAGCAGCAAAGTAAGCCAGCTGCATATCATATTAGTAACGTGAGCACCGGGGCACAAAGAATTGATTCAATGTTTAGCATAAAAATTGTGTGCATTATTCATAGGTTATATTCCAACAGGAAAAATAACCACAAACAAATCTTGCAGTTTTATTTAACACGTTTGTAATATTTCATGTTTTCTAGGTTAGGCCAAATGAATACATTTATATGTTTAAAATGGGAGAAGATGAAAAAAATTCTGATGTTTGATTTGAATTGGGAATTTCATTGTGAACTCATATTTGGAAATGCAAAGCCATTCAGTCCTGTAGATATTTTATCAAATTTATTTAAATTTATCTGATGATGTCTTAATTCAAAGACATTTACTTACATAGTTATTAAAGATATATTTATTTATTTGAAAGGCAGAGTTACAGAGAGAGAGACAGACAGAAAGAAAGAGATCTTTCACTTGTTGGTTTGCTATCCAAGTGGCCACAGCATCCAGGGCTGGGCCAGACCAAAGCCAGGAGCCTAGAACTCCAGCCGATCTCCCACGTGGGTGTCAGTGGTCCAAGCACTTGGGTCACCCTGCACTGCTTTCCCAGGTGCATTAGCAGAGAGTTGGACCGGAAGCTGAGCAGCTGGCACTCATGACTGAAACTTCTGTGGGATGCCGGCACCCCGGGCCATGACTTCACTGGCTGTGCACAGCACCCGTCCCAGTGACATTTACCGAGTGCTTACTGTATTCCAGACACTGTATGGAGCACTTGAGGTGAGCTATTTCTTTGAGTCCTTCCCACTGCACACTGCAATGTGTACAACTGGCATTAAGAAGGTGAGACACTTGCCCAAGATCCCGGAGCTGGGAAAGGCAGGTCTGATGGCAGCATCGTGCTCATAAACACAGAGACGGTTAAGCGAGTCAGTAGAAAACCTTTAGCCCGTCTGAAGAGTGCTGTGTTCATTTGTGACACTGAACTTGATCTGGTGAGTGAAATGAATAAGCCTTATGGGGGAACAAAAGGACCCATGGGGACCACCTAATGTGTTAATAGAAGTGTTTGTGTCCGTGTGGCCCAGAGTGCCTTCACCACTTCCTGGGAGGTAAGAGCTGGGTTCAGACCCAGCTCTGCCAGGCCCAGCCACATGGCCCTGTGCAAGCACAGTAGGCCTGGTCTTCCAGCTCTTCACGAAATGACCAAGAACCACTGTATGTGCTACTTGCCAAATTTTAAATTTTTTTTTTTAAAGAAGCGAGTGAAAACAAAGTAACAAACAAGCAGAAGAAACTGTGTCAGTGTGTGACCTTCCAACCTGTTGTGATTAGGGGATCAGAAAAACCCTCAGATTTCTCCCAGGATTCTTGGTGGGAAGTGAAATGGTCCCCTCAGGCATAGAGCAGATGCTTGGATCAAGTTGGTCATCTCCTCTGAGCTGTGCAAGGTGACTCGGGGATGGTGAGTCCTGATACCTCCCTGTCTGCCACATTGTCACCTGGAGAACAGAGGCTGAAGATCCCTGGGGAAGGAGGAATGAGGCTAATAGCCAGTGAATACCTGTTACATACCAGGAACATTTTATGGATCCTAGTGTCTGCATTAGAGTTCCCCAGTGAGACAAGAATGATGTGCGTTGGGGCCGGTGCTGTGGTATATCGGGTAAAACCGCCGCTTGCAGTGCTGGCATCCCATATGGGCGCTGGTTTGTATCCTGGCTACTCCACTTCCGATCCAGCTCTCTGCTGTGGACTGGGAAAGCAGTAGAAGATGGCCCAAGTCCTTGGGCCCCTGCACCCACGTGGGAGACCTGGAAGAAGCTCCTGGCTCCTGGTTTTGGATTGACACAGCTCTGGCCATTGCGGTCATCTGAGAAGTGAACCAGCAGATGGAAGACCTCTCTCTTTCTCTCTCTCTCTCTGCCTCTCTGTAACTTTGCCTTTCAAATCAATAAATATATACTTTAAAAAAAAGAATGAGGTGCATGTACATAGAGAGAGCATCTATAATCTGAAAATCCAAAATCTGAAATGTTGCCAAATCTAAAACTTCTTGTGCAGTGACCTAATATGTCATGTGGAAAATTCTACACCACGAACTGTTGTTTATACACAAAATTGTTAAAAGTAGTGCATAAAATTACCTTCAGGCTATGTGTATGAGATATAGTATATGAAAAATAAATGAATTATGTGTTTAAAATTACTTCCCCTGCCTGATATATATTATCATATATATGTGCAAATATTCTGAACAACAAGAAATAAAAATCTGAAAACCCTCTGGTCCTAAACTCAAAGGTATTTCAAAAAGTTCATGGAAAGCGGACAGCGATGTGGTGCAGTGGGTGAAGGTGCCACCGTGGTGCCACCATCCATGTTGAAGTTCTGGTTTGAGTCTTGGCTGCTTTGCTTCTGATCCAACATCCTGCTAGTGCCCTTGGGAAAGCAACGGATGATGGTCCAAGTACTAGGGTCCCTGCCACCTACCTGGGAGACCCAAATGAAGTCCCAGGCTCCTGGTTTCAGCCTGGCTCAGTTACGGCTGCGTGGACGTTTGTGGAGTGAACCAGTGGATGAAAAGTCTCTGTTTCTCCCTCTCTCTGTCACTCTGTCTTTGGAATAAATAAATAAGTAAATATTTTAGAAAGTTTGTGGAAAAATTGAGTTAAAAGATGTTTATTTTGAGGGCCAGTGTTTTAGTGTAAGAGATAAAGCCGCAGCCTGTGACGCCAGCATCGCATACGGGTGCCAGTTCTTGTCCCGACTGTTCTACTTCCAATGCAGCTCCCTGCTAATGGCTTGGAAAAAGCAATGAAAGATGGTCCAAGTGTTTGAGCCTCTGCCACCCACATGGGAGACTTGGGTGAAACTCCTGGCTCCCAGCTTCAGTCTGGCCCAGTGCTGGCTGTTTTGGCCATTGGATGAGTGAGCCAGCAAATGGTGCTCTCTCTTTCTCTCTCTCTTTCTGTAAATCTGACTTTCAAATAAATTAACAAGTCTTTCTTTAAAAAGATCAAAAAAAGATGTTTATTTTGGGGCAAAAAAAATTCCAAATTAATGCATAGCTTTTCATAATATGTATTTTCCATGAACTTTTGGAACTGTGCGTCTGTGTGCATGCGTGTATACCCGTGTGTATGTGAGTGCATGTTTTCACATGTATGTGCACATGTACACACATGTGTGTGCATATGTGTGCATGTGTGGGTGCATGTGTGTGCATGGGCACATGCATGTGTGCCTGTGTGTGAGTGCATTTGTGTGTGTACATGCATTTGTGCGTGTGTGTGCATGGGTGCATGTGTGTGAGTGTATTTGTGTGTGTGCATAAGTGTGTGTGCATGCATGTTGCGTGTGTGTGTGTGTGTGTGTGTGTAGGGGAGGAGAGGCTGATTTTCAGGAATCTGGCCCATGTGATCAGGAAGCTGCGAATCCGAGTCTGCAGCTCCAGGGAGGGTGGGTGTCGCAGGTTGCAGCCAAGGGCCATCCACCGGCAGAGCTCCCCTTGCTGAGGGCTCAGCGCTTTTTCCTGTCAAGGCCTTCAACTGCTTGGATGAGGCCCACCCATAGTTTAGAGGGCAGCCTGTTTTACTCAAAGTCCAGAGTTAAATGTTAAACTTCATCCACACACAAAACACCCAGACAATGTCGGACAGTGTATCTCGGGGCCAGCCACACTGACAGAAAATGAACTTGCCCGCCATTTAGTCCTTACCACACTCCAGTGAAGGAAAACCCTCTTTGTGTTGTGGATGAGGAAATGGAAGCTCTGAGAAGCTGAGGGACTTAGACAAGACACAGTCAAGGGCACAGCCAGGCCTGTCCGTCCCCAACACTCATCTCTTCATCCAGTTCCGAGAGGCTGTGATCTAGAAACTGATGTTACTCTGATAAGGGTGAGACCTCTGTGCTGTATCCAGGGTCAAGCAAGCAGGCTGAAGACCCAGAGCTCCCCTCTGGCCAGCTGGGGGGCACAGCCCGGGGGCTGCCATCGTCCACGTGGCCGTTTACTCCAGCTTCAGCTGGTCACTGCTTCTGCAGAAGTGTCGCTGGCCTGACAGACGAGGGAACTGCTTCCCTATGCTGGGGCCTGCTCAGACTCTGCTGCATTCAACCCAACCAAGAGTCGCTGGCCGCTCTTCAAGTGCCAAGCACGGCGCTTGGCGCGGAGGGGCGAGAAGTGTGCGTGTTCTTGGTGTCAAGCTGTGCTGTGAATGGAACCCCGAGGGGCAGCAGAGGAGAGAGGGCTGGTCTCGAGATCCTCCGACTCCGGCTTCTTGGCCTCTCCTTGGATTTCGCAACCCTGGATCCTGGCACACTGCCTACACACAGTAGATGCTCCTAAGAGTCACGGACATCTGCATGAGTAACCAGGAATTATTCACCTACAAATCTGTACCCTCTACCAGACCCCCTTTGGGGCAGCACAGTAGCTAAAAACGAGGTCTCACGCCTTGGACCGTCTGACTCTGAATCCCAGTCCTTCCTCTTAGTAGCTGTGGGCTGTGCTCTCTCCAAGGCTCAGTGTCCTCCTCCGTGAAATGATGCTAATCATAGCATTGCCCACGGAGTCATTGGGAGGATCAGATAGATAATGAAACGAAAATGATTAGTAGAGATCTGGGCACAAATACACACTCAGTAAGCAGTAATTATTTCACTGCAACGGTCAGCACTAATTTCTGTCTTCCTGGCCCACAGCAAGCCCTCAATAAATAATTGTGGGTAGATAGATGGGCGAATGAGCAAATTCATCTTGGCAGGCCACTGCTCCCTTGCCTCTCCTCTCTGGGTTGTTTCATTTCATCTTAGTGCTGTGTTCCCTCCCAAGACCTTGCCAGCCCTTGAAATCTTGGAATGCAGGCTAGAGAAACGTGGAGGTTTGGTGCAGTGAGAATGCAGCCCAGTACACAGTCAATGATTCTTTTCCTTGTTACCTTCACCTAGTCTCTAAATTATTCATGTCTCTAGGTAAGTCTGGGAATGGGTGAGGAATTAGGGAATTCTTCAAAGTTTAGAGGAAAGGAGAGAAGGACAGTGTTCCTCTCTGCAACGCAGAGAGTCACTGGCTTGTTAATTGTAGAACAAGGGTGAGACACTGCTTGGGACACCCACGTTGCCTCTCCAAGTGCCTAGGTTCAAGCCCCAGGTCTGCTTTATCCGAGTGCCTAGGTTCAAGCCCCAGGTCTGCTTCTGATTCCTGCTTTCCCGTTGCCTATCCGAGTGCCTAGGTTCAAGTCCCAGGTCTGCTTTATTCGAGTGCCTAGGTTCAAGCCCCAGGTCTGCTTCTGATTCCTGCTTTCCCGTTGCCAATCCGAGTGCCTAGGTTCAAGCCCCAGGTCTGCTTCTGATTCCTGCTTTCCCGTTGCCAATCCGAGTGCCTAGGTTCAAGCCCCAGGTCTGCTTCTGATTCCTGCTTTCCCATTGCCTATCCGAGTGCCTAGGTTCAAGTCCCAGGTCTGCTTCTGATTCCTGCTTTCCATTAATGCATACCCTGGGAGACAACAGGTTGTGCTCCTGTTACCATGTGTGAGACTTAGATATGGTTCAGGCTCCTGGCTTCAGCCTGGCTCAGCTCTGGTTGAGTGGGCATTTAGTGAGTGAATCAGTGGATGGGAACTCTCTCTCTGCTTTTTAAATGAATACAGTACAGAAGTAGAAATTTTAAAAAGCATGCCAGATGCACATTTGATTAAGAGGAGATCACCCCAAGTTAGTCCTGCATGGAACAGACTAATTCCCTCTAACCACGGATGGTTCTGAAATTATGATCATTCGACTTAAGACATTTCGATTTACGATGGTGCGTGAAAGTGATCCTCATTGAGCAGAAACAATGCTTTGAGTTTTGGTCTTTTCCTGGGCCAAGTGATACGCAGTGCAATTCTCTCTTGATGCTGGACAGTGGCAGCTAATGCAGCTCTCAACCACACAATCATGCGGGAAATAATCGACTCTGTGCAGGGTGCTGTGATGCTCAGCTAGGATGTTTGGTAGGGCATCCCTCAGTTTACTGCGGGGTTACTGGGACAGAACCCCTTCTCGAGTCAAGGAGTGTCTGCCTTTCCCAGGCTTCCCAGTGGGGCCTTCAGGACTCCCTGGGTCACTGGCTTCCCTTGCTTTTCTCTACCTCACTTTTTCCCAAGGAGAATGTGTCTGCTCTCAGCACCTCTGCCTGGAGGCAGATTGCCTTGAGGAAGACAATGAGATAAGGTGGGAAGAACTTACTGTGTGTCCTTCTGAAACTCTCTTTATCTCTTTAGGCTTCGATGTTCTCATCTCATTAAGGACCTGGACAGGAAGATTTCCAAGACCCTACTTCCTCTAAAATTTTATGATCTCCAAGCTATGGAGTCAACAAACTGTCCATCAGCAAGTGTATGTGGGCAAGAACGCTGTTTTAGGAGAATTAGTCTAGCAGTAGCTTGTAGGATAGGGATCTAGGACACTGAATATAAACAAAAGCCCTTAGAGTCCAGGAAAGAGACCAATCAAGGGACAACATCAAGAGCTCAGGCAGGCTGTGCTTCCACTTCCACCGCCCGCCATCTGATACCCTGCTAGCCCCAGAAATGCAGAGTGAAGATAACACTCTTCCAGATAAAGGAATTTTCTGATGGATACGCTACAGTTTCCTTGAGAATGATGAGCACTACTAATTCCCGGAAGACCTTGGTATACCTTTGCTGGTCTCAATACCAAAGAAAACTGGAGAAGCTGTTTACAAAGAGCAACTCTCCTGGCTTCTGTTTCCGGACCTCCATCGCAACACCACGTTCAGTCTCGGATCAGATAATGCCGGTCTGGATGCCACTTGGCACAGAATCACCGTAATGGTTGAACTTGTATTTTGGAAGACATTGACTTCATTTTACATCTCACTCTTTATTTTGGCTTGGCAGAAATTCATTAGCAACTGGAAGAGTTTTCATAAAAATGTCCACATTTCAATTAACCTTCAGGTTAACTTTGTTTGAATAATGCAAAAGTTTTTGCCAGAGATATAATAAAATATACTCATTTGAGCCAACAGAAGAAAACAAAACAAATACATTTTGGAGGAAGGAATAATACTTAAAATTAGTTTTCTCACTTTTTGTCCTTTTAGCTTTAAAATGACAACATATAAAATGTTGTCTTTTAATTGAAGACCAGGTAGCCAGCTAGATTATGTTCCCAATAGACTGATGGAACAGGAGAATAAATGAACATAATATTGGGGCGACGGAGTCCATGTTGGACTGATAAAGAATGTCATGGTGTTTGGGGGTTGGCCCCAAATTGAAGTTTGGGCTCTGCCTTCTTCATGACCGTGGTGACCTTGTCAATGACTCAGTGCTGGGAAACACTTATCTACCCTATATCCTGTAATCGGAGGTCAGTGGGAAGTGTCTGTGTCTGCTTCTCCCAGCTTCAAAATGCAAATGGTTCATAAAAAATCTCAGGATATTTACTTTCAATGTTTGAGAATTTATCAAAACTCAGCACATCCCAAATCCTGAACCATTCAAAACTTGCTCTTCCACCTACATTGAAATGATGTAATTTATTTAGGCCTGAGGCTTTTCAAAGAGTGGAGAGAAGTTTTGGGAAACAGGTCACATAAAAATGTCAGAAAATGTTTATTGAAATGCACAGTGCAATGAAAACTTATGGAAGAATACTTTATAAAGCCATTCTTATAATTTTGTGTCTAATTACAAAACAAAATTTAGGAAATATTCTAGAAATCAGAATAAAGTGAAAGTCACTTCTAACTTCACCAGTGAGAGTTAACTGCACTGTTTGTCACACTTTTGGTGTAATGCCTAACTTAACGCCTGGCCCAACGAAGGGCACATAGGCTAAGCCTCCGCCTGCAGCACCAGCACTCCATGTGGGCTCTGGTTGAGTCCTGGCTGCTTCACTTTCGATCCAGCTCCCTGTTAATGGCCTGGGAAAGCCCAGGAGGATGTCCAGGGCCCTGCACCTGGATGGGAGGCCTGGAGGAAGCTCATGTTTCCTGATCCTGTATCCTGGCTTCGGGTCAGCCGTGAACCAGGGGATGGAAGAGAAGAGTTTTTTGAGACCTGTTTCCCGAAACTCTTTTCTTTCTGTACCTCTGCATCTCAAACACGTAAAATAATAAATCCTTAAAAATTTTTTGCCCCAAAATAAAGAAAATTCTTAATTCCAATTTCCACATTTTTTGAAGTACTCTCATGTATCCTAAAGAGTTTAGTATTAGAAAATGTATGTGTTATTTCCATTGCAGTCATAGCAACTGAACTGTTTTTGTAACCTGTTTTTTAATATATGTCTCAAAATTATAAGCCAAAATGGATTAAGATCACATGTCCCTTGGAAATATTTCCATGACTTAAAATAATTTGGGAGTCACCTCTTTGGAGCCAGCCTAAGACACATGCAAGTGTGTGTTTAGGTCAGCTTTCCTGGGAAACAGACTCTGAGAGGACTCAGCAGGAAGAAATGTGTTGGGTGCACCTGACATCAAGTCTTCAGGAGGGGAAGCAAATAATCAGGCCGGAGCAAAGGGAGAACCTGGGCTGTGTGTGCCGTCTCGTCTCCAGGGGCAGCTGGGATGGTCTCTCCAGGTTGTCTCCCTGAGACAGGGGCAAGGACACTGACTGTTAGATACACTCCCAGAGGGAAGGCATGGCATTGCGTGCGGTGGATCTCCTCGGTGCAGAACATTTTCTAGATGGGCCTGGCTGAGAACTGTTAGCTGCCAGTCTCCCTGCTGGTGTGGGCATGAGGAGTGAGCGCCTCGGGCCCACAGGGACCTCTGAGCAGCCACCCGCAGCGTCCTGCTGTATGTACATATGCCAGGCACTGATGCAAATCAATCTCAGCTGTTATTTCTTCTGGCTTTCGATTGGTTGATACTCTTTGGACTTTCACTAGAGGCCAGCAAGCAGAGTGTGAATGCTTAGTACTTTTCCCTGCTTCAAATTGTAGGTCTTGTCATCTTTTAGTTAGCCTACGTGCCACTGGCTCATTCTTTTGTCTACCTATCCTTTGTGAATTATTTCACTCTTGGTTTGCAAAAGAAGGGTGATCATGTTAGACTCCAAAAGCCAGAAAGACAGAGCATGATTGTAGAGGAATATAAAAGGCTGATTCTTCTAGCCAAAAGTCTGATTCCTAGTGAAATTCTGAGAGAGAATTTCCAGAAGTCTTTCTAGCACTGTAAAGCATCGTCAATCCACACGTGCCTGGTTCCAGGACCCTGCAGTGAGTCTTTCTATTTGCTTTGACCAAGTGGTCACAAGGTAAGCAGATAGAAGTGAAATCCAGTGTGCATTTCATTAACCTAACACTTTAGGGTCCCACCCATCCAAGGCTGCTTGATTCTAAAGGTTACCAAGTATTTGTTTTCCACAGTTCTCTTTAGATAGGGATTTTGTCTTGGTAAATATTAAGTATCAGTAGGCTCCAGGAAAACTGTTAAGTGTGAAGGGAACTCAGTTGAATGGGAGGGCACAAAGAGGGTTTCATGGTTTGGTAACAATGACGTGAATGAATGAGAAGACAGAGGTCCGTGCCACAGGGAAGTCCTGACCCAAGCAGAGGCCACTTCCTTTTTTAATAGATCAAGTGGTTGTAACACAAACACACACACACACACCCCATCAGGCAATCATGGATCGACTGCCAGACACGGTTTTCAGAAACCTGCCGAAAATGCCACTTATCCATAGAATGTTCTCTGGAATCTATCCTGACTTGTATGACACACATGTATGTTTCCATTCCTTAATTTCACCTCTGCTGTAGCACTTTAACAATCATTTATGAAATTACTTATCACACACCTTAGCAAGGGTCTCCATGTTCTATCCTTGGTTGCTCCAGTGCTAAATATTGTGAGTTGTCTCTTAGCAACAGAAATACAGCCGCCCTTGGATAACACTAACGGGAATACTGACATTTCCTTGATGCGTCTGTGGATACCATAAAAGCTCCCGGAGGCTGTGTCATGCTTCGGTAACTGATTCCAAGTACACATTTGGATGGGTCGCATGGCAGAGAGTACAGGGACATTTGGTAGACTTCTATCTAATTAGATTAATTAGCTCACCAACATAGAAATCTTATTCTTAAGAAAGTCCTTCAACTAAGTCGTTTTCAATTATAATGGTGAATTTTATTCTGTCTCTACCTTACTTCTTTGTTTCTCAACGCGAATTCTGTTTCTTGGGCTCCTGAAGTCCCAGGGACACGCTCACTGGAGGAAATCTGGAAAGTGTAGGGAGGCACAAAGGTGAAAGTTCAAAATTCACTGCCAATGACTAGTTTGCTTGAGTTGCTTCTGATCAATGCTCTTTTTAGCATCAAGTGAAGGAGAAAAAAGAAACTAGCTATTTACCAGAAACATTCTTGTCTCTGTGGCTCCTTAGTATTTTTCCTATGAATTTTTTAAAAATTTATTTGACAGGTAGAATTATAGACAGTGAGTGAGAGAGAGAGAGAGAGAGAGAGAGAGAGAGAGAGAAAGGTCTTCCTTCTGTTTGTTCACTCCTCAAATGGCCGCTATGGCTGCTGCTCGCCGATCTGAAGCCAGGAGCCAGGTGCTTCCTCCTGGTTTCCCATGTGGGTTCAGGGTCCCAAGGACTTGGGCCGTCCTCCACTGCCCTCCCAGGCCACAACAGAGAGCTGGACTGGAAGAGGAGCAGCCGGGACTAGAACCTGGTGCCCATATGGGATGCCGGTGCCGCAGGCGGAGGATTAACCAAGTAAGCTATGGCGCCGGCCCCCTATGAATATTTTTATTGGTTTTAAATAATTGAGGAGACACTATATAGACATTTTGGGGGCTTGATTATTCCTCTTCAGGATTTATACTTATCAGATTCCATACACATATATAGTTCAAATTGTTTTGAAAAAACAGTGTCTCCCTCACCTCTTTCCTCTTTTTTTTTTTGACAGGTAGAGTGGACAGTGAGAGAGGAGACAGAGTAGAAGGTCTTCCTTTGCCGTTGGTTCACCCTCCAATGGCCGCCATGGCCGGCGCACTGCGGCCAGCCATCGAACTGATCCAAAGCCAGGAGCCAGGTGCTTATCCTGGTCTCCCATGGCGTGCAGGGCCCAAGCACTTGAGCCATCCTCCACTGCACTTCCAGGCCACAGCAGAGAGCTGGCCTGGAAGAGGGGCAACTGGGACAAAATCCAGTGCCCGGACTGGGACTAGAACTTGGGGTGCTGGTGCTGCAGGCGGAGGATTAGCCTATTGAGCCATGGCGCTGGCCTGCTTTAAGATATATAAAGTAGACTAGAGGCATCTGGGGGGAAATGGTGTATGGAACACAAAGATTTACTTTTGTTCACTTCTGGAACCACACAAATGATAATAAGCAAAACATAGAGAAAAGCATAGCCCTCCAGGAAAAGAATCCATGAGAATAGTCAGCGGCAAATTTATCTCAGCTGCTTGAGTGGTCTCAAATCCAGAAAGCTAAGCTTAAGTTAGCACAGGAGGAGGCTGGAAGAATACGATTTTCTTTGTAAAATATATTCATTTATTGGGTCCCTGCCATTCTCATGCGAGACCTGGATTGAGTTCCAGGTCCTGGCTTTGGCCTGGCCCAGCCTGAGCCTGGGCATTTGGAGAATGAACCAGTATTTAGGAGATCTCTCTCTCTCTCTCTCTCTCTCTCTCTCTCTCTCTCTCCCTTTCAAATAAAGTGAAAAAAATCATAAACAGAAAGTCTCTCTGGACTAAGCCAACAGTCATGGAAAATGGCAGTGGTACAAGATAGAAACGCAATGAAGGACCAACATCCACACTCTGAGGGCAGAGGCCTGGCTCCCAGCCTTCTTTCCTCCATCAGTGCCCAGAATACTAAAGTGTGGACTCAGAATGCTGGAATCTGCAGGAGGGACGTGAAGAATCTTCTCCAGGAAGTTCACCCAGCCTTTCAGGGGTTCCTCGCTGAAACAGCCCAGGGGACACCCTACCTGAAGCCCGCGTGCACTCCCCCATCACTGGCTGAGGACTCCCAAGTGGCATGTCAGCGCCTCATTCTATTACAAGAGCAGATGCTGCAGACTGTGGTATGGGTCACAAATATTCTGCACTCCTTTCTGAGGGAGGAGGCTAGATCCCTGCTACGTGGATCTCAGACTTGCTTTGGCCAATGCATTTATGAAGGGGAGCTGTGCGTGTCACTCCAGGAAAAGGCTGTGGGAGCCAGTGCATGCTCTCTGTGCCCGCCTCCCAGAGCAGCACACCTGACTTGCTGTGGCGCTTACAGCAGCCTGAGTGTAGCCTCGGCCCCCGAGTGCAGATGATCAGGAAAACCCATTGCTGCGCTCCGAAGGACACGCACAGTGGCAAAACCACACGGTGACTTCAAGCTACTGAAAGTCCCAGGTGCTTAGACTGCAGCATAGTCTAATTATCCTGGTGGCTGAAAAGACAGCGAAGGATTAAGAGACATCTGAGGAAACTGTGGAATGGAGAGCAGGTTCTCACACAAACAGAAAGAAAACTCTGGAGGAAGTTGGACTGTGCACAAAGAAAAAAATCCTAGCAAACAAAAAACTCTCGTTAACCACATTCAGGATTTCTGGATCAAACAATAATTGGATAACATTTTTAGAAGGACAAAAAATAGAGAAATACATTTGGCGCCCCCTATCTGTGAGTTCTGTGACCACGGAGTCAACCTTGAATATAGTCTTCAGAGAAAAATTGCAACTATACTAAACATAGATATATTATTTTCCTTGCCATTATTTCAGTCTAACAGCTATTTCCATAGCATACACATGGTATCAGCAAGCGTCAGTAACCTAGAGATGATTTAAAGTACACAGGAGGGTGTGGGAAGGTTATATGCAAATACCATGCCATGTTGTATGCACACCTTGAATATCTGCTGATTTTGGTGTCTGTGGGGTTCCGGAACTCCATGGATACTGGGGACTACTTAGTGAAGAAAATAGCTACTGGAAATTAAAAATATAAAATAAATGAAACATTAAATGGAAAGATTATAGGTAGTGTTAACAGAAAGAGAGGGAAAACAGGGTGGAAAATAAGATGGAAGCAAGCATTTAGCCTAGTGATTAAAGATGACCGTGTTCCATATCAGAATACTGACTCCAGCTTCCTGCTAATGCAGACCCTGGGAGTCAGTGGTGATGGGGGAGCAATTGTGTAGGCATGAGGCAGACCTGGAGTGAGTTCCCAGCTCCCAACTTCATCCCAGCCCAATGCTAACCATTATGGGCATTTGAGGAGTAAGCCAGTGCATGGGAGCCCTCTCTGTCTCCATCTCTCTGCCACTCAAATAAATAAGAAAAAGAATAATAATAATAAAAAAAAGAAGATAGAAAAGAACATGAGAGAACCAGATCTTAAGAGTGACATTCTACTAAGAAGATTTCAGAAGAGTGAACAGGAGAAAAATAGCAGTGAGGGAAGACATCATAACTAAAAATAGCCAGGACAGTTTTCTGAACTGATGACCTTCAATTTTAAAATGGGAAGAGGCTACAAAATACCCAAAACAGACATGAAGATGCACTTTGTCAAGGCACAGTGCTGGGAAATTCTAGAGTTACGGAACAATAGGACAAAACAAGGGGGTTACATAAGAGGGATCAAGAATTAGCATGCGGCCAGAGCAAAGCAGGATGTGAGCAGACAAAACCGCAGGAAGGAGAAATATTTGAGCTCATTCCCTCCTCTTTAGAGTTTTCAGAGTTTGTCTCATTTTCGAGTGGGAGGCACGGGTGACAACTGAGAGAGACAATGTTTGTTGTGGCAGCAGGTGAAGGCCCAGGCAGCCAAGTTCACCCAAATGTGAGAGTAAGAGCAGAGGCAGACTCCCTGGGCTCCGGAGCTCCTGCGCTCATTGATGTTTGCTTTCTGTTGTCGTTGTTCCTGGAATACCTCTTATGCCAAGAAGCCACGTTACCCTGAAGTGGAAGTTAACCCAGATCATTTTAAAAGTGGCCACTCATTTTATTTAATCTTAACTGTCTCTCAAAGTAAAAAGGCCACGCCCATATGGGATAACAGGCTTCAATACACACACTTCTTTTGTTTTAAGTTATAGGGAGAAGTAGAGAGAGAGAGAGAAAGAGAGATAGAAAGAGAGATTTTCCATCTGCTGATTCATTCCCCAAATGGCCACAATGGCAGGAGCTGAACTGATCCCAAGCCAGGAGCCAGGAACCTCCTCTGGGTCCCCCAAGTGGGTGCAGGGGCCCAAGGGCCTGGGCCATCCTCCACTGAGCTCCCAGGCACACTAGCAGAGAGCTGGATCGGAAGTGGAGCAGCCAGGGCTTGAACTGGCACCCATATGGGATACAGGTGCAGCAGGTTGTGGCCTTAACTCTGCACCACAGCGCCTGCCCCTTAATACACCTTTCTACATGGAAGAGGTGCTGTCGTGATGTAGTTACTTTGTTTTTTCTTTTTGGTTAGCTTCATTCTGTTTAGAAATCTTTAGAAGAATAAATCAAAATCGCATATGATTCAGCACTGACCTCATGGATGAGGGAACTGAGGTCCTGAGAGATTAAAGCCTATATCCTAGGCTTCATGGGTTCTTAAGATAAAGGAACCTTCTATAAACTCAGTGTGTCCCAAACCCAATTTACTATCGTCTTCCCGCACTTCCAGCTCCTGGAGAGCAGTGCCCTGGATAGCCCTGTCCTCCTGTGGCTCACAACCCCTTTGCTTTCCGGATCTGCTGGTTGGTGTTGTAGGCTTGTCTCTTTCCCCCACGCACTGGGAAAACATTGTGCTTGGCTGCCCCAATTTGGGGAATGAATTTGATCTTGTCATCTCATTTTGTGAATTAACCCTTGAAACACTCACAGCACAGCAGCTCTTTTAAAAAAGCGTGGTTTGTAGGAAGTGGCAGCAAATGCGGTCTATGCTGGCCTCCCACAGCTCATACTAGGGAACTTCAGCAAGTGCAGGAGGCTGGTGCTGTGGTGTAGAGGGTAAAGCTGCCGCCTGCCGTGCCGGCATCCCAGACCTGGCTGCTCCACTTCCGATCCAGCTCTCTGCTATGGCCTGGGAAAGCAGTGGAAGATGGCCCAAGTCCTTGAGCCCCTGCACCTTTATGGGAAGACCTGGAGGAAGCTCCTGGCTCCTGGCTTCAGATCGGTGCAGCTCCGGCTGTTACGGCCAATTGGGGAGTGAACCAGAGGATGGAAGACCTCTCTCTCTCTCTCTGCCTCTCCTTCTCTCTGTGTGTAACTCTGACCTTCCAAAATAAATAAATAAATCTTTAAAAAAAAAGTGCTGGAAACGGAATTAAATGATAAGTTTGAGTGCAAAAAACTTTTAAATTAGTGCCTAATATCTTTGTAACATGCATTTTTCCATGAAATTGTCTCAGAGTTGGCATTTGGGCACTAAAAAAATCCAATCCCATAGAAAGGTCAACATTTTGGTCCTGAGCTTTGCTCACCTTCCTGACTAGGGCTGCCAGCCACTGAGGGAAGCCTGCAGATACATCAGGGAGCTTGGGGACAGTTGGCTTCCTCTGCTCCTACTCACTTCCCTCACTTGTAGCTATGCGGCTGACCCCTTGGAGGAGAAGTGACAGGTGCAAGACCGTTCAAACTTGACTGCCTGTTCTGTCATCACTTGGCACCATGCTCTTTGGATCAGCAGATATGTAAAAATGACCCTTTCCTGCAGACACTCAGACCTGGTTCTCTTCTCCCACACACAGGCACACTCGGCTCACCTTCTAAGAAACTGGCAACAGTGCCAGATGTTCTCTGATGTCATCTGCTTCCAGGAAGACCCCTTCATACAGCAGCCAGGCTGCCCCATGCCGGCCTGCTCTGACTTCATCCCCTGCTAGTCCCTGGGGCCCAGTCAGACATCCTTTGCCTCACAGCACTCTGGAGCACTGGCTGGTTCCCTGGGCACCACTTCTCCAGTGCTGTCTATCAGCACCTCTCCCTTCTACCTCTTGGCCTTTAAATTTCTCAGAAAAGGATCAGAGAAGGGAGAGCCTACATTTCCTGAGCGGGTTTGTGAGAATCCCCCTCTCTTGACTTAAAGTCATGGGGGAAGGGGCCCCTCTCTGCCTTCCTGCAGAGGCTCCAAGTGCAACTCCCCGTAAGGAGATCAGTTTTCCAGGTCCTCCCTTCAATCCCCAACACCAGCGTCCCTGTGAATCAGCTGAGCCACAGAGAACGGTGGTGCACTGAAACGACGATTAGAGTTTAAATCAGGGGTCCTTTACCAAAGGTGAGGGCAGATTTAGCCAACAGAGAGTGGTGAAGCGCCCTCTTAATGATGCGGAGCTCTTACCACCTCCAGGCATGAGTGTAACCAGAGCCTGGGGAGAGCTGCGGGCACTGGAAAGGCACCACGGGCCAAACATGGAGGCCGTGGGTAAGGAAAGCAGCGAAGGCCAAAACCTCAGCAGGAAGAGAGGAATGGGAATGGGGGAAAGGCTGACTCTGGTGTGTGTGTGGCTCAGGCTGGAGCTGCTACCTGAACCCACCACACTGCCCTGGGTCTGTGTTCAGCGGGCTTGCTAAGCACCCTTCCTCTTCTCCCACTGCACCCCACTTCCTGCCAGTGCCTCTTGTCCACTGAACCCAACCAGAGGGCTTAGGAACCTATCCTCAGTGCATGTGGAGGCTTTAAGGTAATTCTTAGTGTCTTGACATTTCACACGTCCTCGGGGCTGTGACATCAGCCTCACAGCTCCTTTGGTATCTGAGATCTCTTTCATCTGCCTATCTCAATTGAAAGGTCCAACTTAACTCCTGTGACGCTTGCTATGTCAGTTATAGCATCCAGATCTAATCAGAAAGCAGAAATCATCCTCTAAGTATTTACAACAGCAGTGTATTCATTACACCAGTAAGGAAAGAGGTCAAGAAGACAAATCAGGACTGGAGATGAGTCACAGCTGGAAGCCATTGTTGGCCATAGAATTGAAAGTCAGAGGGAAAAGAATGTCTGTAGAAGCTAGGGGCTGGGCTACCTGCTGGAGAAAAAAATCATGATGAACTTGATGGGCAGGAGCAGGGGTCACAGAGATGACAAATCTGTTCTGGGACAGGTGCCCTGGGTGAAGGGGGTGGGGAGGCACCTCTCCCTCCAGGCACCTTCCCTTCCTCCATTAGCTGACAGAGGGCTTGGGAGCCTCTGTCTCCTAGACAGAGAGCGAAGTAAGAGAATGAAGGAGTGGTCTGAGGGTGACATCGGTCCAGGGCGGCCCATTGAGAGCAGGATGTCCACTAGGTTCTTGTGGAGCCTCCATTCTTCCCAGCAACTGTCCAAGAATTCCAGAGCCTTCACAAGACTTGGAAGTCATTTCCACTTTCCAGTGTCCTATGCACAAAGTCTGTTTTCCAGCCACACTGTGCCATCATGGAAGTGTGACATCTGGGGTCTCCAGTGACCTCAGCGGATGTGAGAAAAGTTGTGCTAACTCCTCAGCCAACTCAGCCCGCTGGGCTCATGCTTAGGATTGCACGCTGAAAACACTTGTGTAAATTCGGATGCTGGGAGAGTCCCTGGGAGTATGATCACAGTGTCAGCGTGGTGGGGTCAGGTGTTCATGTCTTAGCCGTGTAGCAGCCATGGAGCCAAGTTCTGGAGCCTGTCTTTCACTTTCCTCAAAATGAGTGCCCCA
Source organism: Sylvilagus floridanus (assembly GCA_949820135.1). NCBI lineage: Eukaryota > Metazoa > Chordata > Mammalia > Lagomorpha > Leporidae > Sylvilagus > Sylvilagus floridanus. Next base: position 10,335,918 of record OX463242.1, read on the forward strand.
CTGGAAGTTTAAACCCGGCCAGGGTCATTCCAACCACCAAATATACTCTAATAATGTTAAGTCTTAAAATGGAAGGTTTTTAAGCCTTTATTCTTGTTCTCATAAGAAGCCCCTTGTCCCCTATGAAGCTATCCACCTGTTCCTCAGTAACCAACTCTGCATAGTAAGGAAGTGTGGGGAGTCCATTTCATGCAGACATGGATATCCTGTGAAAACTGCTCCCAGGTCAATAAATGCCTATTCAGATCCCCTGAAGGCCCTGTGGAAAGACAGACTGCTGGGCCCTGCTCCTACTAGAGGAGTTCCTACTAGAGGAAGCCTGGTGTGGAGCCTGGGAACTTGCATTTCTCACAAGTTTCCCGGTGAGGCTGAGGCTGCTCTCTGGGATCACACTTTGGGGAGCTGTTTTTAGGATGTGTGTGGTTAGTAACTGAAGCAACATCAAGAAGGTGAATTCCTATCTATAAGGCTAGAGTTTCCCAAGCACACTTATCTGAAAAATCACAAACTAAGAACATGCCTGTGGAACTTAGCAGATCCTGTCCCTCAGCCTCCAGGGTACAGATTTGGGGACTGACAGGGACAGAAGGGTAGAGAAATCTGATGGTCACTAATGGCTGAGGAGAGTTCTTTACACGGTTGGGAGAATTTGTGTTGGTTTCTGGCACCATCTCTATCCAGTTGTTTGTGTTGCTAACAAGGTTAGCAAGGACTATTCAAAGCCATTTGCTGCATGGGGCTAGGGAGCTGAATAAAACTAATGTACAGGAGAAATCTATGTAGAACCCAATCTTTTTTTTAAAACTTTTATTTAGTAAATATAAATTTCCAAAGTACAGTTTATGGATTACAATGGCTTTCCCCCCCCATAACTTCCCTCCCACCCACAACCCTCCCATCTCCCGCTCCCTCTCCCATTCCATTCACATCAAGATTCATTTTCAATTATCTTTATATACAGAAGATCAATTTAGTATATATTAAGTAAAGACTTCATCAGTTTGCACCCACCAGAACCCAATCTTAAAATCTCATAGTAATACCAGTCTCCTTCCTCTTCTTCATTCATGATGACCAGGTTTTATTTATTCAGTATTTATAATGGTCATTTCCTCTCCTTTGATTTTCTTCTCTCCTTTTCTCATCCTTACATGGTATCTCCAGTCTAGACTATTAAAACATTTGCTTCATCACTTAGAAATGCATCCAGCTGCAAGTAACAGGAAATTCAACCTGTAATAGCTTAAACAAATACAGCTTTTTATGACACAGCCAGAAATCTAGAGATTGGATCTGTTGGCACTGGTTCAGTGGCTCCGTGATTTCAGCAGTTCCTCACTAGGATTCTCTTGGTCTTTCTTGTACGCTTGCAACATGGCTGCTCTGCCCCCAAGAGATCACATCTGAATTGAAAGAGAAGAACTAGCCTGGCCATGCCTTCTCCTTTTGCCAAACAACTACCAAACCAAACCCAGAAGTCTTCTCAGAATCTCCCAGCAGAATTCTCCTTAGGTTCAATGAACTAGAAATACATCACAGGTGTAGCTATAATGGACCTTAAGCATGCATTTAATTTTTTTTCTAATTTTTGGAGTAAGAAAATGGCATGAGAGAAGGAAGTTGGGTATATCTACTGATTTGGCTGAAAAACGTTATTTCCTATTAATTTTTCTTCCTTCTGTGTTAGTTTCCTAGGATGCTGTACTAAATTACCACAAACTAGGTGGCTTAGAACAGCTAAAACCAGTTCCTTCTCAGTTTTGGAAGCTACAAGCTCACCATTAAGGTGTCAGCAGACCATGTGTTTCTGAGACTTGGGGTAGAGTCCTTCCTTACTCTTTCTGGCTTCCGATGGCCATCGCCCATCCTTAGGGTTCCTTGACTCACAGCTATGACATTCCAATCTCTGCTTCTGTTGTCACATACTGTTCTAGTCCTGTAAGACCATCAGTCATACTGGATGGGGGTCCCCGCTAGTGACCTCATGTTAAATACAGCTCAAGGGCCCTATTTTTAAGTTGGGTCACATTCACAGATCCTGGGGCTGGGAGTGGATGCTTAGGACTTTAGTATTAATCTTTTGGGGGACACAATTCAACCCATACTATGCATGAATAGTCATCATTTTCCCCCTAACCCTTACTATCAGGGACTATCCTGTATACTGTATGCATTTCGCTGATTTGTACCGAAATTTAGAAACATTTAATATAAAAATATATAAAAATATAAAAACTTCAGCTTCAAGGACAGAAAATGACCCAGTCATGATTCATTATCTCAAAAATATTCAAGTGCTATATAAAGTTCACTGCTGATTTTCTCTAAATGGAATTTTCTATTTCATTAAATATGATTTGATTTATAATGGTTTTGTTTATGTAAAACTTTCAAAAGACTTATTTTGCTGTGTAAAGTAGGCTTAATAAATCTCATGGAAATGCTTCAAAATACTGTCATGAAGCGCTGTCTCTGGCTGATTTCTGAGAAATTTTGATTTATAAATTGAAATATGCTTGATGAAGTAATTAGAGAGCAGAGAAGTTTGGTACCTGATTGAGACCCAAATTGTGATGAGACCACTAAGCCTGTTTGTCCTACGAAGCCTAGCATTCTTTTATTAAAATCTCAAATAGAATGGTGGGGAGGAAGAATAAGAATTTCGTCATCAATGTGAGAGAGCCTAGACTGAACTCTAATCTCTTTTAGTGACTTCTGGGTAAAGTAATTAGCTCATCTGAGCTTGAGTTTCCAAACATTTGTAAAGAGCTGTTTGGACTACATGATTTATGAGATATTTATGGCTCTAACACTCAATTACTTACAAAAACTCTACACTCAAACTAATAACCCTGCTGGAAACAATTTTAGCTATCTGTTGTTGCATGACAAATTACGAAATTTAATGCCTCAGAACAGTAGCCCTTTCATTGGGTCTAGTTATGGACTGGGAATCTGAACTGGGTCCAGTTGGAAAAGCTCATCTCTGCCCCCTTGTGGTCAGTTGGGGTGGCTCACCTGGCACTGGAAGATTCAAGATGGCCTCAGTCACATGTCTGGTGCTTTAGTTGGAATGACTTGAACTGGGCTGGGATATATGTGTGTGTGTTGGGGGGGTGGTGCTGACCAGGATCACTAGGCCTGCTCTTCTAAAGGTGTTGGTCTACTAAGTCCAGAACCTAGATTCTTCTCCACGTTTCTTCTCTTTGATACCCGTGCAAAAAAGGACAGACTCTACATGGGTTCGTAAGGGTCCAGGCCCATCAGTTCTAGAACATCATATTTGCTGCTTTCTGTTGTTCAAACCAGGCCCAAGGCCAGCCCCACTTGAGGGTTGAGGAAATGGGCTCCATCTGCTCTTGTGAGGAGTGGCATGCTGGCCATCTTTCCAGACAAACTACCACAAAATCCAACAAGGAGAGTCCCCATTGCCACACTCTCTCTATCAAGTTGTTTTTTCTCAGTGTTAGTAGAAGTTAAAAATTCAAGAGCACTCAAGATCCATGTGGAGAAAGAACAATGTCTTGAAGGACGAGAGAGAAGACAGCAAAGGAAATAGGGATGGAATGGAACTGAACACACCGTTGTACACGTTTAAACCTAGGATTGTGAAAATACAGCCACAAAAAGCTCTCACGGCTCTTGTGTCCCTGTAGACGGCATCAATCTACCAGGAGACTTTCCAATGAAGTCCATTTGTGCCTTTTGCGCTCTTTTGAGAGAGCAGTCTAGGCAGCCGTTACCGAATCACTGCTTGAAAAAGATGAGTAACCTATTTGCCCCAGCTCAGCTTCCAAGGGGCAGAGGGGACACAAATGCTTTGCATGAGCTCTGCAGGTTGCCCCTGGTGCATTCTACCCTCTTCTGCTTGAGAGCAGTCGTGTTAACTACTTAGCTTAGAATAGCGTTGAGTACCTGTAACGAAGTGAGAAAACACCACATGGAAGGTGATGGGGGAATCTGGCTCTCGGATGAGGAAGACGAGGCTCAAAGACGTGGAACAATCCATGCAAATTCCACAGAAGGACAGCAGCGGTTCCCGATCGTTCTCCCACTGCCCAGGAAGCAGGGCAGAGTCTCAACCTCTCAGGATCATAGACTCTGAAAGCTGAAGTGATGGCGTCAAGGCCAAGATTTTGTCTTGCAGATTCGGATACAGAGGTCCAGAGCATTAACGGTTGCACCATCATCAGGTCCGACAGATCAAGTTAACCTCACAGCTAGAGCCCATGGGCCCTGATTCCTGAGAAGTTTTCCTGCTCCTCAGCCTCAGCAGAGTTAATCAATACAACGTGGCTGACATAAACTGGGGCCCCACAGTGGAGCTGAACCATGCCGGCAAACGAGATAGAGCAGGGAGGTAGCGTCTCAAAGATTCTGACACTTAGCTCAAAGCGAATACTGTACCTTCACTTTGTAACAAAGGTCTTGGAATAAGTAAATAAATCTTCAGGTATGAAATTAGCCTATCCAGGCAGGATGCTTACCATACCAAACATGGCACACTGCCAAATTTTATTCCAGCTTTTGATTTAATACTTTAACAGGAAGTATTTTATGCAGTCTCCTTGGACACTTTATTGGGTGGAGTGTTTTAAAAATCTGATTAATTATTTATGGATAAATCAACCTTGCTAACTTTTGCAATTTATCTAATAGATGCACAGCCTCTCAATTTTCCAGGTTTGTACATCTAGAATGTGTAACTTAGGGACAGTGTGACAAGTCAGGGGTTGCCAATTTTGCATACTGCTTGGAACTATACACTTACTATATTAACTGATTTACAAAATCTATGCATAGTGAATATTATAATCTCCAGTTAGGGATCAGGAGATAAGACCCAGAGAGGTTTTGTATCCACCAGAACTTACACCCACGCCATCTACCTTCTTAGCTACTCTGATTCATTGATGACTCCCACAAATATATCTCCTTTCTCCTAGACTCCAGAGTCAAATATTCAAGTATCTCTCAGTATCTCCACTTGGCTTCTTAAGCACTTCATATTTAACATAACCCCAAATGGACTAATCCCCACCCATGCCCCTAGAACCCCTGCTCAATGGTCAGGCTCCACCTTCTCCCAGGAAAAGGAATTTTTCCTTCCAACTGTCAGGAAAGCCCTGGGAATTATCCTTGACTTTTCTTCTATGCTGTATTTTACAACAGTCATTGCATTTCCAAAACACATCCGTAACTTGCACGTGTGTTGCCATTTTTCCCGTTGTCCCCCCATGATTCTGTCACCTCTTGTCTGGATGCTGGCAATTGGTTCCCACCTGCTCTCTGCTTCTGCTCTTGCAGCTGTAGCATGTTCTCCACAAAGCAGCCAACGTTGTCCTCATAAAACACAAACCAGAGCAAACTATCGCTCTGCTCATCATGCTCCATTAGCTCCCTGCCTCCATCAAGTAAAAGCTAAAATTTTACAGTGGATCTCAAGGCCCTGATGACTTCTCCAACCTCAATTCCTACTTCTCCTCCACCTTGGCCTCTCCCTGAGCCTCACGGGCCCATTGCTATTCCTTGAACATACCAGGTCCACTCCTGCCACAAGACCTTAGCACCAGCTTTTCCTTCTGCCTAAACGTCTCTCTGCCAGGTAAGTCCCTCCCCTTCTTCAAATCTCTCCTCAAACATCACGACCTCAAATCAAGTTTGTCCTGCTAGCTCCATTTAGAATTATAACTCAAGTCCTCATCTTTCTCACCCTGCTCAATGCTGTTTTGTTAGTTCATGTACTCTTGTGGGGGGGCAGTGTTGTAGCATGTTAAGCCACTGGCTGCAATGTCAATATCTCCTACGGGCGCTGGTCTGAGTCTTGGCTGCTCCTCTTCCAATCCAGCTTCCTGCTAATGGCCTGGGAAAAGCAGCAGAAGATGGCCCAAGTATTTGCGTACCTGCCACCCTCATGGGAGACCTGAAAGAAGCTTCAGGCTCCTGGCTTCAGATTGGTCCAGCTCTAGCCTTTGAGGGCATTTGGGGAGTGAATCAGCAAATGGAAAATCTCTGTTTCTCTCTCTCTCTCTCTCTCTCTCTCTGTAAATTTTGCCTTTCAAGTAAAGAAATACATCTTTTTGTTAAAATGTACTATTGAGACAAAATAATTTGCTTCCTTTTCTGGAAATTGCTCACTGTCAGCTCCCTCCCCTGCTGGAACATCAGCCATTATGGGGCAGTGACCCTTGTATTTGTAGTTGACTAATGCACCCCCACTTCTAGCACAGCAGGAGCGCAAAGTGCTCTGAATTCTTGCTTGGAGCAGCTGCAGATTGAGATTGTGCTGCACTTTCTGCTTTTTCTTCCTCTATCATTTGTCCTGGTTTTGCTAGGAGAGCAAAGAGAAGTTTTGGGAACAGCAAATGGAAAGACATAAATGATGAAATGTCTGTGGATACCAGGCTAATGGCCCTTAAGACACTGCCACAGCCGGGAGCCATTCTCATCTCCGTGAATGGAGCCTGGGTGTCTCCTTCCTGTCCACACACCAGCAGGTGGATGGGAGACTTCAGTGAGACTGGCCTGTGCCAATCCTGCACCTGCAGGGCAGGGTAGAAGTCGGCTGGGCTGGATCATGCCCCACCCCCACCGCCAGGTCACGCTCCCAGAAACAAGTTTTATGTAGGGTGGTGGACTTTCCACTCTCGGGATAGGCAAGGCAATTGCATAATTCAAAAGGCAAATCATTTAGAAAGATAAACAGGAAAGTCTTGTTTTCATCCTGCTTTCTCCCATGTTCTTCCTGCCTACACCCTATAGGTAATCATTTTTGTTAGTCTCTGGTTTTATCTCTCTCTCTCTCTCCCTCTCTCACACACACACACTCACATATACACAGACATACACATGCACATCTATGTATATATATGAGAGTCTATTTCAAAAAGTGTGTGGAAAATGGGACTAAAATATGTTTATTTTAGTGGAAAATGTTTGAAATCCATGCATAGATTTTTTTCATGGTATGTATTTTCCTTGATTTGAAGTTCTCTCTTGTATAAGAATTCTTGTGTGTATTCTTGAAGCACTCTTATTTCCTTGTATTAGAAGTACTCGTGTGTGTGTGTGTATGTGTGTGTACTCATACACACATCTGTCCTTTGGTGCCTAGTAGGGATCAATATCCCTCTCAGATACCAAATCTGCAGATGCCTGAGTCCCTATGTGTAATAACATCGTATCTGCATATAATCCATACACATTCTCCCATATTCTTTACTTTTTTACTTTTATTTATTCTTTTCATTTTACTTGTAGAATCAGAGAGAGAAGGGGAGAGAAAGAAGTATCTTCCGTCCACTGCTTCACTCCCCAAATGCCCACAACAGTCAGGGATGATCCGGGCTGAAGCCAGGAGTCCAGAAATCCGTCTGTGGCTCCTAAGTGGGTGGCAGGGACCCACATGCTTGAGTCCATATGTGCAGCCTCCTAGAGCACATTAGCAGGAAGCTGTATCAGAAATGGAGTAGCTGGGACTTGCACCAGACACTCAGCTAAGGGACGTGGGAATCCCATACAATGACTCAACTGCTGCGTCACACACCCACCCCCATGTACTTTAAATCATCTCTAGATTTCTTTCTTTTTTTTTTTTTCACAGGCAGAGTTGACAGTGAGAGAGAGAGAGACAGAGAGAAAGGTCTTCCTTTTGCCGTTGGTTCACCCTCCAATGGCCGCCGCGGTTGGCACGCTGCGGCCGGCGCACCGCGCTCATCCGATGGCAGGAGCCAGGTGCCAGGTGCTTTTCCTGGTCTCCCATGGGGTGCAGGGCCCAAGCACCTGGGCCATCCTCCACTGCACTCCTGGGCCACAGCAGAGGGCTGGCCTGGAAGAGGGGCAACCGGGACAGAATCCGGTGCCCCGACCGGGACTAGAACCCGGTGTGCCGGCGCCGCAAGGTGGAGGATTAGCCTGTTGAGCCATGGCGCCAGCCCTAGATTTCTTATAATACATAATACAACGTAAAACTATGCAAGAAGTTTCTATACTGTTCTGTTTAGGGTATAACAACAAGAAAAAATCTAAACATGTCCAACCTTTAAAAAAATATTTTAAATTGAGAGCTCACAGGTGCAGAGGCTGACGTAACACACTGTACACAGTTAACACTGCTTTTTCACTGGGTGATGTATTCCTAGATCTCTCTGTGTCAGTGCAGACAGCCCTTACTAGTTTTAATGGCTGTGTAGTACTTTGCTGCGTAGCTATTCCATGGCATATTCCACTGTCCCCCTGTTACTAACCTGTGGGTTATTTCATTCTCTTCTTTTCAGACACTTCCACAGTGAAGTGCCTTGTGCTCATGGCGTTTCTCCCTTCCAATATGTTCATGTACTGCAGGATGAGTTCCTAGGGGCACAAATGCAGTGGGGCTGATGCTGTGGCGCAGTGGGTTAAAGCCCCGGCCTGCAGCACTTCTGATTCAGTTCTCTGCTATGGCCTGGGAATGCAGTTGAAGATGGCCCAAGTCCTTGGGCCCCTGAACCCATATGGGAGACCCAGAAGAAGCTCCTGGCTCCTGGCTTCAGATCAGCTCAGCTCTGGCCATTGCAGCCATTTGGGGGGTGAACCAGCAGATGGAAGACCTCTCTCTCTCGCTCTCGCTCTACCTTTCTCTGTAATAAATCTTTAGAGAGAGAGAGAGAGAGAGAGAGAGAGAGAGAGAGAGATCCCATCTGCTGGTTCACATCCCAAATGTCTGTAATGGCCAAGACTGGGCTGGGCCAATGTCAGAAGGCAGGCGTCCATCTAGGTTTCTCATGTGGGTGGCAGGAACCCAGTTAGTTGAGCCAACACTGCTGCCTCCGAGGGTCTGCATTGGCAGGAAGCTGGCGTCAGGAACCAGAGCTGCAAACTCTGAACCCAGGAACTCCAACGTGGGAGGCAGGCATCTCACTGGCATTTTAATTACTAGGCGAATTGCCTGCCCCCAGAATTTTTTTTTAAATAAGTTTAAGACAACTTTAAAAAAGGTGAATCAATTTAGAGGATGTATTTGAGTAAATAGTAATCGAGGAAGGCCTTTGATGGTAAGGTGTTCATCCAGATGACGAGAAGGAATTAATTGTGGACGGTGCAATGGTAACAGATCTGTGATGCAATATCATTAGTCTGTCTGGTATAATTAGTTACTGTGTATGGCCAGTTAACAAGGAGCTGACTTGGATTGCTCAGCCACACTTCTAGATTAATCTCTCTGTTCTCAGAATCTTTGCTTTCATTGGATCTTTTTGCCCAGCCTGGCACTGCTCTTGACCTAGTGTGCCAGGTCCCCTGTAACAGACACTGGTGGCATCCCTGGGCGCAGATGGCAAGGGCCAGCTCTCGTGTGGGTGACTCCCTCTGCCAATAGCAACAAGGGACTTTTGTGCAGGGCTTGCTATGAGCACACACCAACATACGGCGGCACTACTGGTGTCAGTAGCTGCTTCTCCTTCAGGGCACACTTGGTGTCAAGCACTGTCTTAAGAGCTTTATTTGCATAAATGCATTTATCCTCAAAGTGACTCCATGAGGATGGTACACTTATTCTTTCTCACTTCGGCTGAGAAAATTGAAAGCATCATGGGCTTAAATGGCTTGCTCCCAGTCTCAAGGAGGGAAGCTGTAGACCTGGACTCTGAGCCCAGGCAGTTCTGCCACTGCGACCCTGTGAAGTGGGTGGGGCAGGTGTCATAATTTCCAAGACAGACAAGCAGACTAAGACTCCAGGAGGCCAAAGGGCTTGACCAGCACCCAACAGGTGACAAGTAGAAAAGCTAAAGTTTAAACATTCCTGGGATAGCAAATTATGTTTGCATGCTATTTTGTACACAGAAATGGCCAGGCTAGGCCAACGCTGGGGGTCAGGAGCTCCTTCAGGTCTCCTAAGTGGGTGGCAGGAACCCAGGTAATTGAGCCACCACTTGCTCTCTCCCAAGATGCACATCAGCAGGAAGCTGGAGCAGGCTGTGGGTGTTCCCAACCTCATCGTAACTCCTAGGCCAAGTACCTGTCTTGTCACACTCTACATGTGCTACAAAACTGCCATGTTACCCACATATTAGAACCAAACACGTATCCATTATTTTAAAAATCACACTTCTCTTTTCTAGGATCGGGATCTTTTTTTAATGCAGAAAAGCAACCTATTAGGAAATTCCGGCTCTGAGCAGCAAACACCTGATCTTCCCCTCACAGCACACGAGGTGGCTTGCCTGTACAATTTGTTTTCTGCTTGCAGGAGGGACGTTCACGAAGTTTATGGAACTCAAATTAAAAAGCTAAAAATTTTTTTTTTGGACAGGCAGAGTGGACAGTGAGAAGGAGAGACAGAGAGAAAGGTCTTCCTTTGCCGTTGGTTCACCACCCAGTGGCCGCTGTGGCTGGCACACCGCGCTGATCCGAAGCCAGGAGCCAGGTGCTTCTCCTGGTCTCCCATGGGGTGAAAGGGCCCAAGCACTTGGGCCATCCTCCACTGCACTCCCTGGCCACAGCAGAGAGCTGGACTGGAAGAGGAGCAACTGGGACAGAATCCGGCACCCCAACCAAGACTAGAACCCGGGGTGCTGGCGCTGCAAGGCAGAGGATTAGCCTATTGAGCTGCGACACTGGCCAAAAAGCTAAAAAAATTTAAATTCATGCAGTTTTTCGTAGTGTGTGAATTTTTCAAGACCCCTTCACATGCATGGGTTTCAAATTTTCCTTGCACCAAATTAAATTTATCTTTTAATTTCATTTTCCATGAGTCTTTTGGAATATCCCTATAGATCTGATCCATATCCTTTGCTTGTAAAGAGTTGTTTTTTAAAAAAGATTTATTTATTTATTTGAGAGGCAGAGTTACAGACAGAGAGAAGGAGAGACAGAGAAAGAGATCTTCTATTCACTAGTTCACTCTCTGAATGGCTGCAATGGCTGGAACTGGGCTGATCCAAAGCCAGGAGCCAGGAGATTCTTTCAGGTCTCCCCCATGAGTGTGGGGGCCCAAGCATTCGGATCATACTCCACTGCTTTCCCAAGGCACAGGAGAGAGCTGGATGGGAAGTGGAGCAGCCAGGACTCAAACCAGCACCCATATGGGATGCCGGCACCGCAGGTGGAGGCTTAACCTACTATACCACAGCACTGGCCCCATAAAGACTTTTTCTGGAAGGTTCTCATGGAGACTTGGGTTTAATCATCACTCCTGGACTCACAGTGTGATGGATACATTGTGTCTCTGATAGGAGGAAGAAATGGGTATGGGTTCATAACCAGCAGTATTTGCCACAAGGACTCATTTCAAATCCTCTCTCCTCAGTGAAGGCTTACCCGACCCTCCCAGCCCATAGAGATCCCTACCCCGTGGTCCTCACACAGTACTTCCTGTCCACAGTGTGCATTCTTAGCAATATTTTCATGCTCATCCATCTAGTATGTTCTTTGAGAGTGGAGAACAGTACTTATATATCATTTGTACTTCAAAGAGATGATGGAAAATAAAATTAAGAGATAATGTGGATTCTCCATGAACTTTTGGACGATCCCTAGCACATTAAGAACACCCAGCACATTTTCCTGAACACAGCAAATCTCAGCCAGTGACTATACATTTTAAAGGCTAATACATGTATAGTAATAAACAGGAGATAGAGGTCTGTCCCAAGTCTCCATTTGGTTCTTTATCCTCCTCTTCCCTCTGGCTATGTTTGCATATGGATTGTTCCCATGAAACATCGTGCTGAGACTTGGTCTCCAACGAGGCAGAGCTGGGAGGTTCGGTCTACTGGGAGGTGCTTGGGTCACACTGCAGAGCACCCATCAGTGGATTGACGCTGTTCTCCTACAGTGAATTCTCTCTCTTGTGGAAGAGGAAAACGTTGCTACAAATTGGGGCTGCCCTCTCCTGTGGGAGCCCATTTGCCCTTCTGTTTCTGCATGAGTAGACACATCAGGCCTCACCACATGCTGTGGAATGATCTTGGACTTCTCAGCCTCCAGGGTGGTCAGCCAAAAATCTCCACTCTTTATTAATTGCCCAATCTCAGGTATTCTGTTACAGCAAAAGAAAATGGACTAACACACTTCCCATCTGCAATGTGGATAACATAACAAGCTCCGACAAACAGTGTGAGGATGAATCCAAAGCAAGGATGGCTGAGCAGAGAGAGCGGTCGTCCTGGGGCCCTGACAGCATGGAGGAGCTGCTGCACCACCCCGCACTTCCTGCTCCTGGAGGTCTTCTTACAGTAGGGACACAAATCTACTCACTTGTGACAAATCTACTCACTTGTGTGAGCTCTTGGTTTCCTGCAGCGAAAGACAGCCCTAACTGCTACAGTCTTTAAGGAAGAGAATTCTCCCAGGTGAGGTGCAGGGGTGAAGGCACACTAGGGAAGGGGGAGGAACACGTGGCAAATGAGAAGGCCAAACCCAAGCATCTTGGAAGACTCTGGAAAACCCCTCCAGTGCTGCGTAGGCCAATCATTGTACAGTTATTTTTCCTTTCCCAGGGGCAGATGGAGAGAACAGGGTGAAACTATTGCCTGTTGTTCTTTGGCAAGTTCCTGCAGAGATCTCTGGACCCCTTTTCAGAAGGCAGAAGCAGGAAGCAAATGTGGACTTTGCACACACCCCTCCTTCAAAAGGCTTTTCTTTTCTAAAAACAATGTTTTCCTGAAACTCAAGAAGAGGAAAACTATTTTGCCCTTCAGTTTCCCAAATGAGGAAAGACAAATGCATTTGGATGTATATATTGAGCATTCAACAAACAAGGTCAGAGGCAGGCCATCCCGGCCCTGTGGTTTCTGCTCTGGGGGACGGTAACCTGGTTGAACTGGCAGAGTCACTGCTACAGGATGTGAACGTCCTGTTTCCTCAAGTCAGAGGAGCCAGTTCTGTGCACTGGCCCATTCCCCACCCTGCCAGGTAGAGGAAGGGGTGTGCAGGCAATGTCCACATTTTGCTTGGCACTCCACTTGGAGGGTGATGAAAAGTTCATTTTTAAATGCAGCTGGTTCTTTGTTTCCTGGCATCTATTTTTATGTATGTGTGATAAAGAAATGTCACTTGAGTCCTTAACTGGATTAATTCTGAATTAACTCAGATTCCTGAAATGACTATTGCCCCCCAAAAATCTGTGGTATATCTGTGGTATGTACTTAGGCTTCACTAACCCAACTGCCATTTCCAATTTTATTCTATCCTGACTTCATTTCAAAGTCTAGAAAAGTTTTTTTTTTTTTAGTATCTTTCCTGGATGCTGGCATTCCATATAAGAGAGCCTGGTTTGGGTCCCAGATACTGTTTCCAACCTAGCTTTCTGCCAATGCATACCCCAGGGGGCTGCAGATGATGGCTGAAATACTTGGTTCCTTGCCACCTGGAAACTCAGATGGAGTTCCTGGTTCTGCACTTTGGCCTGGTCCAGCCTTGGCTGTTGTGGGCATTTGAGGAGTGAACCAGTAGATGGAAGATTCAAGGTCTTTGCCTTTCAAATAAAACAAAAATTTAAAAGTTCAAAATAAAACCATCATAAAAAAAAAAACCCAAAGAATAAAAAACTAACAATACTTAAATGGGTTAAAGACCTGAATAAATATTTCTCAAAAGAAGGCATACAAACGACTAATGGACGTATGAAAAACACTCAACATTTCTAATCATTAGAGAAATGCAAATTAAAACTACAATACGATATAACCTCATGCATGTTCGACTGACTATTATTATTAAAAGATGATAGACAACAATTGTTGGTAAGGATGTAGGGAAAATGGAACCCTTACATATGGTTGGTAATCTTGTAAATTAGTGTAGTCATATTGGAAAACTGTGTGGAGATCCCTCAAAAAACTCTGAGTGGAATTATCACATGACCCAGCAATCCCACTACTGGGTGGGAATGAAAATCAATAGGCTGCAGAGATGCCTACATTCTCAATTTCAGTGAGGGATTGCTCACAGCACCCAAGCTGTAGGAACAACCCAAGTGTTCCTCAATAGGTTAATGGAGTAAAAAAACATGGCAGAGATGCACAAGTTAATACTATTCCACCTTAAAGATAAATACAGGAAATTCTGTCATTTGCAAGAACGTGGGTGAACCTAGAGGGCACCATGTTAAATGAAATAAGCTGAAGTATTAAAAAGTCAAATTTATACACGCTGATGGTAGAATAGTGGCCACTGGAAGCTGGTGGGGAGGGCGGAGGTCCCAGAAAGCAGAGACATTTGTCCATGGGCACAAAGTTACACACAGAAAGAATGAGTTTAATCAATGCATAGCCAAGTGATTAAATTGATAATAATGTATGAAGGTGTTTCAAAAAGTTTATGGAAATGCAATTACAAGGTAAATTTATTCTTATGCAGAAAAAATTGAAACCCATGCATAGTTTCTTCATAATAGATACTTTGCATGAATTTTTTGAAAATCCTTCATATTTCAAAATACCTTAAAGAGCAGGTTCCAAATGTCCTCACAATAGAGAAACGATGAATATATGAGATAAAGGATATAGCAATTAGCCTGACTTGTGTAGATGTATTGAAACATCACATTAGACCCCATGAATATATCCAATTATTATTTGACAGTTGAAGCTAACACTTTTGCTTCCCTGGTACTTTTCTGGCAATTATCTCCCGAGAGAGCACAGCATGTCCTCCAACAACGCACAGTGTTTCTGCCTCTTCTGAACTGTGTGTCAGTGGAGCGCCCATTCTTTTGTGATTGGTGTCTTGAGCCCAGCACTGTGCTTGTGAGATTTCTTCCTGCTCTGTGTGTGTTGTAATCTTCTTATCCTTACTGCTCTACACGACTGTATGAATACACTGCAATTTGTTTATCTGGGCTACTGTTGACGGGCACTTGAGTGGTGTCCAGTTTGCAGCCAATAATAACAATGCTGCTACATTGTCATACACACCTCTGAGAGAACTTACGTATGCAGCTCTACTGTGTATTAAGTATGTTTAAGTCATGGATCACTGGTTCACAGGTTACACGCAAGTCCAGCGTAAGTGGTTACTGCTAAAAATTTTCCACAGTGATTGTCACCGTGGACATCCTCCCAGTGCATGAGACCTTTGGTTGCTTCACATCCTGCCAACACTTGACACTGTCTTTTCCGTTTTAGTCAGTCTAGTGGGTGTGAGGAGACACTGTGCTATGGCTTTAGGTTTTCTTTTCTTGTAAATTTGGGTGAGATGCTTTTTCCTGTTGGTCATACTACTACTCCTACCACTTAATCTACAAAGTACCTAAGGAACAAAGTTAATCTAAATTCCTGAAACAGCTCCCCACTGCTGTCACGATTAGGCTAAAATTGCATACCCTTTTCTCCTACTACCTCCCCTCACTCGGGTCACAGGGAGCATCTGCTGTTCTCGCCTTTTCTCCAGGTTGTTTGTCTTCCGTGCCCTTGTCCTGGGATTGGTGCCTCCTGCAATTTCCCTCTGCCCGGAATCCAGGTCCCTGACATCACAGTCTGACTCATACACTTGCCTGCGGGACTCAGTCCAAACGTCGTCTCTTCTGGGAAACCTCTGCAAACGTTTCAGGACTCAGTGTTTCTTAGTGTGCCAGAAATGATCAGTTTGCTTAGGATAATCAGTTCTTTAAAGGTAAATGCAATTTATGTGGTTGTCACTACTATGAGCAGTATTTGCTGAATGAATGAATGAATGAATGACCAAATGAATGCATTAATTTGGAAAATTTGGAGATGAGGCAAACTTAGAGACTTATCTAAGAGGAGTCTAATGATGATGATGATGGTAAAGTCCCGTGTCTCCTTTGCTCAACTGGCTCAAGCAAACGGCTTCCTCTGAAAAGCAGAACACACACTTTATCCAGTTCCATTCTAGTGTTGAAAGGATCCTTCTAGCTTGTGCAAAACTGACTTCCTTTAATCATAGCAGTTACTCAGTAGAATGTGAGGAAACTGATTAAAGCTAATGACTCACTATTGGATTCACAGAGTTGTTTGAGCCCTGTCCTGAGGGCCTGGTGGGCAGACAGGTCTGGTATCATGTCAGCCATTTCCAGGCACAAACATGTTCAGTAGGAGTTTGATTGTTCAGTATTTCCTTGTAGATTTCCTAAACAGGGAAACTCCTATAATCCAAGAATCATCTGTAGAATAATAGGCCACCAATGGGTCGTCGGATTAATCTTTGATAGCTCCCTTTTTTGCCTTGGAGGCAGTGGATGGTGGTGCAAGTACTTGAGTTCTTGTTCCAATGTGGGAAACAGGTGGAGCTCCTGCCTTCCGCTTGGCCCAGCCCCAGCTTGGAATTTGGGCATTTGGGTAGTGAGTCAGCGAATCAAAGATCTCTCTTTGTCTCTTCTCACTCTGTCACTCGGTCTTTCAAATGAAGAAAGAAAGAAAGAACACTTAAAATAAAAGCTTAATACATGTAAGGAGCTGGATACAATTGACTGAAAAATATAATTGACTGAAGAGCAATTACTTAGGATAGAATTAGGGTACAATTGACTGAAGAGCAATTACTTAGGATAAAATTACAGCTCTTCCTCACAGCCCATGAGAGCCTGCACAGTCTGCTTCTTGGGCACCCTCTGCTGATAAAGTACATTTTTAAACACAGCTAACCAATTCTCTGATACCAATGGGATACTCCACAGCTCCATTCTAATACCAACTGCCTGGAATGAGCTCATATTCCACAAGCTTTAGGGTTCATTCCCAACAGACTGCCCTCATTCTCACACTATTGCCAACACCAGATTTCAAGGTTTCTTATCCTTCTGTATGACTTGGCTACTAAGTCAGGGGTTTCCACAACTGCATAACAAATTAGAGGTTGCATAATCTGTTAGAACAACTCACAGAACATAGGAGAATGTTCTAGTTATGATTGCAGTTATTACAGGCTATGGATGAACAACCAGATGACACGGTACATAGGGTGAGCTCTGTAAGGGTCTCAAGTGCAGGAAGCTCTGTATCCATGGAGTTGGGATACATCACCCTCCTGTCACATGGGTGTTTTCACCAACTTGGAAGCTCTCCAAACCCGTTGTAAGTTTTTATAGAGAGTCCATTATATAATCACACTTGATTAAATTGTTGGCCAAAGGTGGGCATTTGGCCTAGGGATTACAATGCCAGTTAAGATGCTCACTGCCCACATTGGAGTGCCTGAGTTGAATACCCAGTTCTGGTTCCTGACTCCAGCTTCCTACAAAGGACCCTGCAAGGTAGCAGGAGATGACTCAGGTAGTGGAATCTTGCCGCCCAGGGAGGAGACTTGCATTGGGTTCCTGACTTTTGGCTTTGACCTGCCCCAAGTCTGACCCAGCTCTGGCCATTGCAGGCAATTGGAAAATGAGACTATATGGGAGTGCACATTCTCCTTGCCTGCCTGTCAATTTTTTAAAAAAATTATTGGCTATTAATCTGAATATCTTCAGCTATAAGAACAATTGAAAGACTATACAGTGTATTCCCAGAAATCCTCCATTCTGGTAGAACAGGAGTCAGCATTTGGCCAAATGTGCCTGTCTCTTTCTTTACTTTTTCTATACAAGCATTTCTCTCCCTTCCTGTCCTCCCTCCCTCCTTTTTCCACCTTCCTCCCCCTCCCTCTGTCCTTCCTCGCTCCCTCTTTTCTTTCCAGCCAACTGCAGATATTACACTTTACCTCTAAATATTCCACCCAGTATTTCTCAGAAATAACATTCACTTAGTAACTACATTCCATATCTACAATTATCAATAATACTTCTACATTATCTACTATAGGGGTAAAAAGTTTGTGGAAAATGGTATTAAAAGATAAGTTTATTTTGGTGGAGAAAATTTTTGAAAATTATTTTCATATTGGCTATTTTCCCAGAATTTTTTAAAAAATCCTTATTTATAGACTATATTCAATTTTTTCCACTTGTTTCAAGAATGTCTCCTAGCATTTTCATTTCTTTGTCTTTTCTTTATGTTTGGAATTAATTGCATGCTTTGACCAGTTTACACTGTGCACTTGTGTTGAAATATTGCACTGCATCCCATAGGAATGAAGTATTACCTATTAATCAAAAATTTTTCAAAAATTTTAAGAAGTTTTTTTTATAAGTATTTTTATCAATATCTAAGCCAGTATCACACATTGCTTTGGATTATTCTTTTTTATCTGCTTTAACTCCAAGCAGCCTCTTTCAGATTTTTTTAACCTTAGCGTTTGTTTTGAATAGCCTAGCTACACTCTGAGTTTGGTTATTTTCTCCCAGTGTCTCTTAACTTGTTCCATCGGCCCCTGTATTTCCTGTGATCCAGATGACAGATGGACCGTTCACTAGATTCATATTGAACTCTTTGGCCCAGAAAAATCACCTATTAGCTTTCTGCTAATGCTGTAGCACAGTATCTCAAATGTAGAGGTCCCAAAACAGCAGGGACGCATGACTTACAGTTCAGGAGACGAGAGCTCCTGCATAGGTCTTCCAGGGCTACAGCCAAGGTGTCCTCAGGGCTGGGCTCCCCTCTGCAAGCCCTGGGAAGACTATTTCTTGCCTGTGTTATCTTTTAAATGCTGCCACGTCCCTTGACAGTGACCCCTTCCTCCATCCTCAGAGTCGGCCTCATGATAGCTCTCTGATCATTCTCCCACGGTCAAGCTTCCCTGTGACCACAGTTAAAGATCCCCTCCTTTTTAAGGGTTCATGTGATTGGACTGGACCCACCCTGATAGTTAGGCTACCTGTGCTCCCCATCTCCAGTGCCTTCCCTGAATCCACAAAATTCCTTTTGCTATAGGAAATAGCATGCGGATTCCGGGAACTGGAACAGGAGCGTTTTTGAGGGAGGGTGCCAGCATTCAGCACCCCAGTGCGTCCTAGGTGTTAAGTGTCACCACACAAGCCCCCTAGGCAACTGCCCCTCCATCAGAGAAGTTAAGCTGCTGGGGCTTCAAATGCAGAGTAGAGAGGGAGGCAGTCAGCCAAGCTGTGCCCTCAGGACTACCCCCTCCATGGGGCGGGGGTGGTAAACTGCAGGCTCACCGAAGCTTCTGATTGGTAGGTCAGGGCTGGCGACTTCCTGTGTAGCTTTTCCTCATCCCGAAGCAGAGGAAGGAGCCAGGTAAGAGGCAGCAGCTGGAAGCTCGTTGAGCTGACCCGCTCTGAGCCTGGCCTCCGTAGGGACACCCAGGTGCCGGAGTCATTGCCAGTTTGTCAACGTCATCAGCAAGAGTGAACACGCGGGTGACAGTCAAATGGGGGCTTCTTCCGGGAAGAGGTTACTGAGAGCTGATAGATTTCCTCCCCACGGAGGGCAGATTTGCTCATCCTGCTCAAATGCGATGACAAAGGGGCAACAAGACCTGACAACCTTTTTTTTTTTTTTGGTGCAATAGTCAGTATTTAGGTAATATTCATATATCTTGCTAATTTTTAAATTTAAAAAGGAAGGCATGAACATAAGACATTCAAAAAACTACAAATGTGGCATCAGCGCTGTAGCGTAGTGGATTAAAGCCTTGGCCTGCAGCACTGGCATCCCATATGGGTGCCGGTTCAAATCCTGTCTGCTCCACTTCCGATCCAGCTCTCTACTAGGCCTGGGAAAGCAGTAGAAGATGGCCCAAGTCCTTGGGCCCCTGCACCAGCGTGGGAGACCCCAAGAAAGCTCCTAGCTCCTGACTTCGGATCAGCTCAGCTCTGGCCATTTCAGCCATTTAGGCAGCGAACCAGTGGATGGAAGGCTTCTTTCTCAGGCTCTACCTCTCTCTGTAACTCTTTCAAATTAATAAAATAAAACAAAAAATGAAAAAAACCCCAAACTACAAATGCATGCAAAGTAAAAAGATAAACCTTTCTCCTCAGTCTCCTCCTTGGCAAGCTACTCTCACCAATCTCTCATGTATCTTTCTAGAAAGATATTATGCACACACATTTCTTGGGCAGATCAATATTTTTCTTACACAAATTGGACCATCTTGTACACACACTGTACTGTATTTTGCCTTTACTCCCTGAACCTGCTTTCATACCAGACCGTCTGTGTTCCTTCTCACAGTCACAAACCTTAGGAGACTGACTGTGATTGACCTTGCCACTCCCCAAGCGATGTTCTTTTAGGCTGTTTCTAGATGTTGTTTTAACAAACACTGCTGCTCCAGGCACATCCAGCCTCAGAATCATTGCACTGGCTGCTCTCTCTGCCTGATAACTTTTCCTAAGACATCAGCAAGCTGATATTCTCTCTGTTTTACCAATGACTCCTACCTGGTGCGTGATTTAAAATCGCAACCTACTCATTTACACTCTCCATACCCCCTTAAAATGCTCTGCTTTTTCTTATTGCATTTATTTTACTATTTAATGGAATTGCGATTTTCTTCTGTTTGTTGCCTGTTTTCTCACTTTCCTTAGACTGTGGGCTCCATGAAGACAGGGATCTCTGCCTGACTGCTGCAGTATGCACTGCCTATGCAACACGTGTTTGTTGAATGAATGAGTAACTACATCTGGGCGTGTCCTTTTCTGACTCCCTACTTGGGTGTCAGCTGACCTGTTTGGGATTGAGAGGGACGGAAAACACAGTGGCTACTTCAGGGCTGGACTTCCGGCTGTCACTTACTGGCTGTGTAAGTCATGCTTTCTGGACCTCAAGTTCTGCAAGTGTGCACTGCTGGCAGTGACACAAACCCCCCAGGCGAGAGGGCACAGGAACAAGGTGAATGCATTTTAGCAGGCTGCTAGCATGGCGTTGCGTACAGTTGCCCTCAAGAAGCGTTACTATTACGTAACAGAGACAGCACAACTTCTTGTACAACGTACATCTTAGAGGGAGGACTCCGAGGTAGGGGAAGCTCCTGACCCAGTGGTGTCACGGGTGGGGACGGCCTAGCAGTCACACCCTCGCCCACTGTCTCCCCCTTGGAAACCCCCTGGTCCTCCACTGGCCCACTTGTGACAGCCTTGCCGGGGAAGCAGGGGAAAAAGCCAAGGCGGCAATTAAGTTAACAACAAAAAATTTAAAACCGGCACAATGCCACTTTTTTTTTTTAAAGTGTCTTCCCCTGCCTCCTGCATTCCCCCGGAGAATGAAGGTGCCTCCTTTACAGGCCCTCAAAGGGCGTGCGATGGGCCAGGGAGAGCAGATGGTGCAGGTGGCGGCTGGAAGCGCTCGGCGCCCGGGGCCTGGGGAGTGCAAGCCCCGGACCTGCTGAGGGCGGCCGCCCCGCTGATTGGCCCCGCGCGCGTGGGGCGACATGGGGCGGTGGGGCGGGCAAGGCAGGGCGTGGTGGGCTCCTGGCCGCTGGCTCAGCGGTGCACCCCGCCCCTGCCTCTGTTGGCGTCCTAGCCAAGTGCGATGAAGCAAGCGAGGGGGCCGCGGAGCAGGGTGGCTGCCGAGTGGGTGACTAAGTCGGGGCAGAGGGAGGCATGTGGGGAGAAAGTGAGTTCGTGCAGAAAGAATGATGAAGGCGTCCCGACCCAGCGATGGCCACCTTCAACGGGAAGTCACACCTCCCCTGGGTATAAGGGAGGTGTACTGCGCACCCACCCCCACCGGACCCCCAGGCTCACAGGAGTCTCACCGCGCGCCTGAGAACCAGGCGCTTCTTTATCTTCCCCTTTACAGATGAGGCGAGGCTCAGCGACACTCAGCCTGCTGCTTAAAGGGGACTGACCCATCATTGTCCTCTGTGGTTTCTTTTTAAAATTCTTTTAGGCACGTAAGTTGTGCTGAATAAGCATCTCATGGATGCCAGGCTTACTCAGGGACCTGGAGTCCATTTTTGCTACAGAGGAGTCCACGCAGCCCTCACCTCTGTCTGCCTGGAGCCACATCGGGTTCCCAGTCTCCAGACCTGCTGTGCTGAGCCCCTGGTGTCACTGAATCTCCAGGTCAGGGCTTGAGGAGGGGTCCTCACTGCCTACGCCCTCCACCTGGCCAAGCCTGGCGGGCGCAGTCCCCAAGGACCCCTCGGTGGGCTTAACCATTGCAAACCCCAGAAGCTTTCCTTCCTGGGAGGTGCAGCTGAGAATGCTTACTCTTGCATGAGAGATGAAAATTGAGGACACTGGAAACATTATTTTAAAGCAATCATCAACCCAGCCCACTGCAATTACAGCCTTCAGTGGGTTCTTGTCATTCCCTCCTTAGGAGTCGTTAAGGGACCCTCATCACCTACTTCCATCATCCTGAGGTCTTAAGACGAAGAGAACTCAGGTGCATTAAGTCTGCTTGTAAGACTCTCGCTTGCTAGCTAGTTATTTCTGGTGGGCACTGGCATTTCCAGTTTGTCCATGCAGATGTGTGGTTGCTGGGGCTTCTCAGCCCCCTGGGAGATGGGTCGAGCCACAGGGTTTGCACTGGCAGAGGAAGTAGAACCCAGGCACCTCTCGTGGAAGCTTCAAAGGCCACACTTCGCAGGCTCCTTTTCCGCAGGTGAGGTGACAGCGGCAGTTTGTCAGCCGTGCCCTGGAGTGAGAACCCTTCCCCCCCAACACACACCCTGGGCTGGCATGAGAACAGCATGTAGTACCAACTGCTATTCCCATTGTGTAATAGGAACCATTGCCACCCCAGATTCCAGTGGAGGGGGGAGGAGAGAGGCTAACGCTCTGGTCCAGGTGACTCAGCTGGTCAGGATTCAAGGCAGGATCTCCCAAGGCCCATGGGGGAGATCCTGTCACCGAGAACCCCTTATCTGTGTCTCCAGGAAGACGCACAGGCAGTGTGAAAAGCATAAGAATTCCGTCGTTAGGCCTGGCCCAGATGCCAGCTTGGCCGTACTCCCAGGAGCCCCATCTATAAAAGAGGCAATGAAAGCAGCAAAAGCCATCTCACAAGTTTACAGGAAGGGTGAGGTGAACTGGGATGGACAGCTCTGGCAATCAAGCCCTCGGGAGTAGTCCGGTAACCCCGCTCCCTCTTTGTGCTGGCGATCGGCCACATCCTCCCTGACCTCTGAGCTTCTGCTCAGACCGTTCCCCCTAACTATGAATCTCTTTGTCCCCTTCTCTTACCCTACACAAAGCCCAGCTGAAATCCTGATCTTTCGTGCAGCTTTTTCCACATTCCTGCCCTGGGCCCCCTGCAGCACCTGACACTGAAGCAGCCTCAGTGAGTTTGCCCAGTGGCTAGCTTAATTCCTAAGCCACAGGCCTCTTGCATCCCTCCCTGATCTTAGCCCAGCCTGGTTCTGGGTCTTTCGTGAACAGAGTGGCTGTGGTCATGTGTCCTTTCACATCACTGTGTCCATTCACCCCCTATTCACGTGCGGGATCACTAGAGGAGCCCCAGATCCTCCCACACAACACATAGAGGAAGTGACCCAAGGGGCCGGGTTGGGCTCCCTGACCACCTTGGTTGAACAGACTCTGCATGCAGTGCCTTGCATTTTCTTTTGTTGTCAGAAGGACCGTAGGTCACTGGGTGGTTGTGAAGACGTTGGAGGGCTAAGTTGAAATAATTTGTTACTGACAACCAAATAGTATGTGCCAGGCACGTGCTGGGGAATCGGAGAGGGCAGGAAGGCAGACATGGTCCCCAGCTTGTTCTGGGAACTCCCAGCCCTGCAGTCACAGTCAGCAATCACGCTCCTGCTGAGGGCATATTCTTGTGTCGTTGTTTTCAGCGTGTGAGACCCACCGTCATCACTGTCTTACCCTTACTTCAGCACCTTTTGTGGATTATCACCAGGTCATCCTCTCCACGCCATCTCCTTTATTCCTTAAAACATTTTGAAGCAGGGAAATTATAATTGTTTGTTGATACTCTTCACGGGGCTGGAGCAGTGTGTAGTGCCCTGCAGGGTATAATTAAATTTTAATTGAGTGGATTCCCATTTCACAGATGAGATTCACGGAGGTGTGCCCGGAGCAATGGGACATCTTCCTAATTTTGATTTTCAACAGCTTCTCAGTCAGTCACAATGATTGACTGCTCTGTTCAGCCAGCCAGGAGCAGCCCAAGGGGTTCTAAGTGTCCGACAGGAGGGATGAGTAGTAGAGACCACAGTTCTCAGCATCCTTGATCCAGTGGAATGAAAATGACATCTGCAGTTCTGTTTGCAAATGGTTCAACCCTTAGTCACTCTGCGAGAGGAATTCAATGGAAAACTTAAAGAAAATGCCTTAAACTAAGACCCTGCCTCACCCCTGCCTCAAGATGAGAAGTGAGATGGAACAGCCACAGTAAGTCCTTAAGCCAAAATCAACATTAGTAAAATGTCCAATTAATCCAAACACAAAGACTGCTGACCTTCAACCTCTCTGATTCTAATCCAGCAACTTGCACCATAGCTGCCTTAATCCAGCCTGCAGTGCTTGGGGACTTGGCTTTTGCATGTGTGTTGTAAAGTAAATCTTGAAGATTCCTCGCAGACCATCATCTCGCTGGGGATAGCTGAGGCCCTACTGAAAGAGGTAGTTTTCAGCCTTGGCCATCTCCTGGAAGTTGAGGGCATTTGCTTAACATGATCCCTGGGTGTCTGATTGGATAGAGCTGAGTTCCTACCTGGTCATCGCTCACTCGTGCATTCGCCCAGCAAGCACTGACTGACTGTGCCCAGGGCCAGGCAATGTGTGTGGCATGGCACATATGGAGCCCCCAGCCTAGTAGAAGGATGGGTTGGCGAGGGAGGGGAATGGAGAGTAATCAGGCATTTAGAGCACAGAGACTGCTTGGATCTGTCCTTTCCCAGTGTTTGCAGGGCTGGGCGCCATCACTGAGCTGCCCTCTTGTGAGATATCGTCAACTTCCCCCTCTTTGTCCACCAGCTCTTCCTCAAAGCCTCTTTCATATCCTAAAGCTCCTCCATGGAGGTAGTGGTCCTCCCTAGACATCATGCCTGCTTTCACCTTCCTCATCTAGACTTGTGAGCAGAACGGTCTTTCTTTTTAAGGTCTTATTCATTTATTTGAGAGGTAGAGTTACAGACAGTGAGAAGGAAATAGAGAAAGGTCCTCTGTCCATTGGTTCACTCCCCAACTGGCAGCAATGGTCAGAGCCGCGCCGATCTGAAGCCAGGAGCCAGGAGCTTCTTCCGGGTCTCCCACGAGGGTACAGGGGCTCAAGGACTTGGCCCATCTTCCACTGCTTTCCCAGGCCATGGCAGAGAGCTGGATGGGAAGAGGAGCAGCCAGGACCAGAACCGACGCCTACATGGGATGCCAGCACTGCAGGTGGAGGAGCCTGCCCTCAGACCAGTCTTTCTTACCAATGCCTGCTTAGTCTCCCTTCGTGCCTCAACCCATGGCAATCCAACCACCAATCTGGCTCATAACTGCTCTTTCTAAAGTTCCCAAAGATCTCCTGGGTTCCAAGCAGTAGATAGCCTTTGTTCCTTTCTTACTACCCGTTTTTCAGTGCTGTGGATCTCTCCAGTCTGCACTCGCAGGAAACCTCGTTCTCCTCATCTATTCTGGCCTCTCACTCCTTGTCTGAGGTCTTTGTGGATTCTCTCTGGTCCTCCCGCCTCTCAGTGCTGGTGCTTCCCAGACAACCTGGCCCACTTTTCTGCGTGTTCCCTCCCCCAGGACATCTCCTCCACCCTCGTGGTTTTACCTGGAATCTGCCCGATGATGGCTTTAGTACCTAAATCTCCAGGTAGACATTGCCCAGTATTTGGACTCAAATGTGAGTGCCTGCTGGACATCTACATCTGATATTCCATAAACAATTTGAACTCAACTTGCCCCAAGCAAAGCTCATCAGTCACTTTTCTGTAAAACCTGTTTTTTTAAATTTGTTTTTTAAAAAATTTCAGTTGTTGGCACAAGATATTCAGTTGATCATCAAATCCTGGCTATTGACTTCTCTAAGACCTATTGACTTCTCTTAAAGAAATCAAAGCTTTTTCTCCTTTTTCCCCCTTTCTATGTATACCATTGTACTCCTTCTCATCTCTCACCTAGGCAGCTTTGGTTTCCTTCCACCTCCCCTCCCATCTGCTCCTTCTTATCTCCCAACCCCATCCCCGGCTCCTTTGGTCTCCCTGGCTCATTACTCACTGCCTGCGGCTCTGTCTACTCAATCATTGCCAGAAAAGGATTTACTGAGACCCACATCTGCTCCTGCTGCCTCCGTACCTAGAGCCCTGCAGAGCCTGGTCACCGACAGGATGCAATATCCTTTGACCTAGAGACGCTGGGTGTACTCCACCTGCATTTCTGAATTCCCTGTTGGCTTTCTGCCTTTCCTGACCTCCATGCACCAGATCAGTTGAACCCTATGCCTCCCAGCTGGGTTTGACTGTTAGGAAGCACCAGCGAGTTTTGAGAGGGCCAGAGATGACAGCAATGGAAACATTTACTCTCCATCTCAGCCCAGCTGTGCGTTCTTGTACCAGGGTCTCCTGCCCTGATGATGTGGGTGGAGGTGGTGGGGTCACCAGTGTGAAACCAGGGGCCACCTTTCTCCCTTAAGATCTCATCTTCCCCCTTTGCCTCTTTCAGCCGAGAGGAGGTGGCCTCTTGGACCCTGGTTGCTGTCCTGGTGGATCTCACCTCTCCACGTTAGTTTCCCTTAACTCTGCTTCATCCTGGTTAATAGTCCCTGCGCTAAACACTCCTCAGTCGCCCTGTGTGCTGCAGCTGCTCCCTGCCCTGACTGCACTCAGATTCTGACTGTGAGATTTTCCACAGCCTGGCCTCATCTCATCTCCCTGACTCCATGCTCGGCGTTGCACCCCAGCAATACCCCCACTGCTTTGCCAGCGTTCTCCCCAGGAGCCATGCTTCCCCCCACCCCGCCTTCCCCACCCTAGCCCTCTGCCCACAGTGCCCTTCCCACTGCTGTTTGTACTAAGAGCATCACCTCTTCTGGGAAGGCTCATTTCCCTCAAACTAGGTTGAGGGTTCCGTGTGGTTTCATTGCTGCGTTCTTATTACATTTCTCATTTATCTTAGCACTTTGGAGGACAGATTCAGTGACAGACCTAAAGAGTCCTGTTTTCATCCAACTTTTGTTCACTGAACGTAGCTGGGCACCTGGGGTAGAGCAGGTGCTCCACGAAAATGTGTTGAAAGAGGAAGAAAGGATGGGAGGAAGAAAAGGAAGAGAGTAAAGAAACAGAGGGGGGGAGGGAGGGAGGGAGGGAGAGAGGGAGAGAGGGAGGGAGGGAGGGAGGATGTTGTGTTAGAGGGAAGCACAGGGCTGCAGAAGCCAGGGAGTTGCTGCTCAGCATGGGATGGCAAAGGAGTGGAGCGTGGGGAAGCTGTTCTACAGTCCACCGTGTGGACAGTGAGGTGGAGGGCGTCTAGCCAGGAAACAAGCATATGCAGTAGGCAGCAGGAGCCTTGAGAAGGCATAGGGGGTGCTGGAAAGGCAGGGTGATAGGCTCTGTGGGGTGATGGCATCTAGGGGAGGCATGGAGATGATGGCCAGAGGGGTTCCTGGCCAGGCAGTCAGGCCCAATGCCCACCTGGTCCCGTGTGCCAAATTTGGGCGATGGGAGCCCTACATGGATGGAAGCAGGGAGGGGCCTACCCAGGTGTGCTGCCCACCACCTCACCCTGTCCCTAAGGAGTCTGTGCCCACACACACGGTACCTGCTCTGCAGTGAGCCTTTCTGAGCTGGCACCACTTGTCACCAGCTGTCATCTTCAACATTTATCACACACAAGATGACCAAGGAGTTTTGGAGCAAGGCAGAGCTAGGTTCTGAATGGCCTTGGCCAACTCACTCCACCTCGTTTCCTCATGTTTCTCACCTGTAAAATGGGCAGAAGGTACCATCCTGTCCCAGTGAGGACGAGGTAACCTCTGGAGGAGCTTCACAACCCCCAGTGCGCTCTGCTCCAACTGCTGTTGCTGTTACTTGCTCCTGGGCCCAGCTGCACGCAGCACCCGCCCACTCTGTGGGCTGCTCCTGCTGATGGGAACAAGTCCAAGTCCAATCACTCATGTTGGGGGCCCCAGAGCCCTGGCAGCCTCTGGAATGTGTGGGGCCTTGAGAGTTTTTCATCAGACGCTGTCCAGATTGGTTTGGTTTCTTTTCATCTCTGAGAATGAAGAAAATTACACTCAGCTTTGCAAACAGATACCCATCCTACATCCCCAAAGGGCCACAGGGGGACCATTGGCTTCCTACTTGCATTTTGTGCTTCTGGCAGCCATGGAAGCTCATAGAGGAGCACCCACAGCTCTCCTCCCAACACATCCCAGTGCTAAGGTGCCTTAAAAGTTGATAGGATACTGCGTTAGGATTCAGGAAGGATCATTGTGGTAGCGCTTCCACAACAATCAATATGTGAATAATGATAATGAGGGCCTGGATGATCTTGGGATTCTCATGTGGGTAGAGGGTCCCTCGCCTGGGCTGATTGCAATGGGGGACTGTGGCTGGATGTGGGAAGCTCATTGTGACAGCCCAGCCAGGGCAGTGCCACCACTGAGTCACGGCAGATGACAGTCAGGACCTAGAGGCAGTGCCTGTGTGTGCAAAAGCAGACATCATGATCACCTCTGTGCTTTTCTTTGGTTGGCTGTCAGGTGCGGTTGTTGGGTGCCCCTGAGGCCTGCTGTGGTTTGAATGTGATTTGTCCCCAGCATACATCAAGGGGACAATCCTCTTTATGTGATTGGACCGCTCAGAGATGATTCCCTAGCGGGCTCTGCATTCATGGACATATTCATCCATTCATGGATTAAGGGAGTCATGGGCACAGAGGCCGTTGTGACAGCAGTTCTGCTGTCAAAGCCGGTATGGCCTGGCCCCTCTTGCACCATCCCCTGCTCCTTGCCCTGTGGTGCTCTACATGTCCTTGGGTCTCTGCCAGCATGCTCAGAACCAGATGTGGGCCCTTGACCTTGGGCCAGATCTGTGAGCCAAAGTAAACTTATTCTCTTTTCTCTCTCTTTCTCCCCCTTTCTCCTCCTCCTCCTTATCCTTCTCCTTTTTTTTAAGATTTATTTATTTGAAAAGCAGAGTTACAGCTTGAAGGCAGGGGGTGTAGGGAGACATCAATCTTCCATCTGTTCACTCCTCAAATGGTTACAGCAGCCAGGGCTGGGCCAGGCCAAAACTAAGAGCCTGGAACTCTATCTGGGTCTCCCATATGGATGGCAGGCATGGCCCCAAGCACTTGGGCCATTTTCTACAGACTTCCCAGGCTCATTTGCAGGGAGCTGGATTGGAAGCAGAGCATCCATGCCTCAAACCTGCTATACCACAATGCCAGCCCCAACTTCTTTTCTCTATCACTTATCTAGTCTGTTTATTGTGTTATTAGTAAAAGAAAACAGACGAAGATGGAGCCTGGATAAGCACATACTTGTAAGCAATGAGACCAGGGACAGACTGGAGAACAGTCACTCATGTCTTCCGTCTACTGATTACCGTGGGCACATTGGCCCAGTATCCAATGGCTAGGCAGTGTTCCTCTCTCGCTACTTCTCTCTTTCCCTCTCGCCAGAGGATCACCTTCTGTTGAAGTTAACCACATGCCAGGGGACATGTAGCAACTTTTGGACACATCTTTGTCACAGCTTGGAAAGGTGGCCCCTTTGCCACCCAGGTCTCTTTGATGTTCTTGGCCATCAGATTCCTTCAATTATCTTTTCAAAACTCTTTCCAAAGCAAAGCTTTCCTTTTATAAGGTTGGTGGAATGGAAATTGCAAAGACAAGGCCCATAGAATGAAATACATGCAAGTTGAGGGAGATCTAGACCCTGCTGTCTTTGGCATGGGCCTGGGGAACAGGCTGCATCATGCCTTGTAGAGTATGATGTTCAAGAGCAGTAGCGACACCAACGAGCATATCTTTGACCCACTATGTTCCAAGTAGACAGCTCAGGACTTTAAATTCTTTGTCTCATTATCACAAGAGTTGTTTGAGTGCTATTTCCCAGATAAGAAAATTGATGCTTATTAAGTAGAAGCAATGTAACCTCAATCACATTGTGAGAACAGGAACTGGGGATGAGAGCTGTGTTGTTCTGGAACAATCCAGTATTGAGGTTCAGGCCTCAAATCTACTGTACCACAATGCCAGCCTCAACCTTTTTTCCCTATAACTTACCTAGTGTGCTGTATTGTGTTATTAGCAAAAGAAGACAGATGGAGACAGTGCATTGATAAAACACATAGCTAAAATACATAATAAAAGCTGCAGTGACCAAAACAAAACCTCTGCTCTTGGGCTCTGAGAGCTAGCTAAGTAAGCAAGTGCAATGGGTAAATCTAGAGTGTGTCAAGTGGTGACAAGTGGTATGGGGGAAATGAAGCTGGTCTGGGGACTAAAGTACACTGGAGCAGAGATCTGACTGAAGTAAGGGAGCTGTTCAGGTAAGGGACAAAGAGTCTGCGGCAGGAGAGTACTAGATGAACTTGAGGAGCAGCAAGGAGCCCTGTGTGGCTGCACCAAAGTTACCAAGCATTACGTCACAGAGGTGAGGTCAGAAGTGGGGGGACCTGAGTCATGTCGCTTTGTAAGGCATTGCAAGAATTCCTGGCGTTTGCTTGGAGTGAGTGGTGAGCTGCGGCAGGTGTTTTAGAGTGAATTTCAGTGAGGTGGTCAGAGTAGCAGGGCTTTTTCTGACCAATGTGCTGGAATAGAGTGCGAGAGGCAAGGCCAGAAGCTGTGAGACCCAACAGGACACTGTTGTGATAAGCCAGATAGGAGGGGCTGGGGCTGGGAGCAGATTGGTGATGCTGTATTGGCAGAGTTGTGCCTTGGAATACGTTTTGAAGGTGGAGATGCCTTGTCCATCACCACAGCCCTGCCACGCACTGTGCTGCCTGACACATGGTAGACCCTCCATTCATAGGTTGAATAAAGAGAAGACACTTCAAGGCACATGTGAAGATCATGGGCCTCCATTTTAAAAAAATCTGGATTGGGGCCAGCGCCATGGATCACTAGGCTAATCCTCCGCCTGTGGCGCCAGCACCCCGGGTTCTAGTCCTGGTTGGGGTGCCAGATTCTGTCCAGGTTGCTCCTCTTCCAGTCCAGCTCTCTGCTGCGGCCAGGGAGTGCAGTGGAGGATGGCCCAAGTGCTTGGGCCCTGCACCTGCATGGGAGACCAGGAGGAAGCACCTCGCTCCTGGCTTCGGATCGGTGCAGCGTGCCATTTGGGGGGTGGACCAACGGAAAAAGGAAGACCTTTCTCTCTCTCTCTCTCTCTCTCTCTCTCTCTCACTAACTCTGCCTATCAAAAAAAAAAAATCTGGATTGGAGTTTCTAGTTGCATGTGTTGTGTGTCCTTTGACAATTTGCTTCATCTCACATTACACACAAAGTCAAAAACATGATGCTTACACTCCTGGGTTCTCATCAGAGTTTGTTTTAAGTGAAGGCAGGAATGCATCTATTAGTTGATGAAGGAGGTGATTTTCCAGGAAAGTTACACTGTGCTGAGGCTGGGTCACGCCTGTGAAACGGGACCTGGCTGTCCCCAGTCTCTTCCCCCTGGTGGGCTGCAAGAGCCCACACTCATGCTCTAAACAGAGGCACTTTCCATGTCCCGGAGGGAGGAGTGGGTAAGGCTGCTCTTCCCGTCTTCCCCTTCGTTTCCCATGACTCCTCCTGCCAGAGGAAGGGGCTGGTTTATAGAGATCCTGAGGCAAGCTTTCCTGTGTTGGTTGGAAATGTGGTGACACAGCAGAGATGCCTCAGGCTCCATACACCAGTCCCTTCCAGTGGACGGTCCTCCCCGCCTCCGTTCCAACCTCTCTCCTAGACAGAAGGTAATAAGCACTTTCCCGCACACTGTTGCATGAGCTCATTTTGAGTGAGATTTCAAAGTGAGCATGCATGGAACCTGGGTCATTATGAAAACCAACAGCACATCAGAGGATAGCTGCCCTCAGTGTCTGCATGGGAGCTTGCAGCCCTAAACACGTCAGTATCCTTTGCTTGTTCTGCCAAAAGCAATTTCGGAGGGAGGCTTGGGAAGGAGTCCAGCGGTTCAAGTCAGCACTGGTGTGATTGTGAGTTGCAACACACAGCTAGACATGCCGGAGGGAAGAGGCCCTCATTTTGCTGGGCTTTGGTTTCAAGAGGGAAGACAGATATTACCACTTGGGAGCAGCTTTATGGGATGTAGCCATGTTACCCTTCAGCACCTATTACCTATCTAAAATCTTCCCATCCCTTGTGAGCAATAGGAATTGTGTCTTAAAGATATTCCCTTCAAACACACATACAGTGTGGTTCTACTACTTTATTTTTTATTTAATAAATATAGATTTACAAAGTACAACTTTTGAATTGTAGTGGCTTTTCCCCCCATAATCTCCCTCCCACCCACAACCATCCCATCTCCAACTCCCTCTCCCATCCCATTCTTCATCAAGATTCATTTTCAATTATCTTTATACACAGAAGATCAACTTAGTATATACTAAGTAAAGATTTCAACAGACTGCACCCACACAGACACACAAAAGAGTACTGTTTGAGTAGTAGTTTTATCGCTAATTCTCATAGAACAGCACATTAAGGACAGAGATCCTACATGGGGAGCAGGTGCACAGTGACTCCCGTTGTTGATTTAACAATTGACATTCTTATTTATGATGTCAGTGATCACCCTATGCTCTTGTCATGAGCTGCCAAGGCTATGGAAGCCTCTCGAGTTCACCAACTCTGATCTTATTTAGACAAGGCCATAACCAAAGTGGAAGTTCCCTCCTCCCTTCAGAGAAAGGTCCCTCTTTATCTGATGGTCCATTCTTTCTGCTGGGATCTCATTCACTGAGACCATTCATTCAGGTTTTTGTTTGTTTGTTTGTTTGTTTGTTTGTTTGTTTTTTTGCCAGAGTGTCTTGGCTTGCCATGCTTGCGAAACTCTCATGGGCCTTTTTGCCAGATCTGAATGCCTCAAGGGCTGATTCTGAGGCCAGAGTGCTGTTTAGGGCATTTGCCATTCTATGAGTCTGCTTTGCATCCTGCTTGCCCCGTAGGATCATTCTCTCCCTTTTAATTATATCATTCATTATTTGCAGATACTGGTATTATTTGTGTAATCTCTTTGACACTTAACCTATCGTTTTGATCAATTATGTACTTAAACTGATCACTTTAACAAGTAAGATGACATTGGTACATGGCACCTTGATGGGATTGAATTGGAATCCCCTGGAATATTTCTAGCTCTACCATCGGAGGTAAGTCTGAGTGAGCATTTGCTGAACTGTATATCTCTTCCCTCTCTTATTCCCACTCTTATATTTAACAGAGATCATTTTTCAGTTAATTTTAAACGCCTAAGAATAATTGTGTATTAATTACAGAGTTGAACCAATGGTATTAAGTAGGACAAAAATAATACTGAAAGGAATAAAATAGTAAGCTGTTCTTTGACAGGCAAGGCAAGGGCTGATCAAGTCGTTGTTTCTCATAGTGTCCATTTCGTTTCAACATGTTTCCTTTTATGTGCTCAGTTAGTTGTCACTGATCAGGGAGAATATATGATATTTGTCCCTTATTTGTGGATTATTTCACTCAGTATGTTTTCCATATTTCTCCATTTTGTTGCAAATGACTGGATTTCATTTTTTACTGCTGTATAGTATTCTGTA
Organism: Sylvilagus floridanus; assembly: GCA_949820135.1. Lineage (NCBI taxonomy): Eukaryota > Metazoa > Chordata > Mammalia > Lagomorpha > Leporidae > Sylvilagus > Sylvilagus floridanus. Next base: position 10,369,383 of record OX463242.1, read on the forward strand.
GAGTACATATCCCATAATTTCTGTTGATGGGCATTTAGGTTGATTCCATGTTTTAGCTATTATGAATTGAGCTGCAATAAACATTGAGGTGCAGACAGATCTTTTTTTTTTTTCTAGTTTAATTCCCTTTGGATAAATTCCAAGGAGTGGGATGGCTGGGTTGTATGGTTGGGTTATATTCAGGTTTCTGAGGAATCTCCAAACTGTCTTCCATAGTGGCTTTACCAGTTTGCATTCCCACCAACAGTGGATTAGTGTCCCTTTTTCCCCACATCCTCGCCAGCATCTGTTGTTCATTGATGTCTGTATGTAAGCCATTCTAACTGGGGTGAGGTGAAACCTCATTGTGGTTTTGATTTGAATTTCCCTGATGGCTAGGGATCCTGAGCATTTTTTCATATGTCTGTTGGCCATTTGGATTTCCTCTTTTGAAAAATGTCTGTTAAGGTCCTTGGCCCATCTTTTTATTGGGTTGTTTGTTTTGTTGCTGTGGAGTTTCTTGATCATTTTATAGATTCTAGTTGTTAATCCTTTATCAGTTGTGTAGTTTGCAAATACTTTCTCCCATTTTGTCATTTGCCTCCTCACTTTCCTGACTGTTTCTTTTGCTGTAAAGAATCTTCTCAATTTGAGGTAATCCCAATTGTTCATTTTAGCTTTGACTATCTGTGCCTCTGGGGTCTTCTCCAGGAATTCTTTGCCTGTTCCAATGTCTTGAAATGTTTCCCCTATGCTCTCAATTAATTTGATGGTGTCATGGGATAGATTTAGATCTTTAATCCATGTTGAGTGGATTTTTGTATACAGTGTAAGATAGGGGTCTTGCTTCATACCTCAACATGTGGACATCCAGTTTTCCCAGCGCCATTTGTTGAAGAGACTGTCCCTGTTCCAGGGGTTGGTTTTAGCTCCTTTGTTGAATATGAGTCAGTTATAGATGTTTTGATTGATTTCTGGTGTTTCTATTCTGTTCCATTGGTCTATCTATCTGTTTTTGTACCAGTACCAGGCTGTTTTGATTATAACTGGCCTTGGTCCTACTATTTTTTTTTTTTTTCAGAAAGTTCTCATAGAGAAAATATGTAGCACTGACTTGGATAGAAAATAATGTCAAGTCTTTTATGTCTTTCTTGATTTATTTTTGCTGTGTTCTTAAAATGCCCCCTCAGGGTGTGACTACGATGGCAGGTTGAACACAAACAGAAGTGTGAGCTTCTAGAACTTCTTCTTTGAAGGATGTGGAAGAAGATGCACATGTAGAGGGATGATTGTATCCTGTTCACATTCAGGCTTGACTCATACTTTAAGACCATAAGCATGATTCTTTTCTCATTAAGTGAAGTGGACTGTTGAGTTTCAGAGGCAGCAAAAGCTTAGAGGCCTCCAGGCCAGGAATTCTGTTCAAAGCCTCATGGCTTTCTGACCCTGGTAAGTTCCTCAGTTGCTCTGAACCTCAGGTCTACAATCCATAACACGAGGATGAGGGTTCATCCATGGCTTGGGGTTTGGGAGGAGGGAAATGAGAGAATGGGGGCAGTGTCAATAATGGTGGTTCCTGGCCAGCGCTGTGGCTCACTAGGCTAATCCTCCGCCTGTGGTGTGGAACTCCGGGTTCTAGTTTTGATTCAGGAACCAGTTCTGTCCCAGTTGCTCCTCTTCCAGTCCAGCTCTCTGCTGTGGCCTGGGAAGGCAGTAGAGGATGGCCCAAGTGCTTGGGCTCTGCACTCGCGTGGGAGACCTGGAGGAGGCGCCTGGCTCCTGGCTTTGGATCGGCACAGTGTGCCGGCCTTGGTGGCCATTTTGGGGGTGAACCAACGGAAAAAGGAAGACCTTTCTTTCTGTCTCTCTCTCTCACTGTCTAACTCTGCCTGTCAAAAAAGATAAATAAATAAATAAAAAATAATGGTGGTTCCTGTCCCACGAACAACACAAACAAATAGGAAAACTAAAAGTTAAGGAGATGTCATTAGGAAATGTTTGAGCCCCCTCTACAATCCAGTCTTAAGGCATCAACTCTATAGGGAGACTTGTACTGAACACCTGCTGCCTACTTGGTGGGGCAGTAAAAGGGGCTTTAGGTACCAACCAATGCCAATCTTCTAGCAAGCCTTAAAGGTGGATTTCCTTGTCTCCTTGCAGGGAGGAGCTGATTGGTGGTCAGAGGGTTCAGTAACTGGATGAAAGATTGGCTGGCCACCTGCAGAAGCCAACCTCTAGCACTGGTCCAGTTCACTGCACCATGTTGGAAGGCAAAACTTCCCCCAGCTCAGCCAGTAGCCACAGGCCATAAGTGAAGCAGAAGAACCAGAAACCTCACCTGCTGGGAGGAATCTTTAGGAGACATCAGGCCAGTGTCCAACAGCTTCCACAACCCAGACTAGGCTATTTAGTGACCCCTAGAAGGGCCCGTAGTCTTTTCCTATCTCAGGACCGGGATGAGTTGTGTGAGAAGGGCCAAAGGGCTGAGTCTGTGTGCACCACAAAGGGCAATATCTTTCCCTTGCTCTTGCTCTGAGAAGCCTGGGGAGGGGCTGGGATACTGGTTCAGTTCTCTGGGGGCTGTTGATAAAATCCACTTGCTACAGTGAGCCCCATCCTCCATTGGCATCACCATCTTTGACATTTCTCCAACGTGTCAATCATAATCCCAGCTAAATGTTGTAAAGACAAGGATTTCTTTTTCTTTCTGTTTCCTTTGTTGCTATTTCCCCCAGAGTGCGAAGCCCGCGGTAGGAGCTTATGCCAGAGAATAACTAAATTCACTATGGTTTCAAGGCACTTGCCCAGAGCCTTGCTGCTGTTTGGAGCTTTCTTCCCTGAAGTCACCGGTTCAGTTCCTCCACCTTGGTCTGAGTCATCGTCACAGAAGGGCCTCTCTTGATTAGCCCATCCAAAACCAACCCCGCTCCCTCTTATCCCCTTCCCTTACTTTGCTTTCCTCTCTGACTCTGGTGTCATTGTGACTTTTTCATCCTGTTCCCTGCAGCCACGTCCCGTGCAATCAGAGCACCCACCTCTGAGCGCCGTTGAATCAGCAGTACCAGAAGACATTCACACTCACAGTTTGTATGTGGGTGAGTGAGCGAATGCATGTTCCCTGGGAAGAACTGAGCACAGTACCTGGCACATGGAAAGTGAGAAACGGTTGTTGGTTTCAGTGGCGTTGGTGTGGTATCCAAATGTCCCTGTGAGGCTGTCACTTGTGCACTGGCACCGGCAAACTTCAGTGTGTGTCCTGGTGGGCTGGTGAGTGCATAGTGTCGTCCTGTCCCCCACCTGCCCTTCCGCCCTGCCACCATCAGAAGCAATAGAAAAGCACCTTCACTACTCTGGCTCTTCTCTTCTCCCTCTCTGTGGACTCTTCACAAGGTACTGGAAACAGTACCTTGAGTTAAAACATTTATACTAACATCTGAATGACTAACAGCCATCTCATCCCTGCATCCCGTCCCTCTGATCCGTCCCAGCTTCTGCTACTTCCACATCCCTTTGCTGTCATCCGTGCTGTCGTGTGCCAACCTGAGTCCACTCCGGCCCATTTCATTGCTCCAGGGTCACTTCCTCTGGGAAGCTCAATGCCAGAGCTTCCAGCAGGTTCCACTCCCTGTCCCTGGCTTTCCATGCAGCTCCCTCCTCCTTCCCTCACAGCCCTCCTCACAGGGCACCATGGGTACCCAGGCCTCTCACTCAGCCCAGACATGAGCTCTGCAAGGCGGGGGTCCTGCAGGTGGCAGGGGGTGGCAGAGGGGGTTCCTCTAACCCCATGGACTCGCCTGCCAGAACTCCTGGGTTCCCTTCTTGCTTCTCCCTTCCCACCCAGGAGACCCTGACCATGACTCAGTCACGCCACGCATAATACATGTTGCCTGAGTTTGTTTTATTTCAGTAGCACCAAACAGCACAGACCAATGAATAAAACTGGAAAGAGCAATTCTGGTGGGGACCACACTGGGGGCAAGCATGGGCTGGGTGAAACAGGAAACTGCTCATTTGGTATTTTATTGACTGGCATAGGGATTCCTGTCTATAAGGAGCCACAAGTTTATTTGGAACAAGAGGTAGAGAAAGTAGACAATGGCTGAGCATCTTTCTAAGAAACACCCTGAGTTTGATCATCTTTGTTAATCCAGCAAAAAAGCCTTGTACTGGAATCATCACTCTGGCTTGCTCATGGCTCATGCACATGTAGCTTTGTGAACCTTGGACACGTGTCCTGGGGAAAACAGCTTCTGAAATTCAATCCAAAAAAGTGGGAAGAAAAGCACATTACAGAACATAAAACTAAGAATTACAAAATCCACTTCAATACTCCACGGCACTCTCGAGGCACAACAGTTCTCTCAGGGGGAACTCGGAGAGCTTTATGACCTGGCGTCTCTGAATGGCACCTGTCAGCCTCAGACGTCATCAGCACGACCTGTCCTGTATCATGGTGAGGAAGAATGTGCAGAGGGAGCTCCAGGTCTCCCCACAGAACTCCAGGGCGATCTTCCTCTGATTGACCATATCCCGGTCCTCCACGCACTCGGGGCCCTTGGTGGGTGTGGCCTGGCTCACTGCTGGGCTGGTGTGGGCATCCTCTTGGGCCTTGCCTGTCTCCATGGAAGGAGTCCCTTTGATCTTGACCTGCTCCCTCTGGGGGTGCTCCTTGGACTCCTTCCTGGGCTTCACGTCCCCGATCAGAGTGGAGTTCACCAGCTGGAGGTTAGATTCTGGAAACTGCTTTCTGCACACCTTGGTCTTGAGGATACTCCTGAAGTCTCCACAGAGGTTCTTCTGTTTGTGCAATGCCCGGGCCATTTGCTTCCAGTAGACATGGCCGTGGAGCTGCAGGCACGCAGTGGGATTGCCGGCAAAGACACAAGAAAACCTGTGGTCCAGCTGAGTGCACTCAACCTTTAGGGTGACGCCCAGCACCTGCTCAGCCACAGTCCATGTGCAGGAGGCTTGGTCTTGGGTGTCAAATTTGCCACTGGTTGTGGACTTGGATGTCCGGCTCCTCTGCTTAATCTGGGGCTTGCTCAAAGGAACTGATGAGTTCTTGTCTGGTATATCACTCTGTCCGTGCCTTACTCCATTTTTTACCTTTTCTGAGAGTGCCTGAGTGGCCAGGAGGAGGATGGAGAGCAGGGTGAGACTTTGGATCTTCATGGTTCAGCTGACCACACACCTGTCAGACAAAGGTAGGAAAGAAGGGGTCAGAACTGGGCAGCAGGTCAGGGGTGCAGAGCTACAGGCTGGCCTCCCTCCACCCCGCCACAGTCCTGCCTGCTTTAGGAGACTAAGCATCCTCTGGCTCCTGGGATGCCAGGGCAAGCAGCCCAACTGCTCCCATGTGCAGCTGACCTGAGGCTGCCAGTCCTTACCTCCCCTCGGCACTCACTGAGCCTTGTTAGCTCTCAGTCCCTTGTGCCCTCACTCATCCACTCCTGCTCCTCTCACCCACTTGGTCCTTCAGCACTCACTCAGCAAGCACTTACTGAGCACCTACTGCATGCCATGCACTAGTCTAGATGTTCAACCTACCAAGGTTTACGAGAAAGCCCTGGGTCTTAAAGACTGTGGAGGCTATCCTCTGGGGAATTTAAATAGGACTGACCAGGGAGTCCGTCCCATCCCTTTCCTCAACTCTGTCTTGGAAAAGTCACTTTCCCCCTCTGTTCCTCAAATCCTTCACCTGGCACTCAAGGTGTGGGTGAATTCATCACCAACCTCTTCCCGCTGCCCTGTGCTCAGATTCTATCTCATTGTTCCACAGACACAGAGCACAGAGGGCTGCAAAGCGCAAAAGCACAAGGGAAGATCATGAACGTGTCAGGAACATGACATTGACCCAGAGGCTGGACTCGCGTCATGGGGATTCTGACACAGGGGCTGGGTGGGGTGGAGGTGGGGTGGGGGAGCTGTCTGGGAGGAAGTAAGAGCTTGAGAAAGGCCTGAAGGGGGGAGCTCAAAGGGCGGGGGAAGCTCAAGCAGGGGGGGAGCAACGAGTTTCAGACAGCGTTTAGAGTGCAGGTGCACAAGAACTGTGCCTGATTGGTTTCTGCGGTGACTCATGGCTGAACATGCAGGAAGCCCTTACTCAAAGCTATTTAGAAAAAAAAAACAAACTACGAATCCGTGGCAAGACCTTCATTCCGTGCAACAAACCAGACCAGAGGAACACGAGGAGTCCATTTCTACTTGACACCTCCCAGGTGCTGGATGCTGGTCCAAGGTTTGAGTCTCACCTTGTTTAATCCACACAAGAACGCTGCCAGGTAGAAGGGAACACTCCAAGTAGCAGCTGAGACAGTGACGGCCCCACTAGGTAGAAACTGCTCCAGATCTGGGCTGGTGAGGGGCAGAGCTGCCCAGGCAGCCAGACCCCAACTGCTGTCCCTTCTGCCTCCCCTTGTTCACCACCTGTCTCTCCCCACCTTTCCTGTGCCCTTCTGAGAATACGTCAAAACCAAGAAGCACCTCTGTGAACCAAGCCAGGTTTGATTGTCATAGTTCATCTTGTCCATTTAAGAGAAAGTGCAGACTTTAGTTTGAAAGCAGAGACAGATAGAAAGGGTGGGACAGGAGGCTAAATATGCCAGTCCCAGTCATTTCTCACACACTGGGGCTCAGCCTTGACTCATCCACACTGGGATCGTGACCCACAGAGCCCCACACCTTCAGGTGGAAGGGAAATTAAGTTCTTAAGAGGGAAGCTCTTACCGGCTTCTGAGTCTGCAGATCCAGCGCAATCCGATGCCGGGGGCAGTTGCAGGCTGGCAGCTGTCTCAGCGGCTGTGCGAGGCAGGGTCGGCTTTCTGTGCAGGAGGCCAAGCTGGCCGGGTTTTTATAGCACACATACCTGGGGAGCTGAGCTCACACAGCTCGGGCCACGCCCCTTCACAGCCAGCCAGTTCCTGCAGGGAAAGTGCTGGGTGGAATCCTATGAGAATGGGGTTGCACGTGTGCCCTTAAACCTGCTTCCTGTCTGCCCTTCTGTCTGCACCAGCAGCCAGGTGAGGGTGCGGCTCAGCCCTGCATAGACTCTCCTTGAGGTGGGAGGCCCCAGCAGGGCTCTCTGTGGGGGAAGTGAATACAACAATTGCAGCAATCACCACTGCGCCCCAGGGCACCCACTCCACCCAGGGGTGCTCCCTAACTCCTCTTCTCATCCTCTCCAATGTGCTGCCCACTTTACAGATGGAGAAACCGGCCCTTGGAAGTGCATGGTTTGCCCACGTTCACACGCTGGGAGGAGGGATCCCAGGATGAACCCGGGACTCTCGGCATCCCTGGTCCTTTCCCACCGCCGCCCTCGGTATTGGGTGAGTGGGAGACGGAGGTGGCGGAGGCTGTCTTGGTTTGCACTGCTACCTCCGGGGCTCTGAAGCTCCTATGGCAGGAGTCGTGGGCCCAGAGGCTGGGGAAGAGGGGATTCCTGGTCTGGGGGTTCCTGCCGGAGCAGTCACATTCAGGTCTCATCTGGGGAGCTCGCCCCGCCCAGCCTGAGGCAGGCAGAGCTCACATCCTGATGGCCTAGGGGTGGGACCCTGGCTACGGCGTTGGTTGAGCTGTGTGACGCTGCCCAGACCACGTAACCTCTCTCAACCTCTAGTTGCTCATCTGCAGTGTGAGGGAGATAACTGGGCCTCATCTAGGGCTGCAAACTAACCAGGAGAGTTTGAGTTCATAACGACATGAAGTTGTATTCTTTGAAAAGAGATGTATTTATTTTCTCTCTGTGATTCTTCCTCTCTCTCTCTCTCTCTCTCTCTCTCTCTCTCTCTCTCTCTCCTTTTAAAATAAAAATGAAATAAAAATAAATCTTTTTCAAATAAAAAAAACCAGGGGGTGTGGGGCAGCATTGTGGTGTAGTGGGTACTGCTGTCACTTCCAATGCCGGCATCCCATATGGGCGCAGGTTCTAGTCCTGGCTGCTCCACTGCCAATCCAGCACCCTGCCAATGCACCTGGGACAGCAGTGGAAGATGGCCCAAGTCCTTGGGCCCCTGCACCCAAGTGAGAAAGACGTGCATGGAACCCCTGGCTCCTGGTTCCTGGCTTCTGCCTGGCCCAGCCCTGGCTGTTGTGGCCATTTGGGAAGCAGAGGGTTCTTTCTGTAACTCTGCCTTTCAAATAAAATAAATCTATTTTTTTAATTTAAAGAGACTTTTTTATATATTAGATGTCTTGAGAATGCCTCTCATTTTAAAAATTTTCTGGTGATTTCTTATTAGATTGGTGTCATGCTATTCTCTCATTATCAAGAATTTAAGGGTGGATGCAAGTTTCTATTGGAAGATCCAAAAGAAATGAATACAATTGGTAACCATCTGCTGGTCAGACTGGTGACTGAATGGGTGTCTCATCCAGTCCAGTGGCCTCTAGGGGGCTTTAAGTTCAAGCTGATTTTACTCTCAAGGCTGTTTCCGTGGCTCCTGACCCCGAGAGCTGGCTCTGTTGGAGCTAGTTGGCTAAGCGAACACCAGTAAAATCTCGCTATCTGGAAAGCAAGCAGGCTACTTTATGAAGGGTGGGTGCCTTCCAAGGGCAGGGTGCTCAGTCCTGAGATTTCCGAATTCCTGTTCAGCAAAAATAGAGCTAACGTGTGAACGCTTTAGCAAATTAAGAGGCAGCCATGTGTAGATGTCACAGCTTTGGGTACAAGTGCAATGTGAAGACGTATTAAAGTTTATGCATCTCAATAAGAAAGTGCTTTTCAAAGCATGTAACATCTACCCCCCTGTTAGAAGCAATGTTCAATGACTGACTCTGATTCTAACTCCACCTGAAAAGTGACTCCCGACTTTTGACGTCAGGCCGATCTAAATGAAGTTGCTGCGTGTTTGTAGGTTAAAAAGGCTAGAATATCAGCATTTTCGTTTGAAGCAAACTCGTAAAAGTAGATTTTTCCACATATAGTAAGGACTTTTCAAAGTCTTACATTTTCTTTTCTAAAAATTTTTTTTCCTCTTCTATAATCAACTGTCCCCATAAATTAAGCTTTTTGACCATCTCTGTGTTTCTTTGATCTTTGTTCTTAAGGAAATTATCCCTAAAAAGCAAATATCTTTTGAGGAAGCCTGCCCCTGGATCAGATGTTCCATGACACACAGTTTCCTGCACCTGTACACACACAGACATGTGCACACACACACACATGCACACACACATGCTCCTAGGCACCCATAGCACACAATACGTTCATGCATGCACGGGCCCGTCTCTTGGGGTTGTACAAGAGTCTGCCTATGGAAGTCTCTGCCTCTGGGCCAGGTGTGCCGATTGCCCCTGGGAGAGCTGGAAAGGGGAAAGATGAGCTGCTCTTTCTCAGTGTTGAGGCTGTGAGTGACCCTGCACGTGAGCATAATGACTGCTGCTTTTGTCACTTAAACAGGTGACGCTTTTTGATGAAAGACCCCCAGAAAACCTCTCTGATAACTTGGAAGGGCAGCCAGGGCAAAACTGCATTGCCTGTGATGTGCTATTTAGGAAAGGAGGGGAGGGAGCCGGGGAATTAGACTGCAGCTGACTAAGGAAGCAAAAAGGGCTGACCTCCAACAGGGCTCCTCAGTTCTCCGGCCCATCATTCTTTCACTTATTCATTGCTCCAACAAGCACTCAAGAGGCAAATGCCCAGGCCCCTCCATTAGCAACTGGCTGGGGATGCAGTCGAGCGGGTCACGTGGTTCTGGCCTTCCAGGAGAGTGCAGACAACAGGTGGAAGACAGGGAACTAAATTATGGCAATACAAGGGCTAATTGCTATGTTGGAGGAAGCTGGGCTGCTATGATTGGGGCCGTCTAACTTAGCCACAGGCAGAGGAAAATCCCAGGAGCCTGCAGCGTTCAGAGACTGCTGTAATTTATTCAGTCACTACTCTACACAGGTGCAGCCTTAGGCATGCAAAGGAATACCGAGTTGGAGACAACTTGAATCCCGTCCTCAAGACATGGACAGTTCATTCCTCTGGCTCATATGTGGATGGTAACCTTAGCAGTGGTATCTCATGGCTCTGAGGTTTTGGTATCATATTAAGGGATCCTTTGTGAGGTGTTGTCTGAAGTGGTGTCATACCCAGCAATGAGCTTCGGAGTCTGTGAGATGTCACCTGGTATGTGGGGTTGGGTGCCCTTTCCATTGGAGTTGGCATGGTTCTTAGCATTTGCCATGCAGGGCAATGGCTTCTTGTGAGGGTTTGGGCCTCTGGACAAAGAGTAATAGGATCACCAGTCCACTGAATGGTGTGGAGCTGCCCTTAGCAAGTTTTTGTATTGGGTGGAAGTTTGGGTTCAAGTAGGTCAGATGAGCAGCCGTCTGGCCAATGGAACCATGTATGGCTAACAGTGCCAGGAGCTGGTAGATCTCCTCCAGTCCCCATGCCCTGTGGGATAGGAACAAACTGGAGAAATTTATAAAGACAGCCTAAGTCCTAGGGAAAAGTAAAAGTTCATTCAGGAGTTTATGTGATGAACTCGAATTCTAAAAGGAGTAGTCTAAGAAGACCTTTATGTCTCTCAGCTGAAGCCTATCTGGGACCTGTGTGGGACGTGACAGTTCTAGCGAATGCCTCTTCCTCCAGACACTGAGCACTGTGTACTGAGTAGCAAAACATGCATTTTGGTTCCCATCAGCAATGCATGTAACTCTGAAAGGAATAACAAGTCTCGTGGTGAGGCTTTGCCTTGTGGTCTAGGCATATGTGGAAACATGTGTGATTTTGACTTAGACCTTGAGAATCTGTGGGACAAGAAATTCCCAGAGGGTTTTCTTACCCTGAAAAGGACAAATTTAGGCAGTGTCCTGACATCTTATTTTTAAAAATCAAGGTAGGGTCATTACTGGCCAAGAGTGAATTCTTGAAACTCAGCTGAGTGTGCTATTTTGTTGAGTATTTCCTTCAACAGGAACACCCTGGCTGAGGACTGGGACGCGGTATTGCACCATGGAGATCCCTAGTGCATAAGGACTGGCAGGGCCGTTTGCATGGTCTATGGAATCCCACTGTTATTCACTGAGATCATGGTAAGGGATTTTTCAGGACCTTGGAAAGGGATGGTCTTCTCCAGCACCTGGGCATCCGACAAGGGACTGAAGATGGGGAGCCACAGCCTCCTGCACACGGAAATCCCACAGGATCACCTTTGGCTCCATCCCTTCTTAACAGGCCCTCAGCAGTGGTGCTAAGCTTCCAGGGTGCTGCTCCCAAGACACCCAAAGCACAGTGGGAAGCTGGCTAGGGAAAATCCAGGCTCGGGTCAGGGAGAGCTCCTATTTTATGCTGTTTGGATGGTGCACAGCTCAAGGTAGAAAGAAATAATTTTTTGTATCAGAATCCCTTGGCCAATTTAAGGCCACCATAAGTAATGCAGAGACTCCAAGAGACATAGAAGAGATTGGCCAAGCTGCTACAGTGCAGGAGTCTCTGAGGGCACTAACCGGAGTGCCAGCTGATTTTATTTTGGAAGTAAAATTTCTTTTTTTAAAAAAGATTTACTTATTTATTTTAAAGAGTTACACAGAGAGAAGAGAGCCAGAGAGAGAGAGAGAGAGAGAGAGAGAGAGAGAGAGAGAGGTCGTCCATCCGATGGTTCAATCCCCAATTGACCACAATGGCTGGAGCTGCACCAATCCGAATCCAGTAGCCAAGAGCTTCTTCCAGGTCTCCCATGTGGGTGCAGGGGCCCAAGGACTTGGGCCATCGTCCACTGCTTTCCCAGGCCATAGCAGAGAGCTGAATTGGAAGAGGAGCAGCTGGGACTCAAACTGGCACCAATATGGGATGCTGGTGCTTCAGGCCAGGGCATTAACCTGCTGCGCCACAGCACCAGCTCCTGGAATTAAAATTTCTAAGAACCCAAAAAGCACAGAAAGATTTGAAAGTCCATAAAAAGACTATCAGTGAATCTTTAAAGGAGGGTGTTGCCAAGGTGACGCCATTCCTGTGCTCTGGAGAACAGTGGAAACAGTTAAGATCTTGTCTGCAAATGTCATGCCTGATAACTCAGCTATCGCAGTGCCCTGTGAATAGGCTGTAAATGCCTGTGGGAGAAAAGGCAAACTGCATCTGAGGGGTTACTGTAAAGAAGTATTAGAAGGGGCCAGCATTGTAGCATAGTGGGTTAAGCTGCCCGCTGTGATGCTAGCATTCCATATGAACAATGGTTCAAGTCCTGGCTGCTCCACTTCCAATCCAGCTCTCTGTTAATGCCCCCTGGGAAACCAGTACAAGGTGGCCCACGTGCTTGTGCCCCTGCCCATACGTGGGAGATGTGGATAAAGCTCCTAGCTCCTGACTTTGGTCTGGCACAGCCTCAGCAGTTGTGGCTATTTGGGGAGTGAACCAGTGGATGGAAGTTCTCTTTCTCTCCCTCTGTCTACTCCTCTCTCTCTGCAACTCTGCCTTTCAAATGAATAGATAACTCTTTTAAAAAGAGACATTGGACAGAACATGTTAGCCAAGTGTTCAAGAGCAAAATACTTGCCAGTTGTTGACTGGACAGTAAGTAATTCTGAGGAAAAGGGAGGTAGTGTCCAGTGCCCCAGGCAGCCACTGTCCACTGTTCACAGCATCATCAGTTCCTTCTCCCCTGTTTTTCCAACAAAATATTCTCCAATGGTGTATATCTTCCAGAGGATTAAGTATTTAAGTATTTTCTTTTTTAGTCCCCCCCCCCTTTTATTGCCTTGGAGCGTTTACCCGACCACTCCTCATGGCCCCAAACCTGTGCTTCTTTTCTCCGGTGTCCAGTGGCCCTCATGATGCTGGCATCTATATCCAAGGGGGCAGTGGTGGCAGCATCTGACTTTGGGACAGTTTTGATTTAGGAGGAGACTCTCGGTGTGTTGACCTTGGACTCAGCAGGGCCCAAGCACATTGGCCAAGAGAGAGATGGACAACTCCCTACAGGCTGAGGTCCTTCTTCAGACGTCTTAGGGGGAGCCAGGATGAAATGTTCTTCCCTCTTTCCTAATTCATCCAGCTTTGAATCAACGACTTCCAAGGATGTGACTGGTGCTTTGTAACTCACCTGGATAAGGGACAAATCATGAACACTACAGAGCAAGCAACCACACAGAGGTGCCTTGAGTGATCTTTAAGGTTTGGGAGAGTCATGATTTGCCTTGGGGAGGGTGCCTTATTCCTATGCACTGACCTGTAACAAATGAGCCTGTCCATATTTGGAGTCACTAAAAATAGTCACAACATCCAGGGGACTGATGATCCACAACAACCCCAATGGACTGTGAAGGGGCACTCGTCCACCAGAACAAGAGAAGATCCTCATTAAGAGCCCTGCCCCCAGCGCAATACCCAGCTCCTGGGCTCACTGTACTGACCCCTGGTGGTGCTCGCTGGTGTTGCCTGGCCGGGTCTTCTGTTTCAGCAGCCTGCCCAGGCCTACCTGATGCCTGGTAGTCAGTCCTCCAGGTGTCTCCAATGTGGCTCTGGGATTTTAATTCATGCAGGTGCCTGAGCAATGACACAGAGAGAATAATGCCACTGAGGAAAACGCATTTGTTACTTACACTTCCAAAGACAAGCAGGCCATGTCACACCAGGCATGGCCGCATCAGTAGGAGCAGTGGGTTTTGGCCCAGGAAGGCACGAAGCAGGATGAATGCAGAGGCCGAGAGCAGAGCCTTTACTGCAGCTGTCCCGGGAAAGTCAGGGCTGGGCAGAGAGCCGCTGGGGGATGGGTTGGCTTGAATAACTGCAGCACACGCTGGGGCGTGAGGCCTGACTCTCCGGGCCTCACCCTGGGGTGATTTCTGGCAGAGCAAATACTGGCCTGGGGACAAGAGTTAGATACGGGGATTACACTTTTACGAATTAGCTAATCCCACATGAGAGGTCTCTCCTCGGCTCTGCAAGGCCACCAAAGACATTAAAACGTCACAGATACAAAAGCACAAAGCATGTGACGACTGTTCAAGCCGGGTGTTTCTTTACAGCTCTGCTTTGTTTTCTCAGCCTAATTTCCTCTCGTCCCTGGAGACAGGGCTATCAGCGAGGCTGATCTGAGCTGCAGCGAGAACCATCGCAGGGAAAGTGTTTACTGGAAGGCTTGAGCCCTGTCCTGATGTCACACTTGTAACCACGGCCAAAGAGCAATGCTTTGTGGTGAAAGACACAGAGCCCTGAAACCTGAGACAGGATTCATGGTAGGAGCAGCCGCTCTCCAACAGGCAGTGAGCTGCTCCCAGAAGGGAGAGACTCTGCAGGTTTTCATCCTGCAGTGGAAGGAGGTCATGGCTAAGGTTGGTGAGGAGGAGTGCAGTCAAGAGTTCAACCAGGGGCCAGCGCTGTGGCATGGTGGGCTAAGCTACTGCCCGTAGCATCGGCATCCCACACTGGTGCTGGTTCCTGTCCTGGCTGCTCCTCTTCCGATCCAGCTCTCTGCTAATGTGTCTGGAAAAGCAGTGGAAGATGGCCCAAGTGCTTAGGCCCCTGCATCCATGTGGGAGACTCAGAAAAAGCTCCTGGCTCCTGGCTTCGGATCGGCCCAGCTCCAGCCATTGCAGCCATTTGGGGAGTGAACGAGCAGATGTAAGACCTGTCTCTCTGCCTCTCCCCTTCTCTGTCTGCAACTCTACCTCTCAAATAAACTAATAAAATCTTAAAAAACAAATTCATCCACACCACTGGCTCCCAATCTTCCCAAAGAGGAGGAGCCTTTTGCATCATGGACACAGACTCACCCATCACAGCCGTCACATATTTAGTTAGCAGTGGTTCAGAGCACTGATGATGAGAGCAGCATCAACCCCACTGGAGCTATGGTAATCCCTGCAGGTTCTCTGGGTAATCTCAATCTATGCACCCTGCTTAGGAGAGAGGTACTCTCATTGTGTACAGTGTAGAAAGGAGGAAAAGGAAGATAATCTAAGACCAGACTGCTAGTTACGTGGAAAACCAGGGCACTAAAACGGACAACTTAGACACAAATTCTAGAATCCATTCACAAAATCTAGACTGATTTCAAAAAGGCCACACAACAAACAGGAATGTAGTTACATCCTTAAACATACTGGCGTCTTATTTACAATAGTGCTATCCACTGTAATCTGAAAGGAATTTCACATTCATTTAAGGGATATGTCTCATCATGGCTTATGAGGCTCTACAATTCCTCCATCTGCTCCTATACCCTTGACATTCTGGCTACCACTGTCCAGCCCCTGCTCTGGGGTCCTTTAGGCCAGTGATGAGAAAATTCAGAGGCAATAAAGCTGCCACTTATAATGACAAGGGCATGGAGATTCCACAGGGGTACAGGTAGATGCCATGTCTGGTTTATAAACATAAACCCCGTGTCAAATACAGCAGAGTCAGGTCCTAACATGGGACAGTGTCATCTGAGTGTGACCCACGGGAGGGAGAGAAGATCTGTTTCCAGCCAACAGGGGCCAGCTTTGATTGAGAAATAGGCTCCTCTCTTCTTTCACCTTCACAGGGTCTAAAACCAGAACCAGAGCAGCCATGGTTTTCAGTTTCTCTCTGAAGCAAAATCTGAATGATGTCTGGTAGATTTCTCAAAAGAAGAGAGAAAGGCCACCAGGTACATAGGGAAATGCTCCCCATCGCACCATCAGGAAAATGTGAGTCAAAGCCACAGTAAGATCTCATCCCACCCAGGTTAGAATAATGATTATCAGAAAGACCCTGCCAGCACTGTGGCTCACTAGGCTAATCCTCCGCCTGCATTGCCGGCACACCGGGTTCTAGTCTGGGTTGGGGCGCCGGATTCTGTCCCAGTTGCCCCTCTTCCAGTCCAGCTCTCTGCTGTGGCCTGGGAGTGCAGAGGAGGATGGCCTAAGTGCTTGGGCCCTGCACCCCATGGGAGCCCAGGAGAAGCACCTGGCTCCTGGCTTTGGATGAGCACAGTGAGCCGGCTGCAGCGGCCATTGGGGGGTGAACCAATGGAAAAGGAAGACCATACTCTCTGTCTCTCTCTCACTATTCCCTCTGCCTGTCAAAATAAATAAATAAATAAATAAATGGAAAGAAAGACCCAGAGTCACAGCTGTGGCAGGGTCGTAGTGGCGGGAGGACTTCACACACTGCTGGTGGAAATGTAAACTAGCATGGCCACTGTGGAGAGCAGCGTGGGGGCTGTTCAGACCCTGAAGACAGATCTACCCCAGATCCAGCAACCCCACCCCTGGGTGTGTGCACAGGACAGGGTGTGAGCTGGGGAAGAGATGTGAGTGCAGCACTTGCTGCTCACCATAGACCAGGTGTCCTGCAGTGGATGAATGGGGAGAGGAAATCTATGTGTTCACAGGGACATAGACATAGACATACAGGGAAGCATGACCTGGGCAAAAAACAAATTCTGTTATTTGTGGCAATGTAGATTGAAATAAGAAGGTATATTAAGAGAAACAAGACAGACCCAGAAAGATTAATACTCCCCTAACAGAGGAAGCTGAAAATGTTGATCTGAAAGAGAAGTGGAGAATAAATAGTGGTCCCCAGGAACTGAGAAGATAGAGAGAGGAAGGGGTGGGGAAGGGGTGAGGAGTGAGCGCAGATTGGCAGCGCACTTGAGGGCTCAGCTCTAAGGCCCTACAGCACAGTGGGGGGACTGCTGTGGGCAATAATTTATTGTCTATTTCTAAATATTGGAAGAGAGGATTTGAATGTACCCAACCAAAGAAAATTCTATGAGGTGATGCATTTGCTAATTACCCTGGTTTTACCACTTCATAATACATCTATGTGTCAAAACCAATCTTAATCTATAAATACATACAAATCTCACATGTCAGCTAAAACTTTTTTTTTTTTGGACAAGCAGAGTTAGACAGTGAGAGAGAGAGAGACAGAGAGAAAGGTTTCCCTTTTCCGTTGGTTCACCCCCCAAATGATCACTACAGCCAGTGTGCTGCAGCCGGCGCGCTACACCGATCCGAAGCCAGAAGCCAGGTGATTCTCCTGGTTTCCCATGTGGGTTCAGGGCCCAAGCACTTGGGCCATCCTGCACTGCCTCCCTGGGCCACAGCAGAGAGTTGGACTGGAAGGGAGCAACCTGGACAGAGTCCAGTGTCCCAACCGGGACTAGAACCCAGGGTGCCAGTGCTGCAGGCGGATGATTAGCCAAGTGAGCCACAGCGCTGGCCATCAGTTAAAATTTTACAATATATTTCTTTCTTTTCTTTTTTTTTGACAGGCAGATTGGACAGTGAGAGAGAGAGAAAGAGAGAAAGGTCTTCCTTTTCTGTTGGTTCACCTCCCCCCAGTGGCCACTGTGGCCGGCGTGCTGAGGCCGGCGCACTGTGACCAGCACACCATGCTGATCGGAAGCCAGGAGCCAGGTGCTTCTCGTGGTCTCCCATGCGGGTGCAGGGTCCAAGCACTTGGGCCATCCTCCACTGCACTCCCAGGCCACAGCAGACAGCTGGACTGGAAGAGAGTGACAGGGACAGAATCCGGCGCCCCAACTGGGACTACAACCCCAGGGTGCCGGCGCTGCAGGTGGAGGATTAGCCTATTGAGCTGCGGTGCCAGCCTACAATATATTTCTAAAATGCAATCATCTGACAGAATTCAATGAGCTAATTAATCTTAGACTCAGAACTTAAACCATCCAAAAGTTGAACAAGATTTCCTACCAAGCAATTACAATCTGGCTACACTGTGTGTAACATCCTCATAGTTGTACTTTGTGGCATCTATGTCAGAATCTCCTTTTGCTGAAGACCTGAATAATACTCTAAAGAATTAATAATACTCTATAGAACTTGCCAAGTTCAAAGTAGCCCCCTCTTGCAACCCAGTGGAACTGCTGTGGGAGTCCACCAGAGTTGACAGATTCTACCAACTCATCCTGATTCTCATGCTTTGGAATCTTCCATATCCAATAACCAAAACCAGGTACTGGTAGAAGAAACCAATGTGAGTCCAAGACTCCTTTGTGTCACTCAGTATGTCTCCTCACATGTCACATGTCCTTTCGCCCCCCCAGTGCACACGAGGGTGCTCCTCTCTGTTACAGCTCCTGAGAGCAACACTTCTGTGAATGTGAGGTGCTAATACCTAGTAGAGACTGTGCCCTCTGTCATGTGGGCTGTACATCACTAGCAGAATTTCCACACCAAATTGTAGCTCATGTTGAATTGCTCAGGGTTCCCACAGTCTCAACAACACTGTGTTTTTGCAGAGCTACCATACACATGGTTTTGACGCTGTCTCTCAATGAGATGTTGAATTCCGTTTCTTCAGAGGGAGGGAGAGGGGGAGTGAATGTATGGTCCCTGGGAAGACCTCAGCACAGTACCCGGTACATAGCAAGTGAGAGACAGATTTCTTTTTGTGGAGCTGGTGTGATACCCAAATGTCCCTGTGAGGCTGTCACCCTGTGCATTGACCCCTGCAAACCTCAGTGTGTCTTGGTGTTCTGGGGAGTGCACAGTGTTGGCCTGTCCCCCACCTGCCCATCCCCCTGGCTCCTGTCAGAGGCACCAAAAGCAGCAGTTGCTACCCTGTTTCCTCACGTTTCCTTCTTGGTGGTGTGGTGACAGGGGACTGACAACAGTTTTCTGCGCCTCCCAATACTTAAGTAAAAATACCTTAGATCTCTTATACAAATGTGTGAATGACTACAGTCACCCCTGCACCCCTCCCTCTTGACCTCACCCAGCTTCTGCCACTCTCACATCCCTTTGCTGCCATGTGCCAGCTTGGTTCCTGTTATCCCATTCCATTCATGAGGTGCTCAGGAGGGCGGCTCCAGTTTGTATCTGTTCATCTCAGCCCCAAGTCTCCCAGCACTTTCTGCCTGCACTGCCCATGTGTTTGCTCAGGTTTTTTTTTTCTTTAAATCATTCATGGAAAGAGAAAGAGATTGAGCTCATTCTAATGCTTAACTCCAATACCTGCCGTGCCTCAAATGGGAGTCAATCATGGAGCTGGAAACTCAACCAAGTTCTCCCACGTGGGCTGGGGGAACCCATTTACTTTAGTCACCACCACTGTACACCAGGGCCTGTATAGGCAGGAACTGAGAAAGGAACAGAGCCTGTGTTGGACTCAGGCACTGTGACTGAGCCCTGGGCATTTGTCCACTAGGACAAAAGCCTGCAGCTTCCTTCTCCTTCCAATACAGCCTCCTCTCAGGCCACTGTGTGTACCCAGGCCTCTCTCCCACTGACCAGGAAGGAGCACTGTAAGGTGGGGACCATGCCTATGGCAGGGGTTGGCTGCTCTGACTTGAGTGAGGACAGGGGTCTCCTCCTGCTTGTGGTCTTGGCTGCCAGAACTCCTGGGTTCCAGGCTTGCTAATCCCTTACAAGCTATGCAACCCTGACAGTGCCCAAACCCCACGGCACTCTGGGTTCCCCTCCTGAAATCACCACACTGCATACCGATCAAACCCCACAATCCAGTGGACGATCTATGAAGACAGGACCCTGGATTGGATCATAACAGGGGACCACTGAGGATGGGTGGGGAAGTCCCACCCCGGATGTTCCATCCACTGACACTCCTGGTTTTTGATGAGACCAGGAGGACCAGACACAGAGACACAAACACAGAGTGAACGTATTTTGAAATAGCTCCTGAGTTTATTATGCTTGTTAACTCAGCAGGAAGTGCAGGTGTCTCATTGAAATCACCAGGCTGACTCCTTCAGCTCAGAGGCAGCACTGGGAGCCCAGGGACCAGGCACCCAGGTCACAGCCTCTGCCACCCACACCTCAGGAAGTGAGCATCAGCAAAGGGCAGAACACAGACTCTGTCCCAACACCGCCCTCTGATCTCCTAGCACAGAGGTCCTGCCTGATGGGAACCTGGGAGCTGCACACACACAGAGGAGCCTAAGACACCACCTGCCTGAAGCACCTGCTCTTCTCACCCAGGAGGAAGACGGGGGGCAGAGGGCGATGCAACAGAACAAGCTCCGGGAGGCCCCGTCCCTACGGGGTCATCTACTGGAACTTCTGCTGGAACCTGTGCTCATCCTCCTGCTGGGTGGGCTGTGTCTGGGGCTGCTGTTCCTGCTGGCTCTCCTGCTGACTGGTCTGCTGGGCTGCATTCCAGGATTGGTGGGCGTGGCTGATGTTGTTTTGACTTGGCTGGGGGCGGGCCTTTTTCTCTGCATTGCTTCCTTGCAGAACTCTTAATGTTTGTCTTTGGATGGCTCTGTCTGGGATGGCTGCTTCCCCTTGACGGACATCATGGGGGTGAGCTTCATTCCCTGGACAGAAGTTTTGCGAGCCAGAGTGGAGTTCACCAGCATGAGATTAGATTCTGGATACTTGGTTCTACACACCCTGGTATTCAAGATGGCCTTGGAGTCCTCACAGATGTGGTTCAGATGGCGCAGGCGCCAGCCAATTTGTCTCCAGTAGACCTTGTCGTTGTTCAAGCAGTGGAGGCACGCAGTGGGATTGCCCGCAAAGACACAGGAGAACTCGTGGTGCAATCGAACACAATGGACCTGCAGATGGACTCCTTCCTCCTGCCTGGTCACGGTCACTTTGCATTTGGCTTGGTCTCTGCTGACAAAGCTGCCAGTGACAATGACCTGGGTTGGTGGGCTTGTTGACACTATCAGGGGCTTCTCCAGAGGAACCCAGCCATCCTGCTCAGCCTCCAAATTCACTTCATCCTGTTCTCCGTTTTGGGCCTCTGTCATGAGCACCTGAGCAGCCAGCAGGAGAATGGAGATGAGGGTGAGAGTGCGGGTCCACATGGTTCTGCTGTGCTGGCACCTGTTGGAAAAAAAGGCAAGGTTGGGATGCAGAGGTTAGTGTTGCAGGCTCAGGGTGCAGGGTCAATGGTGCAGGGTCAGGGTTCAGGGTCAGTGTGCAGGGTCAGTGGTGCAGGGTCAGTGGTGCATGGCCAAGGTGGGAGACAGAGTACAAGGTTGTGGTACTGGGTCAGGGTACAGAGTTTGTGGTGCAGGTTGCTGTTTGCAGGGTCAGGAACTGGAGGTGAGGAGTTACAGGGTTGCCCCCCTCCTCTCTTCATGATTCAGCTGACTTCAAGAGGAGACCAAGTATCCTCAGACTCCTGGGATAGCAGGGCAAACAGCCCAACCTCTCCCACGGGCACCTGACCTGAGACTGCAGTGACCCAGGCTGCCAGTCCTCACCTTCCCTCGGCACTCACTGAGCCTTGTTAGCTCTCTGTCCCTCGTGCCCTCACTCACCCACTCCTGCTCCTTCCACCTACTTGGTCCTACAGCACTCACTCAGCAAGCACTTACTGAGCACCTACTGCATGTCATGCACTTGTTAGGTTTTCTACACACTGAGGTCAATGAGAAAGCCTTGGCTCTAAGAAATTGAGGCTGATCCCTGGGAACTGTACATAGCACTGACCAGGGATTCTGTCCCATCTGTGTCCTCAATCTCAATTGGAACTGTCATTTCCTCCTCTGAGCACTCAAGCTGTGCACGAATTCATCACCAACTCCTCCCGCTGCCCCATGCTTGGTCTCTATCTCATGTTCCACCGACCGAGGACCCAAGATGCAAAGGGGGCAGGGAGAGTCCTAAGGTGCCAGGAGGGGACCCGGAGGCTGAACCCCATGGAGGCTGACACAGGGGCTGTGGGTCAGGAAGCTGCCTGGGGGGAAGTAAGAGCTCAGTAAGTGCATGAATGTGTGAGCTCATCTGATCTCAGCTGGGAAAGAGAAACAGGGAGGGGAGCGGTGAGTTTCAGACAGTGTTTGGAGTGCAGGTGGAAAACAAGAATCGTACCTGATTCGGTTCTGTGACCTGAGTGCTGAGCATACAAACGCCCTTAACCAATCCTTAAAAAATTGCTGATTTCATAGCAAGGCTTTCAGCTAAATAGAAACCATGCATAAATGTATTTGCCATCCCTACTTCACATCGTAACTAACCAGAACCAACTACCAGGCTGGTGACTCCTCCCTTACTAGTCCTGGACTTAAACTGTTCTCCTAAGAACTTCAGGACCCATTGTCCCCCCTGCCCTCCACAACTCCCCTTTCTCCGTTAACAGTCACCCTGCAGGCTTGCACAAGGGGAGCAGCTGATTCTGGAGCAAGGCACCTGCTTCATCCCGGACCACTCTGTAAACTGCTTATGTCCCTGCCTCGTCTTCTCTCTGCCCAGTATGGAGCAAGCGGTCTACTTCCTTCCCAGGAACATCAGTTAATGCACAGATTACTTGAATCAATCCACAATGGGAGAAAGTCCAATTCTATCAGACACCGACTACACGCTGAGCACTGGTCCAGCGTTCCAGTCTCACCTTGTTTAATCCACAGAAAACCCTACAACCAGGCTGATTACACAAAAAAGAGCCCCGACAGTGAGGCCCAGCCAGGTAAGTAACTGTGCTGGTCCCGTATGTGGAGGAACAGAGCCCCTCTGGAAGCTACCCCAGCTCCCCGTCCCTTCTACCTCTTGTAGATCACCCCTGCTCTGTACCCATTGCCTAACTTTGAGGAGATGCTTCAAAAAGATGACAACTGTGAACCACATGGGATATAGCACTGATGAGATGATTCAGTTAAGCTGAGACCTTTACCCAAAAAGAATGAAATCTGTGGTGCTGGTGCCATGGCACAATTGTTAATCCTCTGCTTGCAAGCCAGCATCTCATATGTCTCTGGTTCTAGTCCCGGCTGCTCCTCTTCCAATCCAGCTCTCTATATGGCTTGGGAAAACAGAAGTAGAAGGCTCAAGTGCTTGGGCCCCTGCACCCAGATGTTAGACCAGTTAGAAAACCTGGCTCCTGGCTTCGGATCGGCACAGTTCCAGCCCTTGAACCATTTGGGAATGAACCAACAGAAGAGCTTTCTCTCTCTCTCTCTCTCTCACTGTCTATAAATCTACTTGTCAAATAAATAAATAATCTTTAAAAAATGGAATTAGTTTATAGAGGGAGCAGGCCCAGAAAATGGCCCTGTCCTCATTTCAACCTGAGTTTGGAACTTCAGGGAATGGGCTGGGCCAGAGCCACTGAGGGTAGGGCGAAAGACCGAATATGCCAGCTGATGGCTCAGTCATGTCCCACAGTCTGCTCCTGACCACACTGGGTCCCATCAGAGGCTGGGGAAGTGGGGCAGGAAATGAAGCTCTGGAGAGAGCGAGGCTCTTACCAGTCCTGCGTCTGCAGATCCAGCGCAATCCCCGATGCCAGGCGAGCTGCAGGCTTGTAGCTGTCTCAGTGGTGGTGCAGGGCAGGGTCGCTATTTGTGCAGGAGCCCAAGCCCACAGGGGTTTACAGCTCGCATACCTGAGGAGCTGAGCTCACACTGCCCCTGGCCATGTCCCTTCCCCTTAGGAACCAGGCAGGAGCTGCAGGGAAAGTGCTGGGGGGCATACTATCCACTGCTACCTGCAATGAACTTCACATTGATTTAACACACATGTTGCTAATTGAATGGCTTTTGAATCCCTAGGAGCATGCCTGCTTCTACTCCTATGCCCTGCACATTCTCCCAGCACTGCCCTTTCTCAGCTCTGGGGTCCTTTGGGGCCACTGCTTAGAAAATTTTGAGATAACAACGCTGCCAGTGAAAATGACAAAGCCATAGGAATTCCACTGAGGGACGGGAAGAGGGCACACGGTGGACCCTGCAGGTTGAGGACCTGGCAGAGCCCAGCACGGACATTGACAGTTAACGCGGGTCTCTGGGTGTTACACTGGGAGGAACAGAAGATCTGACTCCAGCCAACAGGGCTCAGCTTTGCTGGGAAGCAGGACCCCCTTTTACCTTCACAGGGACTAAAATCTCTTTCAGGTTCTCTCTGAAGCAATCATCTGACCGATGTCTGGCAGATTTCTCAAAAGAAGGCATAGATATGGCCACCAGGTACGTTGGAAAATGCTCACCATCACCATCCTCAGGGAAAGATCAATCAAAGCCAAAGTAAGATCTCATCCCACCCCGGTCAGAATAATAATTATCAGAAAGACCCAGAGTCACAGCTGTGGCAGGGTCGTAGTGGCGGGAGGACTTCACACACTGCTGGTGGAAATGTAAACTAGCATGGCCACTATGGAGAGCAGCGTGGGGGCTGTTCAGACCCTGAAGACAGATCTACCCCAGATCCAGTAACCTCACCCCTGGGTGTGTGTGCACAGGACAGGGCGTGAGCTGGGGAAGAGATGTGAGTGCAGCACTCACTGCTCACCATAGACCAGGTGTCCTGAAGTGCAAGAACAGATAAAGGAAATCTGAATTGATCACATGGACATAGATATATACAGTGTAGCATTGTCTGGCCACGAATTAATGAAATACTGTCATTTGTGGCAATGTGGGAGGAATTAAAGGACAGTATATTAAGAGAAACAAGACAGACACAGAGAGACAAATACCATATTTTCTCCTCTAATAGTGGGGTGAGGAGAGAGCACAAAATGGCAGTGCACTTGAGGGCTCAGCTCTAACGCTCTATAGCACAGTGGGGGAACTTCCTGGAACAATAATTTATTGTCCATTTAATAATAGTTGGAAAAGGGATTCCAATCTTCCCAGCCAAAGAAAACTCTATCAGGTGATGCATTTGCTAATTACCCCCATTTAACACTACCATCTATTTGTCATAATACCAGTCTTAATCTATAAATATGTACAATTCTCACGTGTTGGCTAAGATTTTACAATGTATTTCTAAAACTCAATCATCTGACAGAATTCAATGACTAATTAATCTTGGACTCAGAACTTAATCCATCCAAAGTTTGAACAAGTTCTCCTATCTAGCAGTTACAATCCAGCTGATTAGTTTCCCTTCCTTCCCAGACTGAGGAAGGACACCTGCTGTAGTTTCTAGATGAATTGGTGACTCCATGGTGACACCATGCACTGACCTCATCCCGAGAGACAAGCCCTGGGGTGAGCAGAGTTGGCTCCTTGCCCTTGGTCGGGGAGATCTCCTTCCAGCTGACTGATAAGCACACTCACCTGCACAGCACAGGGCCTCTGCACGTCTTTCCCAGCCTGGTCACAGCAGATCTTTATGGCCTCTGTGCCTGTGTGGCCATTGCTATCACCTGCAATGCAAGAGTGCTTCAGAAGTCATGGGAACAGAATGCAAAAAGAGATAAATTTGTTTTGGGTCATGAAAGTTTGAGGGTGTGGGTTGGTGTTGTCCTGGGAATGACTTCCCCCTGGAATCTCAGTATCCCACATGGGGGCCAGTTTGAGTCCCAGCTGTTCCACTTCCAATGCTGCTCCCTTCTAATGGCCTGGGGAAGCAGCAGAAAAGGCCCAAGTATGAGGGTCCCTCCACCCATTTGGAGACCCTGAGAAGGCTCCTGGCTCCTGGCTTCAGTCTGGGCCAGACATGGCCATTGTAGATTTTAGAGGGTGAACTGGCAGATGGAAGATACCTGACTCTCTGTTGCTCTCTATAATTCTGATTTACAAAGCAATAAATAAATCTCTAAAAAAAATTTTATAATCTTCCATGTTTAGATCTTTCACAGCATGCATTTTCTATGAATTTTTTTTAAAATCAGTACAATTAATACTTTGAATAAAAAAGCTAGGATAAAGGTGAGCCTGGAACATCCGTTTCTGAGTATCTCTTTGCTAACATTGCCGATCTGGGTACCCCAGAATGGTAGCAGTAATTCAGCATCAAAGACTCCTTGAAGAACACATTTTTCTCTAACTCAAGTCTATTGCCATCATGCAGGTTGCTGGGCACTCCTGTGCTGACCTTATTTCAACATATCTGTTGTGTTATATACGAACTGACACCTAATAAATTATACTTACAATGTATGCTTCTCTCTAGACTTTGTCAAATCCTTTCTACAGAAATTAGGATGATTTTGCTTGATTGTCATCAAGCAGACTTCCCATTGCCATGGCTTAGAACACCCCTCCCTGAGGAAACTTGGGCTTGGTTGACTGAAAACTCAGCCCAATAAATACTGATGCATCCACTAGGTGGCAGCAGTGACCTAGCCCATGAGAAGTCCGTGTGCAGTGACTGAATGCAAGCTTGCAGTCCATGAGCTAGACAGCCAGCCAGTGCTCTTGTCTCAGGTCACACTCCTGAGGGACAGGCTGCCCCCTTCACCTTCTCCTGTGAATGACTAGGTGTCACTGGGTTCTATGGAGCCCTGGTCTGCTCCACCCAGAGAAGCCCTTTGTCAGAAGCAGTGTAAAGGACCCCAGCTGCTGAGACCTGTTGCCTAAAAGTCATGGTGTGATACCTGAAAAAGATAAAAAATGATCTCTGGACAATTAAAAAAAGACTTCACTGAAAAATAAGCTGGACACTGGTGCTATTAGCACTGTGGCTTGAGTTTCAGTCAGATGTCATGGGCACTAATTCAGCTGGACCTCTGAGAGAGGACTCCCATTGATGAAAACTGGAACAGAGCCCAGTGCCGTGGCTCAACAGGCTAATCCTCCGCCTCGCGGCGCCGGCACACTGGGTTCTAGTCCCGGTTGGGGCGCCGGATTCTGTCCCGGTTGCCCCTCTTCCAGGCCAGCTCTCTGCTGTGGCCCGGGAGTGCAGTGGAGGATGGCCCAGGTGCTTGGGCCCTGCACCCCATGGGGAGACCAGGAGAAGCACCTGGCACCTGGCTCCTGCCATCGGATGAGCGCAGTGCGCCGACCGCAGTGCACCAGCCGTGGTGGCCATTGAGGGGTGAACCAACGGCAAAGGAAGACCTTTCTCTCTGTCTCTCTCTCTCTCACTGTCCACTCTGCCTGTCAAAAAAAAAAAAAAAAGAAAAAGAAAACTGGAACAGAAAAGGTTGCATTCCGAAAGACCTGCTGTCTGCATCCCTCCCAGCCTAGAATCTCTCAACAATTGCTTTTTCTTTCCTGATTCTATTGATAACATGGGGGGGGGGGGGAGACATCCTGGGTGAAACCAAAGAATACTAGACTCAAATGGTTTCTTCTACCAGTACCTGGTTTTGGTTATTGGATATGGAAGATTCCAGAGCATGAGAATCAAGAAGAGTTGGTATTCTCTGTCACTCTGTTGGACTCCCACAGCGGGTCCCCTGGGAAGCAAGAGGGGCCAACATTGAACTTGGCAAGTTCTCCCATTATGTCCATCCCCATGAATTCTGACCTCTCTCTAAGGGAGGTCTGGCTATGGGTGGAAGTTGAATGGCAAAGGGAGATTCAGTGACTTTAGCATTTGAACAAACAGGCTATTCCACCTTAGCAAAAAAGTCACACACCCAAACCTACAGAGTAAACACCTATTGAGTTTAGATATATAATCCAATTTCACATTACTTCTTGTACAGATTGAAGCAAGGTTGGTTTTCATGTTTTCTTATGGCTATTCAGTTATGCTGGTATCATTTGAGGAAAAGATTTTTTAAACTTTCTTTGAAATTACAGTGAAAGACATAAAGTTAACCATCACAGCCGTTTTTAGATAGATTAGGCCTCTCAACATTATGCATAGAGTTGTGTAAAATATCACTATCATCAACCTGCATATCTTCTAGTCTCACACAATGATGAACATATAAATGTATAAATGCTAACGTTCAGTTTCACCTCACCCAAGTCGCTGGCAACCAGTATTCAATTTCCTGTCTCTAACCGTTTCCTCTAGGTCTCTCAGGTAGGTGGCATGGTACAGCATTAGACTTTGTGATGGCTTCTTTCACTGTGTGTAACATCCTCAAAGTTGTTCTTTGTGCCATGTATGACAGAATCTACATTCTCTGAAGACCTGAACAATACTCTATAGGATTTCTGTCCCATATGTTACCTGCCTTTCACACACCAGTGCACACGAGGGTGCTCCTCTCTGTTATAGCTCCTGAGAGCAACACTACTGTACATGTGAAGTGCTAATACCCAGTAGGGACTGTGCCCTCTGTCATGTGGGGTGTACACCACTAGCAGAATTCCCACAGCAAATCATAGTTCATTTTGAATTGCTCAAAGTTTCAATTTTCCTACAGTCTCAACAACACTGTGTTTTTGCAGAGGTTAAATACAAATGGTTTTGAGCTTGTCTATCAAGGAGATTTTGAATTCTATTTCTTTAGACAGAAGGGAAAAGGGAGTGAATGCATGGTCCCTGGGAAGAACTCAGCACAGTACCTGGTACATACCAAGTGAGAGACAGATGTAGGTGTCAGTGGAGTTGGTGTGATACATAAATGTCCCTGGGAGGCTGTCACCCTGTGCGTTGACCCCTACAAACCTCAGTGTATGTCCTGGTAGGCTGGCGAGTGCACAGTGCTGTCCTGTCCCCTACCTGCCCGTCCTCCAGGCTCCTACCAGAGGCACCAAAAGCAGCAGTTACTACCCTGCTTCCTCACGTTTCCTTCTTGGTGGTGTGGTGACAGGGGACTGACAACAGTTTTCTGCGCCTCCCAATACTTAAGTAAAAACACCTTAGATCTCTTATACAAATGTGTGAATGACTACAGTCACCCCTGCACCCCTCCCTCTTGACCTCACCCAGCTTCTGCCACTCTCACATCCCTTTGCTGCCATGTGCCAGCTTGGTTCCTGTTGTCCCATTCCATTCCTGAGGTGCTCAGGTGGCTCCAGTTTGTATCTGTTCATCTCAGCCCCAAGTCTCCCAGCACTTTCTGCCTGCACTGCCCATGTGTTTGCTCAGGTTTTTTTTTTCTTTAAATCATTCATGGAAAGAGAAAGAGATTGAGCTCATTCTAATGCTTAACTCCAATACCTGCCGTGCCTCAAATGGGAGTCAATCATGGAGCTGGAAACTCAACCAAGTTCTCCCACGTGGGCTGGGGGAACCCATTTACTTTAGTCACCACCACTGTACACCAAGGCTTGTATAGGCAGGAACTGAGAAAGGAACAGGGCTAATGTTGGACCCAGGCACTGTGTCTGCGCCCTGGGCATCTTGGCCACTAGGACAAAAGCCTGCAGCTTCCTTCTCCTTCCAATACAGCCTCCTCTCAGGCCACTGTGTGTACCCAGGCCTCTCTCCCACTGCCCAGGAAGGAGCACTGTAAGGTGGGGACCATGCCTATGGCAGGGGTTGGCTGCTCTGACTTGAGTGAGGACAGGGGTCTCCTACTGCTTGTGGTCTTGGCTGCCAGAACTCCTGGGTTCCAGGCTTGCTAATCCCTTACAAGCTATGCAACCCTGACAGTAACCAAACCCCACAGCACTCTGGGTTCCCCTTCTGAAATCACCACACTGCATACTTATCAAACATCCAAATCCAGTGGACAACTCTATGAAGACAGGACCCTGGATTGGATCATACAGGGGACCACTGAGGATGGGTGGGGAAGTCCCACCCTGGATGTTCCATCCACTGACATATCTGGTTTTTGATGAAACCAGGAGGGACCAGACACAGAGACACAAACACAGACTGAACATATTTTGAAGCAGCACCTGAGTTTATTATGCTTGTTAATTCAGCAGGAAGTGCAGGTGTCTCACTGAAATCACCAGGCTGACTCCTTCAGCTCAGAGACAGCACTGGGGGCCCAGGGACCAGGCGCCCAGGTCACAGCCTCTGCCAACCACACCTCAGGAAGTGAGCATCAGCAAAGGGCAGAACACAGACTCTGTCCCAACACCGCCCTGGGCTCTCCCAGCACAGACGTCCTGCCTGATGGGAACCCGGGAGCTGCACACACACAGAGGAGCCTAAGACACCACCTGCCTGAAGCACCTGCTCTCTTCTCACCCAGGAGGAAGACGGGGGGCAGAGGGCGATGCAACAGAACAAGCTCTGGGAGGCCCCGTCCCTCCCGGGTCATCTACTGGAACTTCTGCTGGAACCTGTGCTCATCTTCCTGCTGGGTTGGCTGTGTCTGGGGCTGCTGTTCCTGTTGGCCCACGTGCTCACTTGTCTGCTGGGATGCATTCTCGGACTGGTGGGCGTGGCTTATGTTGTTCTGTCTTGGGTGGGGGTGGGCCTTTTTCTCTGCATTGCCTCCTTGGAGAACTCTTAATGTTTGTCTTTGGATGGCTCTGTCTGGGATGGCTGCTTCCCCTTGACTGACATCTTGGGGGTGGGCTTCATTGCCTGGACAGATGTCCTGGGAGCCAGAGTGGAGTTCACCAGCATGAGATTAGATTCTGGATACTTGGTTCTACACACCCTGGTATTCAAGATGGCCTTGGAGTCCTCACAGATGTGGTTTAGATGGCGCAGGTGCCAGCCAATTTGTCTCCAGTAGACCTTGTCATTGTTCAAGCAGTGGAGGCACGCCGTGGGATTGCCCGCAAAGACACAGGAGAACTCGTGGTCCAGTCGAACACAATCAACCTGCAGATGGACTCCTTCCTCCTGCGTGGTCACAGTCACTTTGCATTTGGCTTGGTCTCTGCTGACAAAGCTGCCAGTGACAATGACCTGGGTTGGCGGGCTTGTTGACACTATCAGGGGCTTCTCCAGAGGAACCCAGCCATCTTGCTCAGCCTCCAAATTCCTTTCATCCTGTTCTGTGTTTTGGGCCTCTGTCATGAGCACCTGAGCAGCCAGCAGGAGGACGGAGAGCAGGGTGAGAGTGCGGGTCCACATGGTTCAGCTGTCCGGGCACCTGTTGGACAAAAGGCAGGGTCAGTGGTGCAGGGGTCTGTGTGCAGGGTCAGTGGTTTAGGTTCAGGGTGAAGGGTCAGTGTGCAGGGTCAGTGGTGCAGGTTAATGGTGAAGGGTCAGTGTGCAGGGTTGAGGTATATGGTCAGGTTGCAGGGTCAATAGTCCTGGGTCAGTAGTGCATGGTCAAGGTGCAGGGTCAGTGATGCAGGTTTGCATTGTGCAGGGTCAGAACAAGTGGAGTTGAAGAGTTACAGGGTGCCCTCTCTTCTCCCTGCCACAGTCCTGCCTACTTAAGGAGGAGACCACGCATCCTCTGGCTCCTGGGATGCCAGAACAAGGAGCCCAACCTCTTCCATGTGCAGCTGACCTGAGACTGCAGTGACCCAGGCTGCCAGTCCTCAGCTTCCATTGGCACTCACTGAGCCTTGTTAGCTCTCAGTCCTCATCCCCTCACTCACCCACTCCTGCTCCTCTCACCCACTCAGTGCTTCAGCACTCACTCAGCAAGCATTTACTGAGCACCTGCTGCATGCCATGCACTTGTTAGGTCGTCTATACACTGAGGTGAATGAGAAATCCTTGCATCTTGAAAACCTTGAGGCTGATTCCTGGGAACTGTAAATAGCACTGACCAGGGATCTGTCCCATATGTGTCCTCAATCTCTTATTGAAAATGCCATTTCCTCCTCTGAGCCTCAGTTCCTGCACCTGGCTCTCAAACTGTGCACGAGTTCATTACCAACTCCTCCCGCTGCCCTGTGCTTGGTCTTTATATCATTTTTCCCCAGAAACCCAAGACCCAAGATGCAGAGTGGGCAGGGAGAGTCCTGAAGGTGCCAGGAGGTGACCCAGAGGCTGAACTATGGAGCCTGACACAGGGGCTGGGTGGGGTGGGGGTCACGTCAGAGCTGTTTGGGAGGAGTAAGAGCTGAGTGAAGGCATGAAGGGGGGAGCTCCTCTGACCACAGTGGGGAAGAGAAACAGGGAGGGGAGCGGCAACTTTCAGACAGCGTTTGAATGCAGGTGACAAGAATCGCTCCTGACTGGGTTCTGGACCTGGATGCTGAGCATACAAATGTTTACTGACCCTTGACAAAAATTATTGAATTCATAGCAAGGCTGTCAGTGCCAACAGAAACCATGTGCAAACGCATTTCCCTTCCCTACTTCACATCGTAACTAACCAGAACCAACTACCAGGCTGGTGACTCCTCCCTTACTAGTCCTGGACTTGAACTGTTCTCCTAGGAACTTCAGGACCCATTGTACCCCCCATCCTCCTCAACTGCCCTTTCACCCTTAAAAATCATCCTGCAGATTTGCACGGGGGGGGGCATTTTATTCTGGACCAAGGCACCTGCTTCCCCTGGTCCACTATGTAAACACCTTCTCTCACTGCCCTAGTCACTGGCCAGTGTGGAGCAGGGGGCCTAACTCCGTCCGGGCATAGCAGTTAATGCACCAAGTTCACCAGGTGAACTATCAAGCCACACTGGGCAGAAGAAATGTTCTATGTTTTATGCAACACTGAATACAAGCCAAGCACTGGTTCAGCGTTCTAGTCACACCTTGTTTAATTAAGAACCCTAAAACCAGGCTGATTACAGGAACAGCCCCAATGAAGAGCCATGACAGTGAGGTCCAGCCAGGTAAGTAAGTGTGCCGGTCCTGTTGTGTGGAGGAACAGAGCCCCGCTGGGAAAGACCCCAGTGCCCTGTCCCTTCCTGCCACCTCTTCTAGATCACCCCTGCTCTGCACCACTCGTCTAACCTTGAGAAAATGCTGGCAAAAATATTACATCGAAGCATGTTGGAATTAGCACTGACAATAAGATGATTCACATTGGCTGTGAACTTACCCAGAAAGAAAGTAATTTGTTTGAAAATGGGGCAGGCCGAGAAAATGGCCCTGTCCACAATTCCACCTAGGTGTTGGACCAACTCCAGGAATTGGGAGTGGACTAGAGCCACGGAGGGTGGGACAGAAAGACTAATACGCCAGCTGAGGGCTCAGGCTTGTCCGATGGCCTCCTCCTGACCACACTGGGGCCCCTCAGAGGCTGGGGAAGTGGGGCAGGAAATGAAGCTCTGGAGAGAGAGCCAGGCTCTTACCAGTCCTGCGTCTGCAGATCCAGCGCAATCCCCGATGCCAGGCGAGTTGCAGGCTTGTAGCTGTCTCAGTGGTGGTGCAGGGCAGGGTCGCTATTTGTGCAGGAGCCCAAGCCCACAGGGGTTTACAGCTCGCATACCTGAGGAGCTGAGCTCATGCTGCCCCCGGCCATGTCCCTTCCCCTTAGAAACCAGGCAGGACCTGCAGGGAAAGTGCTGGGGGGCATACTATCCACTGTTACCTGAAATGAACTTCACATTGATTCAACACACATGTTACTAGTTGAATGGCTATTGAATGGCTATGAGCACATCTCCTTCTACTCCTAAGCCCTGCACATTCTCCCAGCACTGCCCTTTCTCAGCTCTGGGGTCCTTTGGGGCCACTGATTAGAAAATTTTGAGATAACAATGCTGCCACTGTAAATGACTAGGCATAGGAATTCTACTGAAAGACTGGATTAGGGTACAGGTAGGACCCCGGAGGTTGAGGACCTGGCAGAGCCCAGCACTGACATTGGCAGTTAACGCGGGTCTCTGGGGGTGACACTGGGAGGAACAGAGGATCTGACTCCAGCCAACAGGGCTCAGCTTTGCTGGAAAGCAGGCCCCCTTGTTTC
Organism: Sylvilagus floridanus; assembly: GCA_949820135.1. NCBI lineage: Eukaryota > Metazoa > Chordata > Mammalia > Lagomorpha > Leporidae > Sylvilagus > Sylvilagus floridanus. The sequence continues at coordinate 10,402,567 of OX463242.1, forward strand.
CTTCACAAGGACTAAAACCTCTTTCAGGTTCTCTCTAAAGCAATCATCTGACCAATGTCTGGCAGATTTCTCAAAAGAAGGCATAGACATGGCCTCCAAGTATATAAGGAAATGCTTACCATCAAATCACAAGGGAAATATGAGTCAAAGCCAAGTAAGATCTCATCCCACCCCAGTCAGAATAATGATTATCAGAAAGACCCAGAGTCACAGCTGTGGCAGGTCGCAGTGGAAGGAGGACTTCACACACTGCTGGTGGAAATGTAAACTAGCATGGCCACTATGGAGAGCAGCGTGGGGGCTGTTCAGACCCTGAAGACAGATCTACCCCAGATCCAGCAACCCCACCCCTGGGTGTGTGCACAGGACAGGGTGTGAGCTGGGGAAGAGATGTGAGTGCAGCACTTGCTGCTCACCATAGACCAGGTGTCCTGCAGTGGATGAATGGGGAGAGGAAATCTATGTGTTCACAGGGACATAGACCTAGACATACAGTGTAACATTATCTGGCCATGTATTAATGGTGGAATACCATTGGTGGAATGTGGGTGGAAATAAAGGATGGTATATTAGGAGAACCAAGACAAACACAGAGAGACAAATACCACACCTTCTCCCCTAAGCTGAAAATTTTAATCTGAAAGAGAAGTGGAGAATAAATATTGGTCCCCAGGGACTGAGAAGATAGAGAGAGGAAGGAGTGGGGAAGGGGTGAGGAGGGAGCACAAAATGACAGCACATTTGAGGGCTCAGGTCTAATGCCCTACAGCACAGTGGGAGGACTACTGTGGACAATAATTTATTGTGCATTTCAAAATAGTTGGAAGAGAGGATTTGAATGCTCCCAAAAAAAGAAAATATTTTTGAAGTGCTGCATTGGCTAATATGTTGGATTTACAACTGTGTATTAATGTACTAAACTACTCATCTTGCCCTATATAAGTACAGTTCTCACGTGTCAGCTAAAATTTTAAAATATATTAAATCAATCATCTGACAAAATTCAATGAGATAATAAACTTAGATTCAGAACTTAATCCATCCAAAACGTGAACAAGTGTTCCTATCTAGCAGTTAGGATCCAGCTGAGTGGGTTTCCCTTCCTTCACAGACTGAGGAAGGACACCTGCTGTAGTTGCCAGAGGAATTGGTGACTCCATGGTGACATCGTGCACTGACCTCATCCCGAGAGACAAGCCCTGGGGTGAGCAGAGTTGGCTCCTTGCCCTTGGTCAGGGAGATCTCCTTCCAGCTGACTGATAAGCACACTCACCTGCACAGCACAGGGCCTCTGCACGTCTTTCCCAGCCTGGTCACAGCAGATCTTTATGGCCTCTGTGCTGGTGTGGCCATTGCTATCACCTACAATGCAAGAGTGCTTCAGAAGTCATGGGAACAGAATGCAAAGAGAGATAAATGTGTTTTGGGTCATGAAAGCTTGAGGGTGTGGGATGGTGTTGTCCTGGGAATGATTTTCCCCTGTGACTTCAGTATCCCACATGGGGGCCAGTTTGAGTCCCAGCTGTTCCACTTCCAATGCTGCTCCCTGCTAATGGTCTGGGAAAGCAGCAGAAAAGGCCCAAGTACGAGGGTCCATCCACCATTTGGAGACCCTGAGAAGGCTCCTGGCTCCTGTTTTCAGCCTGGGCCAGACATGGCCTTTGTAGATATTTAGATAGTGAACTGGCAGATGGAAGATCTCTCTGTCTCTCCTGCTCTCTCTATAATTGTGACTTTCAAATGAATACATAACTTTAAAAAATTTTTATAATCCATGTCTATATTTTTCACAGCATGCATTTTCTACGATTTTTTTTACAATGTTTTTTTTTTTTTTACATCCCTTGCTGAGTGTCCCTTTGCTGATATGGCAGATCTGGGTGAGCCAAAACGATAGCAGTTATTAGGCATCAAAGACCTTTTTAAGGGCATATTTTCTCTAACTCAAGTCTATTGCCATCCTGCAGGAGGCTGGGCACTCCTGTTGCTGATCCTCTAACAATATATGTATTTCATGCTACCCAAAGGTTATCATATATCTCCTAAAACCTAATAAATTATACCTACAATGTGTGTGTCTCCTGGAATTTGTCAAGTATTTCTTGCAGTCAGTATTGTGATCATTAAATGTTCAGTAATTAGCCTTACGTACTTCTGTCTCAGTAATCAAACGGAATCTGAACTCTGCAAAAAAGAAAAGAAATGTGTAGCAGGGATCATGTGGGTCGATGCCACTAGTTAATATGATAACTATTGACTCAGTGCCTGGGTAGAGCTGAGACAGGCTCTGTGCAAACTGTGCAGGTCTGGACAACTTCACAACAGGTGCATCAGAGGCTGTCACACAGGATTTCAGCAGCCGTTCCTCCAGGGTTGTAAACACAAGGAGATGTGCTGCCAAAGAGCAAGTGGAGTGGAGTGTGTGGTGAAGTGTGGCACGGGGGCCCCAAGAATATGATCGTATACTCTGTTAGGGAAGAGGCTACGGGCGCTTAATGGAGACTTGGGGTCCTCGAAAGGAGTGCCAGACCCAGTGCACCCAGGACTCCCAATCCTGCCTGGGACCCCGCAGACCTAAGGACAGACTTGGACATGGCCTTAGAGCACTCCTCCCTGAGGATGCTTGGGCTTGGTTGACTGAAAACTCAAGCCAATAAATACTGATGCATCCACTAGGTGGCAGCAGTCATCTAACCCATGAGAAGTCTGTGTGCTGTGACTGAATGCAAGCTTGCAGTCCATGAGCTAGACAGCCAGCCAGTGCTCTTCCTTTGGTCAGTCTCCTAAGGGCCAGGCTGCCTGATTTCACCTTCCCTTTGTATGGCTAGATATCGCAGGGAGATGACTGCTGTGTTGGGGACACTACAGTGGGAATGCAAGCCATGCCCATCACTACTGCAGCCTGTCAAGCCTTTCTTTGTTCCTTATGTGGGTGCCCATGGGAATAGTGATCCCACCATAAGATTGAATGGGACACTGAAGATGATTGGGCCTGCCTAGTCCTGGAGATTATCATAGTTACCTCAGTCCACTGTGGGACTGGGTAAGAGCATTTCTGCCACTAACATATGGATGCGTAACTGGGCCTCCATCTGTGTGTTGTGGCGGTTGTAATGGACTAACATGACTGTACACGTGTCAGCAGCTGATAAGTCTGTGTTTGGCTGAAGGGGTAGGCCTGACCCTTCCTGCCAAATACATGTTGTTCTTGGGTTGTCATCTGGTGGCACCAAGTTCTGTAGGGTACTTGACTCAATGTCATAATGGAGTTCTCTCTGTGATGTGGCAGAATCTGGCCATAATACAGATGCATTGAGAAAATGCTCCACCATATTTTTAACTACCTTGATCACTGAGTTAGATGACAATACACTTAAAAGGGGCCCCATAGTGGCTCACAGGCATGACACTCAGGGCCACTTCAAGCCCCTTGTCATTCTCAGGTTGGTGGCATGCCCTAGCTGTGGAATGGATTTTCATGACTTGACTGCCCTATTGGCTGTGACTACCACCTTATAGTAATTCACCAAGATGACCAACACCAAGGGAAGCAGGAGAGACACCAGATCCATGTTCTTCTGGCCTTTTAGAGAATATGGTGTTGTATCCTTGGCCACATACACATGATCTACAAGGAACGTGATATTCCAGATACCAGGGAACAGGAACTCTATGCACTGCAATGCTGTGTAAATGCTCCCAATGCGAAACTGGAAGAGTCTGCAGTGATACCCAACATGCTGCAGGCATCATTGTAAAGAAACCAGTCAAGGACAAGATTCTGAACAAGAGCATTAATGTGGCATTTGAGCATATTGAGCACTCCAAGAACCGAGCTAGCTTCTTGAAACGTTGAAGGAAAATGATCAGAAAGAGAAGGAACAGAGAGCAAGGTACCAGGTTCTGTGGAAGCTCCAGCCTGCTCCACTCAGGGAAACCACTTTGTCAGAAGCAGTGGAAAGGACCCAAGACGCTGAGACCTGTTCCCTAAAATTCATGTGTGATATCTGTAAGATTATAAAAAGACCTCTGGACTACTAAAGAAAAACTTGATTGAAAAATAAGCTGGACATATGGAGTTACTAGCACTGTGGCTTGGGTCTCAGTCAGATGTCATGAGCATCTATGCAGCTGGACTCTGAGAGAGGAGTCCCCTTGTATAAACTGGAATAGAAAAGGTTGCATTTCAGAAAGACCTGCTGTCTGTATCCCTTTCAGCCCAGAAGCCCTCAACCATTGATCTCTTTTGTTTTGTTTTGCTTCATCATGTTTGTAGATGCTATTGGTAACATGTTAGGGGACATCCTGTGTGAAAACAAGGAGTCGTAGAATCAAATTGGTTTCTTCTACCAGTACCTGGTTTTGGTTATTGGATATGGAAGATTCCAGAGCATGAGAATCAAGATGAGTTGATATTATCTGTCAACTCTGGTGAACGCCCACAGTGGTTCCACTAGGAAGTAAGAGGGGACAACACTGAACTTGGCAAGTTCCCTCTTATGTTCATCCATGAATACTGAAATTCTATAAGTGAGGTTTGGCTGTGGGTGGGTAGTTGAGTGGCAAAGGGAGATTCAGTGACTACTAGATTTGAACAAACAGGCTAGACCACCATGCAAGGAAAGTCAGAATCCCAAAACCTACAGAGTAAACACATTGTTGTGTTTAGATATATAATCCACTTTCAGGTTATTTTTGTACAGAATGAAGTAATGGTTGGTTGTCATGTTTTCTTATGGATATTCAGTTATGCTGGTCTCATTTGAGGAAAAGGTTTTTTAAACATTCTTTGAAATTACAGTAAAAGACATATAATTTTTATCGCCATAGCCATTTGTAGATAGATTAGTCCTATTAACATTTGCATATAGTTGAATAAATATCACCACCCTCAACCTGCATAACTTCTAATCTCATACAATGATGAACGTATAACTGTAAAAATGCTAACGTTCAATTTCACCTCTCCCAAGTCCCAGGCATCCAGCATTCAACTATCTGTCTCTAAAGTTTCCTCTATCTCTAATACCTGGAAATGAACCTGAATATAATACCTGAAATGAACTTCACATTGATTTAACACACATGTTGCTAATTGAATGGATCTTGATTCCCTACATGCATGCCTGCTTCTACTCCTGTGCCCTGAACTTTCTCCCACAATTCCCTTTCTCAGCTCGGGGGTCCTTTATGACCACTGCTTAGAAAGTTTTGAGATAACAACTCTGGCACTGTAAATGAATAACAAAGGCACAGGAATTCCACTGAGGGATGGGAAGAGGGCACAGGTAGGAGCCAGCAGGTGGAAGACCTGCCAGAGCCCAGCACTGACATGTGACAGGTAACGCAAGTCTCTGGGTGGAACGGTGGATCTGACTCCAGCCAACAGGGCTCAGCTTTTCTGGGAAGCAGGTCCCCCTCTTTCTCCTTCACAGGGAACTAAACCTCTTCAACTCTAAAACAGTTTTTTCTCTCTGAAGCAATTATTAGAACGATTTCTCACAAGAAGGCAGAGAAATGGCCTCCTGGTACATAGGGAAATGATCACCATCAACTTCATCAGGGAAAGATCAATAAAATCACAATAAGATCTCATCAAAGACAGCCAGAATAACGATTATCAGAAAGACCAAGAGTCACAGCTGTGGTTGGGACACAGAGGAATTCTGTTTTGTTCACATGGACATAGATAGAGAAACAGTGAAGTATGATCAGGACCAAATGAATAATAAAATACTGTCATTGGTGGAATGTGGGAGGAAATAAAGGACAGTAGATTAAGAGAAGCAAGACAGACACAGAGAGACAAATACCACATGTTCTCCCCTAACAGTGGAAGTTGAAAAAGTGGATCTGAAAGAGAAGTGGAGAATAAATAGTGGTCCCCAGGGACAAGGGAAGCTAGAGAGAGGAAGAGATGGGGAAGGGGTGAGGAGCAAGCACAAAATGGCAGTGTACTTGAGGGCTCAGCTCTAAGGCCTACAGCGCAGTGGGGGGACTGCTGTGGGCAATACTTTACTGCCTATTTAATACTAGTTGGAAGAGAGGATTTGAATGTTCCCAACCAAAGAAAACTCTATCAGGTGATGCATTTGCTCATTACCCTCATTTTACTACTTCTTCTGTTTGTCATAATACCAATGTTAATCTATGAACATGTACAATTCTCATGTGTTGGCTAAGATTTTACAATATATTTCTAAAACTTAATCATCTCACAGAATTCAATGAGCTAATTAATCTTAGACTCAGAACTTAATCCATCCAAAACGTGAACAAGATATCCTATCTGGCAGTTACAATCTAGCGGATTAGTTTCCCTTACTTCCCAGGCTGAGGAAGGACACCTGCTGTAGTTGCCAGAGGAATTGGTGACTCCATGGTGACATCGTGCACTGACCTCATCCCGAGAGACAAGCCCTGGGGTGAGCAGAGTTGGCTCCTTGCCCTTGGTCAGGGAGATCTCCTTCCAGCTGACTGATAAGCACACTCACCTGCACAGCACAGGGCCTCTGCACGTCTTTCCCAGCCTGGTCACAGCAGATCTTTATGGCCTCTGTGCTGGTGTGGCCATTGCTATCACCTGCAATGCAAGAGTGCTTCAGAAGTCATGGGAAAAGAATGCACTCAAGAGATCAATTTGTTTTGGGTCATGAAAGTTTGAGGGTGTGGGATGGTGTTGTCCTGGGAAAGATTTTCCCTGTGACATCAGCATCCCACATGGGGGCCAGTGCTGCTCCCTTCTAATGGTCTGGGAAAGCAGCAGAAAAGGCCCACGTATGAGGGTCCCTCCACCATTTTGAGTCCCTGAGAAGGCTCCTACTACTGGCTTCAGGCTGGGCCAGACATGGCCATTGTAGACAGTTAGTTAGTGAACTGGCAGATGGAAGATCTCTCTCTGTCTCTGCTGCTCTCTATAATTCTGATTTACAAAGCAATAAATAATTCTTTAAAAATTTTTATAATGCATGTAAATATTTTTCACAGCATGCATTTTCTATGATTTTTTTTAAAAATAAGACCAATTCATACTTCGAATAAAAGATCTAGGAGAAAGGTGAGCCTGGAACATCTGTTTCTGAGCGTCCCTTTGCTGATATTGTAGATCTGGGTGAGCCAAAACAATGGCAGTTATTAGGCATCAAAGACACCTTTGAAGGACACATTTTCTCTAACTCAAGTCTATTGGGATCCTGCAGGAGGCTGGGCACTCCTGTTGCTGATCCTCTAAAAATATATCCTTCATGCTACCCAAAGGTCATCATATATCTCCTAAAACCTAATAAATTATACCTACAATGCGTGTGTCTCCCTGGAATTTGTCAAGTATTTCTTGCAGTCAGTATTGTGATCATTAAATGTTCAGTAATTAGCCTTACGTACTTCTGTCTCAGCAATCAATCGGAATCTGAACTCTGCAAATAGAAAAGAAATATGCAGCAGGGATCATGTGGGTCGATGCCACTAGTTAATATGATAACTGTTGACTCAGTGCCTGGGTAGAGCTGAGACAGGCTCTGTGCAAACTGTGCAGGTCTGGACAACTTCACAACAGGTGCATCAGAGGCTGTCACACAGGATTTCAGCAGCCGTTCCTCCAGGGTCTGTAAACACAAGTAGATGTGCTGCCGAAAAGCAAGTGGAGTGGAGTGTGTGGTGAAGTGTGGCAGGGGGGCCCCAAGCACTCATGGAGCATGTCTCCCTGCTATACTCTGTTAAGGACGAAGCTACAGGCACTTAATGGAGACTTGGGGTCCTAGAAAGGAGTGCCAGACCCAGTGCAACCAGGACTCCCCATCCTGCCTGGGACCCCACAGACCTAAGGACAGACTTGGATATCAGGCAGATTTCCCATTCCCATGGCCTTAGAGCACTCCTTCCTGAGGATGCTTGGGCTTGGTTGACTGAAAACTCAGCCCAATAAATACTGATGCATCCACTAGGTGGCAGCAGTCATCTAACCCATGAGAAGTCTGTATGCTGTGACTGAATAAAAGCTTGCAGTCCATGAGCCAGACAGCCAGCCAGTGCTCTTCCTTTGGTCAGTCTCCTATGGGCCAGGCTGCCTGCTTTCACCTTCCCTTTGTATGGCTAGATATCGCAGGGAGATGACTGCTGTGTTGGGGACACTACAGTGGGGCTGCAAGCCATGCCCATCACTACTGCAGCCTGTCAAGCCTTTCTTTGTTCCTTATGTGGATGCCCATGGGAATAGTGATCCCACCATAAGATTGAATGGGACACTGAAGATGATTGGGCCTGCCTAGTCCTGGAGATTATCATCGTTGCCTCAGCCCACTGTGGGACTGGGTAAGAGGAATTTTGCCAGTAACATATGGATGCGTAACTGGGCCTCCAGCTGTGTGTTGTGGCGGTTGTAATGGACTAACATGACTGTACACGTGTCAGCAGCTGATAGGTCTGTGTTTGGCTGAAGGGGTAGGCCTGACCCTTCCTGCCAAATACATGTTGTTCTTGGGTTGCCATCTGGTGGCACCAAGTTCTGTAGGGTACTTGACTCAATGTCATAATGGAGTTCTCTCTGTGACGTGGCAGAATCTGGCCATAATACAGATGCATTGAGAAAATGCTCCACCATTGTTTAAGTACCTGGATCACTCAGAGATAGATGATGGTAGACTTTGCTCTTAAAAGGGGCCCCATAGTGGCTCACAGCCAGGACACACAGGGCCACATCAAGCCCCTTGTCATTCTCAGGTTGGTGGCATGCCCTAGCTGTGGAGTGGATTTTCATGACTTGACTGCCCTATTGGCTGTGACTACCATCTTATAGTAATTCACCAAGATGACCAACACCAAGGGAAGCTGGAGAGACACCAGATCCACATTCTTCTGGCCCTTTTAGAGAATATGGTGTTGTATCCTTGGCCACATACACATGGTCTACAAGGAACGTGATATTCCAGATACCAGGGAACAGGAACTCTATGCACTGCAATGCTGTGTAAATGCTCCCAGTGCGAAACTGGAAGAGTCTGCAGTGATACCCAACATGCTGCAGGCATCATTGTAAAGAAACCAGTCAAGGACAAGATTCTGAACAAGAGCATTAATGTGGCTTTTGAGCATGTTGAGCTCTAAGAACCGAGTAGCTTCCTGAAACGTTGAAGGAAAATGATCAGAAAGAGAAGGAACAGAGAGCAAGCTACCAGGTTCTGTGGAAGCTCCAGTCTGCTCCACTCAGGGAAACCACTTTGTCAGAAGCAGTGGAAAGGACCCCAGCTGCTGAGACCTGTTCCCTAAAATTCATGTGTGATATCTGTAAGATTAAAAAAAGACCTCTGGACTATTAAAGAGAAACTTGACTGAAAAATAAGCTGGTCCTACGGTGTTATTAGCACTGTGGCTTGGGTCTCAGTCTGATGTCATGAGCATCTATGCAGCTGGACTCTGAGAGAGGAGTCCCATTGTATAAACTGGACAGAAAAGGTTGCATTTCAGAAAGACCTGCTGTCTGTATCCCTTTCAGCCCAGAATCCCTCAACTATTGCTCTATTTTGTTTTGTTTCATCATGTTTGTAGATGCTATTGGTAACATGTTAGGGGACATCCTGTGTGAAAACAAGGAGTCGTAGAATCAAATTGGTTTCTTCTACCAGTACCTGGTTTTGGTTATTGGATATGGAAGATTCCAGAGCATGAGAATCAAGATGAGTTGCTGTTATCTGTCAACTCTGGTGGACTCCGACAGCGGTTCCACTGGGAAGCAAGAGGGGACAACATTGAATTTGGCAAATTCTCCCATTACGTCTGTGCCTGAATACTGACCTCTCTATAAGGGAGGTTTGGCTGTGGGTGGGTATTTGAGTGGCAAAGGGAGATTCAGTGACTACTGGATTTGAACAAACAGGCTAGACCACCATGCAAGGAAAGTCAGATTCCCAAAACCTACAGAGTAAACACATTGTTGTGTTTAGATATATAATCCACTTTCAGGTTATTTTTGTACAGAATGAAGTAATGGTTGCTTGTCATGTTTTCTTATGGATACTCAGTTATGCTGGTCTCATTTTAGGAAAAGATTTTTTAAACATTCTTTGAAATTACAGTAAAAGACATATAATTTTATCAGCATAGCCATTTGAGATAGATTAGTCTTATTAACATTTGCATATAATTGAATAAATATCACTACCCTCAACCTGCATAACTTCTAATCTCATACAATGATGAACGTATAACTGTAAAAATGCTAACGTTCAATTTCACCTCTCCCAAGTCCCTGGCAACCAGCATTCAACTTGCTGTCTCTAACAGTTTCCTCTAGGTCACACGGGTAGGTGGCATGGTACAACATTAATCTATGTGATGGCTTTTTTCACTGTGTGTAACATCCTCATAGTTGTTCTCTGTGCCATGGATGTCAGAAAATCCTTTTTCTGAAGACCTGAACAATACTCTATAGGATTTCTGTACCATATTTTACCTGTCCTTTCACCCACCAGTGCACACGAGGGTGCTCCTCTCAGTTATAGCTCCTGAGAGCAACACTACTGTACATGTAAAATGCTAATACCTAGTAGTGACTGTGCCCTCTGTCATGTGGGGTGTATGCTACTAGCAGAATTCCCACACCAAATCATAGTTAGTTTTCAATTGCTCAAAGTTCACACATCTCAACAACACTGTGTTTATGCAGAGCTTCCATACAAATGGTTTTGACGTTGTCTCTCAATGAGATTTTTAATTCTATTTCTTTAGAGGGAGAGAGAGAGGGAGTGAATGCATGGTGTTTGGGAAGAACTCAGCACAGTACCTGGTACAGAGCAAATGAGAGACAGATGTTGGTTTCTGTGGAGATGGTGTGATACCCAAATGTCCCTGTGAGACTGTCACCCTGTGCGTTGACCCTCCCTATAAACCTCAGTGTATGTCCTGGTGGGCTGGTGAGTGCACAGTGCTGTCCTGTCCCCCACCTGCCCATCCTCCAGGCTCCTACCAGAGGCACCAAAAGCAGCAGTTACTACCCTGCTTCCTCATGTTTCCTTCTTGGTGGTGTGGTGACCAGGGACTGACAACAGTTCTTCTGCTCCTCCCAACTCCCAAGTGAAAACACCTCAGATGTTTTATACTAGTGTGTGAATGACTACAGTCACCCCTGCACCTCACCCTCTTGACCTCATCCAGCTTCTACCACACTCACATCCCTTTGCTGCCATGTGCCAGCTTGGTTCCCGTTATCCCATTCCATTCCTGAGATGCTCAGGAGGGCGGCTCCAGTCTGTTTCTGTTCCTCTCAGCCCCAAGTCTCCCAGCACTTTCTGCCTGCACTGCCCATGTGTTTGCTCAGGTTTTTTTTTTTTTTTAATTTGTTCATTAGGAGAGAGAAATAGATTAGCTCTGCTTCCACAGGTGAACTCCAAATACCTGCCATGCCAAAAATGGGAGTTAAACATGGAGCTGGAAACACAGCCAAGTTCTCCAACATTTTTTGTGGAAACCCAGAAATTTTAGTCACCACCATTGCACACCAGGGCCTGAATGTCAGGAACTGAGAAAGGAGCAGAGCCAGTGTTAGACCCAGGCACTGTGTCTGCGCCCTGGGCATCTTGTCCACTAGGACAAAAGCCTGCAGCTCCCTCCTCCTTCCATTAAGGACCTCCTATCAGGCCGCTGAATGCACGCAGACCCTACTCTCAATAACCAGGAATGAGCTCTTTTAGGCGGGGCCATGCCTATGGCAGAGGGTTGCTGCTCTGACTTGAGTGAAAACAGGGAGTTCCTCTAGCTTGTAGACACGACTGCCAGAACTCCTGGGCTCCAGTCTTGCTTCTTTCTTACAAACTATGCAACCCTGAGAGTGACCTAACACCACGGTACACTGGGTTCCCCTCCTGAAATCACCACACTGTATACCGATCAAACACCAGAGTCCAGTGGATGACTCTATGAAGACAGGACCCGGGAGTGGGTCCCATCAGGGCCTGACTGGTGATGAGAGGAGAAGATCCACTCTGGATGTACCATCCACTGATACTCCGCTTTTTTGAAAGAGAATGGAGCAACACACAGAGAGACACAAAAACTGGATGAACGTATTTTGAAACAGCTCCTGAGTTTATTATGCTTGTTAATTCAGCAGGAAGTGCAGGTGTCTCCCTGAAATCACCAGGCTGACTCCTTCAGCTCAGAGACAGCACTGGGGGCACAGGGACCAGGCGCCCAGGTCACAGCCTCTGCCACCCACACCTCAGGAAGTGAGCATCAGCAAAGGGCAGAACACAGACTCTGTCCCAACACCGCCCTGCGCTCTCCTAGCACAGACGTCCCTGCCTGATGGGAACCTGGGAGCTGCACACACACAGAGGAGCCTAAGACACCACCTGCCTGAAGCACCTGCTCTTCTCACCCAGGAGGAAGACGGGGGCCGAGGGCGACGCTGCAGAACAAGCTCTGGGATTCCCCGTCCCTCCTGGGTCATCTACTGGACCTTCTGCTGGAACCTGTGCTCATGCTCCTGCTGGGTGGGCTGTTTCTCGGGCTGCTGTTCCTGCTGGCCCTCCTGCTGACTTGTCTGCTGGGCTGCATTCTAGGGTTGGTGGACATGGTTGTTTCTGTTATTTTCACTTGTCTGGTGGGGGCGGTACTTTTGCTTGCATTGCCTTCATGGAGAATTCTTAATGTTTGTCTTTGGATGGCTCTGTCTGGGATGGCTGCTTCCCCTTGACTGACATCTTGGGGGTGGGCTTCATTGCCTGGACAGAGTCTTGCGAGCCAGAGTGGAGTTCACCAGCATGAGATTAGATTCTGGATACTTGGTACTACACACCCTGGTATTCAAGATGGCCTTGGAGTCCTCACAGATGCGGTTCAGATGGCGCAGGCGCCAGCCAATTTGTCTCCAGTAGACCTTGTCGTTGTTCAAGCAGTGGAGGCACGCAGTGGGATTGCCCGCAAAGACACAGGAAAACTCGTGGTGCAATCGAACACAATGGACCTGCAGATGGACTCCTTCCTCCTGGGTGGTCACGGTCACTTTGCATTTGGCTTGGTCTCTGCTGACAAAGCTGCCAGTGACAATGACCTGGGTTGGCGGGCTTGTTGACACTATGAGGGGCTTCTCCAGAGGAACCCAGCCATCCTGCTCAGCCTCCAAATTCACTTCATCCTGTTCTCCGTTTTGGGCCTCTGTCAGGAGCACCTGAGCAGCCAGCAGGAGGATGGAGAACAGGGTGAGAGTGCGGGTCCACATGGTTCAGCTGGTCGGGCACCTGTTGAACAATGGCAGGGTCCAGGGTGCAGAGGTTAGTGGTGCAGTGGTCAGGATCAAGTGGAGGTGTATGGTTACAGGGTGGCCTCCCTCCTCCCTGCCATAATCCTGCCTGATTTAGGAGGAGACCAAGCATCCTCTGGCTCTGGGATGCCAGGACAAGCAGCACAACCTCTCTCATGTGCAGCTGACCTGAGACTGCAGTGACCCAGGCTGACAGTCCATACCTTCCCTCGGCACTCACTGAGCCTTGTTAGCTCTCAGTCCCTCATCCCCTCACTCACCCACTCCTGCTCCTCTCACCCACTGGGTCCTTCAGCACTCACACAGCAAGCACTTACTGAGCACCTGCTGCATGCATTGCACTAGTAGGTAGGTTGTCTACACACTGAGGTCAATGAGAAAGCCTGTATCTTGAAGAGTTTCAGGCGATCCCTGGGAACTGTACATAGCACTGACCAGGGATTCTGTCCCATCTGTGTCCTCAATCTCAATTGGAAATGTCATTTCTCCTCTGAGCTCTCAAGCTATGCACGAATTCATCACCAACTCCTCCTGCTGCCCCGTGCTTGGTCTTTATCTCATGTTTCACATACACCCAAGACCTAAGATGCAAAGGGGGCTGGGAGAGTCCTGAAGGTACCAGGAGGACACCAGAGGCTGAACCCCATGGAGGCTGACACAGGGGCTGAGTGGGGTGGGAGTGGGGTGGAGCTCTCTGGGAGGAGTAAGAGCTGAGGAAATGCATGAAGGGGGTGCTCATCTGACCCCAGCGGGGAAACAGAAATAGGGAGGGGAGCGGCGAGTTTCAGACAGCGTTTGAATGCAGGTGACAAGAATCGCTCCTGACTGGGTTCTAGACCTGTGTGCTGAGCATATAAATGTTCTTTGCTGACCCTGGACAAAAATTACTGAATTCATAGCAAGGCTGTCAGTGCCAACAGGAACCATACACAAATGCATTTCCCTTCCCTACTTCACATCATAACTAACCAGAACCAACTACCAGGCTGGTGACTCCTCCCTTACTAGTCCTGGATTTAAACTGTTCACCTAAGAACTTCAGGACCCATTGTCTCCCCTGTCCTCCATAACTGCTCGTTCTCTCTGCAGGCTTGCACATGGGGAACAGCTTATTCTGGACTAAGGCACCTGCCTCCACCCCAGCCACTCAGTAAACTCCTGTCAGCTGCTCAGTTTCCTACTGCCCTTGTCACCATCCAGCATGGAAGTAGGGGCCTAATTCCATACTGGGAACAGTGGTTAATGCAGCAAGTTCACCAGGAGAACAATGAAACCACACTGGGCAGGAGAAGCGAAGTTCAATTCTTGACACCAACTACACACTGAGCCTTGGCCCAGCATTCGAGTCTCCCCTTGTTAACTCCACATAAGAACCCTACAACCAGACTGATTACAAGAACTGCCCCAAGAAAGAGCCGCGACCGTGAGACCCGAACAGGTAAGTAACTGTGCAGGTCCTGTGGTGTGGAGGAAGAGCCCCGCAGGGAGTGATCCCATCTCCCTGTCCCTTCCTGCCACCTCTCGTAGATCACTCCTGCTCTACACTGCTTGCCTAACCACGAGACAATGCTGGCAAAAGGAAGACAACTGTGACCCAAGCAGGATTTAGCACTGAGGATAAGATGATCCACTGAACTGTGACCTGTTCCCAAAAACCATGAAATGTGTTTATAAAGGGAATAGGCGCAGAAACTGGCCCTGTCTGCATTTGCACCTGAGTTTGGGCCACAAACAGGGTTGGGGGTGGGCCAGAGCCATGGAGGGTGGGACAGAAAACTAACACACCAGCTGAGGGCTCAGGCTTGGGGCCCCACAGAGCCTGGGAAGTGGGCAGGAAATGAAGCTCTGGAGAGAGAGGGAGGCTCTTACCAGTCCTGCGTCTGCAGATCCAGCGCAATCCCCGATGCCAGGCGAGTTGCAGGCTTGCAGCTGTCTCAGTGGTGGTGCAGGGCAGGGTCGCTATTTGTGCAGGAGCCCAAGCCCACAGGGGTTTACAGCTCGCATACCTGAGGAGCTGAGCTCACACTGCCCCTGGCCATTTCCCTTCCCCTTAGGAACCAGGCAGGACCTGCAGGGAAAGTGCTGGGGGGCATACTATCCACTGCTACCTGCAATGAACTTCACATTGATTCAACACACATGTTACTAGTTGAATGGCTATTGAATGGCTATGAGCACATCTCCTTCTACTCCTAAGCCCTGCACATTCTCCCAGCACTGCCCTTTCTCAACTCTGGGGTCCTTTGGGGCCACTGATTAGAAAATTTTGAGATAAAAATGCTGCCACTGTAAATGACTAGGCATAGGAATTCTACTGAAAGACTGGATTAGGGTACAGGTAGGACCCCGCAGGTTGAGCACCTGGCAGAGCCCAGCACTGACATTGGCAGTTAACACAGGTCTCTGGGGGTGACACTGGAAGGAACAGAGGATCTGACTCCAGCCAACAGGGCTCAGCTTTGCTGGAAAGCAGGCCCCCCTTGTTTCCTTCACAAGGACTAAAACCTCTTTCAGGTTCTCTCTGAAGCAATCATCTGACCAATGTCTGGCAGATTTCTCAAAAGAAGGCATAGACATGGCCTCCAAGTATATAAGGAAATGCTTACCATCAAATCATAAGGGAAATATGAGTCAAAACCACAGTAAGATCTCATCCCACCCCAGTCAGAATAATGATTATCAGAAAGACCCAGAGTCACAGCTGTGGCAGGTCGCAGTGGAAGGAGGACTTCACACAGTGCTGGTGGAAATGTAAACTAGCATGGCCACTATGGAGAGCAGCGTGGGGGCTGTTCAGACCCTGAAGACAGATCTACCCCAGATCCAGCAACCCCATCCCGGGTGTGTGCACAGGACAGGGCGTGAGCTGGGGAAGAGATGTGAGTGCAGCACTTGCTGCTCACCATAGACCAGGTGTCTTGTAGTGGATGAATGGGGAGATTAAATCTATGTGTTCACAGGGACATAGACCTAGACATACAGTGTAACATTATCTGGCCATGTATTAATGGTGGAATACCATTGGTGGAATGTGGGTGGAAATAAAGGATGGTATATTAGGAGAACCAAGACAAACACAGAGAGACAAATACCACACCTTCTCCCCTAAGCTGAAAATTTTAATCTGAAAGAGAAGTGGAGAATAAATATTGGTCCCCAGGGACTGAGAAGATAGAGAGAGGAAGGGGTGGGGAAGGGGTGAGGAGGGAGCACAAAATGACAGCGCACTTGAGGGCTCAGGTCTAATGCCCTACAGCACAGTGGGAGGACTACTGTGGACAATAATTTATTGTGCATTTCAAAATAGTTGGAAGAGAGGATTTCAATGCTCCCAAAAAAAGAAAATATTTTTGAAGTGCTGCATTGGCTAATATGTTGGATTTACAACTGTGTATTAATGTACTAAACTACTCATCTTGCCATATATAAGTACAGTGCTCACGTGTCAGCTAAAATTTTAAAATATATTAAATCAATCATCTGACAAAATTCAATGAGATAATAAACTTAGATTCAGAACTTAATCCATCCAAAACGTGAACAAGTGTTCCTATCTAGCAGTTAGGATCAAGCTGATTAGTTTCCCTTCCTTCCCAGACTGATGGATACCTACTGTAGTTGCCAGAGGAATTGGTGACTCCATGGTGACATCGTGCACTGACCTCATCCCGAGAGACAAGCCCTGGGGTGAGCAGAGTTGGCTCCTTGCCCTTGGTCAGGTAGATCTCCTTCCAGCTGACTGATAAGCACACTCACCTGCACAGCACAGGGCCTCTGCACGTCTTTCCCAGCCTGGTCACAGCAGATCTTTATGGCCTCTGTGCTGGTGTGGCCATTGCTATCACCTACAATGCAAGAGTGCTTCAGAAGTCATGGGAACAGAATGCAAAAAGAGATAAATGTGTTTTGGGTCATGAAAGCTTCAGGGTGTGGGATGGTGTTGTCCTGGGAATGATTTTCCCCTGGGATCTCAGTATCCCACATGGGGGCCAGTTTGAGTCCCAGCTGTTCCACTTCCAATGCTGCTCCCTACTAATGGCCTGGGGAAGCAGCAGAAAAGGCCCAAGTACGAGGGTCCCTCCACCATTTGGAGACCCTGAGAAGGCTCCTGGCTCCTGGCTTCAGCCTGGGCCAGACATGGCCTTTCTAGATATTTAGATAGTGAACTGGCAGATGGAAGATCTCTCTGTCTCTCCTGCTCTCTCTATAATTGTGACTTTCAAATGAATACATAACTTTAAAAAATTTTTATAATCCATGTCTATATTTTTCACAGCATGCATTTTCTACGATTTTTTTTGCAATGATTTTTTTTTTACATCCCTTGCTGAGTGTCCCTTTGCTGATATTGCAGATCTGGGTGCCCCAGTACGATGGCAGTTTTGCAGCATCAAAGACCTTTTTAAGGGCATATTTTCTCTAACTCAAGTCTATTGCCATCCTGCAGGAGGCTGGGCACTCCTGTTGCTGATCCTCTAACAATATATGTATTTCATGCTACCCAAAGGTTATCATATATCTCCTAAAACCTAATAAATTATACCTACAATGTGTGTGTCTCCCTGGAATTTGTCAAGTATTTCTTGCAGTCAGTATTGTGATCATTAAATGTTCAGTAATTAGCCTTACGTACTTCTGTCTCAGTAATCAAACGGAATCTGAACTCTGCAAAAAAGAAAAGAAATATGTTGCAGGGATCATGTGGGTCAATGCCACTAGTTAATATGATAACTGTTGACTCAGTGCCTGGGTAGAGCTGAGACAGGCTCTGTGCAAACTGTGCAGGTCTGGACAACTTCACAACAGGTGCATCAGAGGCTGTCAAACAGGATTTCAGCAGCCGTTCCTCTAGGGTCTGTAAACCCAAGGAGATGTGCTGCCGAAAAGCAAGTGGAGTGGAGTGTGTGGTGAAGTGTGGCAGGGGGGCCCCAAGCACTCATGGAGCATGGCTCCCTGCTATACTCTGTTAAGGACGAAGCTACAGGCACTTAATGGAGACTTGGGGTCCTAGAAAGGAGTGCCAGACCCAGTGCAACCAGGACTCCCCATCCTGCCTGGGACCCCGCAGACCTAAGGACAGACTTGGACATCAGGCAGATTTCTCATTGCCACGGCCTTAGAGCACTCCTCCCTGAGGATGCTTGGGCTTGGTTAACTGAAAACTCAAGCCAATAAATACTGATGCATCACTAGGTGGCAGCAGTGACCTAGCCAATGAGAAGTCTGTGTGCAGTGACTGAATAAAAGCTTGCAGTCCATGAGCTAGACAGCCAGCCAGTGCTCTTCCTTTGGTCACTAATCTAAGGGACAGGATGCCTGCTTTCACCTTCCCTTTGTATGGCTAGATATCGCAGGGAGATGACTGCTGTGTTGGGGACACTACAGTGGGGCTGCAAGCCATGTCCATCACTACTGCAGCCTGTCAAGCCTTTCTTTGTTCCTTATGTGGATACCCATGGGGATAGTGATCCCACCATAAGATTGAATGGGACACTGAAGATGATTGGGCCTGCGTAGTCCTGGAGATTATCATCATTACCTCAGTCCACTGTGGGATTGGGTAAGAGCATTTCTGCCACTAACATATGGATGCGTAATTGGGCCTGCAGCCGTGTGTTGTGGTGATTGTAATGGCCTAACATGACTGTACACATGTCAGCAGCTGATAGGTCTGTGTTTGGCTGAAGGGGTAGGCCTGACCCTTCCTGCCAAATACATGTTGTTCTTGGGTTGCCATCTGGTGGCACCAAGTTCTGTAGGGTACTTGACTCAATGTCATAATGGAATTCTCTCTATGATGTGGCAGAATCTGGCCATATTATAGATGCATTGAGAAACTGCTCCATCATTGTTTAAGTGTCTGTATCACACAGAGTTAGATGATGCCACACTTAAAAGGGGCCCCATAGTGGCTCACAGGCATGACACTCAGGGCCACTTCAAGCCCCTTGTCATTCTCAGGTTGGTGGCATGCCCTAGCTGGGGAGTGGACTCTTCATGACTTGACTGCCCTATTGGCTGTGACTACCATCTTATAGTAATTCACCAAGATGACCAATACCAAAGGAAGCAGGAGAGACACCAGATCCACATTCTTCTGGCCTTTTAGAGAATATGGTGTTGTATCCTTGGCCACATACACATGATCTACAAGGAACGTGATATTCCAGATACCAGGGAACAGGAACTCTATGCACTGCAATGCTGTGTAAATGCTCCCAATGCGAAACTGGAAGAGTCTACAGTGATACCCAACATGCTGCAGGCATCATTGTAAAGAAACCAGTCAAGGACAAGATTCTGAACAAGAGAATTAATGTGGCTTTTGAGCATATTGAGCACTCTCAGAACCGAGCTAGCTTCCTGAAACGTTGAAGGAAAATGATCAGAAAGAGAAGGAACAGAGAGCAAGGTACCAGGTTCTGTGGAAGCTCCAGTCTGCTCCACTCAGGGAAGCCACTTTGTCAGAAGCAGTGGAAAGGACCCCAGCTGCTGAGACCTGTTCCCTAAAATTCATGTGTGATATCTGTAAGATTAAAAAAAGACCTCTGGACTATTAAAGAGAAACTTGACTGAAAAATAAGCTGGACCTACGGTGTTATTAGCACTGTGGCTTGGGTCTCAGTCAGATGTCATGAGCATCTATGCATCTGGACTCTGAGAGAGGAGTCCCATTGTATAAACTGGACAGAAAAGGTTGCATTTCAGAAAGACCTGCTGTCTGTATCCCTTTCAGCCCAGAATCCCTCAACCATTGCTCTATTTTGTTTTGTTTCATCATGTTTGTAGATGCTATTGGTAACATGTTAGGGGACATCCTGGGTGAAAACAAGGAGTCGTAGAATCAAATTGGTTTCTTCTACCAGTACCTGGTTTTGGTCATTGGATATGGAAGATTCCAGAGCACGAGAATCAAGATGAGTTGCTGTTATCTGTCAACTCTGGTGGACTCCAACAGCGGTTCCACTGGGAAGCAAGAGGGGACAACATTGAATTTGGCAAATTCTCCCATTACGTCTGTGCCTGAATACTGACCTCTCTATAAGGGAGGTTTGGCTGTGGGTGGGTATTTGAGTGGCAAAGGGAGATTCAGTGACTACTGGATTTGAACAAACAGGCTAGACCACCATGCAAGGAAAGTCAGATTCCCAAAACCTACAGAGTAAACACATTGTTGTGTTTAGATATATAATCCACTTTCAGGTTATTTTTGTACAGAATGAAGTAATGGTTGCTTGTCATGTTTTCTTATGGATACTCAGTTATTCTGGTCTCATTTTAGGAAAAGATTTTTTTAACATTCTTTGAAATTACAGTAAAAGACATATAATTTTATCAGCATAGCCATTTGAGATAGATTAGTCTTATTAACATTTGCATATAATTGAATAAATATCACTACCCTCAACCTGCATAACTTCTAATCTCATACAAGGATGAACGTATAACTGTAAAAATGCTAACGTTCAATTTCACCTCTCCCAAGTCCCTGGCAACCAGCATTCAACTTGCTGTCTCTAACAGTTTCCTCTAGGTCACACGGGTAGGTGGCATGGTACAACATTAATCTATGTTATGGCTTTTTTCACTGTGTGTAACATCCTCATAGTTGTTCTCTGTGCCATGGATGTCAGAAAATCCTTTTCCTGAAGACCTGAACAATACTGTATAGGATTTCTGTACCATATGTTACCTGTCCTTTCACCCACCAGTGCACACGAGGGTGCTCCTCTCAGTTATAGCTCCTGAGAGCAACACTACTGTACATGTAAAATGCTAATACCTAGTAGTGACTGTGCCCTCTGTCATGTGGGGTGTACGCTACTAGCAGAATTCCCACACCAAATCATAGTTAGTTTTCAATTGCTCAAAGTTCACACATCTCAACAACACTGTGTTTATGCAGAGCTTCCATACAAATGGTTTTGACGTTGTCTCTCAATGAGATTTTTAATTCTATTTCTTTAGAGGGAGAGAGAGAGGGAGTGAATGCATGGTGTTTGGGAAGAACTCAGCACAGTACCTGGTACAGAGCAAATGAGAGACAGATGTTGGTTTCTGTGGAGATGGTGTGATACCCAAATGTCCCTGTGAGACTGTCACCCTGTGCGTTGACCCTCCCTATAAACCTCAGTGTATGTCCTGGTGGGCTGGTGAGTGCACAGTGCTGTCCTGTCCCCCACCTGCCCATCCTCCAGGCTCCTACCAGAGGCACCAAAAGCAGCAGTTACTACCCTGCTTCCTCACGTTTCGTTCTTGGTGGCGTGGTGACCAGGGACTGACAACAGTTCTTCTGCTCCTCCCAACTCCCAAGTGAAAACACCTCAGATGTTTTATACTAGTGTGTGAATGACTACAGTCACCCCTGCACCTCACCCTCTTGACCTCATCCAGCTTCTACCACACTCACATCCCTTTGCTGCCATGTGCCAGCTTGGTTCCTGTTATCCCATTGCTTCCTGAGATGCTCAGGAGGGCGGCTCCAGTCTGTTTCTGTTCCTCTCAGCCCCAAGTCTCCCAGCACTTTCTGCCTGCACTGCCCATGTATTTGCTCAGGTTTTTTTTTTTTTAATTTGTTCATTAGGAGAGAGAAATAGATTAGCTCTGCTTCCACAGGTGAACTCCAAATACCTGCCATGCCAAAAATGGGAGTTAACCATGGAGCTGGAAACACAGCCAAGTTCTCCAACATTTTTCGTGGAAACCCAGAATTTTAGTCACCATCATTGCACACCAGGGCCTGAATGGGCAGGAACTGAGAAAGGAGCAGAGCCAGTGTTAGACCCAGGCACTGTGACTGAGCCCTGGGGCATCTTGTCCACTAGGACAAAAGCCTGCAGCTCCCTCCTCCTTCCATTAAGGACCTCCTATCAGGCCGCTGAATGCATGCAGACCCTACTCTCAATAACCAGGAATGAGCTCTTTTAGGCGGGGCCATGCCTATGGCAGAGGGTTGCTGCTCTGACTTGAGTGAGGACAGGGAGTTCCTCTAGCTTGTAGACATGACTACCAGAACTCCTGGGCTCCAGTCTTGCTTCTTTCTTACAAACTATGCAACCCTGAGAGTGACCTAACACCACGGTACACTGGGTTCCCTTCCTGAAATCACCACACTGTATACCGATCAAACACCAGAGTCCAGTGGATGACTCTATGAAGACAGGACCTGGGAGTGGGTCCCATCAGGGCCTGACTGGTGATGAGAGGAGAAGATCCACTCTGGATGTACCATCCACTGATACTCCGCTTTTTTGAAAGAGAATGGAGCAACACACAGAGAGACACAAAAACTGGATGAACGTATTTTGAAACAGCTCCTGAGTTTATTATGCTTGTTAATTCAGCAGGAAGTGCAGGTGTCTCCCTGAAATCACCAGGCTGACTCCTTCAGCTCAGAGACAGAACTGGGGGCACAGGGACCAGGCGCCAAGGTCACAGCCTCTGCCAACCACACCACAGGAAGTGAGCATCAGCAAAGGGCAGAACACAGACTCTGTCCCAACACTGCCCTGCGCTCTCCTAGCACAGAGGTCCTGCCTGATGGGAACCTGGGAGCTGCACACACACAGAGGAGCCTAAGACACCACCTGCCTGAAGCACCTGCTCTTCTCACCCAGGAGGAAGACGGGGGCCGAGGGCGATGCTGCAGAACAAGCTGCGGGAGGCCCCGTCCCTCCTGGGTCATCTACTGGACCTTCTGCTGGAACCTGTGCTCATGCTCCTGCTGGGTGGGCTGTGTCTGGGGCTGCTGTTCCTGCTGGCCCTCCTGCTGACTTGTCTGCTGGGCTGCATTCTAGGGTTGGTGGACATGGTTGTTTCTGTTATTTTCACTTGTCTGGTGGGGGCGGTACTTTTGCTTGCATTGCCTTCATGCAGAACTCTTAATGTTTGTCTTTGGATGGCTCTGTCTGGGATGGCTGCTTCCCCTTGACTGACATCGTGGGGGTGGGCTTCATTGCCTGGACAGAGTCTTGCGAGCCAGAGTGGAGTTCACCAGCATGAGATTAGATTCTGGATACTTGGTACTACACACCCTGGTATTCAAGATGGCCTTGGAGTCCTCACAGATGCGGTTCAGATGGCGCAGGTGCCAGCCAATTTGTCTCCAGTAGACCTTGTCGTTGTTTAAGCAGTGGAGGCACGCAGTGGGATTGCCCGCAAAGACACAGGAGAACTCGTGGTGCAATCGAACACAATGGACCTGCAGATGGACTCCTTCCTCCTGTGTGGTCACGGTCACATTGCATTTGGCTTGGTCTCTGCTGACAAAGCTGCCAGTGACAATGACCTGGGTTGGCGGGCTTGTTGACACTATCAGGGGCTTCTCCAGAGGAACCCAGCCATCCTGCTCCGCCTCCAAATTCCTTTCATCCTGTTCTGTGTTTTGGGCCTCTGTCATGAGCCCCTGAGCAGCCAGCAGGAGGATGGAGAGCAGGGTGAGAGTGCGGGTCCACATGGTTCAGCTGGTCGGGCACCTGTTGAACAATGGCAGGGTCCAGGGTGCAGAGGTTAGTGGTGCAGTGGTCAGGATCAAGTGGAGGTGTATGGTTACAGGGTGGCCTCCCTCCTCCCTGCCATAATCCTGCCTGATTTAGGAGGAGACCAAGCATCCTCTGGCTCTGGGATGCCAGGACAAGCAGCACAACCTCTCTCATGTGCAGCTGACCTGAGACTGCAGTGACCCAGGCTGACAGTCCATACCTCCCCTCGGCACTCACTGAGCCTTGTTAGCTCTCAGTCCCTCATCCCCTCACTCACCCACTCCTGCTCCTCTCACCCACTGGGTCCTTCAGCACTCACACAGCAGCACTTACTGAGCACCTGCTGCATGCATTGCACTAGTAGGTAGGTTGTCTACACACTGAGGTCAATGAGAAAGCCTGTATCTTGAAGAGTTTCAGGCGATCCCTGGGAACTGTACATAGCACTGACCAGGGATTCTGTCCCATCTGTGTCCTCAAACTCAATTGGAAATGTCATTTCTCCTCTGAGCTCTCAAGCTATGCACGAATTCATCACCAACTCCTCCTGCTGCCCCGTGCTTGGTCTTTATCTCATGTTTCACATACACCCAAGACCTAAGATGCAAAGTGGGCTGGGAGAGTCCTGAAGATGCCATGAGGACACCAGAGGCTGAACCCCATGGAGGCTGACACAGGGGCTGGGTGGGGTGGGAGTGGGGTGGAGCTCTCTGGGAGGAGTAAGAGCTGAGGAAATGCATGAAGGGGGTGCTCATCTGACCCCAGCGGGGAAACAGAAATAGGGAGGGGAGCGGAGAGTTTCAGACAGCGTTTGAGTGCAGGTGACAAGAATCGCTCCTGACTGGGTTCTAGACCTGTGTGCTGAGCATATAAATGTTCTTTGCTGACCCTGGACAAAAATTACTGAATTCATAGCAAGGCTGTCAGTGCCAACAGAAACCATACACAAATGCATTTCCCTTCCCTACTTCACATCGTAACTAACCAGAACCAACTACCAGGCTGGTGACTCCTCCCTTACTAGTCCTGGATTTAAACTGTTCACCTAAGAACTTCAGGACCCATTGTCTCCCCTGTCCTCCATAACTGCTCGTTCTCTCTGCAGGCTTGCACATGGGGAACAGCTTATTCTGGACTAAGGCACCTGCCTCCACCCCAGCCACTCAGTAAACTCCTGTCAGCTACTCAGTTTCCTACTGCCCTTGTCACCATCCAGCATGGAAGTAGGGGCCTAATTCCATACTGGGAACAGTGGTTAATGCAGCAAGTTCACCAGGAGAACAATGAAACCACACTGGGCAGGAGAAGCGAAGTTCAATTCTTGACACCAACTACACACTGAGCCTTGGCCCAGCATTCGAGTCTCCCCTTGTTAACTCCACATAAGAACCCTACATCCAGACTGATTACAAGAACTGCCCCAAGGAAAGGCCCCGACCATGAGGCCCGAACAGGTAAGTAACTGTGCAGGTCCTGTGGTGTGGAGGAAGAGCCCCGCAGGGAGTGATCCCATCTCCCTGTCCCTTCCTGCCACCTCTCGTAGATCACTCCTGCTCTACACTGCTTGCCTAACCACGAGACAATGCTGGCAAAAGGAAGACAACTGTGACCCAAGCAGGATTTAGCACTGAGGATAAGATGATCCACTGAACTGTGACCTGTTCCCAAAAACCATGAAATGTGTTTATAAAGGGAATAGGCCCAGAAACTGGCCCTGTCTGCATTTGCACCTGAGTTTGGGCCACAAACAGGGTTGGGGGCGGGGGGGCAGAGCCATGGAGGGTGGGACAGAAAACTAACACACCAGCTGAGGGCTCAGGCTTGGGGCCCCACAGAGCCTGGGAAGTGGGCAGGAAATGAAGCTCTGGAGAGAGAGGGAGGCTCTTACCAGTCCTGCGTCTGCAGATCCAGCGCAATCCCCGATGCCAGACGAGTTGCAGGCTTGTAGCTGTCTCAGTGGTGGTGCAGGGCAGGGTCGCTATTTGTGCAGGAGCCCAAGCCCACAGGGGTTTCCAGCTCGCATACCTGAGGAGCTGAGCTCACACTGCCCCTGGCCATGTCCCTTCCCCTTAGGAATCAGGCAGGAGCTGCAGGGAAAGTGCTGGGGGGCATACTATCCACTGTTACCTGAAATGAACTTCACATTGATTCAACACACATGTTACTAGTTGAATGGCTATTGAATGGCTATGAGCACATCTCCTTCTACTCCTAAGCCCTGCACATTCTCCCAGCACTGCCCTTTCTCAGCTCTGGGGTCCTTTGGGGCCACTGATTAGAAAATTTTGAGATAACAATGCTGCCACTGTAAATGACTAGGCATAGGAATTCTACTGAAAGACTGGATTAGGGTACAGGTAGGACCCCGCAGGTTGAGCACCTGGCAGAGCCCAGCACTGACATTGGCAGTTAACACAGGTCTCTGGGGGTGACACTGGAAGGAACAGAAGATCTGACTCCAGCCAACAGGGCTCAGCTTTGCTGGAAAGCAGGCCCCCCTTGTTTCCTTCACAAGGACTAAAACCTCTTTCAGGTTCCCTCTGAAGCAATCATCTGACCAATGTCTGGCAGATTTCTCAAAAGAAGGCATAGACATGGCCTCCAAGTATATAAGGAAATGCTTACCATCAAATCATAAGGGAAATATGAGTCAAAGCCAAGTAAGATCTCATCCCACCCCAGTCAGAATAATGATTATCAGAAAGACCGAGAGTCACAGCTGTGGCAGGTCGCAGTGGAAGGAGGACTTCACACACTGCTGGTGGAAATGTAAACTAGCATGGCCACTATGGAGAGCAGCGTGGGGGCTGTTCAGACCCTGAAGACAGATCTACCCCAGATCCAGCACCCCACCCCGGGTGTGTGCACAGGACAGGGCGTGAGCTGGGGAAGAGATGTGAGTTCAGCACTTGCTGCTCACCATAGACCAGGTGTCCTGCAGTGGATGAATGGGGAGAGGAAATCTATGTGTTCACAG
This sequence comes from Sylvilagus floridanus, assembly GCA_949820135.1. Taxonomy (NCBI): domain Eukaryota; kingdom Metazoa; phylum Chordata; class Mammalia; order Lagomorpha; family Leporidae; genus Sylvilagus; species Sylvilagus floridanus. Next base: position 10,429,280 of record OX463242.1, read on the forward strand.
GGACATAGACCTAGACATACAGTGTAACATTATCTGGCCATGTATTAATGGTGGAATACCATTTGTGGAATGTGGGTGGAAATAAAGGATGGTATATTAGGAGAACCAAGACAAACACAGAGAGACAAATACCACACCTTCTCCCCTAAGCTGAAAATTTTAATCTGAAAGAGAAGTGGAGAATAAATATTGGTCCCCAGGGACTGAGAAGATACAGAGAGGAAGGAGTGGGGAAGGGGTGAGGAGGGAGCACAAAATGACAGCACATTTGAGGGCTCAGGTCTAATGCCCTACAGCACAGTGGGAGGACTACTGTGGACAATAATTTATTGTGCATTTCAAAATAGTTGGAAGAGAGGATTTGAATGCTCCCAAAAAAAAGAAAATATTTTTGAAGTGCTGCATTGGCTAATATGTTGGATTTACAACTGTGTATTAATGTACTAAACTACTCATCTTGCCCTATATAAGTACAGTTCTCATGTGTCAGCTAAAATTTTAAAATATATAAAATCAATCATCTGACAAAATTCAATGAGATAATAAACTTAGATTCAGAACTTAATCCATCCAAAACTTGAACAAGTGTTCCTATCTAGCAGTTAGGATCCAGCTGAGTGGGTTTCCCTTCCTTCACAGACTGAGGAAGGACACCTGCTGTAGTTGCCAGAGGAATTGGTGACTCCATGGTGACATCATGCACTGACCTCATCCCCAGAGACAAGCCCTGGGGTGAGCAGAGTTGGCTCCTTGCCCTTGGTCAGGGAGATCTCCTTCCAGCTGACTGATAAGCACACTCACCTGCACAGCACAGGGCCTCTGCACGTCTTTCCCAGCCTGGTCACAGCAGATCTTTATGGCCTCTGTGCCGGTGTGGCCATTGTTATCACCTGCAATGCAAGAGTGCTTCAGAAGTCATGGGAACAGAATGCAAAAAGAGATCAATTTGTTTTGGGTCATGAAAGCTTGAGGGTGTGGGATGGTGTTGTCCTGGGAAAGACTTTCCCCTGGGACATGAGCATCCCACATGGGGGCCAGTTTGAGTCCCAGCTGTTCCACTTCCAATGCTGCTCCCTGCTAATGGCCTGGGGAAGCAGCAAAAAGACCCAAGTATGAGGGTCCCTCCACCATTTGGAGACCCTGAGAAGGCTCCTGGCTCCTGGGTTCAGCCTGGGCCAGACATGGCTATTGTAGATATTTAGATAGTGAACTGGCAGATGGAAGATCTCTCTGTCTCTGCTGCTCTCTATAATTGTGACTTTCAAATGAATACATAACTTTAAAAAATTTTTATAATCCATGTATATATTTTTCACAGCATGCATTTTCTACGATTTTTTTTGCAATGATTTTTTTTTAGATATCTTGCTGAATGTCCCTTTGCTGATATTGCAGATCTGGGTGCCCCAGTACGATGACAGTTTTGCAGCATCAAAGACATTTTAAGGGCATATTTTCTCTAACTCAAGTCTATTGGGATCCTGCAGGAGGCTGGGCACTCCTGTTGCTGATCCTCTAACAATATATGTATTTCATGCTACCCAAAGGTTATCATATATCTCCTAAAACCTAATAAATTATACCTACAATGTGTGTGTCTCCCTGGAATTTGTCAAGTATTTCTTGCAGTCAGTATTGTGATCATTAAATGTTCAGTAATTAGCCTTACGTACTTCTGTCTCAGTAATCAAACGGAATCTGAACTCTGCAAAAAAGAAAAGAAATATGTTGCAGGGATCATGTGGGTCAATGCCACTAGTTAATATGATAACTGTTGACTGTGTGCCTGGGTAGAGCTGAGACAGGTTCTGTGCAAACTGTGCAGGTCTGGACAACTTCACAACAGGTGCATCAGAGGCTGTCAAACAGGATTTCAGCAGCCGTTCCTCTAGGGTCTGTAAACACAAGGAGATGTGCTGCCGAAAAGCATGTTGAGTGGAGTGTGTGGTGAAGCGTGGCAGGGGTGCCCAAAGCCCCCTTTGGAGCAGGGCTCCTGCTATACTCTGTTAGGGACGAGGCTACGGGCACTTAATGGAGACTTGGGGTCTTAGAAAAGAGTGCCAGACCCCACTGCACCAGGACTCCCCATCCTGCCTGGGACCCCGCAGACCTAAGGACAGACTAGGACATCAGGCAGATTTCTCATTGCCACGGCCTTAGAGCACTCCTCCCTGAGGATGCTTGGGCTTGGTTGACTGAAAACTCAAGCCAATAAATACTGATGCATCACTAGGTGGCAGCAGTGACCTAGCCCATGAGAAGTCTGTGTGCAGTGACTGAATAAAAGCTTGCAGTCCATGAGCTAGACAGCCAGCCAGTGCTCTTCCTTTGGTCACTCTTCTAAGGGACAGGATGCCTGCTTTCACCTTCCCTTTGTATGGCTAGATATCGCAGGGAGATGACTGCTGTGTTGGGGACACTACAGTGGGGCTGCAAGCCATGCCCATCACTACTGCAGCCTGTCAAGCCTTTCTTTGTTCCTTATGTGGATGCCCATGGGAATAGTGATCCCACCATAAGATTGAATGGGACACTGAAGATGATTGGGCCTGCCTAGTCCTGGAGATTATCATCGTTACCTCAGTCCACTGTGGGACTGGGTAAGAGCATTTCTGCCACTAACATATGGATGTGTAATTGGGCCTCCAGCTGTGTGTTGTGGTGTTTGTACGGACTAACATGACTGTACACATGTCAGCAGCTGATAGGTCTGTGTTTGGCTGAAGGGGTAGGCCTGACCCTTCCTGCCAAATACATGTTGTTCTTGGGTTGCCATCTGGTGGCACCAAGTTCTGTAGGGTACTTGACTCAATGTCATAATGGAGTTCTCTCTATCATGTGGCAGAATCTGGCCATATTATAGATGCATTGAGAAAATGCTCCACCATTGTTTAAGTGTCTGTATCACACAGAGTTAGATGATGCCACAAGCAAAAGGGGCCCCTATAGTGGCTCACAGCCAGGACACGCAGGGCCACTTCAAGCCCCTTGTCATTCTCAGGTTGGTGGCATGCCCTAGCTGTGGAGTGGACTTTTCATGACTTGACTGCCCTATTGGCTGTGACTACCATCTCATAGTAATTCACCAAGATGACCAATACCAAAGGAAGCAGGAGAGACACCAGATTCACATTCTTCTGGCCTTTTAGAGAATATGGTGTTGTATCCTTGGCCACATACACATGATCTACAAGGAACGTGATATTCCAGATACCAGGGAACAGGAACTCTATGCACTGCAATGCTGTGTAAATGCTCCCAGTGCAAAACTGGAAGAGTCTGCAGTGATACCCAACATGCTGCAGGCATCATTGTAAAGAAACCAGTCAAGGACAAGATTCTGAACAAGAGCATTAATGTGGCTTTTGAGCATGTTGAGTACTCCAGAAACGAGCTAGCTTCCTGAAACGTTGAAGGAAAATGATCAGAAAGAGAAGGAACAGAAAGCAAGGTACCAGGTTCTGTGGAAGCTCCAGTCTGCTCCACTCAGGGAAACCACTTTGTCAGAAGCAGTGGAAAGGACCCAAGACGCTGAGACCTGTTCCCTAAAATTCATGTGTGATATCTGTAAGATTAAAAAAAGACCTCTGGACTACTAAAGAAAAACTTGACTGAAAAATAAGCTGGACATATGGAGTTACTAGCACTGTGGCTTGGGTCTCAGTCAGATGTCATGAGCATCTATGCAGCTGGACTCTGAGAGAGGACTCCCATTGTATAAACTGGAACAGAAAAGGTTGCATTTCAGAAAGACCTGCTCTCTACATCCCTTTCAGCCCAGAAGCCCTCAACCATTGATCTCTTTTGTTTTGTTTTGCTTCATCATGCTTGTTGATGCTATTGGTAACATGTTAGGGGACATCCTGGGTGAAAACAAGGAGTCATAGAATCAAATTGATTTCTTCTACCAGTACCTGGTTTTGGTCATTGGATATGGAAGATTCCAGAGATTGAGAATCAAGATGAGTTGCTGTTCTCTGTCAACTCTGGTGGACTCCCACAGTGGTTCCACTAGGAAGTAAGAGGGGACAACACTGAACTTGGCAAGTTCCCTCTTATGTCCATCCATGAATACTGAAATTCTATAAGTGAGGTCTTGCTGTGGGTGGATAGTTGAGTGGCAAATGGAGATTCAGTGACTACTGGATTTGAACAAACAGGCTAGACCACCATGCAAGGAAAGTCAGATTCCCAAAACCTACAGAGTAAACACCTGTTGTGTTTAGATATATAATCCACTTTCAGGTTATTTTTGTACAGAATGAAGTAATGGTTGGTTGTCATGTTTTCTTATGGATATTCAGTTATGCTGGTCTCATTTGAGGAAAAGATTTTTTAAACATTCTTTGAAATTACAGTAAAAGACATATAATTTTTATCACCATAGCCATTTGAGATAGATTAGTCCTATTAACTTTTGCATATAATTGAATAAATATCACTACCCTCAACCTGCATAACTTCTAATCTCATACAATGATGAACGTATAACTGTAAAAATGCTAACGTTCAATTTCACCTCTCCCAAGTCCCAGGCAACCAGCATTCAACTATCTGTCTCTAAAGTTTCCTCTAGGTCTCTAATACCTAGAAATGAACCTGAATATAATACCTGAAATGAACTTCACATTGATTTAACACACATGTTGCTAATTGAATGGATCTTGATTCCCTACATGCATGCCTGCTTCTACTCCTGTGTCCTGAACTTTCTCCCACAATGCCCTTTCTCAGCACTGGGGTCCTTTGGGGCCACTGATTAGAAAGTTTTGAGATAACAACGCTGACACTGTAAATGAATAACAAAGGCACAGGAATTCCACTGAGGGATGGGAAGAGGGCACAGGTAGGAGCCAGCAGGTGGAAGACCTGCCAGAGCCCAGCACTGACATGTGACAGGTAACGCAAGTCTCTGGGTGGAACGGTGGATCTGACTCCAGCCAACAGGGCTCAGCTTTGCTGGGAAGCAGGTCCCCCTCTTTCTCCTTCACAGGGACCTAAACCTCTTCAACTCTAAAACAGTTTTTTCTCTCTGAAGCAATTATTAGAACGATTTCTCACAAGAAGGCAGAGAAATGGCCTCCTGGTACATAGGGAAATGATCACCATCAACTTCATCAGGGAATGATCAATAAAATCACAATAAGATCTCATCAAAGACAGCCAGAATAACGATTATCAGAAAGACCAAGAGTCACAGCTGTGGTTGGGACACAGAAGAAATCTGTTTTGTTCACATGGAAATAGAGAGAGAAACAGAGAAGTATGATCAGGACCAAATGAATAATAAAATACTGTCATTGGTGGAATGTGGGAGGAAATAAAGGACAGTAGATTAAGAGAAGCAAGACAGACACAGAGAGACAAATACCACATGTTTTCCCCTAACAGTGGAAGCTGAAAAAGTGTATCTGAAAGAGAAGTGGAGAATAAATAGTGGTCCCCAGGGACAAGGGAAGCTAGAAAGAGGAAGAGATGGGGAAGGGGTGCGGAGCCAGCACAAAATGGCAGCGCACTTGAGGGCTCAGCTCTAAGGCCTACAGCACAGTGGGGGGACTGCTGTGGGCAATACTTTACTGTCTATTTAATACTAGTTGGAAAAGAGGATTTGAATGTTCCCAACCAAAGAAAACTCTATCAGGTGATGCATTTGCTCATTACCCTCATTTTACTACTTCTTCTGTTTGTCATAATACCAATGTTAATCTATGAACATGTACAATTCTCATGTGTTGGCTAAGATTTTACAATATATTTCTAAAACTCATGATCTGACAGGATTCAATGAGCTAATTAATCTTAGACTCAGAACTTAATCCATCCCAAACTTGAACAAGTGTTCCTATCTAGCAGTTAGGATCCAGCTGATTAGTTTCACTTCCTTCCCAGGCTGATGAAGGACACCTGTTGTAGTTGCCAGAGGAATTGGTGACTCCGTGGTTACATCATGCACTGGACTTATCCCAATAGACAAGCCCTGGGGTGAGCAGAGTTGGCTCCTTGCCCTTGGTCAGGGAGATCTCCTTCCAGCTGACTGATAAGCACACTCACCTGCACAGCACAGGGCCTCTGCACGTCTTTCCCAGCCTGGTCACAGCAGATCTTTATGGCCTCTGTGCCGGTGTGGCCATTGTTATCACCTGCAATGCAAGAGTGCTTCAGAAGTCATGGGAACAGAATGCAAAAAGAGATCAATTTGTTTTGGGTCATGAAAGCTTGAGGGTGTGGGATGGTGTTGTCCTGGGAAAGACTTTCCCCTGGGACATGAGCATCCCACATGGGGGCCAGTTTGAGTCCCAGCTGTTCCACTTCCAATGCTGCTCCCTGCTAATGGCCTGGGGAAGCAGCAAAAAGACCCAAGTATGAGGGTCCCTCCACCATTTGGAGACCCTGAGAAGGCTCCTGGCTCCTGGGTTCAGCCTGGGCCAGACATGGCTATTGTAGATATTTAGATAGTGAACTGGCAGATGGAAGATCTCTCTGTCTCTGCTGCTCTCTATAATTGTGACTTTCAAATGAATACATAACTTTAAAAAATTTTTATAATCCATGTATATATTTTTCACAGCATGCATTTTCTACGATTTTTTTTGCAATGATTTTTTTTTAGATATCTTGCTGAATGTCCCTTTGCTGATATTGCAGATCTGGGTGCCCCAGTACGATGACAGTTTTGCAGCATCAAAGACATTTTAAGGGCATATTTTCTCTAACTCAAGTCTATTGGGATCCTGCAGGAGGCTGGGCACTCCTGTTGCTGATCCTCTAACAATATATGTATTTCATGCTACCCAAAGGTTATCATATATCTCCTAAAACCTAATAAATTATACCTACAATGTGTGTGTCTCCCTGGAATTTGTCAAGTATTTCTTGCAGTCAGTATTGTGATCATTAAATGTTCAGTAATTAGCCTTACGTACTTCTGTCTCAGTAATCAAACGGAATCTGAACTCTGCAAAAAAGAAAAGAAATATGTTGCAGGGATCATGTGGGTCAATGCCACTAGTTAATATGATAACTGTTGACTGTGTGCCTGGGTAGAGCTGAGACAGGTTCTGTGCAAACTGTGCAGGTCTGGACAACTTCACAACAGGTGCATCAGAGGCTGTCAAACAGGATTTCAGCAGCCGTTCCTCTAGGGTCTGTAAACACAAGGAGATGTGCTGCCGAAAAGCATGTTGAGTGGAGTGTGTGGTGAAGCGTGGCAGGGGTGCCCAAAGCCCCCTTTGGAGCAGGGCTCCTGCTATACTCTGTTAGGGACGAGGCTACGGGCACTTAATGGAGACTTGGGGTCTTAGAAAAGAGTGCCAGACCCCACTGCACCAGGACTCCCCATCCTGCCTGGGACCCCGCAGACCTAAGGACAGACTAGGACATCAGGCAGATTTCTCATTGCCACGGCCTTAGAGCACTCCTCCCTGAGGATGCTTGGGCTTGGTTGACTGAAAACTCAAGCCAATAAATACTGATGCATCACTAGGTGGCAGCAGTGACCTAGCCCATGAGAAGTCTGTGTGCAGTGACTGAATAAAAGCTTGCAGTCCATGAGCTAGACAGCCAGCCAGTGCTCTTCCTTTGGTCACTCTTCTAAGGGACAGGATGCCTGCTTTCACCTTCCCTTTGTATGGCTAGATATCGCAGGGAGATGACTGCTGTGTTGGGGACACTACAGTGGGGCTGCAAGCCATGCCCATCACTACTGCAGCCTGTCAAGCCTTTCTTTGTTCCTTATGTGGATGCCCATGGGAATAGTGATCCCACCATAAGATTGAATGGGACACTGAAGATGATTGGGCCTGCCTAGTCCTGGAGATTATCATCGTTACCTCAGTCCACTGTGGGACTGGGTAAGAGCATTTCTGCCACTAACATATGGATGTGTAATTGGGCCTCCAGCTGTGTGTTGTGGTGTTTGTACGGACTAACATGACTGTACACATGTCAGCAGCTGATAGGTCTGTGTTTGGCTGAAGGGGTAGGCCTGACCCTTCCTGCCAAATACATGTTGTTCTTGGGTTGCCATCTGGTGGCACCAAGTTCTGTAGGGTACTTGACTCAATGTCATAATGGAGTTCTCTCTATCATGTGGCAGAATCTGGCCATATTATAGATGCATTGAGAAAATGCTCCACCATTGTTTAAGTGTCTGTATCACACAGAGTTAGATGATGCCACAAGCAAAAGGGGCCCCTATAGTGGCTCACAGCCAGGACACGCAGGGCCACTTCAAGCCCCTTGTCATTCTCAGGTTGGTGGCATGCCCTAGCTGTGGAGTGGACTTTTCATGACTTGACTGCCCTATTGGCTGTGACTACCATCTCATAGTAATTCACCAAGATGACCAATACCAAAGGAAGCAGGAGAGACACCAGATTCACATTCTTCTGGCCTTTTAGAGAATATGGTGTTGTATCCTTGGCCACATACACATGATCTACAAGGAACGTGATATTCCAGATACCAGGGAACAGGAACTCTATGCACTGCAATGCTGTGTAAATGCTCCCAGTGCAAAACTGGAAGAGTCTGCAGTGATACCCAACATGCTGCAGGCATCATTGTAAAGAAACCAGTCAAGGACAAGATTCTGAACAAGAGCATTAATGTGGCTTTTGAGCATGTTGAGTACTCCAGAAACGAGCTAGCTTCCTGAAACGTTGAAGGAAAATGATCAGAAAGAGAAGGAACAGAAAGCAAGGTACCAGGTTCTGTGGAAGCTCCAGTCTGCTCCACTCAGGGAAACCACTTTGTCAGAAGCAGTGGAAAGGACCCAAGACGCTGAGACCTGTTCCCTAAAATTCATGTGTGATATCTGTAAGATTAAAAAAAGACCTCTGGACTACTAAAGAAAAACTTGACTGAAAAATAAGCTGGACATATGGAGTTACTAGCACTGTGGCTTGGGTCTCAGTCAGATGTCATGAGCATCTATGCAGCTGGACTCTGAGAGAGGACTCCCATTGTATAAACTGGAACAGAAAAGGTTGCATTTCAGAAAGACCTGCTCTCTACATCCCTTTCAGCCCAGAAGCCCTCAACCATTGATCTCTTTTGTTTTGTTTTGCTTCATCATGCTTGTTGATGCTATTGGTAACATGTTAGGGGACATCCTGGGTGAAAACAAGGAGTCATAGAATCAAATTGATTTCTTCTACCAGTACCTGGTTTTGGTCATTGGATATGGAAGATTCCAGAGATTGAGAATCAAGATGAGTTGCTGTTCTCTGTCAACTCTGGTGGACTCCCACAGTGGTTCCACTAGGAAGTAAGAGGGGACAACACTGAACTTGGCAAGTTCCCTCTTATGTCCATCCATGAATACTGAAATTCTATAAGTGAGGTCTTGCTGTGGGTGGATAGTTGAGTGGCAAATGGAGATTCAGTGACTACTGGATTTGAACAAACAGGCTAGACCACCATGCAAGGAAAGTCAGATTCCCAAAACCTACAGAGTAAACACCTGTTGTGTTTAGATATATAATCCACTTTCAGGTTATTTTTGTACAGAATGAAGTAATGGTTGGTTGTCATGTTTTCTTATGGATATTCAGTTATGCTGGTCTCATTTGAGGAAAAGATTTTTTAAACATTCTTTGAAATTACAGTAAAAGACATATAATTTTTATCACCATAGCCATTTGAGATAGATTAGTCCTATTAACTTTTGCATATAATTGAATAAATATCACTACCCTCAACCTGCATAACTTCTAATCTCATACAATGATGAACGTATAACTGTAAAAATGCTAACGTTCAATTTCACCTCTCCCAAGTCCCAGGCAACCAGCATTCAACTATCTGTCTCTAAAGTTTCCTCTAGGTCTCTAATACCTAGAAATGAACCTGAATATAATACCTGAAATGAACTTCACATTGATTTAACACACATGTTGCTAATTGAATGGATCTTGATTCCCTACATGCATGCCTGCTTCTACTCCTGTGTCCTGAACTTTCTCCCACAATGCCCTTTCTCAGCACTGGGGTCCTTTGGGGCCACTGATTAGAAAGTTTTGAGATAACAACGCTGACACTGTAAATGAATAACAAAGGCACAGGAATTCCACTGAGGGATGGGAAGAGGGCACAGGTAGGAGCCAGCAGGTGGAAGACCTGCCAGAGCCCAGCACTGACATGTGACAGGTAACGCAAGTCTCTGGGTGGAACGGTGGATCTGACTCCAGCCAACAGGGCTCAGCTTTGCTGGGAAGCAGGTCCCCCTCTTTCTCCTTCACAGGGACCTAAACCTCTTCAACTCTAAAACAGTTTTTTCTCTCTGAAGCAATTATTAGAACGATTTCTCACAAGAAGGCAGAGAAATGGCCTCCTGGTACATAGGGAAATGATCACCATCAACTTCATCAGGGAATGATCAATAAAATCACAATAAGATCTCATCAAAGACAGCCAGAATAACGATTATCAGAAAGACCAAGAGTCACAGCTGTGGTTGGGACACAGAAGAAATCTGTTTTGTTCACATGGAAATAGAGAGAGAAACAGAGAAGTATGATCAGGACCAAATGAATAATAAAATACTGTCATTGGTGGAATGTGGGAGGAAATAAAGGACAGTAGATTAAGAGAAGCAAGACAGACACAGAGAGACAAATACCACATGTTTTCCCCTAACAGTGGAAGCTGAAAAAGTGTATCTGAAAGAGAAGTGGAGAATAAATAGTGGTCCCCAGGGACAAGGGAAGCTAGAAAGAGGAAGAGATGGGGAAGGGGTGCGGAGCCAGCACAAAATGGCAGCGCACTTGAGGGCTCAGCTCTAAGGCCTACAGCACAGTGGGGGGACTGCTGTGGGCAATACTTTACTGTCTATTTAATACTAGTTGGAAAAGAGGATTTGAATGTTCCCAACCAAAGAAAACTCTATCAGGTGATGCATTTGCTCATTACCCTCATTTTACTACTTCTTCTGTTTGTCATAATACCAATGTTAATCTATGAACATGTACAATTCTCATGTGTTGGCTAAGATTTTACAATATATTTCTAAAACTCATGATCTGACAGGATTCAATGAGCTAATTAATCTTAGACTCAGAACTTAATCCATCCCAAACTTGAACAAGTGTTCCTATCTAGCAGTTAGGATCCAGCTGATTAGTTTCACTTCCTTCCCAGGCTGATGAAGGACACCTGTTGTAGTTGCCAGAGGAATTGGTGACTCCGTGGTTACATCATGCACTGGACTTATCCCAATAGACAAGCCCTGGGGTGAGCAGAGTTGGCTCCTTGCCCTTGGTCAGGGAGATCTCCTTCCAGCTGACTGATAAGCACACTCACCTGCACAGCACAGGGCCTCTGCACGTCTTCCCCAGCCTGGTCACAGCAGATCTTTATGGCCTCTGTGCCGGTGTGGCCATTGTTATCACCTGCAATGCAAGAGTGCTTCAGAAGTCATGGGAACAGAATGCAAAAAGAGATCAATTTGTTTTGGGTCATGAAAGCTTGAGGGTGTGGGATGGTGTTGTCCTGGGAAAGACTTTCCCCTGGGACATGAGCATCCCACATGGGGGCCAGTTTGAGTCCCAGCTGTTCCACTTCCAATGCTGCTCCCTGCTAATGGTCTGGGAAAGCAGCAGAAAAGACCCAAGTACGAGGGTCCATCCACCATTTGGAGACCCTAAGAAGGCTCCTGGCTCCTGGGTTCAGCCTGGGCCAGACATGGCCATTGTAGATATTTAGTTAGTGAACTGGCAGATGGAAGATCTCTCTCTGTCTCTGCTGCTCTCTATAATTCTGATTTTCAAAGCAATAAATAATTCTTTAAAAAATTTTAATAATCCGGCCAGCACCGAGGCTCAACAGGCAAATCCTCCGCCTTGCAGCGCCGGCACACCAGGTTCTAGTCCCGGTTGGGGCGCCGGATTCTGTCCCGGTTGCCCCTCTTCCAGGCCAGCTCTCTGCTGTGGCCCGGGAGTGCAGTGGAGGATGGCCCAAGTGCTTGGGCCCTGCACCCCATGGGAGACCAGGAAAAGCACCTGGCACCTGGCTCCTGCCATCGGATGAGGGCGGTGCGCCAGCCGCAGCGCACCAACCGTGGCGGCCATTGGAGGGTGAACCAACGGTAAAGGAAGACCTTTCTCTCTGTCTCTCTCTCTCACTGTCCATTCTGCCTGTCAAAAATAAATAAAAAACAATAAAATTTTAATAATCCATGTAAATATTTTTCACAGCATGCATTTTCTATGAATTTTTTTACAAATAAGACCAATTCATACCTCGAATAAAAGAGCTAGGAGAAAGGTGAGCCTGGAACATCCGTTTCTGAGCGTCCCTTTGCTGATATTGTAGATCTGGGTGAGCCAAAACGATAGCAGTTATTAGGCATCAAAGACCACTTTGAAGGAGACATTTTCTCTAACTCAAGTCTATTGGGATCCTGCAGGAGGCTGGGCACTCCTGTTGCTGATCCTCTAACAATAAATCATGCTACACAAGGTTATCATATATCTCCTAAAACCTAATAAATTATACCTACAATGTGTGTGTCTCCCTGGAATTTGTCAAGTATTTCTTGCAGTCAGTATTGTGATCATTAAATGTTCAGTAATTAGCCTTACGTACTTCTGTCTCAGTAAACAAACGGAATCAGAACTCTGCAAAAAAAGAAAAGAAATATGCTGCAGGGATCATGTGGGTCAATGCCACTAGTTAATATAACTATTGACTCAGTGCCTGGGTAGAGCTGAGACAGGTTCTGTGCAAACTGTGCAGGTCTGGACAACTTCACAACAGGTGCATCAGAGGCTGTCAAACAGGATTTCAGCAGCCGTTCCTCCAGGGTCTGTAAACACAAGGAGATGTGATGCCGAAAAGCATGTTGAGTGGAGAGTGTGGTGAAGTGTGGCAGGGGGACCCGAGCCTCCATTGCAACAGGGCTCCCTGCTATTCTCTGTTAGAGACGAGGCTATGGGCACTTAATGCAGACTTGGGGTCTTAGAAAGGAGTGGCAGACCCCACTGCACCCAGGACTCCCCATCCTGCCTGGGACCCCGCAGACCTAAGGACAGACTTGGACATCAAGCAGATTTCTCATTGCCATGGCCTTAGAATACTCCTCCCTGAGGATGCTTGGGCTTGGTTAACTGAAAACTCAAGCCAATAAATACTGATGCATCCACTAGGTGGCAGCAGTCATCTAGCCCATGAGAAGTTTGTGTGCTGTGACTGAATAAAAGCTTGCAGTCCATGAGCTAGACAGCCAGCCAGTGCTCTTGTCTCAGGTCACACTCCTGAGGGACAGTTTTTCCCCTTTCACCTTCTCTTGTGAATGACTAGTCATCTTGGGAGATGACTGCTGTGGTGGGGACACTACAGTGGGGCTGCAAGCCATGCCCATCACTACTACAGCCTGTCAAGCCTTTCTTTGTACCTTATGTAGATACCCATGGGGATAGTGATCCCACCATAAGATTGAATGGGACACTGAAGATGATTGGGCCTGCCTAGTCCTGGAGATTATCATCGTTACCTCAGTCCACTGTGGGACTCAGTAAGAGCATTTCTGCTATTAACATATGGATGCCTAATTGGGCCTCCAGCTGTGTGCTGTGTTGATTGTAATGGCCTAACATGACTGTACACCTGTCAGCAGCTGATAGGTCTGTGTTTGGCTGAAGGGGTAGGTCTGACCCTCCCTGCCAAATACATGTTGTTCTTGGGTTGCCATCTGGTGGTATCTAGTCCTTTAGGGTACTTGACACAGTTCATGATGGAATTGCTCTCTGTGATGTGGCAGAATCTGGCCATATTACAGGTGCATTTGAGAACCTGCTCCACCATTGTTTTGGTAGCTGTATCACTCAGAGTTAGATGATGCCACATGCAAAAGGGGCCCCTATAGTGGCTCACAGTCATGACACTCAGGGGCCACATCAAGCCCCTTGTCATTCTCAGGTTGGTGGCATGCCCTAGCTGTGGAGTGGACTTTTCATGACTTGACTGCCCTATTGGCTGTGACTACCATCTCATAGTAATTCACCAAGATGACCAATACCAAAGGAAGCAGGAGAGACACCAGATCCACATTCTTCTGGCCTTTTAGAGAATATGGTATTGTATCCTTGGCCACAAACACATGATCTACAAGGAACGTGATATTCCAGATACCAGGGAACAGGAACTCTATGCACTGCAATGCTGTGTAAATGCTCCCAATGCAAAACTGGAAGAGTCTACAGTGATACCCAACATGCTGCAGGCATCATTGTAAAGAAACCAGTCAAGGACAAGATTCTGAACAAGAGCATTAATGTGGCTTTTGAGCATATTGAGCTCTAAGAACCGAGCTAGCTTCCTGAAACATTGAAGGAAAACAATCAGAAAGAGAAGGAACAGAGAGCAAGGTACCACGTTCTATGGAAGCTCCAGCCTGCTCCACTCAGGGAAGCCACTTTGTCAGAAGCAGTGGAAAGGACCCCAGCTGCTGAGACCTGTTCCCTAAAATTCATGGTGTGATATCTGTAAGATTAAAAAAAAGACCTCTGGACTATTAAAGAGAAACTTGACTGAAAAATAAGCTGGTCCTACGGTGTTATTAGCACTGTGGCTTGGGTCTCAGTCAGATGTCATGAGCATCTATGCAGCTGGACTCTGAGAGAGGATTCCCATTGTATAAACTAGAACAGAAAAGGTTGCATTTCAGAAAGACCTGCTCTCTACATCCCTTTCAGCCCAGAAGCCCTCAACCATTGATCTCTTTTGTTTTGTTTTGCTTCATCATGCTTGTTCATGCTATTGGTAACATGTTAGGGGACATCCTGGGTGAAAACAAGGAGTCATAGAATCAAATTGATTTCTTCTACCAGTACCTGGTTTTGGTCATTGGATATGGAAGATTCCAGAGATTGAGAATCATGAAGACTTGGTAGAATCTGTCAACTTTGGTTCAACTCCCACAGCAGTTCCACTGGGAAGCAAGAGGGGACAACATTGAATTTGGCAAGTTCTCCCATTACATCTGCCCATGATTACTGACCACTCTATAAGTGAGGTTTGGCTGTGGGTGGGTAGTTGAGTGGCAAAGGGAGATTCAGTGACTACTGGATTTGAACAAACAGGCTAGACCACCATGCAAGGAAAGTCAGAATCCCAAAACCTACAGAATAAACACCTGTTGAGTTTAGATATATAATCCACTTTCAGGTTACTTTCTGTATAGAAGGAAGTAATGGTTGGTTTTCTTGTTTTCTTATGGATTTTTAGTTATACTGGTCTCATTTGAGGAAAAGGTTTTTAAAATTTTCTTTGAAATTACAGTAAAAGACATATAATTTTTATAGCCATAGCCATTTGTAGATAGTTTAGTCCTATGAAAATTTTGCATGTAGTTGAATAAATATCACTACCCTCAACCTGTCTAACTTCTAATCTCACACAATGATGAACTGTAAATGCTAACGTACAATTTCACCTCACCCAAGTCCCTGGCAACCAGCATTCAACTTCCTGTCTCTAACAGTTTTGTCTAGGTCTCGTGTAGGTGCCATGGTACAACATGATGGCTTTTTTCACTGTGTGTAACATCCTCATAGTTGTTCTCTGTGCCATGGATGTCAGACACTCCTTTTTCTGATACCTGAACAATACTCTATAGAATTTCTGTACCATATGTTACCTGTCCTTTCACCCACCAGTACACACAAGGGTGCTCCTCTCTGTACAGCTCCTGAGAACAACACTGCTGTACATGTGAAGTGCTAATACCTAGTAGGGACTGTGCCCTCTGTCATGTGGTGTGTACATCACTAGCAGAATTCCCACACCAAATCATATTTAACACTGTGTTTTTGCAGAGCTTCCATAGAAATGGTTTTGAGGTTGTCTCTCAAAGGGATTTTTAATTCTGTTTCTTTAGAGGGAGAGAGAGAGGGAGTGAATGCATGGTCCCTGGGAAGACCTCAGCACAGTACCTGGTACAAAGCAAGTGAGAGACAGATGTTGGTTTCTGTGGAGGTGGTGTGATCCTCAAAGGTCCCTGTGAGGCTGTCACCCTGTGCGTTGACCCTCCCTATAAACCTCAGTGTATGTCCTGGTGGGCTGGTGAGTGCACAGTGCTGTCCTGTCCCCTACCTGCCCATCCTCCAGGCTCCTACCAGAGGCACCAAAAGCAGCAGTTACTACCCTGCTTCCTCACGTTTCGTTCTTGGTGGTGTGGTGACCAGGGACTGACAACAGTTCTTCTGCTCCTCCCAACTCCCAAGTGAAAACACCTCAGATGTTTTATACTAGTGTGCGAATGACTACAGTCACCCCTGCACCTCACCCTCTTGACCTCACCCAGCTTCTGCCACTCTCACATCCCTTTGCTGCCATGTGCCAGCTTGGTTCCCGTTATCCCATTCCATTCATGAGGTGCTCAGGAGGGCGACTCCAGTTTGTTTCTGTTAATCTCAGCCCCAAGTCTCCCAGCACTTTCTGCCTGGACTGCCCATGTGTTTGCTCAGGTTTTTTTTTTTTTTTTTTTTTTTTTTTTCATTACAGAGAGAAATAGATTGAGCTCTGCTTCCACAGGTGAACTCCAAATACCTGCCGTGTCAAAAATGGGAGTTAATCATGCAGCTGGAAACTCATCCAAGTTCTCCAACATTTGTCGATGAAAACCAGAAATTTTAGTCACCACCATTGCACACCAGGGCTTGTATAGGCAGGAACTGAGAAAGGAACAGAGCCTGTGTTGGACCCAGGCACTGTGACTGAGCCCTGGGCAACTTGTCCTCTAGGACAAATGCCTGCAGCTCCCTCCTCCTTCCATTAAGGACCTCCTATCAGGCTGCTGAATGTCCCAGGCCTCACTCTCACTGCCCAGGAATGAGTTCTGCAAAGTGGGGGCCATGCCTATGGCAGAGGGTTGCTGCTCTGACTTGAGTGAAAACAGGGAGTTCCTCTGGCTTGTCGACACGACTACCAGAACTCCTGGGCTCCAGGCTTGCTTCTCCCTTACAAAATATACAATCTTGACCGTGACCAAACCCCACAGCACTCTGGGTTCCCCTCCTGAAATCACCACACTGCATACCGATCAAACCCCACAGTCAAGCGGACGACTCTATGAAGACAGGGACACCTGACCTGGTCATATCAGGATCTGACTGGGGATGAGAGGGGAACTCTCATGGCTGTTCCATCACTGACACTCCTGTTTATTGATGAGATCATGTGGGACAAGACACAGAGACACAAACACGGGGTGAACGTATTTTGAAACAGCTCCTGAGTTTATTATGCTTGTTAATTCAGCAGGAAGTGCAGGTGTCTCCCTGAAATCACCAGGCTGACTCCTTCAGCTCAGAGACAGCACTGGGGACCCAGGGACCAGGCGCCCAGGTCACAGCCTCTGCCACCCACACCTCAGGAAGTGAGCATCAGCAAAGGGCAGAACACAGACTCTGTCCGAACACTGCCCTGGGCTCTCCTAGCACAGGCGTCCCTGCCTTATGGGAACCTGGGAGCTGCACACACATAGAGGAGCCTAAGACACCACCTGCCTGAAGCACCTGCTCTCTTCTCACCCAGGAGGAAGACGGGGACCGAGGGCGACGCTGCAGAACAAGCTCCGGAGGCCCCGTCCCTCCCGGGTCATCTACTGGAACTTCTGCTGGAACCTGTGCTCATCCTCCTGCTGGGTGGGCTGTGTCTGGGGCTGCTGTTCCTGCTGGTCCTCGTGCTGACTTGTCTGCTGGGCTGCATTCTTGGATTTGATGACTGTTGTATTCACGATGGAAGGTTTAGTGGTGCTGGAGGCTTGTGTCTGGGCTTGGCTGGTGGTGGTCACTGACGGCCCTTTTGTCTGAGTATGGTGGTCTGCTGGGCCAGCTGTGGTGTTGTCTGAATGGTTGTTGCAATGTTGAACTGCTCTGTGGGAGGGGTCGTGTTGTTTTAACTGGTCTGCTGATGGTGGGTCTTTTGCTCTAGGTTGCCTCTTAGGAGAAGACGTGATATTTGCCTTTGGATGGCTCTGTCTGGGATGGCTGCTTCCCCTTGACTGACATTGTGGGGGTGGGCTCCCTGGACAGAAGTCTTGCGAGCCAGAGTGGAGTTCACCAGCATGAGATTGGATTCTGGATACTTGGTACTACACACCCTGGTATTCAAGATGGCCTTGGAGTCCTCACAAATGCGGTTCAGATGGCGCAGGTGCCAGCCAATTTGTCTCCAGTAGACCTTGTCGTTGTTCAAGCAGTGGAGGCACGCCGTGGGATTGCCCGCAAAGACACAGGAGAACTCGTGGTCCAGTCGAACACAATGGACCTGCAGATGGACTCCTTCCTCCTGGGTGGTCACGGTCACATTGCATTTGGCTTGGTCTCTGCTGACAAAGCTGCCAGTGACAATGACCTGGGTTGGCGGGCTTGTTGACACTATCAGGGGCTTCTCCAGAGGAACCCAGCCATCCTGCTCTGCCTCCAAATTCACTTCATCCTTTTCTCCATTGTGGGCCTCTGTCATGAGCCCCTGAGCAGCCAGCAGGAGGATGGAGAGCAGGGTGAGAGTGCGGGTCCACATGGTTCAGCTGGGTGGGCACCTGTTAGACAAAAGGCAGGGTCAGTGTCAGGTCAGTGGTTCAGGGTCAGGGTTAAGGTTCAGTGGTGCATGTTCAGGGGTACAGGGTCAGGGGTGCAGGGTCGAGTTACAGGGTGGGTGCATGGTCAATAGCACTGGCTCAGTCATGCAGAGTGAGGGGGTAGGGTTAGGATATAGGGTCAGGATGCGGGTCAGTAGTGCATGGTCAAGGTGCAGGGTCAGTGATGCAGGTTTCCATTGTGCAGGGTCAGAACAAGTGGAGGTGAAGAGTTACTAGGTGGCCTCCCTCCTCCCAGGCACAGTCCTGCCTACTTAAGGAGGAGACCAAGCATCCTCTGGCTCTGGGATGCCAGGGCAAGCAGCCCATCCTCTTGCATGTGCAGCTGAACTGAGACTGCAGTGACCCAGGCTACCAGTCCTCAGCTTCCATTGGCACTCATGGAGCCTTGTTAACTCTCAGTCCCTCGTCCCCTCATTCATCCACTCCTGCTCTTCCCACCCATTCTGTCCTCCAGCACTCAATCAGTAAGCACTTACTGAGCACCTACTGCATGCCTTGCACTAGGTAGGTTGTCTACACACTGAGGTGAACGAAAAAGTCTTGGGTCTTTAAGAATTTGAGGCTGACCCTGGGAACTGTAAATAGCACTGACCAGGGATTCTGTCCCATCTGTGTCCTCAATCTCAATTGGAAATGTCATTTCTCCTCTGAGCCTCAGTTCCTGCACCTGGCTCTCAAGCTGTGCACGAATTCATCACCAACTCCTCCTGCTGCCCCGTGCTTGGTCTTTATCTCATTGTTTCACATACACCCAAGACCTAAGATGCAAAGGGGGTTGGGAGAGTCCTGAAGGTGCCAGGAGGACACCAGAGGATGAACCCCATGGAGGCTGACACAGGGGCTGGGTGGGGTGAGGGTTGGGATGGAGCTCTCTGGGAGGAGTAAGAGCTCAGGAAAGGCATGAAGGGGGGGGGGCTCCTCTGACCCCAGTGGGGAAACAGAAACAGGGAGGGGAGCGGCGAGTTTCAGACAGCATTTGAGTGCAGGTGACAAGAATCCCTCCTGACTGGGTTCTAGACCTGTGTGCTGAGCATATAAATGTTCTTTGCTGACCCTGGACAAAAATTTTGAATTCATAGCAAGGCTGTCAGTGCCAACAGGAACCATACACAAATGCATTTTCCTTCCCTACTTCACATTGTAACTAACCAGAACCAACTACCAGGCTGGTGACTCCTCCCTTACTAGTCCTGGACTTAAACTGTTCTCCTAGGAACTTCAGGACCATTGTCCCTCATGTCCTCCACATGCTCCCCTTTCTCCATTAACAGTCACCCTGCAGGCTTGCACAGGGGAGCAGCTGATTCTGAACCAAGGCTCCTGCTTCCTCCTGGGCCACTCTGAAAACACCTTATCTCACTGCTCAGTCTTCTCTCTGCCCTAGTTACTGGACCGTGTGGAGCTGGGGGCCTAACTCCATCCGGGCACAGCAGTTAATGCTCAAGTTCACCAGGTGAACTAACAAACCACACTGTGCAGAAGAAACGTCCAAATCTATGGAACACTGACTACGCACTGAGCACTGGTCAAGCGTTCTTCCAGTCTCATCTTGTTTAATCAAGAACCCTACAACCAGGCTGATTACAGGAATAGCCCCAAGGAAGACCCCGACAGTGAGGCCCAGCCAGCTAAGTGACTGTGCTGGTCCCGTGGTGTGGAGGAATAGAGCCCCTCAGGGAGTGACCCCAGCACTCTGTTCTTCCTGCCACCGCTTCTAGATCACCCCTGCTCTGCACCGCTCGCCTAACCTTGAAAAAATTCTGCCAAAAAATAACAGAGAACCACGTTGGAATTAGCACTGATGATGATTCACAACAGTTGTGAACTTTTCCCAGCAAGAAAGAAATTTGTTAGAAAAAGGGGATAGGGCTAGAAAATGGCCCTGTCTGCGTATCCAGCTGAGTTTGGGCCACCTGCAGGGTTGGGAGTGGACCAGAGCCACAGAGGGTGGGACAGAAAGACTAACACGACAGCTGAGGGCTCAGGCTTGTCCGATGGCCTCCTCCTGACCACACTGGGGCCCCTGGGAGGCTGGGGAAGTGGGGCAGGAAATGAAGCTCTGGAGAGAGGGAGGCTCTTACCAGTCCTGCGTCTGCAGATCCAGCGCAATCCCCGATGCCAGGCGAGTTGCAGGCTTGTAGCTGTCTCAGTGGTGGTGCAGGGCAGGGTCGCTATTTGTGCAGGAGCCCAAGCCCACAGGGGTTTACAGCTCACATACCTGAGGAGCTGAGCTCACACTGCCCCTGGCCATGTCCCTTCCCCTTAGGAACCAGGCAGGAGCTGCAGGGAAAGTGCTGGGGGGCATACTATCCACTGCTACCTGCAATGAACTTCACATTGATTTAGGACACATGTTGCTAATTGAATGGATCTTGATTCCCTACATGCATGCCTGCTTCTACTCCTATGCCCTGCACATTCTCCCAGCACTGCCCTTTCTCAGCTCTGGGGTCCTTTGGACACTGCTAGAAAGTTCTGAGATAACCACGCTGCCACTGTAAATGACAAAGGCACAGGAATTCCACTTATGGACGGGAAGAGGGCACACGGTGGACCCCGCAGGTTGAGGACCTGGCAGAGCCCAGCACTGACATTGACAGTTAACGCGGGTCTCTGGGGGTGACACTGGGAGGAATGAGGATCTGACTCCAGCCAACAGGGCTCAGCTTTGCTGGGAAGCAGGCCCCCCTTGTTTCCTTCACAGGGACTAAAACCTCTTTCAGGTTCTCTCTGAAGCAATCATCTGACCAATGTCTGGCAGATTTCTCAAAAGAAGGCATAGACATGGCCTCCAGGTACATAGGAAAATGCTCACCATCACCATCCTCAGGGAAAGATCAATCAAAGCCACAGTGAGTTCTCATCCCACCCAGGTCAGAATAATAATTATCAGAAAGACCCAGACTCACAGCTGTGGCACGTCGCAGTGGAAGGAGGACTCGCACACAGTGCTGGTGGAAAGGTAAACTAGCATGGCCACTATGGAGAGCAGCGTGGGGGCTGTTCAGACCCTGAAGACAGATCTACCCCAGATCCAGCAACCCCACCCCGGGTGTGTGCACAGGACAGGGCGTGAGCTGGGGAGGAGATGTGAGTGCAGCACTCACTGCTCACCATAGACCAGGGACCTGCATTGGATGAATGGGGAGAGGAAATCTATGTGTTCACAGGGACATAGACCTAGACATACAGGGAAGCCTGACCAGGGCAAAAATAAATAATGAAAAACTGTCATTGGTGGCAATGTAGATCGAAATAAGAAGGTATATTAAGAGAAACAAGAGAGACACAGAAAGATTAATACCACATGTTCTTCCCTAACAGAGGAAGCTGAAAATGTTGATCTGAAAGGGAAGTGGAGAACAAATAGTGGTCCCCAAGGACTGGGAAGATAGAGAGAGGAAGGGGTGAGGAGCGAGCACAAAATAACAGTGCACTTGAGGGCTCAGCTCTAACGCACTATACAGTGGGGGCAGTGCTGGGGACAATAATTTATTGTCCATTTCTAAATATTGGAAGAGAGGATTTGCATGCTCCCAAACAAATATTTTTGAAGTGATGCATTGGGTAATACCCTGCTTTCACAACTGTATATTTATGTGCTAAACTACTCATCTTATCCCTATATGATACAATTCTCAATTGTCAGCTAAATTTTTAAAATATATTAACACAATCATCTGACAGAATTCAATGAGCTAATTAATCTTGGACTCAGAACTTAATCCATCCAAAGTTTGAACAAGTGTTCCTATCTAGCAGTATGATCAAGCTGAGTTGGTTTCCCTTCCTTCCCAGGCTGAGGAAGGACACCTGCTGTAGTTTCTAGAGGAATTGGTGACTCCATGGTGACATCGTGCACTGACCTCATCCCGAGAGACAAGCCCTGGGGTGAGCAGAGTTGGCTCCTTGCCCTTGGTCAGGGAGATCTCCTTCCAGCTGACTGATAAGCACACTCACCTGCACAGCACAGGGCCTCTGCAATTCTTTCCCATTCTGGTCACAGCAGATCTTTATGGCCTCTGTGCTGGTGTGGCCATTGCTCTCACCTGCAATGCAAGAGTGCTTCAGAAGTCATGGGAACAGAATGCAAAAAGAGATCAATGTGTTTTGGTTCTAAAAAGCTTCAGGGTGTGGGATGGTGTTGTCCTGGGAAAGACTTTCCCCTGGGACATCAGCATTCCACATGGGGGCCAGTTTGAGTCCCAGCTGTTCCACTTCCAATGCTGCTCCCTGCTAATGGTCTGGGGAAGCAGCAGAAAAGACCCAAGTACGAGGGTCCCTCCACCATTTGTAGACCCTGAGAAGGCTCCTGGCTCCTGGCTTCAGCCTGGGCCAGACATGGCCATTGTAGATATTTAGATAGTGAACTGGCAGATGGAAGATCTCTCTGTCTCTCCTGCTCTATCTATAATTGTGACTTTCAAATGAATACAGAACTTTAAAAAATTTTTTATAATCCATGTGTATATTTTTCACAGAATGCATTTTCTATGAATTTTTTTATAATCAGTCAAATTCATACTTCAAAAGAGAAAGGAGAAAGATAAGCCTGGAACATCCCCTGCTGAGTGTCCCTTTGCTGATATTGCAGAACTGGGTGGCCCAGAACAAAGGCAGTTTTGCAGCATCAAAGACTTTTTCAAGGGCATATTTTCTCTAACTCAAGTCTACTGCCATCCTGCAGGAGGCTGGGCACTCCTGTTGCTGATCCTCTAACAATATATCCTTCATGCTACACAAAGGTTATCATATATCTCCTAAAACCTAATAAATTATACCTACAATGTGTGTGTCTCCCTGGAATTTGTCAAGTATTTCTTGCAGTAAGTATCATGATTGTTAAATGTTCAGTAATTGGTCTTATGTACTTCTGGCTCAGTAATCAAATGAAATTATAACTCTAATAAAGAAAAGAAATATGTTGCAGGGATCATGTGGGTCAATGCCACTAGTTAATATGATAACTGTTGACTCAGTGCCTGGGTAGAGCTGAGACAGGTTCTGTGCAAGCTGTGCAGGTCTGGACAACTTCACAACAGGTGCATCAGAGGCTGTCAAATAGGTGTTTTAGCAGCCGTACCTCCAGGGTCTGTAAACGCAAGGAGATGTGATGCCGAAAAGCATGTTGAGTGAGTGTGTGGTGAAGTGTGGCAGGGGGGCCCCGAGCCCCCATTGGAGCAGGGCGCCCTGCTATACTCTGTTAGGGAAGAGGCTATGGGCTCTTGGGAGACTTGGGGTCTTAGAAAGGAGTGCCAGACCTCACTGCAACCAGGACTTCCCATCCTGCCTGGGACCCCGCAGACCTAAGGACAGACTTGGACATCAGGCAGATTTCTCATTCCCATGGCCTTAGAGCACGCCTCCCTGAGGGTGCTTGGGCTTGCTTGACTGAAAACTCAACCCAATAAATACTGATGCATCCACTAGGTGGCAGCAGTGACCTAGCCCATGAGAAGTCTGTGTGAAGAGACTGAATATAAGCTTGCAGTCCATGAGCTAGACAGCCAGCCAGTGCTCTTCCTTTGGTCAGTCTCCTAAGGGCCAGGCTGCCTGCTTTCACCTTCCCTTTGTATGGCTAGATATCGTAGGGAGATTTCTGTTGTGTTGGGGACACTACAGTGGGGCTGCAAGCCATGCCCATCACTACTGCAGCCTGTCAAGCCTTTCTTTGTTCCTTATGTGGGTGCCCATGGGAAGAGTGATCCCACCATAAGATTGAATGGGACACTGAAGATGATTGGGCCTCCCTAGTCCTGGAGATTATCATCATTACCTCAGTCCACTGTGGGACTGGGTAAGAGCATTTCTGCCACTAACATATGGATGTGTAA
Source organism: Sylvilagus floridanus (assembly GCA_949820135.1). Taxonomy (NCBI): domain Eukaryota; kingdom Metazoa; phylum Chordata; class Mammalia; order Lagomorpha; family Leporidae; genus Sylvilagus; species Sylvilagus floridanus. The sequence continues at coordinate 10,453,718 of OX463242.1, forward strand.
CTGGGCCTCCATCTGTATACTGTGTTGATTGTAATGGCCTAACATGACTATACACATGTCAGCAGCTAATAGGTCTGTTTTTGGCTGAAGAAATAGGCCTGACCATACCTACCAAATACATGTTGTTCTTGGGTTGCCATCTGGTGGTACCAAGTCCTGTAGGATAGTTGATTCAAGGTCATAATGGAGTTCTCTCTGTGATGTGGCAGAATCTGGCCATATTACAGGTGCATTGAGTACTTCTCCACCATAGATTTAACTACCTGAATCACTCAGAGTTAGATGATGGGATACTTTGCACTTAAAAGGGGCCCCTATAGTGGCTCACAGCCAGGACACTCAGGGCCACTTCAAGCCCCTTGTCATTCTCAGGTTGGTGGCATCTCCAAGCTGGGGAGTGGACTTTTCATGACTTGACTGCCCTATTGGCTGTGACTACCATCTCATAGTAATTCACCAAGATGACCAACACCAAAGGAAGCAGGAGAGACACCAGATCCACATTCTTCTGGCCTTTTAGAGAATATGGTGTTGTATCTTTGGCCACATACACATGCTCTACAAGGAATGTGATATTCCAGATACCAGGGAACAGGAACTCTATGTACTGCAATGCTGTGTAAATGTTCCCATGGTGAAACTGGAAGAGTCTGCAGTGATACCCAACTTGCTGCAGGCATCATTGTAAAGAAACCAGTCAAGGACAAGATTCTGAACAAGAGCATTAATGTGGCATATGAGTATATTGAGCACTCCAAGAACCAAGCTAGCTTCCTGAAACGCTGAAGGAAAATGATCAGAAAGAGAAGGAACAGAGAGCAAGGTACCACGTTCTATGGAGCCCTAGCCTGCTCCACTCAGAGAAGCCACTTTGTCAGAAGCAGTGGAAAGGACCCCAGCTGCTGAGACCTGTTCCCTAAAATTCATGGTGTGATATCTGTAAGATTAAAAAGAAAGACCTCTGGACTATTAAAGAGAAACTTGACTGAAAAATAAGCTGGACATATGGAGTTATTAGCACTGTGGCTTGGGTCTCAGTCAGATGTCATGAGCATCTATGCAGCTGGACTCTGAGGAGTCCCCTTGTATAAACTGGAAGAGAAAAGGTTGCATTTCAGAAAGACCTGCTCTCTACATCCCTTACAGCCCAGAAGCCCTCAACCATTGCTCTAATTTGTTTTGTTTTGTTTCATTGTGTTTGATGATGCTATTGGTAACATGTTAGGGGACATCCTGGGTGAAAACAAGGAGTCGTAGAATCAAATTGGTTTCTTCTACCAGTACCTGGTTTTGGTCATTGGATATGGAAGATTCCAGAGATTGAGAATCAAGATGAGTTGCTGTTCTCTGTCAACTCTGGTGGACTCCACAGCGGTTCCACTGGGAAGTAAGAGGTGACAACATTGAACTTGGCAAGTTCCCTCTTATGTCCATCCATGAATACTGATACTCTATAATTGAGGTTTGGTTGTGGGTAGGTGGTTGAGTGGCAAAGGGAGATTCAGTGACTACTGGATTTGAACAAACAGGCTAGCCACCATGCAAGGAAAGTCAGATTTCCAAAACTTAAACACCTGTTGTGTTTAGATATATAATCCACTTTCAGGTTACTTTTTGTACAGAATGAAGTAATGGTTGGTTGTCATATTTTCTTATGGATATTCAGTTATGCTGGTCTCATTTGAGGAAAAGGTTTTTTAAATTTTCTTTGAAATTACAGTAAAAGACATATAATTTTTATCACCATAGCCATTTGAGATAGATTAGTCCTATTAACTTTTGCATATAATTGAATAAATATCACTACAATCAACCTCCTTCACGTCTAATCTCATACAATGATGAAATCAAAACTGTAAAAATGCTAACGTTCAATTTCACCTCTCCCAAGTCCCAGGCAACCAGCATTCAACTATCTGTCTCTAACAGTTTCCTCTAGGTCTCTAATACCTAGAAATGAACCTGAATATAATACCTGAAATGAACTTCACATTGATTTAACACACATGTTGCTAATTGAATGGATCTTGATTCCCTACATGCATGCCTCCTTCTACTCCTATGCCCTGAACTTTCTCCCACCACTGCATTTTCTCAGCTCTGGGGTCCTTTATGAACACTGCTTAGAAAGTTTTGAGATAACAATGCTACCACTGTAAATGAATAACAAAGGCACAGGAATTCCACTGAGGGATGGGAAGAGGGCACAGTTAGGACCCAGCAGGTTGAGGACCTGGCAGAGCCCAACACTGACATGTGACAGGTAACGCAAGTCTCTGGGTGGAACGGTGGATCTGACTCCAGCCAACACGGCTCAGCTTTGCTGGGAAGCAGGCCCCCCTCTTTCTCCTTCACAGGGACCTAAACCTCTTCAACTCTAAAACAGTTTTTTCTCTCTGAAGCAATTATCTGAACGATTTCTCACAAGAAGGCAGAGAAATGGCCACCAGGTACATAGGGAAATGATCACCATCAACTTCATTAGGGAAAGATCAATCAAAACCACAATAAGATCTCATCAAAGCACAATCAGAATAACGATTATCAGAAAGACCAAGAGTCACAGATGTGGCAGGACACAGAGGAAATCTGTTTTGTTCATATGGACATAGATAGAGAAACAGTGAAGTATGATCAGGACCAAATGAATAATAAAATACTGTCATTGGTGGCATGTGAGAGGAAATAAAGGACAGTAGATTAAGAGAAGCAAGACAGACACAGAGAGACAAATACCACACGTTCTTCCCTAACAGTGGAAGCTGAAAAAGTGTATCTGAAAGAGAAGTGGAGATTAAATAGTGGTTCCCAGGGACAAGGGAAGCTAGAGAGAGGAAGAGATGGGGAAGGGATGAGGAGTGAGCACAAAATGACGGTGCACTTGAAGGCTCAGCTCTAAGGCCCTACAGCACAGTGGGGGGACTGCTGTGGGCAATAAATTATTGTCCATTTAATAATAGTTGGAAGACAGGATTTGAATGCTCCCAACCAAAGAAAACTCTGTGATGTGATGGATTTACTAAATACCCTCTTTTTACTACTTCTTCTGTTTGTCATAATACCAATCTTAATCTATAAATATGTAGAATTCTCACATGTCAGCTAAAATTTTACAATATATTACTAAAACTCAATCATCTGAAGAATTAAATGACTAATTAATCTTGGACTCAGAACTTAAACCATCCAAAGGTTGAACAAGTTCTCCTATCTGGCAGTTACAAACTAGCTGATTAGTTTCCCTTCCTTCCCAGACTGATGAAGGACACCTGCTGTAGTTGCCAGAGGAATTGGTGACTCCATGGTGACATCGTGCACTGACCTCATCCCGAGAGACAAGCCCTGGGGTGAGCAGAGTTGGCTCCTTGCCCTTGGTCGGGGAATCTCCTTCCAGCTGACTGATAAGCACACCACCTGCACAGCACAGGGCCTCTGCAAGTCTTTCCCAGCCTGGTCACAGCAGATCTTTATGGCCTCTGTGCTGGTGTGGCCATTGCTATCACCTGCAATGCAAGAGTGCTTCAGAAGTCATGGGAACAGAATGCAAAAAGAGATCAATTTGTTTTGGGTCATGAAAGTTTGAGGGTGTGGGTTGGTGTTGTCCTGGGAATGACTTCCCCCTGGAATCTCAGTATCCCACATGGGGGCCAGTTTGAGTCCCAGCTGTTCCACTTCCAATGCTGCTCCCTTCTAATGGCCTGGGAAAGCAGCAGAAAAGGCCCAAGTACGAGGTCCCTCCACCCATTTGGAGTCCCTGAGAAGGCTCCTGGCTCCTGGCTTCAGCCTGGGCCAGACATGGCCATTGTAGATATTTAGATAGTGAACTGGCAGATGGAAGATCTCTCTCTGTCTCTCTTGCTCACTCTATAATTCTGACTTTCAAATCAATAAATAAGTCTTTAAAAATTTTTATAATCGATGTGTATATTTTTCACAGAATGCATTTTCTATGAATTTTTTTAACTTTTATTTAGAATATAAATTTACAAGGTACATCTTATGGATTTCAATGTCTTCCCTCTCTCATAACTTCCCTCCCACCCGCAATCCTCCCCCCTTACCCACACCCTCTTCCCTTTCATTCGCATCAAGATTCATTTTCAATTTACAATCAGTTCAATTCCTACTTCGAATAAAAGATCTAGGAGAAAGGTGAGCCTGGAACATCCCTTGCTGAGTGTCCCTTTGCTGATACTGCAGATCTGGGTGCCCCAAAACGATGACAGTTATTAGGCATCAAAGACCCCTTTGAAGAACACATTTTCTCTAACTCAAGTCTATTGCCATTCTGCAGGAGGCTGGGTACTCCTGTTCCTGATCCCCTAACAATAAATCATTCATGCTACCCAAAGGTTATCGTATATCTCCTAAACCTAATAAATTATACCTACAATATGTGCATCTCCTTGGAATTTGTCAAGTATTTCTTGCAGTAAGTATCATGATTGTTAAATGTTCAGTAATTTGCCTTATGTACTTCAGGCTCAGTAATAAAACAAAATCTGAACTCTGCAAAAAAGAAAAGAAATATGTTGCAGGGATCATGTGGGTCAATGCCACTAGTTAATATGATAACTGTTGACTGTGTGCCTGGGTAGAGCTGAGACAGGTTCTGTGCAAACTGTGCAGGTCTGGACAACTTCACAACAGGTGCATCAGAGGCTGTCACACAGGATTTTAGCAGCCGTTCCTCCAGGGTCTGTAAACGCAAGGAGATGTGCTGCCGAAAAGCATGTTGAGTGGAGTGTGTGGTGAAGTGTGGCAGGGGGGCCCCGAGCCCCCATTGGAGCAGGGCGCCCTGCTATACTCTGTTAGGGAAGAGGCTACGGGCACTTAATGGAGACTTGGGGTCTTAGAAAGGAGTGCCAGACCCCACTGCACCAGGACTCCCCATCCTGCCTGGGACCTCGCAGACCTAAGGACAGACTTGGACATCAGGCAGATTTCCTCCCTGAGGGTGCTTGGGCTTGGTTGACTGAAAACTCAAGCCAATAAATACTGATGCATCCACTAGGTGGCAGCAGTGACCTAGCCCATGAGATGTCTGTGTGAAGAGACTGAATATAAGCTTGCAGTCCATGAGCTAGACAGCCAGCCAGTGCTCTTCCTTTGGTCAGTCTCCTAAGGGCCAGGCTGCCTGCTTTCACCTTCCCTTTGTATGGCTAGATATCGCAGGGAGATGACTGCTGTGGTGGGGACACTACAGTGGGGCTGCAAGCCATGCCCATCACTACTGCAGCCTGTCAAGCCTTTCTTTGTTCCTTATGTGGGTGCCCATGGGAATAGTGATCCCACCATAAGATTGAATGGGACACTGAAGATGATTGGGCCTGCGTAGTCCTGGAGATTATCATCGTTACCTCAGTCCACTGTGGGACTGGGTAAGAGCATTTCTGCCACTAACATATGGATGCGTAATTGGGCCTGCAGCCGTGTGTTGTGGTGATTGTAATGGCCTAACATGACTATACACATGTCAGCAGCTGATAGGTCTGTGTTTGGCTGAAGGGGTAGGTCTGACCCTCCCTGCCAAATACATGTTGTTCTTGGGTTGCCATCTGGTGGTACAAGTCCTGTAGGGTACTTGACACAGTTCATGATGGAATTGCTCTCTGTGATGTGGCAGAATCTGGCCATATTACAGGTGCATTGAGAACCTGCTCCACCATTGTTTTGGTAGCTGTATCACTCAGAGTTAGATGATGCCACACGCAAAAGGGGCCCCATAGTGGCTCACAGCCAGGACACTCAGGGGCCACTTCAAGCCCCTTGTTATTCTCAGGTTGGTGGCATGCCCTAGCTGTGGAGTGGACTTTTCATGACTTGACTGCCCTATTGGCTGTGACTACCATCTTATAGTAATTCACCAAGATGACCAACACCAAAGGAAGCAGGAGAGACACCAGATCCACATTCTTCTGGCCTTTTAGAGAATATGGTGTTGTATCCTTGGCCACATACACATGGTCTACAAGGAACGTGATATTCCAGATACCAGGGAACAGGAACTCTATGCACTGCAATGCTGTGTAAATGATCCGATGGTGAAACTGGAAGAGTCTGCGGTGATACCCAACATGCTGCAGGCATCATTGTAAAGAAACCAGTCAAGGACAAGATTCTGAACAAGAGAATTAATGTGGCTTTTAAGCATGTTGAGCTCTAAGAACCGAGCTAGCTTCCTGAAACGCTGAGGGAAAACAATCAGAAAGAGAAGGAACAGAGAGCAAGCTACCACGTTCTATGGAGCCCCAGTCTGCTCCACTCAGAGAAGCCACTTTGTCAGAAGCAGTAGAAAGGACCCCAGCTGCTGAGACCTGTTCCCTAAAATTCATGGTGTGATACCTGAAAAAGATAAAAAATGATCTCTGGACTATTGAAAATACTTGACTGCAAAATAAACTGGACACTTGTGTTATTAGCAGTGTGTCTTCAGTCTCAGTCAGAGTTCATGAGCATTAACTGCAGCTGGACTTTGAGATAAGATTCCCGTTGTTGAAACTGGAAGAGAAAAGGTTGCATTTCAGAAAGACCTGCTCTCTACATCCCTTTCAGCCTAGAATCTCTCAACCGTTGCTCTGTTTTGTTTTGTGATTCTATTGGTAACACGGAGGGGGGGCATCCTGGGTGACAAGGAGTTGTGGACTCAAATTGGTTTCTTCTAGCTCTATGAGCTTCTACCTATTGGAAAAAGATTCCAGATCATGAACTCAGGATGAGTTATTAGAATTTCTAAACTCTGGAGGACTCTCACTACTGGGAACAAGAGGGGACAACATTGAACTTGGGAAGTTCTCTCATTACATCAATCCATGAATACTGACTTGTTTTTAAGTGAGGTCTTGCTATGAGTGGGTAGTTTAGTGGCAAAGGGAGATTCAGTAACTACTGGATTTGAACAAACAGGCTAGACCACCATGGGAGGAAAGTCACACACCCAAAACCTACAGAGTAAACACCTGTTATGTTTAGATATTAATCCAATTTGAGGTTACTTTTTGTACAGAATGAAGTAATGGTTGGTTGTCATTTTTTCTTATGGCTATTCAGTTATGCTGGTGTCATTTGAGGTAAAGATTTTTAAACTTTCTTTGAAATTTCAGTAAAAGACATAAAATTTATCATAATAGCCATTTTTAGATAGATTATTCCTATCAACATTTGCATACAGTGAATAAATATCACTATAATCAACCTGCCTAGCTTCTAATCTCACACGATGATGAACATATACAAGTATAAATGCTAATGCTCATAACACCTCACCCAAGTCCCTGGCAGCCTGTATTCACCTTGCTGTCTCTAACAGTTTCCTCTAGGTCTCTCAGGTAGGTGGTATGGTACAACATTAGTCTCTGTGAAGGCTTCTTTAACTGTGTGTAACATCCTCATAGTTGTTCTCTCTGTGCCATGTATGTCAGAATCTCCTTTTTCTGAAGACCTGAATAACACTCTAGAATTTCTGTCCCATATGTTACCTGTCCTTTCACCCACCAGTGCACATGAGGGTGCTCCTCTCTGTTACAGCTCCTGAGAACAACACTGCTATGCGTGAAGTGCTAATACCTAGTAGAGACTGTGCCTTCTGTCATGTGGGGTGTATGCGACCAGCAGAATTCCCACACCAAATCATAGTTCATTTTGAATTGCTCAAAGTACTCACAGTCTCAACAACACATTGTTTTTGCAGAGGTTCATACTAATGGTTTTGAGGTTGTCTCTCAACGAGCTTTTGAATTCTGTTTCTTTAGAGGGAGGGAGAGAGGGAGTGAATGCACAGTCTCTGGGAAGAACTCAGCACAGCACCTGGTACACAGCAAGTGAGAGACAGATGTTGGTTTCTGTGGAGATGGTGTGATACCCAAATGTCCCTGTGAGGCTGTCACCCTGTGCATTGATGCCTGCAAACCTCAGTGTGTCCTGGTGGGCTGGCGAGTGCACAGTGCTGTCCTGTCCCCCACCTGCCCGTCCTCCTGGCTCCTGTCAGAGGCACCAAAAGCAGCAGTTACTACCCTGCTTCCTCACGTTTCCTTCTTGGTGGTGTGGTGACAGGGGACTGACAACAGCTCTTCTGCTCCTCACGACTCCTAAATTAAAACACATCAGATGTTTTATACTAGTGTGTGAATGACTACAGTCACCCCTGCATCCCTCCCTCTTGACCTCACCCAGCTTCTGCCACTCTCACATCCCTTTGCTGCCGTGTGCCAGCTTGGTTCCCGTTATCCCATTGCTTCCTGAGATGCTCAGGAGGGCGGCTCCAGTTTGTTTCTGTTCCTCTCTGCCCCAAGTCTCCCAGCACTTTCTGCCTGCACTGCCCATGTGTTTAATATTTTTTAAATTATTCATTGTGAGAGAGAAAACTATTGAGCTCATTCTACTGCTTAACTACAATGCCTGCCATGCCTCAAACAAGAGTCCGTCATGGAGCTGGAAACTCAACCAAGTTCTCTCACATGGGTGGTGGAAATTCAATTTCTTTAGTCACCACCACTGCACACCAGGGCTTGCATGGGCAGGAAGCTGATTAAGGAGAAGGGCCAGGTATTGAACCCAGGTACTACGACTGAGCCCTGGGCATCTTGGCCCCTAGGAAAATGCCTGCAGCTTCCTCCTCCTTCCAATACAGCCTCCTCTCAGGCTGCTGTGTGTACCCAGACCTCTCTCCCACTGCCCAGGAATGAGCTCTGAAAAGTGGGAGCCATGCCTATGGCAGGGATGGGCGGCTCTGACTTGAGTGAGGACAGGGAGTTCCTCTAGTTTGAGACACAGCTACCAGAAATCCTGGGTTCCGTTATTGCTTCTCCCTTACAAGTTATGCAACCCTGACCATGACCAAACCCCACAGCACTCTGGGTTCCCCTCCTGAAATCACCACACTCTATACAGTTCAAACACCACAGTCCAACAGATGACTCTATGAAGACAGGGAAAATGGAATGGGTCACATCAGGGGACCACTGAGGATGGGTGGAGAAGGCCCACCCTGGATGTTCCATCTAGTGACACTCCGGTTTATTGATGAGATTACGTGGGACCAGACTCAGAGACACAAACACTGACAAAACATATTTTCAAACAGCACCTGAGTTTATTATGCTTGTTAATTCAATAGGAAATGTAAGTATCTGGAAGAAGTCACTAGGCTGACTCCTTCAGCTCAGAGACAGCATTGGGAGCCCAGGGGCCAGGCACCGATCTCAACCTCTGTCAATCACACCTCAGGAAGTGAACATCAGCAAACTATAGAACACAGACTCTGTCCCAACACTGCCCTGCGCTCTCCTAGCACAGACGTCCCTGCCTTATGGGAACCTGGGAGCTGCACACACACAGAGGAGCCTAAGACACCACCTGCCTGAAGCACCTGCTCTCTTCTCACCCAGGAGGAAGACGGGGGCCGAGGGCGACGCTGCAGAACAAGCTCTGGGAGGCCCCGTCCCTCCCGGGTCATCTACTGGAACTTCTACTGGAACCTGTGCTCATCCTCCTGCTGGGTGGGCTGTGTCTGGGGCTGCTGTGCCTGCTGGCCCTCGTGCTGACTTGTCTGCTGGGATGCATTCTTGGATTTGATGACTGTTGTATTCACGATGGAAGGTTTAGTGGTGCTGGAGGCTTGTGTCTGGGCTTGGCTGGTGGTGGTCACTGACGGCCCTTTTGTCTGAGTATGGTGGTCTGCTGGGCCAGCTGTGGTGTTGTCTGAATGGTTGTTGCAATGTTGAACTGCTCTGTGGGAGGGGTCGTGTTGTTTTAACTGGTCTGCTGATGGTGGGTCTTTTGCTCTAGGTTGCCTCTTAGGAGAAGACGTGATATTTGCCTTTGGATGGCTCTGTCTGGGATGGCTGCTTCCCCTTGACTGACACCGTGGGAGTGGGCTCCCTGGACAGAAGTCTTGCGAGCCAGAGTGGAGTTCACCAGCGTGAGACTGGATTCTGGATACTTGGTACTACACACCCTGGTATTCAAGATGGCCTTGGAGTCCTCACAGATGCGATTCAGATGGCGCAGGCGCCAGCCAATTTGTCTCCAGTAGACCTTGTCGTTGTTCAAGCCGTGGAGGCACGCCGTGGGATTGCCCGCAAAGACACAGGAGAACTCGTGGTGCAATCGAACACAATCAACCTGCAGATGGACTCCTTCCTCCTGGGTGGTCACGGTCACTTTGCATTTGGCTTGGTCTCTGCTGACAAAGCTGCCAGTGACAATGACCTGGGTTGGCGGGCTTGTTGACACTATCACAGGCTTCTCCAGAGGAACCCACCCATCCTGCTCTGCCTCCAAATTCACTTCATCCTGTTCTCCACTTTGGGCATCTGTCCAGAGCACCTGAGCAGCCAGCAGGAGGACGGAGAGCAGGGTGAGAGTGCGGGTCCACATGGTTCAGCTGGTCGGGCACCTGTTGGACAAAAGACAGGATCAGTGGTGCAGGGGTCAGGGTGCAGGTTAAGGGTAAAGGGTCAGTGGCGCAGGGTCGAGGTATAGGGTCAGGTTGCAGGGTCAGTAGTACTGGGTCAGTAATGCATGGTCAAGGTGCAGAGTCAGTGATGCAGGTTTCCATTGTGCAGGGTCAGAACAAGTGGAGTTGAAGAGTTACAGTGTGGTCTCCCTCCTCCTGCCTTAGTATTGCCTGATTCAGGAGGAGACAAAGCATCCTCTGGCTCTGGGATGCCAGGACAAGCAGCCCAAGCTCTCCCATGTGCACCTGACCTGAAACTGCTGTGACCCAGGCTGCCAGTCCTCACCTCCCCTCTGCACTCACTGAGCCTTGTTAATTCTTAGTCCCTCATCCCGTCACTCATCCACTCCTGCTCCACTCACCCACTCCCTCCTGCAGAACTCAATAAGTAAGCACTTACTGAGCACCTACTGAATACCACGCACTAGTTAGGTTGTCTGCACACTGAGTTGAATGACAAAGCCTTGAGTCCTTAAGAGTTTCCGGTGATCCCTGGGAACTGTGAATAATACTGACCAGGGATTCAGTTTCATCTGTATCCTCAATCTCTTCTTGGAAATGTCATTTCTCCTCTGAGCCTCAGTTTCTGCACCTGACTTTCAAGGTGTGCATGAATTTATCACCAACTCCTCCCACTGCCCCGCACATGGTCTCTATCTCATTGTTCCACACACCCAGGACCCAAGATGCAAAGGGGGCAGGGAGAGTCCTGAAGGCGCCAGGAGGTGACCCAGACGCTGAACTCCATGGAGGCTGACTCAGGGGCTGGGTGGGGTGGGGGTGGGGATGGAGCTCTCTGGGAGGAGTAATAGCTCAGGACAGGCATGAAGGGGGGAGCTCGTCTGACCCCAGCTTGGAGAGAGAAACAGGGAGGCGAGCGGCGTGTTTCAGACAGCATTTGAGTGCAGGTGACAAGAATCCCTCCTGACTGGGTTCTAGATCTGGGTGCTGAGCATACAATGTTCTTTGCTGACCCCAGACAAAAATTACTGAATGCATAGCAAGGCTGTCAGTGCCAATAGAAATCATGTGTAAACGCATTTCCCTTCCCTACTTCACATTGTAACTAACCAGAACCAACTACCAGGCTGGTGACTCCTCCCTTACTAGTCCTGGATTTAAACTGTTCTCCTAGAACCTTCAGGACCATTGTCTCCCTGTCCTCCACATGCTGCCCTTTCTCCATTAACAATCACCGTGCAGGCTTGCACAGGGGAGCAGCTGATTGTGAACCAAGGCACCTGCTTCCTCCTGGGCCACTCTGAAAACACGTTATCTCACTGCTCAGTCTTCTCTCTGCCCTAGTCACTGTCCAATGTGGCGCAGGAGGCCTAACTCCATCTGGGCACAGCAGTTAATGCTCAAGTTCACTAGGTGAACTAACAAACCACACTGGGCAGAAGAAACGTCCAAATCTATGGAACACTGACTACGCACTGAGCACTGGTCAAGCGTTCTTCAGTCTCATCTTGTTTAATCAAGAATCCTACAACCAAGCTGATTACAGGAACAGCCCCCAAGACAGACCCCGACACTGAGGCCCGGCCAGGTAAGTGACTGTGCTGGTCCCATGGTGTGGAGGAACAGAGCCCCACAGGGAGTGACCAAAGTGCCTTTCTGCCAACTCTTGTAGATCACCCCTGCTCTGCACCGCTCTCTTAACATTGAGAAAATGCTGGTAAAAGGAAGACAACTGTGAACCAAACAAGATTTAGCACTGAAGATAAGATGATTCATGTAATCTGTGATCTTTTCCCAGAATGAAAGATATTTGTTTGAAAGGGGGCAGGCCCAGAAAATGGCCCTATTCGGGTTTCCACCTAGGAGTTGGTCCAACTCCAGGGTATAGGATTGGGTCAGAGACACAAAGGGTGGGACAGAAAGACTAATACGCCAGCTGACAGCCCGGTCATGTCCCATGGCCTCCTCCTACCGCTCTGTGCCCCTGGGAGGCTGGGGAAGTGGGGCAGGAAATGAAGCTCTGGAGAGAGAGCCAGGCTCTTACCAGTCCTGCGTCTGCAGATCCAGCGCAATCCCCGATGCCAGGCGAGTTGCAGGCTTGCAGCTGTCTCAGTGGTGGTGCAGGGCAGGGTCGCTATTTGTGCAGGAGCCCAAGCCCACGGGGGTTTACAGCTCACATACCTGAGGAGCTGAGCTCACACTGCCCCTGGCCATGTCCCTTCCCCTTAGGAACCAGGCAGGACCTGCAGGGAAAGTGCTGGGGGGCATACTATCCACTGTTACCTGCAATGAACTTCACATTGATTTAGCACACATGTTGCTAATTGAATGGATCTTGATTCCCTACATGCATGCCTGCTTCTACTCCTATGCCCTGCACATTCTCCCACCATTGCACTTTCTTATCTCTGGGGTCCTTTGGGACCACTGCTTAGAAAATTTTGAGATAACAACACTGACACGGTAAATGACAAAGCCATAGGAATTCCACTGAGGGACTGGAAGAGGGCACACGGTGGACCCTGCAGGTTGAGGACCTGGCAGAGCCCAGCATGGACATTGACAGTTAACGGGGGACTCCGGGTATGACACTGGAAGGAACAGAGGATCTGACTCCAGCCAACAGGGCTCAGCTTTGCTGGGAAGCAGGCCCCCCTCTTTCACCTTCACAGGGACTGAAATCTCTTTCAGTTTCCCTCTGAAGCAATCATCTGAATGAAATCAGGCGGAATTCTCAGAAGAAGGCATAGACATGGCCACCAGGCACATGGGAAAATGCTCACCATCACCATCTCCTGGGAAGAGCAATCAAAGCCACAGTAAGATCTCATCCCACCCCAGTCAGAATAATGATTATCAGAAAGACCCAGAGTCACAGCTGTGGCAGGTCGCAGTGGAAGGAGGACTTCACACACTGCTGGTGGAAATGTAAACTAGCATGGCCACTATGGAGAGCAGTGTGGGGGCTGTTCAGACCCTGAAGACAGATCTACCCCAGATCCAGCAACCCCACCCCTGGGTGTGTGCACAGGACAGGGCATGAGCTGGGGAAGAGATGTGAGTGCAGTACTTACTGCTCACCATAAACCAGGTGTCCTGCAGTGGATGAATGGGGAGAGGAAATCTATGTGTTCACAGGGACATAGACCTAGACATACAGGGAAGCCTGACCAGGGCAAAAATAAATAATGAAAAACTGTCATTGGTGGAATGTGGGTGGAATTAAAGGAAGTATATTAAGAGAAACAAGAGAGACACAGAAAGACAGATACCATATGGTCTTCCCTAACAGTGGAAGCTGAAATTTTTGATCTGAAAGAGAAATGGAGAGTAAACAGTTACTCCCAGCGACAGAGGAGATAGAGAGAGGTAGGGGTGGGGAAGGGGTGAGGAGCGAGCACAAAATGGCAGTGCACTTGAGGGCTCAGCTCTAAGGCCTACAGCACAGTGGGGGGACTGCTGTGGACAATAATTTATTGTGCATTTCAAAATAGTTGAAAGAGAGGATTTGAATCTTCCCAACCCAAGAAAACTCTATCAGGTGATGCATTTGCTAATTACTCCCATTTAACACTACCATCTATTTGTCATAATAGCAATCTTAATCTATAAATATGTACAATTCTCACGTGTTGGCTAAGATTTTACAATGTATTTCTAAAACTCAATCATCTGACAGAATTCAATGACTAATTAATCTTGGACTCAGAACTTAATCCATCCAAAATTTGAACAAGTTCTCCTATCTAGCAGTTGGATCCAGCTGATTAGTTTCCCTTCCTTCCCAGACTGATGAACGACACCTGCTGTAGTTGCCAGAGGAATTGGTGACTCCATGGTGACATCGTGCACTGACCTCATCCCCAGAGACAAGCCCTGGGGTGAGCAGAGTTGGCTCCTTGCCCTTGGTCGGGGAATCTCCTTCCAGCTGACTGATAAGCACACTCACCTGCACAGCACAGGGCCTCTGCACGTCTTTCCCAGCCTGGTCACAGCAGATCTTTATGGCCTCTGTGCTGATGTGGCCATTGCTATCACCTGCAATGCAAGAGTGCTTCAGAAATCATGGGAAAAGAATGCACTCAAGAGATAAATTTGTTTTGGGTCATGAAAGCTTGAGGGTGTAGGATGGTGTTGTCCTGGGAAAGACTTTCTCCTGGGACAAGAGCATCCCACATAGGGGCCAGTTTGAGTCCCATCTGTTCCACTTCCAATGCTGCTCCCTGATAATGACCTTGAAAAACAGCAGAAATGGCCCAAGTACGAGGTCCCTCCACCCATTTGGAGTCCCTGAGTAGGCTCCTGGCTCCTGGCTTCAGCCTGGGCCAGACATGGGCATTGTAGATATTTAGATAGTGAACTGGCAGATGGAAGATCTCTCTCTCTGTCTCTGCTGCTCTCTCTATAAATCTGATATTTTAAAGCAATAAATTAATCTCTAAAAAATTTTTGTGATCCATGTGTAGATTTTTCACAGCATACATTTTCCATGAATTTTTTGATAATCAGCAAATTCATACTTCGAATAAAAGAGCTAGGAGAAAGATGAGCCTGAAACATCCCTTGATGATTGTTCCTTTGCTAAAATTGTGGCTCTGGTTGCCTCATAACAATTGCAGTTATCAGCTTTAAGGACCTCTGAAGGACACATTTTTATCTAACTCAAGTCTATTGCCATCCAGCAGGAGGCTGGGCACTCCTGTGTGTATCTTTTATGTTATATTCCAACTGAAACCTAATAAATTATACTTACAGTTGTACTTCTCTCTAGACTTTGTCATATCCTTTCTGCAGAAAGTAATCTGATTGTTAAATGTTCAATAATTGACCCAATATCCTTTTGACTCAGTGATCCAATGACATTTGAATATTGCATGTGAAAACAGGCAAATGTGGGTCTTGATCTTGTGGGTCAATGCCACTAGTTAATATGATAACTGTTGACTCAGTGCCTGGGTAGAGCGGAGACAGATTCTGTGCAAACTGTGCAGGTCTGGACAACTTCACAACAGGTGCATCAGAGGCTGTCAAACAGGATTTCAGCAGCCGTTCCTCCAGGGTCTGTAAACCAAGGAGATGTGCTGATGAAAGCATGTTGAGTGAGTGTGTGGTGAAGTGTGGCAAGGGGTGCCCCAAGCCCCCTTTGGAGCAGGGCTCCCAGCTATACTCTGTTAGGGACGAGGCTACGGGCACTTAATGGAGACTTGGGGTCTTAGAAAGGAGTGCCAGACCCCACTGCACCAGGACTCCCCATCCTGCCTGGGACCCCGCAGACCTAAGGACAGACTTCAACATCAAGCAGATTTCCCATTCCCATGGCCTTAGAGCACTCCTCCCTGAGGATGCTTGTGTAGGTAGACTGAAAACTCAACCCAATAAATACTGATGCATCCACTAGGTGGCAGCAGAAATCTAGCCCACGAGAAGTCTGAGTGCAGTGACTGAATACAAGATTGCTGTCCAAGAGCTAGACAGACAGCCAGTGGTCTTCCTTCAGTCACAGTCCTGAGGGACAGGCTGCCCCCTTACACCTTCTTCTGTGAATGACTAGATGTCTCTTGGAGATTTCTGTTGTGTTGGGGCCACTACAGTAGGGCTGCAAGCCATGGCCATCACTACTGCAGCCGATCAGGCCTTTCTTTACACCTTATGTGGATGTCCATGGGAATAGTGATCCCACCATAAAATTGAATGGGACACTGAAGATGATTGGGCCTGCCTAAAGATTACCATCGTTACCTCAGTCTACTGTGGGACTGGGTAAGAGCATTTCTGCTAGTAACATATGGATGCGTGATTGGGCCTCCAGCTGTGTGCTGTGTTGATTGTAATGGCCTAACATGACTGTACACCTGTCAGCAGCTGATAGGTCTGTGTTTGGCGGAAGGGGTAGGCCTGACCCTCCCTGCCAAATACATGTTGTTCTTGGGTTGCCATCTGGTGGCATTAAGGCATGTAGGGTAATTGACACAGTTCATGACAGAATTGCTCTCTGTGACGTGGCAGAATCTGGCCATATCACAGTTGCATTTGAGAACCTGCTCCACCATAGTTTTGACTACCTTGATCACTGAGTTAGATGACAATACACTTAAAAGGGGCCCCATAGTGATCACAGCCATGACACGCAGGGCCACTTCAAGCCCCTTGTCATTCTCAGGTTGGTGGCATGCCCTAGCTGTGGAGTGGACTTTTCATGACTTGACTGCCCTTTTGGCTGTGACTACCATCTTATAGTAATTCACCAAGATGACCAACACCAAGGGAAGCAGGAGAGACACCAGATCCACATTCTTCTGGCCTTTTAGAGAATATGGTGTTGTATCCTTGGCCACATACACATGATCTACAAGGAACGTGATATTCCAAATACCAGGGAACAGGAACTCTATGCACTGCAATGCTGTGTAAATGCTCCCAATGCGAAACTGGAAGAGTCTACAGTGATACCCAACATGCTGCAGGCATCATTGTAAAGAAACCAGTCAAGGACAAGATTCTGAACAAGAGAATTAATGTGGCTTTTAAGCATGTTGAGCTCTAAGAACCGAGCTAGCTTCCTGAAACACTGAAGGAAAATGATCAGAAAGAGAAGGAACAGAGAGCAAGCTACCACGTTCTATGGAGCCCCAGCCTGCTCCACTCAGGGAAGCCACTTTGTCAGAAGCAGTGGAAAGGACCCCAGCTGCTGAGACCTGTTCCCTAAAATTCATGTGTGATATCTGTAAGATTAAAAAAAAAGACCTCTGGATTACTAAAAAAAACTTCAGTGAAAAATAAGCTGGATATATGGTGTTGTTAGTACTGTGGCTTGGGTCTCAGTCAGATGTCATGAGCATCTATGCAGCTGGACTCTGAGAGAGGACTCCCATTATATAAACTGGAATAGAAAAGGTTGCATTTCAGAAAGACCAGCCCTCTGTATCCCTTTCAGCCCAGAACCCCTCAACCATTGATCTCTTTTGTTTTGTTGTGTTGTGTTTGTTGATGCTATTGATAACATGTTAGGGGACATACTGTGTGACTCCAAGGAGGCATAGACTGAAATTGGTTTCTTCTACCAGTACCTGGTTTTGGTTATTGGATAATGAAAGATTCCAGAGCATGAGATCAAGATGATTTGATAGAATCTGTCAACTCTTGTGGACCTCCACAGCGGTTCCACTGGGAAGTAAGAGGGGACAGCATTGAACTTGGCACGTTCTCCCATTACAACTGTCCATGAATACTGACCTCTCTATAAGTGAGGTTTGGCTGTGGGTGGGTAGTTGAGTGGCAAAGAGAGATTCAGTGACTACTGGATTTGAACAAACAGGCTAGACCACCATGCAAGGAAAGTCAGATTACCAAAACCTACAGAGTAAACACCTGTTGTGTTTTATATATAGTCCACATTCAGGTTACTTTTTGTACAGAATGAAGTAATGGTTGGTTCTCATGTTTTCTTATGGATATTCAGTTATCTGCCATCATTTGAGGAAAAGATTTCTTAAACTTGCTTTGAAATTACAGTAAAAGTCATGTAATTTTTATCATCGTAGCCATTTTTAGATAGATTAGTCCTGTCAACTTTTTGCATATTATTGTATAAATATCACTACCATCAACCTGCATAACTTCTAATCTCATATGATGATGAACATATAAATGTATAAATGCTAATGTTAAATTTCACTTCACCCAAGTCCCGGGCAACCAGTATTCAGCTTCCTGTCTCAAACAGTTTCCTCTAGGTCTCTCATGGTATTATATTAGTATATTATACTATATAGTATATTAGTATATTATAGTATTAGTATTATATTAGTATTAGCATGGTATTATATTAGTCTCTGTGAAGGCTTCTTTCACTGTGTGTACAATCCTCATAGTTGTTCTCTGTGCCATGGATGTCAGAATCTCCTTTTTCTGAAGACCTGAATAACACTCTAGAATTTCTGCACTATACGTTAGCTGTCCTTTCACCACCAGTGCAGATGAGGGTGCTCCTCTGAGTTACACCTCTGAGAACAACACTGCTGTGTGTGTGAAGTGCTAACACCTAGTAGAGACTGTGCCCTGTCTTGTGGGGTGTACATCACCAGCAGAATCCCAACACAAAATTGTACTTCATGTTGAATTGCTCAAAGTACCCACAGTCTCAACAACACAGTGTTTTTGCAGAGCTTCCATACAAATGGTTTTGATGTTGTCTCTCAAGGAGATTTTGAATTCTATTTCTGTAGAGGAGGGGAGAGAGGGAGTGAATGCATGGTCCCTGGGAAGAACTCACCTGGTACATAGCAAGTGAGAGACAGATGTTGGTGTCAGTGGAGTTGGTGTGATACCCAAATGTCCCTGTGAGGCTGTCACCCTGGGCACTGACCCCTATAAACCTCAG
Organism: Sylvilagus floridanus; assembly: GCA_949820135.1. Lineage (NCBI taxonomy): Eukaryota > Metazoa > Chordata > Mammalia > Lagomorpha > Leporidae > Sylvilagus > Sylvilagus floridanus. The sequence goes on from OX463242.1 coordinate 10,472,515, forward strand.
GGTGTGCTGGTGAGTGCACAGTGTTGTCCTGTCCCCCACCTGCCATTCCTCCTGGCTCCTATCAGAGGCACCAAAAGCAGCAGTTGCTACCCTGCTCCTCTCATTTCTTCTTGGTGGTGTGGTGACCAGGGGTGGACAACAGTTCTTCTGCTCCTCCCAACTCCTAAGTTAGAACACATCAGATGTTTTATACTAGTGTGTGAATGACTACAATCACCCCTGCATCCCTCCCTCTTGACCTCGCCCGCCCATCTTCTGCCACTCCCACATCCCTTTGCTGCCAGGTGCCAGCTTGGTTCACGTTATCCCATTGCATTCCTGAGATGCTCAGGAGGGCGGCTACAGTTTGTTTCTGTTAATCTCAGCCCCAAGTCTCCTAGCACTTTCTACCTGCACTGGCCATGTGTGCACTGGCACACCAGGGACTGTATCGGCAGGAACTGAGAAAGGAGCAGAGCCAGTGTTGGACCCAGGCACGTGACTGAGCCCTGGGCATCTTGGCCTCTAGGGAAAATGCTGCAGCCTCCTCCTCCTTCGCTAACAGCCTCCTCTAAGGCTGCTGAGTGTTCCCAGGCCTCTTCTCACTGCCCAGGTAGGAGCTCTGCAAGCCGGGGAACCTGCACATGGTAGGGACTGAGCTGCTCTGACTTGAGTGAGGACAGAGGGTTCCTCTAGCTTGTGATCTCGGCTGCCAGAACTCCTGGGTCAGCGTTGCTTCTCCCATGCAAACTATGCAACCTTGACCATGACCAAACCCCACAGTACAATGGGTTCCCCTCCTGAAATCACCACACTGCATACATATAAAACCCCACAGTACAGTGGACGACTCTATGAAGACAGGGGCATAAGACTGGGTCACATCAGGGACCAATGAGGATGGGTGGGGAAGTCCCACCCTGGCTGTTCAACCCACTGATACTGGTTTAGATTGATGAGATCAGGTGGGACCAGACACAGAGAGACACAAACACTGAGAACACATTTTGAAGCAGCACCTGAGTTTATTATGCTTGTTAATTCAGCAGGAAGTGCAGGTGTCTCCCTGAAATCATCAGGCTGACTCCTTCAGCTCAGAGACAGCACTGGGGGCACAGGACCCAGGCACCCAGGTCACAGCCTCTGCCAACCACACCTCAGGAAGTGAGAATCAGCAAAGGGCAGAACACAGACTCTGTCCCAACACCGCCCTGCGCTCTCCTAGCACACACATCCCTGCCTGATGGGAACCTGGGAGCAGCACACACACAGAGGAGCCTAAGACACCACCAGCCTGAAGCACCTGCTCTCTTCTCACCCAGGAGGAAGACGGGGGCCGAGGGCGACGCTGCAGAACAAGCTGCAGAAGGCCCCGTCCCTCCTGGGTCATCTACTGGACCTTCTGCTGGAACCTGTGCTCATCCTCCTGCTGGGTGGGCTGTGTCTGGGGCTGCTGTTCCTGCTGGCCCTCGTGCTGACTTGTCTTCTGGGCTGCATTCTTGCATTGGTGGTCTTGGCTTATGTTGTTTTGACTTGTGGTTGGGGTGGGCCTTTTGCTCCTGGTTTGCTTCCTTGGAGAACTCTTAAAGTTTGTCTTTGGATGGCTCTGTCTGGGATGGCTGCTTCCCATTGAATGACATCATGGGGGTGGGCTTCATTCCCTGGACAGATGTCTTGCGAGCCAGAGTGGAGTTCACCAGCTTGAGATTAGATTCTGGATACTTGGTACTACACACCCTGGTATTCAAGATGGCCTTGGAGTCCTCACAGATGCGGTTCAGATGGCGCAGGTGCCAGCCAATTTGTCTCCAGTAGACCTTGTCGTTGTTCAAGCTGTGGAGGCACGCCGTGGGATTGCCCGCAAAGACACAGGAGAACTTGTGGTCCAGTCGAACACAATGGACCTGCAGATGGACTCCTTCCTCCTGCGTGGTCACGGTCACTTTGCATTTGGCTTGGTCTCTGCTGACAAAGCTGCCAGTGACAATGACCTGGGTTGGCGGGCTTGTTGACACTATCACGGGCTTCTCCAGAGGAACCCACCCATCCTGCTCTGCCTCCAAATTCACTTCATCCTGTTCTCCACTTTGGGCCTCTGTCAGGAGCCCCTGAGCAGCCAGCAGGAGGATGGAGAGCAGGGTGAGAGTGCGGGTCCACATGGTTCAGCTGTGTGGGCACCTGTTGGACAAAAGGCAGGGTCAGTAGTGTAGGGTCAGGGTGCAGGGCAGGGGGCAGAGGTTAGTGCTGCAGGTCAGGCACAGGACAGAGTGCAGAATCGGTGGGTCAGGGTCAGAGGTGCTGGTTTCCGTTGTGTAGGGTCAGGAACAAGTGGAGGTGAAGAGATACAGGGTGGCCTCTCTCCTCCCTGCCACAGTCCTGCCTACCTAGAGGAGACAAAGCATCCTCTGGCTCTGGGATGCCAGGGCAAGCAGCCCAACATCTCTCACGTGCACCTGACCTGAGACTGCAGTGACCCAGGCTACCAGTCCTCACCTTCCCTCTGCACTCACTGAGCCTTGATATCTCTCAGTCCCTGTCTCCTCACTCACCCACTCCTGTTCCTACCACCACTCAGTCCTTTGCACTCAGTCAGCAAGCACTTACTGAGCACCTACTGCATGCCATGCACTAGTTAGGTCGTCTATACACTGAGGTGAATGAGAAAGCCTTGGATCTTTAAGAATTTGAGACTGATCCCTGGTATATGTAAATAACATTGACCAGGGATTCTGTCCCATCTGTGTCCTCAATCTCAATTGGAAATGTCATTTCCTCCTCTGTGCTTCAGTTTTTGCACCTGGCACTCAAGCTGTGCACAAATTCATCACCAACTCCTCCCGAAGCCCCGTGCATGGTCTGTATCTCATTGCACCACACACCCAGGACCCAAGAGCAAAGGGGGCAGGGAGAGTCCTGAAGGTTCCAGGAGATGACCCAGACGCTGAATCCCGTGGAGGCTGACACAGGGGCTGGGTGGGGTGGGAGTGGGGTGGAGCTGTCTGGGAGGAGTAAGAGCTCAGGAAAGGCACGAAGGGGGTGCTCGTCTGACCTCAGTGGGAAAGAGAAACAGGTAGGTGAGTGGTGAGTTTAAGCAGTGTTTGAGTACAGGTGACAAGAATCATACCTGATTGGGTTCTGACCCTGGGTTCTGAGCATACAAATGTTCTTTGCTGACCCTGGACAAAAATTACTGAATGCATAGTAAGGCTTTCAGTGCCAACAGAAACCATACACAAATGCATTTCCCTACCCTACTTCACATCATAACTAACCAGAACCAACTACCAGGCTGGTGACTCCTCCCTTACTAGTCCTGGATTTAAACTGTTCACTAAGAACTTCAGGACCCATTGTCCCCCCCATCCTCCTCAACTCCCCTTTTTCCTTTAACAATCATCCTGCAGGCTTGCACAGGGGGAGCAGCTGATTCTGGAGCAAGGCACCTGCTTCCTCCCAGGCCACTCTGTAACACCTTGTCTCGTTGCTAGGTCTCCTCTCTTCCCAGTGTGGAGCAAGGGATCCGCTTCCTTCCCAGGATCATCAGATAATGCACAGATTTCATCAATCAGTCCACACTGGCCAGAAGAAGAGAAGTCCATTTCTCTCAGAAACAGACTGCACGCTGAGCACTGGTCCAGCGTTCCAATCTCACCCTGTTTAATCCACACAAGAACCCTACAACCAGGCTGATTACAGGAACAGCCCCAAGGAAGAGCCCGACTGTGAGGCCCGGCCAGGTAAGTAACTGTGCCGGTCCTGTGGTGTGGAGCAACAGAGCTCCGCAGGGAGCGACCCCAGCTCCACATCCCTTCTTGCCACCTCTTGTAGATCGCCTACACTGCACCCATGGCCTAACCTTGAGACAATGCTTGAAAAAGATGACAACTATAAACCACATGGGATTTAGCACTGATAAGATGATTCACGTAAGCTGAGATCTTTTCCCAAAAGAATAAAATTTGTGGGGCTGGCGCCATGGCGCAATGTGTTAATCCTCTGCTTGTGGCGCCAGCATCCCATATGTCTCTGGTTCTAGTCCCGGCTGCTCCTCTTCCAATCCAGCTCTCTGCTGTGGCCTGGGAAAACAGTAGAAGATGGCCCAATTCCTTGGGCCCCTGCACCCACATGGGAGACTAGGAAGGAACCTGGCCTCTGGCTTCGGATCAGCGCAGTTCTAGCCCTTGAACCATTTGGGGAGTGAACCAACGGAAGGAAGACCATTCTCTCTGTCTCTCTCACTGTCTGTAAACCTACTTATCAAATAAATATATAATCTTTAAAAAAGAATGAAATTAGTTTATAGAGGGAGTAGGCCCAGAAAATGGCCCTGTCTGCATTTCCACCTGGATTTGGAACTCCAGGGAATGGGCTGGGCCAGAGCCACTGAGGGTAGGGTGAAAGACCGAATATGCTAGCTGATGGCTCAGTCATGTCCCACAGTCTGCTCCTGACCACACTGGGTCCCCTCAGAGGCTGGAGAAGTGGGGCAGGAAATGAAGCTCTGGAGAGAGAGCCAGGCTCTTACCAGTCCTGCGTCTGCAGATCCAGCGCAATCCCCGATGCCAGGCGAGCTGCAGGCTTGTAGCTGTCTCAGTGGTGGTGCAGGGCAGGGTCGCTATTTGTGCAGGAGCCCAAGCCCACAGGGGTTTACAGCTCACATACCTGAGGAGCTGAGCTCACACTGCCCCTGGCCATGTCCCTTCCCCTTAGGAACCAGGCAGGACCTGCAGGGAAAGTGCTGGGGGGCATACTATCCACTGTTACCTGCAATGAACTTTACATTGATTTAGCACACATGTTACTGATTGAATGGCTTTTGAATCCCTATGAGCATGCCTGCTTCTACTCCTATGCCCTGCACATTCTCCCAGCACTGCCCTTTCTCAGCTCTGGGGTCCTTTGGGGCCACTGATTACAAAATTTTGAGATAAAAACGCTGCCACTGTAAATGACAAAGCCATAGGAATTCCACTGAGGGACTGGAAGAGGACACACGGTGGACCCTGCAGGTTGAGGACCTGGCAGAGCCCAGCACTGACATTGACAGTTAACACAGGTCTCTGGGGGTGACACTGGGAGGAACAGAGGATCTGGCTCCAGCCAATAGGGCTCAGCTTTGCTGGGAAGCAGGCCCCCTCTTTCTCCTTCACAGGGACTAAAATCTCTCTTAGTTTCTCTCTTACAAAATCATTTGTCGTATTTCTCAAAAGAAGGCATAGACATGGCCACCAGGTACATTGGAAAATGTTCACCATCACCATCTCCAGGGAAGAGCAATCAAAGCCACAGTCAGTTCTCATCCCACCCCAGTCAGAATAATGATTATCAGAAAGACCCAGACTCACAGCTGTGGCACGTCGCAGTGGAAGGAGGACTTCACACACTGCAGGTGGAAATGTAAACTAGCATGGCCACTATGGAGAGCAGCGTGGGGGCTGTTCAGACCCTGAAGACAGATCTACCCCAGATCCAGCAACCCCACCCCTGGGTGTGTGTACAGGACAGGGCATGAGCTGGGGAAGAGATGTGAGTGCAGCACTCACTGCTCACCATAGACCAGGGCCCTGCAGTGGATGAACGGGGCAAGGAAATCTATGTGTACACATGGACATAGACATATACAGTGTAACATTATCAAGGCAAAAAATAATGAATTATTGTCATTTGTGGCATTGCAGATGGAAATAAACGAGGTATATCAAGAGAAAAATGACAGATACAGAAAGACTAATATCACATTCTCTCTCCTAACAGTGGAAGCTGAAAAAGTTGATCGAAAGAGAAGTGGAGAATAAATACTGGTCCCCAGGACTGAGAAGAAAAAGAGAGGAAGATATGGGGAAGGGGTGAGGAGTGAGCACCAAATGGCAGTGCATTTGAGGGCTCAGCTCAAACGCTCTGTAGCACGGTGGAGGGCACTGCTGTGGATAATAATTTATTGTGCATTTAATACTAGTTGGAAGAGAGGATTTGAATCTTCACAACCAAAGAAAACTCTATCAGGTGATGCATTTGCTAATTACCTTTTTTTTTTACCACTTCATATTACATCTCTGTGTCAAACTACCAATCTTAATGTGTAAATATGTACAATTCTCATGTGTCAGCTAAATTTTTACAATGTATTTCTAAAACTCAATCATCTGACCGAATTCAATGACTAATTAATCTTAGACTCAGAACTTAATCCATCCAAAGTTTGAACAAGTGTTCCTATCTAGCAGTTAGGTTCCAGCTGAGTGGGTTTCCCTTCTTTCCCAGACTGATGAAGGACACCTGCTGAAGTTGCCAGAGGAATTGGTGACTCCATGGTGACCCGTGCAATGACCTCATCCCGAGAGACAAGCCCTGGGGTGAGCAGAGTTGGCTCCTTGCCCTTGGTCGGGGAATCTCCTTCCAGCTGACTGATAAGCACACCACCTGCACAGCACAGGGCCTCTGCAAGTCTTTCCCATTCTGGTCACAGCAGATCTTTATGGCCTCTGTGCTGGTGTGGCCATTGCTATCACCTGCAATGCAAGAGTGCTTCAGAAGTCATGGGAACAGAATGCAAAAAGAGATAAGTTTGTTTTGGTTATAAAAAGTTTGAGTCTGACATTGTGTCCTCTTGGGAAAGACTTTCCCCTGGGACATGAGCATCCCACATGGGGACCAGTTTGAGTCCCAGCTGTTCCACTTCCAATGCTGCTCCCTGCTAATGGCCTGGGAAAGCAGCAGAAAAGACCCAAGTATGAGGGTCCCTCCACCATTTGGAGACCCTGAGAAATCTCCTGGCTCCTGGGTAAGCCTGTTCCAGGCCAGACCTTTGTAGACATTTGGAGGGTGAACTGTGAACTGGGAGATGGAAGATCTCTCTCCATCACTCCTGCTCTCTCTATAAATCTGACTTTCAAAGCAATAAAGAAATCTTTTTTTTTTTGACAGGCAGAGTCAGACAGCGAGAGAGAGAGAGAGAGAGAGATCAAGAGAGAGAGAGAGAGATCTTCCTTTTTTAGTTTGTTCACCCCCCAAATGGCTGCTATGACCGGTGCGTTGTGGCTGGCGTTCTGCACCAATTTGAAGCCAGTAGCCAGGTGCTTCCTCCTGGTCTCCCATGTGGGTGCAGGGCCCAAGCACCTGGGCCATCCTCCACTGCCTTTCCAGGCCACAGCAGAGAGCTGGCCTGGAAGAGGGGCAACCAGGACAGAATCCGGCTCCCCCACCGGGACTAGAACCCGGTGTGCCGGCGCTGCAGGAGGAGGATTACCCTAGTGAGCCATGGCGCAAGCCCAGCAATAAATAAATCTTTAAAAAAATTTGAATCAATGTGTATATTTTTCACAGCATACATCTATGAATTTTTGGACAATCAGACAAATTCATACTTTGATAAAACAGATAGGAGAAAGGTGAGTCTGGAACATCCCTTGCTGAGTGTCGCTTTGCTAATATTGCAGATCTGGGGACCCCAGAAATTTGGCAGTACTGCAGCATCAAAGACCCCTTTAAAGGATTCATTTTTCTCTAACTCAAGTCTATTGACAACCTGCAGGAGGCTGGGCACCCCTTTTGCTGACCTTCTAACAATATATTTTTCATGCTACCCAAAGGTTATCATATATCTCCTAAAACCTAATAAATTATACCTGCAATGTGTGCGTTTCTCTAGAATTTGTCAACCATTTCTTGCAGTAAGTATCATGAATGTAAAATGTTCAGTCATTGGCCCAGTGTACTTCTGGCTCAGTAATCAAATGAAATTTGAATCCTGCCTATTAGAAAAGCAATATGTTGCAGGGATCGTGTGGGTCAATGCCACTAGTTAATATGATAGCTATGAGCTCAGTGCCTGTACAGATCAAATGTTATCTGGACAACTTTACACCAGATGTATTGGAGGTGGTGAACGGGTGTCTAGCAGCCGCATATTCAGGATCTATAAACCCAAGGATTTGTGGGGATACAGTATGTGCTGCTGAAGGCATGTTGAGTGGAGTCTGTGATGAAGTGTGGCAGTGGAGCCCCAAGCCCTCTTTGGAACCGGGCTCCCTGCTGAACTCTGTTAGGGATGAAGCTACTGGCACTTGTGCAGACCTGGGATCTTAGAAAGGAGTGCCAGACCCCACTGCACCCAGGACTCCCCATCCTGCCTGGGACCCCGCAGACCTAAGGACAGACTTGGACATGGCCTTAGAGCACTCCTCCCTGAGGATGCTTGTAACTGAGCCCAATAAATACTGATGCATCCACTAGGTGGCAGCAGTGACCTACCTAGCCCATGAGAAGTCTGTGTGAAGTGACTGAATGAAAGCTTGCAGTCCATGAGCTAGACAGCCAGCCAGTGCTCTTGCCTCGGGTCACACTCCTGACGACCTTCTCTTGTGAATGACTAGATGTCACTGGAAGATGACTGCTGTGTCCAGGACACTCTACAGTGGGACTGCAAGCCATGGCCTCAGCTACTGCAGCCTACCAGGCCTTTCTTTGTACCTTCTGTGGGTGCCCATGGGAATAGTGATCCCGCCGTAAGATTGAATGGGACACCGAAGATGATTAGACCTGCATAGTCCTGGAGATTATCATCATTATCTCAGTCTGTTGTGGGATTGGATAAACACATCTTGTACCAATACCATTTGAGTGCAAAATTGTACCGCCTACTGTATGCTGTGGTGATTGTAAGGGCCTACCTGGACTGTGGCACCTGTCAGCAGCTGATAGGTCTCTCTTTGGCTGAAGGGGTGTCCTTTCTGGCAATACAACATGCTGGTCTTCTGCTGCCATCTGGTGGTATTCACAGGCAAGTGGGATACTTGATACAATGTCATAAGGGAGTTGCTGTTCAGTCACGTGGCAGAATCTGGCCAACCAGAGTTACATTTGAAAATGCACTCCACTATCCTTTTGACTGCCTTGATCCCTTGCAGTTAGATGATGCCAAACTGTGCACAGCAAAGGGCTCATAATGGCTTCACAGACAAGACAGTCAATGGACATGCCATGCCCCTTGACATTCTCAAGTCGATGCCACTCCCAGGCTGAAGAATGGACTATTCTAGACTCAACTGCCTTTTTGTCAGGAGCTACTGTGTTCCAGTAATTCACCAAGATGTTGAACACAAGGGGAAGGAGAAAAGGTACCAATACACGCTCTGCAGGCCTTTTAGAAAACATGGAGTTGGGGCCGGCGCTGTGGCACAGTAGGTCAATCCTCCGCCTGTGGCGCCGGCATCCCATATGGGCACCGGTTCTAGTCCTGGCTGCTCCTCTTCCAATCCAGCGCTCTGCTGTGGCCTGGGAAAGCAATAGAGGATGGCCTGGGTCCTTGGGCCCCTGCGCCCATGTGGGAGACCAGAGGAAGCTCCTGGCACCTGGCTTCGGATCAGCGTAGCTATGGCTGTTGCGGCCACTTACTTGGGCAGTGAACCAGCAGACAGAATACCTTTCTCTCTGTCTCTCCTTCTCACTGTCTGTAACTCTAACTTTCAAACAAATAAATAAAATCTTTTTTAAAAAAAGAAAACATGGAGTTGTTACTTTGGCCAAATATATGCACAGCTACAAAAGTGAAATTGTTGACATCGAAGGAATGGGTAATGTTCACTGCAGAAAGCTCCATGAAAATTTCCATGGCAACACTGGAAGAGTCTACATGTTACCAGCATGCTACCAGCATTGTTGCAAACAATGATCCTTTAACAATGTAGACAATTCTTGTAAACAAAGATTCTTGCCAAGAGAATTAATGTGCATACTGAGCATAAGAAACACTGTAACATCTCTGACAGCTCCTAGAAATGTATGAAGGAAAATGATCCAAAACACAAGGAAGGCAGAGAGTAATGTGTCTGAGTTCAACTGAAGCAGCAGCCTGCTCCACCCAGAGAGCCTACTTTGTCAGAACTGTTGGAAAGGATCTCAGGCCGTTGCAACACATTCCCTATAAACTCATGGCATGGTATGTGCAAAAAGTAAAAGACCTCTAGACGACTAAAGAAAAGACTGTACTAACAAATAACCAGGACACAGGATACTATCGGCATTGGGACTTGGATCTCAGTCAGCGATTGGGAGCCTTTAATGCAGCTGAATCTCCCACAGACTATTCTCACGGAGGAGATATCTGGAAAAATTTGGGATGGAAGAGGTTGGCATTCAAGAAGACCAGCTCTGTATTACCATTTCATCTTGGAATCGCTCGATTATTGCTCTGCTTCTTTCTTGATCCTACTGGAGTCATCATCAGGTGGTAAGTAGGTGAAAACAAGGAGAAGTTGACTCCAATCTGTTTCTTCTACCATCAGCTGGTTTTGGCTATTGGATATGGAAGATTCCAGATCATGAAGATCAGGATGACTTGGTCGACTTTGTAAATTCCAGTGTACGCCCACAGTGGTTCCACTGGGAAGCAATAGGGGGCAGCACTGAACTTTGCCAGTTCTTCCGTTACACCCAGCCTCCATGATTACTGCCTTCTATATAAGGAAAGAGTGGCTGTGGGTGAGTAGTTGAGTGGCAAAGAGGGATTCAATGGCTACTGCATTTGAGCAAACAGGCTAGGCCACTACTGGAGAATAGCAATATACCCCAAACCTAAGGAGAAAACACCTGTTGTGTTTGAAGATATAATCCAATTTCAGGTTACTTTTTGTACAGAATGAAGTAACTGTAGGTTGTCATACTTTCCTATGAATATGCAGTTACTATGGTGCCATTTTAAACTTTCTTTTAAACTTATAGTGAAAGATCACAAAATTTATCTTCTTAGTCATTTTTAAGTAGACAGAGTAGTCATATTAACTATGTATATATATATATATATTACATGATTATGCATACATCTCTACCATCCATTTCCATAACTCTTAATCTCATATAATTTGAACTTTATAAATGTTAATTTCAATTGCACCTCACCCATCCCCTGGCAACCAGTGTTATACCTTCTAATATTTTGACTATAGTAGGTTTCTCGTATAAATGGTATCATACAATATCAGCTTTATGTGACAAGCTTTGGCTTATCTATGTTGTGCAATGTGTGAACTTCCTTACTGATGATACCTGACTACATCCCATAGAATTTATATACCATATGTCCCGGATTCATTCACATCAGTGCACATTTAGGGTGGATCTCTGTGTTACAGCTACTGAGAATGATGCTACTGTGAACGGGGTATTGCTAATGCCTAGTTAAGACTGTATTTTCTGTTATTTGAGGTTATACCACTAGCAGAATTCCCACATCAAATCATAGTTCGAATTGTGCCAAGTTCCCAATTTTTCTACAGTCTTCTCAATATGTGTTTTTAGGAGTTTCCATACTAATGGTCTTAAGGTGGTCCCTCTACAAAATTTGTGCACAGTGTATTGAACATTCATCTTCCTTTCATTGGACTTCCATTTAATTGACATTTCAGAGGTGATTTGGTTATAAGGCTCTGAACTCATGAACAAGCCCTCCCAAATGCATGAAAACCAGCCACAGCCTAATCCAACACACTACAGTGCCTGACTCCCTGGATGTAACTGAATTGCTTAGTGTAAGAGGTTACCCTCTTCCAAGCCCACCTCTCTATCATTTGGCTAATTGCTATTGCTGTTGGTATCTGTGATGGGCTGAATACTGTCCTTCCACTCATGTCCACTCGCACCTGCTGAAGGTGACCTTCTTTGGAAATAGGAACTTGGCGGCTGTCATCAAGTTAAGATGAAGTCATATGGAATGGAGATGGCCCTTACAGGAATGATTTGTGCTCTTCTGGAAAGAGGAAAATTCGGATGACACACAGGGGATACAGCACACGTGGGAGTAAGAACCTGGACTGGACAGTTCGTTCTGCATGTAATCAGAGGCCAAAGATCGCTGAGGCCACAGGAATCAGGGTAAGACGCTGCCTTTGCTTTTTCTACCAAAAACTATTCAAGGGAACGGATGGGGAAGGGGCTGGGTAGATGTATGGCCATGCGAGATGTGCTAGATTGCAGAAAATAAAGTTGGCATCACGTTGGGTTTGTGTTATCAAACCCAGCCATTGCATAGCTGTGATTTTACAAAGCAGGAGATATTCGCACCGCTGACTGCTTTGGGACCATGAAAACAGCCAGCCTTCAACACTAATCACCTTTGGAAAGTGTCTTACTTCAATGACAATTGTTCCTTAAGCAACAGGGTCTCACTGTAGGAGGAGCAGAAAGGTGGTCACAGGGCTCAACAGTTGGTCCAAGGCTGGTTAGCTGCTGGCAGAGGCCGAGCTGCTCACCCAACCACATTGAAGGCAGAAGTCTTGTCAGTTCTTCCAATGGCTATGAGTGAACTGGGAGAACCAGCAACCTCATGGGAAGGAAGAGATCTTTAAGAAGTGCTGTGTCAGGTTGGTCCTCTAGTGTTTATACAGATCAGACCAGGTTTAGATTTTGTAAGCCATGGACGAATTTCCTACTCTTTTCCTATATCTGGGCTGTTATATGATTTGAGTTATGCAGTCAGATAGGGGCACACAGGGCTGAGAATCTGAGTACCATGGAAGGAGAAATGTCTTCCCCTTGCTGTGCTTACAAGGAGATGGGGAGGGCCTGGGTTGACTCTGGTGTGGAGGTCACTGGTCAGCCTGGGCCCATCCTATAGCGACACCTCCATCTGTGGCATTCATCCACCATGTGAAGCCCGACCCCAGGCACTGTAATCCAAGTGCAATGAGACAAGAGAGCTTTTCTTTTTCCTTTGTTGTTTTTCAGGCCTCTGGACACACACCAGGCACTTGGAAGGAGCTGGTCCCAGGGAATAAATTACCGGTGGTTTCAGTGCCCTTGCTCTGCCTCTCCCCTGTGTTGGGAGCTCTCTTCCCTGAAGTCAGCCGGCTCAGGTCATCCAGTGAGGTCTGGGCTCTGAGCCACGCCATGGAGAGAGCTCCCCGAACCAGCCCCTGAAACTGCTTCCCCTCTCCCCTGTGTCCCCTTCCCTTGCTTCCCTTGCCTCTCGAACTCCGGGGTCATTGTGAATGTCTCTTCCCGTTCTTCAAGGGCAGAGACCCACCTACGGAGCACTGAGGATCCCAGCACTAGGGGTCCACTCTCAAAAACTGCATGTGGTGAGTGAGTGAGTGAGGGGTGGGTGAATGTGTGGTCCCTGGGAAGAACTTAGCACAGTACCTGGACGTGGGAAGTGAGAGGTGGATGTTGGCTTCAGTGGGGTTGATGTGGTATCCAAATGTCTGTGTGAGGCTGTCGCCCTGTGCATTGACCCCTACAAACCTCAGTGTGTGTCCTGGTGTGCTGGCGAGTGCACAGTGTTGTCCTGTCCCCCACCTGCCCATCCTCCCTGCTACCATCTGGGGCACCAAATGCAGCAGTTACTACCCTGCTTCCTCATGTTTCCTTCTTGGTGGTGTGGTGACAGGGGACTGACAACAGTTCTTCTGCTCCTCCCAACTCCTAAGTAAAAGCACACCAGATCTTTTATACTAGTGTGTGAATGACCACAGTCACCCCTGCACCCCTCCCTCTTGACCTCACCCAGCTTCTGCCACACTCACATCCCTTTGCTGCCGTGTGCCAGCTTGGTTCCCTTTATCCCATTCCATTCCTGAGATGCTCAGGAGGGCGGCTCCAGTTTGTTTCTGTTCATCTCAGCTCCAAGTCTCCCAGCACTTTCTGATTACTCTCTCCTATTGTCCTGCTCAGTTTATTTTGTTAATCCTTCATTGAGAGAGAGAGAGAGAGAGAGAGAGAGAGAGAGAGAGAGAGAGAGAGACGGAGCTCCCTTTCCTCTGGTTAACTCCCCAGATACCTTCCATGCCCCTAACTGGGGACAAATCTGGACTGGAAACTCAACCGAGTTCTCCCACATGAGTGGTGGGAACCCAATTACTTCAGTCACCACCACTGCACACCAGGGCTTGCGTGGGCAGGACTAATTCAGGAGAAGGGCCCGGTGTTGAACCCAGGCACTGCGACTGAGCCCTGGGCATCTTGGCCTATAGAGTAAATGCCTGAAGCCTCCTCCCAGGCCGCTGTGTGTCCCCAGGCCTCTCTCCCCCTAATTAGGATGGAGCTCTGCAAGGCGGGGCCACGCCTATGATGGGGGCCAGAGCTCTGCCTTCAGTGAGGACAGGGGGTCCCTCTAGTTGTCCACAGGCTGCCAGAACTCCTGGGTTCCAGTCTCGCTTCTCTGTTACCAGCTATGTGACCCTGACACTGACCAAAGCCCCTGTGCTCTGGGTTTTCCTACCTGGAAACAGAGATGCTAATTACCACACTGCATATTGACCACAACCACATTTCAATGGACAACTCTAAGAAGACAGGGGCCCTGGACCGGGTCCCATCAGGGGATGACTGGGGCTGGGTGGGGAAGTCCCACCCTGGATGTTCAACCCACTAACAATTCTGTTTATTGATGAGTCAGGTGGGACCAGACATAGAGACACAAACACGGGGTGAATGTATTTTGAAACAGCACCTGAGTTTATTATGCTTGTTAACTCAGCAGGAAGTGCAGGTGTCTCCCTGAAATCAGCAGGCTGACTCCTTCAGCTCAGAGGCAGCACTGGGGGCTGCTGTTCCTGCTTCCCTCCTGCTGATTGTCTGCTGGGATGCATTCCTGGATTTGCTGCCTGGTGTATCCACACAGCTGGGTTGAGTGGTGGTGGTGGCTTGTGTCTGGGCTTGGCTGCTGGTGGCATCTGACAGCACTATTCTCTGAGCAGTGATGGCTCTGGGGCCTGAGTGCTTGTGGTCGTTTCCATCTTGATCTGCTCTCTGGAAGTGGCTTCTGCTGTTCTGAGTTTTTGGTGGGGGTCGGCCTTTTGCTCATGGTTTCCTCTGTGGAAAGAGGTGCTGTGTGTCTTTGATGGCTCAGTCTGGGATGGTCAGTACACATTGACCCACGTCGTGGGGGTGGGCTTCATTTCCCGGACAGATGTCTTGCAAGCAAGAGCGGAGTTCACCAGCTTGAGACTGGACTCTGGATATTCCTTACTACACACCTTGGTCTCCAGGATGGCCTTGGAGTCCTCACAGATGTGGTTCAAACGGCGCAGGCGCCAGCCAATTTGTTGCCAATAGACCTTGTCACTGCTCACATAGAGTAGGCACTCCGTAGGGTCACCGCCAAAGACACAGGAAAACTCGTGGTCCAGTCGAACACAATCAACCTGCAGATGGACTCCTTCCTCCTGCCTGGTCACGGTCACATTGCATTTGGCTTGGTCTCTGCTGACAAAGCTGCCAGTGACAATGACCTGGGTTGGCGGGCTTGTTGACACTATCACGGGCTTCTCCAGAGGAACCCACCCATCCTCATCCGCCTCCAAATTCATTTCATCCTGTTCTCCGCTTTGGGCCTCTGTCAGGAGCACCTGAGCAGCCAGCAGGAGGATGGAGAGCAGGGTGAGAGTGCGGGTCCACATGGTTCAGCTGTGTGGGCACCTGTTGGACAAAAGACAGGGATAGGGTCAGGTCAGGTGCAGGGTTACAGGCTGGGCTCCCTCCACCCTGCCACAGTCCTGGCTACTTAAGGAGGAGACCAAGCATCTTCTGGCTCTGGGATGCCAGGACAAGCAGCCCAACCTCTCCCACGTGCACCTGACCTGAGACTGCATTGACCCAGGCAGGCTGCCAGTCCTCACCTTCCCTCGGCACTCACTGAGCTTTAACTCTCAGTCCCTCATCCCCTCACTCATCCACTCCTGCTCCTCCCACCCACTGGGTCCTTCAGCACTCACTCAGCAAGCACTTACTGAGCACCTACTGCATGCCATGCACTAGTCTTTGTGTTCAGCATACTGAGGCGAATGAGAGAGCCCTGGGCCTGACACTCCCAGGGGAATTTCAATAGCATCACCCATCAGTTCAGTCCCTCCCTGTCCTCAACTCCACCCTTAATCACTTCCCCCTGGGGCCTCAGTTCCTTCCCCTGGCACTCAAGGTGTGGGTGAATTCATCACCCACCTCTTCCCGCTGCCCCGTGCTCAGATTCTATCTCATTGTTCCACAGACACAGCGCACAGAGGGCCACAAAGCGCAAAAGCACGAGGGAAGATTGTGAGTGTGTCAGGAATGTGTCGGGACACTGACACAGAGGCTGGACCCCATGGAGGCTGACACAGGGGCTGGGTGGGGTGGGACGGGGTGGGGGGGCTGTCTGGGAGGAGTAAGAGCTTGGAAAGGGAATGAGGGGGGAGCTCGTCTGACCCCAGTGGGTAAGAGAAGCAGGGAGGAGAGCGGCGAGTTTCAAACAGTGTTTGAGTGCAGGTGGAAGACAAGAATCGCACCAGATCGGGTTCTGGGCCCTGTGTGCTGAGCATACAAATGCCCTTAACCAATCCTTGAAAAAAAATCACTGAGTTTACAGCATGACTTTCAATGCCACACTGACACTTTTCCTTTCCCATCTTTCACAGTTTTGCTGACCAAACCCAACTAGCGTGCCTGTGACTTCTCCCCCGACTCCGTCCTGTAATTCAAACTGTTCCCCTAAGAACTTCAGGACCCGTTGTCCACCCTGTGCTCCACAACTGCCCTTTCTCCCTTAACAATCATCCTGCTGACTTGCACAGGGGGACAGCTTATTCTGGACCAAGGCATCTGCTTCCTCCCAGGCCACTCTGCCCTAGTCACTGTCCTGTGTAGGGCACTGCGGGCCTAATCCTGTTCCAGAAACAGCAATAAACTGTACCGAGTTCATCAAGTAAGCAATCAAAACCAGACGGAGCGGAAGAAGAGAAGACAATTTCTAACGCCAACGACGCGCTGAGCACTGGTCCAGTGTGCAGTCTCACCTTGTTTAAACCACATAAGAGCCCTGCCAGCCAGGGTGATTACAGGAACAGCTCCCAGGAGGAGCCCAGACAGCAAAGGCCCGGCCAGGTAAGTAACTGCTCCGGATCCCACAGTGGACAGGGGCAGACCCACGCAGGCGGCCAGAATCCAGCTGCTGTCCCTCTCTGCCTCCCCTGTTTCATCTCCACTTGCTCTGTACCTCTCCTCTCCCTTCCCGAAAATACTGGCAAAAAAGACAGAGCTTATAACTAATGATCAGATGATTCACACCAGCTGTGATGTACCAAGAAAAAAAATTGTTTAAAAAGAGGGCAGACCCAGGAGACGACCTTGCTCACATTTCCACCTGAGTTTGGGCCAACCCCAGGGAGTGGGAAGGGAGAGACCGCAAAGGAGAGTGGACCAGAGCCACAAACTGTGTGACAGGTGACAGTCATGTCCCACAGCCTCCTCCTACAACACTGGGGCCCCTCCTCCTACCACACTGAGCCCCTCAGAGGCTGGGGAAGTGGGGCAGGAAATGAAGCTCTGGAGAGAGTGAGGCTCTTACCAATCCTGCGTCTGCAGATCCAGCGCAATCCCCGATGCCAGGCGAGTTGCAGGCTTGCAGCTGTCTCAGTGGTGGTGCAGGGCAGGGTCGCTATTTGTGCAGGAGCCCAAGCCCACAGGGGTTTAAGCTCGCATACCTGAGGAGCTGAGCTCATGCTGCTCGAGGCCACACCCCTTTGAAGCCAGCCAGGTCCTGAGGTGGAATACAGTCTACTGTTATCTGTAAATGAACTTCACGTTGATTTAGCAGACATGTACAATTCCCCCTTCTATTCCTGTGCCCTGGACATTCTCCCACCACTGCCCTTGGCCTGCTCTATGGTACTTTGGGGCCACTGCTTAGAAAATTCTGAGATAACAAATGACATAGGCCCAGAAATTCCACTGAGGCACTGGACGTGGGCACAGGTGGAAGACGTTTCCGGTTTATGACCTGAGAACATACACCCTGTGTCAAATACAGCAGAGTCAGGTCCTAACATGGGACAGTGTCATCGGAGTGTGACCCAGGGGAGGGAGAGAGACTCTGACTCCAGCCAACAGGGGCCAGTTTATCTGAGAAATAGGCAGCTCTCCTTCCTTCACCTTCACAGGGTCTGAAGCCAAAAAGAGGTCTGCCTCCCTTTCAGGGTCTCTCTGAAGCAATCATCTGACCCATCTCTGGTATACATTTCTCAAAAGAAGGCACAGAAACGGCCATCACGTACACAGGGAAATGCTCACCGTCACTGTCATCAGGGAAACGTGAATCAAAACCACAACAGGTTACCATCTCTCCCCAGTTAGAATAACTACTAGCAGAAAGGCAAAATGTGGCAGGGTCGCAGTGGAAGGAGGACTTCACACAGTGCTGGTGGAAATGTAAACTAGCATGGCCACTATGGAGAGCAGTGTGGGGGCTGTCCAGACCCTGCAGACATATCTACCCCAGATCCAGCAACCCCACCCTGGGTGTGTGCACAGGACAGGGCGTGAGCTGGGGGTGAGATATTTGTAGTGCTGTGCTTACTGTAGCACTGCTCACCCACAGATAAGATATGTCCACTGATGGATGAATAGAAAAAGAAAATGTGCTGTATATATGTATGTGTATATATATATGTATGTGTATATATATATACTGAAATATTACTTGGCCATTAAAAAATAAGATATTGTCACTGTGGCAAAGTGGATGAAACTAAAGGACATTACAGTCAGTGAAATCAGACACACACACGCAGAGACAAATACCGCATGTTTTCCCTAAATTGTGGGAACTTAAGAAGTTGATCTGAAATAAAAGTAGAGAATAAACAGTGGTCCCCAGGGACTGAGAAGATAGAGAGAGGAAGGGGTGGGGAAGGAGTGAGGATTGAGCACAAAATAACCGTGCACTTGAGGGCTCAGCGCTAACGCTCTATACAGTGGGGGGACTGCTGGGGACAATAATTTATTGCCTATTCCAAAGTAACTAGAAGAAAGGATTTTGAATGTTCCTAATCAAAAAAACACTGACAGATCTGCTAATTACCCTGGATTAACACTACACATTGCATCCATGTATCAAAATATCATTCACCACTTATACATACATTCAATTCTCACATGTCAATTAAAAATTTTAAATATATTCTTTAAAAACCAATAAACTGGCTGAATTCAATGAGTTAATTAGCCTTAAACTCAGAACTTCAACCATCCAAATGCTTCATATCGAGCATAATGTTTCATATCGAGCAGTAATGTTACAGTGCCTTCAGGTCACTTTCTCCCCAGACTCATGGCAAGACCGGTGTTTCCAGGTTCCAGAGGAATCTGTGACCCCATGGTGACACTACACAGTGACCTTAACCTGAAGGACAAGCCCTGGGGTGAGCAGAGTCGGTTCCTTGCCCTTGATCAGGTAGATCTCCTTTCTACTTGACTGATAAGAACGAACACTGCACCTGCACAGCACAAGGGCATCCGCAAGTCTTTCCCAGCCTTGTCACAGCAGGTCTGTGCTGGCGTGGCCATTGTTATCACCCGCAATGCAAGAGCACTTCAAAAAGTCATGGGACTAATGGAATTAAAAGGTGTATTAATTCTGGTTCAAACATATTTTGAGGATTTCGTGTTGTGGTAGGTGGAGAAAGCCACCTCCTGGCACACCAGCATCCCATATGGGTGCCAGTTCAAGTCCTGACTGCTCCACTTCCAGTCAACTTCCTGCTCATGGCCTTGGAAAGCAGCAGAAGTGGCCCAAGTACATGGGCCCCTGCACCTATGGGGGAGACCTGGCTTTGGCCTGGCCCAGCCCTGGCCGTTGTAGACATTTAGAGGGTGAAGCAGCAGATAGATCTTTTTCTGCCTGTCTCTCTTCTTCCCTCTGTAACTGCTTTTCAAATAAATAAATAAATCAAAAAATATGTTAAATACAAGTGTATATTTTTCATAGTATGTATCTTTCCATGAATTTTTGAGTATCTATCAAATTCATACTTTGAATAAAACAGCTAGGAGAAAGTTGAGCATGGAAAATTGCTTACTGAGGGTCCCCTTGCTAATACTCCAGATCTGGATGCCCCAGAGCGATGGCAGTTACTTAGTGATAAAGACCTGTTTGAAGGACACATTTTCCTCTAAAGAGCTGGGAGAGAGCGCGGCTGATCCTCTAACAACATGGTTTTTTATGACACCCTAAAGTCATTGCGCATCTATGATACCCTAGCAATTATATTTACATTGTATGCATCTCTCTGGAATTTGTCAAAGCTTTTCTGTAGAATGTATGATGATTATTAAATGGTCAGGAATTGTCCCAACATCATTTTGGTTCAATGATCAAATGGCATTTGAATCCTGCACGTAAGGACAGGAATGTATAGTAGAGTTCATGTGAGTCAATGTCACTGGCTAATTTGATAACTCTAGACTCAGTGCCTGGATAGAGCTGAGACAGGTTTTGTGCAAAGTTTACCTGGACAACTTGGCAACTGGTGGTAAAACAACTGTCTTGGCAGCCCTACCTTTAGGGTCTGTGAACCCAAGGACGTGTGGGAGTTCACGTATGTGATGTTGATAAGCATGTGAAGTGGAGTCTGTGATGAGTGTGGCAGCCTGTACCTGTGTGCCCCATTGGAACAGGGCTCCCTGTTACACGCTGTTAGGGAAGAAGCTATGGGCACTTGTGCAGACCTGGGGTCTTAGAAAGGAGTGCCAGACCCCCCTGCACTCAGGTCTCCCCATCCTGTATTGGGCTCTCAGCTGTGAAGGACACAGTTGGAAATGCAGACAGGTTTCTCTCCACCTGAACTTAGAACGCTCCTCCCTGAGGAGGTTAGTGAAAACTCACCCCAAACAAAAGCTCTCGGTGTCCACCAGGTGGCAGCAGCCATCTAGTCCTGCGAAAGTCTGTACTTAGCAATTTAATAGAAGCTCGTATTCCAGCGAGTTAGACAGAAAGTCAATGCTCTTGCCTTGGGCCACCCTCTACTGCTTTCCCAGGCCATAGCAGAGAGCTGGATCGGAAGTGGAACAGCCAAGACTCAAACCGGCGTCCATATGGGATGCCGGCACTGCAGGCGGCGATTTTACCCTCTATGCCACAGTGCCATCCCCCATAGTTACATTTGAGAACAGGCTCCGCTATGTTTTTGACTATGTGGATCACTCAGAGGTAGCTGATGCCCCACTGTGCATAGCAAAGGCCCCCAACAGTGGCCTCATAGATAGGACAGTCAATGGACATGCCACGTCCCTTGTCATTCTGTTTGTGGCAGCCCCAAGCTGTGCAATGGGCTTTTCAAAACTTGACTCTCCTTTGATCAGGAATTCACCAGGATGACCAACACAAAGGGAAACAGAGGCACCCAAACAATATGCTCTGGGCCTTTTAGAAAACATGGAGTTGTGACTGTGGCCACACAAATGTGTATCGAGCAGAAAGGTGAGTGTAGGCAGCAGGGGAATGGGTACTGTTCACAGCGGAATGTCCCATGAATCTTCGGCTGCAAAGCTGGAAGAAGGTGCAGTATCACCCAGCATGCTGCTGGCGCTGCTGTAAAGAAACAAGCTCAAGGCAAGATTCTTGCCAGGAGAATTAATTTGCATATCGAGCATATTAAATGCCATAAAAGCCACAACAGCTTCCTAAAATGTGTGAAGGAAAATGATCAGAAGAAGGAAGCCAGAGAAGAACGTAGTCGAGTTCAATTGAAACACAGCCTGCTGCACACATTGTCAGAACCAAGGGAGAGCAGCCAAAGCTGCCAATCATCCCTATGATTTCGTGGCATCATAAGTGTGAAAAATAAAAAATGAGGCTGGTGCCGTGGCTCAATAGGCTAATCCTCCACCTGCGGCACCCGCACACCGGGTTCTAGTCCTGGTCAGGGTGCTGGATTCTGTCCCGGTTGCCCCTCTTCCAGGCCAGCTCTCTGCTGTGGCCCAGGAGTGCAGTGGAGGATGGCCCAAGTGCTTGGGCTCTGCACCCCATGGGAGACCAGGCGAGGCACCTGGCTCCTGGCTTCGGATCAGAGCGGTGCACTGGCCGCGGCGGCCATTGGAGGGTGAACCAACGGTAAAAGGAAGACCTTTCTCTCTGTCTCTCTCTCACTGTCCACTCTGCCTGTCAAAAATAAAAGAAAATTTTTAAAAATGAAAAATGACCTCTGGTTTATTACAAAAGAACACTTGACTGAAAACCAACCTGGACACATGATGTTATTAGCATTGTGGCTTGGGTCTTACTCTGACGTTGTGAGCATTAAATGTAGCTGGACCTCTGAGAGAACATCTACTTTGGAGGAGATATTCAGATAAAATTGGGACAGAAGAGGTTGGAATTTAAGAAGACCAGCTCTCTACATTCATTTCTTCCTAGGATCTCTCAATCATTGTTCTGTTTTTCTCT
Source organism: Sylvilagus floridanus (assembly GCA_949820135.1). Classification (NCBI taxonomy): domain Eukaryota; kingdom Metazoa; phylum Chordata; class Mammalia; order Lagomorpha; family Leporidae; genus Sylvilagus; species Sylvilagus floridanus. The sequence continues at coordinate 10,494,683 of OX463242.1, forward strand.
TGATCCTACTATTACCATCATAAGAGGGCATTCTGGGTGACAACTAGGAGAGGTTGACTCCAATTTGTTTCTTCTGCCACCACCTGGTTTTGGTTATTGGAAATGGAAGATTCCAGGTCATGAGAATCATGAGACATCATTGAACTTTGCTAGTTCTCCATTTTGCCCAGCCCCCATGATTACTGCCCTCTCTGTAAGGGAGTTCTGGCTGTGGGTGGGTAGTTGAATGGCAATGGGAGATCCAGTGGCTACTGGATTTGAACATACAGGCGAGGCCACCAAGGGGAAGAAAAGCAACATACAAAACCCAAAGAGAAAATACCTTTTGTATTTGGAGATATAATCCAATTCACATTATTTTCTGGTGTTCTGGCGAGTGCACAGTGCTGTCCTGTCCCCCACCTGCCCGTCCTCCCTGCTCCCATCAGAGGCACCAAATGCAACAGTGCTGCTACCCTGCTTCCTCACGCTTCCTTCTTGGTGGTGTGCTGACAAGGGACTGACAACAGTTCTTAGCCTCTCCCCAGCTCCCGAGGAAGACATCCAGATCTTTCATACTAACATGTGAGTGACTAACAGCCGTCTCATTCCTGCATCCTATCCCTAGAGCTCTCCCAGCTTGCGCATTCGCGTCCCCTGGACGGTATATGCCAACTTGTGTTCACTTAGCCCATTTTCATTCCTGAAGATGCTCTCTCCAAAACCAGCTCATTTACTGTCTCTCTTAAACAACCCCAGATCTTCAAACAGTGCCTGCCTCCTCTCCCGGGTTTCCTCTCAATTAAAAAAAAATATATCTATTTACTTAGAGACACAGCTATCCCCTGCTGGTTCACTACCCCCCCCCCCCCAAAACCTGCCATGGCCACTGGCTGGGTCCAATCTGGGAGCAGGAAACTCAATCAAGGTCTCCCATGTGGGAACTCAGTTTCCTTAGATTCCAGCACTGCCTCCAGGGCTTGCATTGCAGGAAGCTGAGTGAGGAGAAGGGCCAGGTACTGAACCCAGGCACTCTAATCTGAGCCCTGGGCAGCTTGGCCACTAGGCCAAATGCCTCCTGGTGCAGCTTCCTCCTCCTCCTTCCCTTACAGCCTCCTCGCAGGCCGCTGTGTGTACCCAGGCCTCTCTCCCACTGCCCAGGTAGGAGCCCTGCAACGCGGGGGAACTGCACATGGCAGGGGGTGGCTGCTCTGACTTGAGTGAGGACAGGGGGTTCCTCTAGCTTGTGGTCTCGGCTGCCAGAACTCCTGGGTTTTAACCCCGCCTCCCTCTTCCCATTTGTAAGACCCTGATAATGGCTATTACACCCAATAACCCAATTTTCCCACCTGAAAACAGCTCTGGAAGGATCAAACACCACAGTCCAATGGAGGACTCCATGAAGACCCTGGAATGGCTCACATCATGGGGTGATGTGGGATTCATGGAAAGTGGAAGTCATTCCCCAGATATCCATATAGGGATGGAGACACAGGACAGTGACTGATGAGATCACATGGGACCAGACACAGAGACACAAACACTGATGACCATGCTTTGAAGCAACACGTGAGCTTTATTACAGTTGCTAATTCAGCAGGAAGTGTACGTCACTAAAATCACCACTCGGACTCCTTCAGCTGAGACAGCTCTTCGCTGCTCACACACACACAGTGCTGTGGGCATGGGAGTCAGGCCCCTGCAACACACCTTGGGAAGTGAGCAGCAAACGCGGGACACAAACTCTATCCCAACACTACCCCGCGCTCTCCTAGTACACATATCCCTGCCTTATGGGAACCTGGGAGCTGCACACACACAGAGGAGCTTAAGACGCCACCTGTCTGAGCACCTGCTCTTCTCACCCAGGAGGAAGACGGGGGCAGAGGGCGACGCTGCAGAACAAGCTCCAGGAGGCCCCGTCCCTCCTGGGTCATCTACTGGAACTTCTGCTGGAACCTGTGCTCATCCTCCTGCTGGGTGGGCTGTGTCTGGGGCTGCTGTTCCTGCTGGCCCTCATGCTGACTTGTCTGCTGGGCTGCATTCTTGGATTTGCTGCCTGGTGTGTCCAAACAGCTGGGTTGAGTGGTGGTATTGGCTTGTGTCTGGGTTTGGCTGCTGATGGTCTCTAGGATTCCTATTGTCTGAGTAGCGGTGGTCTCTGGGGCCTGGTATGGAGTCGTCTGAGTGGTCATTTCAATCTTGATTTGCTCTAAGGGACTGGTTTCTGTAATCTTGACTTATTTGGTGGGGGGTAGGTCTTTGGTCTTCGTTGTCTCTGTAGGGAAGATGTGATGTTTGCCTTTGGATGGCTCTGTCTGGGATGGCTGCTTCCCCTTGACTGACATCGTGGGGGTGGGCTTCATTCCCTGGACAGAAGTCTTGTGAGCCAGAGTGGAGTTCACCAGCGTGAGATTGGATTCTGGATACTTGGTACTACACACCCTGGTATTCAAGATGGCCTTGGAGTCCTCACAGATGTGGTTCAAATGGCGCAGGCGCCAGCCAATTTGTCTCCAGTAGACCTTGTCGTTGTTCAAGCAGTGGAGGCACGCCGTGGGATTGCCCGCAAAGACGCAGGAAAACTCGTGGTGCAATCGAACACAATGGACCTGCAGATGGACTCCTTCCTCCTGGGTGGTCACGGTCACTTTGCATTTGGCTTGGTCTCTGCTGACAAAGCTGCCAGTGACAATGACCTGGGTTGGCGGACTTGTTGACACTATCAGAGGCTTCTCCAGAGGAACCCACCCATCCTGCTCAGTCTCCAAATTCACTTCATCCTTTATTCCGTTGTGGGCCTCTGTCCAGAGCACCTGAGCAGCCAGCAGGAGGATGGAGAGCAGGGTGAGAGTGCGGGTCCACATGGTTCAGCTGGTCAGGCACCTGTTGGACAAAAGACAGGGTCAGGGTAGGTCAAGGGTGCAGGGTTACAGGCTTAGCTCCCTCCTCCGTGTCAGTGTGGCATTGAAAGTATTGCAATAAATTTAATGACTTATTCAAGGATTGGTTAAGGGCATTTGTATGCTCAGCACACAGGGCCCAGAACCTGATCAGGTGCGATTCTTGTCTTCCACCTACACTCAAACACTGTCTGAAACTCGCCCCTCCCTTCCCTGTTTCTCTTTCCCCACTGGAGTCAGATGAGCTCCCCCCTTCATGCCTTTCCCGAGCTCTTACTCCTCCCAGAAAGCTCTCCCACCCTACCCGCACCCCACCCAGCCCCTATGTCAGGTTCCCTGTGAGTCCAGCCTCTGGGTCAGTGTCACGTTCCTGACATGCTCATGATCTTGCCTAATCCTGTGCCATTCTGTGGTCCTGCCACAGTCCTGCCTGATTTAGGAGACCAAGCATCCTCTGACTCCTGGGATGGTTGGGTGAGCAGCCCGACTGCTCCCATGTGCACCTGACCTGAGACTGCAGTGACCCAGGCTGACAGTCCATACCTTCCCTCAGCACTCACTGAGCCTTGTTAGCTCTCAATCCCTCATGTTCTCACTCACCCACTCCTGCTCCTCCCACCCACTCGGCCCTTTAGCAGGCACTCATTCAACAAGCACTTACTGAGCACCTGCTGCATGCCATGCACTAGTCTAGAGGTTCAACCTACCAAGGGAAATGAGAAAGTCTTGCATCTTAAAGAATACGAAGGCCACCCTCTGGGGGATTTAAATTGCACTGACAGGGCTTCTGTCCCATCCCTGTCCTCAACTGCATCTGGGAAATTCACTTCCCCCCAAGGGCCTCAGTTCCTTCCACTGGCACCCAGGGCCTGGGTGAATTAAGCACCAAGCTCCCCCCACTACCCCCTGCTGGGTTTCTAGCCGGGTTCCTCAGACACACGGACCACAGAATGTGAGAAGACCAGGCAAGAGGGAGCGTGTCAGGAACCTGTGGGGACACTGACCCATAGGTGGACTCACGGGGAGCCTGACACAGGGGCTGGGTGGGTGGGGTGGGGTGGGGTGGGGGGTCTGTCTGGGAGGAGTAAGAGCTCAGGAAAGGCATGAAGGGAGGAGCTCATCTGACCCCAGTGGGGAAAGAGAAACAGGGAGGGGAGGGGCGAGTTTCAGACAGCGTTTGAGTGTAGGTGGAAGACAAGAATGGCACCAGATCGGGTTCTGGGACCTGTGTGCTGAGCATACAAACACCCTTAACCAACCCTTGAAAAAAAATCACTGAGTTTACAGCATGACTTTCAATGCCACACTGACACTTTTCCTTTCCCATCTTTCACAGTTTTGCTGACCAAACCCAACTAGCATGCCTGTGACTTCCCCCTCTACTCCGTCCTGTGATTCAAACTGTTCCCCTAAGAACTTCAGGACCCCTTCTCTCCCCTGTCCTCCGCAACTGCTGTTTCTCCCTTAAAAATCATCCTGCAGGCTTGCACAGGGGAACAGCTTATCTGGACCAAGGCACCTGCTTCCTCCTGGGCCACTCTGTGAACACCTCATCTCCCCGCTCAGTCTCCCCTCTGCCCAGCGTGGGGCACTGGGGCCTAATTCCTCCTGGGAACAGCAGTTAATGCACTGAGGTCATGAGGTGAACCATCAAACCACACTGGGCAGGAAAAGTCCATTTCCATCAGACACCGACGACGCGCTAAGTCCTGGTCCAGCGTTCCAGTCTCACCTTGTTTAATCCACACAAGAACCCTACAACCAGGCTGATTACAGGTACAGCCCCAAGGTGAAGGCCCGGCCCTAGACAGTGAAGGCCTGGCCAGGTCAGTACCTGCTCCGGATCCCGTGGTGGGCAGGGGCAGACCCCCAGGCAGCCAACTGCAGCCCCTGCCCCTTCCCGCCTCCCCTTGCTCATCATCACCTGCTACGCCCCTGGTGTCTGGCCCTCAGAAAACACGCGCCAAGCAAAGCCAGCTCTGAACCTTGCAGGGTTTAGTACTGATGATGAGATGGTTCACATCATCTGTGATCTTTTCCAAGAAAGAAATTTGTTTTAAAAGGGAGCAGGCCCAGGACATGGCCCTGATCGCATTTACACCTGGGTGTTGGGCCACCCACTGGGCAGCGGGAAAAGAAAAGACAACACAAGAGGCTGAGCAGAGCCATGGAGGTGGGACAGGAGGTCTAATATGCCAGCAGAAGCCACAGGCAGGTCCCATAGCCTCCTCCTGTCCACACTGGGCTCCAGACCCACAGAACCCCAGGTCCTACGGATGATGGAGAAGTGGGGGCAGCAAACAAAGCGCCTGGGAGAGAGTAAGGTTCTTACCAGGTCTGCGTCTGCAGATCCAGCACAGTTCCTGATGCCAGGGTCGTTGCAGGCTCGCAGTGTCTCAGTGGCAGTGCAAGGCAGGGTCCACTATTTGTACAGGAGCCCACGTCCACAGGGATTTACAGCTTGCATTCCGGGGGAGCTGAGCTCACACTTTTCCCAGCCACACCCCTTCAGAGCCAGCCTGGTCTTCCAGGGAAAGTCCTGGGCCGAATCCTGTGAGATATGGGTTGCAGGTATGCCCTTGAGTGCTTCCTGCCTGCCCTTCTGTCTAGACAGGCCGGGCACGCTCAGCCCTGCATAGACTCTCCCCAAGCCCCAGCAGGGCTCTCTCTGGGGGGGCAGTGAAATACAACAATTGCAGCAATCACCACTGCCCCCCAGGGCACCCACTCCACCCAGGGGTGCTCCCTAACTCCTCTTCTCATCCTCTCCAATGTGCTGCCCACTTTACAGATGGAGAAACCGGCCCTTGGATGTGCCATGGTTTGCCCACGTTCACACGCTGGGAGGAGGGATCCCAGGATGAACCCGGAACTCTCGGCATCCCTGGTCCAGGCCTTTCCCACCGCCGCCCTCGGTATTGGGTGAGTGGGAGACTAAGGTGGGGGAGGTTGTCTTGGTCTGCACTGCTACCTCCGGGGCTCTGAAGCTCCTATGGCAGGAGTCGTGGGCCCAGAGGCTGGTGAAGAGGGGATTCCTGGTCCGGGGGTTCCTGCCGGAGCAGTCACATTCAGGTCTCATCTGGGGAGCTCACCCCGCCCAGCCTGAGACAGGCAGAGCTCACATCCTGATGGCCTAGGGATGGGACCCTGGCTACGGTGTTGGTTGAGCTGTGTGATGCTGCCCAGAACACGTAACCTCTCTCAACCTCTAGTTGCTCATCTGCAGTGTGAGGGAGATAACTGGGCCTCATTTATGACCGCAAACTAACTTTTTACTGGGGCTGAGCTTTGAACATTAAGTGAAACACAACGGATTTGGCTCCTAGGGCTCTTACGTTTTGTTATATTAAAAAGGGACAGAAATGGTAGATATGTAGCAGATACAGGCTTCCACAAAGATGTGGACCTAACTAGCTTTCATCACTCACTTTCCATGACATTTGTGAACACAGAGTTCTTCATTTCCTTTCACTCCAGTATAGGAGCAGAACACTGGTGGTCACAGCCACCTGGCCCTTGGCTTTGAGATACGCGCAAGAAGGAGTGGTGGAGACTGCGGCAAACTGGAGAATGTTGTCTCCTCTCTTGTCCTGGAGATCGGTAAGAACAGCGGGGATGGGGCTCAGTAGGGTCAGGTTTTCTGATTTTCTGACTTGTAAAGGCAGTGCTTCAAAGTCCAGGAGTGTTTATATGAAATCGGCTGGCACGTAGTCCAAACTTCCTAAAAGCAGGGTCAGCACCCTACAGTACACAGACCCCGAACTGCTCGCTGCAGCGGGAGCTCACCCAGTCCACGTGGGAGAACGCCAGGGTCTCAGAGCTCAGGGGGCTGACCAGCCCACTCACTCCTTTCCAGTCCCTGCGTGAATTCCACTGGGGGAGGCCACTTCCTGAACCGCAGGCTTCCTGTAACCGAGGCTCTCCTGGAGATGGAGACCGGCCTCGTCCTCGTGGACAGCCCACGGAGGGGTCATAGCCACAAACCGGGCGCTCAGGATGTGCACCGGGCTGATCAACAAGGGGGCAGAAGTCGGGGGGCCTCTGCAGAGGGAGAGAGGCTTCTTGCTGCCCAGGAGACAGCAGAGCCCCTGGGCAGCCACGGGAGACAGGGCGGCTCCGGGCTCTGAGCAGCGCTCCTAAGCTCGCCAAGATCTACCGTGGCAAAGCCACTGGCTCCCTGAGGACCCTCCCCTCCCGTGCCGCCAGCCCGCCTGCTGCCTTCATCTATCCTCTCTGGACAGGGGCACCAAGCCACAGCCGCTACGGACACTTCCCCAGGTGCTCGAACACACACGTGAGAGCGGAGGGCCCGGGCATTCCTGTGGGCCTGGACACAGCCGCTGCAGCCCGGGCCTCTAGAGCACCGGGAGGAGCCGTCGGGGCTGGGGGCCGGCGCAGCGCACCTGCCTTCACTGCTGAGGAGGGCAGAGGGCTTTGGGCCATTGCAGACAGAGGGGGCGGACTCGCGCCTCGCAGCGCCCACGGCTTTCAGCAGGGCGCCGAACCTAAGGGTAGGGGCTGCGCTTCCAGGGAGTCCTTCCCATCACGCTTGCTCAGGTCCAAAACCCTGGAGCAAAGCAAGAGGCCGCGGCATCTGGAGCTCACAGAGCCGCCTGTGGCCACGCAGGCCCCCGGGGAGAGGGCAGGGGCAGGGGCAGGAGCCGGCACCTGGAGCGCGCTGAGCCTGCAACCTCACACTGTCGCCGCCCACCAGGCTCGGGCGCCCTGAAGCTGAGGAATCTCCACTAACAAAACTCGCTCTCGCCTTCCAGACCCGGGGAGACAGCTGTGCCTGTTTTACAGCCAGGAAGCTCAGCTGTAAGATAGTAAAAATTTCCCCTGAGATAAGTCCACACGGTCACCGATGCTGACAAGATACGCAGCAGCGGGCGCGCCTGCATTCCGGGAGCGGCTGTAAACCCTGCCTGCTTCGTTCTCCCAGCGGCCGGGATGAGCTCATCCACACTGAGACAAGAAGCTTGGGAGGCCGGGGCGGACAGCAGGACGGCAGTTCCTGCTCTACAGCTGGGACCCGGGGTGGAATCGCACCCGCCACGGAGTGATGCTCAGGGCAGAGCCAGACAAGACGCGCTGAGCAGGTGACCACCACACACGGAGTGCATGGAGACCCTTTGTGTTACTGTACCGAGGATGAAGTGGTGTGCCTACCCACTGACAACTTCTCTCTCCCTCTGTGTCTCCACCCTAAAAATAACCCTTTAAAAAGTTACTTATTTATGTAAAAGTTAGTAAAGATAGTTTCTTGGCCCTTGTGTTTCCTGGGGTCACCTTTGATAACCTCCTATGTTACTATGGTGCGTTTGCAGCAGCTAATGAAGCAATATTGAAACACCTATTAAAATCCATACTTTATTCAGACTCTATGAGTTTATTATTTATACTTTATTATATATTATTTATTTATTATTATTTATGAGTTTTTTATTATGTGTGGGCTATTTTTAGCACATTTTATGTTCACAGCACAGTTGAACAAGTTGTGTCCATGGACCCCTACACCACTCCCCTGCTGTCAGCATCTCACACCACTGACACGTCACTGTCACCAAAAGTCCCGTTTTGAGTCGTTGGTGGTGTACATTCTCCGGTTTTGAGGAGCACTGAACGGCCTGTGTCCACCGTTACCGTATAGTGCAGTATAGCTTCCCTACACTAAGAACCCTCTGCTGTTGACCTGTTCATCCCCCCCCACCCCCCAACCCTGCCAGCCCCTGGCCTTGTCCTGTGTCCATACCGTCACCTCTCCCCGAACGGCCTGTTAGACTCGCGTACTTAGACGCCCTTTCCGATGGAGTCCCTTCGTTCAGATCAGCTTCCTTCACTCAGCATTAGGTATTTAGGGTTCCTCCGCGTCTTTTCATGGCTATCTGATAGCTCATTTGTTTTGCGCACTGGGTAATACTCCTGGGCGTGGATGGAGCACAGTCCATTTTTCCATTTACCTAACAAAGGACATAGTAGTAATAACTTCTACATGTCGGCGCTAATGAGTGAAAATGCTTGAACCGTCACTTGGGTGCAGATTTTGAGAGGACAATCCGTTTTCAACTCCAAAGGTTCTGTTTCTGTCCAGGCTCTCATCCCAGGTAGCACAGGGACTGAGCCTTCCTGTCCCCCAGAATTCTTGACTGTGACTTTCTCTGATGATCCTCGCGTCTGATCCTGACTGTTCCCAGGAGGACTGCTGAAACGTGTTGAGAATGTCTCTGGGATTTTTCGAGTGCTTTGCTCATGGTCAGTCTGGGGTGAGTTTATTCTTCATTTCATCAGTAGACTTAGAACGGCAGGCTTTCTTCGGCAGGTGCCAGAGGCGGTGGGAACACTGCTGAAGGCTGGTGACTAGTGCATGTCTCATTCAGTGTGCACCCCAGGAGAGTGCGGTCCAAGGCCGGCTTTACTGTCATGCCTGTCACGACCTCTGTCTCCTTGGCCTAGAGAGCTGGCTCTGTTGGTGGAGTCACCAGCTGGGATTTATCAGTGGTAGGATTTGGTTCTGAGGCAAACCTTAGTTATCAAAAATCATCGGAAATCATTTTCTCCTTCAAATGTGACCTCCTGAACAATATACAGAAAGTGCTGAGTCACTGCATTAGAACAGTATTCATTCGTTGGGTCAAATTGCGTGCATTAAAAACTTACCCATCTTAAGAAAATGGGGACGTTGGCTAAACATCAGTAAACGCTAGGTAGGCTGGCCAGAGGCATGCATCGTGGCCTTGGTGGACAGTAGCTGCATTCCAAATGTGAAGTGCGCATTGCTCTGACAGCCGGGTCCTGCTCAGCAAATCAAATGAAGCTTAGCGAAAAGGCAGACAGCTCAGCGATGATGGGGCAGCAGTCTGCGCTGGGTGCAGATTGAAAGCCTGTTGATGTTTGTTTACTTTGGTAAGAACACCCTGCTTCCCACCCCATCATATTGAACAGGTTTTTTTTTTTTTTACAAGTTATACTCAGTTCTGTATCTGGATCCACTTAAAACTAATCCACTGGGTTAAAACATGTGAATTGCTGTTTTGTAGTAGGTTAAAAGCAGCGTAAAATGCTAACCAAAACCACAGGAGATACCACCTTCCTCCTGTCAGAATGGCTATAACAGTCACAAAAGTCACAAATGCTGGCAAGGAGGAGGAGGAAGGAACTCTCATCCACTGTTGGTGGAAATGTGAATGAGTACAATGTGGAGGAACCAATATGGAGATTCCTTAAAAAGATAGGAACCCAGCTGGTGGACATACATCTAAAAGACGTGAACTCCTGGTATCAAAGAGGTACCTGCTGCACCGTGTTTATTGCTGCACTGTTCACAATAGGCCAAGACGTGAAATCAACCAAGATGTCCAGATATCAGATGAATGAATAAAGAAGATTTGGTCTGTATACAAGTGGAATACATTCAGCCATTAAAAAGAATGAAATATTGTCATTTGCAGCAATATAAATGGAACTGGAGGGCATCACATGGATTGAAATAAGCCAGACACAGGAAGATAAATCCTGTATGTCCTCTCTCACACGTGGAAGCTGAACAATATTACTCTAGCCACAACATAGTAATTACTAGACGCTGGAGGGAGTGGGGGCACAGCAGGAACCAAACCTGAGATAGAAAAGGTGATTCCAAGGGCTACACACATAGTGGTGGGAACTATAATTTGTGTATTTTCTGCTTCTATTGTGTATTTTCTGAGCAAATAGAAGAGAGAGGCTCAGGCTCTAATCATAAAGTAATGATGAAAAGAGAGAAATGTTAATCACCCAGATCTGATCAGTACATATTGTATTGAAATGTCACAGTATACCCCATAAATACGTATAATTATTGTTAATCAGAAACATCTTTAGTTTTTTAAAGTGTGTTAGGAAAACTACATTTTAAAATGTTTTAGAATATTTTTATTTATTTGTTTGAGATATAGAGTTGAAGACAGAGGGAGAATCACAGACAAAGGTCTTCCATCTACTGGATCACTCCCCAAATGGCTGCAACAGACAGAGCTGGGTTGATCTGAAACCAGAAGCCAGGAGCTTCTTCCAGGTCTCCCATGTGGGTGTAGGGGCCCAAGCACTTGGGCCTTCTTACATTGCTTTCCCAGGCCATAGCAGAGAGCTTGGTTGGCAGAGGAGCAGCCGGGACCTGAACCAATGCCCATAAGGGATGCTGGCGCCACAGGCAGAGGCTTAGTCCACTAGGCCACAGCACTGGCCTATTGAAAATGTTTTTAAAAGGTGGCAGGATATCAGTTATTTTTAATGAATAAATCAATAATAAAAATAAGGTTTTTTTTAAATTAATAGGCTGCTTCAATGTCCTATTTGCTCATTTAAAAAAATTAGCTCTTTTATAACAAACTTCCCAACACAGTAGATTTTTTTTTATCATCTCTGGACTTTTTACATTTTTGTTTTAAGGAAATCAGTGTTAAACAGCTTAGACATCTTTTAAAGAAGCCTGTTTCTTTCGAATAAAACTTTTCAAGGCTCAAAGATGCCTGCATCCACACGCTCAGGCACACGTAAGACATGCAACATGCACACACCCAAATGCCAACTACACGTCTCGATTGAAGACTCTAGAGCCTCACTTTTGGTTTTCAGTCCCTAGCCCGTGTGTGTTACAAAGGATGCTCAGATTTCCTGGAAAGCTGGAAAGCAGGAAAGACTGACTCCCCTCTCTCTGTGTGAAGTCTGAGAGTCCCATGCTCATTGACATACGCCAGGGTTGCTTTGTCACCTGAAGAATTGAAAAAAAGATGAATGAGTCGGAAGCACAGCTCTGTAAAGGCCTATCAAGGCTCCCTGGGCAGAATGTCATCAACTCACAAGCAGTAAAAGACTCACACTGTGTGCTTTTAGGGGAAGCAGGGATGATAAGGGAATAGGACGCTCATTCCGGGAAGCACAGGGCTGGTTATGGTGAGATCTCATTCCTTCTGCCACTCAGCCATGTCCTTATTCGCCCATCCCTTCATTCATCCAGCGGGCACTCGTGAAGCACCTGCTACATCGGGCGCTCTCCCTTAGTCACTGGTTGGGAATGTAGTCCAGAATGACCGGTCCTTGCCCTCAGTCTGGGGAAAGACAAGGATCTCAGCAATGCCGGTAACTGCTGTGTTAGAAGCCTGGGGTGCTGTGGGCGAGGACATCTCTAGCCAGAGGCAGAAAGAATCTCTCAAGAGCCTGCACTGGTTTCGGGACAACATCTGGAGGTCAAAGCTTTGTTACTGAGTCAGCCATTGTTTAGGCTGCCATGAAAGGTGCGGTACTGAGCATTCGAGGGAATAGAAAAATGGGTACAATCCGGCTCCCTTCTTGCCACTCCAAGGGGAGGCTCACTGTGAGGGGTGGGACTCCTCTTCCTTCTGCTCTGTTTAAATCACAATGCCTCACTCTTCCGTTAGAGTTCATAAAGTTTTAGCAGCAAAGTACACAGTGGTGGGAAACTGACACCGATCTATAAGCACTTCAATCACAATAAGGCTGTTTATGCTTTACCTGTTTGAACTTGATGTCCACTATCCACTGATCAGGATGAAAGAAAACCAATGCTGACTGTAAAACACACATACACAGCACACACTCACTCTCACACACAGGCACACTGAAATTTTTCTTTTTGAATACAGTATGTTGAGAACAGTGTGCTCTGCTTATTCAAATTTATGCTCCCCCTTCTCTTTGTTTCCAGTTAGAAGTGGGAGAAACCAATTCAGTTATAAAGAATACAACTCATTCCCTGGGCAAGGCAACTGGGATGAAAATAGCCACTTCACTTTGGGCTGGATGTTTTCAGCTTATGCGTAAATAGCTGTGGTTAGAAATTTCTCAGCGAATGCTTTCCTTCCCAAAGTAGCATCCCTGAATTGAGCTAAAAAAAATCAGGCACAGGACAGTCTCAAATAGTGACTAACTATGCCAAACTTATGAACAAGGTGATCCAGAATGCAACCTCTCTGCTTTTAATACAAATCAGAATAAACCTCACCAATAAGCATTTGCTCGAACTTGTCTTTGTGTTATATTAACCAACATAAAAAAAGGGAAAACATAAAAATGTTTCTTTATAAAAGGCATTATTTCCAGTTAAGAAAGTTGGAATAATATTTTATCATATAAATCAATTATCCTTCAAATGTTAAAAAACAAAATTCCTGGTTCAACATTGACTGTTCTTTGATATCATTTATAAAATGTTTTGATATTACTTACTAAGTTCCCCGATTACTCCAACAAGCTAAAATTAACACTTTCATTTTCAGTAATTGCTATCTTAAGGGAGGATTACCACTTTATGTACATGAAGCTGTTACCAAAGAGACTTCTAATCAAACGTAAAGTAATTCTTATTGCCTCACATTTTGAAACAGTATTCTAATGGTCTTTCTAAAAAGGTTGTAATCCACAAAACTGGAAGGCTTTTTTAAAAATGTCTTTCTACCCAAATGTTTCACAGTGCCCTTCATTATCTAAGAGATAAAAGGGGCCTGAATTTCCTCCAGGAGAATCTAACAGTGGACATACGTGTGCTTTGCCTCCTCTCTCACCTTTAGCTTCATAGGACACCATTTTGAGACCGAAGCAATCAGGCACCTGCCATGTCCCAGTCTACTTTTACAGACTCCTCATTCTTTCTGAGCTCTGAGCCCCCAGGCGCCTTTCACCTGCCCACAAAAGAAGATGCATGTTTCTTAGAGTGGCACGGAGGGCTTTTCCCTTTATTTTTTTTAAGCTTTTATTTAAAGAATATAAATTTCCAAAGTACAGCTTATGGATTACAATGGCTTCCCCCCACACACCCATAACTTCCCTCCCACCCGCAACCCTCCCCTTTCCTGCTCCCTCTCCCCTTCCATTCACATCAAGATTCATTTTCAATTCTATTTATATACAGAAGATCAGTTTAGTACATATTACGTAAAGATTTCAACAGTTTGCCCTCACATAGCAACACAAAGTGAAAAATACTGTTGGAGTACTGGTTATAGTATTAATTCACAATGTACAGCACATTAAGGACAGAGATCCTACATGATATGTTTTTAATTGATTAATTTTCTATGCAATTTCCAATTTAACACCAAGGTTTTTTTTTTTCATTGTCAATTATCTTTATAGACAGAAGATCGATTCAGTATATTCTAAGTAAAGATTTCATCAGTTTGCACCCACACAGAAACACAAGTGTAAAATACTGTTTCAGTACTAGTTATAGCATTACTTCACATTGGACAACACATTAAGGACAGATCCCACAGTGACTCCTGTTGTTGACTTAACAATTTGACACTCTTGTTTACGGCGTCAGTAATCTCCCTAGGCTCTAGTCATGAGTTGTGAGGCTATGGAGGCCTTTAGGCTTCGCCGACTTCAATCGGCTTTTCCCTTTCTAACGCTAGCCATCTTCCAGCTCCACAGCGGCCGCACACACACACTCAGACTCCACTGTCTGTCCCCTTCCTCTCCACACGTCAGCCTGTTCCAGCCTCTGCCTGATCATTATTCTTCAAGTTCCCTTCCATGCTTGTCTGCCTTGAAAATTCTCGTGCTGACTCTGTGTCCCCACAAGAATGCATTCTTCCTTCGTCTGGCTTCCTGTAGCTTCTGGAGACTTTGCATTACCTAGTCCCACCGATTGGTCACCTGTTGTGGCTCATTTATGTGCTTGCCAACATCATGGTCCTGGAAACTTTCATCTCTAGTCCAGAACCCAAGTGTGGAGCTCAGCACCACTCGACAAATATTTATTAAATACAACTACGGGGCCAGCGCCGTGGTGCAGCAGGTTAAAGCCCTGGCCTGCAGTACCAGCATCCCATATGGGCGCTGGTTCGAGTCCTGGCTGCTCCTCTTCTAATCCAGCTCTCTGCTATGGCCTGGGAAAGCAGTAGAACATGGCCCAGGACGTTGGGCCCTTTCACCTGTGTGGGAGACCTGGAAGAAGTTCCTGGCTCCTGGCTTTGGATCGGCACAGCTCCAGCAGTTGCAGCCATATGGGGAATGAACCAGCGGATGGAAGACCTATCTTTTTCTACCTCTCTCTCTAACTCTGTCTTTCAAATAAATAAAATTTTAAAAATCTAAAAATAAATACAACTGCATTTTTATTCATCTCGGTTGCTGAAATAGAAACAAAGCTCAAATCAACACCAGAACAGTGGGATGTCATTCGTAACCCATGGAAGGGGAGGGTTGAGCAGGGGCATTCAGAGAGTCTTGGACTTCAGCGTCTCCGGTGTGCTCTCTGCTCGTTTCTCCTCTCAGTGTTTCTCTGCTTGTAGGCTTTGTTTTTCCAGTCTGATTTTCTCCATGGTTGGGAACGTGGGTGTCAGCCACGTTGAGCTGAGCTACAGCGTGAAAATCCCAGGGAGAAACTTGGTAGGCCTCAAGTGCCTTCTGTCATGAGCCTCCTCTACCACAGTCAAAGAGCAACATCCTGCAGCAAGTGGCCCAGGCCCAGGGAACGTGAGCCTGCAGTTAGAGGAGGAGCAGTCGTTCTCAAACACGCAGAGAGCTGTTCCCAGAAAGGAGAGGCTTTGTAGGGTTTCAGCCTGGATCAGAAGAAGTTTATGGCTAAGGTTGACAAGGAGGGCAAGAAGGCATTCAAGAGTGCATCCAGACTAGTGAATCCAAATCTTTCAAAGATGAGGTCCATTTTGCAACATTGACATCCTGTGCAGGGACATGCAGCAATTAAGACACGGCCTAGGGCACCCACAGCCCATGTTGGACAGAGAGCCTGTGTTCAAGTTCTGACTCTGCTGCTGACTCCAGCTTCCTGTTCCTGCACACCCTGGGCAGCATCAGGTGATGGCTCAAGTACTTGGGTCTCTGCCTCCCATGTGGGAGACACAGATGGAATGTCAAACTCCTGGCCTCAGCCTGGCCCAGCCCTGATTGTTGTAGGCATTTGGAGAATGAAGCAGTAGATGGCAGATCTCTGTCCTTGTCTCTCTGCCTTTCAAACAAATAAATTAAAAAAGAAAAAGAAAACCTGGACAGAGTTGCCTATCATAATACTCACACATTTAGTAAGCAGTAACTGCGAAACAACATGATGGTGAAAGTGACAGCAGCTACCACTTGAGTTGTTGGTCTGTGGAATTCTCATGGACTTGATCTTTGCACGATGGCTGGGAGGAAGGTGCTCTTATTATCCACATTACAGAGTGGAGGAAACGAAAGATCTCCCAAAGGCAGACAGCTGGTGACGACTAGTAGAGCTGGGGCTCCAGAGCAGTTTATTGGGCTTCCAAAAACTCCACGTGCTCCACCTGGGCTTCCGTCAAAGGGCCACGAAGCTCGTGGGCACGTGGTCATGTGAGTAAGCGCAGCTCCGTTTATTTACCACAATACTACCTTCTGCCATTCCAGAATGGGTGATGTATGTATTTCTAAGATATGTACTGTTGCAACGACTCACAAGTCTCTCCAGTTCCTCCTTTGAGCCTTATGCCCTCTCTGTTTTTCCTACCTCTAGTCAGTCCTTCCTCTATAGTCCTTGGAGCCAGCAGTAGGGAAACTGAGATAACACAAGCTGCCATGCTCAAAAAGCCCAGGTGTAGTTACACTCTGGGACTGGGAGAGAGCCCAGGTAGAAGCAATATTGTTAGCAGGCCCCCACCCAGTTTATGATCGGAGAATATACATCCCATTTCAAACATGAGAGTCAAGCACTAATGTGACAGTGTCATCCGAGCATGACAGAGAGAAGGGATAAAAAATCTGACCCAGCCAACAGGGGCCCACTTCGATTTAGTAACAGGCTATTTGAACTTCTTTGACCTTCTCAGGATCTAAATGCAGAAAAGCAGTCAGCCACCTTTTTCAATCTCTCTTTCTCTTGAAGATTTATTTATGTATTTGAAAGGCAGAGTTACAGAGGAGGGGAAAGAGATTTTCTGTCTGCTTGTTTACTCCCCAAATGGTCGCAATAGCCAGGGCTATGCCAGGCTGAAGCCAGGAACCAGGAGCCTCTTTGGGTCTCCCACATGGGTGCAGGGACCCAAGCTCTTGGGCCATCCTCCACCGCTTTCCCAGGAACATTAGCAGAGAGCTGGATCAGAAGTGAGCAGCCAAGACACAAACCAGCACCCATATGAGATTCTGGCGTCATGGGCAGCTGCTTCACACGCGATGACACAACGCTGGCCCCTCAATCTCTCTTTGAGACAATCATCTGAATGAATTCAGTAACAATTAGTCCCAGTTTCAGAATTTACACAAACCAAGTGTTATGATAAATTTGTGTTCAGGCTGGTGTAGGCAGACCTTCCCTACAGTGATGGCAAGACTCATTCTTCCAGTTTTCAGAGGCATTGATGACTTTATCCTGGAAGACAAGTCTGGGTACAAACAGGTGTTTCCTTCCCCTTTGATTATGCCGGTCTATTTTCTACCTGTTTGATCATCACATTACACATCTGCACAGCACGGTGTCATTGTGGAAGCCTTTCACATCTAGTTTTTTTTCTTATTTTTTAAAAGATTTATTTATTTATTTGAATTTCAGAGTTACACAGAGAGAAAGAGAAGCAAGAGAGAGAGAGAGCGAGAGAGAGAGAGAGAGAGAGGTCTTTCATCCGTTGGTTCACTCCCCAATTGGTCACAACAGCCAGAGCTGTGCCGATCCTAAGCCAGGAGCCAGGAACCTCCTCTGGGTCTCCCACATGGGTACAGGGGCCCAAGGAACTAGACCATCTTCCACTGCTTTTCCAGGCTATAGCAGAGAGCTGGATCAGAAGTGGAACAGCCAGGACTCAAACCGGCGCCCATATGGGATGCCAGCACCACAGGTGGCAGCCTTACCCACTACGCCACAGCGCTGGCCCCTACATTAGCTCTTTACAGCACTCTATACAGATGGCCGTTATTCACACCTGGATTGAGATATGAAACTGACTCAAGAGACCTCTCTAAAGTCATTTCTTGCAGATACTGAAGCTGCACAAAGACCTCCTGTTCCAGGGGCAATATTAGTCCTTGTTTTGATACCGAAAGACGAAAAGTGACTAATAGTTCAGTCAGCTGAGTGCAGGCTTCTGGGGAGAAAGCTTTCTGGCAGAACGCTGCATGCAAAACATCTTGGAGAGAGTCGGCTCCTAGGTCTGGCCATCCTGAGCCAGGGAGGGGAGATGGAGAGGGGCAGAGACGCCTCCTGGGGTGTGCTGCCCTGAACGATTCACGGCCCGAGAGGGACGCGACTGCACTTTGCAAAAACTGCTTGCTGTCATTTAATAGGTCCCGAGTCCTTTCCTACTCGAACTTGTAAGGCATTGATAGAAATATAATGACTTTAGGGGAACATAAAAAATACATTACTGCAGGAACAGCCACAAGACTTCTTGTATGTCTCTGGATGGCCGCAAGCTTGGGCTGCACAGGGAGAAAAGCCTCCTTTAAAGGTTGTGTGATGCTGATTACCTGCAGTCACTGGGGGTGCACAGATCCGAATATATTGGCAGCTTACACGCTGCAGAAGACTTTCCAGGCTCATGCTTCCCTTAACCATTCTATTCGCTGCAGTTACACCCCAACAGTAATAAGGCTTCTCTCTGGAATTTCTCAAGTCCTTCCATTGGAGAGTGTGATGGTTGTTAAAAAGGGCAATAATTGGTCTAATGCCTATATTGGCCCAAAGCTCAAAGAAATTTTGAATTACTGAATGTAAGATGAAGATATATTAGAAATCATGCAGGTTAATGCTGTACACTTAAATTTATCCATTCAATTAATTTGACAAATATTTACTGACTACCTTAACAAACGCAGACAGGTTATGTGTCACATGTTGAGTTCTACAGAATAGCAGAATTGGGTAATGCCAGTTGCTATAAAAACTAAATAAAATAGCCTCAAATCTTGGGGACTTAACATACTAGAATCTTATTTCTGCTTCACATGAAGTCCAAGTGGGATGTGTTTAATCCATAGTAGATTATTGCCAGTTAAATTGATTTGTTGCCCCTTCAGCATCAGCCAGAATTTGTGGACTGGATAAAGTATCAGTCCATTGTTGTGGACAAGGCTAGAGCCTTGTTCTCCATCTTTCTGATGCTTGGAACTTTGATGCCGAGTGTTTGAAGGCCTTTTGCTGTACATGGTCCCCTGGAACTCCAAAACCTGCTCCTGGCCTGTCACAGCAGCCCTGATTTCTCCTACAGTTTGCCGTGAAGGGCTGGGTCAAGCGTGGGTTGAGCCTTCTTTCAGAATACATGGTGGTTCTACACCATTGATGAGACTCTGCTTATTAAAAAAAAGAAGGGGCAATATCCACGTAGTAATTCTGCCCGTGTGAAAGTGCTCGTTTGTCCTGAGAAGATACAGAGGACAGTCATCCATGTAAGTCTTGTGAGCATGTGGGCTGGGAACAAAAGATTGAGGCTTGAGGCACTAAAAACAGAGTTACTCATCCCACAGGTATCCCTACCAAAACTGGAAGTCCAGAACTTAATTGGACTAACTGGGGATCAGAGATAAGATATGCCTCACTCAAGTATTGTTTTGAGATCTAAGGACACATTAACCAGAAAATTAGCCCCAGGTTCCAACAGGTGTCTCAGCAACCCAACCTTGAGGCTCATAACCCCAAGGACCTTGTGAGCGTCAGGTTTGTGCTGCTGATAACTCTACTGGATGGAGCCTCTGGCAAGGGGAGGAAGCCTCTGTCCTGGTCACCCTCTGAGATATTGATCTCCAAGGACTTGCGGAGACCAGGTTCTTAGAAAGCACTACGAGATACCACCGTACCCAGATACCCCCTTCCTGTAAGGGTCCCCTCAGATGCTAAGAACAGCATTGGACAGGCAAATAGATTCTTCATAGTATGTGAAGATGGAACATTCTAGAGGTGAGTCTGGTTCCCCAGGCTTGTTTTCATTACACAAGAAGGTTGAAGCTACATCTTTAGGGGTCTACTGTCCTTCCCTTGATTACTCACAGGGCAGTCTCAGATTACATGGAGGCAACTCCTAGGATGTCCTTTAAGATACTTGGACTTGGTCCACTGGAAACTCAGCCCCACTGAAACCTGATGGTGTCCACCTTGGTGGTAAACACCCACCTAGCTCCAGTGACAAGTCTTCTGAACTACAACACTAGAAGCCTATAGCCATAGGAGCTTAATAGAAAGCCATTGCTTTTGTCCCAGACAATGCTCCTAAGGACGAGGCATGCCCAACCTTACCTACTTTTGGGCTGTGACTAACAACCTAACCTACCTGGTGGGGGACAGCTAGTTAAAGAAGATCCTCTCTGAGGCCTCCAGTTCTGAAAGACTGCTTGTGCAGTGTGGTGTGACACTTTTGGTTTCTGCATATCCTCGGGAAGGATATATACCCAGATGAGACTGAATGGAACAATGTGGTTTATTGGGCCTGTACAACCCTACTGGCCAGCGCCACCACCTCAATTTAGTATTGGATTGGATGGACACGACAATTTTGTCAGTGACAACAATGGGTTCAATAATGGGCTTCTCTCTGTATGCCGTGTGGTACACGTTAGCAGTTGGCAAAGGTGAGTTTTCAAGAACATGCCCTGCCCTGACCAATACAGTACATTGGTCCTATCTCGCCACCTTGTGGCCTTTGACTCCCGACACTCATTGAGTTGCCATTCTGTGAAAATGGCTGTATATTAGGGAAGGGCCCAAAATGAGACTATCTAGTTTTCTCAGCTCCATTTATTAGAAAGAGTGTCCTTCCTGACTGAATGGTCTTAGCACCCTTGTTGAAAATCATGTGTCATATGTCTGAGTTTATTTTCTGGGTTCTATTCTAATACAGTTGTCTATACATCGAGTTTTATGCAGGTAGATCACTATTTTGATTAGCACAGCTGTGTAGGAAGTTTTACAGTCAGAAAGTATGGCCACTCCAGTTTTGAACTTTTTTTTCAAGTTTTTTTTTTTTAATTATTTGGAGGTCCTTGAAGTTTGGAAAGAATTTTAGAATAATTTTTTCTATTGCTTTAAGAGATTTTGATAGGAGTTGCTTTCAATCTGTAGTTTGCTTAGGGTAGTATTGACATCTCAACGGTATTAATCTTCCTTCCCATAAATGGGATATCTTTCCATTCATTTAAGTCCTGTTTAACTTTTTTCCCTTCATTGTTATTTGGTTTTCATTCTGCTAGTCTTTCAGCACCTTGGGCACAGAATTCATTTGTAAACTTTTATTCTTGCATTGCAATTATTAATTTCCTTTTCAGATTGTGCACAGTTAGTGTGTGGAAATGCAGCTGCTTATGTGTGTCGACTGGCACATTGTTACTTTGCTGAATGTGGAGCATCCTTGCCTTGTTTTGTCCTTGACATCAGCGACAATGTTTGTCTCTCATTGGTGAGCATGGTGCTCACTGGAGAGCTTTCATATATGGCTTTTATTACGTAAGCTTTTCATACGTGGCTTCTGTTCTTAGTTGAGTGTTTTTAAGTTATGGAATGTGCTGAATTTTAATGCTTTCTTTGCAGTTGAAGGGCTGCATTATGTTGATGGATTTCCATCTACTGAACCATCCCTTCATTCTAAGAATAAATCCCACTGGTCACGAGGTATTATTCTTTAATTTGCTGTTGAATTAAGTTTGCTAGTAGGGTGCTGAGGGTTTCGCATAGTACTCATAAGGGACGCCAGCCTCTACGTTTCTGGTGCCTGTCTGGCGTTAGTATCAGCGTAATGATGACCTCATAAATAAACTGGGAATTGTTCCTTCCTTCTCCATTTTTGGAAAACTTTGAGAAAGATCAATTTTAGTTCTTTAAATTGGTAAAATTCACCAGGGAAGCCAGTGGGTCTAGGACTTTTTTTAGGGGAAAACTCTTAAATTAGCTTCATTTTTCTTAATAATAATGACTCCATTCAGATTTTCTATCCCTTCAATGTAAGCAAGCTCTGTTGGCTAACTTCCTGAGCTTTGCTCTGTGCTCAGCTTCATCCTGGTCATCGTATCCACCAATAAGTCAGGTGCAATCCCATCCCTGTTTCTCAGAGAGGCAAGGAGGCTTGGCGAGCTTGTGTTACTGGCTCAAGAAAGAGCCACAACTGAACTGAGGTCTTGAGGTCCATTAGTCCACACTCTCTCTAAAACACTTGGCAATTTAAGAGGCAGGACATGGCCCTTGGGCACAGTGTTTGAGAGATTGTGAGGGGAAGAGAGAGGAAACAAACACTAGCATAGAAGAGGACCACGATACAGTGAGAGCTGCTGACTAGTGTCTGGGGAACCACAGCAGCAGGGTCAGCAGGGCCCCCAACGAGGGGGTGGGCTTTGGGCTGGATGGCCTAGCAGCCTGCCACACTCGGAGCAGCGTGGATTTAGACTGTGGTCCACCTTTTAAATGTGCTGTGAGCGCTACGATGGTTTCAGTTGGAAGGGTGGGTAGAAACGCTGTGTGACGAATCCCAGACTACCCTGTGCTGTACGTGCACTGAGCGCCAGCAGCTACCGAGCGTGGTGGATCCAGATTTCTCTCCTGTCCTCTCTTCCAAGCTCTGGATGACTCACCATTGTAAGCTGTCGAGTGCCTTGGGTTACCCTTGGAAATGAAAATCCTCACCTTACAGGGATGTGGGGCCCAGCGAAAGCAACGGAGACCTTATGAGAAGCAAACTTAATGTGTCACAGTGATCATGTCATAGTGAATGCTTGATGTATATGAGGAGCTTTTACAAAGGTTATGGAAAAATGGAAAGGTTTGTTTTAGTATTAAAAAATCTGAAATTCGAGCAGTTCTTTCTAATACTCATTTCCATGAACTTTTGGAAGACCCATCATAAAACTGGATATCACAATTTTTTTGTGCCAAAATAAGCTTATCTTTCATGCTATTTTCCATGAACTTTTTGAAGCCCATGCATGTTTTTTGCAAGCTCATCTGCAGCAAACTTCCTCTGAGCCCCTGTCCAGCAGCGCACTGCATCTCCTCCATGTCATCCCACATGCAATCATAGGGTCCACTTGGTCTCCACCACTTCGGTGAGCCCCTGGGAGGCGGGATCTGGTGTGTTAGTTAGCTCATGCCAGTGCACGGAGCATAGTAGATGACAAATGAGTGTTTGTACCTAATGCACATAGAGACTCTTAGTAGTTCTGAACCCAGGTTTCACACGAGAATTCCCTGCAATACACTCCCGAGATTCTGATGTAACTAATCTGCAGGAGTGGTTCTTAGCCTTGGCTTCACATTAGGGTCACCTGGGGAAATTTAAAATCCCACATGCACTGGCCTTACTCCTGACGGGTTACATCACAGTGTCTGGTGGGGGAACCCGGGCATCAGTGTGTGTACTATGTTCCCCCAGGTGACTTCACTGTGTAACTGGGACTAGGCACTAATGATTAGGTGAAGAGACAACTTGTGTACACAGGAGTGAATTATTAATACATACTTGTACAAAGACAAAAATAAAATTAGGGGGAGAGTGAGTCACTTTTTTGCTATGACTAATAAAACTTTATACTCTGCCCTTTCCAACTTTGTTGATTTAATTGAAATGCTGAGTTTGCCGGGTGGCCCCTTTCCAAGCGCCCTTCTCTGACATCTTGGCTCTTCGTTGTTGCTATGGGGTGATTGTGCCAGGTTGAATAGCGTCTCTCAGAATTCATGCCCACCCAGGACGCGTGAAGATGACCTTAGTTGGAAATAGGGTATTTGCAGACGTAATGCAATGAAGACAAAGTCTTTCTTATGTAGGATGGGCCCCAGTCCAGTGACTGGTGTCCTGATAAGAGGAGGGAAATTCGAACAGACACACAGAGGAACACGCCGGTGAGGAGAGGCAGAGATCAGAGTGATACCTCTTCAAGATAAGGACTGCCAAGGACCATCAACAAGTGTCATGTACGAGGGGAGGGGCAGGGGCGGGGGACGGACTCTCCCTCACACCCTCCAGGAGGACACCTTGACCTCAGAGTTCCAGCCTCCCCCACTGAGCGGGGGCGCATTAGCACTGCTTCCAGCCTCCTGGCGTGTGTGATTCCTGAAGGCAGCCCTAAGAAAGTAGGAGTGACTGAGTTTCTACCTCTGGCACCTAGGTATCACATCCATTAAGAGGGCTGAGTTATAGTTCTACAATCATTCTTTTATTTTCACATGCATAGCTGATGTTTATTGAGCTTTCTCGAATAACAAGCCCACGTTGCCCCACACGAAATGAGGCCAATCCGGGTCTTGTTCCGAAGGCTCAACTGGAAAAGAATGAATGTGTGAAAAGTTTAAACGTCCGTAGGAGGGTCGGGCCGAGAGAGCGAACTTCTACAGGTGGATTACAGCCGAGCATGCTTGTCTCTCTTGCTGCTTTAGCACAGGCCGCTCTCTGTGCTGCCATGGAAACCCCCACACTTGAGAAAGGCTGTGTCTGTCCCAGTCTTCGGAGACCCGGATCCAGACCCGCGTGGCTGGGGCTCGTGGAAACCAGTGACTCCAGGTGAGAGCACAGCAGCAGGGGATGACGGTGCTCTGTCGGGGAGAGGCCAGCTCTAAAAACAAAGTGTGAGAAGCTCATGTCGAGTTGTCATGGGCTGGGTTGCGTCCCCCTCCACAGTCCCTACTGATGCCCTAACCCCCAGCACCTCACAGTCTGCCTGTATGTGGACAGAGGGCTGTAAGGGAGGCAGTGACGGTGGAATGGGGTTGCGAGCGTGGCAGAGAAGCCGGTACGACTGGTGTGCTCACAGGAGGTTAGGATGCAGAGAGATCGAGGGACAGCAGTGAGCAGGCGGCCATCTGAGAGCCAAGGAGTGAGGATCAGAAGAAGCCAAGGCCTCCGCCACCCTGATCGAAGGCTCCCAGCCTCCAGAATGGTGAGAAAGGAAATTTCTGTTGGGGAAGCCCCCCTTGCCCACCGCACCCCCCAGGCCTGTGCTGTGTCGCCGTGGCAGCCCCAGCAAACGAGTGCAATGTCAATGTCAGGCGCAGCTCAGCTGCAGACTGGAGGCGCCGTTCCGCGCTTGGGCGGCCGTGGAGCGTGTCTGGAAAGGCCGGCGTGCTGGTGAACAGGTAGGCGGGCGAAAGACACCGCTTGTCTCGAGCTGGGGACACTGGGTGTGGGGTTTACGTTTCGAAAAAAGTTCTTTTCGGTTGTATTGTTTAAAATACTTATATGTAAGGTTCGGTTACATTTTAAAATACGCTTTCAAAGAAAAGAAAATCAGCAAAGATCTCTGCTCAGCAGGGATGAGCAGTTTCTGGCTCGGCTGTCCCTTCGCTCCTCTGGGACAGAACTGGAATGTCACACAGGCAGTCCTCCTCCAGCCGGGGCAGCAAACCCGAAACCAACGCTGACGTAAAGCACTTCCTGCTGCGAATGTATTCTATGGTGTTGGTTATCCCAGTGACTTGTTAGTAGGAAATCGGCTCTCTTTTGCCCTATTTCTCTTCCATAGATAAAGTGAAAACCCCCAGAAGCTCTTTTTTAAAACAAAAAGTGCAGAAATAAGCATAGAAATCTGGCTACACTAACTCCTTTGTGGTGTCTGAAATTAGTGCAAGACACTGCTTTTGAGGAGAGAGGGAAATAAATCCCTAGTCTCACAAGAGAGGAAGTTTGATTTCCAGGAGGCAGCATTTGGAGGTGAGTGCACCTGTTGTTAACCTGATCTTCTCTTCCGCAGTGAAGGCTTTGAGAGCTGTGGGGGAGACTCAAGGGTGCTCGCCCCACGCCTTCCTGCCTGCAGGGCTCCCCCACGGGAGAGGGACACGGGCAGCGAGAAGTCTCGCAGGGATGCCTGCACCTAGGCCCACGAGCTCCATAGCAAAGCAGGGCTTGCACCCAAGTCTCCGGTCACCCATGAGCTGTGTCTCCCTGCGCGGGCTCCAGAACACCCTTCTCTTCCGCAGTCCCACTCTGCATCAGATCAGGTGTGGCGAGTCCCACATCTCCCTGGACCCTGACGCCTGTGCTGTGTACCTGGTAATAGTGCGGAAAACAATTCAAGGCGTGGGGCACACACCCTGCACTGTGGCAAAACTCGGATGCCCACAGGTAACCTCTGGTCTCTCTCACCCTGGCCCCAAAGAGCCACAGCCCACCCGGCGCGGTGGGAAAAGCCTCCACCCCGAATTCCAGTCTTCCAGGTTGGCGCTCTCATGCCACGATTCTCAGCCTCAGAGGCACATTCAGATCACTTGGGAAGAAATTCTGTTTCAGGTTCACGCGCCTGTACCCCCACCGTGGCGACACTGGTCAAATGGTCGGGGGGTGGTGGGGAAATGGGCCTGGGCATCAGCATTTTTAAAGCTCCCCAGGGTCCAGTGCCGCTGTGGTCTGTGGTGTCCTTAACCCACCGCCTCCGCTCTGCACCTGAGAGCCTCAACCCCCCCCCAAATGCATGCTGAGCCCCCGACGTGGTCAGAGCAGCTGTGAAGGCAGCTGGGGCCCCTTACCTATCTCTGTAAGTGAGTTACCTGCGAGAGGTCCTTCGTTCTGTCACCCTCGGAAGAGACTGATGAGAAAGGCAAACACGGCCCGAAGGGGCTCCCAGAAGAGCTCTTGGGCCATCTTCCCGGCTTCCTTGTCCCCTCTGGGCCTGGCTTCAGGCTGGGTGGCCTTGACTGTGGGTTCAATGGTGGGTTTGGCTTTTCCCAGCTTTTCCTCCGAGCCCTGTCCCAGCGGCATTGCATCAGTGGGTTTCACAGGGACCATGGGCTTTGGAGACGGCGCCTTGGCCTCGGCAGTCTGGGGGTGCTGGCTGGGAGCTGGGATGCTCTGGAGGCTGGAGGCCATCTGCTGCATGTGCGCCTGGGGCCCAGCCTTCCGGCACATGGATGGACTCAGCACCGGGGCCTCCTGGCAGGCGTGGCTAAGGTGCTTCAGCTGCTGCAGGGCTTGGGTCCAGTAAAGCTTGGGGTTGGCAGTGAAGGCCGGACACAGGCCTGGCTGGCCACTCCACTCACACCAGTACACTTGGCCTTGGCCTCGGCAGTCCACACGGAGCTGGAATTCCCCAGCGCCTTGCCCCAGGCTGCTGGTGCGCATGGTGCAGGAATCTCGCCCTCGGGTCTGGAAGTGGAGTTCCTCCTGTGTGTGTCCTTGCGTTGGCCTGGGGGACTGTCCCCAAGTCCCCAGGCTGCACAAGGCCAGCAGCAGGAGGCTGAGGATGGGCTTCATGGTGAGGAGGCGCCAGCAAACCCGCCTGCAGCCGGAGAGCCCAAGGGGGATGAGCCTCCCTTTAAAGGGTGCTGCACAAAGGGCCCTCTGTGAGGCTGGGCAGGGTGCCCTGCAGAAAAAGGAAAACAGGACAGACCTCAGACCTGTCGCATTTGACGTGGGTGGAGCAGCCACCAGGAGCCACCCACCCACCATAGCACAGGCCAAGGGACCAGCTCTGCCAAGCACATCACGGGGCCCTGCCACAACAGTGCCTATGTGGCACACAGAGCACCTCCCGCAGGCCTGGCGTGGGGGTCGGGGGGCTTGTGTGTTTCCACACTTAGGGACCTTGCTCTATAATTGGCCCTTGTACAGGAATAGCCTTCTTTGTCAACATGGGGGATGCGCCACCGGGTGGCCGTGGAGTTCTACAAAGACAGGTGTGTGGCTTGGAGCCTGGGGTGCCGCCTTCTTCCCCTGGGGGGCCCTCATTGGGGGAACTTTGGTTTTGTGCATCCAAAAAATGCCAGAGTCTTGGGAGCTTAAGCCTTGTGAGATGGACTAGCAAACATGAACGAGACAGAGAATGACAAAGCCAACAGCTGGGTGTGTGTGTGTGTGTGTGTGTGTATACACAAGCTGTGGGGCGAGCAGGTCACCTGGCCTGCCTCTAGGGCACGCCCTGCCACCTCTGTGGTCACAGCGCCCACCACCCACTGAATGATGGTCATGAAAGCCAAGGCCATGTTGACACTGGTATTTAAAGTCTACTTCAGACCACACATTCCATTTTCAGTTCAACTGAGAAACCCCTGCATTTTAATTTATCACAAGGAAAAAATGATTTTAAATATTACCATTGTACAAATAAAAAGCACAGGAAGTTAAAAATAACTCGGTTCTATCTCAAGAATCACACGTTGGTACAGCCGTAGCCGTCTTTCTGTGACCCCTGCGAGGGCACGGGAGGGCAGACTCAAGGTGACGGCTTACTGCGGGGCAGGGTCAGGTGAGGGGTGGGCCGGCACCGAGCGTTCAGGCTGGATAAGAGAAACTGAGTCTTGGGCCGAACCCTGAGAAGAGACAGCGGGGCTCAGCCAAGTCCAGGCGTGTTGTGTGCTGGGTCTCCCAGAAGAGGGCACCACCCCAGCCTAATCGGGAAAGGGGGCAGATGCAGGGAAGAAGTCAGTACTCGGGAGGCGTGGGAAGGTAACGTTTCCTAGGCAGCGAGAACAGTGCCTACAGAGCGAGGTGTTTGGCTCCGCAGTTAAGACGTGGCTTGGGATGCCCACTTCAGATCCGGCATCCTGCTAACGCACACGCTGGGAGCAACAGGTGATAATGGCTCAGGTACCTGAGTTCCTGGGAGACCTGGGTGATCCTGGCTCCTGGCCTCAGCCTGGCCCAACCCTGGCTGTTGTGGGCATCTGGGGAGTGAACCAGTGAATACGAGCTTTCTCTCTCGCTCTCCCCCACCCTCCACTCCATTGCTCTGCCCTCCAAATAAATGTTTTGAAAAATTATTTTTAAAAAAGGAGGGAGAGGGAGTGTGTTCCTGGAGTATGGGCTTGTGGGTGGCAAGATGTCCAGGGGCAAAAAGGCAGTGGCTAGAGACAGGCTGGAGAGGTGACCGCAGGCGAGGCTCCGCTGTCCCTGCACCCACACACATGGCCCAGGGTCAGCCTAGGTGTGCTCCAGGACCCAGGAGCCTGGCTCCCCCTTGTGGCCAGAGGTGAGCAGAGCGTGGTCAGCTCAGATCCCTTTTTCCAGGGAAGCCACCTGCCTGGCCATCCTCAGCTGCCCTGAGGAACTGACCAGTCTTTTCTGACTCCCTAGGCAGCTTGATTCTACCCTGCATTGGAAATGCATCAAAAGGGAGCTCTAATGTTCTTTTGCTTTCTGCTTTTTGCAAGCCTCGAGGCCTTTGCTCTGTTGCATCCACTGCCTGGGACCCTGTCGTCTCTCATTGCTGCAGGCTGGCCCCTTCCTGCCTCTTCCCTGTCTATGTGATGTGAAGGAGCTCTCCCATTGTTCTGCCACGTCAACCTGCTTTAATGCTCTTAAAAGCTGTGGCTTTTGCTCTTCTTTGCTCGTCCATCTTCAGGCGGGGAGTGATATGACCCGACTTGCACTTTAAGGGACTTACCTGACTACCAGGCTGAAAAAGGACAGGGGGTGCCGCAAGGCTGTGCACGTGGACTTGAGCGGGCAAGCAGGTGAGCCACTGATTTGTATATGCTTGAGCTGCAGCAGCAAAAGGCCCCCTCTCCTGAGCTGCTTGCCATGGTTTCAACGTGTGCCCCAAAGCTCGTGTGCAAGACACGTAATCCCTCGTGTAACAGCGCTGGGAGGTGGGGCGTGGTAAGAGGCAGTCAGGGCTCTGCCCTCGTGAGAGAATCAGTGTTACTGCAGGAGGCGTTTAAGTGTCTTGGGAGTGTGATTGTGACAGCAGCGAACAACCTCTTCCTCACTCTCTTCCCAGCACCCCCCCCCAATAAACCTTTTATTTAAGGAATACAAACTTCATGCATTTCATAAGTACAACTTCAGGAATATAGTGATGCTTCCCACCATACCTGCCCTCCCTCCTCCTCCCCCCTCTCCCATTCCCAGTCCCATTCTCCACTAAGATCCATTTTCAATTAACTTTACACACAGAAGACCAACTCTATACTAAGCAGAGTTGAACGATCTGCACACACACACACACACACACACACACACACAAACTGTTCCTCAACAGTTGAGACAAGGGCTGTTCAAAGACATTGCATCTCAGAGTTAATTTTACTTGTTTTTTTAGAAAATTAACTTTAAAGCACCTAGTAATTTCTTGTAAGTGCTTAGACATAACTGTAACTTATGAGACATAAGAATATCCTCTACTTAATACACTAAAATAAAATAAATCTTTGAGAACAAGTTTTACTGTAACTCTCATAATCCAATTCTTTGAGGACAGAGGTCCTGCCTGGGAAGTTAGTGTACAGAGACTCCTGTTAACAATTAACACTCTTATGTATGACATCAGTGACCACCTGAGGCTCTTGACATGAGCTGCCCGGGCTATGGGCGCCTTTTGTCTTCTGAGAACTCTTACCTGCTGTTTCCCACCATGGGACAACACAGCACAAGACTCTCACCAGATGCAGGTCCCTCAGCGCTGGACTGCCCAGCTTCATTAGTGTGAGCATAAACCTCTATTTTAGTTAAACTCCCCAATCTCGGGTTTTCTGTTACAGTGCTGCAGAGTGGACTAAGACACCAGTCTCCCAAGGTTCACACTACACAGTTCTTCCGACTTCATACACAGCTTCCAGGAGTGGTCTGCTTGAGCCATTTCCAGGAAAGTCCAGGATGAGATATCTCATCCACAGGCCCCTGGCCTACGTCGAGTTACAGAGCCACAGTGAGCTAGCTGCAAGGGAGGCTGGGACACATAATGCCTACCCAGGCAGTTTATGCCCGGCCAGGATGCAAGGAGCTGAAATCTAAAAGGGACACGTGGGGAGAATGGCCGATAAAAATGAGACACTGGGGAACCAGAAAGGAGGTAGCAGCAGTGGGGCTGGAGAGGAGAGCCTGGGACCAAGGGCGAGAGGGAGGGAGAGAAGAAGCAGACCTGGCTGACTCCCCTGGCTCAAGTGCCACAGTGGAGGTGGAGCAATTCCAGGTGGCACTGGCCATGAGAACGTGTGTGTGTGTGTGTGTGTGTGTGTGTGTGCACCTGCACGCATGTGCAGAAAGGGTAGGAGCTTCAGGCAGGGGGCAGTGAGCTGTGACCCACAGGGCTTGTTTTTGTCAAGTTTTCATCGAACACATCCATTCCCATTCTCTCCCAGCCTGTTTGTGGCTGCTAGGACAGTCAAAGGAGCTCACCACAGACAGTATACTCTGGCGACCTCTGGGTCAGGACACACAGTGGGGAGGAGGCTTGCAGTGGGCACAGGGGTCGCTGTGATCGGAGAGAGAAGTAAGGAGGACGGAGAAAGGCAGGGGAAGCCAGGCTCACCCAGGAGAAAGCAAGGGATGGAGCAAGAGAGAACCTGCAGGTGCCAACCACGTGTCCAGGCAGGAGGGATGGGGGTGTAGTGAGGAGAGTGAGGGCCAGCCAGCCAGGCCCAGGAAGATCCAGGGCATGAGGATCCTTGGAAAGAGGCAGGGGTCAGCAGAGCAGCAACACTGGTGACCCTGCCAGGGGCCCTTCGAGGGAGTGGTGGGGATGGGAGCCAGTGCACGCGAGGGGGCGGGTAGGGTTAGGGTCCAGAGAAGCTCCTTGCATGGGAACTGGGGGAGGAGTGTCGCTACCACGAGGCCGTGTTCCGTGGGGAACACTTCAGGAGCGTGAGGCCACTTAAGACCATTTCCCGTCTCCCGTGTGTTTGGTAGTGACAGGTAATGAAAACAGGTAGACACAGTGGCAAGAGCTAAATGATGGAATATGAAGTTCCATCTTGAGGGCGGGGAGAATTCAAGTGTGACTCCTGGAACCTGAACTGTTCCCTAAGAAACACTGGCTTCAGATCTGAGATATCGGGGTCTTCACAAGAGCCGGCTGTGAGTGAGGCAGAAGGATGCTGATATGCACCTTGCGTTGCATCCGTCTTATGGACGTTTTAATAATGCGAAAGCTGTAGAATAAACGTATAACCTAAGCCCAAACCTCATCATCTACCATGGGATGGTCTGTCTCTGGATCTACTCAAGGAAGCATTGCACAGATCAGATTTGACAAGTTCCTCTTTATTGAAATGGATCAGGATGGTGGGAAAATGCCTACGATTGACTTTAAAACACAGAGGCTGAATTTAATCTGCCCAGTTCTTTTACTGCTGACCCCAGGTAAAAACCTCAAAGGAAATGGATATTTACTTTGGGCTTTTTAAGACCAAGCTCAAATGACTCACTCACATTGGGTACCAAACCTAAGAATCCCAAGAGAACCTTCTTATACTTGCCTTTAGTATCCAGAAGTCATTTATGTTAGCTGCACTCAATCAGATAGATCAGAAAGCTCCATTAAAGCGTACCCCGCAATTGGCATCTAAATCACTCCACTTTCCGAACAGCCTCTCTCTCTCTCTCTCTCTCTCTCTCTCTCTCTCTCTCTCTCTCTCTCTCATTTCCTGGACAGAATAACCACCTTGCTCTGGGACTGCTCTTGTAGGCTATTTCCAAAGAGAACTTGACACATCATGGACAAAGTAGATGCACATCCCCAAGAGGAAGTTC
Source organism: Sylvilagus floridanus (assembly GCA_949820135.1). Classification (NCBI taxonomy): domain Eukaryota; kingdom Metazoa; phylum Chordata; class Mammalia; order Lagomorpha; family Leporidae; genus Sylvilagus; species Sylvilagus floridanus. The sequence goes on from OX463242.1 coordinate 10,526,904, forward strand.
ACCCTGTGGGTTCTGAGCATTCTCAGCACAAATGGATTCTTTTCAGCAGCACCCATAAGTCAACACTGACCCGATAGGGAGTTCATTGAGAAGAAAAATCCTACAATACTCACTTGTGTAAAAACACTCTGATTGTGGTAACAAAAGGTCTATACACAATTTATTAGACACAAAATGCATCTTTCCTGTATGCCAGATGGTGTTCTGTTGGAAACCCAGCCCCCACAGCTCAACAGCTGCTGACACCGAAACGCATGAGCAGGATCCCACACCCTGTGTGTTGTAGTGTCTCAATAGGAACCCGGTGTGAAAGAGTAAAAGTACACAGGCCCTCGAGGGGAGGGTCACGCCTGAACAGGGATGGAGACACGGCTGCAGGTATGATTGTGTTCATTCCCAACAAAGCACAGCCCCGAGACCAAGGACACGCTTCCTGGTGCCCGTGCGTCGCTGCACTGCCGCCAGAGCTCCTCCAGGACTGGGGAGATCCGTGCAGCCCCAGAAACCACAGAAGTCTGCAATGCTCACCACTTTGAGTGTCTTGATGCTGAAATGGAAGCCAAAGAACATTTTAGAAACCAGCTTTGAATTTTTAAAAAATTTTTTAAAGATTTATTTCACTAATTTGGCAGGCACAGTGACAGAGGGAGAGACAGAGATCTTCCATCTGCTGGGTTATGTCCTGAACAGCTACAGCTAAAGCCAGGAAACTGGAACTCCGTCTGGGTCTCCCATGCAGGGCGCCCAAGTGTTGGATCATCTACTGCTGCTTTCCCAGGCACATTAGCAGGAAGCCAGATTGGAAGCAGAGCAGCCAGGACTCTAATCAGACTCCAATCTGGGATGCCAGCATCACAAGTGGCAGCTCCACCTGCTGTGCCATGATGCGGATCCCAGATTATGAAGTCAGAATGGCTTTGGGTTATTACAGAGTAAACCAGGAATGCGAAATCTGAACATGGTCCCCAACAGGAACCAAGAACCACAGGGAAGAAAAAATTTATTCAAGAGGCCATTTCCCGGCCTACTCTTTTTCTGTCATTTCATTATTATTTGGTCTCTGAAATAGCTTTAAAAAATCACCACAAAAATAAATTGTGAAACTTTTTTTTAAACACAGAAATATATTTTTGAAAACTGAAGACTATAACATTCAAGTTACATGGCTGATATATAGATACCTATATCTGATTTTTTACTGTAAATACACACACACATACTTATTGGAGTACTTCAAAATGTTCATGGAAAATGAAATTAAAAGATATATTTATTATGGTACAGAAATTTTGCAATCCATGCATAGTTTTTTCATCATACACATTTTTCATGTACTTTTTGTAGATCCCCTTGTATGCAAGAATTTCAAAAAAATGCAGCAAAATAAAATTATATTTTAATTCTACTTTCCACAAACTTTTGGTAGTACCTTCTTTGAGTCATTGGGCATACAAAAGTCATTGTATTTTTATTGTATCATCCTGTGAACCTACACACTGACCAAAATTCCACTTAGTATTTAGGATTAGCTATATTTTCACATTCTTTAACAACTAAAGACTATAATTCTATGAGTTCTCTTATATGTAAACATCAGACTTACCTCAAGCAATTTCAACACCAGCTGTCAATAACGTAAGGGTCTAGAAAACAGAAAACACAAACTGTAACTCTCCTGGCATAGCTGTGTGCTCAGAGGCAGGCATGCAGCTCAAGGGAGCAGATGAGCAGGGACCCACACCTCAGAGAGCTGAGCAGGGGAGAGTTTGCAGGTGAAAGTTCTGGTAGGCTGTTCTATCTCCTGTTTGTATTGCTTCTAATGAGAATAAGAGGGAGGGAGGGAGGGAGAGAGAGAGAGAGAGAGAGAGAGAGAGAGAGACAGAGAGAGACTTTGACGAGGGGAACTGTGACTATTCAGTCCACTGCTCAGAGGGGTAGGGGTCACTGGGGACACGTGTTGAAGACGTTGGACTCCCAGAAACCAGGCCATGGCGGTACCTGTCTACCGCCCACCTCCAGGGCCGGGAGACAGAAGCACAGCTGAGCCACAGATAGGAGGCCACACAGTGCACCTGTCCTCTGAGCAGCCCTACAGAGGTTTGAAGTTACCCCATGATCACGGCCTTGGCAAGCGCAAGAGGGGTACGAGCAAGGGGAAGGAGTGACCCCCACCGGGAAGCCCTGAAGGACGTACGGTGCCCGGCCTGCGAGGCTGAGACACAGGGCATGGCGAGGAGGTGCGCGGAGGACATCAAAGCACCCGCAGGGCAGGACAGTTCTTTCAGTGCAGCGATTTTGCTTCAGGAGCCCCGTAACACTCTGTTCTCAGTAAAGACACGTTTCCTGTGCGGCAGGGGCTCTATCCGCAGCAGGGGCTCTGTCCGCAGCAGGGGCTCTGTCCGCAGCACGGACCTGGGGCTGCGCTCTAGCAGGGACTGCATCTCTACGGAGCATCTGCTTTGCCTGCCTGACCACAGGAAGCTGTGCACGCCAGCTGCACCCCAGGCTCTGCTCCAGTCCTACCATACCGCTCCCGGAGGATGTACCGGATGTACCGCCCCTTCCCAGTACAAAGGGTGCTCTGAAGACCTGGAAACCAGGGAATGGGCAAAACAAACCAATCCAAGCAACTAAGCTGATCCTGGAAGCTACTGGCATGAAGGCAATGATGGCTGCTTAGCTGGGACCGTCGCCACAGGACACGCTTCTTTAGGCCATTAGGATGTGGGCTCTGAACTCTGCAACTTCCTGGCTGCCCACCGTGCTCAAACAATGAAATAGAAGAGGCTGATGCCCGACAGCCAGGTCACCCTCCTCGCCAGGGCAGACGTCACTCCCGAGGGCAACACTCGTAGAGGAAGTTTGGATTCAGCCTCCAGAAGTCCATCAACACAGGGCTCCGGGCAGCCTGACCCACAGCTGGGAGGCAGAGCTTGTTGGCCACAGATGCACTCTTGCCTTTGGGGAGAAATGGTCCTGCCCCGTAAGACCTGGAACACCACTCAGCAGAGAGGGCTCCCAGCACCTTCTGCAAGACCACGCGTGCCGGGGCGCGTGGCCTGAGCAGCGGCTGCTCTCTTCTTCCTTGGTGACTCCTGGTTCCCATCTCCTCCTTCCAGCCGCAGAGCGCCAGCTAAGTGCAGCCTCCCAGTCCAAACAAAGCATCCCCAGCAGAAGTAACAAGGTTTGCAGAGGCACAGACCTTGTCGGTCCCCATCGTATCGTCATTAACTCTAAAAAGGGACATTTCTGGGGGCCAGCACAGTGGTGTCTCAGATCAGAGTGCTGGTTCGAGTCCCAGATGCTCCACTTCTGATCCAACTCCAGGCTAATGTGCCTGGGAAGGCAGTGGATGATGGCTCTAGAGTGCTTGGGCCCCTGCCACACCCACACGGGAGACCTGGGATGGAGCTCCTGGTTCCTGGCCCAGCCCTGGCTATTGTAGCCATTGCGGGGAGTAAACCAGCAGATGGGAGCGATCTCTCTCACACATGAGTCAAATCAATCAATCAGTCTTTTACAAAAGGGAAAATGCTCGTATTAAAATCGATCTCCTCATGCCAGAGAAACTAGACTTTCACGTGTTCCCCTCTCCGTCAGCTGGAGGGTGTTCAGAGAGGAGTGTGGAAGACTGCTGGATTCCTCTGTGGTTCTCTCTACTTCTTTTCCACGCCTGCCGCCTTTGGGGGACCCAGAGAAGGGTGAGTGTGAACCTCAGCTCGGGCCCCTGCTGGCTGTGGACGCCTGAGAATGCCTCCCCTCCCCCCAGCTGTCCTTTAAGAGGGAGGCTGTGTCTTGTAGGAGGGCTGACACAGGACTCTGGGGCCCATGAGGGCTGCCACTCACACTGTGCTCTGCTCCCTCAGGGCTCCGTGGCTGTGCCTGAAGCAACTCTGGGTCGTGATGGCTGAGGCCCGCGCTACAGAGTCGGTGCCTCTCCACAAAAAAATACCTAGAAATCCTAGAGAAAGCACACGACCCTGTGATCCACTAACAGGAGGCCAGCGAGGACCCATTTCACGCTCCCTGGGTGGGGAGCCTCTGCTCGCTCTGCGCTCTGAGCTGGAGGCTCAGCCAGGCCTCTGTGACACCCTCGCGCCTCTTCCTTTAAACCACAGCGACTGGCCAGCCAGACGCGCGATGGCCTATATCGAGGTTTGTTTTTTTTTTTTCTTTCTTTTTTTATTTTTTTAATTTTTTTTTGACAGGCAGAGTGGACAGTGAGAGAGAGAGACAGAGAGAAAGGTCTTCCTTTGCCGTTGGTTCACCCTCCAATGGCTACCGCCTCATCCGATGGCAGGAGCCAGGTGCTAGGTGCTTTTTCCTGGTCTCCCATGGGGTGCAGGGCCCAAGCACTTGGGCCATCCTCCACTGCACTCCCTGGCCACAGCAGAGAGCTGGCCTGGAAGAGGGGCAACCGGGACAGAATCCGGTGCCCCGACCGGGACTAGAACCCGGTGTGCCGGCGCCGCAAGGCGGAGGATTAGTCTGTTGAGCCACGGCGCCGGCCCTATATCAAGGTTTTCAGGGTCCATGCGTGTGGGAGCGTGTGTGCACACGTGAGTACGGACTTGAACGGAGAACGGCCAAACCAAACTCACTTCCCACCCAGAAGCAGCTCCCTCCCTGCTTCCCAAACAACAGAATATTTCCCCAGAAAACTCCTCAGCGGGGGAGCTTGGCTGTCCCCACTGCTCCTGCCCCTCCTGACTGGCAGAAGGGTCTTTGTGCACTGATGGCTTAGCTCCCAAACTGGCTTCTGTCCTGAGACGCAGCAGCACCAAGAGCTGCCGCTGTTAGCACCACGGGAGGCCACAGCGAGGGCCTGGGAAGAAGGCGAGCGCTGTGGCCGGTATGCGCAGGGGCCTCCCCCGGGCCTTCCCAACACCTGCAGCCCAGTGGGCGTCGTGAATGGAAGCTGAGGGGGACAGGCCAGGCTGCCAGACCACACGCTGCACTAGCTTCTGAACTGCCCCCAGGGCCCATCAGAAAGTACTAAGGAAATGGAATTAATCCTTATTTTCACGAGCCACAAAGCTGTAAGTAAGGGCTTACAATGGTCAAAGGGGTATTTCACCCTCACTACCCATTTAAGTCTCGTGAACATGTGCAAACAGGCCCTCACTATCCCCGTGTACAAGCGAGGAACCTGAGGCTCCAGGAAATGCAATCGAGTTTCCAGAACAAGGATCTACTCCGGCCTGGTCCTATGGGAGGGTCCCAGTGGAAGAGATGTGATTTCCAATTGGCCTAAAACCTTCCTTAGTTTCTTCAATTACTGTGCCTTAAAAAAGCTGAGTATCTAGAAGATCTACCAGGGTTCCCACTGGAAGACGGGGTATTCAGAGAGGAAAACAAGTCCTGACTTCACGGATACTGTGACCACTTTGCAGGGAAACTTTGATATGTTTAGCTAATTGAGACAAACCAGTTCGGTTTGCCCTCTGCACTATACTGTTGGTTATAAAACCCAGGCCGCAGAAGGCATTCACATGTACTGAGGACCACCGATGAGGGGCTTTCAACTTTAAATCCTCCTGGCTCCATCCCACACAAGCACAGGAAGCCCAAGGACAGAATGTCCACCCACTCACAAAGCAGAATTATCACCAAATCACCCTAAAACCTTATTGTGTAATACGGCTGGGGTGCTTCATCCACCCTGGATTTTCACAAGAACCACAGGGAGCCAACGTCCATGAGCAAGCAGGAAGGGTGCCGTTTGCTTTGCAACACCACAGCTGTCCCTGCTTTCTGTCACTGTCTTTCCCCTTTCCCTGAGCAACAGATTAAGTCCAGAGTTACCACGTCCTGCACTGTCCCAGTATCTGAGGGTCAAGATGGATAAAGAGAAGCACCCTACGCTTTTGAGAATTCCACTCTAGGGGTCGTGCACCTGCGGCGCTGAAGGGGGTCTTGCCTGTTTATGGATGCTAAAAGGCTAGAAGCAGTAGTCCGCCATCCTCAGTAGCAACGGGCTCTGCTGGGGCATGGCCAACCCTGCTCTGCTCTCAGCACTCAACTCCAAGGCTCAGAATGTAGGGACCCTCTAGCTGGCTTTGATGCTAGCTCATTCCTAAATGACAAAGGGTCCTTGCAGTCTGTGTGCTGTGAGGTTGCTGGCACCTCAGAGGTGGCCACATCAACTTGCAGAGTGACCCCTCCCTTGCAACCCCAGATTTCTTGGGAGCAGCACACTCTTTTGGCCCACCAGCCTTCTCCACAGGAGCCAGAGTTGTACTTTCCAGAGTCCCCTGCTAGCAAGATGGGGAGCCAGCTGTGGGGACTGCGGTCAACAGAGAGCCCCCTGGCCCTGACAACCTCCAGAGTCTGGCTCTGTCCAGGGATTGTGGCACTATGGGAGGTAGCCATGCAAAGGCTGTTTGGCCAAGGAGGGCAACTCTTGAGCAGGCGATACTGGCTGCAGAACTGCCCACCAGATGGCCAAGGCTTTGGCAAGCCCACCTGGACTTTTCTCCCACCGTTCACAACCGTGGGTACCTGTCACACTCTGTCTCAGCACTGCTTCCAGAAAGCCCAGCCTTGTCCACCCAGGCTTGCCTCTCTCTCCGGCATCCTCGGGCAGCCTCGTTGCACTTCTTAATACAGGGAGGACATCTGGAGATTTCACAACCAGGAAGGAAGCGCCAGGAACCAATGCTACAAATTCAGAAAGTACTGGGCAGGAGAGGGCGTGTGTTGTGGCACAGTGGGTTAAGCCACCACCTCCAATGCCAGCTTCCCATATGGGCGCCAGTTCAAGTTCCGGCTGCTCCACTTCTGATCCAGCGCCCTGCTAATGCGCCTGGGAAAGCAGCAGAAGAAGGCCCAAATGCTGGGGTCCCTGCACCCACATAAGAGACCTGGATGGAGTTCCAGGCTGCGGCTTTGGCCTGGCCCAGCCCTGGCCGTTGTGACCATTTGGGGAATGAACCACCGGATGGGAGATCTCTCTCTCTCTCTCTCTCTCTCTCAAGTAAGTAAATTTTTAAAAATAAAAAAAGCAAATAAAGTTCTGGAAGACCTGATGTTAAGACAACATAGGTGGTTGAGAACAGGTCTCCTCTGACCTTGAAATTTTCAATCTATAAATAACAAGAAACTATCCAAGCATGCCATTCTGTGGAAAGAAGGCCAGGATTTGACACAGGCAACGATACTGTCCACTCTGCTCAGAGAAGGCCTGGCTAAGTGACACTTGCCCAGAATCAGTGTTCACATCCCTCACAACGGGGCGCTAGCATCCAGGTCTAGCACACTGGAGGTGGCGAACAACAAGTCAATCTGCCATTTCAGAACTTTGTTTTTCCTGGATTTTATTATTCTTACGTCTGCCAAGGACTGAATAGTCATCTCCCTGCCCCCAAATTAGATACTGAAATCCTAGTCACGAAGGTCGGGTATTAGGAGGTGGGGACATTGGGGAAGTGATCTGGTCGTGGGCCCATCTCTCCTGAGTGGAATTACTGTGAACAAGAGGGCCAGAGAGCCAGCTCGCCCCTCCTGCCACGTGAGAACACAGTGAGAAGGAAGCCGGCCCCCACCTGACACAGAATCTGAGGGCCCCTTGCTCTTAGGCCTCCCAGTCTCCAGAACTGTGCGTAAAGAATTCCTGCTCTTTACAGACTATGCAGTTTGCAGCACATTGTCACAGCTGCCCAAACACAGCAGGACAACGCCCCACCCACTAAGTGGTAAGTGAAAGTGAAAATTGCAAAACTCCATAATGCTGAAAGTTGTAAGTCAGGTAAGCCTATATCCTTCGGAAAGGACACATTTTAATAAATTTCTGAGCATTTTTAGAAACCTGATGAGGGTGACGCATCAGCTGTTAGCAGGCAATACTGCTTAGGACAGGATGCTCCTGACTGTCACTTGCACCTGGACCAGGAGGCCCACGACACAAACACCCACTGGCAGCGCTGGGGCCTGCCCCTGCCTTTCACATGGATGTGGCCCACGTGGAGAGAGGCTTCTTGGACACCGTGGCTCACCCTATGCATCCATGCTAGACTCACTCCTTTGCACCTGACATCATGTGGGGGCCCACAGACCACTGACTCAGGGCCTGCTGTGTGGACATGAGGAAGGACCATGCCCACTGAAGAGGATGGCTCCAGGTGCACACTGGTCCCACCTTTTCTGAGTGACAGAGTCCTGCTTGTGTCTGTGTGTGTGTGTGTGTGTGTGTGTGTGTGTGTGAAGTTTAAGTGAGCCTGGGAAGAGAGGACCCCTGGCAGGGAATGCTCAGTGCTCACTGATAAATACCCAGAACCAAGGAAACTCCTGAATCTAGAGACTGTAAATTCATAAAGATTTTGGAGTCAGGGTTGGGCTCGTCTTCTAATTCATTACATTTGATTTAGTAGAAGAAAGGTGGAGAGGGAGAGAGAGGAGGAGGAAAAGGTTTGTGTTTATTTGATGCTGAGATGGTAACAGGAAGTATGCATGCATTCAATCCGCAGTGGGATCCAGGGTCCCACGCAGCATTTTAGGGTGACACTCTGTTTCAGTCGGTAAACGATCCTACTGTTGAATAATCTGGTGAACATTTCCCCTTGGGGCACCAGGGAACCCTGTGTGGGCATGACTATGGAGGGCACGAGAAAAGTGAGGGTTATATATCGAAAGTGTGCAGAAGGCTCACTGCCGCAGCTACAGCAGGTCTACCATGGGCAGGCATGCACCTGCCAGACTGTTTACCTGGTCAGCACAGGGTTGTGGACACCATGGAAGTGGTCTTTATGATAACCATTATTACCATGTTCCACACTGTAACAAAAATACACACAGCGAATACACAATGTTATCTCTACGGTGAAGACGCACTGACATCGTGGGTCACAAAGACAAGAGAATGACTGTGAAGGCGAGCGTTGGGAGGGTCATGTGTTAACTCCACAGGAGGTAGAAGGGCACACGTACAGTCTGTTCCCTTGTAAAACCAAAGACTGAAACTACTACGTTACAGGGCAGCGAACATGGCACACGGAATGCCCCCTAGTTCACAAGGGCTTCCTGTGTCTTCTACATGCCAGCCCCCTTTAAAAAGGCACCACCATGGATTTCCTGCATGTATCTGCTATTTTTATCTCATTTAAGATGTGACTGATTTTAAAGTCCATCATACAATAATAAAAACTTCCCCTGTTCCACCTATGAATATAGTTAAAATTTAAAAAAAAAGCTTACTTTTTCAGGGGTACAGTTTCAACACTATAAAATACAAAAAGGGGAGATACTATTATTATTATTATTTTTGACTATTGAAGCTCAACAGTTCCACCCTCTACATTTTTCCACAAATTCAGACACTGACAGTGTGGATTCCAGAGAAACAGGTGTTGAGATGGGTGAAATGAAAAACCAAACACGACACACTGGCCAGACATACAGTGCGGGGCAGGCTACAGAGGAGCCGTGCCAACAGTTATCATAAAGTGAAATGCCAGGTTCCCGAGGGGGAGGAACTGCGAACGAGAAAGAAGAGGGCAGGTTAGGCGAGCGAGAAGACCGCGCAGGAGAAAAACCCCAGATCAAACAAGCCCGAGGAAAGTGGCACCAAAGACAGAAACCGAGACTGCTGGGCAGAAATAGGCCACTCTTAAAAACACAGAAGGTCAAGGTTAGCAGAGCTCATCCCTGGCAGGTCTTCAAACCTGCCCTGCAGAGACAATGACCCCAGTTGCTACGGTCAATTTAATGTTTTCACCACCAAAAGTAAAAAAAAAAAAAAAAAATAGTCAGTGGATGGGTCTGTTAATTAGTAGATTTAATAGTTATATAAGGTATATGCAGCTCAAAATATCACCCTGTGCCCCATAGACAGACACAACCAGGAGTTGCCATTTAATATTAAATAAAACATAAAAGAAGATGACCCACAGCCTGTACATACTTACTCGTCGTCATACACGTCCTCTGACTCCATCCGACGATAGTACTTGGCCAGCTTTATACCAAGAATGAGAGCCGGAAGTAAAAGCAAAGAAGCTTTTCCTATGCCAAACCAAAACAAATTCTAGGGAGAAAAAAAGGAAAATTAAATGCTTAAAAGATAGGAAATGGAAAACAATAGTTGTTTGTGGAAAAATAACTGATTTGGTACTGAGTTTTCATTTTGTTCCTTAATACCATTTGTGAACCTATCATGAACCGGCCACTATGTGAACTGCTGCCTGATTTTGTAGTTCATTCTTTCTAAAACTGTGCAGATCCTATCGTCTTTGGTGGAGGCTGGATCTGAGTCTAGGACCCTCCCAACCAGCTTCTAAGCAGCCCCATTGGGTGGCCTGCCTTTGTCATCCCAAGTATCGCACAGTCAGAGTGGGGGTGGCCAGCAGGTCCGAGCTGAGTTCCCCTTCAGGAGCTCTTTGATGGTAAGATGATGGATCTACCTCACCCAGAAGCAAGGCCTGGTGTGTACTAAGATCTAAACAAACGCCTCATGTGAATTCAACCAATGTTGAAGGGCCACCTCGGGCTGAATTCAGCCACTTTCCACCGAAAAAAGCAACAGTCAATATTCTTTTTTCCAAATGGCTGCTAACATTTGTAAGTCAGCCCACGCATGGAAACTTGGATTTGACACAATTTCTTTAAAAACTAGAAGCTCCATCTCGTGGCACTGAACCCTTGGTTCCAAGACAACAGCCAGTGGCAGCTGCCCAAGCCCTTCCTGCAAGAGGGGCCGTTGTCCTCAGTTTGGCACAACCCACAGCACCGGTGTCACTGAAGATGATGTAGGCTTAGGAAGCAATCGGAACAGATGCAGTGCGCCTGGCTCGTATGACCCGGTGGGCACTCTACACAGTTGGACACCACTCTGGCCAGCAGCGTCCCCTTGGCCTGCATTGGAAACCTACAGCCTGCCAGGTTCCTATGGAAGCCCAAGTCTGAGGCCGCGGCTTTAGTACAGCACTATAAACAACACCATAGCCACTGTCCCCTGCCAGCAGGAGAGTGAATGGGCTGGGACCAACAGCAGCCGTGCAGTCCCTCCCGCCCTGCTCTGGGCTGAGGCCAGTGTTGCACGGCAACACCTCTTTGTCTTCAAAAGATGAAGTGCTTACCAGAGGGTCGGTGAGGTAGGTACAAAAAACGACTTGGACAGTGGAGTCCAGGGCCATGGCCACGGGTTTGCAGGATGCCAGCTTCTCTGTGATCTACAGGGTAAGAGACATGGGAAAATTCCAACTGACCCACACCCGCAGTATCCCATGAGAGTTAGATGTGCATTTCCCTTGGGCCTGGTTCTAGCAAAACGACCTCCATGAGTGTTCTCTACAATGTGGAGCTGACAGTGGATTTGCCTGGGTGAGACCCACAGCATATGAAATCACACATGGTGATGTGTGCTGAGAAAGGCAACAGGAGGTGATGTCATCCCCTCATGACATCACAGGGTACACATCCCAAACCTGGATGGCACAGCCAGCTGCACACCCAGGCTCCATGGTATTGCCTGTTGCTGCTGTGTTGCAAGGCAAACCTGCATGGCACATTTCTGTGCTGATTGCCGCAAGCCGTGTTAGCACAATGGGAAGTGTCTGTGGATCCACACATATCGCCATGTAGCAAAGGCACAGGGGAAATACAACGTTAGAGCTTTTACGGCTTCATTACAAGTGTATGGGACCACTGTGCCATATGTGGTCTATCGCTGACCATAACGTCATTTTGCGGCTCCTGATTGCGCTCCAGTGCAGAATCATCATTGCCTGCGAGTGTCAGGTCTCAGTCTCCCCATCTGTGATCTGGAACCATACGAGCCACACGAGTCCAGCACAGCGCTTCAGTCCTAACTTTGCATCTGACCCCTTTGTTATCCACCCAAAGGACGCAGGAAGCAAGTGGAAGACCCCATCGATACACGTGAGTCTTAGAAGTGACAAGGGAGACCGTGGTGGGTGGGGGATGTCCTCACACCTGGTGGTCAGGCCCTGGATGTCTTGGTCATCACACAAGGATGTCTCCAGCGACCTTTTGCTTACCTCCTACCAAATGATTACTCAGTTTATTTGCTCCAGCTGGTGTTCTAGAAAATGAGACACCCAAGACATGGCACCCCCTTCTGTTCATAAAAAAATCAACTACTTACAGCATACTCAACCCACTGCAGATAATATTCAAAATGTGATATTATAGTTCTCCCAAACTTCTTAGTTTCCTGCAAAGAAATCAAACGCTGGTAAAAACCATTCAAGCGTTGACAGCATGTTTTAACACTCTGCGTGCTGCATTTAATCAGGAAATGTCCCCATGCCCATGCATAGACATCAAAAACTCACTTTAATAATAATAGATGAAATATTTCTTGTGATGAAGTTCTGGGCGTCATCCAAAGAGTAAAGGGTCTTGTTCACTCCCTTTTGAAAACAAAACAAAACAAAACAGCCATAGTGGGCAGTGGATGAAGTGAGAAAAGGATTTAATTAGTGTGCACATCAGTTTGAGTGTCATTGTCCCCAGCACTTACAGCCCCATCCTGAAGCAGCAGCTCCTGCCTGGGCCACCTTGTGCTGTCTTAGAAGGACAAAAGTTCAGAGGAGGAATGGAAATACAGGTGGCCCTGGGAGCAATCCCCTGTGCACCCACAGGGCTGAGAGGCTGGGCATGTGACTTGCTCTGGACAGGGCAACGTCAGCAATGGTGGCTATGCGAGGGCTCTGAGCAATTGGCTCCAAGGACCTCCTGTGTTTCCATTCATCCTCTGGGCTCTTGCGCTTCCCTGAGTGAGCACTAGGTGGCCCGGGCAGGAGCCATTCCTTCAGCCTGGGGAGAAGCCAAGCAGTGACCACGAACCTCTGTGGTGGAAGACATCGAGGTGGTGGACGGATAGGCTAGGCAGCGTTACCTCCTTAAAAGTGACTCCCTCACATTTTAAAGCTTGCTTCCTAAACATCAAGTCACAGATTTCACCTACGTACCCACCAACCTGCAGAAATAAGGGCTGCAGGAAAGAATCCGGTAAGCAGTTTGGTCATTTGCTGAGCCTTGTCTGTTCTTCCGTCAAAGGTCAATGCCTCCGACTCTGCTGGTGTCGTCTAACAAAACCTCACAACAGCTAAAGGAGGCCAAGACTTACCTGCAAGCTGCCGCTAGTGCGCTGCAGTGTCTTGACACTTCTGCGCAAAGTGACCTGGAGAACAAACACACACAAAGTTAGCATGCATCAGCAAGACCACCTGCCTCGGGTCGCAGGTCCCCCTCACCCCCCAGCCATCAGGTCCGGCTTTACCGGGTAACCACGGTTTCCTTCTAGAAAAAGCAACAGACACAAGCAGCAAAGTGTGCCTCTGATGTAAAAAGCCTACAGGCCACAACCAGGACTCACATTCTCAAGCTTTGATGGGCAGCGCATCGCAGGCCAAGCTGTCCAAGAGATCCCTGGGGACTAAGTCTGCCCAGAGGGCGAGGCACTAAAACAAAGGTTGCCCACAGGGATGGTCTGCCTGCATGGCTTAGGTCAGAGACCGGCAAACTTCATCTGTGAAGGGCAGTAAAGACTTTGGGCTTTGCAGGCCATGGCCTATACTAAAGACTCAACTTTCCCTCTGTAGACATAGCAGCCACAGACAGCTTATAAATAAGTGAAGGTGGCTGTGTTCCAATAAAACTTTATTTAAAAAAAACTGGCAACATGTTAGAGTTGGCTGCTGGGCTCTGGTGTGTAGGGGGCTCTAGTTTGCCAATCCCCTGTATTATCTTCTTAAAAATTTTTTAGAAGATTTTATTTATTTGAAAAGCAGAATTACAGAGAGAAAGGGAGTACGAGAGAAAGATCTTCCATCTGCTGGTTCACTCCCCAGATGGCCACAATGACTGGGACTGGAGCAGGCCAAAGCCAGGGGCCTGAATTCCACCCTGGTCTCCCACATGGATGGCAGGGGCCCATGTGATTGAGCCAAGGTGACCCTAGCTCTCCTAAAGTCAAGGAGTCCTGCCTGCCTCAAGGAAAGCATTTAAGGAAAACGCAAGAACAGTTTCAAATGGTAGCAAACTTGTGCTGGACACAAACAAGGACAGCAGAGAACTGTGCACAGCACGCAGACAGAGAAAATTTAATAGGAGGACTTTGTGAATACCCTGATGAGTTAGGAAATCAGAGGAGAGAAACAAAAAAGAGAGACAGAACACAAACGAGCTCCAGAAGGTTCGGACGTCGCTTCTCTGAACGAGCCCCTGACTCAAGAACCCAGTTTCCACACAGCTGCGACCTTGACAGAGACCAGCCACAGGCAAGCAGAATGATAATTCCTCCTACTGCTGGGGCCCTCAGAGGTCAGGTTTGCATCATCCTGAGCCAGGTAGGAGCCAGGCAGAAATTGTCCCCTCTTCGAATTTTATTTAATTGTACGTTTAGATGAAGAGACTGAGAAGTTGTAATATTTTGGAGAGGCAGGATTTGAAACCAGGGCTGTCTGAATCTAAAACTGCTTTGGCTGCATTGAGGCCGGAGCCAGAGGTGCTGAGACGGGAAGGGACAGGAGAGAGGAGAGGGGAGGCCCAGGCACTGAGACAGCCCAGGTGCTAATGGGTGCAGAAAGAAAAGTATCTGGGGAAGAGGCTCGATGGCTCCTGCCTGTCCCCATGCAAATAGGAAAAGAAAGAAAACAGGAGGCGCACTGTGCCATTTAAGTTCTGCCGTCTTTCAAGTGCAGCTCAGCTCCTGGCTGAGGCCGGTGGGGTGGGTGGGAGTAGGTGTCCCTATGCTACGTGCAGGCCAGCTAGGTGCAAGCAGCTTTGCTCGGGGCCCGGTGAAAGGCCAGAGGCTGCCGGCGAGCGAGCATTACCAGTGACTGTTCCATCGGAATGACTTGCTGCTCGTGAATTGCTGTAATATTTTTTGCAGCCTCCTTCATGGAGTTTTTCAGATTTCCTGGGGGCTACAAGGAGAAGAAAACACACACAGATCAACACCATCTTTCCAGATTCTGAGGGACTCGCTCTATGGTCAGGAGCCCAAGCAGCCACAGCGTAAGCATGCACACCACTGTGGGTGTGCACGGGGCTGCAAATCCAAGAACGATGGGCTCTCGGCATCACCCCACTCTCACGAGCCCTTCCTGAGTGCCAGAACCTGTTCTCTCTCTCCACCCCACTGCAATGTAGCCACTATCACGTTCCCATTTTACAGATGAGGGAAGTAAGGCACAGAGGGATGAAATATGCTCCCTGCTCAGCTTCTACTGTTAGGGAGAGGCTGAGTCAGGATTCACACTCTGGTCTTCCTCTAGAGCCCGGGTTGCTCTTGACGGAGGGATGCTGCTTCTTGGAGAGGACCACAGGCCATTTGGTCACCAGCTGGCCGGGGAGTTAATGAAGGGGAAGCTTTGGTGGCTCTGCCCTCTCTGCTGTGGACTCTTAGGTGACAATGTGGCTGAACTGAGCGATGCTTAGATAGCTGGGCGTGTCTGTGCAGGTGTTTCCAGGAAAGCTTGGCCTCCATGTGGGAGGCCCCACGCAACCACTGGGAGGCTGCGTGCAAAATGACAAGGGAGAGATAAAGGGAATCTCACGTCCTCACTCCCTCTCTGCCCTGGAGAAGAGAGTCAGGCAGATGTCCTTCTCCTGCCCTTGGACATCAGGACTCCAGGCTCTTGGCCTCTAGCCCCACCCCTTTCACCCAAGGCCCCCACCCCCGGGGCTCTCAGGCCCTTAGCCTCTGACTTGGGACCACACGGTTGACTTCCCTGCTGGGGCTGTCATGCTACCAATTCCTCTGGCTCTTCGGTTTGCAGTTGGCCTAATGTGGGACCTCTCATCCTCCAAGACTGTGGGGCCAATTCCCCTAGTAAGTGCACCAGTGTTTCTGGCTCTCGGGGGCGTGCTAATACCCCCACTATCCACTTCCCCTCAGGGGTGCAAAACTGCATTGGAATCATCCTCCCACATCCCGGTTACTACTCCCTACACTGTGAGAAAAAAGTCATGTGCATATGTGTGTGTGTGTCTGTGTGTCTCTGTGTGTGTGTGTGGAGGTGGAGGGGCCATTGCGGTGAAAGCCAAGAGGCTGCCCTGAACACTAGTGTGCTCAGAGGTTCAGACGTAGTGATGCCGCCGGCAGGAGCTGCTGGCGCTCCCAGGGACGCGTTCAGCAAGAAGCCGCCTTCACTGCCTGCCCTAAGAGTGGCACTGCCCTTGACATCTGTGACCATGGCAACACGAATGGGACTGTGTGAACTCACCAAATGGTTGGCCTTGGCTTCTAGATCGTATGCAAATGATAAAAGGTTCACTTTTGTGGGGGATTTTCCAATCTACAAAAGAAGTTAAAAAAAAGAAAGATGCCATGGATACAGGATTTTTCCACCTTGACAGTTATCTGATAGGCAGCAGATTGACCATGAACCCATACCATAAAGTAATAAAGGAAGGTGAGAAACCATAGCACAGCTGACAATATCCGCATTTTCGTTTGTACACCTTATTTTTATTCAACCACATTATTTAACCAAAAAGGGGAAATGGTCACTACAACAAGGATGACACTTAGCACACTAAGTCAAAGAAGCTGGACACAGAAGGTCACATATGTAGGACTCCAGTTGTATGAAATTTCAGGATAGGTAAACCCATAGAAATAGAACACACATCGGTGGTTAGGGTAGGAAGAAATGGGACAAGCACTAACGGGTACTGGGCTTCCCAGGGATGATGGCGATGTTTGGGAACTAAACATAGAACAAATGCCACTAAACTGCTTACTTTAGACTGGCTGGCTTTAGGTTATGTGAATCTCATCTTAATCAGAAAAACAGAAAAAAGAAACATACATATCCAGTGTTCTAACTCCCCACCACCACCACCAAAAAAGATCAGGCACGCACACACCGGTGATACCTGGGTGAGGTAGCTGGCATAATCGATTTTGTCTATTCCACATTCAGAAAAGTCCTGCAGGCTTCTTTTCCCTGAGTCATCCAGCAGAACGATGCCGTCGAGATTTATGTTCATGCTTTCAAATTCCCTGACTAGTTTTTGAGTATGCTGCGTGAAAAAGAAAGAATTATCAATCAATCCATTATTCTCCAAGGATCTCACATCCCTAGTGCTGGAGGACAGCAATGTACCTGCATGGGACAAAACCAAGGAAGACAGTATGCACACACACAACTGCCATTCTTCCTGGTACTCCTCTCCCTAGCTTTCCTCCCTCCTGGCCTCCCTGTTCCTCCTGGATTATGCCCTGGGGGGAGGTGGGACACAAAACAAAATGCATTCCATCTCCACCCTCACTGACCTCAAGGGAAGAGGCTGTGTGGTCAGAGAAAAGGAACCGCATCAGGACACCAGGGGCGGGGTGGGCAGAGGTCTCCACTAGGGGGCAGGGGAGGACACTCAGGAGCACCGGGCCTGGGCACCCCAGCTCACAGAGATAAAAAATGATGCTCAAAGGGACCAGCCTCAGGGTCTTAACACTCAAGACTAGGGCAAGGGTCTGGGCAAAGGAGGAAGGAAGTCACTCTGTTCCACCTGCTCCCAACCCCTCTGCCTCCTGCCAAGTGTCAGCACAGTTCACTGGAGCCCGCCCTGGAGCTCTGGGGGCCACGGCGTGATTCACAGAAATAAGGACACAGTGAGCTGTAGTCTCCACGCCAAGTCCCCAGTTCCAGACCTGGAAGGAAAGAGGGGCTGGTCTTGGAGCACCAGTCTCTGTGCGAAGCAAGAGGGGCTTGTTCCTGGAGGAAGGCAATCTGACACAAGGAGGGGTTCCGGCTGAGACCCTGCGAGACAGCTGGTTGCAAGGAGGGGAGTGAGAAAATGCTTCACAACTCGCGAGGGGTGAGGATTTGCACAACCTTGTGAATGTGCTCAATGCCACTTGAAAAAGGTTAATTTTAGGGACGGGTGTTAGGGCACAGTGGGTTAAGCCACTATCTGCCATGTTGGCATCCCATATGGGTGCCAGTTCAAGACCCAGTTGTTCCACTTCTGATCCAGCTCCTTGCTAAGGTGCCTGGGAAGGCAGTGGAAGATGACCCCAAGAGCTTGGACCCCTGTCTCCCATGTGGGAGACCAGAATGTGGCCATCTTGGGAGTGAACCAGCAGATGGACGATGTGTCTCTCTCTATCTCTCACTCTGCCTTTCAAATAAATAAGTAAATCTTGGGGGAAAAAAATAATTTTAGCTTACATGAATTTTGATCTCAAATAATAATGATGATGATGATGATGATAAAACCCAGCCAGATTTAGAAAGACAATTTATCAGTTCCAGGACTGGTTCTAGGCACTCACCTGTTCGATGTTGAGCTGTTCGGTGATGTTGAAGCGGTTCTGCAGCTGAAGTGTGGTATAAATGCCTTTATCATCTTTGCAGTCGCTATGGGAAGAAACAGAGAAATCATGACTCAGGACAGCAGCCGTAGCTACTGGCCACCACCGTCCAATGCTAAGGACAAGGACAGGCGACTGTTGCCCTCCGTACAAACTGGATGTAAAACGAGGGTCACAGGAGTCTCCTTCAGCCCCTAGCCCCTGTCATTCCTGACTTTATTCCCTGCTTTGCCAATGGTCCCATTTTTGGAATAGATATGATAGGATGGATAAGTTTCCTTCTGTTCTTGTGCTGTTTCCAATACTGCTGTGGACAACAGACTGGCAAGAAATAAATTCTCATTAAAATCCCACAGAACGATACTTGGTGGGAAATGTGCACTGTGAAGTAGAGTCCCGTGTCACTTGCTGGTGAGGATTTGTTCTGAGAGATGCATCCGAGGGCAATTTTGACATTGTGGGAACCATCAACAGGGTGTACTTAGACCAGCGACGGCAGCTGTGACGTCACCACGTAATGTGCTCTTAGGGACCACTGGCTGTGACCTCTGTCACTGATCTCAAAGTCGGTATGTGGACCACAGCTATGTCTCACTGGCTTCATTAAAAGACTCCTGCAGGTCCTTGACAAAACTGTTTCTCCTCCATATTTCCAGGGCTGGACTTCACTTACTACATAGATGCTTAGACACATATTCTCAAGGTGATGAGGAAGCTAGGAGGGGGCCACAGGCATCCAGATGTTCAGTGTAGTTTGGCTGTCAACCCAACTTGGCCACCTGTGTGAAATGGCCTCCCTGCTCTGTGCCTCCATTCCCTCTCTAAATGCCTGCTCAGCTGAACCAAGAAGGCTGGTCCCCATCTAATGAGTGTCCCCACCACAAAGACAGGTACATTCCAGAGCTCCAAACTTGGGAACCAAGAACTCAGTACAAGACTCCCATGTGGGTGGCAGGAATCCAATTACATGAGCCATCAACGCTGCCTCCTAGGATCTGCATTGCCAGGAAACTGGAGTCAGGAGCCAGAGGCAGGAGTCAAATCCAGGCCATGGGTGGATGTGGGCCATGGGTGTCTTAACCACTAGGCTGAATGCCTGTTCCCTCTACCAATATGCTTACAGGTCAAGGATAGAAAAATCTATATGAATGAACAATCATAAGAATAGGTATTCTTACAATGTGTTGGGCACTGTTAGATTGTCAAGTATCTCACTGAACCCTAAAATACTCCCAGCGTTAGATTCCTATTATCATGATTCCTGTTAACAAAGAGGAAGTGGAGTTGTCACAGGGTCCCCAGGAGTGGAGCTGGGACTGGAGCCCATGTGGTTCTGGCTGCACAGAACAGCCCTTTGGCTGCATGGCCACCGTCACATCTGTGATTTGGATCTGTTCAGGGAGTTCTTGTCATTTGGCTTTGATCTTGGGCGAGGCTGTTCTTGAACAAGACTTCTCATGGGATCCCATGAATGCTTCTTAGGGTCACCCCAAGGATAAGAGAGGGACCCTGAGATGTCAGCATTCTAAGTTCTCAAATGTTTCCAGTGTAAAGATTCTCTTTTTGGTCAATTTCTACAATCTCTTTTCTTTTTTTTTTTATATTTTAATTCTTTTTTTTTTTTTTTGAGAGGCAGAGTTAGACAGTGAGAGAGAGAGACAGAAAGGTCTTCCTTCTGTTGGTTCACCCCCCCAAACGGCCACTATGGCCAGAGCGCTGCACCGATCCAAAGCCAGGAGCCAGGCGCTTCCTCCTGGTCTCCCATGCAGGTGCAGGGCCCAAGCACTTGGGCCATCCTCCACTGCCTTCCCGGGCCACAGCAGAGAGCTGGACTGGAAGAGGAGCAACCAGGACAGAATCCGGCGCCCCAACCGGGACTAGAACTTGGAGTGCTGGTGCCGCAGGTGGAGGATTAGCCTAGTGAGCTGCGGTGCCAGCCTACAATCTCTTTTCTAAGACTAAAGAGCACCTTATCTCTGAAATTGGAATTTCTTACCAGTAAGGTAAAAAATATTTTTGAGGGGCAGGCACTGTGGTGTAGAAGGTTAAGCCTCCGCCTACAGGGCTAGCATTCCATGTGGGCACAGGTTCAAGTCCTGGCTGCTCCACTTGTGATCCAGCTCCATGCTGATGACCTGGGAAAGCAGTGGAAGATGGCCCAAGTGCTTGGGCCCCTGCACCAGGAAAAAGATCCTGGCTCTCTTGGCTTCGGATCGGCGGACCAGCTCCTGCCATTGTGGCCACTTGGGGAGTGAACCAGAGGATGGAAGATCCCTCTCTCTGTCTCGCCCTTTCTCTGTCTGTAGCTCTACCTCTCAAATAAATAAGTAGAATCTTTACAAAATATATTTTATCTTTCCTATGTCATTAATAGTTTGAGCCTTGAAGAGGCCATTTGGGGAGTGAAGCAGCAGATGGAAGATCTCTCTCCTTCTGTCTCTGTATCTCTGCTTTTCAAATAAATATGTAAATCTTAAAAAATACTTTTGAAAGCAAACTTTTTGCCCTGGAAAAAACATTTTAAGTAGAAAATGTCATGACTGATACCTGTAAACTTGTTCAAAAGTGAGCTTAATATCTGGTTTACCAAAAACCATGCCAGAGAGGTAGTACTTCCATTCCTCATTCAGAAGATAGGGTGTGTCCAAAACCTACAACACATACAAAAGTGGGTGCTTTTTAAAAATATTTAATTAAGGTAAACAAATTTCATGTATTTCACATATACAGATTGAAGAATACAGTGATACTCCCACCTTACTCTCCCTCCCACCCACACTCCAACCCTTCCTCCTCCTTCTTCTCATTCTCGTTCTTAATTTTTCTAGCGATCTACTTTCAGTATACTTTATACTCACAGGATTAACCCTACACTACGTAAAAAGTTCAACAAGTAGTAAGAAGGAAAAAAACACTGTTCCTCAACAGCAGAGACAAAGGCTGTGAACAATCACCAAACCTCGAAGTGTCAGTTTCACTCAGTACATGGTTTTACACCTACATGCACGAAACAAAATGAATATTCTGTTCAACTTGTTTTTGAGATGCTTTTCATATGATTTTTCTCAATTTCTAACTTAGAAAAATAGTGTGGTTGGAATAAATCAATTGACTAGTGGGTAACACAAATCAGAATTATTGAAATTACTTTTATTTCTTGAGACGTCTTACCTTTACTTTATTAAAACAAACACATTAGAAATAGGTGCAAGAGGGAGCTTGATTCAGAATAACTAATTAAAGCCGGAGAAGCAGACTCAGGTCCTCTTTACCTGGACATGAGTTAAAACTTACCCACTCTCTGGCTCTACACTGTATGTGTTTGGTGAGAAATTTAGTTCACAACTCTGTATGTGCTTGAGAAAAACAGGCCAACTCATGTTTCCAAAATGCTTGGGACCAGCACTGGTTGCCAATCTCGGATTTGTGCAGATTTTGGAATATTTGCATGCACATAGTGAGATACAGTGGGTATGAGACCAAGTCTAGTCAAATTCCTTTGTGTTTCACACATGACTGACACGTGGGGCCCACAGGCACTTCTCTGAAAGAGTGGAAGGGCCACCCGGCATTCATGTTCGATGCTCGCAGCGACATTTGGAAACTACTGCTGAGGAAAATACTACACCCTCCCTCCCCGAAATACTACAATCCACACCTTAGTGAGCATGCCTTAACCCCTGGCACTGATTATACTCACCATTCAAAAATAAGAATACCACCACCTTTTGTTGTCATTGTTCTTATGAATACAAAGAATCCCTAGTTAAGGAATTAAAACCAAACTGCTCCCATTTCAGAGCTGCCCTGGAAATAACACACAAGACACAGGGGGTTTTCCACAGAAATGTCCTCCCACCCTGAGTAGGAAAACCGCATTTACCCGGAATAGCTTCCTATTCGCGTAAGGTTCACAGATCAGTTTTTCCATATTTGCACCAACGATAAAAGCAACAACCACGAGGAGCATCAATATCCAGGAAAAGAGGAAACTCAGTCCAGCCCCCCTGGAAACAAACATAAAGAAGTCAGTAATTCTGCAAGGGATGCGTCAATGTCGCCTACCAGCAGTTAGCAGATCTACCTACTCCGCCTAGGAGATGGACATGGGGTCTCCAGCAGTTTGCGGCTGAACAGATCAGCCTACTCAGGAGTGAGGAGAGAAGGGGTTTGTACCGTGATCTCTCAGTGCATGCACACACCTTACGGTCTGCTCATTGTCTGGCATGAGGATTAGAGCTTGGGCTCTGGAGTGAGCGGAGCAAGCCAATGCAGAGAGCAAAGGATGCAGTAAGTAGGGAGAGTCACAGCCCTTGAGAAGGGGCTAAAAGGGGACAATGTCTCCCTCCTTCCACAGGGATGGCGGGCAGTGGCAGGAAGAACAACCGAAGAGGCAGGCAGGGGTGTGCTGGGAGGGCCTGGGGGCTCCAGGGAGGGGGAGCCTCTGAGGGGCTTAAAGCACAGGAGGAACGCAGCCCACTCTCCGCATGGCGTGAAGGCTGGGTTTGACAGGTGCCAGTGGTCTGGGCTACCCCTGCAGGGGCTGTTCCCAGAGCCTGGGGGGTGGAGAGGAGGGAGGAGATATAAAAGGGAGGGGGTGGTGAAGGCAAGGCAAGGGTCCAAGAGTGACGCAGGAACACGGATGCTCTGGGCGGGAAGGGGAGATGGAGCGAGTGTGGTTCATGGCACCGGCAGCACATCACAGGGGCGGTGCGTGGGAGTGAGATGCCCCTGTGGAGCTCAGCCGTCCGGGTTAGAGGCGCACATCAGATCACTGCCACACCGCGGTGGGAGTGAGATGTCCCTGTGGAGCTCAGCCGTCCGGGTTAGAGGCGCACATCAGATCACTGCGGAACACGGGTAGGAGCGGTCAGGAAAGAAGGGGCGGGGGTGGGCGTTTGGAGCAGCAGTGAAGACACCACTTGGGATGCCTCCATCCCAGACCGCAGTGCCTGGGTTCGAGTCCTGGCCCCTCTGCTGAGTCCACGTTCCCGCTCATGAGCTCCCAGGGAGGCAGACTGAGTGTGGGGCTCCTGGCTTCAGTCTGGCCCTGCCCCCAGCTCTCGTGGGCTTTTGGAGAATGAACCAATGTTTCTTTGTCTGTCTCCCTCCCTCAAATTAAAAGCATAAATAAATAAATAAAAAGTGGGGGGAAAAAAGGTAAGAGGAACGCGGGTGCAGTTTTGGCTGCGCAGGGCTCAATACGCGTTCTGCTTTCTCCAGCGAGTAAACCGTCTTACGGAGGCAGCAGCGCCCTTGGCGACCCTCGGATGAAACTGACTGCGCATGTGTCCAGCTGCATCCCGGAGGCCTCTGGAGCCGGAGAAAAGTCCGCCATGCAGCGGGTGAGGGTGGGAGTCCCTCGGAAAGAACTCGGAGCCACCCTAGGGCCGCAGCGGCTGAAATGAATCTGGCAACACCTGAACGTTACCAGCCTTTCTCCCCCTGCTGAGATAAATCGCTAGAGGCCCCAAGCCGTGGCTTTGTCTCTGGGCGTCTAAACAGGTGCCTCCATCAATTTCTTGGTGGCTTCTCCTCTTTCCCTTGAAGCTAGATAGCATTGTATTGGGTTACATTCCTTCTTTTATTATTTTTATTTTTTGGTAAGATGTATTCATTTATTTGAAAAGCGGCTGGCCAGGCAGAGAAAGAGAGCAGGATCTTCCCTCTGCTGTTTCACTCCCTAGATAGCAACAACTGGGGCTGGACCAGGCTGAAGTCAGGAGCCAGGAGCTCCACCCAGGTCTCCAGCGTGGGTGGCGGGGCCCAAACACTTGCACCATCATCTGCTGCCTTCCCAGGAGTGTTAGCAGGGAGCTGGGTCAGAAGCAGAGCAGCTGGGACACGAACTGGCGCTTCAGGATGCGATGCTGGCATCGCAAGTAGCGGCTTAACCCGCTGGACCGCAACACCCGCCACTTCGGGTTAGATTTCTAAAAGAGTATGAACAGAATTTTATGAATTTTTTTCAGAGCAACTTTCTCCTTCCTTTAAGCAGTTAAAGAGGTGGATTGTGTACACTCACCACCAAAATGTTTATAAAACAGTCAAGTTGTCAGGATTATTAAGTTCAAACTAATTTTCTACCTACAAAAGGCAACACAAATACATTTTTAGTTGCTAGTGTGATTTTTTCTTTTTCCTTCTTTGTCCAGAGGTACTGGCAGTTAAGTACAAGAGAACTTCAAAACAATTTGTGGAAAAATGAATTAAAAGATAAGCTTAGTTTGGTGCAAATTTTTTTAAATTCATGCATAACTTTTCATAAGATGCATTTTTTCGTGAAATTTTTGAAGCCCTTTTGTCTATGCATGGATTTAAAATTTTCCTGTGCCCACATGAACATTTTTAATGCCATTTTCCTCAAACATTTGACGTCCCCCCGGGAGACTCAGTTTAAGCCTGTGAGCAGGTGGGCTTCTCCATGGGTGAGGTCCTTTGCCCAGTCCTGGCAGACCCCAGGCCATTGGCTTCACACTTACATTCTAAGACTTTCGTGCTTGCATTCATGTTAATGGAAGCCTGTACCGCATTGGGCTTGACTGTATTAGGGAAAGGACTTAGAGCTCACGAGAAGTCTAGCTGTGACTCCCTGTTTAATGCATGTCACTTGCCCTGTGGCTTCTCCCACCCCACATCAGTGAAACAAGAAGCTAAACAGGACTGAGGTCTGTTCTCTATTCCCCAAACTCCTCGAGCCCCATCAGGCTCCTCTCACTGATTCTCAATGAGCTCATCACAAAGGAGGCTGCAGACCTGGCGCACACACAGCTTCCTTCCCTCGAAGGCTTCAACACCAACACAGCAGCTCCAGGTGCACCTGATCCTTGCCTGCCCTGATGGGCTCAAGGTCTTTTCATGCCCATGACTCGGGTGTGCACGTCTTTGAAGCAGACACCATGGCTCCAGGTGCATTCCCCACTACCTGGCACCTGCTCTCCTCCTGGACTCAGACTACTGGGCTGGCAGCCTTTGTCCCAAATCAGTTCTGGAGTCTCAAGCTAGTGATACTGCCAACCATCTGCAGCAGTGTCTGACATGAGGTCAACTTGTCTTCTGGTGAATGAATGAATGAATGAAAAGAAGGAAGGGAGGAATCAAGGACATCAACTTGGGAATGACTCCCAGGACAGCTGCTTTATCGAGGGGCCCACTAGGTGTACACAGTGCTTTTCAGCTCCTCTATCAAACCGCCATCAACTTAGAATTTTCTTTGACTTCCTGCACGAGATGAAAGTATGCAAACCAAGGAAGGTACACTCATGTCTGCTGCACTGGAGCCCCGAGTGTGGGACCTGTGTGTGATCTTGGTCCCCTCCCTGTGTTCCCGCTCCGCACAGGACAAAGAAGAGCGGACACTCACACCATGAGGAAGATACCTCCCGTGTTGGAGACGCAGCCCCTGGTGGTGGGGGTGGCCAGCCTGTTGTAGCCACACACGCCCAGCAGTAAGCCCAGGTTGAAGAAAATTATGATGAGAGTCAGCAGGAAGCAGACGATCAAGCAGACCAGCCACCTGGTGGAGCAAACACAGTGACATTACACAAAACTCATCGGGCCACGGCCGGAGCAGCTGAGAGCTGCTTGACACTCTACCCACAGAGGCCACACTGCTGGGAAAGTTCCCTACCCACCGACTCCTCCAGCCCAGCTGGAAACAGCCATTGTTCTTGTAGGTTTGAGGTTTCTCTCTCGCTCTCTCTCTTGCTCTCACTCTCTCTCTTGCTCTCTATGGGAATGTCACTATTGCTTTCTTCCTTATCTTGAACCCCAAAAGTGTTACATGGGTTCCTTGAACAGGGCTTGCAAGTTTCTCCAAGACTACAGATCGAAATGCTGCTTCTGACTTTGAAGTGCCTTCCCTGACGCCGGAAGTGCCTATGGGCATGATAACCCAGACGTGGACAGCTCACGATTAACCTACAGATAAGGAAGTGGTGTGCCCTTTTCCCCGGGGCTTTCTCTCTTTAGTGAACCGGCAGCACTCAATGTGGCGGATACGTGGAGTATTTAGAATGTTCCGAGCATCCCCCAGCAGATGTCTGCAGGATGCAAGGCTCCTGGGAGACAGCTGAGGATAACTGATCCTCCCCACCAAGTTCCCTGGCATTCTCAGTGCAGGTTTTCCCAGAAGCTGAGGGGCATCCCAGGGTACAAATTAAAAGACTAGAAACCTAAGAATTTGCTTCTGCTCAGTTCCTGTTGACAGAAGTCGCCGCTGAAGCTTTTCATTGGATTAAGGGCAATCTTGTAATTACACACTAGCCGTCAGCAGCTGTGCTATGGAGGCTTGTTCCAGATATTGGAGACCCCAAATTAAATAAGTTATAGAGCCTGACCTCAGGAAGTCTTTTAGTGTTAATAATAAATCATCTTTTAGTTAAATTTCTTTTTAAAGCAAGTTTAAGCCCTGGGGCAGGAGGACGAGGGTGGGAGAGTGGATGGCAGACAGGGGGACAGATGGTGCTATGGTTCTTTCTCATTTGTGAGGTGGAGCTCGAATGAGATGATAAGGTCACGGACAAAGGGTCTGCTTAGGTCTGTCCTGACACCTGCTGGCGTGGATGCCTGGCACGGATCCAGGGAGCTTGTCGAACACAGAGCAATGGCTCAGCCACACAGCTTGAAAACCAACCTCTGCCATGTTCTAGCTGAACTTGACTTCCTCGAGCCCACATTTCCCTGGGGGACTCAGATTTTGGTGAATAGTAAATGAGACATCGTGTACAAGGTGCTTGGTGGGCACACCGTAACGCTCCCCCAAATGCTAGCCATTACTGTTACTCTCTTTGTTCTCTTGCATGAGAAAGAACCCCAGTGGGAATGAGTCTCCCCTTCTCATGGGCTGGGGCAGCATGCCGGGTTCTGCTGAGAGGCCCTGGGCTGGGGCTTCACAGGGGTAGGTGCGACTGAGCTGTCAGGGAGCCTGTCAGTCTCTGCACCCCCAGTCCTTCCCTCCCCAGCGCTCTGTCTGGGACGTCAGCCATCCTGTCATTGCCCCAGGGCTGAGCCTCTTCTGCATTTCTAACCATTGGGCACAGCGGCCAGTCACCTAAGCTCTCACCCGAGCAACTTACAGCTAGGAAGAGGATGCTCTTTTAGTAAGAACTATCCTCCATGTTTTTTTTAATAAACCAACCTGAAGAGAATATTTTTCAAATGTCTCTCTTCTTTACTTTTAAGTTTCAAACTCCCATTATATGCCTGAAAATTATAATGAAGATTCTAGAAACCATCAATGATGTCAACACTGCAGGGCATTAAATAGGTTGCTTTCTCCAGTCTTCAACATTTTTAGAAAAAGGACACTGGACAAACTCACATGGGGAGCCACACAACTCTGCTCTGAGCTACTCCAATTTCAGTGCCGTTTTACCTAAGGGACCGGGTATTGTTCTTGTTATGAACATCACCTAGGGCTGCAGGATTTTCTCTCCTAAGATTCTCCTTGGGAAACCTCACACATTTATCTTGTCCCGTACACCAAGTTTCATTCTCCTCGTCTACGAGCTCAAAGGAGGTGCTCACCAGTAGGAATCAACTTCTTCCACCTTGGGCAAAATGTCGTGCAGGTACTTCTCAGATTCATTCATGTAACCGATGAAATTGTCCAGGGTCTCCTTGATAGGGAGCTGTTGGGTTACACTGTCGATTTCTGAACCAGTGGAATCCAAAACCTTCTTGATCTCTGACAACAAAGGCACCTGGTTATGCGTTTTTCAAACATCGAAGAAAAGGCAAACTTGGGCTTTTTCCCATGCTGTGAATGTGTTTAACATGTTGAGATTCTACAGCAAGATCAGTACAGCCGAGACCATCGCAAAGCAATGAGTTAACCAGAGAGCAAGGTGGGAGTACAGAGGGCAGTGAGATAGCAAAGTCAAGCCAGGGTGTTTTTTTCTTCTACTTACTTTGCTAAAAATAATAATAACACTAAAACGGATCCAGTGGTGAGAACATCTACTGTGCCAACCACGTGCCAGGCGCTTCCATAGCCACAGCTCACTCATTCTGCTGATGTCAGCAGTCCCCCCTGGCCTCACAGCCACCCGAGGCAGGGATGTCCCATTACCTGCCCACACATCTCTTTTTTAGAAAGCACTGGCAGTGGGACTGGAACTTGTGTGTGTCTAACTCGGGGAAGTCCTGGTTCCATGATTTTGGAAAACAAATAAGAGCGATTCCTCCATGTATGGTCGTATTTTCATCAACATTTCACTTGACGTACACATTGAGACTTTAAAAAGTACCTGTGTGGCCCCTACATGCAAAAAATCAAAAGTATTCCCGGTCCTCAGACAAGAGACAAGATCAAAGAAATGTCAGCTTTCGGGAGTGTCTGTCACCTGTGACAGGCCCTAGCCTAGGATCAAAACTTCCTGGGGTGCACTCACCTGCACCAATGCTTTGAGGTTGGCCATACGGAGGCTTCTATCGGGACACTCTAGGACTCCCAACGGTCCAAAGTCCCTGCTCCCTTAGTGGGCTGGGACAGGGTGGGGGAGGGGTGGAGCTTTTGGCCTCAGCAGGCAGAGGGCAGAGGAGCAGTTCCCAGAAGCGTCCTGGGCCCAGGAAGATGGCAGCATGGTCCAAAAGGCCACTCATAGGGCAGGAAGCTGCTCCCAAGTGGGCTTTTCAGAGTCTGTGAAATGGAGGCATCAAAGACACAGAACGGGGTGGCCAAGCCCCAGGGCTTTGCTTGCGCTCCACAGTGGTTTGTGTGAGAAAGCACCCAAGGACCCTGGGCTGAGACAACTCCGCGGATTTTTGCGAGTGTGATGTGTAGACTCCTGGCCGCTGGGGGCCCTTGCTGCGTGGCATGGCCACCCCCATGCACCGCACAGCTCCCCGGCCGGGCTACCCTGGGCTCTCACATGTGTGGCTGGGCCTTCCCAGTAAACCACTTCTATAGGCCTCGGTTACAGGCTGCTTTCTCCAAGAAGTCTGCCCTGCCCTCTCCCCACCTCGGCTCCGGCGTGGTCCGTGTGACAAATGACATGTGTGGGCACGCCTGGCTGAAGGTCAAGCAGGGGACGTGACTTTTGCATCCCACATCCCCAGCGCCTGGCAGAACCTGGCACGAAGCCAGCGCTCAGAAAGTGGGGTAGGATGGAACAACCCCAACGCGGGAGCCGAGGAGGTGACCAGGAACGCCTGACTCCAAGGCTGGTGGGGCCTCCCGTGTATTTAGGCAGCGACCCCATGTGCCGTGGGCCTTGCTCACACATGCCGTGCGCTTTGCTTGGTCAGACTTACAAGGGAAGGTGCACACACGGTGGGAGAAGTCCAGAGAGGGGAAACAAACAAACAAAATGAAAGAGTAGTAAGCAGGTGGCTACAGCCACACAGCATGCATTTGCCTTCCGATGTTAGCAGGGGAAGTTCACGCTACAAACTCCGTCTTTAACATCCCCATACTTCAAAGTAGAATCTTACATTAAACACAAACTATCTAAAGCCAACGGAACAGGATAAAGATCTTTTTCCCAAACTCTTAATGGGGTGAAGGAACACCATTAGAAAAACGACAAACAAACATACACAAATACTCCTACCCGAATATTTTAAAAACCACTTGGTCAAAGGGAAAAAGAATCAATGAGAGGGTGATTTTCTGACAAACACAGAAGGCAGCCGTCCATAGCTTCAGGGAGCTCTCTGAGCAAACGGCCCAGCCCGGTGCCCCGCAGTTCTGCACTAAGACTGCAGACACTGCGCTCTCCCTCTGCGTGCTCACTCCGGATACCACAACCGGATGCAGCACAAAGCCACTATTGAAGGCATTGCCTCCTCTCTCCCCGCCCCAAGCAACCTTGGGAGCCCTAAACACCCTGTAGCAGCCTCAGCAAACGGAAACCTTCCTTAAAGACAAAATAAGTTCTTAGCTACAGGATTCCACAAACAAAACGAAAACAATTTTAAGTTCTTTTAGAAAATACAACAATGCTCAGCTTTTCCCCAGTGAAAACAGTCAGGCTATAATTCTCTTTTCTATGGCTGTTGTCTGCTCTGTAGGAACACACAGGGGTTCACCCCAGTGCAGCCCTCACCATATAGCACTGGCCACCTAGGTGATGTCACAGTGTTAAATAAAAGCATTATTTTTATTTAGTTATTTATTTGACAGAGTTAGACAGTGAGAGAGAGAGACAGAGGAAGGTCTTCCTTCCACTGGTTCACTCCCCAAATGGTCGCCACGGCCGGCGCTGTGCTGATCTGAAGCCAGGAACCAGGTGCTTCTCCTGGTCTCCCATGCGGGTGCAGGGCCCAAGCACTTGGGCCATCCTCCACTGCACTCCCAGGCCACAGCAGAGTGCTGGCCTGGAAGAGGAGCAACCGGGACTAGAACCCGGCGCCCGTATGGGATGCCGGCACCGCAGGCGGAGGATTAACCAAGTAAGCCACGGCACTCGCCCCAGGAAAAGCATTATTATTATTATGTTTTTAAAATCTACATCGTTTCTCTAATTGAAAAGCTCTGATGTTTATTTGCTTTTCAAGGTTTAACTGAGAGACTTTTTATTTACAGTTTTTTCTATTTTGACCAACAGCTTAATTTTTTAAAAATGTATTTGATTTCATTTTATTCGAAAAGCAGAGAGACAGATAGAATGAGATCTTTTATCCTCTGATCCACTCTCCAAATGCCCACAACAGCCAGGACTGGGCCAGGCTGAACCCAGAAGCCCAGAATCCAATGCAGGCTTTTCACTGGGGCCATTATCTCCTGCCTCTTGGGCATATCGGCAGGAAGCTGAGTGGGAGGTGGGGTAGCCGGGCCTGACCCAGTGCTCAGATAGTGGATGCAGGCATCCCAAGTGGAGACTTCACTGCCCTACCACGTGTGTGAGCCTGACAGGTTTTTTAAGAGGAAAAGAGCAATGCCATCCTTAGTAACACATTTCCGTGAACTGTAGCCATGCGATTCTCAACAGTGAGAGACAGAATGACCTCAGAGTAGGATGCTCACCTGCTATGACGGCCATGCTTTGGTTTTGTACCCGCTCAGGTATGTCATTGAAGGATTTGTAGCCCTAGAAAATATTTCAAATAAATGGATGCACACAGGAAAATGAAGACCAGGTGACTTAGTACTCATTTTTCTGCTTGAGGTGGAGTAGAGAAGTAAATTCAAAATATAACACTTTTCTTGAAGCTGAAATTATAATATGGTCATCAAGAATCTAAAAAGAAAAACCCTCTAGAAAACTTTTTTAAAAAAAATTTGAATGAACGATCATGTTACAAGCTTTCATACAGAACATCTCCAGAACTCTAAAATCAACACCCAGATCCTAGGAATTAGGACAGATACGCGTATCTATAGCACTGGTTCTCGACTGGAGGGCGTCTTGTCTGAAGACATTCTGGCTATTGTGGTTGTGGGCTGCTGCCAACATTGTGTGGGTCCAGGCCAGGGACATGACCAAAGGTCCCACAATGCCCCGGAGAACCCCAACCAAGATCCGAGCATCCTCCCATCTGAGCATCCCCAGTGCTGGGATGAAGAGGCCCCCACACTATAGGAAACCCCGTGCAGGCAGCAAGGAAATTGTGCAAAACCGAATCTTGCTTTCCAGGGCAATTACAAAGTGAAATTAGAGATCCAGCCTCACACGCACAAAATAACATCCCAAACACAGCTTCTCAAGCATACGAATTAAGGAAGGCTAAAACAGCAGTGAAACCAGGCTCTGTGGTTCCGGGGCTAAACCCACGAGAGCAGAGAACTCCACTAAATAGCGGCTCTCTCCCCCGGGAGGGCATTGATTGTGTCTTGACGCTTCAACTGCCCGAAGACTGACGATGACAGCCAGCGGCCACGCCAGCACTGCTACACCGCACGCTCCAGAAGGGATGGGTGAGCACTGCCCAGCACGCTCCTGCTGGTCTCGGCTTTCCCTTGCCTGACCCTCTGGGTTTATCCGTGTTGAGACTTGTAGTGTCAGCGGGCAGGGAGGCTTCAGGCTGGAAGGGGCCCGCACAGATCTCTGGCTCAGGATCCTTCACTTAACGAAGGGTGACAACAGGGGACAGTGACAAAGCCTTTCAAATGCCTATTTTGTCAGGACACACAGACAAGGATTTAATGAATGTGAGGTGCTTTTGAGTCAAGCATGAAACTTCCCTCTCCCTTTCCTGTACACAGAAGGCACTCTATTAAACCATAATTTACAAACATGTTTCCTGTGTATGAGGTACCTACTGGTTGCATAAATAGCAACAACTAGTAAGCTCCTAGGTAAATCATGGTATTCTAGACCATGCTGTCCCTGACTTTTGGGGACTAACGGCCTAGCAGGGAGGACAGAGATATTAAAGAAACAATTACACTTAGGAAGAACTTAGCAGGATATTTGCAATGCTGCAAGAATGCATTAGAAGAGGTTTTGGCCTGGCCAAGGTGCTAGGAAAGGCCTGCTTACAGAAGTGATGTAGGAAGCTTTGAAGATTAAACAGGAAGGCGAAGGAAGAGGAGAAAGAAGAGAGCGCCAGGCAGAGGCATTGCAAGTACGCCATGTGGCAGCAAGAGAGCAGCGTGGCTGAGGCGTTGCAGAGTGGGCAGCAGCTGGATCAGAACTCCTGTGGGGTCTGGCACTGTACCTGCTAAGGTCCGTGCCCAGGAAAGCAGAGGGTGTTTGGGGTTTTCTTTAGCACGTGGGGCTTTGCACTTAGTAGGAGCTTAGCAAAAGTGTCTTGAACTGAAATGGTGAACAAACTTACCTGGAAGATAATAGCTATCCCCCTTCATGGCAACCCTTGGGCAGAATTTCAGTGCCAGGCCAAAACCTCTTCTAATGCATTCTTGCAGCATTGCAAATATTCTGCTAAGTTCTTTCTAATTTCAGTGCTTTGGTCGTTTTGTTTTGTTTTGTTTTTTGCTCGTTTCTATTTTCTTACGTACTAATGATATAAAACAAGCTACCGCATTTTTCCAAACAAACAAACAACATACCTGTTCAACCATGCCATCCAAATCAGTACTCAGAACATCATTAACTTTGTTAAGTTCTGCATCCACTGATGGGAGCTGAAATTTTGTAAAACAAAACATAAGGCAAGGAGGTTACCCACAAAATAATTCCTCATAAAAAAAAAGTCCTTTTGCAGCCAAGTTGCAAAGTGACTAGATTACGGAGCAGGGCCTCAGTTTCTTTTGTACGATACAGCATTGTTGGGGGAAATCACTTTTAGCTCAGAACGGCCCCGACAAGTACCAGCCTGCGGCCGTCTGGAGGTCTCTTGCTGTAACCAGCTAGAAATGAGGCAAAGAAATCAGCTGAGATGCGGCATCCGTGACCTTACACCTGCAGGAACTGCACGTTGCTGGGGAAAGTAGGGTGCAACCTTTGAAACCTGACTTTGAAAAGTCACCCAGTCCGTGGCTGTGTTCCTGTGTAGACTGGACTGGGTTTTCCACTGAGGGCCCCACACGTGAACCTGCAGGGAGTGTTGCAGTGATCAGCAAGACACGGCCTCTTGCCACGTGGTGCCGAGGACACAGTCTCACTCTGTGACATTTCCTTGGCCAGCACTGTATGAGAAACTTCCATCTAATCACAAGAGGACATCAGACACACCTTAAGGGGAAGCTACTCTGCACAACAAACAGCCCGCTAAAAAAAAATCAGTGTCACAAACAGAAAAAGACTGAGAAACTATTTCAGATGAAAAGGAGAGAGAGCCAACTACCACATGAGCCAAGCCAGGACCCCGGGCTGGAAGAGGGAGAGACCCTTGGAAAAGGCCGTGGTAGTGTGGGTCAATGTTCCGTGCCCTGATCTTGATAACCACATAATTGTTATGTAAAGTGGAAATGCCCTAAAGTACATAGGGGCAAAGAGACATGAAGTCGGTAACTTATCCTCCACTTATCTTTTCAGGAAAGAACAAAAGGCCTAGCATTGTATTCATTTATGTAACAATGTGAATAATGGGCAAACAGAAAATGATATGGCAAAGCAAACGGGATGGGACAGAGTGTTCCTCCTGCAGACCTGACCCAGGCTGCAGGCAGGTGTTCCATGTCCTAGGCTTGTACCTTTTCTACATTTTGAAAGCACATTAAAATAAAAAAAAAATTACCTCTAAACAACTTACATGCAGCTCAGCTCTAAATAACTGTCTGAGAGGCAGACTGTTAGGGTGCAGTGGGTGAAGCCATCGCTTGGGACACCCACATCCCACATCCAAGTGCCTCCACTTCCGGGCCAGCTTCCAGGGAGGCAGCAGATAACGGCCCAAGTACTTGGGTCCCTGCCACTCACGTGGGAGACCTGGATTATAGTTCCTGACCCCTGGCTTTGGCCTAGCCCAGCCCAGGCTGTTGCAGGCATTTGAAGAATGAACCAGTGGTTGGAAGATCCATCTCTCTCTCGTTCTCTGTCACTCTTCCTTTCACATAAATAAATAAAACTTTAAAGAATAAATAACTGTTTCAGGGCAGGCATTTGGCCTAGTAGTTAACATGCTGTATCCTTCAGGGAGTACCTTCATACTCAGCTCCTGAATCCAGCTTCTTGCTAACACAGACCTCGGGAGGCTGCGCGGATGACTCAAGTCACCAATCCCAGCCACTCATGCGGGAAACCCGGATTGAGTTCCCAGCTCCCAGCTTCAGCCGAGCCCAGCCTCAGCTGCTGTAGGAATTTGGGAAATGAACCATCGAATGGCAGCTCTCTCTCTCTTTCTTAAATAAATAAGTAAATGAATTTAAAAGATCACAAAACTTCAGAAGAATTAAAAAAAACTTAATAATTCCAAAAGGGATGAGAGTGGATTGCAAACTGAGACGTCGCCTAAAAGTGCTTCATAGATCTATTGATGAAATATGAAAGTGAAAAAACTATACCTATTTTAAGCATTACTTTTTTACATTAATTCCTGTTTCTATTTTAAATTTAATTATTTTATAGCCGATTCAATGAGATTTGTAGATACAATTCTAAGAACATAATGATTAAATTCCCTCCCATCCTCCTTCCTTCTCCTTTTCTTTTTAGTTTTTGAGATAACCTATTTTAAATATACAGTAAAAAGGCTTAGTACTTCACCGAATAAGAAGTTCAACAAGTAAAAAGCAATGGCTATAAAAAATAATTGAACGGAAAAATGACCATTTCACCCATATACAGCAAATTTTAAACTAATCAGATCATTAAAACTATAGTAATACAACATTTTTACTTTTTGAAAGGCTTATTGATTTGGGAGGCAGAGTGACAGATGGGGAAAGATCTTTCATCTGCTGGTTCACTCCCCAAATGCCCACAACAGCCAGGGCTGGGCCAGGGCTGGGCCCGGCACCAGGAACCCAGAACCTGAGCCATTGCATTAACAGGAAGATGGAATTGGGAGCAGAAACCCAGACTCAAACCCAGGCAGTGCAACATGGGGTGCAGGTGTCCCAAGTGGCACCTTAACTATCATGGCAAACGCCCACAGCTGTATTTTAAATTTTAAAAATCTACATGAATGTGCTCTGCTTCCTTTCTTCTTTTCTAAATAGCAGGGACTCCCTTCACTGCACTGCTCCTGCTGCAGTAATCCTACATGGTGGTTAGAGGACCCAGGGAGGCGTGGGAGTTAGCCCAGTCCAACTCAGCCCACGGCGCCCCTGACAGGTGCACCCATGCCTAGCCCTGCCCAGGGGTCGCAGCACACCGCCCCCAGCCCCTGCTCACCTGACCCAGCTCAGAGTTGCCCTGCAGTTGGCTCAGAGATGTCTGGATGCTGTTGCAAGTCTCCATCCCCGGCTGCACCAGGCACAGGGGGTCGTTGAGGGACTGCTCCATGCTGGTTTTGATGTCTGTCAGACTCCTGTTGAGCTGCTCGCTGCCGCTGTGCAGGCTGTCCAAGCTGCTCTTCATGTTCTCCAGGGCCTCCCTGGTCTCTCTGATGGCTGTGGGGATACAGCCTGCTTCAGAGCAGAGCACGCACGCCCAGCACACAAGAGGGCTCCAAAGGCACTTGAGATGAACTTGGAAATGACATGGGATGGTAGCCAGAGAAGTCTGCTGTGAATGGGAGTGTGGGGGCACTGCTGGCCTCCCACACCAGCTCTCCCACCCAGCTCAGCTCCCCCATATGAGTTTCTCTCAAACAAGAAGCAGGGGACAAGTGCCAGCCCAGGAACGTGTTGGGGACCTTGGTGCAGCATTACGAGGCTGCCCGCAGCCAGCAAAGGTGTCACTGCCCAAACTCAAAGAGCTCAGTCCAAACAAGTCCCCATCCCAAGCAGTTACAGCCCACATAGAAACGGACCCCTCCCGGTCATGTCGTGGCTGGAATGAAACCCAGGGCAGCGGCTAAGAGCATGGATTTACATCCAGGCTGGTCTTCTGCAGATCCCGCAGCCTGGCTACTTGCTGTGTGACCAGAAGCAGATTCCTGAACCACTCTGAGCTGATTTCCTCATCTTAAAATGCTGAAATGGAAGGCCAACCTTGTGGCACAGCAGGTTAAGCTGCCCATTGCAATGCCAGAACCCTGTATCACGGTGCTGGTTTGAGTCCCAGCTCTTCCTTTTCTGATCCAGCTCCTTGTTAATGTGCCTGGGAAGGGAGCAGATGATGGCTCAAATACTTGGGTCCCTGGCACCTGCATGGGAGACCCAGATGAAGTCCCAGGCTCCTAACTTTGGCCTGGCTCAGCCCTGGCTGTTGGGGCTGGATGGGGAGTGACTCAGCAGATACAAGATCCACTCTCAATCTCTTTCAATATCTCTCTCTCTCTCTCCTTTCCTGCCACTCTGCCTTCCAAATAAGTCTTTAAATTTAAAAACAAAAGTCTCTGTGGGAAAAGTTGTGATATTTAAACCAGAGGGCGCTATTCTTTTTTTTTTTTTTTTGACAGGCAGAGTGGACAGTGAGAGAGAGAGACAGAGAGAAAGGTCTTCCTTTTGCCGTTGGTTCACCCTCCAATGGCTGCCGAGGATGGTGCGCTGCGGCCGGCGCACTGCGCTCATCCGATGGCAGGAGCCAGGTGCTAGGTGCTTTTTCCTGGTCTCCCATAGGGTGCAGGGCCCAAGCACTTGGGCCATCCTCCACTGCACTCCTGGGCCACAGCAGGGGGCTGGCCTGGAAGAGGGGCAACCGGGACAGAATCCGGCGCCCTGACCGGGACTAGAACCCGGTGTTGCGGCACCGCAAGGCGGAGGATTAGCCTGTTGAGCCACAGCGCTGGCCGCGCTATTC
This sequence comes from Sylvilagus floridanus, assembly GCA_949820135.1. Lineage (NCBI taxonomy): Eukaryota > Metazoa > Chordata > Mammalia > Lagomorpha > Leporidae > Sylvilagus > Sylvilagus floridanus. Next base: position 10,564,383 of record OX463242.1, read on the forward strand.
TTCTAAGATCTGGTAGATCTCCATTCTGTGGCCACAAACATGTGGCACTCATTGGCTGTTACAAGGAAAAGTGGGAGTGCCCTTAAAAAATTGGGTGCTCTACCCTTCCCTGGAAACCATATAAAATCTGAGTATTAAGACCAGACACACAGGGGCCGGTGCTGTGGTGTAGCAGGAAAAGCCACTGCCTGTGACGCCGGCACCCCATATGGGCGCAGGTTCCACTTCCAATCCAGCGCCTTGCTGATGCACCTGGGAAAGCAGTGGGAGATGGCCCAAGTGCTTGGGGCCCTGCCACCCACACAGGAGAGCCAGAAGAAGCTCCTGGCTGCTGGTTTCTGGCAGCCACGTGGGGAGCGAACCAGCGGATCAAAGATCTCTCTCTCTCTCTCGTCTCTCTGTAGCTCTTTCCAACAAATAAATTAATCTTTAAAAATAAATAAATAAAACCAGACACGCACATGCTTGCACATACACAAATGAACTTCAAAAAGTTTGTGGGAAGAGAGCATTGAAAGATAAATTTATTTTGGTGGAAAAAGACTGAAATCCAAAACCAGCTTTTTTTGACAATATGCCCTTTCTGTGAGCTTTTCGAGGAATCTTTGTTATGTGTGAATTTCAAAATATTTTTGCAGCTTATTTACATCTTTTCACTGCATTTCCCACAGGCTCTCTGCAGTGCCTTCACGTGTGTGTGCGTGCATCCACAAACTTGCTGCTGCTGCTCACAGACTCTCGTCAAAAGGAGGCTGAGGGCTCATCCCAGGTCTGCTGCCACCTGGCCGGGGCACCTCTGGCAATCACCTTCACCTCTCAGGAACTCAGTGTCCTCGGCTGAACATTTGGGAGTTGGGAGAGTCACTTCCTCATTACTCCAAGAGTCCATGATTCTTGGCCCCGGCCTAACAGGTTTGGGGGCTGAACTCTTGGAGATGACGTCACTGTGCTAACCAGGTCTCACCAGGTGGCACAACCCAGAGACCGAGGGAGGCCTCCGGAATTGGGCTGTCTGACCCTTGGTCCCAAAGTCTATCACCTCATCTGAACAGAACACCTCCAGATTTGCTTCAAGCAGTCTTTGCTCTCGAACTTCGGTCCAATCATTATGTTAACCACATTAAAACTACCAAAGAGTGCTCGGGCATCAGCTTCTCCTGTCTCCTAGGGGCCTCCAAGCGTCCACAGCAGAGTGTGAAGCCTGGTGTCCAGCTCACAGTAGAGGCTCCATAAACACCCACCACAGCAACACAAAAGACAAAAGCTCAGCAACCAGTCGCCCAGAACAGAATGCAAGAGCACCTGCTGAACTACACCTCACCACCCACCTCCCGTTTCAGCGTCCTGAGGTTTACCTCTCGTGGCCTTTTCCACTCTGACTTCAAGATGAGTAATTTTAGGGTAGGAAATCGACAACAGCCAAGATTAAATAAACTGATGGTCCAGGAAGGTGGCATTTAGGCACTATGCATAGACGTTGTGAGTCATAAGTAATACTTGGTCACATCCCAGGAAGGATGTAGAGGTAATAAATAGGTACTTTCCAGAAACCTATAAAATATTCACCGGCCGTCCCTCCAGGCCTATCAAAACCACATGTATCAGGAATCTGAACTGAGTGGAAAAGACATTTCAGATTCTCGGTTTAGTTCATTAACATTTCATCAGCCCAGAGCCAATTTCCTTCTGCTCCACCTGCAGCCCCAACACCATGGGCACAAAGGAACTCACACGTGTTTGCCCTCCACAGCGACCACTAACGGAAGAGCACTTTTAGCAAGACTTTTCTGGGTCAGATTATTAGACATACTTCATGAAGCTCTGTCTACACCCAGAGGCTGACCTTAACTTATTTAGGCTGCCTTGAAAAGAAAGAACAAAAATTGGCAGAAAGAAAGAGGAAGAAAGGGAAAGAACTTTAATAATAATACAAGAAACCCTCACAGAAAAATAGAATCTAATTTGTCTTTTATGTAAAAAGCGCTATAATTCAAATATTAAAAATTGTCGGAACATTGGCAGAAAGGAAAGGTATATGCCAGGCACAGTGCATTGTTTGTAAGCTTTTTTACAAAAAATGACTTATTCTTTATTTATTTGAAAGGCAGAGTTACAGAGAGAGAGAGAGAGAGAGAATCTTCCACCCACTGGTTCACTCCTCAAATGGCTGCACTAGTCAGAGCTGGGCCAGACTGAAGCCTGGAGCCCAGAACTCCACGTGGATCTCCCACATGGGTAGCAAGGAGCCAAGCACTCCAGCTGTCTTCTGCTGCCTTCCCAGGCATATCAGTAGGGAGCTAGGTCAGAAGTAGGGCAGCTGGGACTTGAATTCTTGCTCCGATATGGGATTCAGGCTTTGCGGGCAGTGGCTTATGTCACTGCACCACTACACCAGCCCCTGGTCATGTACTTTAGCACAGCCTTTATCCCTGCAGAATATTTGAGCTGGAAACAAATCTTAGATCTTTCACATGCACTGAGACTCAGAACCCAGGGTGCAGCAATGCCGGCACACCTGTGGCCACACCAACCCCAGAGTCCCAGAGTCCCAACTCTGCCAAGGGACCAGTGTGGCCTTGCCATGGTTGGCACAGCAGCATCGTGCATGCACACACCGCCTGGCGTACACAGGCTGTTGGTAGACTGGGTTCTGTATCCCAACTCCACCACTCCCCCAGTTACCCCACTGCCAGGGCTGAATTGAGGGCTCCCACCATCAATCCCTGTGCTGAAACCCCAACTCCCAGTGTGAGCGCATTTGGAGACAAGGCCTTTAGGGAGGAAACAGATTAACTGAGGTCATGAGGGCAGGGCCCTGATCCAATAGGACTTGGTGTCTTTCTAAGAAAAAGAGGAAGAGACCCAGGGTTAGTCTCAAACAGGAAGTGAGGCTGGAATGACAGGCAGGGATCAGGTGTGGAGGGAGGGAGAAGCAAGGGGGAAGGAAGGATGGGTGGATGGGTGGATGGAAGGGAGGGAGGGAGGGAGGATGCACTTTTTGAAAATTCATGTTTCTGATCCTTATACCATGGCTGCGTGGTTTAAGATACACACAGAGACTCCTTGCTGCTAAAAGTTGTCCTTCCAAGGGGAAAATGAAAAGATAATAATCAAGAAACTCCAATGAGGGCAGCATTGTGGCATAGCAGGTCAAGCCACTGCTGTGATGCCAGCATCCCGCATGGGCACCCGTTCGAGTCTTGGCTGCTCCACTTCCAATCCAGCTCCCTGCTATGGCCTGGGAAAGCAGTAGGAGAGGGCCCACGTGTTTGGGCCCCTGCCACTCACATGGGAGACCCAGATGAAGCTCCTGGCTCCTGGCTTCATCCTGGCCCAGCCCTGGCCATTGTGACCATTTGGGGAGTGAATCAGCAGATAAAAGTTTCTTTCTCTCTCTCTCACTTTCAAATTAATAAGTGAATCAGGAAGGAAAAGGAAAAGGAAGTAAAAGGAAAGGGAAAGGAGGGGAGGGGAGGGGAGGGACCTAGACTTCTATGGGGGTCTCATCTTCTGTGCCAGGGGTCCACAGCTTTTTTCTGTAGAAGCCTTGAGAGCAGACATGTAGGGCTTGTGCCTGTGGCATCCATTATATCCCCTCAACACTGCCGTCACAGTGCACAGCCAGAGATGACAGTGGGACAAAGGCACATGGCCATGTCCCCATAAAACTTTTTTTTAATAGAAAGCTTTTATTTAATAAATATAAATTTCACCCATAAAATTTTATTTGCGAAACGAAGTGGTGGCCCCTAGCGAAAGCCGCCACCCTGTTTGAGATGAGTTTCGCACCATCACCACCGCAGCTCCGGCACAAACGTAACAGAAAACAAAGAACGCCAGGTGCAGTGCAACCCAGTGTCTGCCTGGTCTGTGTGTGGTCGAGACCCCAGCGGTCCCTCTGGCCAGCCTCTGGGAAACAAGGGAGGAGGAAAGTCCCCTGAGGCCCGGGGGCTCCTGGGTGGGACATTCTCCATCATTTTTGCCACGGGCTTACCTGTGGCCATGGCCTTGATCTCATCGAGGACTGGAATCACCACCGGCTTCAGTTGCTCACAGATCTCACCTCCCAGTTTTGAGTTAATATCTAGATTCAAAGGAGCAGAAGGCAGAGTGAAGGCAGGCTCCAGGGGTCCACACAGCCCTCTCCACCTGCTCTCCTCCCATGGCCTCCAGGCTGGGTTTTTCAGTCCAGCCCTCAGCCAGGTGTAGACTCTGGCATGTAGATTTTTGTCTGACTCTTCAAAGTCCCCCCAGAGGCTGGGCCCCATGAACAAGCTGCCACCCCAGATGGATGGGGTTCTTATTTATAGAGGGGCACACGGTCGTCTGGAGCTGCGTGTGACTGCTGTGCCGCTGACCGAGCACTGTCCACTTTCAGACCAGGTAGCTCTTTGTGGTGGGCAGGGCTGTGCTTCCTCCCACGTAGGGCGTGAAGGTGCTGTGCCCGCAGGAAACCAAGTGCTTCCCAAGAAACAAAGTCGGGATAATACCAAAAGGCCCCGCTCACCGCAAGACAGCCGCTTTCAACAATGTGAGCTTCGACTCACGAATCGTAAGCTGCTTCTTTGTTTTCCCCCTCCATTCCCTCGTCTATGGCCAAAGCAAACAAAAGTCCAATGCAACTTGCAGTTTCACTCACTGTTCAAATCGGAGAATGCCAGGTCCTTGGTGGTGTTGTACTGGGCCAATATGTACTTGATTTGCTGGAAAAACAAGCCGAAAAATTACATGCAATCTCTCCTTCCAAGGTTCAAAGCCACAGGAAAACGACAAGATTTAACACAGACAAAAGGATCCTGAATCAAACATTTTACAAAGAAATAACCAGGGGCCGGCACTGTGGTGTAGCGGGTAAAGCTGCCACCTGCAGTGCCGGCATCCTATATGGGCGCCAGTTCAAGTCCCAGCTGCTCCACTTCCAATCCAGCTCTCTGATATGGCCAGGGAAAGCGGAAGAAGATGGCCCAAGTCGTTGGGCCCCTGCACCCACGTGGGAGACCCAGAGAAAGCTCCTGGCTCCTGGCTTCGATGGGCACGGCTCCAGCTGTTGTGGCTATCTGGGGAGTGAACCAACGGATGGAAGACCTCTCTCTCTCTCTCTCTCTCTCCCTCCTTCCTTCTCTCCCTCCCTCTGCCTCTCTGTAACACTTTCAAATAAATAAATAAATCTTAAAAAAGAGAAATAACCAGTATAAGTTCTTGGTGATTTTTTAAAAAGTTAAGCAATTTTAGAATCTGTACTCTAACTTTTTATGCCAAAATAAAATAAAACAACATAAAAACACCAAGCCCGAAACAATGCTCTTGTATACTTTTGAAAATGATTCTCAGTCTTTACTTCCTTGCCCTGGACATTAACTAGTAACAGCTGTCTACACCAATTCACTGGGCTTCTAGAAGCTTCCGCCATGCACAGGAACTCTGGACAGCCAAAAGCACAAAGTTCTTGTGGGACACGCAGATCGCACTCCTCACCTTCGGAGTCTCGTCCAGGAAGGTCCGCAGGTCTCTGAAGGTGTTGTCCGCCAGTCTCCGCGTCCTTTTCACCCGCGTCCTCACCTGGTGGTTCGCCACGAAGCCATAGATGATACCAAGGCTATGCAAGAGGAAGGGACGAGGAGCCGTTACCGCGTGACGCGGGGCCTCCGGGGAGCAGGAGGCACTCAGCCCTGGTCCCCCGCCCCACCCGCCCAGCGACCCTACAAACAGGGCCGCAGACAGGAGCCAGTCCTCTGAGAAGATGAATTTCCATTGAAGGTGATGGATCCTGTTCACACGGACCCTCCTCAAAGGAGCGACGTGCACAGCAACTCTGGAGACAGAAGTCACCCGGGAATAAGACATGCGTGTGACCTGGTCCTGCTGGTCCAGCTGCAAGCGTGTGGGCTCATGCACACACACACGTGCGCATGCACACACAGAGACGCGCGCACACACACACGCACACTCCCCGCACACCTCTGCTCAGCCCCAGAGAAGACTCCAGGGAACACGGCCACAAGGGGCAGTGACTGAGGCCTTGCTGGTCTCTCGGTAACTGTCTCCTAGTTTCCATGTGGCTCAGGTTGAACACAACAGCGCACCTACTGTATTGTTTCACTGACACAAAGCACGAAACAAAAACTTGACGATGTTAAATCCAAGTCAGCGGTTACACGCAGAGGAGGGGTGGCTAAGGGGCGGGTGTTCTGTTCACAGGTGTGCTCACCTCCTGGGAATGCACGCCTATGCACTCGGGAAAAGGATACTGTCCTCCATGCAAAGTGTCCCTCAACCACAAGTTTCCAACCACTCTATGGAAGGCATCGTGCAGGGAAGACTACTAGATGGAAAATCAAAAAGCAAATTCTCAAGCCATCTAAAATAGCCGTATTTCACAATTTTAAGAACTCCTAGTGTTGGCTAGTTACTAATAATCCTTTGACTTAATTTGACCAGTTGCTTTGTTTTTGTGACAAAACTTTGGAGTATAGACAGATAAATTTAAAAGTGCACATTGCCATGGTCCTGTGGAATTTGGACACTAGAGGGCAGCATGGAATTACACAAACACATCACACTAGTTTACCTTTAGAGGCAAATAACAATATAACCATCCCACGGAAAAATGCACATGCTTTGAGAACCAAGTTTTGCAAGTCACGGGCAAACTTGGGGTGGGGGGTGGACAGGAATCAAATGCAAAAAATGAATGCATTGCCTCTTCAGTCATTATCGTGGGACTTTATGCATGCACACATTTGCAGGGAGAGCGACCAAGTCTCCCATTTTCTGCCCTGGAGATCCCGTGCTCTCAGGCCACTCCGCAGTCCTGGGTAAAGGTGGACAGCCATTCACCCCCTTGCAGTAGCAGTCCATGCTAAGGAGCCCTGACTCTCTGTTGGTCCGCCTTAGGACATATTTTCTGCAACAATATTAATAGGTCTGTTAGCTTTCCCCAGCTGATCCATCTGGCGGCTGTAACCCAACCCTGAGCCACACCTGCAGGGCTAACGGGCTGCAGAGGAGGGGGTACTGGAGAAGGAACATGAGGTTTGGGTTCTGGTCGCCTGACTACAACCAGCTCACTGTGCAAGCTTGAAAAAGACCCGTCTTCTGTGAGCTTCAGTTAACATCTCAGAAATGAAGAGATCTTTAGCCTTAATTTGACAAATTTAGATCTAATCTAACAGATAAGTGAATCCTTGGGAGGATATTGGGTCTGGCGCTTAATACACCCATGTCACATATTGCAGGCTGGGTTGGACTGCTGGCTCACTCTCCGGGGGCTAGTCCTCAGGTTCTGAGGCGCATTGCTCGCTTCCTGCTTCTCTCCTGCCTGTACGCTGCATTCCCCTGAGATAGGTAGGAACTGTTTCTTTGTCAACTTTGCCTAACTCAGTGGTGTTCACAGTGGGTGCTGGGTGAAGGTGGTTGGAGGATTAGATTTCAATTTCCTGTGGCCTGTTTAGAAGATTAACCACATGTCTGAAGAGCCTAAGTCAGAAACGGTTTTAGTTCCTTTATTGGACAAATGCCTTCACTCACAAGATGATCAGTCAATAAAATGAAGTGCAGTGCAACACTGAGTATCAACACTACATGTTAAAGAAGACCTATAGGGCCTGCACTGTGGCGAAGCAGGTTAAGCTGTCCCTTGGCCACACCAGCATCCCATATGGGTACCAGTTCTAGTCCCCATTGCTCCACTTCCAATCCAGCTCCCTACTAATGTGCCTGGGAAAGCAGTGGAAAATGGCCCAAGTCCTTGGGCCCCTACACCCATGTGGAAGACCTAGAAGAAACTCCTGGCTTCAGTCTGGCCCAGCCCCAGCTGTTGTGGCCATTTGGGGAGAGAACCAGTGGATAGAAAATGTCACTCTCCCTCTAACTCTGCCATTCAAATAAATAAATTAAAAAAAAGACCCACATTTCTGCTGAACAGGGGATCCAGTGAAAATGAAAATATTCGTGATATTTTTAATGTACCATCCAGAATTCTAGAGTGGAATTCAGTGACTCTGGGATCTGGTTTCCAGACTCAGGCGCAGTATACATTTAATATTTGAGTTAAGGATGGCAAAGCCAGTGCCTACATGCGCAGGCTGAAAGCAGAAGGGAAAGCAGGTGGCAGGGCGATGGGGGCAGCACCTGTGTGGTCTCTAGGGCACCACCACGGTGGGGGGGGGTGGGGGCAGCACCTGTGTGGTCTCTAGGGCACCACCACAGTGGAGGGGGGGCAGCACCTGTGTGGTCTCTAGGGCACCACCACAGTGGGGGGGGTGGGGGCAGCACCTGTGTGGTCTCTAGGGCACCACCACAGTGGGGGGGGGCAGCACCTGTGTGGTCTCTAGGGCACCACCACAGTGGGGGGGGCAGCACCTGTGTGGTCTCTAGGGCACCACCACAGTGGAGAGGGGGCAGCACCTGTGTGGTCTCTAGGGCACCACCACAGTGGGGGTGGGGGTGGGGGCAGCACCTGTGTGGTCTCTAGGGCACCACCACAGTGGGGGGGGGTGGGGGCAGCACCTGTGTGGTCTCTAGGGCACCACCACAGTGGGGGTGGGGTGGGGGCAGCACCTGTGTGGTCTCTAGGGCACCACCACAGTGGGGGGAGGGTGGGGGCAGCACCTGTGTGGTCTCTAGGGCAGCACCACAGTGGGGGGTGGGTGGGGGCAGCACCTGTGTGGTCTCTAGGGCTCCACCACAGTGGGGGTGGGGGTGGGGGCAGCACCTGTGTGGTCTCTAGGGCACCACCACAGTGGGGGGAGGGTGGGGGCAGCACCTGTGTGGTCTCTAGGGCAGCACCACAGTGGGGGGGAGTGGGAGCAGCACCTGTGTGGTCTCTAGGGCTCCACCACAGTGGGGGTGGGGGTGGGGGCAGCACCTGTGTGGTCTCTAGGGCACCACCACAGTGGGGGGAGGGTGGGGGCAGCACCTGTGTGGTCTCTAGGGCAGCACCACAGTGGGGGGGGGGCAGCACCTGTGTGGTCTCTAGGGCACCACCACAGTGGGGGGGGGCAGCACCTGTGTGGTCTCTAGGGCACCACCACAGTGGGGGGGGGGAGGCAGCACCTGTGTGGTCTCTAGGGCACCACCACAGTGGGGGGGGAGTGGGGGCAGCACCTGTGTGGTCTCTAGGGTACCACCACAGTGGAGGGGGGGCAGCACCTGTGTGGTCTCTAGGGCACCACCACAGTGGGGGGGGGGTGGGGGCAGCACCTGTGTGGTCTCTAGGGCACCACCACAGTATGGGTGGGGGTGGGGGCAGCACCTGTGTGGTCTCTAGGGCACCACCACAGTGGGGGGGGGTGGGGGCAGCACCTGTGTGGTCTCTAGGGCACCACCACAGTGGGGGGGGGGTGGGGGCAGCACCTGTGTGGTCTCTAGGGCACCACCACAGTATGGGTGGGGGTGGGGGCAGCACCTGTGTGGTCTCTAGCGCACCACCACAGTGGGGGGGTGGGGGCAGCACCTGTGTGGTCTCTAGGGCACCACCACAGTGGGGGTGGGGGTGAGGGCAGCACCTGTGTGGTCTCTAGGGCAGCACCACAGTGGGGGGTGGGTGGGGGCAGCACCTGTGTGGTCTCTAGGGCACCACCACAGTGTGGGGGGGCAGCACCTGTGTGGTCTCTAGGGCACCACCACAGTGGGGGGGGTGGGGGCAGCACCTGTGTGGTCTCTAGGGCACCACCACAGTGGAGGGGGGGCAGCACCTGTGTGGTCTCTAGGGCACCACCACAGTGGGGGTGGGGTGGGGGCAGCACCTGTGTGGTCTCTAGGGCACCACCACAGTGGAGGGGGGGCAGCACCTGTGTGGTCTCTAGGGCACCACCACAGTGGGGGTGGGGGTGAGGGCAGCACCTGTGTGGTCTCTAGCGCACCACCACAGTGGGGGGGGGGGTGGGGGCAGCACCTGTGTGGTCTCTAGGGCACCACCACAGTGGGGGGGGGTGGGGGCAGCACCTGTGTGGTCTCTAGGGCTCCACCACAGTGGGGGTGGGAGTGGGGGCAGCACCTGTGTGGTCTCTAGGGCACCACCACAGTGGGGGTGGGGGTGGGGGCAGCACCTGTGTGGTCTCTAGGGCACCACCACAGTGGGGGGGGGGCAGCACCTGTGTGGTCTCTAGGGCATCACCACAGTGGGGGTGGGGGTGGGGGCAGCACCTGTGTGGTCTCTAGGGCACCACCACGGTGGGGGGGGGGGGGCAGCAACTGTGTGGTCTCTAGGGCACCACCACAGTGGGGGTGGGAGTGGGGGCAGCACCTGTGTGGTCTCTAGCGCACCACCACAGTGGGGGTGGGGGTGGGGGCAGCACCTGTGTGGTCTCTAGGGCACCACCACGGTGGGGGTGGGGGTGGGGGCAGCACCTGTGTGGTCTCTAGGGCACCACCACAGTGGGGGGGGGGCAGCACCTGTGTGGTCTCTAGGGCACCACCACAGTGGGGGTGGGGTGGGGGCAGCACCTGTGTGGTCTCTAGGGCACCACCACAGTGGGGGGTGGGGTGGGGGCAGCACCTGTATGGTCTCTAGCGCACCACCACAGTGGGGGGGGTGGGGGCAGCACCTGTGTGGTCTCTAGGGCACCACCACAGTGGGGGTGGGGGTGAGGGCAGCACCTGTGTGGTCTCTAGCGCACCACCACAGTGGGGGGGGGTGGGGGCAGCACCTGTGTGGTCTCTAGGGCACCACCACAGTGGGGGGGGGGTGGGGGCAGCACCTGTGTGGTCTCTAGGGCACCACCACAGTGGGGGGGGGGCAGCACCTGTGTGGTCTCTAGGGCACCACCACGGTGGGGGTGGGGGTGGGGGCAGCACCTGTGTGGTCTCTAGGGCACCACCACGGTGGGGGTGGGGGGGGGGCAGCACCTGTGTGGTCTCTAGGGCACCACCACAGTGGGGGTGGGAGTGGGGGCAGCACCTGTGTGGTCTCTAGCGCACCACCACAGTGGGGGTGGGGGTGGGGGCAGCACCTGTGTGGTCTCTAGGGCACCACCACGGTGGGGGTGGGGGTGGGGGCAGCACCTGTGTGGTCTCTAGGGCACCACCACAGTGGGGGGGGGGCAGCACCTGTGTGGTCTCTAGGGCACCACCACAGTGGGGGGGAGGCAGCACCTGTGTGGTCTCTAGGGCACCACCACAGTGGGGGTGGGGGTGGGGGCAGCACCTGTGTGGTCTCTAGGGCACCACCACAGTGGGGGTGGGGGTGGGGGCAGCACCTGTGTGGTCTCTAGGGCACCACCACAGTGGGGGTGGGGGTGGGGGCAGCACCTGTGTGGTCTCTAGGGCTCCACCACAGTGGGGGTGGGAGTGGGGGCAGCACCTGTGTGGTCTCTAGGGCACCACCACAGTGGGGGTGGGGGTGGGGGCAGCACCTGTGTGGTCTCTAGCGCACCACCACAGTGGGGGGGGTGGGGGCAGCACCTGTGTGGTCTCTAGGGCACCACTACAGTGGGGGGGGGGTGGGGGCAGCACCTGTGTGGTCTCTAGGGCACCACCACAGTGGGGGGGGCAGCACCTGTGTGGTCTCTAGGGCACCACCACAGTGGGGGGAGGGTGGGGGCAGCACCTGTGTGGTCTCTAGGGCACCACCACAGTGGGGGTGGGGGTGGGGGCAGCACCTGTGTGGTCTCTAGGGCACCACCACAGTGGGGGGTGGGGTGGGGGCAGCACCTGTGTGGTCTCTAGGGCACCACCACAGTGGGGGGGAGTGGGGGCAGCACCTGTGTGGTCTCTAGGGCACCACCACAGTGGGGGGGTGGGGGCAGCACCTGTGTGGTCTCTAGGGCACCACCACAGTGGGGGTGGGGGTGGGGGCAGCACCTGTGTGGTCTCTAGGGCATCACCACAGTGGGGGTGGGGGTGGGGGCAGTACCTGTGTGGTCTCTAGGGCACCACCACAGTGGGGGGGGGGTGGGGGCAGCACCTGTGTGGTCTCTAGGGCACCACCACGGTGGGGGTGGGGGTGGGGGCAGCACCTGTGTGGTCTCTAGGGCACCACCACAGTGGGGGGGAGGCAGCACCTGTGTGGTCTCTAGCGCACCACCACAGTGGGGGTGGGGGTGGGGGCAGCACCTGTGTGGTCTCTAGGGCACCACCACGGTGGGGGTGGGGGTGGGGGCATCACCTGTGTGGTCTCTAGGGCACCACCACAGTGGGGGGGGGTGGGGGCAGCACCTGTGTGGTCTCTAGCGCACCACCACAGTGGGGGGGGGTGGGAGCAGCACCTGTGTGGTCTCTAGGGCACCACCACAGTGGGGGGGGGGGAGCAGCACCTGTGTGGTCTCTAGCGCACCACCACAGTGGGGGGGTGGGGGCAGCACCTGTGTGGTCTCTAGGGCACCACCACAGTGGGGGGGGGCAGCACCTGTGTGGTCTCTAGGGCACCACCACAGTGGGGGTGGGGTGGGGGCAGCACCTGTGTGGTCTCTAGGGCACCACCACAGTGGAGGGGGGGCAGCACCTGTGTGGTCTCTAGGGCACCACCACAGTGGGTGGGAGGCAGCACCTGTGTGGTCTCTAGGGCACCACCACAGTGGGGGGGTGGGGGCAGAACCTGTGTGGTCTCTAGGGCACCACCACAGTGGGGGTGGGGGTAGGGGCAGCACCTGTGTGGTCTCTAGGGCACCACCACAGTGGGGGTGGGGGTGGGGGCAGCACCTGTGTGGTCTCTAGGGCACCACCACAGTGGGGGTGGGGGTGGGGGCAGCACCTGTGTGGTCTCTAGGGCTCCACCACAGTGGGGGAGGGGGTAGGGGCAGCACCTGTGTGGTCTCTAGCGCACCACCACAGTGGGGGGGGGTGGGAGCAGCACCTGTGTGGTCTCTAGGGCACCACCACAGTGGGGGTGGGGGTGGGGGCAGCACCTGTGTGGTCTCTAGGGCACCACCACAGTGGGGGTGGGGGTGGGGGCAGCACCTGTGTGGTCTCTAGGGCACCACTACAGTTGGGGGGGCGCCAACGGCAGAGCAGTGTTGCCCCATCATCCCCTGAGCCACAAGCACCGGGAAAGCTAGATTCTTATGTGAAGTTTGCCGATCTGAAAAAGTAGCATCTGATAAACACTTAAAATACTATCTAGACGCCCTGTTAGTGGTCTCCAATTGTAATCGCTAAACCTTTTATTTACACAGAGAGAATAAAGAATTCATCATTTTTGTTACCGATTAAGATACTTCCTATTGTCCAATATATTTTTAAGCAAAAAAAAAAAAAAAGCCTATTAATGTTTTTGTTTTTAACAGTCAGCAGTCAACTGTTTGGATGTAAGAATCTTGGCAAAAATTCACATAATCCGGAAAGGAAATAAAATTCCTATGACTCTCAGCTCTTTGGCATTTGACATAAAATATGAGCTTTTATGCAGTACCACAAAATCTGTTGAAATTTTTAGCTTTATAGTATATTAGCATATCTATACTTACTATGGAAAATCTGACTTTCTCACACACACACTTGTAAATAAAAAAGCTTTTAAAGAGTAAAGCTAGAACTTTAAAAATTGCAGCAGTTTTTTCCTTCTAATTTCTACTGTTATTGACATCAGTCAATGAAAACCAAATAAATGCTTTCAGTCTGTAACTGACCTCTTATTTTCTAAGACAAAATTTTAATTTAAATTTTAAATAACTGGAACACATTCTCTTTAAGAAAATCTCATGTGGCCAGCACTGTGGCATAGCGGATGAAGCCACCGTCTACAGTGCCAGTATCCCATATGGGTGCCATTTCAAGTCCTGGCTGCTCCACTTCCAATCTAGCTCTCTGCTGTGGCCTGGGAAAGCAGTAGAAGGTGGCCCAAGTGCTTGGGCCCCTATATCCACCTGGGATACCAGGAAGAAGCTCCTGGCTCCTGGTTCCTGGCTTTAGATCAGCACAGCTCTGGCCGTTGCGGCTAACTGGGGGGTGAACCAGCGGATGGAAGACCTCTCTGCCTGCCTCTCTCTCTCTCTCTCTCTCTCTCTCTCTCTCTCCCTGCCTCTCCTTCTCTTTCTGTGTAACTCTGACTTTCAAATAAATATTTTTTTTGACAGGCAGAGTGGACAGTGAGAGAGAGAGAGACAGAGAGAAAGGTCTTCCTTTGCCGTTGGTTCACCCTCCAATGGCTGCCGCGGCCAGTGCGCTGCGGCCAGCGCACCGCGCTCATCCGGTGGCAGGAGCTAGGTGACAGGTGCTTTTTCCTGGTCTCCCATGGGGTGCAGGGCCCAAGCACTTAGGCCATCCTCCACTGCACTCCGGGGCCACAGCAGAGGGCTGGCCTGGAAGAGGGGCAACCGGGACAGAATCCGGCGCCCCAACCGGGACTAGAACCTGGTGTGCCGGCGCTGCAAGGCGGAGGATTAGCCTGTTGAGCCACAGCGCCGGCCAAATAAATATTTTTTTTTTTTTAAATCTCATGATTTCCAGGCACTGCTCTCGCTCCTTTTACTTTCTGTTTCTTTTCTTTTCTAGAATTTTGTATCCTACAAAGTAACACTGACACTCACATCCTAAGCCAGATGAACGCTGTCTGGGATGCAGTTCACCATGGCACCTTGTTAGCAAGGCTGACTTAACCGAACTCCGAAACCCAGGACTACGTGGAAGTCAGGCGTAGCTGCCCCTTTTTCTTGCTGTGAGCTTTCTGAAATTCTGAAAAACGCGGGGATGACAAGTGTGGAAGGAAGAAGGAGAGAGGCCTGGCTTGTTCGGGGCACATCTGCAGTGAGAGGTGGACACTCCGTCTCCTGCAATGATCAGACAAACGCCGAGATTCAACGTGCACAGCAGCCCGGGGAGGCTCACAGCACAGGACCACATGTACCCCTCATTCCAGGGAGTAATTGAAGAGAACAGGTGAAAAATTAACAGTAATCAAGACGAATTTTAAAACCCATTCCATTTTATTGTAATATTTAAAGCCACAAAATGGAATTGAAACCAGTAAAGACATGTGGGAGAATTTTTCAGTACCAAGTTCATCTACCCAGAGCATCCGGGCTCTGCCGAGGTCGAGGTGAGCAGGAGCCCTGCACGGGACAGGAGCGCCACCACTTCCTCTGTCTGCCTTCTCTGCTGCTGGTTGACACTCCTCTCCCTCCTCTTTGTGTCTGATTTTATGATCTGGCTGGCACACCTGCTTCTCCACTATCGGATCATCGCACAGACACCCGCTTTCCCCAGGATCTTCCTGGCCGGCTTTGATTACTTGCCAACATAGAGCTAATAACAACTCACAGTGTTTAAACACTCGCAAGCCGGCAGGGATTTCAAAAGGAAGGCAGCCACACAGTAAACTGACAAGTTCACAGCAGAAAAGCTTAAGCTGCTCATCTGAGTGTCATAAGCAAAACAACAAACAACTCACATCCTTATTCTCATTTAGATCTAATTATATATAAATATAGTAATATATAACATAATTTATAAATTATATACAAATTCAATGTATTATGCAAATTCAAAACTAGTCACAAACTTGCCACTTAACATCAAATAGTTGCTCAACTTTGGTTTAATTATGCCAAAATCTAAAATTATGATTTTTTTCAAATTAATGTTTTACTCTGATGAGAAAAACTTAACTGAATGTGTAAATGGCTATAGAGTACAGTATTTTTTTTTTAAAGAATGTTCTCAGGGGGCCAATGCTGTGGCGCAGCGAGTTAACACCCTGGCCTGAAGCGCTGCCATCCCATATGAGTTCTAGTCCCGGCTGCTCCTCTTCCGATCCAGCTTTCTGCTGTGGCCTGGGAAAGCAGCAGAGGATAGCCCAAGTCCTTGGGCCCCTGCACCCATGTGGGAGATCAGGAAAAAGCTCCTGGCTCCTGGCTTCGGATCGGCAGAGCTCTGGCCATTGCAGCCATTTGGGGAGTGAACCAGCAGATGGAAGACCTCTCTCTCTCTCTCTCTCTCTCTCTGTAACTCTGACTTTCAAATAAACAAATAAATCTTAAAAAAAAAAAAAAAAAAAAAAAAAGAATGTTCTCAGGGCCAGTGTTGTGGTATGGAGAGTAGAGCTGCCTGTGACACCAGCATCCCATATGGGTGCCACAGAACTCGACCACTTCTTGTTTGAGAATGGGTTCCCACTTCCAGTAAAGTTCCCTGCTAATGTGCCTGGGAAAGCAGTGGAAGATGGCCCAAGTGCCTGGGGCCCTGCATACATGTGGGAGTCCCAGAAAAAGCTTCTGGCTTCTGGCTTCAGATCGGCTCAGTTCTGGCCATTGCAGCCATTCGAGGAATGAACCAGCAAATGGAAGACCTTTCTCACTGTCTCTCCCTCTCTCTCTGTAAATGCTGCCTTTCAGATAAATAAATAAATCTTTTTTTTTTTAAAAAAAGTTTTCAAAATAGAAGGAAAAAATCTCAATTTGTTTGATGGGTCTGAATTTTCAAAAATAAAATTATAGATTACTTATTTATGTATTTTGATATCATGCATTTTAAACAATTATATTATAAATAATTCAATTAGTTCAGGGTGAACTCTAACATATATAACACATAGTTGTATGTAATGCAAACAGAAGCCCAGTGTAAAAGGAAGAACTCAGCATACACGCCTCATTCAGAAAAAGGAAACTAATGAAAGGTCATTATGACCAAAGTAAACACTGCCCAGGTAAATGAATAACTGCACGCAATAAAGAACCTACAATAAAGAAACTACAACATAGGCATTTACATCGAGTGAACACTATGACCTGGCCAGGCAAGTAATCACTCTAGCCAGGCTCCACACGGGCAGTATTTCAGCTGACACTGTCCCCTCTCAGCCTCATCTGAGATGTCCTGGAGAATGGAGGGGAGAGACCCGGCTCCCTGTAGGGTCGCAGACACAGCTCTGCACCGTGGAGGGTGTAACCACCCGGGCTGTGGGGGTCTGCGTTCCTGAGAGCACCTGGAAGGCAGAGCAGGCAGACAAGGACATCTGGAATCCCCACAGGCTGGGTCCTCAGCTGCCTTTCAGAACCTAATGCAAAGAAACAGCCAGACCCAAGTCATTTCCAGAGACAGAAAAGAGAAAGTCAGGTACAGTAAGGAGACAGGGCACCCACACCCAGTCTTGCAGAAAGAACAGAGAACTCCCTGGCCAACCCACAGCCCGTAACAGCAACCAACACGTTCCTTGGATCCTGTGGACATAAATAGTCGTTAAGGGTAGTAGTCCACCATTTCCAGCAAAATCACGTCTGGCTTAATCAGCAGGGTCCTGGAACGACTTTGGCTTTTGTCTGTTGTGGAGATTTCTGTGCTGTTCAATGAGTAGTTAATTCCACAGGCAACACCTGAGCATGGCCCAAACCCAACGTAGGCAAAACGTCTCTGTGGGGCAGGAAGTGAGAGTCTCCCCGCCTTCCACTGGCCCCCAGGCCCTTTCCAGAGGAGGGCCCCTGCAGCTGGCTTCTTGCCAAGCCTTCACAGACACTGCGCAAATCTGACCTGGTCTTCTTGTCTCCCTCCTTTCATTCTGATCAGAGTTAGCGCGTTCTACACTCGGTCTACAACTTGCTGCTTCCACGGCGTCTCGCCCAGAGGCTGTCTCCTAGCAGCCTGGCTGGGGCTGCCCAGTCCTTCTCACCTGTGTGCCTTGCACGCCAAGGACCGGGCACCCCCAGCCACCTCTGTTGTATTGGACGATACTCTCAGATTTCCAATTTCAGGGACTGCACTCCTCCATCACGATTCCATGGGAATCAAGGAGCAAAATGGCGAGCAAGCGCACGGGTGCTGGCTTCCTCTCAGCAGCGACATGAGAGGGAGCTGCTGGCCAGGGAGGTCCTTGCTTTTACAGCCCCTGGGCGTAGGAGGAAATCAGCGCCAACGGGCTTGGCTCCTCCCGGAGCTGGGGCAGCTCCCTTGCAGGGCTAACTTCGGGTGGTGGCACCTTTTTGATTCGCCCTAGACAGCACTGGCCATCTCCCTTCTCTGCTTTGAGGCGCTTTCTTGTTGCTGCCACTGCTGCTGTCATTTTGTTCTGTTTTCAACTCAAGGCTCTGCAGGTGAAACATGAGACATTCCTCACCGCCCTAAAATACCATCAGCAAATACTGACAGAGTTTGTGGACTCAAAAGGCTTCCATAGCCTTGGCAGCTCATGTCAAGAGCCTCGGGTGATCACTGACGTCATACATAAGAGTGTTAATTGTTAAGTCAACAACAGGAGTCACTGTGCACTAACTTCCCATATGGGTAGGACTTCTGTCCTTAATGCATTGCACTATGAGAATTAACGTTGTACTATGAGAAGCCTTTCAAGTCCCAGCGTGACACCCCTCTGCAGGTCCATTAATGACATGTTCTCAAACAGTACTTTATATTTTGCGTGGGTGAGTGGGTGGAAATTGTTGAGATCTTTACTTAGTATAGAGCTGGTCTTCTGTGCATAAAGTTAATTAATGAAGAATGGAATGGAAGGGGGAGGGGAAGGTGGGACAAGCTAGGGGTGGGAGGGCAGGTATGGGGGGAAGAACCACTATATTCCTAAGAAATTTGTATTCATTAAATAAAAGCCTTCTTATAGAAAACAAAGCCAGCAGCCGTGGCCGTGGCCGCTTGCCTGATGAGGATGCAGATCACCAGCAGGGTGGCGCCCAGGCACTTCCTTCTGAACAGCATGTCCTCTTTCTCTCGCTGGTGCATCTTTCCCCCGCACTTGTTGCAGCAGCGACATATGCAGACGAAGCAGCCCACCAGGGGCATCAGGAGGATAAAGAGCAGTCCCAGGAAACTGCAGATGATGATCCCCATCTCGTAGTAGACAACCTGCAGGTCAAGCAAGAGAGTCAGAACACGCCGTCACACGGAGTAGCAACAACACCGGGGTGCACCCAACCCCGCCGCGTGCACGCGGCTCTTTTTGTCCAGCCTGTTCGCCATCGTGAGCGGAATGTTAGGGTGCATGCCCAGGTTTTCCAGCTTGAAGCTCCTTCTTGACACAGAGGCGGAGAACTGTGTCATTGGAACCTGGGACACAGTGCTATTGTCTTCCTTTCAAGTCCCAGCGTGACGCCCCTCTGCAGGGTCCAAATGCAAATTGTGTAACGGGAACCCCAAAAGTATTGTTTGCTTTTCAATAGTCTAGGACAACCAGGCAGGAGCACCTGCACAAACAAGCAGTCTACAGAGGGAGCATCTTACATTGGAGAGGTAGGGCAGGTTGAAGACCTGGAGCACGTTGGGTTGGATGCATTAGTCACAAATTCAGAGTTGGTTACAAAAGAATCTGGAACATATTTAAATTTAGGGGGAAAAAGGCTTTCTGAGTCAGACAGTTAACCAGGACCACTGGGGCTGGCACTGTGGTGCAGCAGGTTAAAGCCCTGGCCTGAATTACTGGCATCCCACATGGGCACCTGTTCGAGTCCCGGCTACTACACTTCTAGTCCAGCTCTCTGCTAATGTTTCTGGGAAAGCAGAAGAAGAGGGCCCAAGTGCTTGGGCCCCTGCACCCATGTGGGAGACCCAGAAGAAGTTCCTAGCTCCTGACTTTGGGTCAACGTAGCTCCGGCCATTGCAGCCATCTGGGGAGTGAACCAGCGGATGGAAGACCTCTCTCTGTGTTTCTACCTCTCCCTGTAACTCTGCCTTTCAAATAAATAAAATCTTACAAAAGAAAAAGGACCACTCACTTAGCTTTTCCATCATGCCCTGGAGATAATAGTGTGTACTTTGTCACGTTGCTGTGATAATTAGAGGTGACCTCTATTATAGACAACGTGCCACGTCCAATACCAGGCACACAGAACAGTGGAGGAGTGTGGCCCCTCTGCCACCAGGCCCATGAGGCTTAGCCCTGCTGAAGCACGAGGCTCGGAGCCTGAGTCCCAGACAGTTTTAAGTCTCTAAGAACCAACACAACTTCCAGATACAATCAGTCATGTGACCTGGATGTATTTCCATTTTCATCGCTGCGTTTATTCTGGGATCAACGAAAAACGAATGCAATTAGGTGACAGAAGTCGACTTCACTCTAATTCATGCAGTCCCATTTCCGAAGGATGGCAGAAAGTTACAGGTTGGTAGTTTGTGACTGATGGACAAGTTAGACAGCCATGGCTGCCGAAGCCCAGCTGAGCAAAGTACAACAAAACCCAAGTCTTGCCCTGCAAATGCATTGTTTTGGAAGACGACCTGAACCTGGAGCCAGAAGACCCGATTGACATCCCAACGTGGGGTGCTGGCTCCCTAAAGTGGAAAGTGTTACATCTGCATTGACCTCAGATGCATCTTGTGATGGACAGGTATTAGGAGAGTCGATGTGAAAGCAACGAATCTCATGTCCAGCCTGTAGTAAGTATTCAATGAGCAGTAGTTAATTCCATGAGCAAATGTTTGCGTGTATTACATGATGTGCACCTGGCACTTGAATACTTCAATGTTAAAGCTAAAATGTTAAAAAGAACAAAAAGTGACGGATTTTGGTGCATTCATCAAGTTCATGTTCATGCTTATTTTAAAATTTTTTTTATTTGACAGGTATTGTTATAGACAGTGAGAGAGAGAGACAGAGAGAAAGGTCTTCCTTCTGCTGGTTCACTCCCCAAATGGCCACTACGGTCGGCACTGCACCAATCTGAAGCCAGGAGCCAGGTGCTTCCTCCTGGTCTCCCATGTGGGTGCAGAGGCCCAAGCACTTGGGCCATCCTCCACTGCACTCCTGGGCCACAGCAGAGAGCTGGACTGGAAGAGGAGCAACTGGAACAGAATCCGGTGCCCATTTGGGATGCCAGTGCTGCAGGCGGAGGATTAGCCAGGTGAGCCACAGTGCCGGCCCCCATGCTCATTCTTAAGCTAACCCTTGTCTCATGTCCACATAAAGCCATCATGAAAAAACTCTAAAGCTTCCTTAAGGACTAGACAATTAAGAAATCAGTCCAGGGACCGGCACTGTGGCATAGTAGACTAAGCCTCTGTCTGGCGCTGGCATCCCATAAGGGCTCTGGTTCTAGTCCTGGCTGTTCCTCTTCTGATCCAGCTCTCTGCTATGGCCTGGGAAAGCAGTAGAAGACGGACCAACTACTTGGGCCCCTGCACCTACAGGGGAGACCCAGAAGGTCTGTTTCCTGGCTTTGGCCGTTGCAGCCATTTGGAGAGTGAACCAATGGATGGAAGACCTCTCTCTGTCTCTCCCTCTCTCTGTCTATAACTCTACCTCTCAAATAAATAAATTCTAAAAATTAAAAAAAAAATCAGTCTAGACACTCCAAACTCATGTCTTTTTTTTAAGGGGGGGAGGCAGTGGTGAGCACAAGCAATCTTCCATCTACTAGTTTACTCGGCAAATGCCCACAACAGCCAACCCTGGGTCAGACAGAGGCCAGGAGCCTGGAGCTTCATCCAGGTCTTCCGCACGAATGGCAGCTCCTACGTATCTGAGTCATCATCATGTGCCTCCCAGGATGCATTAGCAGGAAGCTGGACTGGAAGTGGAGGAGCTGAGACTCAACCTGTCTCCCCAGTATTGGAGGCACCTACCCCAAGCGGCAACTTAACCTGCTACACCACAATGCCCACCCCACAAATTCCTAATTACATATTTTACTATTATTTCTCAACAAATATTCTAGATTATTTACTATTCTTGAGTGAATTTTAACTTTTTAAAAAATTCTCATTTATCTGAGGGGTAGAAAGACAGAGTTCTCATCACTGGTTCACGCTTCAAATGCCTGCAAGGGCTAGGGCATGGCTAGGGCAGGGCCAGAAGCTGGGAACAAAACCCAGGGCTCCTACATGGATGCCATGAACTCGGCTACTTGAACCACTACTGCTGCCTCCCAAGGTTCCACGTTGGCAGGAACTGGGAAACCACTCAGGCACTCGAATGTGGGATGTGGGTGTTATAACCACTGGGGTAAATGCCCACTCCCTAAAGAATTTTAAATTTCTGAACTCCAGGATACACTGAGTTCAAACCCGAGAGCAAGTGACAGTATATTGAAATGCTTTAAATGCACTTTTGAAAACACACATTTTCATCTTTCATGCACAGCTTTTCCAGCGTCCCTGACTAAGTACCAGACAGTGTCAGGAACAATCTACTCCTTTTCGAGAGGTCACTGCTAGGCTTAAGTCTAGCCAAGAGGGCAGTGTCTATATTTTCTGATGCACCAAGATCTTACAGCGCTGTGGAGAGTGTTTGAAGGGCAGATCAAGACTGAAATGCACAGAGGGATGTTGCTATCCACTCGAGCACTATTAAAACAGACAGAGAAGGTTCCAGACAACGGCAGAAACAAAAACGCAATGTTTTACGATCACAGGAGAGCCGACAGAGAACAGGACGTTGAGGAGTGACGCTGCTGCACACTGGCTTTAGACAAAGCGACATGAAACAGTCAGCGGACGAGGACTTTACCTTCAGAGCCAGGACTATGTTTTCTGGCTGTGGAAGTCAAAGCAACGGAGGAGGTAGCAGCAGACGCAGCATCAAGAAAACAGAGAAAGTCATGTGAGTGATGGACACGGCCCAGGGACGTTCACATCCCACACAGAGAACATCTAGCGGTGGGAGGACCAATGGAGAAAAGGAGTGAAAATGCTCGGGACAGCGATTGAGTAGGGTCAAGTTCTGGGATTAACACCTGGATTTCTTGCTGGGTTCTTATCAGCGGGCTGATCAGTTGTGGAAAGAGAATTGGAATCGGAAAGGGTGCCGCAAATGCTCAACACTTGACCCCTGTGATCTTCATACAACAAAACCAGCAACTGCCTCCAGCCTCAAGCCTTGTCTTCCAAAGTGCCTTTCAAAAGTGAAAATCTGATGGCGGCGTCCCTCCCTTGCTTAATGGCATTCAGTGGGTTCCCGCCATCTTTGATGCACGCTTCTCAATGTGGCCCTATGTTCCCTAATCACACCTCCACACCCCCATTCTTCTTGGCTGTCCCCGATCATCCTCGTCCCCAGGAAGCACCGGGCATTCTCCCCTTCCCCACTCTGGACTCTTCTGCTGCCTTCTCTTCCCCAGTGAAGCTCAAATCTAATCGTAGACGTGACCTCCTCCAGCTGTCCTGGAGCCATTTGACAGCACTTTACCTGGCTCCCATAGGACCACATCTGCCCTGTGCTGTACATTTGGGAAAGAAGACCCACGCCTGTCACACTCACCACTCCCTGGCATGCACCCAGCATGGGACCTGGCACCCTACAGTCATCCAATCAAAATCAGACAAACTGATGCATGCAGGAATGGGAGTCTGCCCCTTGGACCAACGGTTCCTACAGTTCAATGCAGAGACAGAGGCTGCATGGGCCAAGCCGGTGAAGCGAGTGCCATGACTTGTGTGATACGGCAAGGTGAGTTCACCTCCTAAGTCGGTACTTCCGTGGCCATCCTGTGTATGAAGGGGGGGGTGAGGCTGGGATGGTTGTTGGGGTCGATTTCAGACTTTCTTCTGTGGCAAAAGAGAGCCAGGTGGCTCTGGGTCTTTCTCTAGAGCACTTTTTTGAAATTTCCTGGTCCAAGAAATGCAAGAGGGTGGGAACCCCTGCTCTCGGACGGCAGATCTTCACCCATGGGAATGAACGCTGCGTGTGGTACTAGCTCTCACATGAGGCATCCCAAAGGCTGGGTGTGGGGGCAGGGAGAGGTCCAGCCTTGGGCAGCCCAGCAGCATCCTCACTACCCCTCCCTTCCCCACCTGGGTGAGGCTCCCTCAGGCTCTCAAAGGTGCCAACCAGCAGCAGCTTGTGGGTGTTGGAAGGAGCCCCGTGTGGTGGTGACGATCAGGTGAGCTTGGGTACCTGTCCTCTGTGGCCGACAACAGCCAGGGTGGAACCTCCCATAAGCAACAATTGGCCGATTCCTCTGCATTAATTTTCTCCTCCCAAGAGTCAGCCCACTCTGATTGGCTCAGCAGGACCAGGACGCACACATCCATGGAGATGGGATGTTTTCACTCCTCCCATATAGAAGGGACCTGTGGCCCGTGTGAGGCAGCAGCTTGACCCCAGCTCCAGTGCTTAGCATCCGTGATTTGCTACTCCAGCTGCCCAGGATGGCCACTGAGGGAACTTTCTAGAAGCAGCCATCACCAGCCGACCCTGACCAACTATTTCTGAATCCCTGGGGAACAGGGCTTAGGTGTTGCCCCCAGTAGGCTGGGAATCGACAGAGGCCACCCGCGATGGCGTCGTTGGGAGAACGCCCTGAGAAGCCAGCAGGCACATAGGTCTTGCTCTAAGCACCTCGGTTGTATGTTGTAGCGTATACTGAGTGAGTGTGTTGTGCTCAACACAGCACCTGCCGGAGAAATCACTCAGTGTGCTTGGGTGTCATGCTCGTCCCCAGCCTCAGAGAAGGACTCCGGGTCACGCGCTACCTTGTTCTCGCCTCTTTCTAAATGTCCTCTGAGAGCCCCGAAATGCACCTTCCTCACGAGCGATGGAGAGCGTGCAGCCTTGCTGGGGCGTGGGGGTGGGGGTGGGACAAGAAACAAGCTGCTAAGTCACTCCCCTCTCCTGGACATGTCAGTGGGATCCAATCAACATCACAACCACCCGTCCCCCTCTGTGTGATGACCTGGCACTGACTGAGTGCCAGCCTGGCAGGTGTCCAGCGACGTGAGTGGTAGTGGACAGTCAGGTCGGGGGACAGAGGCGAAGGCAGTGGTGCTGCAGCCTGGAGACGCACCCACAGGGAGGACCCTGAGCACCAGGGACTGGCTCGTGCAGCGCTCAGCATCTTCTATGGTCTCCCTGCGGCCGAAGGCACACATGGTTTTTAATGAGGCTTTCGCTTCGGCTTCTGCCCTCCCTTTTCTCTTGAGTTTTACTGCACTGCAAACTGAGAACCCGATGGGGCCCTTCGTCACCTCGGTGACACAGCGTGGCGACGCTGGCATTCAGCCAGGCCAGATGTGGGCCAGTACAGAATGTCCACCTGCACGTGCTTTGGGCCCTGGGTGAGCCGCTTCATGGCCGGAGAGGCAGAGCCAGGCGCCCGACTCAGCCTGCAGTGCTGCGAACACGGCACAGATTTTACCCACTTTCATTGTCCTACGGCAACGCGACCTCTGTCCGTTTGTGTCCAGGGCAACCTGCACGCATAACAAACCCAAATCAAAAGATCTGTTCTTCTGTGTAGGTGCTCAATCATGGAGGGCCGTGGGGTGATTGAGCAGTTCGTGGGGTTGTTAAGAAGAGACACGCAAGGTGCAGTGACGCTTCCTGGAGATACTGGCCCTGGCCTCAGTGGGACTGGTGAGTTGCCAACCACCCCACCCCAACCCGCCCGCCCAGACTCAACTCCCCTTCCTTCCTCTCCCTCCACCAAGGGCTCCCACAGCCTGTGGTGCCCAGAGCGCTCCCTGCCCACCGTCCTTGGCCTTCTTGGCCTTTCTGCAAACCCCCAAGGCACTTCCTCTGGGGACAGCTTCTGGGCAGAACTCTAGACTCTGCTTTCTCTGCCTGTAACTCACGGGTCAGCTTACTGCACCCCCTCCTCCTTAGAGTCACCTGGTAGCACCTCTGCCACTTGGGGACCTCCACCTCCCTCCAGAGCTCAGTACACACACACACACACACACACACACACACACATGGCAGGTGCACAGTGACCACTCTTCCAACCTGATGTTAACTCTTACAATCCTTTAAAAGAAAGCACAGAATCGCTGCTTCCAGGAATTCTCAAACAACTCTACTCAGGGCGTACTCCTTCCTTCCCTAAAAGTTAGTAGCATAATATTTCCTTTTAAAGAATTAAAGTTTTTAAATAACATGCAGCTTGCAAGGTTTTCTTCACATGCTACTTTTGAAACATCTGTAGTTCAAATGGGATCTATATGGTGGTTCAACAGTCCATAAAAATCTTACTCAAACAGAATTGCTAAAAATTCAGATTAAACAACTGATGGCTAAGAGATTTATTTTCAAGTCAGTCATAATTGTTCTCATATATCTTGTTTTTAATAACAAGTATATCGATAAAAAATTACCTTTTCATAGTCAACTGCAGGCTCAAACTTCTTCTGTATGATTTTTCTTACAGTATCTGGAAAAAGAGCCATAAAATAGCAAAATCATTTTTTCAGTAGGAGTATCAAACACATATTTAGGAAAGGGAGACCTATGTATGTGACCTTGTTATTTTATGTGCAGCATTCTTATAATTCCTACTTATTTTCCTAAAAGTTTATTTAATTTGAGAAATGAAGAAAGACAAGGAGAGAGAGAGTGAGCGCACTTCCATCTGGTGGGTCACTCCCCAAATGCCCACAACAGCCCTGGCTGGGCCAGGCCAAAGCCAGAAGCTGGGAAGTCAGTTCACATCTTCCATGTGGGTGGCAGGGACCCAAGCACTTGAGCCATCACCTACCGCCTCTCATTATGCACGTTAGCAGGACGCTGGAATCAGGAATAGAGCGGACTTGAACTCAGACACTACAGTATGGAACACAGGACTCTCAGCCGCTAGGTTAACCACCCACCCCCACCTCCTAATTCACAGTGTAGGTAAATGATTGCATTAACGAGCCTCTATCCAGAAGCAAAAAAATGAAGGACTCACGTTTTTGATAGGCAGACTAAAGGGTTCTCATGTTTAAGAGCTCACTGTATCTCATCATGCACCTTAATGTTTGCTGGCAAACCATACAGAACTCATTAGTAATCACTGATTAAACACAGCGTTGAAATCACACATTCTTAACTATCTGGAACCACAGATGCAATTTATTTTTCTATAATCCCGCATTTGCATAATATTGTTTAAAATGAAAGGAATCTTAGAACTGACCTAATTCAAGCATACTTATGATCTGAGAAATCCCTCTCTTCCCGTCTCTGAACAGGGCATGAAAACCCTGGGATGCTACACAAAATTGGATTTTTTTCATCCACGTTCATCTTAAACCTCGACAAATTCTCATGTAGGCCTCAGACGTTAGTGTGAGCCACCATCCAGGGATGACTTGGGCACCCGAGGCCTGGGCAGACTGGGGAGAGGCCAGAGCCGGGCCAAGGGCGCCCTCCCGCACGTCGTCTCCCTCCCAGGAGTGAGCACCTGAGAACAGAGTTCACATTCAGAGGCCTGAGACAAAGCACACTTCCTACTAGGTCTTTCTAGAAGACTACTTCCTTCCGTGAAGGTGACATGAGAGCAGATGTCTACAGATTATCTGCAGGACCAAGGGTTTTCCAGCTGGTTGATGGCACAGGAACCACAGACACTGCTCTGCAGAGGGGACCCAGGGAGAGAAGAGAGCCTGAGGCTGCCCCACCCCTTCAACCAGTCCACCTTGCTTTGCTCTTTTATAGACCAGACTTCTGCATGTGGGGCCGGTGCTGTGACACAGAAGGTTACGCTTCCGCCTCCAGGGCCAGCATCGCTTTTGGGCACCAGTTCGAGTCCTGGTTGCTCTACTTCCCATCCCTACTAATGCACCTGGGAAAGCAGTGGAAGATGACTTACGTACTTGGGCCTCTGTACCCATGTGGGAGACCTGGAAGAAGTTTCTGGCTCTTGGCTTCAGATCAGTCCAGTTTGTGGCCATATGAGGAGTGAACCAATGGGTGGAAGATGGACTGGCATTCATTCTCTCCCCCCACCCCCGTCTCCTCTCCCCTTCTCTCTGCAGGACCAAGAGTTTTCCAACCTCCCCCCCTTCCTCCCTCCCTCCCTCCTTCTCTCTCTATTTCTGTCTCTCAATAAATAAATCAATCTTTAAGAAACTTGCACTGGGCAGAAGGATCTATTGTTGACTAAAAGTGATTAAAAATCATTCATTTATTAAGATCTACTTAACACAGTCATGTCCATGACATGCTGTAGTTTGGGATCTTGACCTAGCATAAGAGCTAGCAGGGAAGTCAAGCTCCACCACTTACCAGGTAAGTCCCCACTTGCAAAGGGGACTTAGCTTAGTGCTAAGTGAGAGAATATCTATAGACAAAACAATACTCCAGGACCCAGTGTACCCTGTGGTTGTGACTACAGAAAGGAACTTAGCAAACACATTTTACAGGAAGTACACACAGTAGGTAGTGTAGTTCACTTTTCATTAAAGAACATTACTGGGACAGGTGTTGTAGTATAGCAGGTGAATGCCCCCTTGGGACACCTGTATCCCACACTGGAGTGTCTGGGAAGAAGTCCCACATCCGCTTCCCATCCAGCTTCCCGCTAATGCACACCCTGGAAGGCGGCAGATCAGGTGTCACCTGATACAGCTAGAGCTTTACAGCACAAGGAGGAGGAGCAGGGTGGAGAGCGGGTGGGAGGGTGGCAAGAGTCACTATGTTCCTAAAGTTGTATTTTTGAAATGCATTATGTTTGCATACCTTAAATAAGAGGTTTCTGGGGGCGGGGAGGAGAAAGAAAGAAAAAGCCCAGGAACCACTGTTCTAAAAAAATAATAAAGCAAAAATTGGGATTTTGCAAAGTTTGTCTCCACTGTGATGAGGTGAATAGCATCCCAATACTCACACTTGTCTAATGAGACCAATGAGAATTAAGGGATTGTTGATATTATACAATGAAACATGTCTACATTTGGAAGGTCTATGGCACTCAGGAAATCAACATTTTCCAAAATGATCAATGTACAATGTTACAAAATCCTGCCCAGGAAAAGATCTACCCAGAGTGAGATACAGAGCCATGGGCTCCAATGTATCAATGGAGAAAAATTCATTCACAAGTTTCCTTTTTGCAAACAGCCTTCAAAAAAAAAGTCAGCACTTGCAGATACAAGGACATGCACACATACCTAGAGAGACTATTAACATACCCTCTCGTTTATAGCCACACACCCCAGCGAGACCGGATGCTGCTCTTAACCCAGACATCCCCAGGAGAGCCAGCAGACTCCCACCGGGCCAGATGTTAAAGCGATTTGCAAACACATAAAACCCAGGGCTGGTCTTTTCACATTTTTGGGAGGGCAGGGGGTGGGGAGCCGGAAATGCATGTAATAATAAAACTGTGTGAGACCTGTGGAACTTACCAATACATGTAAAAATGTTCTCCATTTTCCCTCTAATATGGGGAATACTGATAGACACAAATGGATACATTTTGGGGCCCACAGCAGTTTTTTTTTTTTTTTTTTGATAGGCAGAGTGGACAGTAAGAGACAGAGACAGAAAGGAAGGTCTTCCTTTTTTCTGTTGGTTCACCCCTTAATGGCCGCTACGGCCAGCGCACAGCGGCCGGCGCACCGCGCTGATGGAAACCAGAAGCCAGGTGCTTCTCCTGGTCTCCCATGCGGGTGCAGGACCCAAGCACTTGGGCCATCCTCCACTGCACTCCCGGGCCACAGCAGAGAGCTGGCCTGGAAGAGGAGCGACCGGGACAGAATCCGCCACCCTGACCAGGACTAGAACCCAGTGTACCTGTGCCGCAGGTGGAGGATTAGCCTATTGAGCCGAGCTGCCGGCTCACAGCAGCTTTTAAGAGCTAAGGAGCAGGGCCAGTACTGTGGCGTAGCAGCTAAAGCTGCAGCCTGCAGTGGGCGCTGGTTCGAGTCCTGGCTGCTCTACTTCCGATCCAGCTCTCTGCTATGGCCTGGGAAAGCAGTAGAAGATGGCCCAAGTCCTTGGGCCCCTGTACCCATGTGGGAGACCCAGAAGAAGCTCTTGGCTCCTGGCTTTGAATTGGCTCAGCTCTGGCTGTTGTTTCCATTTGGGGAATGAACTAGTGGATGGAAGACCTCTCTCTTTCTCTCTCTCTGCCTCTGCCTCTCTGTAAATCTGCCTTTCAAATAAATAAATAAATCTTAAAAAAAAAAAAAAAAAAAAAAGAGCTCAGGAGCTTTGAGACTCACAAGGGATGAGAGCTTCCAGACTGCCCTGCACTGGACTGAGCCAAGCGGCACATGCCCAGCTCCGACGCTCTGCCACAGTGCTTGGCACCGGAGAGGGGGAACAGAGTACCAACTGCAGCTGATGAGAGGGACCCAAGTCTTGGCTCTACGGGGAGAGAAATGCACTCGCTCTCTCTGCACTCCGTCATCCCTCCCCCTCTCCCTCCTCCCCTCCCCCTCTCATGCTCCCCCTACCTCCTTCAGTCTGCCCATTCTCCTCCCCTGGCTGTGGAGATGCTGATCTGGAGCCATGGCCAGGATCCCCCCAGCCCAAGCAAGAGACTGAGAAGGAAGCCAATCCCTGGGAACCAGTGCCCAAAGGCCCTGGCTGACGGGACCGGAGTCTCGCTCCGAAAGGACGTTTTTCCACCCTGCGATGCGGAGGAGGAGGTATCAGGGACATGGACACGCTGTAGCCCAGGAGGGCGCCCAGGCTGTCTTTGTCCAGATACCTGCTGTCCTGAAATGCGGCTGGCTGGGACAGGCTTCAGCGCCTCCCCATCAACCACACAGACGGGGCCTTCCTCGCTGGTCTCTGCCGCCTTCCAGGGAGTGAACCGCAGGAGCTGAGTCTCTGGAGACTGTTCTAGAAGTCAGGGCCTCTCTGCCTCTCCCTGCCACCCCCCCACACACACACACCCCGAGGCGTGGGCACAGCATCCACAGAAAGGCTGCGGTTTCGCGAGATTCTATTGCATTGTGCTCACTGCACTCTGGCAGGGCTTCAACAAGACCACAAGCAGCAGAAGTGTCTCTCACAGACATCAGAGAACTCGGATCTGGGCCAGTGGGGGCCCCAGGCAGGCAGATGCTAGCTCAGCGTTCCCGTTTTGTTTACCTTTGTCTCTTTAGCCCTGATAGGGAGTGCACAGCACAGCAAAGGGTGTAAAAGCCGAGAGAGGCGCAGCCTCCATGTGCGGGCAGTGTGCTCTTTGTTTGAACTTGACCCAGGCCTCAAGGTCATTCAACAATATGCAGCCACGTGCCCAGTGCCCATGTTGGGACACAGGACAGGAGGGAGTAAGTCCCAGATGCCATCGTTAGGAAACCAGTCCTGCCCCGCCCACCAGGAGACCCAGCAGTGAGGACCTCCTTCCCCATCCCTGGCAGCACCCACTGAGAAAGAGCTCTGGGCCACGTGGTGCGGAGCAGACGCCTGGGGGAGGCACTGTCTGGCGACTCACTTCCCACCGCTCCAATTTTGAGCTCTTTGGCACAGCGAAACAGTGGCCCGGAAGATGGAAGCCCGGGGATGAGGACCTAATTTTCCTGGGACAAGACCGTTTCTCAACATCTGGTCTTGGGAAGTCACGAATGAGCCCCTCCCCAGACAGGGACTCCGTGAGTCACTTTAGAACCATGATGACTGCCGAGCTCTCTCCAGTCACCTCCTGTATGTTACAACGTCTCCTCCCCGGGGGTCGTGCTGTAAATCTCACGGGACGAGATAAATGTTGAAACACAGCAGCAGCAGACGGAATTCTGAGCCCTCGTGTCTACCTTCGGCTTATGGGGCAGCGTGGTTGGGGATTTTGGTCTGTGTGTGCAAAGTTCCCTCTGAGCTTCCTGAAGTCTGAAGCCACAGAGCAGATTCCTTTTCCTACTTTAGCCAAAGCTCATGTTTGACCAAGACATGTCTGGCCCCTAACCGGCTTCTCCTAGGTATGAGGACAGGTGCAGGCTCTGGCCCGAGCGGGGCCGATGAAATTCCACCTCTGTAACGTTTCCTTGCAAAACGCGTGTGCTGAACTTAAAATCCCCAGTTGTTTGTGGTGATCTGTGGGGCTCGTGCCAAGCTGAAGTGCTCTTGGGGAGATCGTGCCGATCGTATCTGTCGTCGGGCCTCCTGGGCTCTTGTGTTGATTCGGAAATACGAGTCATCAGGAACAGAAGCAAGCACCTGTCTGTGGAGGGCCCGCAGGGCCCCTCTTGTCAGTGGTTCATCCTAAACACACAGGGTGGGGGTCTTTAGGGGAGGTGCTCCCAGCACGTGGCTGTGGGCTAAAAAGTCTGTCATGTGTTCACTTGTATGTTACGTTAACACTGAGCCAAGTGAAAGAGATCATTCACATTTTTACTGAAAGAATTTGTTTGGGAAACAGAGTGACACTTGAGTTCAATTTAGAGACTTGCAAATGCTAGGTTTGTACCTGCATAAGTTTAGTAAATAAAATATTAATTAAAACCCAACCATAATTATCTCTTTTCTGCACACAAAAGGCTTTTTACGGGCACTTAGACATAAATTTGAAGAGCTGGTGCTGTGGTGCAGCAGGTTAAGCCGATGCTTGGGATACCTGCAGCCCACACTGGAGGGCCTGGGGCTGAGGCCCACCTCTGCTTCCAATCTAACTCCCTACTAATGTGCATCATGGGACATCAGCCAGGTGTGGGCCAGGCCAAAGCCAGGAACCAGAAACTGCATCTGGGTCTCTCACATGGGCGGGTGGCAAGCGTCCAAGGGCTCAGCCATCATCTGGGGCCTCCCAGGGGTGCATTGGCAGGAAGCTGGTGAGGAGGCAGAGGCAGGACTTGATCCCAGGCATGGGGAGATCAGGCACAGGGATCCCGAGCAGTGGCCTAACCAGCTGTGCCACAAGGCCCGCCCCTGACCTTTTGTCTTCTAGCAGACAAACACTCATTCACTTGGCAATCGCTCATTTGAGACATAGCCAAGTCCTTTTTTGAGATTGGATCCTCTGGTTACACTAGAGATGAGCTAAGATAGGAACTATGGTGAATGAAAGTTACTGACGTATTTAAAGGTAGATGTGTGCCCTCAGCTGTTAGATAAAACTGGAGGCCGTTGTTTGAGAGTGAGTTCCTGCCATTAGGCCCCTACAGACCAGGCTAGAACATCAAAACAGAGGGTGGGCCTTTGTTGCTCTAGCTCAGACACCACCTGGAACGCTGGCACCCCACATCGAAGTGCCTGGCTTGGCTTCCAGTTCCCACTCCAGCTTCCTGCTGTTAATGGGCAACCTGGGAGGCAGCAGGTGACAGCTGGAACGCTGGGCCCCAGCACCACAGGGGAACTTGGATTGAGTTCCCGGCTCTCAGCTTCAGCATGGTCCAGCATCAGCTGGTGCGGGAACCTGGGCTGCAAACCGGCAGATGTGAGATCTTTCTCTGTCCATCTATCTGTCTCTCTGCCTTTCAAGTACATATTTTTAAAAATATCTAAATAGGGTAGAATTTGCTAAAGTTCTGCCGCACCAAACTGAAACTAAGCTGCTTATCTGATCTCCCAAAAAACCAGGAGAAATGAGAGCCAACAGCCAGGATGATCATAGTTTCCTGTGCCTTTGAGCCTTATAGAAACTAACCGGGGGTAACCTGGTGTTAGCCAATCGGGTATTTTTCTATTGTTCTTACCCTGCCTCACACGGAAAATTACTGAGATGTCCCGTGCAACTTTTGTTCTTTTGTTTCTGCTTTCTTCAGTCTTTCCATCTGCATAAACAGCCCTGTCTGCCCAGAAGCCACCCAGTGCTTTTCCCACCTTATGGAATGGAGTGGTGCCAACTCTGTAATGGACAGCGAAGCCCACTAAGATCTAGAAACCCAACATGCCTTTGGACACACCCCATCTCCAGACCACAAGCTCAACACAGGTGAGGATGGCCTCCCTGGCTCCCAAGGTCACAGGGTCTACTGCGGTGTTGGGTACTTCCCAGGATGCACTGGGTGATGACAGCCTGCTTCAAGACCCAAGGACTTTGCTTATTTGACAGCTCAGTGATTGGCAGCGGGCCAG
Source organism: Sylvilagus floridanus (assembly GCA_949820135.1). Taxonomy (NCBI): domain Eukaryota; kingdom Metazoa; phylum Chordata; class Mammalia; order Lagomorpha; family Leporidae; genus Sylvilagus; species Sylvilagus floridanus. The sequence goes on from OX463242.1 coordinate 10,597,909, forward strand.
GCCTCATTGCCCCTCCCCTCCCTAATCCCCAGACAGTGGGAATAACAGCCCATGTCTGTCAGGTTCTCCTGAGACCAAGACCAATAAGGCACAGGGGCCAGCAGACAGGGACAGACGCCAGCAGGCAGATACAGGGCCAGGTAGATGCTCACTTTTAGACACCGTGGAGGCCAGCGAGACTGGAACCCACGGGACAGACTGGCGACTGGAACCCATGCAGGTGCCAGTGCTGCAGTCTGGAGGCAGAGTTTCTTCTTTCTCCAGGAGCCTCAGTTTTTGTGCCTAAGACCTTCAACTGATTGGACGAGGCCCACCCACCTTGTCAAGGGCAACGTCCTTCATCTGAAGTCAACCCAGTGTAGATGTTAGACACGGCGACCAAATACTTTCACAGCAACACCTAGAGTAGAAGTGGATGTGACACACAGCCTGGCCAAGCTGACCGAAAACTAGCCGTCACTCTCCCCACGCTGTTCAGGCTGAATGTCATGGCCAGTAGGTGTGTCAGAGCGGCCCTGTTTCAGAGCAGGTGGGTAAAGCCTCAGTAATGACAACCTGGGCTCCAAACACAAGGACGGGGCCCAGCCCTGGGCAGCAGCCACTTGACCTGCCCCTCAGGAATCCGTTTAAGTTTGACGTGTACTAGATTAAAGGCCGGCAAATACACGCCTTTTGAGAAGATTTCCATGGAAATGGACAGAGCTAAAGAAGTCTTGTCACTTGAAAGGTTAAGTGTCACTTCTCGGAAAAACTACTCACCAGCCCCATCATGCGCAGGGCCGCTGTGCACCTGAGTTCAATGCCATTTGAAACAGAATGCGCACAGTGTGCCTGATCCTGGGCTCATACCTCCCTGAGGCTGGTGTGCGTGAGGCTGAGACCAAAGAAGACATTTTGCTGGAGGAACTCAAACTGCACACAGCCTTGGGTCCTGGAGGCCACCAGAGTCCTTGGTTGGACACATTTGCTTCGCGTGTGGCCCAGCCCAGCCCATCTGAACTGAACACCTGAGTGACATGCACTTCCCGCCGCAGTCATCAGATTCTTGGAGGAGTTTTCATTGAAATGTTCAAGTCCTCATGTAGACGAATTAAACTGGTTTTTAATGAAAGCATCGAGGCTTCAGGTATTCAGAAGCCAAGTTGGTTTATTAAATCATTTCATTGATGGGGATGGCCGCCCTGCAACTCTGATACACACACTGGCATTTTTCTTTTTCTTTTTTTTTTTTTTTTGGATAGGCAGAGTGGACAGTGAGAGAGAGAGAGACAGAGAGAAAGGTCTTCCTTGTCCGTTCACCCCCCCAGTGCCTGCAGTGGCCGGCGCGCTGCGGCCGGTGCACCGCGCTGATCTGAAGCCAGGAACCAGGTGCTTCTCCTGGTCTCCCATGCGGATGCAGGGCCCAAGCACTTGGGCATCCTCCACTGCCCTCCCGGGCCACAGCAGAGGGCTGGACTGGAAGAGGAGCAACCAGGACAGAATCCAGCGCCCCAACCTGGACTAGAACCCAGTGTGCTGGCACCACATGCGGAGGATTAGCCTAGTGAGCCGCAGCACCAGCCTGGCTTTTACTAGAAGGAAAGGCAGTACTTAGCACAGTACTCACACGCTCAGGGAGGAGATGCTGCCTGGGAAATTATGTTGTGAAACCACCCGGGGCTAGCCTGGTCCCCTTAGCCTTCTGCCAGCCACGTGTTCACACCGCCTGGTGCCTGTGGACATGCCACGTGGTATGGTCCAGCCTCTGAGTGGGCAGGTCTGCCCTTCAGTCACCCCATTTCTGGGGCTGCACAGGCCCAAGCTGATAAGAGCTGGGGATCAGAGGCCTCCCTGATGCTGGGGTTGGGCTGGGCTGGGCCAGCTGATGAATCCAGCGAGTGGGGTCAAGATCATTGCCAAAACACTGTGGATTCCCAAGGTGTTTCCTCCCCTGAGACATTCCTGGAAATCGTGGATTCTATTTTCCACCTCTGTCTCTGCTGGGGCCTGGGGGCTCTTGGAAAGGGAGAAGGGGAGAATCCCAGTTTCTGGTCTGTACTGGAGATCCCATATTCTCAATGACACGGCTGCGAGGACCAGGGTCAATTCAACCCAGGTCTGTTCTGCTTGACAAAGGTTCAGCTATGGGCAATGGCTTCCCTGGACAGCGGGACTGGACCACAGGGAAAGGAAACTTTTTTCCTGTATATAGTTTGAATTCACTTGATTTTTTATTATTTTTATTTTTTAAAATACATTAATTTTATTGCTATATGTTTCTAATTCCCACCCCTCCCCACCAAAGGGTACCTAAGAAAGACATTTCTTAGTACAAAAAAGTGACAAACCTGGTTGCTCTAAATGTAAATGTGTAGGATGTACGACCAGAGCAATTTTGGTAGCATTTCCACATGTGGTACAGTATTTGTCACAGGGAAAAAACTACAAACACCTGGCCATCACCATATGGAAAAGGAGGGCCACTCCCCTTAAACTAGTCCATACATGCAAAGGTCTTCAGACGGTTCACGGAGAATGCACGTCACCTTTTAGTTCTGTCTCCACAAACTGTGTCAACCACCCATTAGTCCATTACAACACCCTGCCCTGCTCTCCAACCTACAGATTGAGTTTCCTCCTTCTGTGTCTTTGTCCTAGTGCTTCAGAGGAAGCCGAGTGGAGAGGAAAGAGAATGTGCTTCCATGGGAAGTCGCCCACAGAGCCAAGTACTTAGTGCCCCAGCTGAGTGGCAGAGCCAGAGGGGAATGTGTTTTCTAATCTGGGAGGACTGGGTCCCAGTACTGGCTCCAGAACTAATGGGCTCTGCCACTGGTTTGAATACAGGTCAAGTCACAGAAATTCTCTGGGCCTCAACCTCCTCATCTGTGACCCGGAGAGACAGCAATCACTCCCTTGCAATCTTACCAGAAAGAAAAAGATGACATCTGGGGGTCCCTTCCCAGAAGGCTCCAGCAATCCTGCAGGGGAAACTGAGGCTCAGGACAGGTGAAGGAGAGGCGGAGATCACTGTCAGTCATGGGTGGGAATGCAGGATCTTTTTCCGTGTTTATTTGAAAGGCAGAGAGTCAGAGACGGATACAGATCTGCCATACACTGGTCTACTCATCAAATGCCCACAACAGCTTGTGCCTGGGCAAGGCCAAAATGGAGGGCCAAGAACACCTAGGTCTCCCCAGTGGGTAACAGGGGTCCGACCACTTGAGCCATCATCCACTGCCTCCCAGGGTGTGCACTGGCAGGGAGGTGGAATCAGGGGTGGAGCTGGGACTGGAACTAGGTGCTTCGATGTAGGATGCACATGTCCCAAGCAGCATCTTCAACGCTACACCCAACACCAGCTGTAGGGTCATGTCAATACCAATGCCCACAGCTCATTCCTCATCATTCCCCTGTGCATTCAGTCTGCCCTTGTGCCTGTGTGCATGCATGAGGAGTGACAGATTTTACTTTCTTCTCTGTACTTCCATCTCTCCATCTATAGAGCGTGATAGTACTTAACATCACAGGATTAGTCTAAGCTATGAAAATAATTTGTGTGCAACACTTAGGACAGTATCTGACCCAACAGGAACCCAAAGTGGTGGTGGTGGTGTGACAGCTACACTGGCAGGTCAGGAATAGAGAATTCTCTGGACTTCTCAATCTAAGACCAATCTTGGCAAAACATCTGTGCACGCAGGCAAGAGGGTAAGACTGGGAGGTGAGAGCTTGGGGTTTTCGTTCTGGTTCTCCATTTCCTGGCTCCATTACAGTGGGCAAGTCACTTACTCTTTAAGGGGTCTGTGTTTGCCCACGTATACATAAAGGGAGAGCAGGCTGTATATCCAAAAATGTTTAATAGGCACAAGTACGTCCCAGATTTGTGCTGAGGAACGAGGACCCCAAAGTGAAAAGATGCAACCCGTGCTGGAAGTGGGCTCCTGGTCTACTGGAAGACAGAGAAGGAAACAGACGTAGGCGAGTTGTGTGGGCGATGCACCACACAAGACTCAGCATCAGCAGGCTAAACGGGAGGGATGGGCAAAGCAAAGGCTTACAAGAGCACAGGACACTGGAGCTGCGTCTTAAAAGAGCAGTAGCGGGGGTGCTGTCGTGGGGTCTGGGTTAAACCATGCCTGTGAGGCTGGCATCGCATACGAGCAGCGGCGCGAGTCCCAGTTGTTCCTCTTCTGATCCAGATCCCTACCAACGGCCTGGGAGAGCAGAAGATGGTCCAAGTACTCAGACCCTGCCACCCACATGGGAGACCTGGATGGGGATGCCCTCGCTGTTGCTGTCATTTGGGGAATGAAGCAGCAGATGGAAGATCTCTCTCTCTCTCTCTCTCTCTCTTTAAATATTTATTTGAAAGTCAGAGAGTTAGAGTTACACAGAGAGAGGAGAGGCAGAGAGAGAGAGAGAGAGGTCTTCCATCCGCTGGTTCACTCCCCAACTGGCCACAAGGACTGGAGCTGTGTCAATCTGAAGCCAGGATCCAGGAGATTCTTCCAGGTCTCCCATGCGAGTGCAGGGATCCAAGGATTTAGGCCATCTTCTACTATTTTCCCAGATTGTAGCAGAGAGCTGGATTGAAAGTAGAGCAGCCAGGACTTGAACCGGTGCCCAACATGGGATGCCAGCACTGCAGGAGGCGGCTTTTTCCAATACATCACAGTACTGGCCTCTCTCTCTCTCTCTCTCTCTCTCTCTCTCTCTCTCTCTCTCCCTTTCAAATAAATAAATTAAATACATCTTGGAGAAAAAAAAAAGAAAGAGAAGTAGAAATGCCCAACTATTAAGGGATGGGAAGAACTCCAGGGAGAACAGCAGGTGCGAAGTCAGAGGCAGGAAGTGGAATGACAGGCTTAAGGAGCTGCTTAAATAAAAAGTCCAAAATAGACGAAGAAAGAAGGAAATGAGCACAGCAGCTAAGGATAGAAAACTCCAGCCCTGCTGTTAAATGGCTGTGTGGCCTTGAGCAGGTGCCTTCAACACTCCGTGCCTTGGTTTCCTCATCTGTAAATGCCAAGCCATTATTGTCAGTGACATGCTGTTGAGTTCCGGGGACCATAAATAAAGGATTAGCTCTGCACTCTCCAACAGTTCTAAATACCCTTCACCCCATGAAGTGGCGGGTGCCCCTACTGTGTATCCAGCCTTCTCTAAGTATGCACTGAATGCATTCTGTCCTAAAATGCTAAGTGCAGGGCTTTGCCCACACAGGCCAGGTGGGTCATGGATGACCTCCTCAGGATGCGCTTTGGGAGTTCAGACTCCAGCCTGCTCCGTGGTGACCCACTGTGGCTGACTGGTCAGGTGGCCAAGACCCAAAGTTGTCTTTGGACATAAAATTACTTTTTGCCCAGACAAGCAAACTGGGACCAGGCTTCTGACCGTGGCTTAGTGAGCCAGCCTTTTAACAAAGTCCTCCAATTATTCCTTATCATGGTGATGAGAGAAGAGGCAGAAACTCAGAACGTGGGGACTGGCATTGTGGCAAAGCAGGAAAAGCCTCTACCTGCCATGCCGGCATCCCAGGTGGGTGCCGGATTGTGTTCCGGCTGCCCACTTCCAATCCAGCTCCCTGCTAAGGGTCTGGGAAAAGCAGCAAAAGATGGCCCAAGTGCTTGGGACCCAGCTACCCACATGGGAAACAAGGAAGAAGCTCCTGTGCCCTGGCTTCAGCCTGGCCCAGCACTGGCCGTTGCGTGCATCTGGAGAGTGAACCAGAGGATGGAAGACTGCCCCCCGCCATCTCTCTCTCTCTTAAGCAAATAAATCTTCATCAAAAAGAAACTCAGAATGAAAGTGGGGTTAGTAAGAGCCTGGTAGTCCCTGACTTCCTAGAATCCAACACAAATATGACTTCTTCCTATTTTCTTTGGCTCTTTCCTACTTCAAGCTCTTTAATGTCAGGAAAAGGAAGCGCGTGCGTGGAATGCCCAAAGGCCACTTTCCCTCCATTTAAACACAAAGTAAACCAACTTCTGACGGACGTCTACCCTTGCCTCTCTATGGGCTGTGGGATCAGAAAGCCTGCTGCAGGTGCCGTTAACATGGAATACTTTCTGATGGCTGAGTCTGCAGCCCTGTGAGTGCCCACGGAGAGCGCCTGGGCTGAACAAAGCCACAGAAGCACGCAGTCTTTCCTCCCCTGTGCTTCTACATCCCCACGCCTCTACCCTCCCCAGGAACCCAAAGCCCCGAGCTCTCCTGGATCATTCACAGAATCAGCAGCTCTGAGAAAGGCTGCAATATGCAGGTTTTCCCAGATCTGTAACACAATAGCAGATGCCCCTGAGAGAGCAGAAAGACTACCAACAAATGAAAAAGAAAGAATAGCAATAGAATATCACCACTTTGCAACCAGTATACTGATGGTTTATCAAGGCAAGAATAATCTATGGCTGCTAAATGCAGGAGGCATATAATTGCTGGACGACAGAAAAATCCAGAAGATACCACCTTAATCTAATAATCCAACTTAATTTCACCAGTAATGGGATCAACTGACACTGTGTACCTCCTCAGGGTGATACACTGAAAGTATATGACATTCATGTGATACTCCTATTTGATCTGAACAAACACTATAAAGAACATTAATGTGAAAATTCAGAAGTCTACACGTGGACCATAATTAGATTATAGTGTTGTCATAGCATCAAGCATCCTCAGTGTCACATCTGCATGTGGTTATCCAAGATAGGGTATCTTGGATATCCAGTAGGATAGCAAAATATTAACAATGGATGAATCCAGGTGTAGCACAGACAAGCGTTCATTTGTACCAGTCTTGCACTAGCTCTAAAGGCTTGAAATTATTCACAATAATGACTTGACCCCCCCCACATCTTTCTCCACACTTTCCCTTAAACTCTACTTCGAAGACTCAGTCATCTTGTTGATTTTCCAAGGTTTTCAAACTCAAAACCTTTCAACTCGGTTTTGAAAACAGTGTTTTATGGTTTCTTCCTTCTGACTCAAGGGAAAATTAAAAAAAGTAAAAAGATAATTGAGAAAATGTGGGCATTAAGCTTAATAAATATAATGATAAAAATTAGGATTCTTATTCATTTTGATAGGTTGATAATGAGATTGGGGATAGTAAAAAATATCTTCATTCTTCAGAAATGCATATTATGGGAGAAGGGGGAAATGAAACCAGGCTAGGTTTGCTTTAAATGCTTCAGCAAAAAAACTAGAAGAAAAAAGAAAAGACAAGAGGTGAAGCGAATACGACAAAACCAGGTCATTCTTCACCCAGGCAAGCAGCACACAGGGATTTATTGTATTCTTTCCAGTTTTAAGTCAGTTTGACGTTTTTCATGAAAAACAATGGGTAGGAAATCTTACCTCCCTTGGACTCCATCAGTCAGCTCAGCTCTCCATCACCACTAATCCACCTTTAATAAAGTCACTGCGAGGCCAGTGTTCCGGAGCAGGGGTTAAGCTGCTGCCTGCGACACTGGCACCCCTGTGGGAGTACTGGTTTGAGTCCTGGAGCTCCTGATCCAGCTCCCTGCTAATGTGCCTGGGAAGGCAGCAGAAGATGGCCAAGTACTTAGGATCCTGCCACCCATGTGAGACACAGCGCTGGCTCCAATACATCTTTTAAGTCACCTCCTCCTAATTCCTTAGGCCCTCATCTCTCTTCCACTTCCTTCTGCTCTGTACAGTGCTGTGAGATGAATTATCCCTATAATCACTTTCAGAAGGAATCTACCAATGATCTTGAAAGCTACTTTTACTGTGACCCTGCCCTTCGAACTCGAACCCCCATCATAGTGATGTGAGCTTTGGAGTCAGGGTGACCAAGCACACGTCTTGGTTTGCCCAAAAGATCCTGGCTTAAACTCATCCTAGTGTAATCATTACCGATATTCTCTTTCACTCTCCAAATGTCCTGGAGGTATTATATATATACATACACACACACACACACACACACACATATATACATATATATATATATATATATATATATATATACATATATGTTACAGGATAAATGATCTGATTGTGGTAAATTGAGGGATCCCAAGTTCAGGTTCCAAGTCTAGTACTCAAGGCTGTGTAATCTTGGCAAAGTAATTAACTTCCTTGGGCCTTAATTTTCTCATATGTAAAATAGAGGTAATAATACCCATCATTAAAAAATAATATAAAAAGCCCTTATCAAAATGCCCAACACATTAACAGACAGTTGCTATAATTATGATTCCCTTCAATAAGACCTCACCAGCCTAGCCAGATCCCTGACCCCTAAAACATGCCTCATTCTTGACCCCTCTGTGGCTTCCTGATGCTATTCTCCCCACCACACACACACACCTATCAAAGCCCCTTCTATCCTCCGGAGTTAAAATCCGAGTTCCTCAGCTGTTGTTTCTCATTATCAAATACTTCTAACTCATCACTCACTTGCGACATCAAATGATCCAAGGGCTTACTTGTTCCCAGAAATACTTATGCTATGTAATCTATTTGGTCTCTTCCAGTAGATAAACTGTGCATTCCTTCAAGAAGGAACTATCTCCCCTCCCACATAAATCCCATACCCCCTTGCCAGAGCCATGCGCCTCTAGCAAGCACTCAACTGCATGCCCTAAACAAGACACCTCCATGAGAGCTAAGAAGCCAGTATTATTCTAGGCAAGAATATTTCCCTTGGGAAAAAAATCTGAAAATACAATTATGCCATGGTCTTAACATGTTTTAAGAACTTTCTGCATTTGCTACACCTCAGTGCCTTCATTTAGCACCAAAGCAGCGTGGGGTGGAAAGTCAAGGACTTCTTACCAATGAAAACACAATCCCCAGTCACCATTTTCAACTGTAAAACCCCAGCCATTCCAAGGGTAGATTAAACATCAGATAAAACCCAATTTCCCTCAGCTGTAAGTGTATCATTCAGGCTAATTTTTAAAGGCTAAACTCAGCTTTTAAAAAGTCACATCGGGCCGGCGCCACGGCTCAATAGGCTAATCCTTCGCCTTGCAGCGCCAGCACACTGGGTTCTAGTCCTGGTCGGGGCGCCGGATTCTGAATTGGTTGCCCCTCTTCCAGGCCAGCTCTCTGCTGTGGCCCTGGAGTGCAGTGGAGGATGGCCCAAGTGCTTGGGCCCTGCACCCGCATGGGAGACCAGGAGAAGCACCTGACTCCTGGCCTCGGATCAGCGCGGTGCACCGGCCACAGCACGCTGGCCGCAGCGCACTGGCAGCAACGGCCACTGGGGGGTGAACCAACAGACAAGGAAGACCTTTCTCTCTCTCTCTCACTGTCCACTCTGCCTGTCAAAAAAAAAAAAAAAAAAGTCTCATTGGTGCTGTGGTGCAGCGGGTTAAAGTCGTGGCCTGCAGTGCTGTCATTCCATATGGGCACCGGTTCAAGTCCTGGCTGCACCTCTTCCAATCCAGCTCTTTGCTATGGCCTGGGAAGGCAGTGGAAGATGGCTGGAGACCTGGAAGAAGCTCCTGGGTCCTGGCTTCCGATCAGCACAGCTCCGGCCATTGCGGCCATCGGGGGAGTAAACCAACGGATGGAAGACCTTTGTTTCTACCTCTCTCTGTAACTCTCTCAAATAAATAAAATAAATCTTTTTTAAAAGAAATGAGCATTATAAAAATAACTAAATACGGATTTAAAAAAAAAAAGTCTCAATTAGTATAACAAAGAACCATTAGATGCTCCTGTGCCAACAGCTCTTGATAATCTGCATAAACAAGAGACCCATGGGTAAATGGTTCAAAACCAGACCTGGTCCAGAACTCTGCTTTTCTTCTGGGTCATACCTTTGTGCTATAGTCTATATGGGGAACAGCGTGAATTTAGCCATGAAAACTAACAAGAGCAACAGAAAACCCTTTGCCTGGGCAGGGGAAGAAGTCTGGAAAACAAAAGACCAAAATGTAAAGAAGTTACCTTTGGGTAGGGATGGACTCTTACGTTTCTTTCGGTGCGTCATGTTTGAGCACTTGCCACTTGTAAAATAGAAATAAATAAAGGTTTGCATGTACTGGATCACTAGCAATCAGGGAAATGCAAATCAAAACCACAATGAGGTTTCACCTCACCCTGGTGAGAATGGCTCACATTCAGAAATCTACCAACAACAGATGCCGGTGAGGATGTGGGGGAAAAGGGACACTAACCCACTGTTGGTGGGAATGCAAACTGGTGAAGCCACTATGGAAGTCAGTCTGGAGATTCCTCAGAAACCTGAACATAACCCTACCATACAACCCAGCCATCCCACTCCTTGGAATTTATTCAAAGGAAGTTTGTCTGCACCTTAATGTTTATTATAGCTCAATTCACAATAGCTAAGACCTGGAATCAACCCAAATGCCCATCAACAGTAGACTGGATAAAGAAATTATGGGACATGTACTCTATAGAATTCTATACAGCAGTCAAAAACAATGAAATCCAGTCATTTGCAACAAGATGGAGGAATCTAGAAAACATCATGCTGAGTGAATTAAGCCAGTCCCAAAGGGACAAATATCATATGTTCTCCCTGATCGGTGACAACTAACTGAGCACCAAAGGGGAAACCTGTTGAAGTGAAATGGACACTATGAGAAACAGTGACTTGATCAGCCCTTGTCCTGACTTTTGATGTACACTATAACACTTTATCCATTTTAGTATTTTTTGTTCTACTTAATACTATTGGTTGAACTCTGTAATTAACATACAATTATTCTTAGGTGTTGAAATTTAACTGAAAAGTAATCGCTGTTAAATATGAGTGGGAATAAGAGAGAGAGGAGAGGTACAATTTGGGACATGCTCAATCGGACTTGCCCCAAATGGTGGAGTTAGAAATGTGCCAGGGGATTCCAATTCAATCCCATCAAGGTGGCATGTACCAAGGCCATCTCACTAGTCCAAGTGATCAATTTCAGTTCACAATTGATCATACTGATAGGTCTAAGAGTCAAAGGGATCACACAAACAAGACTAGTGTCTGCTAATACTAACTGATAGAATAAAAAAGGGAGAGAACGATCCATCATGGGGAGCGGGATACACAGCAGACTCATAGAATGACAGATGTCCTAAACAGCACTCTGGCCTCAAAATCAGCCTTTAAGGTATTTGGATATGGCTGAAGAGCCCATGAGAATATTTTAGGAAAGCCAAGACACTCTGGCAAAAAAACACAAAAAAACAAAACAAAACAAAAACCCTAAATGAAAGATCTCTGCGAGTGAGATCCCAGTGGAAAGAACGGGGCCATCAAAGAAGGAGGTACCTTTCTCTGAAGGGAGGAGAGAACTTCCACTTTGACTATGACCTTGTCTAAATAAGATTGGAGTTGGTGAACTCAAAAGGCTTCCATATCCTTGGCAACTAATGACTAGAGCCTAGGGTGATTACTGATGCCATAAACAAGAGTCAAATTGTTAAGTCAACAACAGGAGTCACTGTGTACTTACTCCTCATGTAGGATCTCTGTCCTTAATGTGTTGTCCAATGTGAATTAATGCTATAACTAGTACTGAAACAGTATTTTACACTTTATGTTCTGCGTGGGTGCAAACTGATGAAATCTTTCCTTAATATATACTAAATTGATCTTCTGTATATAAAGATAATTGAAAATGAATCTTGATGTGAATGGAATGGGAGAGGGAGCAGGAGATGGGAGGAGTGCGAGTGGGAGGGAAGTTATGGGGGGGGAAGCCATTGTAATCCATAAACTGTATTTTGGAAATTTATATTTACTAAATAAAAGTTTGAAAAAAAAAAAAGCACTGAAATGAGAAACGAAGCAAGGTAAGGGAGGCGGGAAGCAGCAGGCGGGAAACAATCTGGGAAGGTGACACAGGAGGGAATGAAGAACAAGCGATGGACAAGAGTGGTCCAGGCAAGGGAAGAGTGAGATGCAAAGGGCCTGAGGCAGGGCAGGACTCAGCAGGTTCTGGGAAGTGGAGGGAAGCCAGCTGGTGCAGCTGTTATAGGTGCTCAGAGGCTACTGTGCACCCCTCTTCATTCTCTTACGTTAGGAGGCCCCAGCCCTGGTCCAGGGGACTGGCAGCCTCAGCTGGGAGGGCAGGCAGTCCTGCCGGAGAAGGGAACTTTCACAGAACAGCTGACTTCAGGTAGCAAAGACTGGCCTGCTCCCCCTTACAGCGATGCGATGCACACACGGGCTGCTCTCTGAAGTCAGTGGAGCCCTTCCTTAAATGTCAGACGTAGAGCTATTCCATCTGCGCAGCTTTATTTCTGTGCACAAGTTATGCTTTTAAAAAAAATGCAGTGCCTTGCTAGGCAGGCGTCTGGGGATTGACGGCACAGTGGATCTGGGGAGTTAAATGCTGCATGTCACAATCAATCAGCCTTCTGGAAGCCTGCTGTCCAAATCTCATTAGGCTGAGCTTCTGGGTCAGCCAATTTCCAGGAGGGTGGTAAAAGATACACAACCTCCTCTCCCCAGGGCACAAGGTTACTACCTAGCAATCAGGTTCCAAGGGAGCCTTCATCTCAAGGAACAAATACAGTCACATTTAATCTGCAGCAGCAACAAATTGAAACCTTTTACAATCGTGATAGTCCTGCCCGCGGGAGGGAATAAGAAATGGTAAGAAAATACTAAACAGGAACAAGCAGCCACATCACCACCACGTGGCTCCCAGGACAGACTTAGAAGATTGTCGCCACTGGATCACTCCCCGGAAGCGGCTTCCTGGAAACTCATCCCCACCCTCTGGGCAGAGCCAAAGAAACCCCTGTCATGCAGGCTGCTGCTGGAACGGTCAGTCTTCTCCCACCTACTCCTCCAGCTTGAAATGATCCACTCTTTTTTCTGTAAACCCACTTTGTTCTGCCTTTAGGATTTTTTTAATTTATTTCCAGTTTTTATTTTATGTATTTATTCTGCTGATTTAAAATCCCAAGGCTGATGGGATAGCAATTGCGATAACATAGATGAGAAAGAGACACAGAGTAGCAAGCTCCAAGGACCTCAGGGGGAAAGCCGAGAGCTCCATGCAGGTGGACACCCTGGGATCCACAGTGCCATCCCCCACCGCACTCTCTGAACACCTGTTTGCCGAAAAAGGGGACACATGGGGCAGGTGCTTGGCGTAGCCTACGACACCGTATCACAGTGCCTCGGTTCGAGTCCTGGCTCTGCTCCCAGTTCCAGCCCCCTGCTAATGCATTTCCTAGGAGGCAGCAGGACATGGCTCAAGTGGTTGGGTCCCTGCCGCCCAGGTGGGAGAACAAAATGTAGTTCTGGCTCCTGGCTTCAGCTGGGCCCAGCTTGGGCTGTTGAAAGCATTTGGGAACTGAACCACTGGATGGTAGATCTCTCCCTCTCTTTCTCTCTCTCTCTCTCTCTCTCTCTCTCTCTGTGTGTGTGTGTGTGTCTTTCAAATTAAAGGAATATATATATATATGTGTGTGTGTGTGTGTGTGTGTGTGTGTATAAAGCAAAGGGCACACCAGAGAGTCCCACACCAAGCTCAGGGTGAGCCACTGTCCTAAAATTTCTGAGCAGCATTATTCAAGTCATTGTCCAGGAAAAACTGTAGACTACAAAGTGGATTTTGCATGTCATTTTTTCCCTATGGCTGGCTTTAGCTCAGCTGTTCCTGTCTATGAATCAGACCTAATCACCAACTCATTTTTTCCCAAGTGCTCTCAAGGAATTGAAACCCTGCCATTACCAACCACCCCAACAACATCCCACAGGTAGCTAAGGGAACTCTTCTCATAGTGATTCCAGACTCAAGAAGCAGAAAGAGAGACCAGAGCGCACCAGCGAATCCCTCTCCAGGTGTGACCCCTGGCTCAGGACAGAGCCCAGGTCGGCTGGATTTACCTATCTTTTATTTTTATGTATTCATTTGAAAGGCAAACAGAGAAAGAGACAGAAAGGAAGAGACAGCAAGCGTGAGAAAGATCTCCCATCTGCTGGTGCACTACCCAAATGCCCACAAAAGCCAGGGCAGGGCCAGGCTGAAAACTCCATGCCAGTCTCCCATGCAGGTGGCAGGGGCTCAAGTACTAGAACTAACACTTGCAACCACTCAGTGCGCATATTAGCAGGAAGTTGAGTGGAGAGTGGAGCCAGAACCTGAACCAGGTACTCCAATATGGGACGCAGGTGTCCCAAGCAGAGTCTTAACCGCTGCGCCAAACTTCTGCCTCACAGGTAAATCTAAGAACATACGTTTGAAAGCTGGCACTGTGGCACAGTGGGTAAAGCCGTCGCCTACAACTCCAGCATCCCATATGGGTGATATATATATATATATATATATATATATATATATATATATATTCCACTCCCAGGCACTCCACTTCCAATCCAGCTCCTCACTGATGGCCTAGGAAGAGCAACAGAAGATGGCTCAAGTACTTGGGCCCCTGCCACCCACATGGGAGACCCAGAAAAACCTCCAGGTCCCTGGCTTTGACCTGGCCCAGTCCTGGCCATTGCAGCCATTTGGGGAGTGAACCAGTGGATGGAAGATCTCTCCCTCTCTCCCTCCCCACCCTGTAAATATTTAAAAAAAAAAATGTATGTTTGAAGAGATTAAAATTTTTAAATAAAGTGAACATCCCAACTCATACTGATTCTTTCTCATTGCCTTTGGAAAGGGTAAAATTTGCTCAATTGGCATTAGTTGCACCAAGAAAACGGGAAAACTGAAGTGATCAACTATTAGAAATAAAAAATGATGAGGCCAGCAACTGTGGTGCAGTGTGGGTTAAAGCCCTGGCCTGAAACGCTGGCATCCCATATTGGCACCAGTTCAAGTCCTGGCTGCTCCACTTCTGATCTAGCTCTCTGCTATAGCCTGGGAAAGCAGTAAAAGATGGCCCAAGTCCTTGGGCCCTTGCACCCACGTGGGAGACCTGGAGGAGGCTCCTGGCTCCTGGCTTCGGATTGGCACAGATCCGGCTGTTGCACCCATCTGGGGAGTGAACCATCGGATGGAAGACCTCTCTCTCTGCCTCTCCTCTCTCTGTGTAACTCTTTCAAATAAATAAATCTTTTTAAAAAAGGAAATAAAAATGAGAACATTTCAAAATCTACAGGGTGAAGCCCAACCTGTTCTCAGGAGAAATTTCTTAGTCTTAAAAGCATTAATTAGGAAATAAGAATAAAATTGAAAGAGATATTTAACTCAAAAGGCTTATTTAAAAATAGTTAAATAAGCTTCTAAAAATAGAAGAGAATTTACTGAAGCAGACTGAACAAACGGAAGGAACGAATCGTTCACCTAAGCCGCCTTCAGGGCTGGTGAAATCCAGCCCTGCACACTGGTGTCTGCTCCTGGTGCAGCCGGAAGACTTCTTGGGAAAACCAGTGGCACAATGTCGAGAAAGGCACCTTGGAAATTCTCAAAAATCTTAAGGGATGGCTGGACAGAGTTCTTTTGGTAAAGATTTATTTATCTACCCGGAAGGTACAACGACCGGCAGAGACAGAGAGGTCCTCCATCCACTAGTCCACTCCCTAAATGCCTGCAACAGCTAGGCCTGGGCCAGGCCAAAGCCAGGAGCCAGGAGCCAGGGACTCCAGGCAGGTCCCTGGGAGGGCGGGGGGCAGGAGCTCAAGGACTGAGCCATCAGCGACTACCTTCCCAGACACATTAGCAGGAAGATGCCTGGGAGTCGAGGACTCAAACAGGACTCGGGAGTGGGACGCGGGTGTCCTTAAGTGACAGCTTAACCTGCTGTGTCACAATACCACCTTTGCAGGGTTTTTTTATCAGAAATGCGAGGGGCCAGCGCTGTGGCCTAGAGGGTAAAGCCGCTGCCTGCAGTGCCAGCATCCCATATGGGCGCCGGTTCGAGTCCCAGCTGCTCCTCTTCCAATCCAGCTCTCTGCTATGGCCTGGGAAAGCAGTAGAAGATGGCCCAAGTGCTTGGGCCCCTGTACCCGCGTGGGAGACCTGGAAGAAGCTCCTGGCTCCTGGCTTCAGACTGGGACAACTCCAGGCCAATTGGAGAGTGAACCATTGGATGGAAGACCTCTTTCTCTCTATGCCTCTCATTCTCTCTCTCTGTAACTCTAACTTTCAAATAAATAAAATAAATTTAAAAAAAAAGAAATTCGAGATCATTCGACTTTGTCCTTTCTAGACTTCTATGGCATACTACAACTTACACAGTGTTTTCCATGAGGTGCATTGCTCAATCCCACTAAAGGTGTGGGGAATTAGGCACTTCAGACCCAGTCCATCCTCGTTTGGGTGGACTAAGACCCTGCAAAAGGTTCTGTGTCACAGCCTGGCCTAAAAACCTAGGGAAAAGAGCAAGGTTCTGAAGTCACACGGATCCGAGTTCAAATGCCTGCTCTGCACACTCACCACTCTGTGAGCCTGCGTGTGTCGACCTCTCTGGACCTCTACTTTCACGTACATAAAACAGAGATTATGTTCACAAGATGCCGGACAAAATTCAGTGAGGTTTTTCTGTATTCCTGATGTAGGAGTAAATTGGTTCAGCTTTTAAGGAGTGCAAATGAAGAAAGATCTATCAAAGCCCAAATTCACAACTTTATAAATTGCCTTGGCAACTCTATTTCTTGGAATTTATTTTAGATAAGAGTGCACTTGCATGTTTGTGAGATAAAGTTATTTGTAACGGTATTCATAACAAGAAAATGGTGGAAATGAATTCATAAACTATTTTGAAATAACAAGGAAGCTTTCATGGAGTAATAAATGTAATGACAAGTTATACATTTAAAAAGAAAACAAGGTTGCCAGTGTCACTGTGTAGCACATTAAGATGCTACTTGGGAAGCCCGCCTCCCATACTGGAGTGCCAGCTCAAGTCCTGGCTATTCCACGCTTCTAACCCGGCCCCTGCTAGTGTGCCTGGGAATCAGCGGAAGATGGCTCAAGTACTTGAGTTCCTGCCACCCTGGCTCCTGGCTTCAGCTTAGCCCAGACCCAGCTGTTGCAGCCATTTGGGAAGTGAACCAGTAGCTATATATATATATATATATGTATGTATAAATATATATATATATATATATACACACACACATATATGTATCACTCTGCCTTTCAAATAAATAAATCTAGAAAAAGGAAAAAAGCTGTCAAGTAATATATATACAAAATGCTATCATTTGCAGAGAAAAAAAAGTCTATACACGCTGGAAGCATAAGCATAAAATATGTCTGAAAATACAGACATGCGTATATACCCCAAAACCTGGTGAACAGGGCCAGTGCTGTGGCATTGTAGGTTAAGCCTCAACCTGAAGTGCCCCATGGGCGCCGGTTTGTGTCCCAGCTGCTCCACTTGCAATCCAGCTCTCTGCTTATGGCCTGGGACGGCAGTGGAAGATGACTCAAGTGCTTGGGCTCTGTACCCATGTGAGAGACCCAGAAGATCTCCTGAATCCTGGCTTCAGATTGGCTCAGCTCCAGCTGTTGCAGCCATTTGGAGAGTGAACCAGTGGATGGAAGACCTCTCTCTCTGTCTCCCTCTCTCTGTCTGTAACTCTACCTCTCAAATAAATAAATCTTAAAAAAAAAAAAAAAGCAAACTGTTGACTGAATGCTTATAGTTGGGTGCCTAAGAATTAAGAGAGGGACAGAAGCTAGAAGCTTCTCACAGCATATCCTCTTGTATTTGTAAATTTTGAGTCATGTAATTAGTTTACCTACTCAAGATATTAAGTACTTTTTAATTTTGAGAATGTACTGGAACAAATCAAAGAGGAAAATATCAGTAATTCAACTGAAAACTCAGCAAAGGAAGAACAGGACACTCTTTGAAAAAACAAACCAAAAATGAATCAAAGGATGACTTATGATTAAACATGGCCAATTTATAGAGATTTATTTATTTATTTGAGAGGCAGAGTTACAGGGAGAGAGAGAGAGGTCTTTGATCTGCTGGTTCATTCCCCAAATGGCTGAAATGGCCGGAGCTAGGCCATTGGAAGCCAGGAGCCAGGAACTTCTTCTAGGTCTCCCACATAGATGTAGGGGCCCAAGCACTTGGGCCATTCTGCGCTGCTTTCCCAGGTGCATTAGCAGGGAGCTGGATCGGAAGTGGAGCAGCCAGGACTCAAATCAGTGCCAATATGAGATGCCAACATCACAGGCAGAGGCTTAACCCACTGTGCTGTGACACTAGCCCCCTGATTTTTTTTCTATAACAGGTCTTACTGACAATACTAAAAAGGCTTAATAACCAGAGCTGAAGAATGCTGGGAGAAAGCATTTCTGTGAAATAATTCTGGGAGCACAAATCAAATCATAAAGCAGATAGCAATTTGGTAACACCAATGGAAATTCTAAGTGCACGGCATGTACCATTTGCCATGTTAGTTTCTTTTCTAAAGACTCCTTCTCTTTGGCTTTATTCACCCAAGTAACACAAAAATAGGAGTCAAAAGCAGTCTTTGCAGCAGGAAACAACAAGGAGCTGAAAGCAACCCAAATATCCCTCAAGAGTGAAAGAAACTGCCTGGGGGCTGGTGCTATGGCACAGCCACACAGCAGTTTAAAGCCCAATATGTGGGGCCAGCGCCGTGGCTCACTTGGTTAATCCTCCACCTGCGGCGCCAGCATCCCATGTGAGCACAGGGTTCCTGTCCCGGCTGCCCCTCTTCCAGTCCAGCTCTCTGCTGTGACCCGGGAAGAGATGGCCCAAGTGCTTGGGCACCTGCACCCGCGTGGGAGACCAGGAGAAAGCACTTAGCTCCTGGCTTCAGATTGGCGCAGCACTGGCTGTGGCGGCCATTTGGGGAGTGAACCAATGGAAGAAAGACCTTTCTCTCTGTCTTTCTCTCTCTCTCTCTCTCTCTCTCACTGTCTATAACTCTACCTGTCAAATAAATTTTTAAAAATTTTTAAAAAGCCCAATATGTAGCGCTGGTATCCCATGTGGGTGCCGGTTCTCATCCCAGCTGCTCTACTTCTGATCCAGCTCTCTGCTATGGCCTGGGAAAGCAATAGAAGATGGCCCAAGTTCTTGAGCCCCTGCGCCCGCATGGGAGACCTGGAAGAAGCTCCTGGGTACCCGGGCTGCGGATTGGCACAGCTCTGGCTGTTGTAGCCATTTGGGGAGTGAACCAGCAGATGGAAGACCTCTCTCTCTCTTTCTCTGCCTCTGACTCTCTATAACTCTGCCTTTCAAATAAAATAAATAAATAAATAAATAACTAGTTTTAAAAAGGAAGAAGAAAGAAAAAGAAATTGCCTGATCAATGGAGCATTATGCAGCAGTTAAAAAATAGAGGGATGGGGGCTGGTGCTGTGGCAGGTAAAGCCACCACCTGCAGTGCCGGCATCCCATATGAGCAGTGGTTCGAGCCCCAGATGCTCCATTTCCATTCCATCTCTTTGCTGTAGCCTGGGAAAGCAGTAGAAAATGGCCCAAGTCCTTGGCCCCTGCACCCAGATGGGAAACCAGGAGGAAGCTTCTGGTTCCTGGCTTCGGATCGGTTCAGCTCTGGCCATTGCAGCCATTTGGGGAGTAAACCAGTAGATAGAATCTTTGTCTCTCTTTCTCTCTCTCTCTCTCTCTCTCTCTCTCTCTCTGTGTGTGTGTGTGTGTGTGTGTGTGTGTGTGTGTGTGTAACTCTGCCTTTCAAATAAATAAACAAATCTTTAAAAATAAATAGGGAGAAGAACTAAAAATCATCACAAAGTAACAGGATACACACAGTATGGGCCGGCCTCATAGAGGGACACCAGATCATGGCTCAAATGGATGGACTAGATCCAAGAATTTCAAGGTGGAGACAAAGCAAACACATTTCAAAATCAGACAGAAAGCCAACATTCCAGCAGAAGTGAGTCTGAGCCCATAAAAGCACGCACTGCAGGGCTTCCTAGCTGCTCCACTTCCTGTACAGCTTCCTAGAAGGCTGAGAGGATGGCCCAAGTACAGTGGAGACCCAGATGGAGCTCCTGGCTCCTGGCTTCAGCTTGGCCCTGCCCTGGCTGTTGTGGCTATTTGGAGAGTGAGCCAGCGAATGGAAGCTCTCTCTCTCCCTCCTTCTCTGTTGCTCTGCCTTTCAAGCAAACCAGTAATACATCTTTTTAAAAAGACAAAGGCACTGGAGGGGTCTGAGTCTGTGGAGCAGGAAATGAGGGCAAGCAGAGGGGACGGCTCAGGGACGGCAGGCGAGGGCTTTCCCACTTGTCCATGCTTGCTTGCTTTTTCTTTCAATTCTCCAGCTCTGATGTTGCAGAATTAAGCTTTTCTGCCTCGTTTCTTTATTTGTGCAACATTTTAATTGATGCACATCTATTTGTATAATAATACTTTAATTGACATACTTACACAGTACATGGCAGCATTGACATATTTACATAGAGCATGTTTACACAGTACGTGGTAGCATTTCAGCACATGTACACAATGTATTCTGGTCATATCAGGGTGAGTGTCCTATCCATCACCTTAGTACCTCCTCATACCGGGGACACTCAAAATCCTCTCTACAAGGTATTTTCAAATATTCAATTGGCTTTTTTTGTCAACCACAGTTATCCTGCTATGGGATAGTAGAAGGCATTCCTCCTCTCCAACCATAGCCCTGTGAGAATGTTTTACTTAAAACTACCCGACGTGTTCAATCTGGGGGGATGAGTACACAAGCAATGTCTGAGGCAACTGCTCTCTGCCCTTCTCCATACTTTTTCAAAGTAAAGAGAAATGGAATGGACGTTCAGAATTACCTCCCAGACATCTCCGCGTATCTACTCATTATCTTCTCTTGTCTACCAGATTACGTTTTAAAAGCAAGGGGCAGAAGAGCATGTCAAATAATTTCTTCTGAAAAATAAAAACAAGAGTGTGTGTGTGTGTGTGTGTGTAAAACATTTTGTGAGCGTTTATTCCCTAGAGCTTGGAACACAGCCTGAGCTGAGTAAATTCTCACTAAGCATCTACTAAGTGACTGAATCAGTGAGCAGTTACACACAACACTTCGAAGCTCTCATTACTTCCGGAGAATGGAGTGGGGTGGTTTTACTTTTCCATTATTCCCCTTGAAATGCTATTTGCTTTTTCCCCTATGACAATATCAATATGGTTAAAAGCAAATTTAATTTCAATTCATTGTAGTAAGCACTGAGCATGAAAGCAATGTGTATGACCAAACTCATCCGATGATTCTGACTCAAGTCAATGCTTGTCCCTCTCAGGTCAGGCAGCTCCTTCACTCTGAGACACACCAGGTGATCCTCACATCACAGCTGATCCCTGCCCTGAGCCCTTCACAGATACTTAACGACTGCCAAGTTTGGGAATCCCATTGGCTAAGAGATGATAAACTTGAGTTTCCTCATGGAAGTAAAAGTCAGTACTGCTGTAAATAAGTATTTTTGTCCCTAAACATAAATAGCATCACAAAGTCCACAGACTTTGAACTGTACAGGAAAAGTGGAGCCACTCATAGGCCGTCACACAGAGCTGTACAAAACGAATCCTTAGGATCTGAAGAAGAGAGAGGTGTGTTAAAAGCTAATAGCAGAGAAACAAGAAGAAAAAAACATCAAACTGCATAGTAAGTTCTAGAAGAAGATGTAAGGGCAGAGCAAGAAGCCCCAGAAAGAATGTAGGCCTGGGGGTATTTTGTGTGATGGCTTAGGCTCTGTCCTGATCACGTGACACTGCTATTTCCAGAAGCTACACAGAGTGAGCCCTTGACCTTTGTGGGGTGGCTACAGAACCAAACTGTGTGCGTTCAGAATTACCGAATGACAGAGAGCGGTGACGGAGGCTCTCCCAGGTCCAAGGTCCTGCTGGCTTCCAGGACTGCAAGCTCTGGCAAGGCTGAGGAGGTGACGTGACAGGTACCATGGCCAGGGCTCATGAAAGATGCGAAACAGGACGGCATGAGAGGACCAGCTCTCCCCGTCCGTACCACATGGGGAAGCAGCTAGAGTTCGTCAGGAGGTGAGGTGAGAGAGGAGGTGAGGGAGGTGGGTTCTTCAGGCCAGGCACGGGGCGGAGAGCAGGCGGAGTGCAGGCAGAGAGGAAGCACCCTGCAAGTCCCCACGTCACTTGGTCTCACCCGCCAAGACCTGCCGGGGTGGCGGCTGAATACCTCCTCTCCCGCTGAATACCACACGCACAGCTGCAACGGAGCAGCAGGAGCCACGGGTGCTGTCGTTTCTTTCACTCCTTTCCCACACACGGAGGAGAAATGGTGTGAATTCAATACACTGATGATGCACCTCTGCGGTAGGTGGAGACCCAGACGCTCTCTCAGCAGACCAGGTCACCTGGCCATCAGCTCCTCCCTGGGCAACATCACTGCACCTGTCCCTCAAGGAGGTGACCATTCCGTCCAGTGCCCTGGGACTCTGCCAGCACGTGCTCACTGTCCACCTATCAGATGCATGCCCTGGCTTGCACCGTTGTAACCAAGAACCACCAACCAGAGGGCTCACAGCGGCAAACCAGAGCCCATGGCGCCCAGGCCCTTGCCCGCCTCAAGGGAGCTTGTGGTCGGGTCTCGCCAGCTCCCAGCACTTGCTCGCCTCGTGGCTGCATCACTCCAGTCTTCTCCCAGTTCACTCTCGTGCGTGGGCCCCTGCGAATTTGCCCATCTGAAAGGTCACAAGTCCTGTCGGGGTATGACCTCATCTTCACCAACTGCACCTGCAGTGACCCTTTCTCCAGGGAATCTCCATGTAGGAACTGTGGAGGACACAACTCAGCCCCGAACACGAGGATGGCTCCTAAACTGCTTTCTACCTTTTACAGTTGAATGCAAAGAGAATGAACTTTAAAAATTAAGTCAAATCTATAAAGACTGAATAGGGGCAGTCATGTGGATGAAATTCCATGTGGGTAAATGCTATTCTGAGGATAAGGAAAACAAGCTAAATCTCTAGAACACTCCACTCCAAGTGTCTTAGTTTTTGCTCATCTTCAAAGAAACCAAAACAAAGAAGTAAAAAATTACAAAGCATGCATTTTGAGTGTGATTTATATGAGAAACTCTAAGTTTGAAACTTCAAACAATTAGCTCGTGATAAAAACAAATTTTTAAGCCTTGGCCCTACATCAAAAGATTGGTGAGTGACTGTTTTAAGTGCACACTTAAAAGACATTTTAATTTAGGGAACACTGTAACAGGAACTTCCATGGAAAGATGCCTACCCTATAAGGTTAAGTGGAAAATTCAAGTAATGAAATATGCAAAGTGTCCTGTTTTTTTCTTAAAAGTTTCAACATTTTTTTGTTGTTTTTGACAGGCAGAGTTAGACAGTGAGAGAGAGAGACAGACAGACAGAAGAGAGAAAGGTCTTCCTTCTGTTGGTTCACCCCCCAAATGGCTGCTACGGCCGGCACGCTGCGCTGATCCGAAGCCAGAAGCCAGGTGCTTCCTCCTGGTCTCCCATGTGCTTGCAGGGCTCAAGCACTTGGGCCATCCTCCATTGCACTCCTGGGCCTCAGCAGAAAGCTGGACTGGAAGAGAAGCAACTGGGACAGAATCCCATGCCCCGACCGGGACTGGAACCCCAAGGTGCCGGCACCACAGGTGGAGGATTAGCCTAGTGAGCCACAGCGCTGGCCAGTTTCAACATATTTGAGAGCATGTTTATGAATGATTTTGAAAGCACTGCACCCTTTGCGAATGAATGAATCTAAACAGTGACTGTCAGTAATGCTAACATCACACAGAGGGACAACCAGACATTATCTGTTCTCCTGTTGCAAGTGAATGACGTCACCTATAAACTGGTTTTGCCCCCAAAATAGACCCGAATTTGATCTCTTTATTCACGGTTGCATATGTTCCGTATCTGTGGGTTCAACTAGCCACAGACTGAAAATATTCAGGTAATGCCTTTTACTTTCCTGTCATCATTCTCTAACAAATGCAGTTTCATTATTTACATAATATTTACATGAAAAACAAAATTAAGAGAAGTTTATTTTGGTTAAAATCCATGCATAGTTGTTATAAAATATGCAATTCCTAAGAACTTCTTGAAGACCCCTCATATGCAAAGATTCAAAATTTTTGCAAAATAAACTTATTTTTTAATTACATTTTTCCATAAACTTTTAGCACTATTTAAAAAAAAAGGATTATTTATTTATTTATTTGGAAGACAGAGTTACTGACAGAGAGAGGGAGAGACAGAGACAAAGATCTTCCATCCACTGGTTCGCTCCCCAGATGGCCACAACAGCTGGAGCTGAGCCCATCTGAAGCCAGGAGCCAGCTTCTTCCAGGTCTCATGTGTGGGTGCAGAGGCCTAAGCACTTGGGCCATCCCCCACTGCTTTCGAAGGCCATAGCAGAGAGCTGGATCGTAAGAGGAACAGCTGGCACTCAAACTGGTGCCCATACGGGATTCTGATGCCACAGGTAGGGGCTTAGCCCACTACGCCACAGTGCCGGCCCTAGCACTACGCTTGCAGTAGGGAAATGCAATATACCATATTTTATGAGGAACGTAAGCATGGATGAATTTTGGTATGAGAGAGAGCCCTGGAGCCAATCCTCCATGGACACCGAGACACAGTGACGCTCATTTATAGGAAACACAGAAGACGGAGGCCGTGATAAAGAACACCACGAAGGTGCAATCAGCAAGTTCAGCCTATGGGCAGTCCTGCAGGAAACCTGGTTCTTCAACAAATAAACTGCAAAGAGGAAAGACCTGGAGAGGCATCCGCTCAATCGAAAAGAAATGTTACGAAGCTCCATCAGTTGCAAAATATGATCATTATTTAGATCCTGATGCTGAATCAATGTGATAATCAAGAATTATGAACACTTCCTGAATGTTTACCATTGAAGAACTATTGATAACTTTGTAGAGCATGATAATAGTAGTAGGTCTTGGGGCTGGCACTGTGGGGTAGTAGGTAAAGCCGCCACCTGCAGTGCTGGCATACCATATAGGCACTGGTTCAAGTCCTGGCTGCTCCACTTCCAATCCAGCTCTCTGCTAATGTGCCTGGGAAAGTAGCAGAAGATGGTCCAAGTCCTTGGGCCCCTGCACCCACATGGGAGACCCGGAAGAAGCTCCTGGCTCCTGGCTTTGGATTGGCGCAGCTCTGGCCGTTGCGACCATCTGGGGAGTGAACCAGCAGATGGAAGACCTCTCTCTCTGTCTCTACCTCTCTCTGTAACTCTTTCAAATAAGTAAAATAAATCTTTTTTTTAAAAGTACTAGATTTTCATTTTTAGAGATCTATAATGAAATACTTACTTAAAATGATAGAACAACTGGAATTGCTTCCAATTAAATGGAGGAGATGGCCCAGAATTGAAAGTCACTGACGCTGAGGGGTGAGAAGATGAGGCCTCTTCCCCCTACCTGTGTACCTATTTGGAATCCCCCCTAATAATCTTTTAAAGGATCTGGCTGGCATATTCACTCAGGAGCCCCATGTGTTAGCGTCACGAAAGCTGAAGGATGCAGTCCCCAAGGTGCAGCCAGTCACTCCTAGGTACACACCCAACAGAAATGTGCAAGCATCGTCTCCAAAAGACGCACAGGAAAGTCTGCATAGCAGCATTACTGCCCAGATTGGAAACTTCTACAATGGCCATCCAGGAGGCTGGACGAAACCTTATGCCATCTTTGCATAACAGAATGGTCGGCAATGCTGAGAATGAATATTTATGATGACACAGAGCAATAGGGATGCAAATAAAATGTTGCACACAGGAAGCCAGAAAGCAGAGTGTAGATGGTGCGATTTCACCAAGAATAACTCACCTCACCACTGAAATCCAGGTGAGTGCACCCCGGGAGGAGCTGCATTACAGCAACAGGAAGTGAGGACATGCTCCTGGGACCCGTTCGTTGTCTCAGCCCCAGAGCTGCTTACACAGATGCGTGCACTGAAACAAGTTCAGTCCAAGTTCACCCTCCCCACAGCCTCCCTGCCCATCGCGTAGGTGAGGGTTACAAGAGTGTGATGGCCGCACCTGCGACAGAGGTGTCAGCGTGATGTCCAGAGCCTGCCCCCCTCTCTGCCCCAGCTCAGGTCCTAGGACCTTGCAGACATGCAGGGCTCCGGCCTCCCTGCTCCCTGGGCCGTTGCCTGCGCCGCGGTCATGGTCGCAAGCCGCATCCCCAAGGCCCCCACCTGTGCACTTTGCTCTGCCTGGAAAGTGCCCTGCCTCCTCTTCCTAGACTCTTCTGACCCGTAGACGTGTTATCCATTGCGCCACTGGCCCACCCGCTACAGGCTGCTTCCTAGACTCTTCTGACCCGTAGACGCATTATCCATTGCACCACTGGCCCACCTACTACAGGCTGCTTCCTAGAATCTTCTGATCTGTAGACGCGTGATCCATTGCACCACTGGCCCACTCACTACAGGCTGCTTCCTTTGCAGTGAGCGTGGGAGGTCCCCTCAGCCCAGTGTCAGCCTTTGGAGAGCCAGGCAACACCAGGCCATGGCTCCTGGGAGGAGCTCACTCCGTGCAAAATTGAAAGGGCAGCAGGCGGAACCAGCTTGAGCTTGGGCACATTGCCTATTATCTTTGAGTGGCACAAACTTAGTGGGAGAACTAAATAAGACTATACCAAGTGTACCTGGTTGAAATACCCCCTGCAAATGATAACCCCAGAATGTGAGAACGTGATCTTATCTGGGGTCAGGGTCTTTGCAGACTTAATTAAGCGAACAATCTTCAGGTGAGATTATTCTGCACTGACTGGGGGCCCTGAACACGCTAAAGGGTGTCCTCACAAAATAAAGGATGGGGAGCTTCGGGCCAGAGACTCAGAAAACGGCCGTGTGAGGCTGGCAGAGATGGGCTGGAGGCTGCCCCAGCCAGGAACACGGAGCCACCAGGAGATGAGAGAAACAAGGCAGGATTCTGCCCCCAGCTTTCAGAGGCAGCAGGACCCTGCCCACAACTCGCTCTGGGACTGCTGGTCCCCGAACCGGGAGAGAATCTTGTTCCTTTCAGCTACTCAGTTCGAGATGATTCCTTACAGTTGCTGTGCAACAGTGGGGGTCAAAGAGACACTTTGGTGGCCATGTGATTATCAGCACCTGAGGTGAATGCAAAGCTTTTAGGAATGGATAAGCCATTATCTACTATTTGACAAGCACTGGCAGATAACTCTTAATCTCCAACAAGTGCTATTGGGAGTGCCTGATAAATAGTATCTATTTAAATACGATGGTGACCTGAAAAGCAGGTATCATTGTACAAAGGGAGAGCTACAGAACAGAGAGGTTAAGCAACTTGTCCAACATCATGGAGCTAGCCAATGAAAAACAGGGATTCAAATGCAGGCAGTGGTGCCAGGAGCAGGCTCCTCACCGTCACTCAGGGGCCAGCAGCTGTGGTCATCTCTCCTGGTAACGTGCATCCCGCTCTAGGCTCTGGCCTGGCACCGCCCTGGCTGCTCAGCCAAGTGCAGGCCTGAACACTTCCCTTCTGCCCAACCCCAGCAGATAAGAGGGACGGCTCACACCGCCTGAGCTTCATCCAGCGGCTGCTCCGGCCGCTCTTGGTTTACATTCATACTTAATCTCCCATTTCTGCCATGTGTCTGAGAGCCTCCCGGATGGGCAGACACCATCGCAGGGATCAGCAGAGAAGGAAGCTCTGTTTCTGGGGTCCTTGGCAAGGCGTATCCCAGCAGCACACAGCCTGCTCCTGCTACTTACTCACGAAAGCGGTGGGACTTTGCAGACAAGGGAGAGGGGGTGGGGTAACAATCGGCGGGTTATGATTTATTATCTATTATTTATTATCTATTATTATCTATTATTTATTTATTCATTCATTTAAATGCAGAGTTACGGAGAGAGAGGGAGAGAGAGAGAGAGAGATCTTCCAGTTGCTCGTTCACTTCTCAAATGGCTGCAGCGGCCAGGGCTATGCTAGGCAGAAGCCAGGACCCTGAACTCCATCCAGGTCTAGCATGTGGGTGGCAGGGACACAGCACTGCGTCCCCAGGTGCATTAGCAAGGAGCTGGGTTGGAAGTAGAGCAGCTGAGACTTCACCAGCAGCCATATGGGATGCCGGTGTTGAAGGCAGTGGCTGACCTCAGAGCCCCATTGAGGGCCCCAGCAGTAGGAGAATGACAGTTCAGATACCAGAACCATCCTATGAAGCTGCAGACACTCAAGGAGGATGACGAGTGCCTGTGACAGCTGCAGACTTGCCACTTCCCTCCGAGACCCTCCCCACATTCTCGGGTCACTGATGCTCTATCAGTGCCAGCTCCACAGCAGACCTCCTCCTCTGTGTAGACAACCTCCACGCTAAGGGGGCCCCAGGGCCCTGGGTCAAATGCTGACTCCACCTCTTACCCTTCAGCATATGCAACCCTGGGACACTCACTCAACCCCCTTCAGTCTCGGTTTCCGTATCAGAAAAATACATGTAGTTGCTGGGAACATGCAGGTTTTAGGGCCTAGTTCTACATGGACACTGGTATAGATGGGCCTATTGGTCTGTCCATCTGGTCAAATCACTCCTTTCCTGGACCCCTCTCTGAGCACCTAATGCCACAGTGATAGTACCCACACCATGCCACCATAGCCACTTTAGGTCAAGGGATCCAAGGCTGGCGATTGGCCCAGGTAGATGGAGGCCCACATCTGCCCCCCTGGTAACTCAAGAATTGAGAATGGAAAGGAAAGAACTGCCGGTCAACTCTCCAGAGAGCTAGCATAAAACCTGAGCGCACCACGAGACAACCTGGAGTCCCGGTGAGAGACCCCTTGTTTTGATTACCTTGGCTAATGGACCTCTTAGCTGCAAGAGAGGAGCCAGTGAGCCCTTCTGCTCACTCCAACATCCTTAGGGCATCTCAAATTCCACAGAAACCAACCCCCCCCCCCACTCTGCTTCTACCTCTTACCCAAACCAGATCCCAGGAGCAAATCAGATTAGTCTGAAATGCTTTCAGAAATAGGTCAACCATCCTAAAATCTAATTTTAAAAATATGCCAAAACAGAGGAGAATCAGAGAATTTCTACAAAACTCAAAGCAGCAGGCTTGCTCCATTAGCATGGCTCCAATCTGGGTCATAACTTTGCCAGATTCATCACAGCCACATTAAATTGAAAAAGGCACTTCTCACCACCACTATCCAATAACCTTCTGCAATGTGGAAAAATCACCATTTTTTCCATACAAAGCTGTGAATCATTTTAAAAGCACCATGGTGAAACAAAAGGCAAACATATCGCACACACGGGAGCTTCGGAGTACAGGAGAAGTAACTCATCGTAAGAGACTGTCGCTCACAAGTGTGTACCTTGGATTTAAACCCATGCTTTGCGAATTCTCACTTCACACAAACGAGAGCTTTTATAAAGCGGGTTATAGTTATGATTATGATTCGCGCTAATATAGAAGAGGGTCTGAAAGTTAAACAACGTGACCGAGCTCACCCAGCAGGTCACATGCAAAAGCTCCGATATGCCAAGTTCTTTGGACACAAAATCATCCCCATTACCTTTTGCTACATTCTAAGTTCATTATCACCTCCACCTGGGCCATTGCAGAAGCTCCTCCCAACCCCCCGTGATCTAGCCCACCAGCTATTGTTGGGTCCTTTCCCCAAAGTCCAATTCCACGTCCACCCTCGCTCACAGCAGCCAGCAAGGTGCACCTGAGGAAGTGGTTATCTTTAACAGACACTTGTCCCGTGAACGGAACCTCTGCCACTCCTTTCTTCCCTCTGCGAAACTCCTTGGCATGGCAGTCAAGGTCCTCCAGCCCTGGCTCTCTTTGACCTTGGCGAACTTGTTCCACCAACACCCATCTCGCCCATTGCTATCCACTGAGTATCATCCCCCGTAGGTTGAAGCCCTAACCCCCAGTGTGGCAGCATTTGAGGTGGCGCCTATGGGAAGTAATGAGGCTCAGATGAGGGTCCTACCCTCGTGATGATGAGATTGGTACCTGATGGAATTCGAGTAAAAGAGGGAGAGTCGCCTTCCATTGCTCACGCTCTCTCCACAAGCATGCACCAATAAAAAGCCGTGTGGGCACACCTGTGGAGGAGCAGCCAGGATCTGGCCCTCCCCAGACCAGCACCTTAATCCCGGACTTCCGGCCTCCAGAATTGTGAGACGTAAATGCTGCCTGTGGCACTCGGTCTATAATGTTCCATCACAGCAACACGGATGCACTGAGGCTCCCCAGACGGGAACCACTGTCCCCTCGGCCGTGTCCCTCCCTCTGAAAGCCCTTCCTTGACTCTCCTGGGGATCATCCTGCCACCAACACCCTCTCGTTCTTTCGTGAGCTTAAACCCAGCACACAGCTTCGCTTCTGCAGCCTCAGGCCAGGAGATTTGGGAAATTCCCACGGCAGGGTGTAGCACACATTCTGCCCTGCCACCTGGGTACCCCGGCTCCTGGTCTGAGGAAAACTAGTCTCTTCACTCAAGTTCCAGCCAAGCAAGGCCTTTCTAGCTCAGGAGACAACATGAACTCTTTTGTGGTTTTTTTTTTCCTATTATCTATTGTAATTAGTTCAAAGGGAGAGAGAGAAAGACCACCCATCTGCTGACTCACTCCCCAAATGCCTGCCACATTCAGGGTTGGGCAAAACTAAAACTGGGAGCCAGGAAGTCAATCCAGGTGGGTGGCAGGGACCCAACTCCTTGAGCCATCACTGCTGCCTCCCAGGGAGTCCATTAGCAGGAAGCTGGGGGTGGAGCCAGGACCCAAACCCAAGCACCCAGAGAGGGGACGCAGGTGCCCCAAGCACTGTCCTACTACTGTGCCGGATGTCCTTGCCCTCCCCGCCAGGAGCTTCTTTTATAACTTCAAATGCAAAACCTGGTAAACAGTCTCGGCTGGTCACAGGACACACGAGTGAACCGTGAACTGCTGCTGCCCAGCCAGGCGCCAGAGCCGCTCCTTCCTCTTCCACTGCTTGCCCAGCGCTGGGACTGCAGCTCCTTCACGTGACGGAATGACACTGCGGGAAGCATCCTCCATGCAGGCTTCACAGACAACTGGTCTTCCAGCTTCGTTCCAGCTCATGGACTAAGCTAGTCAAACTAATAAACAAGAAACACGCACCTCTCCTCCCACCCACCCCCTTGCCAGTGTGTTTCTAGTTTCTGTGTATTTTTGGTTTTTCCTTTTGGGCTTTTTGTCTGGTTCTGCATCTTCAGTTATGCAGACATCAGTGAAAAGCACTGGCCCCACAGAGAAAAATCGCGATTGTCTCCTGTGTCATTCAAATTGCAAAGCACCCAGAGATGGCTAAGAAATCGGGAGAGGAACTGAGACTATTTAAAAATGGGATGGCAGAAGAAAACAGCTAACACTCCAAGGTATCACCTGTTACATTCAATATTGTGTTATTTAAGCAAACTCACAAAAAAGAATCCCCCCTCCCCCATGCTCAAAGGGGCAATACTGGTCCACTCTGGCCTATTGCTAAAACCTTTAGGAATATCTTTCTCCAAGG
Organism: Sylvilagus floridanus; assembly: GCA_949820135.1. Taxonomy (NCBI): domain Eukaryota; kingdom Metazoa; phylum Chordata; class Mammalia; order Lagomorpha; family Leporidae; genus Sylvilagus; species Sylvilagus floridanus. The sequence continues at coordinate 10,629,276 of OX463242.1, forward strand.
AAATAAGTATTGATGAAGGTCAGGCGTAAACTTGACTAACACCCTCAGGTTACATTAGGATTTAAATTCTCCTTACACCCCCTCTTGGACTAATAATGTTGCTGTCCAAAACCTCAGTAGGCATCAGAAGTCTTGGGTAAAGTTCAAGGATATCTTCTACTTTGACTATTTCAACGAAGACTGACAATACAGTTTTCCCTTGCAAATTAAGTATGAGGAAGCCTTCCTAGGGAAACAGAGAGGGAGCAAAATAGAAGAACATATGGGAAGAGATTATGGGATTAACTAATTAAATGATGTCTTAAAATGAGACCTAGGCAGCTTCCCAACCTTTTGGAAGAAGACATGGTACATTCATGTTGGCCAACTGAATTCTATGCCATATACACAAATATTTGTGTACACACACATATATACTCATTTACATATGAAGTAAAGAGTAGAAACACTAGATAGGTATTTGCTTGTCCAATAACACATTAAGTCTACAAACAAACAGACATCTATTCAGAACAGTAAATTTGTATTCAACATTAAACAAACTCAGTTTATTTTCCACATCCATCTTTGAGATTTCCAGATTGAGTCTTTTAAGTAGTGACATGAACAGTGAACAGCCCAAGTCCAGGATGGTCTTAAACAATAATAAGGGCTCAGAGTGACTGATTTCATTGAACTGAAATCCAAACCAACAACAACCCAAAACTGACAACTACACTTTCACCTGCTTTAACTGCTTAACCTAAGACAAATAAATGCAGAAATTCAATAAAATGTAAAGAAACGGTAAGATTCATGAAATGCATTCTTGCTCATTCTCTCTCTCTCTCTCTCTCTCTCTCTCTCTCTCACACACACACACACACACACACACATAAACAGTAGCTGATAGCTAAGGAAAATGATAAAGACGACTACAAATTTTAGACTCTGTGATAGTAGTCAAACCTTGTCGCTTAAAGAACAAACCTGATGTAGACCTAACATTAAGTCATCAGAAATGTAGGTCGCCAAACCTAGCAGCAGCCACTTCCTGCAATCCTGTCCGTGCTACGCAAACCACTCACCCCTGACCCCAGCATGAGTGTGGGTAACAATGGAAAGAAGGCCGAAGTGGCAAAGGAACATACCATGTGACAGTGAGCGACCCCTCCCTGTTTTCCTCCCACCGAAACTCTTACAACTGAAGCAAAGGGTTAATCAGGGGAGCAGGTGAGGACGGGCCTGTCCATGCCCTGGGAGTGACAAAATGGTGTTCTGTGGTGGGCAGGGCAGAGCTAAAATGTTAAGTGCTAACAAGGCCATGGGACACCAGGTGTTAACTTCTCACTTGATGATGGAGAGTTTGCATTTTTACCCTAATTTTTACCTTTGGTATCTGCTTTAGAAAACATCATTGCTCTAACCCACAACAAGAAAAAGGTCAAGAATTGGAAAACCGTAACAACACAGCTTGATTCCATCTCTGACCGTCACCTGCCCATCAACCTATCACACCTGGTTCAAGTGTTCTTAACTCCCAGCTACACCGTTCCTATCCCTGCTCAGATCAATCCCTTTGAACCTCCTACTTCAAAATGCTGAATACACAGTGAGTTGTTTTGTCTTTGGAATCCTGTGCGTTTGAGGACCTGTCCCGTGTGTCCCTGTGCTGGGCACTTACCCTCAGGGAAGGCATGCGGCTGGACCACGTACAGGAAGACGTGCACCATGCGGAAGAGCGCACCGATGGGCCCCACGTCGTAGGCTTGCTGGATCCTGTATTTCGCTGTAGGCAATGTGTAGTTCAAAGCCCCTGAAGGGCGTGGGGCTGAGGGCTGCCCTCCTGAAACCAGATCCCCACAGAGCCCCAACAGCAGCAGCAGGAAGGCGAGCAGGCGCGCCATGGCTAGCGAGGTCCCACACACATGAGCCAGGACTGGGTGCCTCCCGCCTCCAGGCTCCTGGAAGCCACGGAGCAGACAGGAGTCCTGCTGTGTAGAAGAGGCCCGGGGGGCGCGGGGTCTGCTGAGTCTTCCTCCGTTTTCCAGCTGGGCTGGGTCACAGCGAGGGACACGGAAGATCTCTCTCCAAAGGGGTCATTCACTCAAGGCGCCATCCCTGGCAGAGAGAGAGAAGGCAGCAGTGTCACCCACCCCCGTGACCTCCCCCTGCCCCCACCCCCGCCCCTCACCCCGCACAGCTTCTGAGCTAGCCCCGCAGCCTAATCGAGGTGGGTGAAGCTGCAAATGCTGCAGAGCCCGAGGGGAGGGGCAGGCAGGAAAGTGGGACCCAGAGAGCCTAGAGGGCCAGGGGCAGAAACACCATGCAGCCTCGAGGAGGTTTGGTCTTGGAGACAGCCATGGACTGAGCACTGAACTAGACTCTAGAGACCATTCTCCGTGCTTCATAGTAGGACCTTGTTCATGGCACAAACCCATTTTACAGATGTGGAAACTGATGCCGAGAGGGTTTGGGTGGCTTGCCTGATGCCACAGGGAGGTGACGGTGAGGCCGGAACGGACACCCAGCAGTCTGCCTTCCAGAGCCCAAGCTCTCACTGTGACACCAGGACACTGTCCCCACGGAGCCCTGCCTGGCAGGCTCCTTTCAGAGGTGCACAGGTTCCCAGCAACAGCCTCTGTGCTTACTCCCCCGCCAACCCCCTGGGAAACAGGAATCCTCAGAACAGCCACCACTGCAGTGTCGGGAGGGCAAGGGGCGCAAAGGGTCGGAGAAGGGCCCCGCCCTACTCATCTTTCTGTCCCCAGGACCTAACACAGGGCGGGGCACACTGTTGGGGTTATCAGGAGCCACCCTGGCTTCCGTGTGTCATTTTCCAAAGCTGGGGGACTTGGCACAGAACTTTAGGTAGGATCCAGGATGCACAGTCTCTCAGTCTCGCTCTCTCTCTTTCTCTCTCTCTCTCCCCCTCTCTCGCTCTTGCTATGTTCTGGGATTCTGAGACAGATGCGTGCTATACTTACCAGCTTTCAAGGTAAGTGCAGGGTGCCCCCCAAACACACGCTATGAGAAGGGGAGATAGGATCAAGAAATGGCACACCAGAGCCAGCACTGTGGTGTAGCCGGTAAAGCCGCCGCCTGCAGTGCTGGCATCCCATATGGGCGCCAGTTCGAGTCCCGGCTGCTCCACTTCTAATCCTGCTCTCTGCTATGGCCTGGGAAAGCAGTAGAAGATGGCCCAAGTCCTTGGGCCCCTGATCTGGAAGAAGCTTCTGGCTCCTGACTTTGAATGGGTGCAGCTCTGACAGTTGCGGCCGTCTAGGAAGTGAACCAGCGGATGGAAGACCTCTCTCTCTCTCTCTCTCTCTCTCTCTCTCTCTCTCTCTGCCTCTCCTTCTCTCTGTGTAACTCTGACTTTCAAATAAATCAATAAATCTTTAACAAGAAATGGCACACCGTACGAGGGGTCAGAGGATGTACCACCTACATTCCAAGTCAGAGAAAGCTCTAGACAAGAGGTAGAATTTTGTGAGCTATGTGAATGAAGATACTAACTCATATCGCATCCCCTTAGCTACGGCCTCATCTTCTAAGTCTCACCCCACTACAGTCGCTGCTGCATAGAATGCCCAGTAGAATGATCCAAATTCTCCCTTCACCACGTCATGGCTGCTCAGATCCCTACGTGGCTTCCCGTGGCAGGCTGGTTCACCCCACGCTTTGGTTCCAGCCCTCCGTCACACCCACAATCTACACCACAGTCTCTCGGTGACTGCTCCCAAACACCTCCCTTTGAGCCCCGTCCCCTACACACACAGGCACACACCTCTCCCACCCCCCACCCACAGCTCATCTTGTGTTTTGCTGAAGGACAGGCAGGGAGTTAAACCTCAAGCGCAGCACCTGGAAGGATTAAAGGCTCAACTGCTGAGAAAGGCTCGCTTCCTGGTAATGCCGCCCGAGGAGGGAGGGAGAGAGAGAGAGCAAGAGAGAGAGTGAGAGCCAGAGAGAGAGAGAGAGAGAGAGAGAGAGAGAGAGCTGGCTCAGGGAGAGCTAAGAATAAACAGGCTTTCAAACTGTCTCAACAGAAAAAGCAACGGGAGGGAGCTCTCCAAAGCTGCGAGACCTTCCTGTTCACCACCACAGGTGGTTGTCAGACAGTAAAGCGAGTGCACGTCCGTATTTCTTTGCATCTTGCTCCAAATTCCAGAATAGCTAAGAAGATACTGACGCCTCACTCACTATGCCATAATACAGAGAGCTGTTTAAAGTCAAGTCCAAGAGGAGGCGTTCATTGGCAGTGCCCAAAGAGATGTGGTGGGGACTTCCCTGCTGGGCCCCACCACCACCAGAGCAGCCCACAGAACCATCAGCCTGAAACCTGGGAAAGCTGGCCACAGCAGCATCGAGTCAGCACAAAACAGGTGCTCACTTAAAACACAGAGCTGCTGGAGCTACTCATGGTCCATTCATCTGCATTTTTGACAAAGTTTCCCGGTGACTGATTTTTAAGACACCAATGGATGGGGTCGGCGCTGTGGCGCAGTGGGCTAACGCTGCATCCCATATGGGTGCCAGTTCGAGGCCCCATTGCTCCACTTCTGATCTGGCTCTCTGCTGTGGCCTGGGATAGCAGTGGAGGATGGCCCAAGTCCTTGGGCCCCTGCACCTGTGTGGGAGAGCTGAAAGAAGCTCCTGGCTTCGGATCAGTGCAGCTCCAGCTGCTGTGGCCATCTGGGGAGTGAACCAGTGGATGGAAGACCTCTCTCTCTCTCTCTCTCTCTCTCTCTCTCTGCTTCTCCTCTCTCTGTGTAACTCTGACTTTCAAATTAAAAAAAATAAAAAATAAAAATAAGACAGCAATGGTACAAAATGAGCGCTGTCCCCGGAGTGTCTATTTGACCCGTCTATGCTGCTTTCCAAGGGCGGGTCAGGCTTCCCGGGCGCAGGACCTAGGTGAAACCAGAAAGCTCCCCGCGCACATCTTCCATCTTCCATCCCTGTGAACTGATATCTTCCACCTGACTTATATCTGTATCTCCAGGGCCTGGCACACAACAGGCACTCAATTAAAAAAAAATACACACACGTGCTGATATAAAATGGTGCAGTGGGAGTGGGGCAGGACTGGCATGGAACAGTTATTTTAGTCTATTTCCATAGATTGCTATCAATTTCCACTGATATTTCCATGTCAAGCATTTGTTGATAGGAAGCTTCTGGATGGGCGAGTTCTATGCTCCCTATGAGATTGCTCATGTCTTTGTCCGCCAGTACAGGCAGCAAGACTCTCCACACCAGAGCCAGCTGTGGCAGAACAACTAACTGGTCTACCTTCCTAACTTTGGCAGTTGCTCTCCCCAGGGGCTATCCTTGTACACAGGCGCTATAGGATCAGTAAGGCCAATCTCCTGGGCGAAGGGCAGCCCACTGTGGTTTCCACTCCCAGGGCGCGGAATTCCAAGGGAGAGGGGCCTGAGAAGGTCAGTTTTAGACAAATACCTCACATGCTTCTGCGCCTGGAGTCCAAAGAGCCACATTTCCGCAGACACTGGTTTAAAAGCAAGCAATGAGGTAACCGAGCCGCTTCATTTCTTCTTTCCTTGCGATGGAACCTCTGAGATGTTTCTTCCCTAACAGGATCCGGGGGAGCTGTTTCTCACCTGCCGGTGCTTTGAGGGGAATGTGGGCACTGCCCACCCTCTGAGCCCACCTTTGTGAGTCCTGTGGGGGGCAGCCCTGCCTGTCATTGTGAGGCCAGCTGAGGGCCCACATGTGTCCTGGGGCTGAGCCCAGCTCCACCAATCAGATGCTTTCTCCTGGGCCTGGGCCTGCAGCACACTGCTGTGGCCATGGTTTCCTACTCATCCTAACAATGATGGAGGCAGGGCCAGCAGCCACCTCCAGAGTCCCTCGCTGACATCCATAGCCACACATCCATCAGGAGTCCTGGCCCGTGTCCTGGGTTCCTGAGCCTGGCTCTCCAGGCTTCCTGCCACCTCCCTGAGCCACCCCGTCCCCAGATGCCAAGTTCTTCTTCTGCCCCAGTCCCACAAAGTCAGCATCTGCTGTAGGTAACAAAACATGCTGATCCAGAAGCAAACCCCAGAGGTAGCCCTTGGCTGCTGGGAAGACCTATTGCCTTCATGTTTTAAACAGCACCAACCACTCACTACTTGGGTTTAAACTCTTTTTTTTTTTTTCCCAACCTGTCCTTTGATGCACCGGTTTACTGCACAGCACTAGAACACAAAGCGATAGCCCAGCAGAGAAATCATAAGGAAGTTCATAAAATTAAATTATGGGACACGTTTAAAAAAAAAAAAAAACGAAAGGGCACTGTTGTTTAAACAGAGGGCTGCCAAGCTCTGGTCCCACCTATCAGCTCTGTGGTGGTGACCTTGCTAAGCGTCTGCAGCCCTTCCTCTATTGCTCTGTGAAATGGGGGTTTCCGCGGGGTGGGTGGGTTGGGGCTCCCTTAAGCACCTGCCCACAGCTGGGATGCAGCGCAGCCCGCGGGCACCGCCACAGCCACAGTCACATCCTGTCTAAGCTCAGCTCCATCCTGGCCCCGGGGCTCAACCTCAGTACAATGACACCTCCCTGGGTGCTGGAAGAGGAAACTCACACACGACTGAGAAAAGTCACCTAAGTAACATCACACAGGTTGACTCCGACGAAGGTGACGCTATTCGAATCTTTGATGCCCCCCTAAGCTCCCCCCCCCCAAAAAAAATCCACGTGGTTCCTCCTATAATGCTGCAGCCGTTGTTTGAGCGAGTGTGGAAGTGGGAGTGGGGGTGGCGGACATTCAAGGACCCCAATCTCCTTGGTTATTTCAGCAAAGGCCAGCCGGCGCCCACGGGAACGAGGCGATCCCGGCGCACAAAGGCCGGTGGCCGCCGCGGGCTCCGGGAGCAACCTGTAGCTGCTGGCAGCGCGGGGCGCCGGCTTCCCCCAGCCTTCGCTCCCAGGCGCCGAGCCGGGCCCCGCCTGCCCTCGCCGCCCCAGGCCAGGGCCGTCTCCAGAGCTGTGCACACAATAGAATGGGCGGCGGGGCGGGCGCGGGAAGCCTGTAGCCGGGGGGCGGGGTTGTTGAGCAACTTGGCAGCTCCAGGCGCGTCCGCTCCGGTTCCCGGGCAGGGATGCGGGCGCCCCCACCCCGTCCGAGGGAAGGAGACCCAGGACGGACGACGCTCTCGGCTCGGATCCGACCCTCTGCCCCCGGCAGGACGCGCTCCCCGGGAGACTGGGCCCCACGGGCTCTGCCACAGCGTGAGCTCTCGGGCTGTCCAAGCTCCCCTTTGTTGTCCAGGTCTGCACGTACTGGCTGAGTGCGCGCGGAGCAGCCCGGATATCCATCCTGCGACAGCCCAAAGTCCCCGGGCTGTGCACCCAGAAGGGCCTGGGGGTGGAGGCGTAAGGCCAGGGGTGCGTGCTCGCTCACCGGCACACGGGGAGACGGCTGCCCTCTGCACCCGCCCAGAGCCGCCTCCTGTTCCGCTCCATGGCACCGCCTAGACACTGGGCAAAGCTGAAAGCTGGCAGCTTTTAGTGCTTGGCCGGAGAGTTCCCAAACCCTGGGAAGCCTCCCCCACCCCACCCGCCCAGAGCAACCCCGGGCCTCGGGGACCCGGTCCCAAGGGCGCTCCCGGCGTCTGCTGGAATCCCGGGATCGCAGGAGCCACAGCCGCCAACTTCCCTCCAGCGGAGGGAAAGCAAGCCCGAGACGCGCGGGGCGGCGCGGGCCAGCACGCGGCTGGAAAAGTTTGGGCTCCCCGCCTGGATCTCCCGGAAAGGCGCGGGATCTGTCGCGGGCCGGGCACCGCGCCCACCGCTCTCTACCCGCGGCTGCGCCAGCTCGCAGGCCGCAATCTGGGCTCGCACCGCCTTGCGGGGCCGGGGACAGGGCGCAGAGAGGACCCCTCCACTCCGCGTCCCCTGACCCCAGTTCTGGGAGAGATGAGCTCAGCCCTGGGCCAGTCCACAGCCGCGTCCCGCGCTCCGAAGCGAGGACGCAGCTACTCACCGTGCGCGCGGCTCCCACTCCAGCCCCTCTCCCCGCGGCCACAGCCCCTTCCCCTAGCAGCACGGCTCACCGGATCCCGGCTCATGAATTATTTATGATCCGGCTACGGGGACCACTCTGTCGGCTTCCCGAGGGCCCGCCCCACGGCACCCCGCCGACCCCACCTCGGGGCGCGGCGGGAGGCGGGCCAGAGAGGCTCAGGGGTGCCCGCCGGGACCTGTTGCAGCCTTTCCGATCCTCCGGTCGGAACTTGGGGCTGGAGCCGCCGCCGGGGTGGGAATGATTCTCTAAGGTACTCACCCGCGTCAGGAGAGCTGAGCGCGAGGCCAGGTGCGGGTCAGGCTCTGGCTCTGTAATGCACAGCTCGCTAAGCCTGGGGCTCTGCCCGCGCTCTGATTGGACCAGGGCGCTCACCGCGACCTGAACTGCGTCTCGGCGGCGGGAGCCCAGCTGACCCCCGCACGCCCTCGCAGCGCGCAAGCCGGTTTGCAGGACCTGCAAGGCAGCTGCCCTCCCGAAAGCTCAAGTCTTCGAACGTGCCTCGGCTGACTCCTCCCGGCCACTTTAGACACTTCTGTTTCCTGCTCCAATGCACTTTCTTTTTTTTAAACCAAAACACATCACTGGGCTCCTTCGTGTATACCAAACACAGGCTAGCAGCTGAAGTTTTAAGAACCTGCATACAGCAGTCCTAGCTCCCATAAATAGTACAGGCAGCCCCAGCGGAGCGACGCAACGCACCCCTGAACCACATCCCCACTGCCTTCACACCGGCTAGGAGACAGCGGAAACTTTGCCAAAAGTGATCACCCCTCTCCTAGCTCCCTCACCGATGGGCACCTCACCCCCACGGAGGCACCCTCATGTCCCCAACTGCGGACGGAAAATATCAGGAGGGGAGGCGGTGAACTCGGCCTGAACATGTATGGGCTTCTTTTCTTGCCATTACTCCCTAAACGATGCAATATAAGCACAGTTTGCAGAGCACTCACATGGTGTTAGGTGTCAGCAACCTACGGATGATTTCTCGCATAGAGCAGCAGGGTGTTGTGGGTTACACTATAACATTTTACTGGCATATAAGGGATCTGAATGCCCCAGATTTGGGTACCTGCAGGGGTCCTGAAACAAAGCATAACTCTTCTGTCTGGTAGGGGGAAAAAATCAGACAAAGATAAGAAAAGCACCTTCAGGATGGAGTCCAGCACACAGCAGGTGCTTAATTAATGTTTGTGAAATGGACGGATGGGTGGGTGGGTGGAAGAATGGAAGGGGCTGTGCACGGACCCACAAGCGAGTGATAGACAGGCACATTAACTCACAGCTCTCTCCCTGACCCCTGGCATAAATCAGGCAGTGGAGAAACAAAGCATTGTTTGGGAAGGTTCAGGTGATCTTGAACCTGCATCTTTGCGGGACAAAAACTTCTGGAAATTGCACTAGGACGTGGCAAGGTCAGGTGTGCCTGGGATTCCCCCACCATTCGGGGCCTCTGCCTGAGTTTCCTCAGGACCTGGGCTCACCTGCCTGGGGCTGGGGCTGCCTGGCAAGGTGACTTCTCCCTCCCATGAACACCCTGCTCTGAGCAGCCTCGGGTTCTCGTCCTGCCCCTCTTCTTCACTGTGATTTTCTGAGGCTCGGTTTTCTTGCTTTGCCAAATGAAGACAGGAGTGACTTGAGGGGCTCACTCATTCCTGCTGGATGCACTATCAACAACAGCAGACATAGCAGTGGTGAGCATTTGCCATGAATGAGGCACTGTGCCAAGAGCTTTAAGTGAATTCCTTTATGTAACCTGGGCACCACCAGCAGGCTTGAGACCCTATTATTGTCATCTCATTATAATGATAAAGCTACCACAAATTGCATATAACCTGAATGTACTCTGAGGTCGCACTGCTAGTAAGCGGAGCCATGAATGGGAATCCAGTACTGGCCTCCAGGACCATGATCACCAGTGCACCAGGAAGGGTGAAGCCCTCTCTGACTACTGCTGTCCTGGGTGGAAACAGCTGGCCCTTTGCCTTTTTGCTGGGTGCTGCCTGCTTCAACTATTGTTATCCACTTCCATATCCCGCTCCAAAACAAAGCCCGGGAGCCATTGTAGGTGTTCAATAGGCGAGTGACTAAATAATAAGTGTGAGATGCAATATTAGACCTGTTCTGATAGGCAGACAATGGCCAGCCCCAACAATCTTCCCTGTCCAATCTGCTCAGTGCCCTAAGAATCGCATCGTCCATACTTATTCACATACACACAGTGATTTGATGCACAAATTCGGTCTTGCTTTCTGGAAGGCACTTCCTTGTTTTTTCCTGCCCCAGTGACATCTGAAGATGAGGCAGTGAGGCGTTCTGGAGAGAGCACTGGGCTGAAAGTTGGGAGGTTTGTCCAGATTCTGTTACTAACGACCAAGGTGGCCCCTACATCATGAGACCCCTCTGGGCCTCACCCCCCTCCTCAGACCCATCAAGGTGCTCAATGATCACCTCAGTGACCAAATGGTGACCACCAATTTGGGCATCACTGATACGGGACATTTCTGTCACGGCACAAAGCTCTGTTGGGGAGTGCTAGGGTAATCACAGTAGGTAAGACAGTCCATAATAGTCACAATAAAGGAAAAACTATGAGACTGCAATAAGAAACCCCAAGTTTCCACACAAGTCACATTAGAAATGAACTGTTACCTGGGATTGATTAGTGTCAGGACACAAATGTTGATTATTCAACAATCTCCTCTCCTTGACAAGATGTCTCTGCTGAAGGGTTTCAGATGTTTCTCTGAGTCCTGAAGATGAAACAAAATCAGTTTGAGGATGATATTCTGCTTCACCTGTCAATTTCCATCATGGATAAATATGCTCTGAAACCAGATGCATCTGTGTGTATTTGCATGGCAGCATCTGACCCCTCTGTTGCATCCTCTGAGCTCACAGGGCTCTGCCCTCTTTAGACTGAAACTTGCGTAAAACAATAGCCAGCAGAGAGAGAGAAGGCAGGAGAAAGATGAGGGGAAGGAGAGAGAGATCCCACAGGCCCGGCACTCCTGTCAATTTGCTGTTCCTCCTGCTTTTCTCTCCCTTGCCTCTGGGCCCTAAGACCAAAAAAGCATTGCTGGTGTTTAATAACCAACGGCCAGGAAAACATGCTTCCAGTGCTTCGAGCACCTTCAGGTCCAGTCGGTACCTCATCCATCAAACCCACTACACACTAATTCAAAGCAGGGGACAAACGCTTCAACCCAGCTGGAGCAAAGGCAGCTGGGGGCGAGGGGGCCAGGCAAAGACAGGGACTCAGATTCTGAACATGTAGCTGAGAAGTTGGAAAAAATCAAGCCACATTTTGATGAGGGCACTGTGGGGTTCGTTCTTTCTCTCTTTCTTTTGTTTGTTTTTGCACCAAAATCTGTCTTCTGACAACCATGTCAAATCAATGCCTCCACGTCTAGAGTCAGCTTTCATCTGGGCCTTCCCCTCTGATGCATTTTTAAAATGCATCAACTCTAATGGACACTGTAATTTGCCTTTAGTAATCATGTGGGGGGAAATGAGAGCAACTAAAAGGCAAAGACCCCCCATGTCCCGTTCTCAAGGAAGGCCCGGGCTCCCTCCTCCCCCATCTATATGCAACTCTGAAGCTGCTGAAGGAGGCAGGAAGGGAAACTCTGTAATTTTTGATTGTGTGGTTGTCATTTTTTTATCATAACCTATAAAAGCTTCACATGTAGTTTATGCAACAGGCAATAGCAGAACTCTGCTAACCACTGTTTCAACCCAGGAGGGATAATGACTCTTATTATCTTCCTCTAAACAATAATTACTTCGCACTTCTTATCATCACTATCGGAAAGCACTTACTAAGCATCTGTTAGTCAATCAGTCATCCCTTCAGTAACCCTCGGCACCTCTGCAGCAGTGAGGATCTCATTACTGACACGACCTCTGACCCAGCACCTGCTTATGAAAATACACTTTCTACCAAAGGTTATAGAGAGATGTTAAGGGGAAAAAAGCATTACTGTGACACAGTGCCAGTTTGAGCCCCAGGGGCTCTGCTTCTGAGCCAGTTTCTTGCTCATGTGCCTGGGAAGACAGCAGAAGATGGCTCAAGTACCTGAGTCCCCACTATCCATGTAGGAGGACAGAATTCCTGCCTCGTGGCTTCTGCCTGGCCCAGATCTCACTGTTGCAGCCATCTGGGGAGTGAAGCAGTGAATGGAAGATCTCTCCTCTCTCTGGCTCTGCCTTTCAAATAAATAAATCTCAAAAAACCAACAAACCAAAAAAACCAATCTACCTGTTGCCCACACTACAGCCAGATTGCTAATGAGACCCAGCAAATGTTGTGCTGATCAAAACACTCTTCATTTGGGAGAAGGTGCAGAATAGGGAAGTCAATGAGAAAACACTCTTCATTTTGATCAGAATAGTGGAAACTTCCAGCTCTGGTAACCAGTTACTCACACCAGAGTGTGTGTGTGTGTGTGTGTGTGTGTGTGTGTGGTTAGCGGCAGGCATGGGCAGTGTGTGGTGGGAAAACATGGACTGGGGGGGGGGGGCTGAAACAGATGTGGGGATGAGTCTGAGCCCTGCTCCAGACATTCACTTGTTCTAGCATCCTCCCATCCATGCATTCAACAAACGTTGATTGAACACCTTCTGTAGGTCAGACCGAGCAAAGAAATATATATGGCAGAAGAAAACTAAAGAGACCCTTGGTCTTCAGGCCTTCCTACCTGATGGAGGAGATCACTAAACAAGCCACCAGCTGATAAGCATCTTAATGTACAGCTTTGAACAAGGTACTTACCCTCTCTGAACCTCAGTGTGCTCACCAACAACATAAAGGTTTTACAAAGATTCCATGAGAAGACATACACCGTATCTACAATGCACCTGGCACACTAGGCAGTAAAGAGCAGCTGTTATCTCTGCTCCTTCTATTTGTCTGTCAAGCTCTCTGTCACCCCCACCCCATCCTTCTTAAAACTTGTAATTTCATAAATTGGGAGGGTAGCACTATTGAATCCACAAGCTGGCGGGTCATTTCACTTAACATATTACACCCCAGGCCTGCAAAGCTCCAGGCCAGCAAGGTCTAGGCAACTGGGCATATTCTGACCTCTGCTCTGTCAGAAGAAATTGTCCAAGACTTGGAAATGTGCAAAGGAGATAACTGTGTGTCCATACTGGAGCCTCCTGAGGTGTGTGCCTCTGATCATGTTTCTACATTTTTTAAATTTCCTTTATTTCTTTGAAAGGCAGAGAGACAGAAAGACACAAAGAGGATGTTCCCAGCCCCTGGTTCATTCCCCCAAAAGCCCACAGCAGATAGAGTTGGGCCAACTGGAAGCCAGGAGCCTGGAACTCAATCTGTGCCTTTGCCGGTGCCCTTAATTCAGCCTTGGCCAATTGTTGTCAGGCAGTGCTATTTGGAGATGTCCAGGAAATCTCACTCTCAGTGGAAATTCAGGAAGCTTCTAGCTGGCCCCCAGAATAATTCACGTAAACATCAGGCTTCAGTTGCCAAGTTCCATGTTATAAAATAGGCCCTGCGATCTCGTTTTTATCCCCTTCTTGGCCTCTGTCTTTGGGCTGTGCCCTGTGGGAAGGAGTCCGGTTCAGACCTATTTCTGAGACCTCTCTGGCGGGGCTGGTGATGCTGTGTCGTATCTCTCATAGAGCACTGGATTCGTGTCTTTGCTGCTCCAGTTCCCATCCAGCTCTCTGCTAACATGCCTGAGAAAGCAGCAGCAGACGACCCAAGTGCTTGGGCCCCTGAGAGTCCAGAATGGAGTTTCAGGCTCCTGGCTTTGGCCTGGCCCAGCCCTCGCCATTGTGGCTGGCCAATTGGAGCGTGAACCAGCAGATGGAAGGTCTCTCTCTATGATGTTCTTTCAAATAGATAAATATTGAAAAAGAAAACAGAAACCCCAGCTGGTAGTAACAATCACCTGGGACTCTTGACTAAACCAACAAGGGCAGAGTCCTAATTCCGTCTTTTGAAGCTGGGATTCTACAGGCGGGGATGTGGCCAAAGTAAATATCCTTAAGAAACACGCAGGGCCTAGGAGATGCTGTGGTCAGAGGAACCGGGGAGCACTTGCAGAATGTTTACGGTGCTGTCAGATTTGGTTTTTTAAAGATTTACTTTGAAAGAGTTACAGAGAGAGAGGGAGAGAAAGATCTTCCATCCACTGGAAGATAATCCACTCCCCAAATGGCTGCAAAGGCCAAGGCTGGGACAGGTCAAGGCTAGGATCCAGGAGCTTCATCTGGGTTTCACGTGTAGGTGGCAAGGACTTAGGCCATCCTCTGCTGCTTTCCCAGGCCATCAGCAATGAGCTGGATTGGAAGTGGAGCAGCCAGGACATGAACTGGTTTCCATATGAGATGCTGGCCTCACACTGCAATGCTGGCCCTATGCTGTCAGATTTTTGAGGGCGTGCACCTGTGCAAAGGCCAGAGAACGAGGTAAGCCAAGAGAGCAGTCAGAGGGCCGTGGCATAGTAAGGAACCAGCACCCCCTGCAGGATCCTGTGGGCATGCACGTGTGCTCTTCTAACTGCCCAGGGAGGCCAGCCAAGGATTCAGGACAGTCATGGCACCGTCAGCTTTCCGAGTCACATCTGTGAGCCTCAGAATCCTCATGTGGAAACCAAGGGTCCACCGGCGCCACGGCTCAATAAGGCTAATCCTCCACCTGCGGTGCCGGCACAGCGGGTTCTAGTCCCGGTTGGGGCGCCGGATTCTGTCTCTCTTCCAGGCCAGCTCTCTGCTGTGGCCCGGGAGTGCAGTGGAGGATGGCCCAAGTGTTTGGGCCCTGCACCTGCATGGGAGACCAGGAGAAGCACCTGACTCCTGGCTTTGGATCAGCGTGGTGTGCCAGCCACAGAGCGCTGGCCTCAGTGGCCATTGGAGGGTGAACCAACAGCAAAGGAAGACCTTTCTCTCTGTCTCTCTCTCTCACTGTCCACTATGCCTGTCAAAATACATAAATAAATATTTTAAAAAAAGAAAGAAATCCGAGGGTCCTGCACTAACCTCAACTCCCACCTCCGCTCTTTCTAACCAGACACCAGCCACGCAGGCCTCCCTGCTGTCCCCTAGCACTGAGCAGCCTCCTCTTGGGGCCACTTGTGCAGGCCACCCCCACTGCCTGGGGGGCCCAGACACCCCCAGCTCCAGGCCGCTCCTGCCCATCCAGCACTCGTGGCCTCGTTGGGTGGTTCCACTTCCCCTTGCAGCACTTAACACCCGTGCACTGGTTTGGCCCCTTCTTGCCTGTCTGCTCCCGCCCTGGACCGTGGGTGGCGGTGAGGACTGTCTGTTTGCAGCTGTGTGCACTGTCTGGCCCAGAGCCGCAAGCCAGCAACGGCTGTTGAGTCAGTGGCTGAACAACACCCACCTTGTGCGTTTGTTGTAGAAGCTGGAGGAATAGAATCGAGGCTTTTACAGCACCGCGTATAGCGCTCAACTCTTGCTATTCCAGACTCCCAGTTACAAGTTCTTCCCAGGACACTGTTCTCCCGTGGGTCCCCAAGTGGCCCCTGTCACTTGATCCTCCAGCACCCTACTCTGCACCCAATGAGCTCGCCCGGGAGTCAGCTGTGCGGCGCCCCCGGGGAGCAGGCAGATGTGCACAGGCATCCCTTGCCCGGCTGAGGGGCTTTGCAAGTTGGCCCCTCTTGCATCAAGTCATTGTCTGGGTTCCTCTGGACCGTGGGGGTGGTCAGGGCCCAGGCGTGGCCATCATACCCGAGTGGTGTCAGAGGCAAGCCAGAGCATGCGATGAATGAAGACCATGCTGTAGGGACGGAGAAAACAAAGGCTTCCCTGAGCCCTGACTGCTGCGTCCTGCTCCATGACCCTGACACAAATCCACTGTGCTGACCGGGTCGTCCTGGGTGTGTGCGCTTGGGGCCACGTGCCCAGGCCCGCCTGCCTCCCTCCCTCCAGCGCAGCTTCAGCACTCTCAGAGAGGGCGCCAGCGCTGTTCGTGGTGCAGAGGCCCACTTTGGGCAAGGTCGTTCTCCTCATGCTGCCAGGGACTTGAATGGTGAGCAGAGACCCTGGCAAGCTCCCCTTACAAGGCAGAGCTGCACACTGTCGGGGAGCCTTTAAAAACCACCTGGTTAGGGCTGGTTCATCTGAGGCTCCAGGATTTATAAGGGGTTGGGACATGGGCCATGAACTTGAAAGCAAACGAGTCTATGGGTGCCTGTGTGGGCAGAGAACCTGCTGCCCTTTTTCAGATGCTCGAAGCCAATCTGCGTACGTCTCTGGCCCAGCCGTGAGAAACGACTCACCTACGTGACAGTGGCAGCTTGGCCTCTGCTACCAGATCCTGTGGCCGCGGGTGACCTCCCTCCGCAAGGTCAGTGGCACTGTTCAGAGCAAGACGGGAAGCAAATAAATAACAGCAAACACAAGGGCTATGGAAACCAAGCTTGGATGGGAGAAGGAGTGCGTTGGCACGGTAACCCAGACGGTCTCCATGAGCACAGGGCAAGTTTCTTTCCTCCTCTCTTCTTAAGTCTTGATGTTTGTTCAATTAAAACCATTTAATCTGGGGGTTTTTGTTTGTTTATTTGAAAGGCTGAGAGAGGGAAAGAAAGAGACAAAGAGGAAGAGAGAGATCTTCCATGCGCTGATTCGCTTCCCGAACACCTGCACCGGTCAGGGCTGAGCCAGGCTGAAGCCAGGTGCTCGGAACCCCACCCGGGTCTCCCACATGGATGGCAGGACCAAGGGCTTGCCCTCTCACCTGCTGCCCACCCCCAGGGTGTTGGTCCGCAGGAAACTGGAATCAGACGTGGGGCTGGGACTTGAAGCCAGGCACTCTGATATGGGCTGTGGAGTCTTAACAGCTGTGCCAAATGCCTGCCCCTGCTTTTAGTTTTAAGCTTTATTTATTTATTTATTTGAGAGGGAGAAGAGGAGAGAGGGAGACAGACAGAGAGGATGCTCCATCCACCAGTTCACTGTCCAAATGCCTAAGGCCTGGCCAGGCCAAAGAAGAACCAGGAGCTCAAGCCAGGTCTCCCATGTGGGAAGCAGGAACCCGATGACTTTAGCCATTGCTTCTGCCTCCAAGGGTCTGTGTTAGCAGGAAGCCGGAGCCAGGTGCGGAGCCCAGGAATCCCAGTGTGAGATGCTGACCTCTTAACCAGCATCGAAATGCCAAGCTAAATGCCTGGGCCGTCTTTCCCTGTCTTTTCCAAATTTGCTATGCAGGAGCACGTAGAGGAGTTTCTGGAAATGCTCTAAAGGGTGATGTCCCGCCCCACAGGCTCCATCAGTGGCGCACTGCTCCTCAGAAAGGTGCTCCCGTGCATGGTGTTGAGGCGGGAAAGACTTCACTGCACTTGAACTGCTGTAAAGTTTTGCTTCTTAGGGGATCAAGTGCAATTCAGCGAGCTAAATTCCCTGAGGGACCCCCTTCCCCCACCCCAGGACATCCCTCTGTTTTTCTATTCTCAGCTTCTATGGAGGTTTTAAAAATATCTTGCAACTGTTGCTTCAGCTGAGGAGCCCAGAATGTCTGCGATGAGACTCCCTATTCATAGGGTTTCCTAGAATAAATTTAATTGGCATAAAAATACTTGCAATCAGCTGTGAGTGTTGCTGTGAATACCCTCTTCCCTTTTCCAGTCCTGAGTGAGCCAACCGCTGCCTCTGGCCTCAAAAACAGAAGTTAATTAAGCAACACTAATCCATAGGACCTCAGTGTAGCCAATTGTTTTGCTCCATGGGGCAGAAGTCTGTGCAGTTTAGGATGTCCTCACACAAAAATGCTGTAGAAAGTTGTCCTCATGCAATGGGAAAAGGATGCATCGTTTTGATTTACCCACAGTGAGTTAAAATCAGATGCACAGGGGTCCATGTTGGGGTGCAGTGTGGTAAGTCACCACCTGCAATGCCGGCATCCCATATTGGAGTGCCGATTAAGTCCTAGCTGCTCTGCTTCTGATCCAGCTCCCTGCTACTGCACCTGGGAACACAGCAGAAGATGGCCCAAGTACCTGGGCCCCTGCACCCACACGGGAGATCCAGATGGAGTTCCAGTCTCCTGGCTTCAGCCTAGCCCAGCTCTGGCTGTTTTAGCCATTTGGGGAGTGGATCAGTGAATGGAAGCTCTCTCCTCCATCTCTTCTACTCTGTCACTCTGCTTTTCAAATAAATCTTTAAAAAAAATTCTAATAAGGCCGGCGCCGTGGCTCAACAGGCTAATCCTCTGCCTTGCGGCGCCGGCACACCGGGTTCTAGTCCCGGTCGGGGCGCCGGAGTCTGTCCCGGTTGCCCCTCTTCCAGGCCAGCCCTCTGCTGTGGCCCAGGAGTGCAGTGGAGGATGGCCCAAGTGCTTGGGCCCTGCACCCCATGGGAGACCAGGATAAGCACCTAGCACCTGGCTCCTGCCATTGGATGAGCGCAGTGCGCCGGCCGCAGCGCGCCGTCCACGGCAGCCATTGGAGGGTGAACCAACGGCAAAGGAAGGCCTTTCTCTCTGTCTCTCTCTCTCACTGTCCACTCTGCCTGTCAAAAAAAAAAATAAAAAATAAAAAAAAAAGATTAAAAAAAAATTCTAATAAAAAGCACTTACAATCCATGCCAGTTTATCTTCTAGAATTTTTTCAAAGATTTATTTATTTATTTGAGAGGCAGAGTTATAGGAAGGGGGAGAAGAGGGAGTGAAAGATGGAGAAAGGGAGAGAGAGAGAGAGAGAGAGAGAGAGAGAGAGAGACTTTTATCCAGTGGTTTACTCCCCAAGTGGCTTCAACTGCCGGAGCTGCACTGATCCAAAGCCAGGGTCCAGAAGCATCTTCTGGGTCTCCCACACTGGTGCAGAAACACAAAGACTTAGGCCATCTTTCACTGCTTTCCCAGGCCATAGTAGAAAGCTGGGTTGGAAATGGAACATCCAGGACTCGAACTGATGCCCACATGGGATGCCAGTGCCGCAGGCAGAGACTTAGCCTACCCTCTTCTAGAACTCCATACTGAATTTTGGCAGGATAAAAACAACTTAAATGAATAGGAGATGTTCTATCCTTAAGTATATGTGTGACTCCAAACCCTGGTTCTAGCTTTTCCTTGCTGTGCACGCCTGGGCAGCTCACATCACCTCTCCGACTCATCTGTTGCACCTCTGGTAAGATCTGTCACGAGGATTTCCAGAAACAAAGAATGTCATGGCATTGACAGCACAGTGGACAGCACACGGCACACGTGTGAATCCACTTCTTTTTCCTCAACTAATTCTAGAGGATAATGTCCATTTTATTCAACAGAGCAAACATCAGCTGGACACTTGATGCGTGCCTTCACGTCCCACCATCTTCTAGGGGGGACAGAACCTGGTTATGTCCCAGTGACGTCAGCCTGTGAAAACTGCTTTAACTGGAGCATAAGGAAAGTACTCTCCAACCCAAGGGAAAGGAATATGAGTTGGGATTTTACCAACTGGTTAAGGAGCCTCCATTGTCCTCAAGGAATGAATTCTGTGCTTCTGGCCTTAACTCATTGGCTAGAGTTTGGAAAAGCTAAGAAAAAATCCTTGCACCAGAGCCCAGGTCCCAGAGAGTGAACGTGTGTGATGTGGTCAGGGAGTCCTGGGAGGAGCACAGCCCCTTGGGAGAAATGACCAAGTTCCAGGAGGGGCTGGGGGCTGAGTGCTGAGGGCCAGGTGGGAGTCTCTGGGGTGCTTCCGCATCCCCTCTGCCGTGGGCCCACCCTGGAAGCCAGCCTCACAGCCCACAAAGGCAAGTCTTAGAAGCGCAGTAGCAGCCAAGTAAGTTCACACTGCTGACTTAGCTTTACCCATAAGTTCAGCACACTGCTTATAAGAAGCCCCTGCTGGGTGGTAGCACGCTCTGCTCCAGGCCCTAGGGAGTCAACAGGGAGCAAGACACAGTTCCTTCTTTCATGGGCTTACGAGCTACTGGGGCATTAGTCAGAGAAATGGCAAAAGAAGGCAAAGTGGCAGCATTTAGGGGGCTGCCTGGGGCGTCTGCACCCCATATTGGAGTGCCTGGGTTCAAGTCTTGACTCTGATCCTGATATCAGCTTCCTGCTGCTATCTATGCACCTTGGGAGGAGGCAGTGATGGTTCAACTACTTGGGTTCCCATCACCCTTACGGGACACTGGGATTGAGTTCCCAGCTCCTGGGATCCAGCCTGTCCAACCCTGGCTGTTGCAGGTATCTGGAGAGTTAACCATTAGATGGGAGCTCGCTCACTCGTTCTCTCTCTCTCTCATAAATAAATGAATTTTTAAAAAAGATAAATACTGAGGCCAGTGTTGTGGCACAGTGGGCTAACCCACAGCCTGTGACACCAGCAACCTGACTTGGAGTGCTTGTTTGAGTCCCAGCTGCTCCATGTCCAAGCTGACTTCTTGCTAAGGTGCCTCTGAAGGCAGCAGAGGAGGGTCCAAGTGCTTGGATCCCTGTCTCCCTTGTGGGAGACCAGGATGGAGTTCCCGGCCCAGCCCTGACTATTGTGGCCGTCTGGTGAGTAAACCAATGGATGCAAGATCCCTGCCTCCTTCTCTCTGTGTCACTGTGCCTTTCAAATACATACATTTTTATTTTTAAAAAATACATACTGGAAGATATCATTTAAAGAAATAAGTATTGTCAAGTAAAAGAAAGTATAGAGGGCTAGACAAGAATTGCTCTTTTTCCGTGTGAGGTGGGTGAGGGGGAAGTTTCCAGGGAAATGCACAGCGGGTGCAAAGGCCCTGAGACGGGCCTGCTCCTGGGGCAGCAAGGAGGCCCGCTGGGCCAGGGCTGTGCAGGAAATGAGCCAAACAGGTCCGTGAGGGGCCGGCGCTGGGGCTCACTAGGTTAATCCTCTGCCTGCGGCGCGGGCATCCCATATGGACACCGGGTTCTAATCCCAGTTGCTCCTCTTCCAGTCCAGCTCTCTGCTGTGGCCCGGGAAGGCAGTGGAGGATGGCCCAAGTGCTTGGGCCCCTGTACCCACATGGGAGACTGGGGGGGAAGCACCTGGTTCCTGGCTTCGGATCAGCATAACTCTAGCCATGGTGGCCATTTGGGGGTGAACCAACAGAAAGAAGACCTTTCCCTCTGTCTCTCTCTCTCACTGTCTATCTGTCAAATAAAAAAACAAAACAAAACAAAACAAGTCATGAAGTGCACAGACGAATGTCTCCAGTCCCCAAGCTCTGGAACCCATCCCCCGCCCCCATCTGCTCCCCTGAGCGTGGTCCTCCAGGACTTTGCAGCCGGCCTTCCCAGGACTGGCTCTTTGGGCTCCTGCCGGCTCCCCCTGCTCTATGGGAGCCCCGCAGTGGCTGCGGCCCTCAGCACACACTCCTTGAAAGCTGCCAAGAAGGGATGCAGGTGCCGGGGTGACCGGGCCCCAGCAACCCGCTCAGCCACACACCTTGGTCCTCTGAGCGGCAGCGGCAGGGAGGGTCCCACCGCACAGGGCGTGGCAGCTTCAGCCTTCCTCAGATCGGGCAGCAGTGTCCAGACATCGCGGCATCTCAGCCTACACCCTCTGGGACCCCTGAACACAGACCTTTCCCCCACAACCCGAGTTGCTGGACCATTCAGCCTATGGCAGGCCTAAATAGAAACAGAATTAACTGACAACTGCCCACCAGCATGGCTGCTCTCGGAACCCTCAAGGCTGTGCATGGCTGTCCCCTACCTGGCTGACTCCCAGGCAGCAGCTGCCACCTATAGCACCTGGGCACCCCTTCTCCCTCCCCCGGAACGCCTGGGGTCCAGGTCTAGGAGCAAGGAACCTGCCAAGAAAACGCCAACTTCTCACCAGCCTAAGTCCCGCCTGCCAAGTCACTTCCTGTCCCAGCAGCCTCCTCTTCCTGCTTGATTGACACTGGGAATAACCATTCATTCTTGTTGTTGTTGTTGTTCTTTTTTTTTTTTTTAAGATTTATTTATTTGAAAGTCAGAGTTACACATACACACACACACACACACAGAGAGAGAGAGAGAGAGAGAGAGAGAGAGAGAGGTCTTCACTCTCCAGATGGCTGCAACGGCCAGAGCTGCGTAGATCCGAAGCCAGGAGCCAGGAGCTTCTTCCGGGTCTCCCACGTGGGTGCAGGGGCCCAAGGACTTGGGCCATCCTCTACTGCTTTCCCGGACCATAGCAGAGAGCTGGACAGGAAGTGGAGCAGCTGAGTCTTGAACTGGCGCCCCTATGGGATGCCGGCGCTTCAGGCCAGGGCGTTAACCCACTGCGCCACAGTGCCAGCCCCGACCGTTCATTCTTAATGAACTCCTCTAACACCTTGGGGCTTGGAGTCCCAGCTGAGTGACCTCAGAGCAGTGCTTACCTCTCAACATCCTGGCGGAGCGCTCAGCTCCCCAGGAGGAAGGCTGCTCATCGCCCCCACGGGTGCCCCTGCACCCCTCCTGCCCTGGCCCTGAGCCACTTGGGACTGGGGCTCCCCCCTGCTCTGGCTCCTTGAAGCTCACCATGCCCACAGTCGCAGCACAGGGAGCCTGGCAAGGCTGGCTTTTTGTCGCCACTCGCCACCTCAGCGGAGGGACCAATGCTGGGTCTGCGGCCCAGAGGGCATGGTGGGCTTACGAGGGGCTCCCCATCGAGGGTTCCTTCAGCCCTACCAGGCTCAGGGAGGCGCTGGTTCCCTCTCCTCATCCCGCTTCACACTGACACACGGGGTCGATTCTGATTTGCAAGGTGAAGAGACCGGGCACAGAGCAGCTGCCGAGGGCTGGAGGTGCGGAATTAGAAGGCAGATGGGCTGACTCTGGACTGGGATTTGGGCTCCCACCCCAGGCTGCTCATCGGGAGAAGATGTCAAGGCTGCAAAAGGGCAAACAGGTCTGGAAGAACTCCAGGAGCCCGGCCTTTGGGCTCCTGGGACACTTGACCCTGAGCACATGGCCCGTTTCCACCATGTGTGTGTGCTGGAATCATCCGGAACAGGGCGGGCAGCCATCCTACTCCAGTCTCATGAGTCATTACTCCTGCCCAACAAAATGAGGACAATTGAAATGTCCCCAGGAATGGGGCTGCTGTTGTGGTACAGTGTCCCCGAAGTGTGGACAAACTCAGGATCAGGTAGTCTGATGGCGGAGGTCGGAAGCCACAAGGGAGAAAGGTCCAGGCCATCAGATTGCTCGGGGCCTCCTGAGTTCTCCTGCCCTGTTTGGATTCCATCAGTTGCGTGGGATCAGCTTTCAGGGGGCGATAACCACACTCCAGGTGAAGAACCATGAGAAGGCTCAGAAAGAGGCACAAGGCCATTTGTTCCCCATCCCTGCTGAGGCCTGGGCCCACTGCTGGGTAGAGGGAGGAAGGGGCAGGCCTTCCAAGAGGGAGGGGCTGGTGATGGCCTCTTAACCCAGGCAGGGCTGGCTCTGCCCAGGGTGAAGCCTGGCGAGGGGGCTTCCCTCTCCTGAAGACCCCCTTGGAGGAGGAGGAGAAGGGCAGGGACGATCTTTACAGACGACTAGGTCATTGGACAGAGCTTATCTATGGGTCTGGCCCTCCTTTCTTTTTTTATTTTAAATTGAGGTCAAATTCACTTAAAAAGTCATCGTCTGAAAGTGGCCACTTCAGTAACATTTAGCATATTCCCGATCTTGGCCAAAGCCCAAAGCCTGGAAAGCCACTCTGGTCTCCCCCATGGGTGGCTGGGGCCCAAGCACTTGAGCCCTCCTCCACTGCTTTCCCAGGTGCATTAGCAGGAAGCAGGATTGGAAGTGGAGCAGCTGGGCTTGAACTGGTGCTCACATGGAATACTGGTGTCACAAGCAGTGGCTTGACCCAGTGTGCCCCAACACCAGCTCCCATGGTTCTAAAACAGTTGCATGAAAAGAAAGTCCAGTTCTCATGCAGAACCCACCCCGATGCATTCCCTTCCCAGCCCCTGGAAACCTCCAGGCTGCTTTCTGCCTCTGAGCATGTAGCTGTTCTGAAATAAATGGAATCACGCAGCCCCATTCTCAGCCTCTGAGCATCAGGCTGACAAGGGCTGAACGGTGAGCTTTGTGTTTGAGTTTTACGTTTATTTTGTTTGAAAGGCAGACAGACAGATAGGCAAGAATCTTCCATCTACGAGTTCACTCCCAAAATGCCTGCAACAGGGCAGGTTGGACCAGACAGAAGCCAGGAGCTTAGAGCTCCATCCTGGTCACCCACAAGGGTGATGGAGGCCCAAGTCCTTGCGCCATCACCTTCTGCCTCCCACAAAGCTGGAGCGGACAGCAGACACCAGACTTGAACCCTGGATTTATTTATTTAAAATAGAGTTATAGAGAGAGGATGGAGAGGTGGGGGTGGGGTGGGGAGAGCTCTTCCATCCACTGGTTCACTCCTCAGATAGCCACAACAGCCAGGACCAGGCAAGGCTGAAGCCAGGAGCCAGGGGCCTCCTCCGGGTCTCCCACATGAGGGCAGGGGCCCAAGCACCTGGGCCATCCTCTGCTGGTTTCCCAGGCCATTAGCAGGAAGCTGAATCAGAAATGGAGCAGCTGGGACTCGAATGGGCACCTTTAGGGGATGCTGGCACTGCAGGCAGCAGCTTTATCTGTGTATCACAGTGCCGGCTCCCCGGCAGTGTTTTAACCACTGAGCCAGACACACACCCCTCTGTCTGGTATATTTTGGCTTTTGCTGCAATGGTTTTGTGTGTAATAGTGAATGTTATATATTTCCTGGTAGAAAACCCAGACATAGAGGAAGTCCAAAGGAGGAACTTAAAGTTAGTTAAGTCCTATCGGAATAACTACACCAACGTTTCATAGACAAACCTTCCATTGCCCCTATGCAAATGCGATGGCCAAGCTGGCTGCTGCCTTCTCAGCTGCTCTGTGTCCCGTGCCCTCACCTGTAACAGGGAGCAGCTAACCGTGTTCACGTCATAGGCTTTCTGAGGGGAGAAGGAGCGGGGACAGGGTGAGCCACGGGGTAAGTGAGCAGCCAGTGCAGTGCCTGTCTGGTCTTGCTGTGTTTGTAGCCATGACTCAAGGCCGTGGAGATCATTGCCCTTGCTGAGCTCAAAGCCACAGGTCGGGGAAGTCAGGAAACTCACCAGGGTAAGCAAAAATCCTCTCTGTGTGCCTCTGTGTAGCTTATTCTTAACAATTTTATTTATTTTTATGATTTGACAGGCAGAGAGAGAGCTTGGTAACTCCATCCTGGTCTCCCACATGAGGGGCAGGGACGCAAGTGCTGGACTGGTGAGGGGGCAGGGCTGGTAGTCACGCAGGCTGTGTGTTCCTCCTGCCTCCTCCTGTGCCATGGCAGCCGCTTGTCCAGGATTTAGACTCATCCCGCCCAGCACGCATGCCGAGGCCCCTCCCCAGCATGCACGCACTAAACGAACTGGGACAGAGCCCAGCTTAACAAATACTTGCCGACAGACAACAGGATTGAGGTTCAGCAGAAACTTGATCGAAAAGGCTCCATTGAGACTGCCCCGGCTAACGCACATCCACTGCACTTGCTCTTTGGAGATCACACGCCCAAGACATACACACTCCCACGGGCTGCAAGACCTCAGCAGCTCAGTCTCTCTCTTTCTACCAACCCCTCTGGTCGTACTGTTGGGAGCTTCTCCTCTTGTTGCTTAAATAAAACTTTGTCTCTTCTGCTCTCACCATTGTGTCCTGTCCCGTAAATCGTCATTGAGTCAGGACAAGAACTTGGACTCACCTTACCGGGTTTCCGGGAACGCCACGGCCAGTGTCCCTCACCTCCGTGTGGTTCCAAGCCGCCATCCAATGGTGCTTTCCCCGCTACCCCGGCCAGTTGCTTGCTTCCTCCTCAGCTCCTTGCCCCGTCATTTCGTGGCTGTCACTGGTGGTACCCCTGCAGCCCTCCCTGAAGGCAGGGGCAGGGGCCAGCTCTGAGCCACAGGCTTCTCGTCCCTGCATTTCTGCCTGGAGCCACTCAGGCACGGCTGGGAGGCCCCGAGGGCTCCTGGGATGAGGCTGTGCCAAAGTGCAGGGGAGGCTGCTGCCCCCGGGGTACTTGCAGCCCTGCCCTTTGCCCACGACTCTCCATTAAGCCTCCCAGCTCTGCCCTGGGAGAAGAGTGCCACCCTCCAAAGCGAGGGAGAGAGGCCCAGGGCCTGGCTACGCAAGGACGCCCCTGTCTCAGGCCTGGCTTTACCTCCAGAGGTGCTGTCTGCTCACAGGTCGGTGTTAAGTCTTGTTACCAAAACAGCGTGATGGCACCATGGCATTTTCTCTGAGATGCCACAGGCTGCCTTTTCCCAGGATGCTAATTAAGCAGCATAGGTAGTTCATCTTGGAGGAACATTGCACAAATCCCTCTAGAGCCCTAGATCTCACAGGCCGTGGTCTTTCTAAGAGAGTGCTCAGAGAGGCGGGTGCTCACGGCAGGCAGCGCTCCCTGACCCCTGGGAGCCCCCGAGGCTGGAGGCCCAGCTGGTTGCATTGCACTTGGCAGCGCCTGGCACGTGCCCACTGATGAGCCCACCTGGGGTGCTTCCGGGCATGGGAGACAGTGCAGCGGGTCCAGTGGCAGTGGAGTCTCCTCCATTGGGCACCAGGCCTGGACTCCAGGGGGCCTTCGGCTGTCTGACTTACACCCCAGCACGCCAGCCTGCTGTTGTCACTGCCTGTGCCTGGCAGTCCCCGAAGTCCAGCCGGCACTGTTGGTGGGTTGCAAAGCAGCACATGGATGGTTCAGAGTCTGGTCCCTGCCACTCACTTGGGAAATCTGGATTAAGCTCCTGGCTTCCAACTTCAGCTTTGGCCCTCGTGGACATTTGGGGAATGAATTGATGGATGGGAGCCCTCTCTTGTTTTCACAGCAAGGTGGGGCTGTTGTGCAGGGAGAGGCCTTGGCTGGTGCGAGAGCCAAGCTGCCCACCCGGCACCCACCTCTCAATGGGGGTGCATAGTCCTCTCCACACCTGCAGACATTGCCGTGAAAGATACCAGGCACACGTCATGAGGGAGCTTACCTGCTGCAGTGACGTTCCCTGCCTCGCAGCCCATCCGCTGAGAATGTCAGACACCCACTTGGTGGTGAGGTCAATGAGCTGAGCGAGCACGGGACTCAAACAGGAAGGCTGTTGCTGTTAGGGACTGAGCCAGGGTATCGGGGAAGGTCTGGCGCACTCGCTCCACATAGACCCGTGGGTCAGGTCTCAGGTGGCCTTGGCCCTTGGCTTTTCTGAGATGACAAAAAGCTCCCAGGGTGCGCCTTTTAAAAAGATACATATCATCCATGAACCATGGAGATGCCAACACTTGGAGAAACTCCCCAGGAATTTGCACAACCAAATCCCTGATTTGACTTTGGTTGGTGAGCAGGGTGACAAAGCATCATAGGTGGCGTTCTCTGCTCTGGTCTGTTCCCCATTCTCTGTGGGGCATCCCCTCCTATTGTTTCCTACTGCTGTCGCCACCCTCTTCCCTTCCCGGACCAGGCCTGGAAAGTCATTCTTCCACGTGCTTGGGAGAACGACTCCTCTGCAGCAGCAGACAGTGAGATGAAAGCAGCCAAGTCCAAGGCCGTGTGGCCACTTCCTTCCCCAAGGCCATGACCACTCAAGTACCGGCATGGGGTGAAACCCCAGCTCCAGAGGCAAGAGGAGAGGGCCTGTGGAGGGACCTCTGGGGAACGATTTTCCTCCCTGATAATAATGACAACAACGTGTGCACAGAAACTGTCCTTCCCATCTTGACCATGATTGTGTGCAGATCCGTCACTGGGGCTCATGTGAACCTTTCGGGACCTCAAGAGAAACCTGGGGGCATAAGCAGTGAACTGACGAGCAGCAGGGCCCTTGACACACGCTGTTAAACCACCTGCTCCCCCCACCTTTGGACCACGGGTTATACCCGATCACAAGGGCTTTGCTGCTACAGCCGCTGGTTTCCAAAGGTAGGTGTGCCTAACACTCACTTAGCAGGCTGGTTGGAGCACAGCCATCCTGACCGAGGGTAGGCTCCCAGATGAGGCTGCGGCCGATGCCAGTCCAGGAACCACTCTTTGAGTAGCCATGGCTTAAACCCATCTTAGCTGCATACTTGAACCCACAGCATTGTCCCCCTAAGTGCTTGTGGAGGATATGCGACAAGGACTGCTTGCCTTTGTGTTTACAAAGCTCTGATGCAACCCTCATTTGCTGGATCCTCACCACAGACCCAGGAAGTAGCTGATTTTGCACAAGAGGAAACAGATGCAGAAAATTATGTGTTGTACACCTTTGTTTGCCAGTCACAGAAACCTGATTCCAGAGGGGTTTAGACACAAAGGGAAGCTGACAAAGGGTTCTAGAAAGAACGGGGCAGGCCTCAGGCATCAGTGAATCCAGGGACTCAGATGATGTTGCTAGGGCTCTGTCGAGTTTATTTTTCCTTCCTGCTGGCCAGCTTTCTTCAAGTAGCAGAGAACTTGACCATGAACATCCTGGGGGTCCCACCATTCACGCCAGATCAGGACTCTGGAGCAGAGTGTGTCCCTGGCACAGGATCCCTGTGTAAAACCCCTTGAAAGGGCCAGTGCCGTGGTGTAACGGGTAAAGCCACTGCCTGCAGTGCCGGCATCCCATATGGGCGCCACTTCAAGTCTCAACTGCTCCACTTCTAATCCAGCTCGCTCCTATGGCCTGGGAAAGCAGCGGGAAGCAGTCCTTGGGCCCCTGAATCCTGGCTCTTGTCTCTTGGCTTCGGATCAGCCCAGCTCTGGCCGTTAAGCCATGTGGAGAGTGAACCAGCGGAGGAAGACCTCTCTCTCTCTCTCTCTCTCTCTCTCTCTCTCTGCTTCTGCCTCTCTGTAACTCTGCCTTTCAAATAAATAAATCTCAAAACAAAAATACCCCTTGAATAACTTGCAGAAGGTAAGAGTGACACAATGAGACCCACAAGGAAGCAAGCGTGTTGCTGAACATGAGATGGTGGGGCTTGCACCATGGCGCCATGGGTGTATTTAAATTACGAAGATTTTAGTGTAAATATACCTATAAATCAGAAAATATGTTTTGTCATGGGGCTGGCATCGTGGTGCAATGGGGTAAGCCACCACTCAGGACATCCATATCCCATATTGAGGTGCTCTCGTGGAGCCCCTGGCTGCTGGCTTCAGCCTGGCCCAGCCACAGCTCTTGCAGGGGTTCGGCTAATGAACCAGCTGATGGACACACTGACTTTCCACATGGCTGATGCGGTGTGCTGCCGGTCCCTACCCTGCATCACACGTAGTCTCTGACACAACCCCAGGGAAGACAAAGACACTTGGTCGGGCAGAAGACCCCGAATCGGCTCCCCGGTGGGAGTCAGGGTGGAAGCCGTGCCTTTCCTCACACTGACCCCACCTCTCCAGCTGTCGCATCAGTTCCTGCCGTAGGAGCCTCTTCCAAGTGCAGGGCTGTTGGGACCCTCTCCGTCCCTCCTGAGGGGGCACGGTGGAGGCTCTGATCCGTATCTCCTGAACTTGCCGGGAGTTGAAGAACGCCGGTTCTTCTCGTGCTCGTGGGTATCCTGGGGTCTGACCCAATGTCTCTGTGCCCACCCAGCTGCCAGGGGCATAGTGAGTCACTGGAAAGGTCAACACATTGAGGTCAGGGGAACTTCAAGTCAGACGTTTGGGGATCTGGATTCTCTTTGAAGAAACCCACATAAGGCAGAGTTGGTCCTCTAACCACATCCTCAGGAGAACGCAGACAGCTTTTGTGGATAAGAAAACTTCCTGCAGAGTTTCACAAGTGTCCCCAAGTGGCCTGCCCGTCCTGTGCTGGGGAAGCTAGCCAGACATCCCAGCAAACGTGGTATAGCCAGGGGGTATTCCTACACCCGTGGAATGGAAACAAATGTCAGCACGGGCAGCGGACATCCCCCAGCAGCTGACCTGCACCCTGATCCGGAAGTAAAAGTCCTTTGTGATGCGCGAGGCTTGTCTCCCAGCCAGGGTACAACTCCCCCTAACCCTCTCTGCAGCTGGTCCCTTCTGCCACTGGGAGCTCTGGGAGACAGACGATTGCCAAGGTAACCATGAGGGCCGGAGGGTGGGCAGACGCGGGCACAGGGCAGCTGCCACTGCCGGGCATGCGGCCTGTGCTCTGCTCTGGGGGGACCCTGGGGGCCCTCTGCCAGCTGACACCTCAGCCTGGAGAGAGCCCTCTTGGTGTTCCTGTTAGACCTTGGAAAGACTCCCCCGGCCAGGCTGTTGTAGCAAATAATACTATTTTTATTACAACAACAGAAATTCACTCTCACACAGGTCCGGAGCCTGGAAGTCCAGAACCAGCACGTCGACAGGGCTGTGCTCCCTCCAAGTTCACGGTGGAGAAGCCTCGCTGGCCTCTTCCAGCTCCTGCGGCTCCAGGGGTGCCTTGGCTGGTGGCTGCCTCATTCCAAACTCTGCCCCCTCACCACGGGGCCTTCTCTGGGCCCCCTCCTCTTCCCGTCTCTCGAGAGGACACTAGTTGTTGGCTTTAGCACCCGCCTTAATTCAGGGTGATCAGGTCAGGATTCTTAATCACATCCACAAAGATCCTTTTTCCCAAATCCGGTCACACACACAGGTTCTGACAGACGTATCTTTAGGGACTTGGGAGAGACCACTCAACCCACTGCACTCACCAGTGCCAACCACAGGGATGTGGGGCCGAAATGAAAGGAAGGAAGGGCGGCGGGGGGGGGGGGGGCAGTGCTGCCGCTCTCCGAGCTTTGCGCACCAGCAGACCAGGGCAGAGCACAGTGGCCGGGCTGCATGGTGGCGGCACCTCCTGGACTGTGGCAGCCACAGCACCACCACTAGTGCTGCCCACTAGCCAGGCGCCGCCCAGCAGGCACAGCGCGGGGAGCAGGCTGCTGTCGAAGGGACTCAGAGAGCAGAGGTGGGAGAGACGCTGCCACAGCCATGGAGAGCTTTGATCCACCAGGAGCTGGAAGAGGCCAGGAGGGCTCCTCCCCTAGAGGGGTCCCAGGGAGACCGGCCTGCCAGTGCCTTGGTCTGGAAGCCCTCCTGCTCCCAGAGCTGGAAGAGAACGGCTGGCCTAAGCCACCCAGTTCGTGTTGCGTCTGTAGGGCAGGGACCACCGTCTGGGCACCTGCCACGAGCCACGAGCCGTGGGCAGGCTCTCCAGTGAGGGTCAGGCAAGATGGCCACATCTTCACATGCTTCCCCGCGGCTCCCTCTTTCTCCCAGCTCCAGAGGATCCAGGCGCAGTGAGGTATACGGGATATGGGATGGGAAAAAGACAAAGAGGGGTGGGCGTGCTGTTTCCCATGCCACTTGGGACTCCCATGTCCCCTGCTGGAGTGCCTGGGTTTGCTTCCCAGCTCCACTTGTAATTCTACTTCCTGGTGACGCACACTCAGAGAAGCAACAGGTGACGGCTCAAGTACTGGGGCCCCGTCACCCATGTGGGAGACCCAGACTGAGTTTCCAGCTCCTGACCTTGGCCCGGAAGGAAGCCAGGAGCTTCTAACGGGCCTCCCACGTGGGTGCAGGGGCCCAAGCACTTGGGCCCTCCTCCAATACTTTCTCAGGCCATTAGCAGGGATTTGGATCAGAAGAGGAGCAGCCAGGACTCAAACTTGCGCCCCTATGGGATGCCAGTGCCTCAGGTGGAGGCTTAGCCTACTACGCCACAGTGCCGGCCCCAGCCTTGTTGGCATTCTTACCACCCAAAATGACAGAACAAGCCCTGAGTTCTCCCAGGAGTGCGGGATGTCACCTCAAAGAGCCAAGAGTGAGAAAGGATCCACAGGAAACAGCCAAAAGACACATCCAACGGGCGCTGACCCCACAGTCTCCCCCAATCCCACAGGAAGCCAGAGCAGCTCTCTGAAGATGTAGGGGGCGGGAGGGTGCTTTTTCTGCCCACCCCTTAGGGTTTTCTGTCAAAGGAGAGAAGTCTCCCTTCTAGTGACTGCAACTGGACCCGGAGCCCAGGTCCCTAGGGAAACGATGCAGACCTCAAGGAAGTTCAGCCCCGTCCCTGGAGGCTGTCCAGGGCAGCACTCTGGTTTCCGGAAATGCTCTCACAAGAGGGCAAAGCTTTGCGACCGAAGATTGGAGTAAGATGCCAGTGCCAACAGCACAAGGCTTCCTGGCTGAGTCTGGGGCCTGAGGTGGACAGAGCAGGATTTTGTTCCTGGCCACTCGTGCAGTCGGCTAAGTTACTTACCATCAAGGCTGCTGCAGGAAACAGGGACCAACTGGGGGGTTTTTAGAAGAAAAAGAAAAAAAAAAAGATTGAATCCAGGGTGCTGGGAGCTTCGAAGAGTCATCAGAAGGCTATGGGGACTGGGGACTCTAGACTGGGTCCCCAGGAGTGACTCAAGGGCAGCCAGGAGGGTTTGCACCACGTAAGGTGACACAGGGGAGTGACGGGAGGGGAAGACGTGTTATACACGTAGGTCCGTAGACCAGGAGGCACAGCGCGCCACGTGGAGCTACACAGAGAGGCCAGGCCAGGGAGGGGGAAGAGGGAGCGAGGGGAAGGTGGAGACAGAGCCCTAACTGTAGTCTCCACTAGGACTGAGTGAGGCGGGGTAAGCGAGCTGGGGACTGGTGGATGTCCGGGTAATGTCAGCGGGTTCTGGGCCAGAGAAGCTGTCTCCGTGTGTCTGGCCCCGGGCCCTAGGGCCATGAGGGCAGGCGGATGGGGCCCAGAATCTGAGGCCAGCAGAAAGGCACAGGTGATTTGTGCAGAACAGGCCTGACGTTTGCCGTCCCTAGGAATTAGCAGGGCCTGGGAGGGGCAGTCCCTCCAGGGCTAGCAAAGCCAGGGAGTCAAAGCATCAAAATCCCAGACCAGAAAGGCGTGAGTCCCACCAGGGCTGACGTCCTCATCTCTGTGGGACTGAGCTGTGCCAGCCGTGCTTCTGCTGAGCTCAGGAAGGGGAGGAAGCTGCTGCCCGCTGGGGCTAAGACAATGCACGGAGACCCCACCTGTAGAGTGGACGGTGTCCACTCCCAGCTCCCAGCAACTCCGCATTCTAGGGCTGTGAATTCCTGAGCCCCGCTACACACACAATGAGCCATCAGGTCTGCACTTAAAAGGAACAACAGCCCCTGGAGACTGGATGGAACAATACGGAGCTGGGGTTGATGACACCAGGACCCTGGCAACGCTCTGGCGCCACCCAGAGGAGAGGAAGTGTCTGGGATAAGGGAGTCTGGGATAAGGGAGTGGGTCTGCTCTTTACCTCGTCACGAGGGATTGGGCCTTGCCAGAGGTGAGACTGGCTCTAACAGGATGACTAGTAAAGTCCCAGTGCCTTGTCAGCCACTTCCAGGAATATCTTCCACGTGTGTGGTGCCACCTGCTACCCACCAGACAAGGAGCACAATGAAGCAAGACCCACACCCAGGGCACCCAGCAATGGTGACTACGATGCTGCTTGGGATGCCTGCTTCCCATATTGGAGCGCCTGGGCTTCTGTCCACCCTCTGCTTCCAACCCAGCTTCCGGCTACGCTTTGGCAGCTGGTGATGGCTCAAAGCACTTGGGCCCCTGCCACCCCCATGGAAGACTCAGATGTGAGTATTAGAGGAATGAACCAGAGATGGAAGATCTCTCTGTGTCTCTGTCTTTCTCCCTGTGCTGCTTTCTTTCAAATAAAATAAATAAACATGTAACTTTATTTTAAAAAGACCCAAACCTGGGGCAGACCTCAACTCGAGCCAGGGAGGGCCAACTCCACATGGCCAGAGCAGCAGAGAGGAAGGAGGTGCAGGGGAGACAGCAGGGAACTCCCTCTCATGAGCTCCTGAGTTGGCCAATTTTGCCTCGAACCCTTGGCAATGCCATGAGATCAAGATTTATTTCTGCTGCACAGGGAACGTCAAGGCTCGAAGGTTGGCAGAAGTCCGACAGCAGCACTCACATCCCGGGCTGCCTGGCTGTGAGGGGCAGGAGCCTCCCAGCCACTGTACGACTTGCTGGGAACCAATGGTATGGAAAAGCCCCTGGAGAGGAGGCTGCACCTGCAGCAGGCAGCCAGCTGGGGCTGGGGGACTGTGGAGAGAACCAGGGCCTTGGAGAACAGGGCCACAAAGCCCCGGCCTTTCACAGGCCCCCTCCCCAGCTTCTCCCACTGGAGCCACATTTCTCTGCACTGTTGCTCATGGAAATGCCGCTCAAGGGTGTTTGGCTTTTATGGCTCGTTGTAATAACACAGCTCTTACCATTACTAAAGGGACACACACTCACTGTAAAAGGGGGAAATGCATATCATACACACAGTAGAAAGACTATCATAAAAGAGACAGAACACCAGCGTTGGTAATGACATGGAGTCATTGGAACTGCCATATGCTACAGGTTTATGGTATAACTGCTTTGCTTTCCAAAGGCATAGTTACCATATGTCTCTGCAATTCCAGATACACCCAAGAGAAATGAAAATATGTGTCCCTACGAGAGCTTGTTCACAGATGTTCAATGCAGTGCCACAGGTGGCCGCAACCCTACCATCCATCGACTGGTCAATACAGAGATAATGGGGCTGACACAGCAGGTTACGCACAGCTTCTTGGGACACCCATAATCCATGTCAGAGTGCTGGTTGGAGTCCTGGCTGCTCCTTTTCTGATCCAGTTTCTTGTTAATGCATCCTAGGAGGTAGTGGATAATGGCTCAAGTGCTTGGACTCCTGCCACTCATGTGGGAGCCCTTGATGGAGTTCTGCATTTGGGGAGTGACATAGTGTTTGGAATCTCTCTCTCTCTCTCTCTCTCTCTCTCTCTGTGTGTGTGTGTGTGTGTGAAAATAAACATTCTAAAAATGTGCCATGTTCATATAGTGAATATTATTCTGCAGTGACAAGGAATGATGCATGCTAGGATATGGCTAAACCTTGAGAAGTCTGCTAAGTAAAAGCGGCTGGTTGCCAAAGGTCGAAAGTGGGTTGATTCCACATAGATGAAACGTCTCAACTAGGCAGGTCTTATTGATAGAGGGTAGGTTACTCATTGCCTAAGGCTAGGTGAAGGGATGAGGAGGGGCTGCTACTGAGCGCAGGGTTTATTACAGACATGCTTGAGTCTAATGGTGGTGATGGTTGCCCAACTCCATGCATGTACTAGAAATCTTTGAATTATACTCTTTTTTTTTTTTTTGACAGGCAGAGTGGACAGTGAGAGAGAGAAACAGAGAGAAAGGTCTTCCTTTGCCGTTGGTTCACCCTCCAATGGCCGCTGCAGCCAGCATGCTGCGGCCGGTGCACTGCGTCAATCCGAAGCCAAGAGCCAGGCGCTTCTCCTGGTCTCCCATGCGGGTGCAGGGGCCAAGGACTTGGGCCATCCTCCACTGCACTCCTGGGCCACAGCAGAGAGCTGGACTGGAAGAGGGGCAATCGGGACAGAATCCGGCGCCCCGACCAGGACTGGAACCCGGTGTGCCCGTGCCGTAGGTGGAGGATTAGCCTATTGAGCCACAGCACTGGCCATGAATCATACTTTTGAAATGAGTGAATTGTATGGTATGTGAATATGTTTTACTGAAAAATCATAACAACTTATTTCTACCCTAAACCTGCACCTGAGTGTTTATAACAACTTTATTCGTGATGGCCAAAACATAGGAGCAACCAAGACGTCGTTCAGTAGCTGAATGGGCAAATGAACTATGGTGCCTCCAGAATATGGAATATTACTCAGTGCTAAAAAAGTAAGCTACTGAGCTACGAAAAGACAGGGAGGAACCTTAAATGCATATTACTGCGGGAAAGAAGCTTGTTTGAAAAGGCTGCATATGCTACAATTCCAACTTTGAAAAGCCTGCAACTCTACAATTCTCAAAAGGAAAAACTTTACAGTGACAATTAAAAGGTCAGTGATTGCCAGGAATGAGTGATGAGAGAGGAATGACTGTGTGAAGCACACACGATTCTTAGGGCAGTGAAACTAGTCCATATGGTACTATATTGGTGGGTGCACGTCTTTACGCACTTGTCAAAAACCCAAATGTTGTACAACAGTGATCATAATATAAACTATGGGCTTTGGGTGATGGCAGCGTTTTCAATGTAGCTTCATCAAGAGTAATATATAAGATAATGGGGGCAGACTGTGCACGTGTGGTTGCAGGGGGTGGACGGAACTCTCCAGACTTTATACTCAATGACATGAGCCTAAAAATGGCCTACAAGATAAAACCTAGATTTAAGTAGATCACAAGAATTAAAAAAAAAAATCACTTGGAATCTGACCATGCACATGTACATGATCTGACACATGTACATGATCACTCAATGTGACCAGTGTTCCTGGCATCTTTGTAAACACCTGAGTCCGGTCTTCCCTAAGGAAACAGGTTCCATCTGTCATGTGTCTCGGACTTGACCCTTGAGGAATGAAACCCTGGGCAGGCTGAGGCTTCCCCGTGGAGTTGTGGCTCTGCTTCTGACTCCTCCAGCCACAGCGAGAGCTGGCCACGGCGCCTCTCCCTCATCCTGCCCCAACCTGGAGTTTCTTTTCTCTGGCCCTGATGCTGCCGCCCTGCAGTCTACCACAGGGGAGCAGGCTTTGGCATCCTGTAAGCTGGGTTCAGGGTGCACCTCCACTTCTGCTGTGGAATTGAGGGCTTCACGTGGCCTTCCCGGACCTCAGATCCCTCAGTAATGACCCTGAGACAAGACTCTCGTCCCTGTGAGGATTAGGACAGTAGACGGCAAGTACTCAGTGCACGCCTGGGCAGTGTGGGCCATGCGTAGACATGGTGCCCACACCATGCAGAGGGGCCTTTGGACAGGACATTTGCGACCCCCCCCCACTTCTTCACTGCTCTCTTCTGTTTTGGGGAGCAGACTGTGATGCAACTGGTCAACATGGCTCTTGACACTGTGGGAAGGCTGTAGAGCGAGCAGACGGGAGCAGATTGCTTGGGTTTGACTCCTGCCTCTTCTACTTACCATATTACTGTGAGTGTGCTGCGTCCGTGTAAGCTCAGAGTCTCGTCTATGAAGATCTGGGTATTATGATTGTGCCTACGCCAAAAGGTCTATGTGCAGGGCACCTACAGTACGTTAGCCAAATCAGAACACGGAAAAAGCAGCCCATGAACAGAAACTAGCTTTGTCTGTTTTAACCTCACGGGCTGCCCTGATACCCAATGAGATCATAGAAGCGCAAGGACTTGGTGAGCCAGAAGTGGCTATTTAAAAGCAGAAGTCTGCTGTTGTCAACAGAGGGAAAGCGGCCCCTGGAGGAAGAAACCAGCTTCCGGAGGCTGCCTTTGTGAGGCTTAGCTGAGTTCATGGAGACTTAGAAGACTCTGATCCCCCACTGGGTCACTACTTCCGAGATGAGGCACCGCCTCCGTGTTTCAAATGGGGTCAGCCACTTAGGAGGATTATTTTTGTGACCTAATTCAATAGTTGAATGTAATAGGATTTTTTGAGAAGTAGAGGAATGACAGAGATGATTACTGCTATTTCAACTTACAGCAGCAGTAAGATGCTAACCCAGGGGGTATGGTAGCACGAATTCGGAGCAGTAGTTTGGAGACCTGTACCCAGGGGAATCTTAGATGTGTGTGAAGTGAG
The DNA here is from genome assembly GCA_949820135.1 of Sylvilagus floridanus. Classification (NCBI taxonomy): domain Eukaryota; kingdom Metazoa; phylum Chordata; class Mammalia; order Lagomorpha; family Leporidae; genus Sylvilagus; species Sylvilagus floridanus. The sequence continues at coordinate 10,666,757 of OX463242.1, forward strand.
ACCTAGAGCAAGACTTTGCCAAGTCTGGACCTGGAAAATGAAGAGAATTAAACTTATTTTATCTGTTAAATAAGAGAATCAGTGAGGACAGAGTCCAAAGAGGATTTGGCCCTACCACACTGCAAGGGTCTATCATCCTATCTTGGTCGTTTCTCTCAGCTCTCAGCGGTTCAGGGGAGCCCTACCTTACCAGAGAATGGAGGTCTTGTTCCCTTGCTCATTAGTTATCTACCACTGTTTTCCAACAAGGATCCTAGGTAACATACAAGAATGTAGGTTATACCACATCATTGTAATACCCACCCCAAGCAGTTGAAGATGGTGGTGCAAGGCAGCATCAGTGAGCTCCTGAGGCCCTTCCAACCTTGTGTGCTGAGCCAATGAATGGGAGATAACAAGTGGGGGCTTTCTTTAACTAAGAACCCCTTCAGGCCTTAAAGAGTTACAGATAACTTGTTAGACAATCCCTCCCTTGCAAGCACAGTCAAGTCAACAAGGGGCTCTGATCTCTTTTTATCACTAACCACCCCTTTGTGACAAAGGAAGCTCATACCAATCTGGCAGGTGCCAGTGCTAGGACTTTCATTAAAATAATCCTCAGGATGTGACTTGATCAAAGATTTGGGGCAGCCTGCCTCCAAGGCAATAGAAGATAAACATTGCTAATGAAAAAGATGGCTAATTTCTGAACCCAAGAGAGATTGAGAAAGTCCTCTTTGGTGGGGATGGGGCTGGTGGTGGGGAGAGTGGCAGCTTTTGTGTCCAACTTTGGTAGGATGGGGAGCATCTACACCCAGTTGCTGTGTCCTCAGTCTATTGGGGCCACAGGGGTGGAGGGAAATGAGAAAATGCTGCTTGCTGTTCCCAGAGCTTGGGTCCAATTTGTTGTATGGTGTTGTAGCTTGGATAAGAGCTTGGATGTTTCCTAAAGACCCACGGTTAAAGGATTGGTCTCTAAAATCTTATGTCAATGGCTAATGGATTGTCAATGGTTGATGAATTAAGCACGGAGGCTAGATCCAATTACGACACCTGGGAGGTGAGCCCGGATGCAGGTCCTTAGGTCATTGAGGGCATGCCCTCACAAATTAGCTCATACTAGAATGTTGATTACATAAGCTGAGTTGGGTCTGGTTACTCTCTCTTCTTCCTGGTTTACCTTGTGTTCAAAATTCTATTAATACTCCATTACCAACAGCCTCTACTCTCATAAGACGTCAGACTTGTCGTGTCATCCAGCCTTGGACTGTGAACCTCCAAAATTGGGAGCCAAAATAAACCTTCTTGCATAAGTAGCTTCTTCAGGTATTTTATTTGTAGTTATGAGAAGTTGACCAATGCAAAAAATTTGGGTTATTAACTATTAACTATTAGAGGAGCTTTGGAATTGGGAATGGGGAAAGGTTCAGAGAACCAGGCTACAGACTGGACTGTTAGAACACTATTCTATTCTGTTCTGTTCTATTCTATTCTATTCTTTTTGGTGATTCTGGTGAGGGCTTAGAACACCAGAATGTGGATAGGATGGTAAACAGTGAAGACCTATGATGACGCGGTTGATTAAAATGAGGGTCCTGTTGGGAGCTGAACTAAAGACCACACTTGATAAGCCATTGTGGAGGGCTTGGATGTATTGGGTTCATGTTCTGAGACTTTGTGGAAAGCTGAACTTGAAGATGGTGGGCCAGCTTGTTTGGCAAGAGACAACAAAGCATTCAAGCTACCAGATGGGTGTGTGGGATGGACATGAGCCTTTGGTAATCAGGATGGGTTGTTATAGGTTGGGTAATAATTCAGGTGTCCTCCAAAGTCTGATGTGTTAAAGGCTTGATCCCCAGAATCTTATGTTAATTGATAATGATTAATGCTTATGGATAATGATTAATGTTACTGGTTGATGGGTTAAGGTGGAGACTCAATCCAATTATGATGTCTGGGAGGGGAGCCCAGAGGGAGCTCTTTAGGTCACTGGGGACTTGCCCTTGGAATGTAGCTCTCACAAGAAGGTTGATTCTATATAAGCTGAGTGGGGCCTAGCTTCCCTCTCCTTCCTGGCTGACCTCCACACACTCCATCATTGTCAACCCCCCCCCCCCCATCAGAGCCAGATGAATAGGGCTGCCCAATCTGCGACTGTGAACCTCCAAAACTGTAAGCTGAAACAAACTGTTGACCTTCCTCAGTAGCTTCTCTTGGGTATTTATGTTAAAGTAATGAAAAGCTGATAAATACAAATGTGCTATACACTGGCTCGCATGATGTGGGTTGCACTGAAAATGACTCATGGTGTGCATGACACAGTTGTCCAAAGTCATTTGAGGAAACATCTGGGTTTTGAATTTGGACAGAGCCTTGGGGTTCACTGGCGATGAGCATGTTCTTGAAAAGACATTAGGAAGTTTATCCAGCAGAAGGCAAAGTGCTGAAAAACAGAACTACGCAAGGGCCTGATGAAGAGTCCTGTGATGCAACAGCCTGTGGTGAGAGAAAGGAGCCCTGGGAATAAAGGCTGCAGAGGTCCTAGGGTCTTCTGTCCCGGGCTAACTCTCCCCAAGGGGCTCTCTTGCAGCCCAGCAGCCAAGGCCCCCGGTAGCAGGCAGTGCCCAAGAGTGTTTCTAGCCCCTCCTCCTTCCAGATGCCCCAGAGCCTGGCTGAACCGGCCCTGGGTACTCAGACACTTCCCCATTTCACTCCCACTGCTCCCCTTTACACAAACCTGCCCATACTTAAAGGTTTGATGTTGGCACCGCTCTGTGCCTATCCGACGCCCACCTCCCTTAGAGTGTCTGCTCAGGGCCAGGATGCCACAGGCAGGCAATTCACCAGGCTCAGTCTAAGTCAACATTTCTCAAACTATAGGACACAACTCATCACCAGGAAGTGAAAGGGATTTAGTGTGGTCTGAGCAAATTTTAAAAAGACAAACTGAAAAATATTCAAATAAATCAGAGTAAAGTTTAGTATTGCTTTGTCAAAATTCGCTTTTTGGTTAAATATGTGTGGGTACAAATATGGGCACAGTGGGTTTCAGTGTGAAATGTACTTCTTGCTCTGGGTTGCAAACAACCTTGAACCACGTTGACCTGGGTCAATCAGGGGCTCGTCTGTCCTCATTTTGCAGCCCCACTGGCAGCTGGGTGTGGCCACAGGACCTACTTTCAGCCTCCACGGCCAATGCTTCTGGCTGCGGGTGAAAGGGGCCTGGGAAGATTTTCCTTCTTTGATTAAAGAGCAGACGTGGCAGGCACAGGTCATCTGCTTCTTGCTGCTTCCTCTCTTTAACATAGTTTGTGATGCTTGGAGTGCAGCTGCCATTCTGGGGCCAAAGGGAAAAATGGACTTGACAATATCCCAGTGCTGTCCAATGACCACCTCATGGCTTCTTGCTATGTGAGATGGACAGACAGCCACTCTCACAGCTGCTGCAGTTGGGTTTCCTGTCACTTGTGGCTGAATCTTGTCTAGCCAGGGGAAGTGCAGTTCAAATGACTTCTTTGCCACAAAGCCTAGCATAGGCTCTCCCTCCTCTCAACTTCCTAGCACTGTTCTCTGTGTGCCCAGTGGTTCTCAGTGTTCTTACTCTGTACCAGTGGTCTTTAGAAAGCTCATGGAAATGCACATCAAGAAGAAGCAATGCATGGTTTTCAAATTTTTTTGCAGCACAATAAGTTATTTAAACGTTATCTTTTAAATTTGTTTTCTTGGTTATTTATTGCATTTGAGAGACAGGGAGAGCTAGAGACCAAGAATCCCATCCAGTGTTCACTCCCCTAAATGCCTGCAACAGCCGGGGCTGGGCCAGGTTGAAGCCTGGAACCTGGAACTCAGTCTGTCCCCCACACAGGTAGTAGAGACCCAACCGCTTGAGACATCACAGGGTGTGTATTAGCAGCAATCTGGAATCCATAGTAGAACTGGAATTCAAACCCAGACACCTGAAATGGGCTGTGCTCATCACAAGAGGAATCACACGCCCACCCCTAAACTTATCTTTTAATTCCATTTTTCCATGAGCTTTTTTTAAATGTATTTTTTATTTGAAAGGCAGAGAGATAGAAGGAGAGCTCTTCCATATGCTGGATCACTCCCCAAATGGGCCAGGCTGAAGCCAGCAGCCTGGAGATCCATCCGGGTCTCCCATGTGGCTGCAGGGCCCAAACACCTGGGCCATCTTTCACTGCTTTCCCAGGCACTTTAGCAAGGAGCTGGATTGGAAGAAGAGCAGCTGTACTCAAAATGATGCCCATAGGGATGCTGGCATTGCAGGTAGAAGCTTAACTTCCTGTGCCATAATGCTGGCTGGTCCCAATGAGCTCTTTTTTTTTTTTTAAAGAAAGCTTTATTTTCATTTTTTTGAAATGGTGACAGGGAGAGGGGAGTGCTTCTATCTGCTGGTTCACTCTCCAACAGCTGGGCCAAACCAAAGCCAGGATCCCAGGACTTCATCTTGGTCTCCCCTGTGAGTGGCAGAAACCCAAGTATGTGGGTCATCATCCCCCCAGGGTGTGCATTAGCAGGAAGCTGAATCAGAAGTGGAGGCAGGGGGCTGGCGCTGTGATGTGCTGGGTAAGGCTACCTACCACCTGTGGCACTGGCATCCTGTATTGGCACCAGTTCAAGTCCTGGCTGCTCCACTTCCAATCCAGTTCCCTGCTAATGCACCTGGGAAAGCAGTGGCAGATGGCCCAAGTTCTTGGGCCCTTGCCCCCAAGTGGGAGACCTGGAAGAAGCTTCTGGCTCCTGGCTTTGGTCTGACCCAGCCCCAAACCTTGTGGCTACTTGGGGAGTGAACCAGGGGATGGAAGATGTCTCTCTCCCTCTAACTCTGCCTTTCAAATAAAATAAATAATCCTTAAAAAAAAAAGACATGGAGGCAGGACTTGATCCCAGGCACTCTGATATGGAATGCAGGTGTCCCAAGTGGCAACTTTATTTACTTTGCCACACGGCCACGCTCTGGGAGCTTTTGTAGTACCCCCGGGCACACACTTTACCTGCATCATTGCCCTTGGTAATGCAGGTAAATATTGGGTAAATTTGACAAAATGGCCAAAACCTGTGACCATTTACTCCCTGACCTGGGAAGTGGGAAGAAAGGCAGCCTCTCTCGCTGAGATGCTGCACACCCATCAGCTCCCTCCCACATGCAGCCACCTGCCAAGGCTCTATCACGCTGGAGGCTGAGAGAGCCCCAGGGGGCTGGATCATCTGGCCTTGGGGGGACAGGATGCCTCTTCTCAGATCCAGGTCTTCCTGACTCCAAAGCCCACACTCACTGCCCTCTGCCAGGAAAAGAGGCTGTTTCTGAGATAAGGATACTGAGCTTCCCACCATCTGGGCCGCTCCTTAGAAAACAGATGTCTGAAGTTTCCGCACGCAACATGAATTAGAGGTCAACTGTCCCTCAGCTGCGCACACTCAGTGTCTCTCGGGAAGAGTCCGAGAATGGTCCACAGGACCCTCGGGGTTAGAAGGCACCAGGGGGTCAGCTAACCTTTGTGTTCAGGGAAGCCACAACGCCATTTCTTACTGCACCTCTTCTAAAACATCTGCCCACAGACAGTCTTGCTTCTTTGCGTTTCTGGATGACTCCTAAGACAGAAGAATGCAGGAGATGCCTCAAAGGCCCCAAGTCTAGCACTTCTGCAACTGGCCAGAGAGCTTATTAAATGGAAGAGCAAGGAAAGAGCAAGTAGGGCGGAGGCTACCCTAGAATGATGGCATGGGGCGCCTCGAGGTGAACTGATCTGCGAATGCGACCAAGCATCTGCTCTTTGTAGAGCAGAGACAGCAGAAGGGGGGGCTTCCAACATCCCAGAGGGGCTGCTCTGGGATCCAGTTCTTCCGAGTCCTAACCAGAGCCCTTGTGTGTGATCTGCTGTGTTTCTATCCCTGGCAGCCTTGTCACACAGCTATGCCACATCGTGGTGTTTCATGAATCCCCTTTTGGCTGCTTACCAAAGGCCTGCACGTGTTGAACGTGTCAGCGTTTCCTCTCGTCCCTCCTGTTTGCTGTTCGCGAATCCCAACAGGGAAAATTGATTTCCGAGTCTCTCTAAGGGCTTTCCCTAATTTGGGTGGGGCAATGAATTCTCACCTTTTTTTACAGATTCATTTGGATCACCTAAAAGACTGATTGAAGCTTGATTCACAAATTTTTTTAAATCACCAAGAAAAATATTGAAATTAAGAGAAAAATGAATATAAGCATGTCACTCAAAAAGAAATAAAAATAGTATATTAAAATTTTTAATCATACTCCTAAAACCAGGTACCCTTTTATTTTTTTTTAAATTACTTATTTATTTGAAAAGCAGTAACAGAGATAGAGGGAGAGAAACAGGAAGAGAGAGACCAACCATCCAGTGGTTCATGCCCCAAATAGCCACAACAACCAGGCCTGGGCCAGGCCGAAGTCAGCGAGCAGCCAGCAATTCCATCTGGATCTCCCACAGGAGTGTCAGGGGCCCAACTATTTGGGCCATCCTCTGCTGCTTTCCTAGGTGCATCAGCAAGGAGCTAGATTTGAAGTGAAGCATCATACTGGCATTCCACTATGGGATGCCAGTGTCTGCGGCAAGTGGTGGCTTAACCGCTGTGCCACACTGCTGGCCTCTGGTAACCTTTTATAAACTCCTGTGAGGTAACCAGAACTGGAGGACCCTCATCCCATCCAGCGCAGGTGGGGGTATGGGGCTGTGGGCACGCTCAGACATCAGGGGCCCCTGGAAGACAATTGGGCGACACATCAAAAGCCACTTGGAGACTTTGGCCCGGAAATGCCAGTTGTAGAACTGCATGTAAAGTACATAACCAGACCAATGCCCACCATAGAGGAGCTGAGCAGAGATGACATGCTGTGGCCATACATGGGAGTCTACGTCGCCAGTGAAAACAGTTCAGATTATTGACATGGAAGAATGCTCACCTCATGTAAAGGAGACGCTAGAAGCCAGCGTGCATGGTAGTCTTATTGAAACACGCTTACATGTGGATTCCAATATCTTCCTACATATTCTCAGAAACACTAGTAGCCGCTTTTAAAATGTCTGGTATTTGCCATTGTTTGAGCTGGGACAGAGTCACTCCCCCGTGATGCATGGGGACACAGCACGAGGCACATTCTGCTTCTCAACTGGATATGCCGACCTATACTATACCCAAACACTTGGAAAGCCAGGGTCTGGTTTTGTGGTTGGCACCTGGATGCCACCACCCCGACCGTGCCAACCCTTCAGGGGAGGGGAGATTATTTGAAAAGTGCCAGGCATCACATAAACCCACACTGTTGTGCTCCAACACTGTCACCGTCTTCATGGAGAAAAACAGTGACTCAGCACTATACGCAGGGTAACCAGCACAATCCATTCTAATCCTGTTCTACAAATAGCACGCGGCAAAGGCAGTCCATGGAGAATTAGACTCCTTAGAAGTTCTGGAAAATGTGAGCCCAAAAGAAGGCAAAAGCAATGGAAAAGCTATTAACTGTGCTTGCTTTTGTAAAACAATTTAAGAAAAGTCATGTTGCTGTTGCTAAGAGCTCTGTGCAGGTGTGCAGACTGCACAGCGGTTACGGACTCACGCTCTGGGCTCAGATGGACCAGAGTTGGAATCCTGACCTTGTCACGCCCCAGCTCAGTGACTCTGTTGGGAAAAGAGCCTCCCGAGCCTTGGTTTCCACGTCTGCAAAATGGGGACTTTGTTTATGGGAACTTGTGGGTCTGCTGAGCGGGGTTCTTCTCCAAGGCCAGGTCAGGTTCAGAGGGCGTCTTGACCACCGTTTCAGGGAAGCACCAGCTCCTACTGCACTGCTGATTGCCTCTTAGCACAGCCCAGGCTCTGAAATACTCCGCCGTTCACACCTCTGTCATCCACGTTCTCTCCATGGGAGTGTCGGCTTCCAGACGGGCCCTGCCTGCTTCTATTCCCTAGTCCTGGAGTGGAAAATGCTCAGGGAAGAGAGAGCGATTCCCCATCTGCTGAATTGGTGTGGACAGAGTGCGCTTTCCCCTTCCTCTGCTCTCGGGCGACCAAAGCTCCGCAGTATCTGATGTCTGCACAGCTCATCTGAAAGGCCCTCCCGCCAGGGGATGGGGACGGAGTCCTGACGGGCAGCAGAGGCAGCAGCAGGGTTTGAGGAAGACTAGACCCTGATGCTGGGGCCACCTGCAATGCCGGCATCCCCTAGGGCACCAAGTCTGCTCCACTCCTGAGCCAGCGCCCTGCTCATGCACCCGGAGACGCAGCAGAGGATGCCCAAGTACTTGGATCCCTGCCTCCCACGTGGGAGTCCTGAAGTTCCAAAGCCCTGCTTTGGCCTGGCCCAGCCCTGACGTCACCACTCGGGGACGGAGCCAGCAAATGGAAGAGCCCTTTCTCTCTCTCCTTCCCTCTCTCTCTCTCTCCCCCACCCCGGTCACTTTGCCTTTCAAATAAAATAAATCTTTAAGAAAAATGTATGCATAGAAGGCCCTGGTCCTAACCTGCTCTGCCTCTGTGGAGCTGCTTGGCCTTGAGCGAGTGACAGCAATGAAATGCGGATTTTAGAGGACAATAGGCATGTGATACAGAACTTCTGGTCCCCCCATCCAAGCTTAGTCTCACTCATCTTTGCCTTGGGTAGTGAAGACAGCATCAAGTGCTTGGACTCACCCAGATCCCTAAGGGAGGACTCCAGGCCAGGGTTCTCATACTTGACCAGGCACCAGACTCACCTAAAGCCCCGTTCTGAGAAACAGGTGGTCCCCTGCTGACAGGTTGACTCCGCAGGTGTGGCCAGGGCCCGGGAATCTGCATTTCTAACCTGTCTCCAGGAGGTGTGATGCGGCTCTTCTGGATACCACGCTGAAGACCGCGGCTGCACGCGGAGGCATCAGGCAGGGACAGACGACTGCACTCTTCACTCACACGCTGACCGGGAGGCTCGGCTGCCACGCTGAGGGTGTCTCTGACTGGGAGGCTCGGCTGTCACGCTGAGGGCGTCTCTGACCACTTCACACCGTCAGCGGTCTTTTTTTTTTTTTTTTTTTGACAGGCAGAGTGGACAGTGAGAGAGAGAGACAGAGAGAAAGGTGTTCCTTTGCCGTTGGTTCACCCTCCAATGGCTGCCATGGTCGACGCACTGCGGCCGGCGCACCGCGCTCATCCGATGGCAGGAGCCAGGTGCTAGGTGCTTTTACCTGGTCTCCCATGGGGTGCAGGGCCCAAGCACTTGGGCCATCCTCCACTGCACTCCTGGGCCACAGCAGAGGGCTGGCCTGGAAGAGGGGCAACCAGGACAGAATCCGGCGCCCCGACCGGGACTAGAACCCGGTGTGCCGGCACCGCAAGGCGGAGGATTAGCCTGTTGAGCCACGGCGCCGGCCCGTCAGCGGTCTTTGCTGGGCTTCTCCTTGCCCAGCCTCGGCCCCCGACTCCGGCTGTGATGGCTCTGGTAATTGGGCTTCTCCTACCTCCTGCAGGAGGTCTGGATCGAATGCCTGGCTCCCAGCTCACGCTCTGGCCCCAGCCCTGGCTGCTGCAGCTTTCCTTTTTTTCTTTCTTTTTTTTTTTTTTGACAGGCAGAGTGGACAGTGAGAGAGAGACAGAGAGAAAGATCTTCCTTTTGCCATTGGTTCACCCTCCAATGGCCGCTGCAGCCAGCGTACTGCGGCCGGCGCACAGCGCTGATGCAATGGCAGGAGCCAGGTGCTTCTCCTGGTCTCCCATGGGGTGCAGGGCCCAAGCACCTGGGCCATCCTCCACTGCCTTCCCTGGCCACAGCAGAGAGCTGGCCTGGAAGAGGGGCAACCAGGACAGAATCCAGTGCCCCGACCGGGACTAGAACCTGGTGTGCCGGCGCCACAGCCGGAGGATTAGCCTATTGAGCCACGGCGCCAGCCGCTGCAGCTTTCTAAGATGCAAAACAGCTGATGTGAACTTTCTCTTTCTCCATTTAAGACGGCTTTTCTGCTTGTAAACTGGAACTACTACTCTGCTACTTCAGAAATAGGTTAGATGTGAGAACACTGGGCACGAGTTTTGCACAGTGCTTTCACACTAAAACAACCGCAGCCATGAGCTAATAATCCTAAGGCCCTTGGTCTGATTTCTGGAATACTGATCTGATCACAGCATTTGAGAGCTTGCAAAGCAGCTTTTCCCACGTACCTGCTTCGACAGTTACAACAGGCCAACTCACAACTCCTCTCCAGCTCTGCCTCCCCTGCAAGACCCAGTCCAGGACTCCTGCGTGGCGAGGTGCAACAGCTCTCGGAACTGCAGCCCTGCCTCTGCATGCAGTTTCCAACCGACTCCCCTCCTATTCTCCGCATGATGCCTGCACTTAATTGGCACCAGTGCGCACTTGAGACCTTGTGCTGCGACCACACTACATAGTCTTTCCTCCCGGTTCACACCTGCCTTTCCCTTCCTACTCATTTAAATCCTACCTTTTCCCAAGGCATCCCAAGTGCACACCCTCCACTATGGTTTCCATGTTTTATTTACCCAATGAGTCTTTCATTTTTAAAGATTTTTTTAAATTAGTATTCCTGGCACTGTGGCATAGTGGGTAAAGCCGCTGCTTGCAGCGCTGGCATCTCATAAGGATGCCAGTTCGAGGCCCAGCTGCTCCACTTCCAATTCAGTTCCCTGCTGATGGGCCTGGGAAAGTGGCAGATGATGGTCCAAGTGCTTGGATCCTGGCACCCATGTGGGAGACCCAGAAGCAGCTCCTAGCTCTTGGCTTCTGACCGCCCAGCTCCGGCTGTTGCGGCCATTTGGGGAGTGAACCAGTGGATGGAAGCCCTTCTCTCTGTCTCTCCCTCTCTGTAACTCTGCCTTTCAAATAAGTGAATGAATCTGTTAAAAAAAGATTCATTTATTTATTTGAAAAGCTGTTATATATAGAGAGGTAGACAGAGAGATATTCTAGCCTCTGGTTCACTCCCCAGGTGACTACAACGGCCAGGGCTGGGCCAGGTCGAAGCCAGGATCCAGGATGCCTTCTGGGTCTCCCCCATGAGTGCCAGGGGCCCAAACACTCGGGCCATCTTCTGCTGCTTTCCCAAGCACATCAGCAGGGAGCTAGACTGGAAGTGGAGCAGCCGGGACACAAACTGGCACTCACATGGGATGCTGGCGTCACAGGCAGTGGTTTCATCTACTAAGCCGCAGCACCAAGCCTCAATACATCCTGATTGACCATCTCCATGTGCCAGGAAGTGTACAAGGTTTGAGGGCTGTAGCAGCGAGAGTGGCAGAACCTGGGTGTTTCTGCGCCACCAGTGCCCATGCCGATGGTGGCACGCACCGCACCCGGTTGTGCGCAGCGACTGCTGTTACTGTTAAATCAAGCCTCATAGCGTATTTCTACATTCTCCTTTTTGCCCATCTCACTTGCCTGGCTAAGCCTGACACTGTATGAGCAGCTACTTATGTTCTCATGTCAATGTATCTAAAATGAAAGAATGTGCTTACTGAAAATAACTGGTGTTTCCAAGCTAACTCCCCACTTTGACAGCTGCTCACCCTGCAAGAGCTTATGTGTTCAGCAGTTCCTGAACTAATCCCTTAAACAGATTCTCCTTGATTTCCCCACGTGCCAAAAACAGCCGCAGGTGAAGCGCTAACTATGGGGCTTCTTCACAAGGTTCCTGGGGAATGGAGTTAGCAGGGAAGCTTGCTTTGGGGCAGAAAAGAGTTTTTCTCACAATGGGCATTTTCCATGAACTGCTGACACCCACCCTTCTTTTTCATTACTTTAAATATCAAACAACCTCAAATACAACTCTACTGTCTTACGTGAAAATGTGTCTTGCCAACTTGCCAAGGTTTGCTCTCCCCTTGGTGAAATTTCAAACAGCAGAGTCTGGTTTTGCCCAGCAACTTTCAGATCACTCGACCCCATGAGAGTGCCAACTTCTTAGTAACGTCCCCTCTCCATGTTCCCCATCCCTCCCTCATCGCAGGAAACCAGCGCCAAGGCTGCCGGGGCTCCCTGAACTCTCACCCAGGGACGGTCCCATCCCCTGCATGGCACCCTACTCTCAATTAACTCCTTTTGCTGCCACTCCTCCTGGCACTTGACTCTCCCATTGCACACACTTTCCCCAGAGATAAGGCCCAGGAGACAAATAAGGCGGGGCTACTGATAAGCTGGTTTAAAGTCTGAAGTCAGCCCAGGGCGTGGGGAGTCCAGTCTCCAAAAAGAGGGAGCAGAGTAACTAACCTTTATCTTTCCTTACAAACCACGGTAGATAGCGACTATGCACATCCGAAGAGAGCAGCTTCAGAAGGCTGGTTTTAGAGTTGGGTCTCAGCCCTCGCTCACTCCACTGGCCCCACGCACGTCAAGCTCGCTCACCAGCCCCTTTCAGATTCTCTCGTGGGCTTACCTGCATCACCTTCCAGATTCAGTGGCTCAGAGCAAAGGCATTTCAAGAGTTTATTTCCCTGCCAGGTTCAGTCCAGGCTGCCTTCCAAGTTCACTGGTGACTCTGCTCTGTAGAGGTACAGGGGACCTACGTTCCATCTCCTCATGCGCTCTGTGCCTTTCTCTCTCTGACTGCGCCACAGTCACCACCTGGGCTGGCTTCCAGCTGGTGGGAAGCGCACAGACAAGGTGAATGCCATCTACCACCTGTCTTGGGCGTCTTGATACAATGATGGGGAACACCCCTTTGCTTTCTATGTAACATACAGTAAGAGGGCCTGGGCAAGGCAGAACCCGCCCAGTGGCTCCACACCCAGCTACAGCCCTCGGCTCCCAGGACACACAGCGTTGCGTGAATAGCCTAGTACAAATCTTATTTCCATTTTCTAGAGGTGCTGTAAAACTGCTCTCAATTGCTCCATTCGAAACCAGTCCATTAGGAAAAAAAATCAGATTTACATACACATGTTAAAGAACTATGCCTGTACTTATGTTAAAATGGAAACAAACCTGGGCGGCCAGTGGGTCCCCGGGAACTTGTGGTCAGCAGATGTGAGGCACGGCCTTGTCAGCTCAGCCTTCCCAGGAAGGGCAGGGCTCGGTCTGCTGAATTACCCGGAGCGGAGGGTAAAGTCTAAGCAGCTAACGAGAGCAAGTGTGACTTGCAGCAATGAACGCGCCGAAACCCTAGTCCTGGTCCACAGGCAGTGTGGACAAGCTCAAACGACACGGGGGATGCACACCTCGATTCCAAGGGGAAAGAAGAGGGTACGACAGGCACCGGGGTGTGACTTGGATTTTTTCTTTTTACACCACACTGCCTTGTACTTCACCCCCAGATGTGAAAACCACACGGTATGACATTCAAAACACCTGCACAATGCAACCACCTTCACTTGCTGCTGTTAAGTGATCTATGGCCAAGGCCCGGCCTACATGTTTCAAAGAGATAGTTAGGCATTCACCACCACCTAGGACAAAGGGAAATTCAAATGAGAGGGTCTATCGGCTGTAAACTAGACGTAAACTCACTACAGAGTGGGAAATGCATTCCACCAAGTACACACTAGGCACTGTTCAAAGAAATTCAATGGCCTTTTTAAAAAAGATTACAAAATTGAATTTATTGAGTTTCACACAAGATGCACTTATAAAATTAGTACTGAATGCCATTATAACAGAAGTGAACATCACCCCGATCTCCCAACAGCATTTGCAAAGGAAAGGGAGCCCTCCCCAGTGACCGCGCACTAACGGCGTCGCTCGGGCCTGGAAGCGACCCGGACCCGTGCTCCTGCCCTCACCAGCCGCCTCGTGGGGCAGAGCTTTCCCCAGCCACTCCCACTCACCACGGACCGCTCTGGAGAAAGGCAGATGGAGAACAGAACAATAATTTACGAATGGGGTCCCCCGGAAACATAGGCAAAGCAATTAAAGTTTCCATTTTTAACTTAAAAAATACTTTGTGGCTTCACAAAGGCATGTCGGTACGATTTCCTCAACGCCAAGCTTCAGGTCTCTTGAGTTAATGCAACACTAAACTCGCTTTTCTAGGTCAAACGAACAAGCCAAACATGGAGCTCGCTGTCACAGCAAGTGGTGAAACCCCTATAGTTTGCCTCCTGTGCCTGGACACCAGTGCGAGACCTGAACTTCAACATGGCAGAGGAAGTGACAGTTATGAGAACCATCAGCTGGAATCATAAGATGTTTATACACACATGGGAAGGACGGTCAAGGTAGAGCGGGGTGCAGAGTTACCCTTCCTGCGATGTGGGCCAGACGGGCAACCGGGCGGACATGGACACCTTGATCTTGCACAAAACCAAAAAGCACCTTTGGTTGCTGCTCCCAATATCCACACACAAACAGCTCCGCACGTCCTGCCAGCCAGCCACATGCCCCAGACAGCCCCTTCTCCGTGCACACAGCTGCTCCCTGACAGGGCCTCCTGGCCCGGCCCAGGCAGGCCCAGCCCTCACAGCCCGTCTTGGAGCCTGGCCAGGGGCACCCAGACAGGACAGGTGCCTTTTGAAAGCCCGGGAGAGAGGCTGTTGCCCATTGCACTCGGGAGATTTGTTTTACAACTCTGAGAAAAATCCAGTTAAAATCAACAGCTTTGAATTTTGCACACCGACAAATTTTTAACCTATCCAACACCAGATTCCTGCAGCTGTAATCATTTCTGAAACAAGCGGTTTTAAAATGAAACCAGTTAACTGTACCATAGTTAACAGCGCTCTGCACTCTGAGTACAAAAAGTGCTTCTGTCCTCAGGAAATCTCTGTCCCATCCACTGCAGCTACACGACACACATCTCCTATTTAGTGTGAAAGAATAAACTGAAAAAGTGTGGAACGTTTTCTTACTAAGGCATAACCTTCATTTTAGTTTTTTTCTTTTAAATAAATGAACTGCCTTAGGGTTCATTTTTTGTTTTCTATAAAATGCTACTATTCATTATGCCTTATTTAAGGTAGCCTTTTATTCTGATTAATTCAGATATGTCTTCGAGGATTATTCTGGTGGTAAGAATGTGTATTTTGACTTATGGTTAATAATTATTTTAATGCTTTGGCAGATGAAGTACAGTTTGGAAACTGTTGTGAAAACAGTGAGACTGGAAAGGTAAGAGCTTCACAGTTTCCAGGTTTTTCGTTATACTGGAGAGGCCTCGAGGCAAAATGCAACATTCTGGAAGGTCAGACTGACAAAGCCAAAGAGCCTGTGATGCTGCTTCGGCCTCTCGGGCCCAGAAGTGCTGCTGTGTGGCCGAGCAGGCTGGGTCTCCTGGAGTGCAGGCCGGGGGCGCCGCGGCTCCCTGATCCGGCCCGCGGCCAGGCCACGTCACCGGAGGAAAGACTAAGATCTGCTTGCCAGCAATAACTTAAGTTTTTAAATAAATATTTAAGTGCCATCTCAGCCTCTGTCCGAGCCGGCGGCTCAGCGTCCGCTGCCCCGGGCCCGGCATCGTCAGCGTAGGCAGCCGCAGTTCAGTCGATGCGGTTTCCACAGATTGTGAACCTGTCGATCTCTAGCAAATCTTTCTTTGAGGATCTGTGTTTCAACTCGGAATTGTCCTGCGTTATGTCCTTCTCGTCACCGTCCGGCGTTGTCAGAAACTGATCGGAACTGCTGGTCACTAGCAGTGGTATGATGTCTTCCTTCGGCCGCGCAGGCTGGCTGGTGACCGAGGCAGACAGGTTTTCCTCCGTGGAAAGGCCTGTGGGAAACAGATCCACTGTGTTAGACGGTGGTCCTGGTCCTCACCAACTGGAGATCCCGGAGAAAGGGTCCACTGTCCTCTCGTACAAAACCCACACAGAATGCGTACACGCAGCCACGACTGGCAGGGAACCTTCAGGGCTACACCATCTCTGCTGGTTCTGCCACAGCGGCACCACATCAGTTTTGGAAAGCCCAGGACTGCTATGTTACGGCCTCTGCCCACACAACCTAGTCCTCACATGCCTGTTGTCAGACCTGAAAGACCGACCTGGGCTCCTCCACTCAAGTCCGTGGGTAGTCTGCTCCGGGACATCCCACCTCTTACGTGCAGTCACATTAGCATCGGCCCCTCCAGAAGTACAAGCCAGAGGTGGAAACCAGCCAGCTCTCCGAAGTTTATTTCAGGACACAGGGATCCTGGAACCGGGCCCTGGGAACAGCCAGGCTGAGGCCTGGAGCACCAACCTCAGTGAACACATTCACTCCTGGTAAGAACAGCTACCCTGACGCAACATGTCCTGTGAACTGTACTTGTCCAGAATCTGACCACCAGACGCTGCCCTGAGAGTCCACTCCTCTATCACCTCACTGTAATCCTCGCAACGGTCTCCACCCCATGGTCTCCTGGCCTGCAAGACGTCCTCCGCAGACACTGGTCGTGAAGGCTCTGTCACATGACCTGTGATCCGACGGCCGTGGACTGCAGAATGTGTGTTAAGGGGTTGTGCCCCCATGAGTGGGGGCCCTCCCAACCCGTCACTAATTTCTTAGCAATCTTAATTTTTTAAAAGAACAGAGAACACACAGACCCACCATGAGCCACTCAGTTTGCCTGACCACGTGCAATCCGCATAAAACCAGCAGAGCTTACACACTGCTCCTCATGATGAAAAAGTCACTTTCAAGTGACTACACGCGGTATTTTACGTTAGCCCCTTGTAAGGCACACGTGGGGGGCACGGCCCTCCTGTCAGATCGGACTCTGCGGCCGCCGAGGCTCCCGTGTGCCCCTCCCCCCTACAAGCCCTGCACTCACACCCGCAGCTCCGGCCGGCCCTGTCCCTGGAGGGTCCCTCCAATGCTCTTCACTGGCCTTTCTTCTCCCCCTCCAAGGTTGCATGTGGGCACGGTCACGTCCAGGAGCGGTGCTCTGCTGCCCCTCCCAGACCCTGCGCTGGCTCCCCTGTGGGTGTGCAAGGCCCTGAAGGGCATCGCCAGTATCGCCTGGCACACAGCTGTTCCATTAATTTAACCACTTCAACTAGAAGGAGCTGCCATCTCACGGCAAAAATTAAGTCGGTGGCCCAGTCCCTCCTCCAAACCGTCCATGCCACCATCCTTAACTCCTCTATCCAACGCGCTCCTCAGTAAGCCCTCCAGTCAGATCTTCTAGATCTCCCCTGCCTGCCTCGCCACTGCCCCGTGCCCTGAGCAGGCAGCCTTCTGGCCCGTGCCTCTGGACTCACTCTTCTGGAATTTTCCACCAAGCTGGGGAGCGATACTTAGCTGTGTCCACAACTGGTCTGCTGAAGCCACGCAGCAGTCGGGTCCCCAGGGCACCTGCAGGCCCTGGTGCGCAGGAGCCCCCCGAGGCCCGCAGAGCCCTGTCCAACCCTTTCCCCGGGACTGGGTCACCTCAGCCATGCCTGTTGCTGCTCTCCACCCGACAAACTGCTTCCTGCCTTGGGGTCTCTGCCTGGGGTGCTTGTCCAGAGGCTGGCCTCCTGGGAAGGCTGGCCGCCCTGCGCCCCAGGCCCTTTGCCAGCATCCCTTCAGAGCGAGTGTGTGTGTGTGTGTGTGTGTGTGCACGCGCGAGTGCTCCCCACTCCCCCAGCTCGCTCTCCTAGCCTCCTGCAAGCCCGCCGTGGTTTCTCCAGTGCTCACAGCCACTGACCCAGGCGTGCGTATTTTTCTTCCCTGCTCCCCGGAGCAGGCAGGCTGCCTTCACCCTCTGCTGGATCTCCTGGCCCTGCCGTGTGACAGGTGCACAGCATCCACTGAACAAGCGCTAGATGCCATGTCATGTGCATCTGTGGTGAGATCTAAAAATAGAACCACTACAGAACTCAGACAACCAAGTACAGTGAAAACAAACCCCCGAAGCACTCTAAATGCTGACTGAACAGAGATTTGCACTTGGCAGAGCCGAGACAATTACAGTCTTTCAACGTGATTCAGGGAAGTCGTGGCAAGAGCCGGACCTACCTGGGGAAGCTCTGCGTTTGCTCTGAGATCTGCTGGCTGGCTGGCCGGGTGCGCTGGCCGGGGGGCGGCTGAACAGCTTCTCTTCCATCCGGGCCTCCTTGACGTACTGGCACGCCTTCCCCAGGAGCACGATGCTGTTGAGGACTTTCAGGGATACCAGCCTGAAGCCAGAAACAGACAAGTGACCGGGTGGAATTCATCGTAACCACTGAGGGCCACCTACTGCCCTGGCTACGGTGCCGGAGGGGCAGGTGGGAAGGGGCGGGCCAGGAGTCAGAGGGTCCAGGGTGGAGGTGTATAGTTGCCAGAGCTTTGGGACTTTCACCACGAGGCACAACTTCTGCTAAATCCCTTACTTCTCATGATAAAAAATTACAGCAGCTGGAAACTTTTCCTACTACTGAATAATTTCGCATTTATGCTTCCTACAAAGCAAACACAGTATATACAGATGAACAAAAAGTAAAATAAAATAGCACAGAGGCACTGTGGCATCTAGTATCTTTATCTCATCTCTTAGTCATCTGCATCTACTCTCACTTCTTCTCTACATAGAAATAAGGTCTACTTAGAAGGCAGAGAGGACTGGTATGGGTAGGGGTAGGGGACAAGGCACAGACTCTGGGGTCCTGTGTCTACAGAGGCCTGTGTGGACCTGGGCAAGCCACTCAACCTGCGAGTCCAGGACGGAGGCAGCTGGGCAAGGTGCTTTGGATGGTGCAGAGAGTGGAGCAAATCTGTGATTTTTACTATCTTCACTCACGTAACAATATATCACAATCTATCACAGATATTTCCCAAGCCAGTTAAAGTCCCTCAGTGAAATCACTTTCAAAGATCTTAAGACATAAGAAGTCCTTTTGACTAGATTTTGAGATTATTTACTATATTTTGCTTCAATTAAAAAGATTTAGGCTAAGAAAACATATTAAATGTGTATTTCCTAGATACTTATAATTACAGAAGTGAAACTTCTGGATCAAAAGATAAATCCAAATTTAAGCATTTCAAGTAAGCCTGGCAAAGGTCTGGAAGACAAGTCTTACACTGGTGTCTTCTCACACACGTGGACCTGAAGTGAGCTAGAGCCCAGGACCCAGCGCTGAGCAGGGCCAGGGGAGGCGGGCTGTGTTTCCGTGCCTGAGGAGAGACCCTGACAAGCCCATGAGATGGGGGGGGGGGGGGTGAGTTACGGGGGGCCGGAAGTGGGACAAGCAAGAAGCAAGCCAGGGCTCCGCGAGGTCCCAGCCTGCCCAGTCCACAGCCGAGTCAGCACACAGTGTGAGGTCTTGGCAGCTGCTCTCCCGTGGCTGTGCCCTCCTCGTGCTCAGCACCCGGCTCTATTCCCAGCTGCAGCTTCGCTCAGCCCCACACTCGCCCGCTCTGCTGCCTCCGCCACTCTCACTGGGGATGTCTACTAGTCACTCCACGCCTTCCAAGTGCACACGTCGGTCCTTGACTGCACTCCCCACCCCTGAAACTGCTGTTCTCGCGCAGGTTTCCCACCACAGTAAGCGGCAATTCCATTATCCCAACACTCAATTCTTCATCCCCAGGCCTGCTGTGCACTCAGTTCACCAGCCTCACCCACTCTCTCACAGCTCCACCTCCACGTGACTCCCGCGGTCCCAGCGCAGGCACCTGCCTCTGGGGGCAGGGTGACGGCCTCCTCACTGCACTGACCGCAGCCTCTCCAGTCTCCCCACGGCCGCACCCCTGTGCTGCGTCCCCCAGCACGCGCTCAGAGAACTGCTGGGTGGTGCTGCTCCTTCGGGCAGCCCTTGTGCTGGCCCTTCTGCCCAGCGCCGTCTCCTCACACCACCACGTTCTTCCTGACACAGAACACCACTGCTCACCCTGGGGCTGCTGTCCATCTGTCCACCACACAGGCACTTGTCCTCGTCAGCTTTGCAGCTGAGCCAGCAGCTGCTCTCTGAAGAGTGCTGACTGGACCAGGAAGGACAGCAGCCAGTGAGTCTCCCATCACAGTGGCACAAATGCACAGCATTCGATGCTAGGACATCCAAGGGATTCTCTCTGTTCTCGGGTGGGAGACCATCCGGGCTGGGTGGAGTCTGTGATAAAGGCGGCTTCCTGGGCACAGCGGTTTTCAGAATTCTAGGAGAGGACGGCCTGAGTGTGACCCTGCCATGGGGAGTTAGAAAGATCAGCAGAGTGGGCCATGGACGGCTGGGGGGACCGTCCAGTTGGAGAAGTAGTGCCTGAACGGTAACTGGTACAGACGCACAGCCCCTGGGTGAGTCACGCACAAGCAACTACAGCCACACAAAGACTTCCAGGTGTGGCAGTCCTGCTTGCCGATGCGTGTCAACAGCAGAACATTAGGACAATCAGCTTGTGACCACCGGAACAGCCAGAGCAGTACCACTGGTAAGTGTGGCTCCACGTTAGCACTTCAAGGGGTGAGAAGGGAATTTGTATCGCAAAAGGAGGGTCTTGCGTTTTCCTAACGTCAAAAGCCTGAAAAGAGTGACCTTACTCTAGTAAAGCACTTATGTTTCCTCAAATGGAAACGGGAACTGGCCCGCGAGCTGATGGGATTCCGGCTTGCTGTGGGTGTCACTGCACGAGCTGCGTCACCGAAGCACAGCCTGCAGGGCGAGGGCCCGGGCTGAGCATGCCGGAGCGGAGGGCGGAGAGTCGCTGTCTCCTCACCGCTGACGAGGGGCTGCGCTGCAGCTGCTGGGGGACAAGCTTGCTGAGCACCGGCTACCTCGGGGCCATGTGGGGCCACGTGTCGGGCTCCGAGCAGAAAACACACTCAACGCACGACACTGGGGAATCACAGGTGTCTCTGGAAACCAGGCCTTGTGCAGGTGACTGCACTGTGACGTCATTACCGCTAAGCCAGTTCTTACCCACTGCTGCCTCTGGAGATCTGACCCCTCTGCCACACGCCTCGCACCCTGCGTCAGTCAGATCCTCTACAGCCAGGCTGGGCTACTTCCCCTGCATCCACGAGCTGAAGGAGCCAGCAACGGCAGCCCCAGCTCACACTGCTGCTTTCTTCACACCATTTATTCCCAGGCCTGACTGCTTTGGCTGTGTTTACTGTGGCCTCCCGTAGCCGAGTGTAAGCTGCATGAGGCCGACACGGCTGCAGGTAAGGGCCACCAGCCACTGGCAGAGAAACTCCACTTCTGCATTGGCTTTCGGCTGACATGACGTAGGCCCAGGTGCATGACGTAATTCAACGTGGCAAACAAACGAAGATCAAAACGTTTTTAATCCTGGAAAAATGGCCGACTGCAATGGCAGTCTTGTCCTCGCAAAAGAAAGTATGACTAAACCTGGTTTTTAGCAAAAAAAAAAAAAAAAAGAGGGCTTTACAAAAGCCTTAAGAGAGTAAAATAAGAGCTAAAGTACTGTTACTACCAGTACCACCAAAAAGCAGTGTATCTAACTACGATAATTACACTCAGAAGCACACACTGGGAAGGCAACGCCAGCACTGAGTGGGAGGAGTACGATTTGGGTGCTATTAGCTTCCCTTACACCTTGCATTTATACTTTATTGGATAAACAAAAGTATACGCAAGAACGGTTCA
Source organism: Sylvilagus floridanus (assembly GCA_949820135.1). Classification (NCBI taxonomy): domain Eukaryota; kingdom Metazoa; phylum Chordata; class Mammalia; order Lagomorpha; family Leporidae; genus Sylvilagus; species Sylvilagus floridanus. The sequence goes on from OX463242.1 coordinate 10,688,174, forward strand.
CCTTACCCAAAATAGAAGAGTATGACACAGGCGTAAGACAGGATTCCTTGCACTTTAATTGAGCTCGTGACAACTCTGATGAGCTGGCCAGAAACAAACCAAAACACACAACCACAATTATTAGTTAATATTTAAATAAAAGACTTCACCATACTAATGTTAACACTTCAGGCACCCATCTACAGGCTGTCTAAATCTGAGACAGCAGTTCTAGTCTTACTGATTCCTGTCAAAATCTGACACTTGTGTGGGAGCTCTGGGTTTGTTGGGGACAAATCCAGGAAGCCTGTGGTTAATACAACAGTTCAACTGTTGCTGATTCTGACGTCAAACTCTGTATCTAGTACATGAATGACACATCTACTTGTACCTAATACATATGTAAATTAGCTAATGTTTAAAATGAAATTTACTGTAGAAAGCACAAATGAATTAATCCTAACATTTTAAAGGACCCCCCAATACCTTGTAGGAAGCACAGAAAAAAAGAACACTTTAAGAGGTTTATACTAGGAACTGGCATTGTGGCATAGTAGCCTAAGCCTCCGCCTGCAGCACCAGCATCCCATTTGGGCGCCGTTTCATGTCCTGGCTGCTCGTCTTCCAATCCAGCTCTCTGCTATGGCCTGGGAAAGCAGTGGAGGATGGCCCAAGAACTTGGGCCCCTGCATCCATGTGGGACACCAGGAGGAAGCTCCTGGTTCTTGGCTTTGGATAAGCCAAGCTCTGGCCATTACAGCCATTTGGGGAGTGAACCAGTGGATGGAAGACCTTTCTCTCTGTCTCTACCTATCCCTGTAACTATGCCTTTCAAATAAATAAAAACTTTTTTTTATAAGAGGCTTATACTCTTTGGAAAAACTGAGCACTACTGAAAAACTAACTACTTAAAGGGCAGAAAGCCCCTGTCTCCTCTGCATAGCTATGGTTAAGAGATCTTTTTTTAAACTTATCTCACAGAAGTATAGGAATAGCAGCTGCATACTTGGAAGTCTGCTAAACGCACCAGTGAGATCGGCTGAGGGAAAATGTTTGCCCACTGCAGGTGCAGCTGTGCTCACAGCCTGGGGTCACGAGGGACAGCCAGGAGGCAATGAAGCTGGACGAGAACTGGCCGTGGCTAGTAACATCAAGCTATCAGCTGAAGAATCTATCAAGGCGTCTTAAATATTGTGAGAGACTTTAAAAGACATTTTGGGAGGAAGCAAGCTAATATATAGTGGCAAGGCCAACAACTTCTTTATGTTTTTCTCAGTTGATCTGCACAAGACTGCTCCTACAGGAGAACATTTTTGGCAAAAAGATGGCTGCATTTGTTCTAGTATGAGAATAGGCAGTAAAGAAGGACCCTGTCCAATACAGGTGCAGCCATAATCTGAATTAACAATATTACATCTGATGTGGCCAGGAGCTATCTGCAAGGCTGCTCTGAGAAGTTCATTAAAATATTCAAAGTTGAGAATTTTTCTTTTGGTTCATTTAATTTTTTTATAATTTATTTTCGAACGGCATAGATCTTCCATCTATTGGCTCATTCCCCAGATGGCTGCAACAGCCAAGGCTGGGCCAGGCAAAAGCCGGGAAGTCCATCTGATCTCCCATGTGGGTGACAGGGACACACGTGGTTGTGCTACCGTCTGCCACCTCCCCAGGCACACTGGCAGGAAGCTGGACGGGAAGCAGAGCAGCCGGGACTCGAGTCTGCACTCTGAGAGCGGCTGCAGGCACGGCAAGTGGCGGATTAGCCTGCTGTACGACAATGCTGGTCCCCAGTGCTGTTTTTATTTTTAAAAAATACACGCTATTCTGTAAGGATAATAGAATTTTTCACTGTAAAAACTTTCTGAAAAGTAGTAATTGCAGCTTACAGACTATGTCTCTATTGGGGCAATCATAATTCATTAAACCTATTTAAAGTTTTTCCACATTTCTGCTCCTGTAACTGCCACTGCAACGCGTAGCCTTGCCGTAGGATCCCTGTGTGCCGTCAGCAACTGTTCCCTTGGGACAGATCCCTGTAACTGGGATCACTGCAGTACAGCCGCAGCAGCGCTGTCAAACAGCCTCTGCAAATGCTGGATCGCCTTCCCTGCCAGCACTGTGCTGCAGTGGCTACGCCAGCTACGGCCATGAGAAAAAAGTCTGCCAAACGAATAGGCCAAGGAGCGTGCTCACTGTCATGACAACCACGTGCACAGCTCCTCAATGTCAAGTGTCTACTGGATGGCTTGAAATTCAAAAGAATCGTGCTACAATCAGAAAACAAAATTTCTCCTGTTAATTAATTTTATATCAAGTCCTGTTGTCATAAATTCACTGACAATCCATTTATTAATATTCTATAACCATGGCTATCTATCATTAAAAGAAAAAAAGAATAAAGACTAGACTTACCAAGACAGCCAGAGGGAGAGGAATAAAGCCCATCCTCCGTGCTACCGAATCGCTGTAGTCAGTGTACGCCTGGAAGAGAGGAGAAGAGAGGACTCAGACTCCTGGGACATCACCCTGCATTTAACAGATACTGTTACTCAGCCCCAGCAAATGTTCTAAACGGGTGAGGCTGAGTGAAAAGTAGAAAACATGACTTCCATTATGTAATTTAGTTAAACAATGTGGAAGTCTGTTTATGAGAATTTTTATATACAAGGTGCTTAATTTCTATTGCTACAAAAAAAAAAACCCCACACTATTTATTGTATTATTATTCGCAGCTTGTAAACATGTGGTGTTGAGAATCCAGATAAGCAGAAGTCCACGTAGCTTTCCATAACCACTATTCCTTGCTAAACCAACCACTGTTCAGGTAATTTCAGACCACGCCTTTAATAACATGCTCACATTTTTCTGTCGGCTGCTAACAAGGTCAAACGCAAGGCTGGCTCTATATTCACTGTAGACCTGCAGGCAGACAACAAAGAAACACTGAGTTACACAGTGCAGAAAGTGTGGAAGGACTGACTCCACAGATATCTAACAACTAAGGTTTGAACATTAACCACGGACAAGTGTTAATAATCAAGCAGAAATCTGGATACGGCTTCTCTATTGTCCTCCAGCAGTAAGGGCAGAACACAGCCTCGGTTTCCCTGAACAGTTCTATCAATAGACTTTTTAAAGGTTTCTCTTCAAAGAGGAATAAATATTCAAGGATTATGAGCCCAAGAGTTTAGAATCTGGGAGGACTAGCTATTTTACAGGGCTAGTTTGAAAAGCTAATGGAACAACGTAATTAAGAGACAACATTCACTTTCCATGCAATTTCTGAAGTACTCTCATATACAATCACTTTGATATTCAAAAGTAAATGAACAGTTTAAAAATTACAATTATTAGTGCATACTTAACCATCTTAGAAACATGAATGCTAATAAACAAGATATAAACTGAGCTAAGGAACATAGCTACAAGGGCACTTAAAATTGCCATTTTCTCTAACAATTGTGCTGAATACCTGAATCAAGGCTATTAATTATCACTTCAGATGTTGTAAAATGATCCCCATAAATGAAATCACTCTGTATTGAGGAAACTGAGAGAGAAAATGGTGAAATTACTTTGTCAATGCTTAATCATCAAGCTGTCACAGCTGGAACTGTATTCCATTTTAAATCTTTGTTTTTTAAAATAAAATAATGTGCACCAGAGTAATCTGTTTACTAAACTCACAGCCCAGTAATATAGAAACCTGTTGACTACCAGTCATCTGGGGACTGAGATAGAAATTAGGAATGCACCAGGAAATTCCTGTTTTACATTCGCTCCTTGATTTATGAGGACCCATGGTTAGCTGAAAATATCTCCAGTTCAAAATGCACTTCCTAGCCCCAATCCACCAAACACCCTGGTTAGCGCACAGCACATGGCAGAGTGGCTCCCTCCTCTGTGATGGCGGGGCTGGCTGGCGGCTGCAGCTCAGACACTGCCCAGCTCCATGAGGGGATGCACTGCCCAAGAAAAAATCAAAATTCCAAGGTCAAAGTATAGTTTCTACTGAATGCCTATCCCCCTCATACCACTGGAAAACCAACAACCATTCATCTGTATATACATTAAGCCATAGCTACATGTTTCTGGACATCCTATGGAATATTTAGTTACATTAGAAAACAAATCACCCAAAGTTTCATTAACATTTTTGCCAGAAAAATGTAACTCCTAACTTCTAGAGCTTATCAGTGTTAGTGACACTCTGAGCTCAACTACTAGCCAATATATATTTTCACTCTGAAGCATAGAACTAGGGCTTTTTAATACTCAATAAGTATTTTCAGTAGTGTGAAAATTTTCAGAAACTTAAAATGACAATTCTAACTTTAAAGTAGCAGTAATCTTGTATTATTTTCATAAATGCAGTAAACCCAAACTTATCATTTTACAACTTTATAACATTAAGGTAAACTCTAAGCATTGAATTGTTTATTAAAATACATACATCTGCAGTAATGTCATTGAACTTGGTGATAAAGGCATGTTTTACAATATCCACGGCAATTTCTGATGCAATCACCATACAAACATCTGGAAATAACACCCAGAGATGATCTATACAGATTGGGGAAAAAAAGAGATAGTTAAATCTTTTAATATGAACAGAGCCTGTATCACAGAAATCTTAAAATCTCCACAGAGCAAAACTCTTAGTATTCTCAGTAAACGATGAAAGAGGCAGAACTAGCAATGAATTAACAATAACTTCAGTAAAAAAAGTCATTCAAACTAAAGGATAATTCATTCACAAGTATTTTCCCAGCACTTTCAAAGTGCCAATTGCAACTTTACATGTGGGTCACAGTGGTGGCCACGGCCCGTTTCCCTGGCGTCTCGTCAGTGGGGGGGACAGGTCAAGCAGTCCCTTAGGAAAGCTTTATCGGTCCACAGCTGCCTCCAGGTGACAGTAAGTAGTGAGATCAACTAAGCACCCTTTTCCCCTTTGATCACTACACATAGATACTGATTCGCCATCCATTTCCCTATCACACAGATGCAAAATAATCAGTAACCGTGCTCACCCTCACAATATTGATTAAAGTGGCAATTCAGTACCAAGTACCTGAGATATACCCAGAGACAACCTCCTAAGATCGTGAAGAAGGTGCAGGAGTGGAACAGAAAAAAAAGATGGTCAGAAATGCTGACAAGGACCTCTGGCAACTCAGGCTTCCTTCCATTCTGGGGAGAGCGGGACAGCACAGCTGGCACTGCGAGTCCGTCTGCGAGTTAGCCTCAGGTTGAGGTTTTGGGAATCACGGGACCCCTTGCAGCAGTAACCCTGCATTAACTGCCATGTGACCTTGGGCTAGTTTCTCCTCCACGGAAATGAGGGTGATAAGCATGTCTATACTCTGAGGATCAGATGAGGTAATGGTCATAGCAATGTGCCTGCAATACTAAATGGCTCATATTAATGATCCTGAGAACTTGGGGCAAGTTTCCATAAATGGCATTTGGTTTTTAAAAACAGGAAATTGAAAAAAACTACAAAAAGTGAAAAAATGTTGATTTCAACAAAGCAAGCTTCTTTTGCCACATGGTCTACCATAGTAGTGATAAAAGAGCCTTCAAATAGTTTGCTGCAAGTCACAGTACAAACAAGAATGTGACTGCAGACACTCAGTTGTCAGGAGGCTTAGGGTTGATTGCAATTTGGTGTAGCAGCCCTGCTGTGGGACTGCTGACTCCATGTGAACTCTGTGGGAACTGGTCACACATGCCCACTTCACTGTACATGGACATCCCCTTAGCTGACTTAGTTCTAAACAAAGGTATCCCTGTGGATCAACAGAATCCAGGCGTGCGTGTGGAGAGAGGCGCTTTCCTGCCACAAGTCAGAATAGATCCAGATGGGAACTCAAGCCACAGTAAATACGCTAAACTTTGATCTCATGGTTTCTGTACCAAACTAACTTCTAGCAATTTATTTCTAAGATCATATGTCTTATTCTGATCATATGTCTTATTCATATGTCTGTTTCTGACTTTTCATAGGTGTCTGAAAACAAGCAATGAATTAAAAAAATTAACAATAAATTATTATATGCCTATATGATATTGGGGGTATTAAAATGCAAAACACATTTTGTCCAAGGTTGTATAAAAATGTCAGGCGTGGGGCAGTGCAGAGCAGGAAAGCAATCGCTCGGGACATCTGCATTCCAAATCTGAGTGCCTGGTTCACAGCTTGCTTCTGCTTCCAATACAGCCTCCTGCTATTGTGTACTGTGAACCCTGGGAAGCAGCTCAAGGACCCGAGTTCTGCCACGCATGTGGGAGACATGGATGGAGTTCCAAGCTCCTGATCTTTCTCTCTCTCTCTGCCTTTAAAATGAAGAAAAATAAATATACAAAACTTTTTATTTAAAAAATATACATAATTACTTTCAATTAAAAACAAGCCAGACATGAAGAAAAAACCCTTGAAATTATTTAATGTGTCTGACCAGGTGATCACTTCCCACCAGGTCATTCCAGTGTTGTAATTGCTCATTTCTCCTATTAACCTGTGAGCAAGCACTACACACGTCTTAGCTCTTTTTACATTTGCCACAGTGTGAAGCCTTGATCCTGGCACAGGGAGCATGCTGACTGTCCGCTAAATGGATGATGAAATTTCAATGAAATTTGAACACTTGACAACTTCATCAGTCTGGACTCGGAGATGCATGTAAGAATACACTATAAAGCTTTACGCTGTATTCCTTCATCTATCCCTATTCAGACACTAATTAACAGTGAATAGGCAAAGACAAATGCTGGGGAAGATACACTAGGGAGGAGCGAACGTTCTAGTCACCGTCCACAGTGAGAACCGCGTGACTGGACTCAGGTTGTCACAGCGCACTGCTCTGTAAATCACGCAGAGGGCTGGGTGGCAGTGCGCTCACCACCACGCGGGCAGCTCCAGACACTCTGAGCCTCATGGGGAATGACAGGAAACACATGAGGGACTTCAAAACGGTCACGGGAAATGCAACTGAAAGTGAAGTTATTTTGGTGCAAAAAAACCTGCAATTCATGAATCCAAAATGTCCAAAAGTTGGTTATAAAAAAAATGGACCTATTGATTTTTTGGCCTCAAAATACATCTACTTTTAACTTCCATTTTTTCTTGGACACTGCATGTTAATGCTCAATCCATTCCACCCACTCAGCTATTTCTAATACCGAACAGTGGGACAGCTAGGGTCTTCATAAGACTTCTGCAAAACTCATGTTATCCCACATGCAATAATGACTTAGTTGAGCACAATTGCAAGATACTCTATTTGTTACCTGGATTCCAAGAAAACTGTTCCATGTTTCTTAAACACACTATTAGCAAAAGCACATAATTTGTGAATCGTTCCTTAATATCTGAAAAAAAAATTCCACATGTAAGTACCACAGTGCCTAAGTAGTGTGATAACAGTGCATATTTAGTTCTTTCAGTCAGAACATCGTGGCATTATTTGTATACATGAATAAACGTCTGTGAAAGGCAGTGTACCTTTGTACCAGGGGGCTGGTTGCAGGACGCCCTGAGGATACCAAAACCCAGATGTTCAAGTGCTTATACAAAAGGGCATAGTGGTTGCAGATAACCTGTGCACAACCTACTATATGCCTTACATGATCTCCACATTACTTACAATAACTAATTCAGAGTAAACACTATTTAAATCATTGTTAGATTGTATTGCTTAGAAAAGTCACTCTAGGGGCTGGCGCTGTAGCATAGCGGGTTAGGGCTGCCACTTGCAGTGCTGACATCCCATGCAGATGCCAGTTTGAGTCCCGGCTGCTCTACTTCCGATCCAGCTCTTTGCTGTGGCCTAAGAAAGCAGCAGAAGATGGCCCACGTCCTTGGACCCATGAACCCGCCAGGGAGAAGTCTCCTGGCTCTAGATCGACTCATCTCTGGCCATTATGGCCATCTGGTGACTGAACCAGCAGCTGGAAGACCTCTCTCTCTCTCTCTCTGCCTCTAACTCTGCCTTCCAAAAAAATAAATAAAAAAAAATTTTTTTAAAAAAAGGTCACTCTAATGTCCAGTCTTCCATAGTAACCCACTACGAAGTACTGAACCTCACACTCTGTATTTGGCAGCTCAACTTCTGTGGGAGGAGCATTAAGAGAAGCTTAATATAACTATAATATAATATAAGCTTATACTGGATGCACGAGCACCCTGCAGACTGCTCTTCGTAGCACGCTGCTACAGAAGCCACGGGAGGCAACAGGCTCACATTCATGTCCACAGCAGCTCCAGGAGCTCCTCGTTGTCCTCGGCATCTGAGTACCAGCTGCCATGTTACAAGACAGCCTCGGGTAGTTGTTTTTCTTACTTGAGAAACGTTTTAAAAGCCACCTTAGTTTAATCTCTTATAAAATTTAGAGGGTACAATGCAAATCATCTTGTACTAAAATATGAACTATTTTAAACCTGTTGATTACTAACCATTTTGTGTCAAAAGAAAATCCTCAATTTCTTGTGACACATACCTAATCAATACGCATATTTTGTTTTCTTTTTTTTATATTTATTTATTTATTTATATGAAAGGCAAAGTGGCAGACAGGGAGAGGGAGAGGGAGAGGGAGAGGGAGAGGACAGACTGATACTCCATCTGTTGGCTCACTCCCCAAATGCCTACAACAGCTGGGTCTGAGCCAGGCCAAAGCCAGGAGCCAGCAACAAGAACTCCACCCTGGTCCCCACCTGGGTGCAGAGGCCCAGGCCTCAGGCCAACTCCTGCCGCCTTCCCAGGCACGTGAGCGGAAAGCTGGATGGGACGCAGACGCGGACTGCAGCAGCCTTAAACCAGCACTCTGATACTGGATGCCGTTTCACAGTGGCCTGTTTAACCTGCCGCACCATACACTGTCTGCGGAGTACTCTTAAAACTCATATGTTGAATCCCTAATATTTCTAAAAAGAGGGTGTAATCTGGAGGACCTGTATTTATAGGAAAAAATGGAAATTAATTATATTCACCTTGCTGGTTATAAGGTCAAAAACCTCTCTCTTCCTTACAATTTTAAGGTTCTTGTTACGCAAGCAGAAAGCCCTTAAAACCCACGCTCTCCAGGTGTAGCTTAAAGCTCCCCAAGAGCACCTTTCCAGGGCAGGTGGTTAATACAAATCAACAACAGAACAGTGCTTTCTCGAACATCTGAAATTCTTATAGTCTAGTCAGTATGTTCTATGGTTAACTAATGAAGCTGACAAAACTCCATAATTTGGCCTCTTCCTTCCCCTTCTCTCGTATTTCAAATTCACAGTGCTTGGAAGGAAACATTAACATGCTGAGACCAGAAGAACTGCCTCTTAGAGCTTGGGGATCTAAAGGGAATCACCACCCCACAGAGTTGTCCCGACTTCACTGTTAAAACTTTTCGTTTGTTCTTTTTGATCCTTGTCTAGGTTTCAAATTTCCTATGGCTATGAACATTTGCTTGTTTTAATATATGCATATGCTATTATTCTTTCCTGTCTATCACAGAGACAAAACAGAGTGGATTAAGTACAGTTTGATGAGCTTTGATGCATGACCCATGTCACCACTTCCCTAAATAAAATGTGGAAGAGCTTCATCACCCAGCAAGTTCCTCAATCTCCATACCCAATAAGCAGCCACTCTTCTTTCTGTCAACATAAATTAATTTTGTCAGATCATAATCATTTGTTCTAGTTTTTTTTTGTTCAACATAACACTTTTGAGATCTACATGTTGGAATATATCAGTAACGCTTATGAGGGTTCTTCAAAAAATCCATAAAGTTATTTATTATGAAAAGGTTATGCACAAATTTGCAGACGTTTTTGCATAAAAACAAGCTTGCTTTTTAATTCCATTTTCCAATAATTTTTTGAAGTACCCTTGTATAAATTCTCAAGGCTGAACTACAGGGTAGGTGAATATTTAACCATAGCTGGTTGCAAGTTTTTCAGAGCAATTTTAACACTCTGTAAGGCACTCATTTTGTGCCTGCACTAGTGCCAGGCCCTCACTAACGAATCTAGCACTGTCAGGTTACAGGAGCAGCCCTCTGGTGAGTGGGCAGTGGTCTCACGTGGACATTTCCCCTAATGAGGCTGAACAGTTTTTGGGGTTATTGGCCATTTATCCATCTTCTTTTCTAAAATATCTGTTCAAGCCCTTTTCCTATTTTAACACTAGATTGTCCTTTCATTAATGATGGATGGAATTGCTTATATGTAATATAAATCTAAAAATATTTTATCAGATAAATGCAGTAAGTCTTTTCTCTTAGTAATATGGCTTACCTGTTCATTTTCCTTGATTTTTTAAATGAATATGTTTTTAGTTTTTAATTTTGAAGAAATAAATTTTTCTTTATGGTTAGTGCTTTTCATGTGGTCCCTGAAAATGTCTGCTTACACCAAGACTGTGAATATGTTCTCCTACATTTGGTTCTAGAAGTTTCATCATCAAAGCATTTGTTTTTTTTTTTTTGCACTATGGGCCACTTAGCATTATTATTTTGGCAGGGAAGGGGGAGGTCAAAGTTCTATATTAAAAACAAAAAACCCTTATCCAGATGTTCAAGCACTATTTGTTGAAGTCTCCACACTGAATATTAATGTTTTAGAAAACACATTGCTGGGGGATGGTGCTGTGGCACAGTAGGCTAAACCCCAGCCTGTGGCACTGGTGCCCATATGGGTGCTGGTTCTAGTCCCGGCTGCTCCTCTTCTGATCCAGCTCTCTGCTTTTGGCCTGGGAAAGCAGTGGAGGATGGCCTAAGTGCTTGGGCTCCTTTATCCACAGAAGACCGGAAGAAGCTCCTAGCTCCTGGCTCCTCGCTTTAGACCGGCTCAGCTCCAGCCACTGGGGAGTGAACCAGTGGATGGAAGAGCTTTCTCCCTGTCTCCCCTTCTCTTTATAACTCTATCTATCAAATAAAATCTTAAAAAAATCAAATACAATTGCTTTTGATAAATATGTTATATAACTAATTGTTCAAAAAACTTCCTTTAATTTTATGTAGTGAACTGTGATAGATATAAGCTGCATCATGTGCTTTGGCATCATGATGATTTTTAAGAGTATAAAAGGGCCCAAGAACTCTGAAGTGGGACAAGTGTTCGAGATAGCCGCATGTGCTCTTAGCTGAGCTCAACTCCTACTGCCTGTCCAGGACCCCTCACAACCCACCCACTCCAGGACATTATTAAGTCAGGTTCCCTCAAAAGTCCCCTCTGTCCCACATCTGCCTGAATCACCTTTTTCACTAGTTCAGTATCAACACAGTAGAAAAGACAGATCATGTCTCCGTCTTTCGATTACAGTTCTGTATCTGAGGACTCCCTGGAAGGGGCTCAATGCCCCTCTTGTGGGCTCTGTGGACCCCACTCTGGGATTCCCCTCTACTGTGCTGCTGTGATTCTCTTAGTAGGTAACACGAAGACATCTCCAGGGACAAACGCTGCACCTTCACACGTCTTTGGACTGCAAGGCAGGCTGGAGGTATAAAGAAAACATCCTGTGTGCTTTGGTCTGGAACATGGTTCGTGAGTCCCCGACATGGCTTTGATCCTGAGTCTTTGTCAATGGATTCAGCACAGAACTGAATGCAGTTAGGGGTCGGAAGGGGGGACTTGGTGATTACAGGCTGTGGTGGTCTTCTCAGTGATGGCAGCTTGGTTGCTTTGTAAGAAGAGGGTACACTGGTGGAGGGTACACTAGCTTCCCGGCTTAGTAAGTGCTCCTTGCTCTGCACATACCCAACGTTCACAACCCCTATCAGACACCAGACTAACGACACTGCCAAATCTTGGACTGTGAACCTCTGAACCTGTGAGTCCCAATAAAGTCCTTCCTTCCTAAATAGCTGCTCTTGGGTATTTGTTATGCAGTAATCAAAAGCTGAGTGATTCTAAGGTTGACAGTCATATTTCTCCTCTTAGTAGCTATGAGAGTGACTGCAGGGCCGTCAAATTACTTTCTGGGTTTCAGATTCTACTTCTATAAAATGCAGAAAAATATCTGGATTCTGCTTCAGAGAAATATCTGGATTAGTGAAAAGCTTCTAAAACTACAGTATAGTAAGACACATTTAAACTTTTTTTTTTTTTTTTTTTTTTACAGGCAGAGTGGACAGTGAGAGAGAGAGAGAGAAAGGTCTTCCTTTGCCGTTGGTTCACCCTCCAATGGCCGCCGCGGTCGGCGCGCTGCGGCCGGCACACCGCGCTCATCCGATGGCAAGAGCCAGGAGCCAGGTGCTTTTCCTGGTCTCCCCATGGGGTGCAGGGCCCAAGCACCTGGGCCATCCTCCACTGCACTCCTGGGCCACAGCAGAGGGCTGGCCTGGAAGAGGGGCAACCGGGACAGAATCCGGTGCCCCGACCGGGACTAGAACCCGGTGTGCCGGCGCCGCAAGGCGGAGGATTAGCCTGTTGAGCCACGGCGCCGGCCATAAACTTTCTTTTTATTATGTTAGCCATTCTGAAATTATAACCACCAAAGATAACAAGGGAACCTCATAAAGATGTTGATACTGTTAAAAGAAAGTACAGCTAAAGTCAAAAAAGCTATGGCACACAGGAAATGTGAATGAGCATTTCAGAATGAACCGTAAAATATTACTGCACAGAGCTACAAGTAAAATCTAATTGTACATACCACTATTTGACATCTGGAAGAGATTGTTCTTTTCAAACTTCTTGAAAACACTTCCTTTAATTTCAACAAACTGAAAGGATAAACAGAAATACCATCTTTACTACTATACCAATGCTATATCAGTTTTTTAGCATTTATTTATTTATTTGAAAAGAAGAGTGGCATACAGAAAGTGAGACTTCAAGCCACTGTGTCACTCCCCAAAAGGCTGCAATGACCAGGGCTGTTCCATGCCAAAACCATGAGCCCAAAACTCCACCCAGGTCTCCTGCATGGATGGCAGGGGCCCAAGCACGTGGGCCATCTTCTGCTGCTTTCCCAGGTGCATAAGCAGGGAGCTGCATTGAAGTAGAGCAGCTGGGACCCAAATCTGTGCCCTGATATGGGATGCCAGCATTGCAGGTGCCAGCCTAGCTCACCATGTCAAAATATCAGCCCCATGGTATCAGTTTCAAAAATGGACTTGCTACATACAAAACTTTCTGGATCACAAATAACACATAGAATGAATAACTGCATCTCATCCAAAATATTGCTGCTAAAATATCTGTACAAGTTAAAATATAAAATAAAATCTCCTACTTACATTATTAGACATCATGATAGTAAGCAGGGACTTGTTGTGTGAGTTAAAAGCGACATTGAGAGTTGTTGCTTGAACCATTATGAGAATTGCATGCAAAACTAACAGCATGTCAAGGAAAACACTTGTTTTTACATTAACAGAAAATTCCATAAAGTTCTGAAAGTCAATACGGAGAACAAAGAACCGCAGTTCCTAAACAAAGTCTTAGTAAACATTTTATTATCAGCAAAACTTCCCTGTAAGTGTTAACTGGTGCTTGACAAGCTGAAACAAACAAAAGCAGAAATGAACCTCTGTGTATCCATTTACTTAGACCCTGAGTCCCGAGGAACAGGTCAGCTTGCTGCTTCTGCATCTCTGGCTCTAGGCACAGTGCTTGGTAAACAGGCCCCCTGCAAAAGTTTATTAAATAAATGGAATAAATTATGGTTAACACTGAAGGAAGAGGCTCAGAAATATATGATTTTCTCTGGTTTTTCAGGAGATGTGGGACGTTAAGACAACAAGAAATGTTTGGTGATCAAGGTTCTTCATAGGTCATGCAGAATTATATATAGAGGACATATGGAACAGTTAATCCATATTTTAGAATGGTAACTGTTTTACTCCATTAAAATTGGACTGAGTTTACTCTGATAGATAGATACCTTCTCATTTAGTGCCTTAACTTCCCAAGTATTAAACGCAATTTGTTTCAAGTGTCCCTCTTTGAGGCAACATGAGAAAAATACAGAAAATCCTTCACTATGACACATTCCAATGAATGAGTCCTGACTCCACATGGATTTGTGTGTAAATACCAAGGGACTTCATTAAGTTAATTTTGGTAAAAAAGTTGAAATCCATGTCTATTTTTTTATATACACATTTTCCATGAAGTTTTTAAAAAGATTCCTTGTATGCATGTATGGGTATACAGACATATGTCCACACTGTTTATACAGAAAAGTATCTACTCTCCAAAAGAAAAGTGTTTAAGCCAAGGTCATAGACATAGACACATAGACACACACAAACACACACACACACACTAACACACACACACACACACACACACACACATACACAGCTCCCACCCTCCCTCCAGCCCTCTGGTCAAGTTCCCCTAACCAAACTCACATCTTGAAACTTTGAGATGAATTCTATACATTTTAACTCCAAGATTATAACAAACAATTCATAGATTTAAAGATAACTTCAAGGAAAAAAATCTAAGTACGAAAACCTTGTATAAATCTATGTAACTACAAATGGACCTACCTAATTACCTAGCTCTCTAGAAGGGTTATAAAGCCCTATAAATGTCAACTATGCATAAGTACACTATCTTTTCATTATAAAATCCTCCCATACAATCACTTTCTAACAGTTCAAAGGGTTGTGCAATAGTTCAAATAGTTCTAGTTTCCAATAGTTCAAAGGGTTGAGCACACACGAGGTTCTTTAATTTACAATTACTATTACAGTCAATTTCACAACAGAAAACGTATTTCACATTAACCTTTAGGACTAAGCACAATAAAGACCATACCCTGAGTGCTAGAATTCCCAGTTAGTCTGAAAGGATACAGACATAGAGAACGGCCATGAAAAAGTGAGGAATCACCCCAATATGGGCTCTTTTCCTTTCTTTGGGCTCTGTCGCTGTCCAGTAGAGAGCATCTAAGATGTCTTGTCCGAATGATGAAAACAGACGATCAGCCACCTAAAAGACAGACATTCGCGGAAGGTGCTCCTGAGTCTCAGCACCCCACTTCAATGTCAGTAAGACTCCAGATGCACCTCAGCATCGTCTGATTTTCAAATCATAGCAGAAGGTCGGCGGGAGAAGAGCAGGGCCTTGGTTTACTTATTCACTCACACTGCTTTCTTGTCCGGCATACAGTGAACGTCCCAGTACCTGCGGAATCTGAACCAGACTCTGTCTAATCAGCTATGTCTGTGACAGGGAAAGTCTTGTGCTGGGGGCAGAAACAGCAGGGGGTAGGCACATAAATACCGTGGGTCCCGTGGTTTCAGCTATGTTGAAGCTCAGAACTCAAATCCTAGATCTTCAGGAGAAATCCATCACTTGGCCCACTCTCCTCACCCTCATGTTTCTAAGCAGCTGCCGCACTCTGTCTACGGTTTTAATATGGAGCACAGCAAGCAGAGTGACTTCCTAAAGATGTTCACTGAGCAGATAATGAGGCGTATGAAAAAGAGACACAGAGGGCACTGCATCCCTCGGGAGTCACTGACGTGGAATGCTGCACCCCAGGACCTCCCCAGCCCAGCTCGGCTCCTGGGGCTCCCAGGGTCCCCGACTACATCCATCACCCTGCCCTTTCCATCAGTGTTTATACTTCCTACCATCTCCCTGTTGATCGTCTCTCACGTGCAGACCACACGCTCCGTGAGAACAGGCTTGCTCCCCTCTGAATCTGCAGGGTCTACGGCAGGGCTTGGCAGGCAGGAAGTACAATTCAGTATTTGCTGAACGAGTAACAACTAGCATTTGGGGAGCTCTTACCTACCACATGGCTGCCCCGTGTTAACCCTTTCTGTGTACTGTCTCATGTCCTCCTCACATCCGCCCCACACTTTACAATGAGAAATTGAGACTCAGAGATACTCAGCAAGCAATGATCATGTCCGGAATAACCAGGTCATGACGGAAGGAGCCAGGATTGGATCAGTGGTAGTTTGTTTTAGACTAGAGTTGGGACACTCTCGTCTACTATGCTTACCCCACACTACCAATCAGTCTACCAAGTGAAGCAGTCTTTACACCACTTTAATCAGCTGTTCACGGACCCTTTTCCTTGCCCACTCAGGAGGCACGCACATGAAGTTTGAGGGCAGGAGACGCCTTGTCCCCTGAGAGAGAAAGGCAGTAAGAGACTGGCAGGGCACTGGCATGAGAGCAACCCTACTACCTGCAGGAGCCAAGAGGGGACAAAGTCTCAGCTCATCCCGCTCTGGGAAGGGGAACACAGCAGGCTGCCCTGCTTCACAAGCGTCAATCCCATCAGCCCTTGGCAACCCAGCAGGTATAAGGGCGGTGAGTACGTGTGGGAGGCTGGGTGTGGATCTTGATTTTAGGCGTAACCAGAATGGCCAGAGCTCTGTGGCTTCTCCAAGAGATGGAAAGGCTTCATCTCCCACGCAGCACGGCCTCAGCATGCAGGCCTGCAGCCCCACCTCACCCCCATCTGCCTACTGTCTAGCAAGTCTCTGTCCACAGCAAAGCCAAGACAGACAGAGCTTGTGTGTGTTCCTAGAAAACAGCACAGGGAAACATAATTTGAATTTCCTAGTTTACTAAATAACTTAGAGTAGCTTACTATTTAAGAAAGTTATTAAGATTCTGCCTGTAAAGCAAAGCACTTTTTGGTAAAATGAATGGGTAACTGCTCAATTTATTTTTTGTATAAATGCCGGCTTTCATATGCTGACTGCTTTAAAGTGAGATACACTGTAATAAAATTAAGTACTTAAAGAAATTGGAAAACTTTATGTAAAAATTTCAAAGCAATCTAAAATGAATATCAGTTATAGCAAACATAACATTTACTTCATAATCTTTACAGTTCTTGTAAGAAAAGTACAAATGGGCTTCCAATAAATTTATAAAACATGTTTCCTAAGCATCTGACAGCTTACATTCGCAAAGCAGCCAGGGCAGCAGGCATGTTTCCTGAATACTTGAGGAGCACTGGGCCCTGAGGACCTGCTGGCCCTAGGGTGTCCCAGGATCCTAGTTAGGGGTAGACTCTTTAGCTCCACCCCGAGCCACTAAATCAGAATCTGCATTGTGACAGGTGCCTCAAGTGACTGCACACAGGAAAAGTTCAGAAGCCCCATCACTCGCCAGTCGACCAACATTCTCGACTCTAGGTACCTTCCGTGTCGGAAGACTTGAAGCCACAAGCCGTGGCCGACACAAGCAGGGGGCTGGACTGGCCACGTGGGTGCTGGTGCCCCCTCCCCTTACCTCAAGCATGTTGTAGATGATGTAGAGCTTGATGACAGACTGGCCTCTTATCAGGTGGTACATCATGGAGTAGTCCACATAGTGCATCATGAAATAGCAGAGTACCAGAATGACACCCTTCAAAATGTCACAGACTTGGGCAGGCTGGAGCAAACGTCTGTCCCTAAAATATACAAGAAGTGATAAATCTAAGTTTCACACTACATGATCTCAAAATAAATCATCTTTACTGACCATACTTTGGCATACAAGAATCAGGCTGGCCTTCTAAAAACTTCAAACTAAGGGGGCAGACACCCCCCTCTCTGAGTGCCTGGGCGCAAGTCTGGCTCTGCTCCTGATCCCAGCTTCCTCCTAACGTGTACCCTGGAAGGAAGCAGGTGATGGCTCAAGTAGTGGGTCCCTGCCACCCACATGAGAGGCCCCAGAGTCCCTGCTTTCGGCTTTGCGAGGGCCTAGCCCTGGTTGTTGTGGTCCTGTGGGGAGTGAACCAGCAGATGGGAGACCTCCATCTTTTTCTCTCTGTCTGCCTTTCAAATAAATAAAAAAACCTAAACTCTGACTTGGCTACTGTCTATTAAGATTATTCATTAAAATAAATTAATTTAAAAAACCAAACTTCAATCTAGGAACGTTACACTAAATGACTACTCAACAGTATAAAATATTCTGCCCAAATATAGTAAAGACATCAAATCAGAATTTTCATTAGAAGTTTGCAATCTCTTTTTTAAGGATTTATTTATTTGAAAGGCTGAGTAACAGAAGGAGGGAGGGAGATCTTCTATCTGTTCACCCCACCAAATGGCAACAACATTTTGTTGTCCCAGGTCTGGGACTAGCCAAAGCCAGAGCCAGGAACTCCATTCCTGGTCTCCCAAATGGGTGACAGGGCCCAAGTATTCAGGTCATCTTCTGCTGTCTTCCCAGGTGCATCAGCAGGAAGCTGGATTGGAAGTGGAACAGCTGGACCTGAACGGATGCTGATGTGGGATGCCAGCATTAGGAGCCATGGCTTAACTTGCTGTGCCACACTGGTCTCCACAGAAGCTGGCGACCTTCACAAGCAAGGGCACAGCGCAGGCATCTGCTGACCAAGGAGTTCCAGGAGCAGCTTCCAGGCGCGCGACACAAGCTCTAACTTAATCACAAAGCCCTTTTCACATGAGGCTAGTATTTAGTATTCCATGCACATCATTCTGCACCTCCTACTTCTTACTTAACAGTATAAATGATTTTTCCACATTGGTTATTATAAGGAGCCCATTCAGTGCCAGGGTCGTGTGTCACCACGTGGACATGCCATGATTTATTTAACACACCATCCACAGACTTCCAGTCTTTGTAGCTGACAACCACGGTGTAATGCACACTTCACCTCTCCAATCTGGTTGAGCATCTGTGGGGTAAACTCCTAAAACTAGAGTTTCCTAAAACTGTAAATTTCCTAAAATTATATTTGCCTGGCATTTGGATAGAAATGCCGACGTGTCCACCGCAGGGGTTTTATTCTCATATTTGCAATATTGTGAGAAAACCTGTAGCCCATATGCATCAATACAATGTTTGATCGACGTTTAAGTCTTTGCCAATCTCACGACATCTAGTGTCATTTAAATGTTAATTTCTCTTTAGGAGATTGCACACCTTTTTAAAAATATACTTGAGAGTTATTTGTATTTCCTGTGAATTCTCTCCTCATATCTCTTCTGTTCAAGTTTGTAGAACAGCTTTTACATTATAGAAGTTAGTCCTCTGTGACATGAATTGAGGTAATTTTTGATGATTAATAAGAGAGGAATGATCATTTCTTACATCTGAGGTCAGAGCATAACAGGTTAAATCTAATTGTGAAAAGAAACAAAATTTAATAAGACAACAAAAGAATACATTGGAAATTTATGGTTTTGCTCACTGTACGTAAAGTTACAGTGAACAGGGAAGGTTGAGGCTAACTCCTCAACACAGAAACGCTCAGACCCTCTTCCGGCAGCTTTGATGTGTAATGCAATGAACAAAAGGCCTAGGATTTCCTTAAATAGCTGCAGCTTTCTGCGTCTCCACTAACCGGGAAACATCCTGAGCATCAGTCTAAGGGCAGTCTCATTTGCTCACTGGCCACTGGCTTCCTGGACCATCTCCTTATTTGTCTTCCTTGCCTACCACGCTCTGCGGAGCTCTGTCTTAAGCCTTGCCCATGTTCAGATCAGGGGCTCTTTCCTGCCAACAAGGCATCCTGTCATCTGACACTTTATGAGATGACCAAAGCCAATTCTGTGAGCAGCTGTTACGGACCTCACTCTTGTTTTCTATAATGCAAACCAGAATTAGGTATGGATTTAGTTGATCTGTTTATGGACAGAACATGGGATGCTGCAAAAGTCCTGAAGAGCAAATCCTATGAAGTCTGTGCCCAGGACAGGCTGGAAGCAGATGGGGAGACAAAGGGCTGGACCAAGAGATCCAAGCGGGAGACAGGTCAGAAAAGGTCCTCGTCTTGAGATGGGCACAAAGAACCGAGTGAATGATGCTTAGCTGCTGAAGCTAGGACTTTGGGTAAAAGAGCAAGGACAAGATGGATCAATCTCTGCTGCTGATTCTGTTATCTGACTTCTCCAGTGCTGCTTCTTACTCCACAGACTTGGTTCTCTTCTGGTGGAGCCCAGAGCACTCTGTCTACCACGCACCTCCCCCGGTCACGGATGTCTGCCAAACGCTACTGATCATCAAGGTAATTTCTTCTTTTTTTGTTTTTTAAAGATAGATTTACTTTACTTGAAAGGCAGACATATGGAGAGAGAAAGGGGGCGGGGGGCGGGGAGATCTCCTATCCGCTGGTTCACTCCCCAAATGAGTAGGGAGCTGGATCAGAAGCAGAGCAGCTGGGACTTGAACCGGTGTCCAAATGGGATGCTGGCACTGCAGGTAGAGGCTTAATCTTCTATGCCACAGCGCTGGGCCCTGTCAAAGTAATTTCTGTCCCTCATTTCATCGATCAGGCATTGGATCTTGATCATTTAAACACAATTCTAATTCAAACATCAAGAATAGTATGCACTTTGAATGTTCTTGAGCTCCTGGCTTGCGTGTGGACATCTCTGCTGGGGTGGCGGGAAGGAACTGTGGGCTTCGGCAAGGAGTCTGGACACTGCCCCCTGCAGGCCCTGCACCACTCAGCACGTGCTGAAAACCACCCACCCCTAGGCACTGGCCTTTATGCCCATACTTAAGAATTGAAGATCACGTTCTATGAAAATGCTAAGAACTAAAAGTAGGGTAGTAAACCTGCATTAATTACAAAATGATTTTGACAACTAATTATAGTAGAAAACTATATATAAAGCCTTTGGTATTAGATTGCCATTTACTTAGTTCAATGATCATAATCAAAGTAATTTTAGTTAAGAGAAAAGGACTCTTGGTTAGTGTCCAATTCCATTTCTCTATAAACATATTCACAACAAAGGAATGCTGTGTTGGCATATGTATGGAACATTATATTTAATCTAAGACATCATTAGAAACTAGATCTACCAAACATTGGAAATGTAGATCAATATATACCACATATGTAATGCCATATAATATATAATACCATACTACTTGAACCAAGACAGGTTAAAACAGAAAGATTAAGAGTTAAAGATTCAGGGCTGGTGTTACGGCACAGCAGGTAGAGCTGCTGTCTGTGATGCCAGCATCCCACATGGGTGCTGGTTCATGTCCCTGCTACTCTACTTCCAACCCGTTAACCCTGCTAATGGCCTGGGACGGGCAGCAGCAGATGGTCCCAGTGTCTGGGCCCCTATTACCCACATGGGAAACCCAGATGAAGCTCCTGCTTTCAGCTTGGCTCAGCACTAGCCATTGTGGCCATGATGGGAGTGAACCACTGGATGGAAGATCTCTGTCTCTCCCTCTGTAACTCTTTCAAACAAACATCTTTTAAAGAGTTCATGATTTAATTTAGTTTTATTTTAGCTAGAATTACAACAGGTTGTAAAAACAAAGAAAAACTGTAAAAGTACCTTAGGTGGGTAAAAGTACCTAGCATTGTGATGTAGCAGGTTAAGCCGCTGCCTACAACACAAGCATCCCATATGGGTACCAGTTTGAACCCCAGCTGCTCCACTTCCAATCCAGCTCCCTGATAATATGCCTGGGAAAGCAGTGGAAGATGGCCCAAGTCCTTGGGCTCTTATATCCATTCAGGAAACCTGGATGAAGCTCCTGGCTTCTGCTCGGCCCAGTCCTGGCCATTGCAGCCATTTAGGGAGTGAACCAGCAGACGAAAAATCTCACTCTGTGTCTCCTCTATGTAATTCTGCCCTTCAAATAAATAAATAAGCTATAAAAAATGCCTTATTGTTAAAATGCAGTTACTTTGTGCAGCCACTCTCCTAGGCACTTCCATATGATTTACTTTGGTGCTCACTAACCCTTGAGGGATGTCCCATCACCCCTCAGTTCCACAGATTTGGCAGGAAGTAATTAAGTGCACGCCCGAGGCTGCACAGTGAGTTTGTTACTCCATGGGGGAGCTGGGAGCAGAAGGCCACACCCTTATGGCCACCTACATTCTAAACTGGGCTGGGCATTTGAAGCAGCTGTGAAGATGGTGCTTGGGCCACCTACATCCCACACAGGAGTTCAAGGCCAGGCTCTGCTCTCCTTCCCAGCTTCCTGCTAATGCACACCCTGGGAGGCAGCAGGTGACAGCTCAACTGCGTAGATACCTTTGACCCGTGTGGGAGAGCTGGACCGAGTTCCTGGCTCCTGGCTTTGGCCTGACCCAGCCCAAGCTGTTAGAGCATTTGGGGAGTGACCTAGTGGACAGGAGATCTGTGCCTGTTTTTCTCTTTGATTCTCTTTCAAATAAATTATAATAAAAATTTTATTAAACTTCTAAACTTTGTACCTTTTATCTTTCAGTAAAATTTAACACTTTATAATTTATCACTTGGAAAATTATTGTGCTACAAAACAAATGTTCCTTCCACTTGATTCTTTTATTTCTAAACAGCAGGCCTCTACGTGCCCTGCTGGACCCATAGTGCCCAGACACTCCCTGTTCTGGTGAAATCCCCACAGAAAATATCCTTGCTGCAGAGTGCTCCTCTACAGGGTGATGCTCCACAGAGATGAATGCAACTCTTAAAAATCAAGGAATGCTACTAAAACAAAGACAAGACTCTTGTTTTCAAATAAATGTCCCTGGTAATAGAAATGCATGGTTGTAATAAAATATGGTTTCCCACGTGGTATCTTACAAGACATCTGTACATGTTATTTATAGTTTACGAGAAGATCTAACCTCACAAATTAGTTTACTTGGTTATAACAACTTGAACCAATCACAGCACTTGTTCTTTCTTGCCAGGGTATTTTTAGATGACAATCTGATAAGCATTTCAAATTACTTAAGAAGCTTATCCATGATCCTGCCAATCAGCCTTGAATTGGCTTTTCAACAATACTTTTAGGCTGAGTTCTTTGTTGTAAATGACTGTGAAGTGGCAGTCACTGGCAATTCATTTTGCAAATGCTGCCAATCCCCTATGTAAGCACATAAACAAGTGAGACATGCTGTGTGTCATCACAAGACTAACATATTAAAAAGATACTCAACAGAACTTGAACATTTTCAGTTAAGACATTCAACAGAATTTGCATTTTTTTAGCTTAAGCTTTTATCATAGAAACCAAATTCTACATCTTTCTAGATTTTATCTTTAATTCTTATAAATGCTTCCATTGTATTTTTACCAACTGTAAACTTAGATCACACAATTTACCAGCTAACATGTCTCCAGTTGTTTGGAAGGGCTCATGGATTTATAGGAACAGAATTACAATGCAAAGATGATCACAGTAGGCATTTTCTTCCTCTTCTTTAGCAGAAGATAATATGAATATGATTAAAGTAAAAGCTGGGAATAGAAAGGAAGACCAAGAAGGAAGAAGCAGCAGCAAAAAGAGCAAGAGAAATGGAAGAATCGCTGCATAATTAATTTCAAATCAGTGTTGACACGTGCCAGGGTATCACCATGAGTTATTACACTATAAGAATCATAGACTGAGTCTTTCTGTCTCTCAACATGTTAGTAACTGTGGTATAATTCAAGAGAAGAAATACAATCACTACTGACATTTCACATTTAAAAGTGTGAAATGCTTCAGGGCTGGGTGTTTGGCACAGTGGTTGAGATGCTACTTGGGACCCCTGCCTCAGCTTCAGTCCAGGCTCTTGCTCCTGTTGCCAGCTTCCCAGTGACTGCACCTTGGAAGGCAGCAGGAGCTAGCTCAAGTGTTTGGGTCCCTGGAGCCCACCTGGGAGCGTTACTGGCTCCTGGCTTTTGCCTGGCCCAACCTTGGCCGTCACAGGCATTTGGGGAGTGAACATTTGGGGAAGATCTCTTCTGTCTGTATCTCTCCCTCTGTGTGTGTCCCTCTACTTTTCAAATATTTTTAAAAATTTAAGCAACATATTTAATATGGTCCATATTTTCGAAAGAGAAGTTTCTTTACAATTTTAAAGTAAATTAGAATAAAGTAGTGAGATCAACATTTTCCTTAATCTTACGTGTGACTGACATACAGTAGAAAAAAAATAACTCTTAAACTGCATGATTAAACTATTTCTTTGAAACTATACTATGAAAAAAGCAACTAGCTTTATAAAACTATGTTCAGTCTTTGGAAAAAATGCAAGATAAAAACTGCTCATATGGAAGCATCCAAACTCAGCCAACTGAGTTGGGGGTTGTGGAGTCCAATGTCAATCAAGTCTGCACCAACACGTGCAATTAAAGATCATTCAACAAAGTGATCTCCACGGTGGGTGATGTCATGGTCATACCCTCACAATACAGGCGGACAAGGCTTTAAGGTAAATAAGGGCACTATTATGGAAAAGACAGGGAAGCACATGTTCTCCAGTGGGCCTATCTGCCTACGCCGTTTACCTCTGCATCACACTTAGTACCTGCTTGTGAAGTCAATTTGGCCAAGAGTAGAGAAGGAAAAATCAGGGTTTACTCACCACAAGGAGTCCCTGTGCCACCACATTCCATTCTATAAAGGAAGTGAAAGTGCTCCTCCCTTCGGTCTGATTTACGAAAGAGAAAGAAAGAGAGAAGTTGTAATGATGCTACGCTGCTTAGAGCGTCATGGTGAGGAAACGGGACAATTCCTGATGTTACGAGGACGTTCTAATAAACAAAGTTATTGCTCTCAACAAATAAGCCACATAGATCAGCAGGCATCTGTGTTTCCCCAGACAGAAATACTAAGAGCTCTCCTTCCATGTGCTGTAGTGGTGGCATTAATCACTTAGGCCAAAATCAAGGCTTAACTGTCTAAAAAGGGGAAAAAACATAATCCTCAAGTATATGTGGGCAGAGCTATCTTAAAAGAGGAAGACATATGGAGAAAACCCAAAAGGTTACAAAACTCTCAGGCATTCTGGAGACGACTCACCTATGGAGCAAATTCTCAAAGGAAAGGGACACTCTTGCCTCTTAAACCAAGGAAAAAGAGTCCATGAGGCCTCAGATAAGAGCTATGCCCACAACTGGGTGAGGGATCCGGAAATTTGTTTGCGTGTATTTTGCTTGCTCTAAAAGCAAAAGAAAAATACTCTGACATTTATTACTTAAACCTAGTCAACTCACGGATTACTGGCTAAGTTGTTTCAGTAAGGTTTTTCCAACAGTAACTATCAGTTTCTGGCACCAGACTATATATTTTTCTCTACCATCTCCCTTAAACTCTAACTTACATGTGACTGAGAATTCTAAAGCACAAAGTAGTCCCAATTTTTAGCAGGAAAGAAGGTTCATGAAAATGCCAGGTAAATTAAAAGACTCATATAGCAGTGATATTTTTTAATTTCTTCTCTAAGTAAATCTGGAAAAAATGATATTTGATACCTCATCAGAATATAGAGCAGTGTAATTTTCCGAAAAACAAAATCCTTTCATTCTAAGAAACACAGATTCCTCATATAATGAGTCACAACTTAATTCTCAATTATTGAAAAGATTATCCTAATTTAGGAAGTTTCTCAAATGTTTTTCTAAAATGACATTACCCTATGTGGGAAAGAGGGAAAAAATAAATAACTGAATCTGATTTTAAAGAATCTAGATGCATGTACTTGTTTATTTTTGTGTCCACAACAAAACATTTGGGGGAAGGTTTCTCAAGAGTGTAAACTCATCAGAAAGAGACTCACTGAGGGCAGAGGCCCACGTCTCGTGGAAGCAGAGCACTCCTGCAAGCAGCCTGCAGACGTTAGGCCATCACCAACAGCTCCACTCTAACGGGGCACAGGCCGGAAGAACGCTCCGCTGGCTGAGCAAGGGTGGCGGAGGCTGCAGATTCATCCAGGTCCTCAGCCCTGGAGAAGGGAGCTTACCAGGTTGTTGGTACTGGCAAAAAACCAATGCCAACGCCAATGCCAAAACTATTGGTAAGTTTGCAGCAGATCTAGAAACAGGCTCAAAGCCTAAATTCTGAAGCAGAACACCCTGGGCCTACCTGCTTCAACAGCTCTCTCACAAGCGCTGCACCAGACAGCACTCTGCACGCGGAGGAGCAACCACTAACCGCAGACACCTAGTGAAAGCGCTCACATCACTGCCACTGGTGCAGACTAGAGGCTGTGAATACCAGAGAGCTTACGAAGGCAGCATCCTGGTTAGTGTACAAATACCCTTTCCCTTCCTTTTGGGGAATAATTTCAAAGAACTGAGAGATGAGGAAGAGAGGTTTTTTAATGAAACAAAGACTGACCATGAGAGAAAAGAAATTACTAGTTAAAAATAACTGCTGGTCTCCTTAATTTCTTCTCCCTTTGAAAATAATAAAGTCAGAATGAAGGAAAGAACACTTCTTGTTGGCTGAAGAAGATGGAACATGATACAAGCTGTGGGCAAGACAGATCCAACCATCTTTAAGGAAGTGAGAGCGCTGGGAGCAAAGTTACAGGAATGAAGACTCTGGCTACTTCTGAATAAATATTTTGTAAAAGTAAAATGTACGTTTTTCATCCTGAAACACTGGAAAGGTCTTAGACGTAGTAACAGCTTTAACATAACTTTCCACATTAGTTCAAGTTGCGTGACTTTAAAAATAGCGCCAAAAAGAGACACTGCTTTCAAAACTCGTCGAAGAAAACAAACATTGACACCCACATGACCATGAGGACAAACGCCTCAGCTCTGATGGCGCCCACTCAAGCTGTTGAGGACAGCAAGGCAGCGCTTCGTATCCTGTGCAACCTGGCCTGCCCTCCGTGGGGCAGCGAAGTCGCCGAGGTCCCACTATACAATTTTACCTGCACTTCCTGCTTCATGTAGTATATAAATATTTATTAGTGACAGCATGAACCTAGCTTCTCAGGATAACAAATTGTACTAGTGGAGTCTTAAATATATAGTCACAGGCTGCCCTCTAGCGTCCACTTAGCTATAAAACCTTGCAAACAGAAAGCACTTCATTTTTAAATGTTATTCAGATTAAATTGAAAAGTATTTCAAACTAACAAAAAAGAAATCATTGTTTTGTGCTAAGACATTTTGAAATGTTTGAAAAAGGCTCGGTCTAAGGACTATCAAGTGCTCACAGGGAAGCAAATGAGAACACAGGGCAGAAGGCGGCCCAGGCCCCTGCAGCTCCTCCTCCTCTCCAGAACGCAGGCTGGCAGGCTACCCAGTGCTGCTGAGGAGCCCGACCTCCCCACAGGCACAGGAGCCTGTAGAAGACCCAGCAACATGGGTCTTTAAATAAGACCCAAGCAAAGAGACCCTCAGGGACACTGGTGAATCACTGCTGCCAATTAGTGGGTGGCATCCGTGTGCTAAACACAGCCAAGAGGGAAGAGAGTGCCTGGGCTCTGTGTCCTCTCAGTGCTTCGTCTCCTCACGCCAAGTTAACACAGAACACGGCTGTCTTCAAAAGCCATTCCATAGAGGCACTGCTCATCAGAGAATAACCAGAGAGCTGTCTAGCTCCTGATGCAGACGCGCCAGTCCCTACATGGTGTAAGTTATCTCACATCAGGGAGTTCCATCTCGTTTTGTCTCGCATTCCATTCATTATGCAGTCACACGTGAAGACTGACATTTAGTGAGATTTCACTACGCTGTATTTTGGCCTTCTGAGGAGGTCGCCAAGATGCCACACCTTTCCTGAGTTCTCAATGAAAGAAGAGCATACCGAGGGGAGCTTTAGTTAATGAGGCACTGCATTACAAAGGTCTTTTTAAAGATTTGCTAATATGAATAAGACCTTTCTAAACATTTTCCTAAAGGAATAAAGACAGACTTGAAACGTCTTAATGCAAATCAATCAGATCGTCCATCTGACTAGTCTGTAATTAATAAAATACGTAACGTATGACTCTCATTCTATAAGACGAGTGAGGTTGCAGGATGTCAACCATAACTGTTTGACTCCACGCAGTCTTGCAAAGAACACTGATTCCTTTTTCACTGTCATCATCATGATCAATAAATTATTTCACTATACAGTGAAAGGATTTCTCCTTTAACAAAACTGAGTAAGGCTCCTTTCTGGACTACATAGGTTACTAGATATTAAGTATATGCTCATTTGGTACTTTAGAAGAAATCATTTCATGACTTTGTCTTTAGAAAACATCAACAGGTAATTCTGAATGCGAACCAAGAATTGTCTAACTCAATTTTAATGGTTAAATTATCTTATTAATTATACGCCATGGAATATTCACTATAGTTAAAAGAAATTTTATGAATTATTGTCCATTTCAGCAATGTTTAACTTTTTCAGAATGAAATGCATTTAGAAGTGGCTCATTCAGAAATGCAGCTTGAATGGCTATGTTAAGAATGAATTAATGTCATAAAGGGTGACGACACAGAGTGGGAGACAGGCTGACATCAGAAAGGAGCATCCTTCTAACCTTGCGTCCAGCTTAGCACTCCCACCGTACTCACCCCAGTTTAGCAGAGAAAGGGAAGGAAGCAGCTCTCTGTCCTGATGCACTAAAACAGGCCCTGTGCTGAGTACGTTCTCACAGCCCCAGTGTTGGTGATGAAAGAGCGCTCAACATCCCCTTTCTGCTGATGGGGAAACAGGAGTGGAGACGTCGGGGCGCCACCCACACCTCCCCAGCTCAGCTCAGCTGGCCGTGTTGAGCTTCCACTGTCACTGGACAGAGGGAGTCCCAGCTGCTGGTGGTAAGGAAGGCTCCGCAGCACTACAACAGTGCCTGATCAAAGCTCTGTAGGGGATGCCGGTACCACCCACTCCCACCTCGCCAGCCTGGAGCCCCAGCCTCCTCTGCAGACGACTGCTGGGAGGCCCAGGGACTCGGAGAGAAGAAAGGCCCCATGAGCTGAAGGCTGAGGAGGTCTGTGACTCTCAGCCCTCGGCCCCTCTTCTCTGTGACAGCCTCCTGCATTGATGTCGTGTTACTAGCAGAAGCAAAGTCCTGGTTCTACACTATTCTAGAAGACAAATCTGCACAAAAAAGTATTTTCTATAAATACAAACCATCCATTAAAAAGAGAAACAGAATTTATGTCTTGTGGGCCAGAATGTGAAGGAAACTGTGTATACTATCTTTAATCTGCAAAATACAAGCAGTATAAAGAATGAAATAACCGAAGCATTTAAAATCGTGAATGGTCGTACACGTACCTGAAGCCGTAGCAAGGCAGAGCGAGCAGCCTGCAGAGCGCCAGGCAGACGCGCAGTGGCAGCAGGGTGAGCACATACAGGAAGGCGTCCAGGCACAGGAAGATCCCAAACACCATGAGCTGTGTGTGCAGGAGAGGAGAAGAGGGAAAACGGCCTTTCAATAATTAAGCGTGAAATTTTAAGCAATCAGAGAATTTCTGAATTTTATGGGAATTCTAACTTAGCTCTGAAAATAAAGAAGTAACAGTTCTACGTTTGTGTTTCAACCATACTTTAATGAAAACTGGTTTTCAAAGAGCAAGTTTGCACCTCTTCCAAAGTCTCTGGTTTACCACCTACTGTCAATTACTCCAACGACAAGCCGAGGTTGGCCACAGCTGTGACCCATCTGATGTGGCTTTCCGGAGACTTCCTCAAACTTTAAACATGTTATAAAAAAAACCCTTTCAGTTAGAATCTTTTACCTCTAGTCTTCCTCCTTGTAATTTTGCTATTTCCTGTTTACCAGGGTGCTTCGTTGATGGGAAAGCCTGGAATCTACTGAGTTATATACTGTGTAAATTAAAAGCATATAAACCTATGACTCATTTTAACACAACCTCACGTCTACTGAAAACTGCCCTGCTCTTAGCTCCAGCCTCTGTCTCCCCACTCCTGTGTACCTGCCATGCCTTTTCTCTCCTGTAACACTGCATGTTTTTGCCTGTTAAATTTGGAACTGTATTTTCACAGGAAGGTGGAGTGTTTTGATGCCTTGGGTAAGTAGCCACAGTAGCCATGCCCAGGCAACCAAACACTGCTATTGTAAGAGAGATTTCTTTCCGTGTGTCTGACACAAGCACTGGGAGACAATGTCGTCGTCACAACACTCCAAGTCCAAAACTCGCATGGCTACACGCTGGCCTGTATCCCCTAATCAAATCCATATGCTGTCGTTTTTTTTTTTTTTGTTTTTGTTTTCGTTTTTGTTTTTGACAGGCAGAGTGGATAGTGAGAGAGAGAAACAGAGAGAAAGGTCTTCCTTTGCCGTTGGTTCACCCTCCAATGGCCGCCACGGCTGGTGCGCTGTGGCCGGCGCACCACGCTGATCTGATGGCAGGAGCCAGGTGCTTCTCCTGGTCTCCCATGGGGTGCAGGGTTCAAGCACTTGGGCCATCCTTCACTGCACTCCAGGGCCACAGCAGAGAGCTGGCCTGGAAGAGGGGCAACCGGGACAGAATCCAGCGCTCCGACCCGGACTAGAACCCAGTGTGCCGGCGCGGCAAGGCGGAGGATTAGCCTATTGAGCCGCAGCGCCGGCCTGTAGTTTTAATTAATTTCAGTCCCACAGACTGTGGCTGTATTTGAATTTAGTATCTTTTTTTTTTTTTTTTGACAGGCAGATTGGACAGTGAGAGAGAGAGATACAGAGAGAAAGGTCTTCCGTTGCCGTTGGTTCACCCTCCAATGGCCGGCGCACCGCGCTCGTCCGATGGCAGGAGCCAGGAGCCAGGTGCTTTTCCTGGTCTCCCCATGGGGTGCAGGGCCCAAGCACCTGGGCCATCCTCCACTGCACTCCCGGGCCACAGCAGAGGGCTGGCCTGGAAGAGGGGCAACCGGGACAGAATCCGGTGCCCCAACCAGGACTAGAACCCGGTGTGCCGGCGCCGCAAGGCGGAGGATTAGCCTGTTGAGCCACGGCGCCGGCCTGAATTTAGTATCTTTAAAGATGATTTAAATTAAAATGGGGTCATTAGGTGGCCCTAATGCAGCGTGACTATGACCGATCACTGCAAGACAGGAAATCTGGACAGAGATACAGAGGAAAGCTGACTTGCAGACACAGCACAGCACCCAGAAGCTGCTGAAGAGGACTGAAAACGCCCCAGCTAACTCCCTGGTGCAGCTTCCAGTCTGGCGGGGCCTCCTGCTCCTCAGCTGCCCCAGTGAGAGCCTGGCTACAGCAGCCCTAGCGAACTCATTCATACATCTTTCAATAAAAGCACACATTTCATTAATCAGAAATACAGTCCATATATATGCCACGATTCTTTTTTTAGAAAACTTTTATATAAATATAAATTTTGAAAGTACAAATTTTGGATTATAGCAGTTTTCCTCCCATAACCTCCCTCCCACCCACAAACTGTCCCACCTCCTACTCCCTCTCCCATCCATTCTTCATTAAGATTCATTTTCAATTATCTTTATATACAGAAGATCAACTTAGTATATACTAAGTAAAGATTTCAACAGATTGCATCCACACAGACACACAAAGTTTTATAAAGTACTGTTTGAATACTAGTTTTACCGTTGATTTGCATAGTATAACACATTAAGGACAGAGATCCTACATGGGGAGTAAGTGTACAGTGACTCCTGTTGTTGATTTAACAATTGACACTCTTATTTATGATTTCAATAATCACCGAGGCTCTTGTCATGAGCTGCCAAGGCTATGGAAGTCTCTTGAGTTCACAAACTCTGACCTTATTTAGACAAGGCCATAACCAAAGTGGAAGTTCTCTCCTCCATTCAGAGAAAGGTAACCTCCTACTTCGATGGTCCATTCTTTCCACTGGGATCTCATTCCCAGAGATCTTTCATTTAGGTCATTTTCTGCCACATGCTTTCCAGGCCTAAGAAACTCTCATGGGCTTTTTAGCCAGACCAGAATGACTTAAGGGCTGATTCTGAGGCCAGAGTGCTGTTTAGGGCATTTGCCATTCTGAGTCTGCTGTGGATCCCACTTGCCATGTTAGGTTGTTCTCTCTTTTTTAATTCTATCAATTATTATTAGCAGACACTAGTCTTATTTATGTGATCCATTTGACACTTAATCCTATCTTTATGATCAATTATGAATTTAAACTGATTAGTTTAACTAATAAGATGGCATTGGTCCATGCCAACTTAATGGGATCTGGAGTCCCATAGCATGTTTCTAGCTCAACCATTAGGGGTAAGTCCGAGTGAGCATGTGTATGCCACAATTCTTATTTCAAATATATAGACCCTTGTAGTCTGCTTGGTTTTCAACAATTAAGACCCATCATGAATGAGTATGTAATGTAAATTACTAAGTCATATGCTACAGACCATACATAACTTTCTTATTTTTTAAAAATATATTTATTGGAAAGGCAGAGTGGGGGGGTGTGAGAGACAGATAGACCTTCTATCTACTGGTTCACTCCCCAAAAGGCTGGTGCTAGGCCAGGCTGAAGCCAGGAGCCAGGAGCTTCTTCTAGGTCTCTTAGGTGGGAGCAGGGCCCCAAGCACTTGGGCTGTCCTTTGCTGTTTATCCAGGCACATTAGCAAAGAGCTAGATCAGAAGTGGAGCAGTCAGGTCTCAAACCAGTGCCCATACGGGATGCTGGCATCACAAGAAGTGGCTCTTTTTTTTTTTGACAGGCAGAGTACACAGCGAGCGAGAGACAGGGAGAAACGTCTTCCTACTCCGTTGGTTTTTTTTGACAGGCAGAGTGCACAGCGAGCGAGAGAGACAGGGAGAGAGGTCTTCCTGCTCCGTTGGTTCACCCCACAATGGCTGCTGCGGCCAGCGCGCTGCGGCCGGCGCACCGCACTGATCCGAAGTCAGGAGCCAGGTGCTTCTCCTGGTCTCCCATGCGGGTGAGGGCCCAAGCACCTGGGCCGTCCTCCACTGCACTCCTGGGCCACAGCAGAGAGCTGGACTGGAAGAGGAGCAACCGGGACAGAATCCGGCGCCCCGACCGGGACTAGAACCCGGTGTGCCGGCGCCACAGGCAGAGGATTAGCCTATTGAGCCGTGGCGTCAGCCTAAGAGGTAGCTTTTTGTGTTAAGCCATAACATGGGCTCCAGTGTGTAACTTAAAGTCTCCTCTCCACTACAGTCAGAGTCAGTTATCCTGTGTCTATTGTCAGTTGGTCTCGGTTTTGCACCTGTTTTCTTGTTTTATAAACAAAGGAGTGTGGTTCAATACAGAGCCAGTTCCACCTCGGTTAATGGTCCTTAATCATCGCTCTGTCACCGACAGGCCTTCTCTGCTGCTGGTGGACGGCTGGCTGAGAACCGAGGATAGAATCAGGCGACCTGGCAGTGTTGGCACATGTATAAGGACATGGGAGCTAGGCAGGAGTGTGTGACGGTCTTTCTCACGAGCTTACACTGGGGATTAAGGCACTACTCACTCAGCCAACACCTATGAAGCTGCCAATACGGGCCAAGAAACATGCTCAGCCCAGCGGCCACCAAGACAAACAGGACACTGGGGTGTGGTTCCTGTCCTCCATGAGCTTATGCACAGGTCACAGAGCAGGGCAAAGTGAGCAGGGATCAGGTGGGAGGCGCTGCCCGTCTCTGTGATGAGTGCTTTGGCCACACAGAGCGTGTGGGCTGGACAGAGAGGGGCAGGGCACAGCAGGGATGTTTTCCAGGTCAAAGCTTGAGCAGGACTTCAGAGCTGCAAAGTGACAATGAGAACTAGAACTTTCTCTGAGCACAAAAGATACAAAGTCCCGTTCCTCTGACCTACAGGAATCTGTGCTGCATTTCAGCATCCCTGATGTGAAATACTGGACCCACAGGTGTTTTGCATTTCAGATTTTTTTGGATTTTGAAATATCTGCATATACATGGTGACATGTTTTGGGACAGAACCCAAGTTTAAAAACAAAATGTACTTGTTTCATATACACCTTATATACACAGCCTGAGGGTAATTTCTACAATATTTTTTATAATTTTCCACTTGTGGCAGCATCTGGCACTCAAACAGTGTTGGAGTTTAGACTCTCCTGGATTTCAGATTTTCAGACTGGATCAGACAGGACAGTGCACGCACCTGCCCCTCATTTACTTTCCATGGTGAGCAGTACCCTGGAGGACTGTGCACAGGCCGTGCCCTGTGCCTGCGGCGTCCCAGACAGGAAGCGAGGTGCATACTACTGAATGTGCCTCACAAGTCTCTGCACCACTTACCACCCTGCCTGACACACCGGGAAACCACAGCTCTGTGGACTGAACGCTTGCCCCAGGACATGGATCAGAGCAAGAACTGCCGTCAGACCTGCTCCATCTGACCCAAGTCCCTACATTTTCCCTTGGAAGAAGTCTCAGCAGAGCTAAAAGCTCTTGCTCACTGTTTGTACAACGCACGGCGGTTAAGGCAGTTTTCTTTCCACCAGCTGGTCTTGCCAATTTGCCTAGTATCATAAATAACAGGCATTCAATGAATCAAACTTACAAAAGTCATAAAATTTTCACATATTTAGATTTGCTACTGGCTTTGAAAAGATATCAGTAAGAATAAAAATCTTTGAGTACCTATCATTAATGAAAATAACCTGTACTAACACACACTCTGTTAATTTGTATGGCTCTTGACAAAACAGATTACTACTATTTCCTTTTTATTTGGACCAAATAACCATAAAGCATCCCAGCATTCTAAGTAATGGCTAGCAAAAGTTGCTCCACACACACACTAGGTGTGACTATAAAGTCATGAAATCAGTGATGTGTATATGCCACCGTTTCCTTTCTGAGAAACACAGAAATCTCCTGCCTTCCTCTAAATGTCATCTGAAATTTCAAATACAACGTTGTGGCTAAAACGAAAGTGGCCCAGTGATTTTGAAATATGCTTTTTTTTTTTTTTTTTTTGACAGGCAGAGTAGATAGTGAGAGTTAGAGACAGAGAGAAAGACCTTCCTTTTTGCCATTGGTTCACCCTCCAATGGCTGCCACGGCCGGCGCATCACTCTGATCCGAAGCCAGGAGCCAGGTGCTTCTCCTGGTCTCCAATGCGGGTGCAGGGCCCAAGCACTTGGGCCATCCTCCACTGCACTCCTGGGCCACAGCAGAGAGCTGGCCTGGAAGAGGGGCAACCAGGACAGAATCCGGCACCCCGACCGGGACTAGAACCGGGTGTGCCAGCGCCGCAAGGCCAATTAGCCTACTGAGCTGCGGCACCGGCTGACATACGCCTCTTTCAGTAGCAGGGACACTGTCCCGTTAGCTGACAGCCACACACCTTGTGCATCAGATCCTTGTCACGCTGTCTTCCGCAGCCCCATTCCTGCATCATCCGCTGGTGCTGCCTCTGAAGTCTTACCCATGTGCCTTACCTGGTTTACAGACTGTGGCATCTTAACTAGCTGTCTCTCACTTCTCCTGGGAAGGCCTTGTAATGACTAAGTCATCTCCTTGGACTGGCACACACACACAACAGCAAGCAGAAAACCACAAAAAGGCAAAGACTCGAACACAGTAAACACACTTCAATGAGAACTCATCCGCTGCAGTTCTGGGGGGTTACCTCTTGGCCGTTCTGGGGCAGGCACGCACTTTCCCAGGGGTGGCAATAACACCACACGAGGCCCAGCCCACCCTGTGATTTGCTCCCCAGCTCTCCCTTAATCAGGCACTTGTGGGGGCAGAGACTGACAGCTGCACAAAAGGTGCACCCACTGCTTTACAGAGGTCTAAGCTTTGCACAGGGGCTGCCTGCCAAGGATGAGGATTCAGACCTCAGTCTGCTCAGACTGTAGTCGCCACACAGACATGTAGGCACACTCAACGACGCAAAGAAAAACTGCAAAAATAACACCTCTACTCTATGAAACACAGGCCGAAATCTTCCCGCCAGTGCTGCAATGACCCACCCACAGGTGGTAAGTCCCAGTCTGAGAGTCAGGTCCCTGGACAGGGAGCCAGGCTGAATTTCTGTCCCCTTCCTGGGCAGCTGCCACAGGTAGTGAAGACCAAACTGGCCCGGGGGAGGGAAGGGGGTGTGAAGAGCACCCTGGACAGATCTTCCCACACAAATGAATTACACGCACTGAGTTACAAATTCCAGATATTCAGTTTAAAAATATTCTCTAAAAATTCAATCTCAGAGATTTTATCAAAATGCACATGAAAAACATAATTAATCTTCTGTTTAGTTAATGAGACAGTTCTTTCAATTCCTCTTCAGAATATTAACAACTCCAGATGAAAACAAAGAACAGAAATGTTCACCAGCCTCTTGGTCCTCTTGGACTGTGTCTGGAGGGTCTGAGAAGCCTTCCACAGGCTTGGGTGATGTAGTAGGCAGAACTGGCCAGCTGCCCTGTGTGGGGCCTGCACGCCTGGCCTCATCCATCTTCACCTTCTCTCTGGCAGGCAAGCAGCACCAGCCCTGCTTCCCGGTGCGACTTAGGGGCTCACTCAGGTTCCCAGCTCAGGGGCAGGGCCAGGGCCAGGGCTACAATCTGCAGAAAACCCAGCACTATTTCCACTAATGACACCTGTCACTCAGCCCTCCACTTTCAGTGTCACCACTGCATTTGCTGTTAGAGATGTTTTTTCAAAAGTTTTTAACATTGACTTTTCACAAATTGAACTTCGGTGTTAAGAAAATTACAAAATGGAAATGATGCTGTGACCTTGTACGTCAACGTTATCTAGTTATGAAAATCTGGGGCCGGCACTGTGGCGCAGTGGGTTAACGCCCTGGCCTGAAGTGCCGCATCCCACATAGGTGCCGGTTCTAGTTTCGGCTGCTCCTCTTCCAATCCAGCTCTCCGCTATGGCCTGGGAAAGCAGTAGAAGATGGCCCAATTCTTTGGGCCCCTACACCAGCATGGGAGACCCTGAAGAAGCTCCTGGCTCCTGACTTCAGATTGGCTCAGCTCTGGCCATTGTAGCCATTTGGGGAGCGAACTAGCAGATGGAAGACCTCTCTCTCTGTCTCTACCTCTCTCTGTAACTCTGTCTTTCAAATAAATAAATTAATTTAAAAAAAGAAAATATACAGTTTGCTTTTTTTCTTAAAAAAAGATTTATTTATTTGAGAGGCAGAGTTACAAAAAGACAAAGGGAGAGAGGTCTTCCATCTGCTGGATCACTCATCTAAATGGCTGCAACATCCGGAGCTGGGCCAACCCAAAGCCAGGAGCTTCTTCCAGGTCTCCCACATGGGTACAGAGGCCCAAGTACTTGGGCCATCTTCTACTGCTTTCCCAGGCCATCATCAGGGAGCTGGATCAGAAGCGGAGCAGCTGGGACTCAAACTGGTGCCCACACGGGATGCTAGCACCGCAGGTAGAGGCCTAACCTACTAAGCCACAGTGCCAGCCACTACCATTTGCTTTTGACCACATTTACCTTACCATTTATCTATTACCATTGTTCTTATCCATTTGAAAAATGCATTAAAATAAATATATGAAAATTTCAGGCTCTCTCTGGGGCATGCAACAGTGTTTCTTAATATTTTTTAAAAAACCCGTTTCTTTTTTGACAAAAATCTTCCTACCCTCTTAAATGCCACTGGAAATTTCAAAATAAATACACACTGTAGCTAAAATGAAAAGCAGTCAGAGCCTGGGGATGCAGGCCTCCGGACTGCACACG
This sequence comes from Sylvilagus floridanus, assembly GCA_949820135.1. NCBI lineage: Eukaryota > Metazoa > Chordata > Mammalia > Lagomorpha > Leporidae > Sylvilagus > Sylvilagus floridanus. The sequence continues at coordinate 10,725,415 of OX463242.1, forward strand.
CTGTGCTCAAGGCTGAATGCTGTCTCCTGCAACACCAGTAAACACATGCGCTTGTTGGGGTCGCTTGTCGGCAGTGCAGAAACCAGAGCTGCAGGTGCACTCCTGCAAGAGCAGGCAGGTCTTGCTCGGTGTGACACTGGGGGACCCAAGGCCCATTAGGAGAAACCCTCCTAGCCCAGCCCAAGGAACCCACAGCCCCGTGAGCTGCGCACACTCAGTGCAGCGAGTATTAGACAAAGGAGGTGCTCAGCACACGCTGGTGAAGAGATGTGTGTGTGTGTGTGTAGCAAGAGTCAACAAAGATCTCCCACAGGAGACAACAGGCACATGTGGTTTTGCCAGGCACAGGGAAGAGGAAGAGAAGCAGAGAGCAGGCACAGGTGCACTGGGAGGCTAGGAGACCACCATCATGTAAGAGGGATAAACATGAGCTTTCAGTTAACTGCCAAAGAGCTCAGGTTTTTATCCTGGTCCAGAAGTTCTCTACAGAGCCACAAGCAGGGATCCACTGTCAGAAGAATTGCAAGGGGGGGTTGGCTATCAATAAGAAAGTCTACAAAGGACTGAAAACAGTTACTGTAGATTCAAGATCATGTCATGTAAAATCATTTTTATTCATCTGAATTAAAAAATTCATGCCCCCAGGGAGTCTACACTCCAGGAAACGGCCAAAAAAGGGATTACCATGAGTCAGGTTCTTTCACGATGACAAAGTTCTGTCACATAGATCACCAGGGAAAACAAAGCAATTCTGACAAATGGCTCCATAATAATTACATTCTACACCTGACATACATTTACCACAAGGGATATTCATAAAAGTAAATAAAAAAATCCTCTGATGAGTTCGCCTGGGCAAAGACTACACACACGAAGGACCCTCTGCTCTTCTTGCTTCTCTCCTTTCTAACCCCTACGGAATGCCGCTATCTTCCACGCACTCGACTCCCTGGAACTTACTTAACCCTCACAACAGCCCATGAAGCAGCCACTATTACTCAATGTTCTGCATGATACCCACACGGCTGTGCGGCTCTTGCCCAGACGCTGGAATGATGGGCGGGTGGGTGTGCCCTTGGGCTCCTGGCAGGGTGGGTGTCACTCAAGGACACGGGCCTCAGCAGCTGCTGCAGTGGATAAAGGGACTACTGCAGGCTCAGATCTGTGACTGCCAGTGAGATCTGCGTGTTCCAGTGGACGGTGGGCTGAGGACATCTAAGAGACACTCTGAGGCACAGACTCGCAATGTCGCAATGGTTGACAAGGACAATGCAGGGATGCAGGAGAGAAATGTAAGCTGTTTCCAAAGCTCACATGACAAAAACAAGCTACCGATGAAAAAAGACATGCACAGCCTCACAGTGCCAAGTTTCCAAGCTATCTTTTGATAGATCAGGGAGGATGGTGCAGCAGGTTAGGTCACTGTTTGGGAGACCTACATCCCATACTGGAGTGCTGGTTGGAGTCCCAGGTACTCTGCTTCCAATCAGCTGGCTGCTGATGCACCTGGAAGGCAGTGACTGGTGGCTTAAGTACTTGAGTTCCCACATGGGAGACTGGGCTGGAGTTCCAGGCTCCTGCTGTTGCGGCCATTTGGGAGAGTGAACCAGCAGATGGAAAATACTACTTGCTCTCTTTCTAACTCTACATTTCAAATAAGTAAAATAAATCTGATAAAACAAAACACAACAAAAAAGTTGGGGGCCGGCACTGTGGCGTGGCAGGTTAAAGCCGCTGCCTGCTGTGCCGACATCCCCTATGGGTGCCTGTTTGAGTCCCAGATGCTCCACTTCCGATCCAGCTCTCTGCTATGGCTTGGGAAAGCAGTAGAAGATGGTCCAAGTCCTTGGGCCCCTACACTGGTGTGGGAAACCTGGAAGAAGCTCCTGGCTTTAGACTGGCCCAACTCTGGCTGGTGCAGCCATCTGGGGAGTGAACCAGCAGATGGAAGACCTCTCTCTGCCTCTGCCTCTCTGTAACTCTTTCAAAGGTAGAGTAGAGTTAGACAGTAAGAGGGAGAGACAGAGAGAAAGGTCTTCCATCTGCTGGTTCAGTCCTCAACTGACTTCAAAGTGTGGAGCTGCACTGATCCGGAGCCAGGAGCCGGCAGCTTCTTCCGGGTCTCCCACGTGGGTGCAGGGCGCAAGTGCTTGGGCCAGCCTCTACTGCTGTCCTAGGTCATATCAAAGAGCTGGATTGGAAGAGGAGCAGCCAGGACTAGAACTGGCACTCATATGGGACGTGGTGCCATAGGTGGAGAATTAACCTACTGCACCACAACACCAGCCCCAATAAATAGATTTTTACAAAAAAAAAAGATTTATGGGAACAGCATTGTGGCGTTAACAGGTGAAATGGCAGCCTGTGACACTGGCATCCCATATGGACAACAATTTGTGTGCTAGCTGCTCCCTTTCCCAACTAGCTCCTACTACTAATGGCCTGGGAAAAGCAGCAGCAGGTTGACCAAGTAAGTGCTTGGGCCCCTGCCACTCACGTGGGAGACTCAAATGAAGCTCTTGGCTTAGGCCTAGCTCAGCTCTAACCATTGCAGCCAGCTCGGGAGTGAACCAGCAGACGGAAAACCTTTCTCTCTCTCTGTCTCTCCTTTTCTCTCTGTAACTCTTTCAAACAAATAAATAAATTTTTAAGAAGACATAAAAATTTGCTGCACTCTTCAGTCTCATTTAAGACCAACCGGTTGAATTCAGTTTTTAGAAAAATGTATTTATTAGCTGTAAGTTACAAAAGCATGTAAACATAATGGGAAAAGCCACCACCGCAACGCAGGCATCCCAGATGGGTGCTGATTCATATCTCAGCTGCTTCAGGCCCGACTGCTCCAGCTCCTTGTTAACGGCCTGGGAAAAGCAGTAGAAGATGGCCCAAGTGTTTGGGCCCCTGCCACCTAAGTGGGGGACCCAGATGAAACTCCTGGCTTCAGCCTGGCCTAATCTTGGCCTCTGCAGCCAAATGGGGAATAAATCAGCAGATGGAAGATTCTCTCTCTGACTTTCAAATAAATAAATGAAATCTTAAAAAAAAAAAAAAAGAAAGAAAGAAAAAGAAAAGAACGCTCTGCACCGTCCTGTCCTGGTCCCACTTGCAGCTGGGGACAGACGTAACCCAGTGCAGCCAATAAAGACAAAAATGGAGTATTCTGGGAAAGCTTTCGATTCCTTGTAAAAGGGACAGAAGGGTGGCACTGGCACTGCCCAGCCCACTTCCTTCCGATCAGAATGTAGGCAGCAGGCCTGAGACTGCAGCTGTCATCCATTACAAGGCAGCAGGCAAGAGGACCAAAAGCCAACTTTCCAAGGACGGAAAAACAGAAAGCTAAGGGGCCTGGTATACGCTGGCTTCATTCATTTACAGAACAACCAAGACCTCCTTCCTCTAGATTTGCCTTAAAAAAAAATAAAAAATAAAAACTTCCTATCTGTTTAATCCACCATTAGCTAGGTTTTCTGCAACAAACAGCTAAAGGCACTCCTAACAAATTCATCTTTAAGACTCTCCTCTCAAAGCCCAGATCCTAATCTCTTCAACATGATCTGGGCCTAGTCTTTCTTTCCATAGGGTATAGGTGTTTTCTTGTCCAGACCTAACAATTTCCCACCTCTGGATCTTCTGAGCACACCCACTGCACCCTGGGTACGTGCACACACTGACAGTGACTAAACAGAAACTCTCATTCTCTTCACAAACCCTTTCCTGATCCTCTTCCTCAGGCCTGTCTTCCACGCAAACTTTTCCCTTTCTAAATTCATTTTTTTTTTTTTTTTTTTTTTTTTTTTTTTTACAGGCAGAGTGGACAGTGAGAGAGAGACAGAGAGAAAGGTCTTCCTTTTGCCGTTGGTTCACCCTCCAATGGCCGCCGCGGTCGGCGCGCTGCGGCCGGCGCACCGCGCTCGTCCGACGGCAGGAGCCAGGAGCTAAGTGCTTTTCCTGGTCTCCCCATGGGGTGCAGGGCCCTAGCACCTGGGCCATCCTCCACTGCACTCCCGGGCCACAGCAGAGGGCTGGCCTGGAAGAGGGGCAACCGGGACAGAATCCGGCGCCCCGACCGGGACTAGAACCCGGTGTGCCGGCGCCGCAAGGCGGAGGATTAGCCTGTTGAGCCACGGCGCCGGCCTAAATTCATTTTTTTAAAGACTTATTTTTATTTATTTGAAAGAGTTGCAGAGAGAGGTAGAGACACAGAGAGAGGTCCATCCACTGGTTCACTCCCCAAATGGCCACAACAGCTGGAGCTGAGCAGATTCGAAGCCAGGAGCCAGGAGCTTCTTCTAGGTCTCCCACACGGGTGCAGGGGCCTAAGGATTTGGGTCATCTTCTACTGCTTTCCCAGGCCATTAGCAGAGCTGGATCAGAAGAGAAGCCAGGACTAGAACTGACGCACATATGGGATGCCGGCTCTTCAGGCCAGGGATTTAACCCACTGCGCCACAGCATCGGCCCCTCTAAATTCATTTTATTAACACTATTTAATGGTACTTATCACTTTGTATGTTCTATTACAATTACTTATGCATCTGATATCTCTTAGCTAAGATCTGAATCTTAATTAAGCTTATCTCTGTACTCTCACACTACAGAAGTGCCTGGAATATACTGAGTGCTCAAAACACAGATGGAGCAAATTAGCAAATAAGTGAGTTAGTGGTCTTTTCTCTCTTCGTTAGCATTTACATTTATGAAGGAATTTTAGAAAACACTATGATGAGCAGTCCTTTCCAATTTGCTGCAGCTGGGAATTTATATGGATAAAAAAACGAGTCCCTGGACACAAGACAACTGTGTCTCTGCAGATGCTACAGTGCTGGGGCTGGCGCCGTGGCGCAGCAGGTTAATCCTCCACCTGCAGTGCCGGCATCCCATATGGGCGCCGGTTCTAGTCCCGGCTGCTCCTCTTCCAATCCAGCTCTCTGCTGTGGCCTAGGAAAGCAGTAGAAGATGGCCCGATTCCTTGGGCCCCTGTACCCGCGTGGGAGACCGGGAAGAAGCACCTGGATCCTGGCTTCAGATTGGCACAGCTCAGTGAACCAACAGACGGAAGACCTTTCTCTCTGTTTCTCCCCCTCACTGTCTGACTCTACCTCTCAAATAAATAATAATAATAATAATAATAATAAGATGCTGCAGTGTTCCATGGGGTCACCATGCTGCACAAATGCTAGCTTGTGCTCCCAACACCACAGGGGCTAACGGTGAGATCTGTCCCCACGTCCACACAGGCCTGCCACAAAACGGAAGGTGGGAGAAATGGAACCTTAACAAGCCATGTATCTCACGAGGTTGTTGAGGGGATTTAGTAGGAACACATTTAAAGTGCTCAGGTCAGTGTGTAGCCCCCAAATCTCATGACACATGCTGTTTCATTATTCACACAGAAATGGACACTGTGGTGGGACGTAACTGGCCGAATTAAAACAGGGCGTGCAGTGGGAAAGTCTGCCCAGGAAGCTCCTCTCTAGGAAAACAGTGACCCCCGCCCCGAGTTCCCCGACAGCCTCTGCCCTAATCATGGGCTCCGCCAGTGCTCTGAGGCCAGACTCCAGAAGCAGAAAATGACAGGGTGTGTTATCTCTGCACCAGCGAGAAAGAGGTAAGTGCTATTCCATGAAAGCCTGGCTAAGGAAGCAGGCAGACGGCACAAAAACAGCTTTCCCTGGAGGCTCTTTCTGATGGCAGTCGCAGCCCAAGCAGGCTGGGAGTCAAGGAAGTCCTGTTTAAGGGCGAGCAGAGCAGGAAGGTCAAAAGTACGCTGTGAGAGAGAAGGGACCTTGGGAATCAGGCTTCTCCTCAGCCCTGCTGGGCGTGGCTCATGGGTGAGAGAGACAGTCACTGCAGCACAACCCAGACCAGAACCTTCCAAAACCCCTTCCCCTATTAAAGACTTAAAAACACTTGAGGAGGGTTTAGCAGGCAATTAGGATACAGATGAGAAGATGAGATGGCTCAGATTCAAAGCCAGGCATCCATTCAACACTCTACTTCCAATCCAGCTCTCGGCTATGGCCTGGGAAAGCAGTGGAAGATGGCCAAGAGCTTGGGTCCTGCACCTGCACGGGAGACGCAGAAGCAGCTCCTGGCTCCTGGCTCTGGATAGGCCCAGCTCTGGTTGTTGCAGCCATTTAGGGGATGAACCAACAGATAAGAAGATTCGCTCTTTGCCTCTCCTTCTCTTTAACTTACTTTCAAATAAACAAATAAATCTTTTTTAAAAAGCTTTATGTGAAACCGTACATGTACAGAGTAAAGGCCTTAAAGGTATCAGAGTGAATTCATGCTGTTATGAGATATTTACACCTGGCGTTAACCCAAAACCTAACTGCTTTCCTCTGTTTCACTTGGTCTTAGCAGTTAAGAAGAAATCACTCTAAACTGAAAACCAAAACATCCTTTTGTCCATTTAAGCTATACTGCTTCTTGAAGCATTGATCTAAGAGACTAAATCAACATTTCCTATATAGGCCTATGGCCAACAGCCTGTTTCATGGAAAACAGTGTGAATTCAACTTTTCTGACATCACCCATTTTCATTCATATGAATGAAACCAAAGTTTCCCGAACACTGCTTACTCCGAATGCAGGCAACGCCCCTTGATGCTCTTCTATCCTTGTCTTTAGGAAAACTCCTGATGGGAACTTACTGTTTGGATTATTTGACCCATCAGTGGTCTTGCCGTGGACCAGTTTTAAAACACTGGTTCCCACTTCAGTCTTCTTAACAACCGTGGGCATTTTCCCCAGAAGACAATTTATACTCACAACAACAAACAAGCGAGGCTGACGAGCTTGGTAAGACTGCTCCCCAGTAAGGCTGCTTGTCATCTGAAAGTTGCTGTTAACCCACAGCACAGGCGGTGTTCACCGAACCTGCCCCGATGAGCTAAAAGGACTTCCAGTGAGTGGTGCCACTGCTCCTCAGCTTTGCCCAGCGCAGGTGGGGAGCGGGGGTGTCAGGCAGGCAGCGTCCTACTCTGAAGCAGCCCCCGGTCACGCTCATACCATCTGGCTGTGGGGTGCAGGTGAATCCCCGTCCTCTGCCAGGGAAAATGGGAGTCTAGAAGGGCTCAGACAGGGTGGAGGCACAGGCCAGAGGGCAAAAGCTGCCCTACTGTGTAACAAACACAGCCCCGCTAACTGCCTCTGCCCTACGTCCTTATGCGTATCACTGTGAAGAGACAGGGAGCTCTGAGAAGCAACCTAGAAGGTTCTTAAGACCCAAGAGTTGGTTTTATCCTATTTTTTTTTTTTTTTTGCAAGCAGAAAACCCACCCCCATCTCAGACAAACTCTTAGATAAATCCTGATGTATAAAACAGAGCTGTTGCCTCCCCCCGGGCAGGAGAGCTGTAGGAACACAGTCCTCCTGGGGACACCAGTCCTACCTAGCAAGGCAGCAAGAATTACGGAGCACACTTGATGCTTCTCATCGAAGACAATCAACCATCGGCCACCTGTCCCGCCTCCCAGCACAGCTGGCTGCCCAGGTTTTCAGAGCTCACCCTCACACAGAGCTCCCATGATTCCAGCCAGCCACACTCCATCAGGACCAACGTAAAGCAACAGCTCGGAAACTGCCACGTGGCTCTGCTGCTACCAAACTGATGGATGCATGATCACAGATAGAAGACTACAGGCAAGCCAACGGATCCTGCCTTCCCACGGCTCTCCACACGCCCGGTCACGGTGCACTGAGAGAGCAAACCAAGCAGACTATCCCGACAGCCACGGCCTGCCCTGCTTGGTTCTGAGAGCTGAGACAGTCAAGAGAACAAGGTCTGCAAAGAGTCGGTGCTGCTGTCACCCACGGTGCTCATCCACAACGTGACGCTTTCTGTGATGAGGTTAAAGACATCATCTTTTTCTTTGACAGAACGTCATTTATGTTTTTAAATTTGTGGGCTTTCTGAGAAACTGCAACCTTCCAAAAAGGCCGAAATGAAATCATTTATCATGCTTAGAGGAAAACACAGCTGAAGAGAACTGAAAGAATGCAAAAGCAGAGGTCACTTCCCGGGAAGAAGTTACGGGATGTGGCGCACAGGGAAACAAAAGCAGTAAAGCTACGACCTTTATAAAGCCTGCACACACACCAACACGAGTTCTTACACTGAGTACGTGACTTCTTAAAGCCTCTTCACTTAAGGGATTTCCCACTGCTTCAACATATTCAATTACTTATCACATTATTTCCAGTATTTTAAAAACTCAACTCACCATGTATTTTTTGCATAATTAACACTTTGACACAACTTTCAAAATGATGTCTGATAATGAAAAAAAAATAGTACCTTTTCCAATTCTCTCGGTATTCGCATGCAAGTGTACACTCTTTCTCTTCGTTCTGTGTACTTGGCCTCATTATGTTCAAGGAAGTACCCTCTTGTTAGTTCAGCACTGAGGAACCTCAACAATGAAAGTTCTACAGAAAAAGAAAACGACACAAAACAAAAAAGAACAGTATTTATCAAGGAACTCACATGCTATCTGGGGCCGTAGGTAAAACCCACATAAAACAAAAAGAGAACAAAACAAAGCCATCTATGATCCTGCGGCTGGAACGGAACAGCTTCGCACCAACGGGCGGCAAACACTGCGTGGCTTCGAGGGACACAAACTAAAAACGCGCAGGGATGTGGAAGGGAATGGCCACAAGAGTCAGAATGGTCAGAAAAGTCTTTGAGAGCCCAATCCTGGGTCTTACAGTGACCCAGGGCCTGGACTGATGAGGACGGAGAAGACAGGAGCTGTCCTGTGTCCGATGCACGTGGCGGTTGGAAGGGGGCCGAAGCACTTCACAGGCATTGCTGGGAGGCCAGGCCAGGGTGGTGCAGCCGCATTTTTCTGGGCTCAGCCCAAGAGGTGCTGCAGGAGCGTCTCCACAGTGCCACTGCCCGTGTGAAGGCTCCCAGGGTCACGACAGTCACGACCGCGGTGCCAACAGACCTCTCTGCAAGAGCTCGAAAGCCTTGCTCCTCGGATCCTTCCATCCGCCTGCAGCCGCTTTGTTCCTTGGAAGCAAGTTTGCCCACAGCTGTCTTCCTCAGATGAGGAGAGCAAGGCCAAAGGAGGCTAAACACACCCCCCTGCACTGCCACTGGGGACTGCAGGGAGAAGCCAGTCTGTGGAGGCTTGTTCCCAACCCTCCCCACAGGTCAGCCTGCCAGATGAGAGCTATCACCCGCCCAGGGACCCCTCAGCACCCAGGACTGCACCTCCCCACATCTGTCCTGGGGCCAAACTCAGGATTCCAAAGGTTTAGAATTGTTCTTCTGGCCCTGAGCTGGCTGTGTGAGCTCTCTACCAAAGGTGGTAAAGGCAGTATTGAGGTTCCCTCCCAGGAGTTAACAGAGAGGGAAGGCTGGCCTCACTGTGTGCATCTCCTTAGGGGTGGTGTCTTCTGCGAGCGCTAGGATCTGAAGTCTGCACACAGCTGAAAGAGTTTTCAGCAAAAATACTCTTCAAAAGCCTTGGGAAGACTTACAAGCAGACTTAACCATGTGTCTAAATCCGCTTCCTTCTTCCAGCCCTGGCACAGTGCACAGCCCTCGTTCCATAAGCATCATGTCAACTGGCTTGTTTGCTTTTGTGTAGGCTTTACATTATATATGCGTGCACGCGCGCGCACACACACACACACACACACACACACAGCTTTGCATACCAGATTCATACTCGTCTGGAGGGTCAGCGACACTGAGCTAGCTGGGGTTGAACAGCAGGGAGAGCAGGCTCCCGCCAGCCCCAGCGCAGCAAGTGGGAGCAGCAAGCGCACTGGTGTCACGCTTCCCTCTGCCGTTCAGCACACTGACAGCTGCAGTCCTGTGCGTGAAAGGAACACAAGCTGCAAGCTCCACCGTGTCTGTTAACAGAAGTTCCGATCTGAGGGCCTCCGTATAACCAAATCCAGGTGGAGTAAAACTCTCGGTTTATCTTCTGAAACGTTCTAGACTGGCTAGACAAAGAACAAGATCCACGCTTTGAGCAGGAGAAAAAGCCTGTGAGCTGTGAACAAGAACCACCAAGATCAGTGCAACTTCAGAATCTGGGCTCATCCTCTCCGTTTCCAATTAGGAAGAAAGGTGTGCTGACTGGTCAGTGTCCGCAAGCATCAGCTGTTTCATGGAGAAACTCAGAAGCAACAGGACATTCAGGAAAGAGGAAGCTTCCCACTGACCCGGCGAACTCCCAGTCTGGAACTAACGGCCACTTCATCATCGTCTTTGAGTGGCAGCTGCCCCTGCGGCTTCCCCGTCACCTTTCCCTGCCAGCCCAAACCCTAACCACCAACCACGGCACTTCTCTCTCGAATGGCCACCTTCTCTGAGCTAACTCTTTGGTGCCGTCCCCTCCTCTACATGACCCCCATGCATTACCAGGTTTGGTACTCTATCCACCACATCCTAACAAAATGCTGGGTACAGAAAAACATCAGCCTTCCTTTAACACTGGTATTCTCCAATGTGTCTTTGGTCAACTTTTGCTTCCTGTGTGCACTCTCCTCGGACAGTCCAAAGCTAAAACCATCATCTAAATCCTAAAGTCCCTGCGTCTTCATGTCTGATTACTAAGCTATATTCCAGCTGCTTCCTGGGCAACCTCACCTGGGTATTTCAGAGACACCTTGTCACCTGGAAAACCAAACCCAGGATCTTGCCCATGAATTCTGTTGCTCTCCTGCAGTCCTGACTTTAGTTGGGGTATCCATAGTTATGCTAGAAGCCCAGGGTCAATGGTGATAATCTCCTCTCACCCAGCCCTTTGGATCCTTCTCTGAAACATACACATTTTCTTCTTCCTTTACTCCACCCAGGTCCCGCCCTCATGATTTCTCGCCAGACTACTCCAACAGCCTGACTATGTGCTCTTCTTGCGATCTTCCTTCCCTTCAATCCCACCCTGACCTGCAGTCAGCATGCTCACACAGCCTGGATGCGCTCAGCCGAGACCCTGAAATCCCGCAGCGGCCCCCTCACCTCAGCGTAAAGTCCCGGCCCTGTGCTGGTGCTGCAGGATCCCTACCACCTGGCTCAAGTCTGTCTCCTCACGCATCTCCATGCCTGCCACCCCTGCTCCTGGGCCCAAGGGCTTCCTTCTGGTCTCAGATGTTACCCTCTATGAGGACTTCCCCAGGCCTCCCAGGAGCACCCTCCCGCTCCCCCACTCTGCTCCCTCAGCTCTGCACTTGCTTCTCGGCAGCAATGGCGCTCATTTTCTTATCTGCTTTTCTCATTCACCTTTGTGTCCTTAGGGCCCAGCACATAGTTGGTGCTCAACGAATGCTTGCTAAAAGAATATATGCACCAGAGAAGAGAAAAAAATTAGAGACAAGAACATGGCAAGACACAGAACAAAAACAAAAAGAAAATCATAAAGCAAAAGATGATAGGAATGAGTGGAATAAGGAAACGGAGATGAGTGGAATGAGGAAAAATTATAAAGATGTAATAAGACGGAGTAGCCAGTTACAGACTCCTCGGGAGGCAGGTGGCAAAAACAACCAGAACTGCTGCGGAGAACTGAAGAAGTGACTGCAAAAGGCAAACTGGGTGACTGTTCCTTCTGATATTAATTTCTGGTATTTTCCATTTTCTTTTAACACTGAATTGCTCCATGTAAAGAAAATCTACACAAATACAAAAAGTGAAATTAACCAGAATGTTCAATGTTAGTGGCACTGCTTAAAAACTACATATATCAATAAGAAACAAAAACCTGGATCAGAAGTGACAAAGAAGAGAATATAGAGGGTTCTCCAGAAGAGAAGAGAACTCAAGACTAGCATGGTTCTGAGAATGAAGGAGTCAGAAGGCAAGAGTGAAAAGCCACTAGTGCCTCACTCAGTGCCAGCCATGGAGGACCCAGGAGCCTCCACTCCGAATGTGGAGCCGGGAAAGGGTGACCCGACAGGGCCTGAACCTCAGCTCCCAAGAACAGGGTGCCAAGATGTGGTCACAGCCACGGGGTGCTTGTGCTCTAGGCTGGGGAGAGTCTCACTGCCCACAGTAAGTGCAAGGGGAGAGCCTTGCAGCCCACAGGATGTCATCTCGGTTAAAGAGATAAGAGACAGGTTATCACATAGTAAGGCTTAATTTAAAAAAGCAAATCAAATTAAAAAGTATAGGAAGGGGCCAGGCTGTGGCATAGCAGGTAAAGCCACCACCAGCTACTCCACTCTTGGTCGAGCTCTCTGCTGTGGCCTGGGAAAGCAGTAGAAGATGGCCCAAGTCCTTGGGCCCCTGCACTGTGTGGGAGACCTGGAAGACATTCCTGGCTCCGGGCTTCAGTCTGGCACAGCTCCGGCCATTTCCATCTGGGGAGTGAACCAGCAGATGGAAGATTCTCTCATTCATTCATTCTCTCTCTCTCTCTCTCTCTCTCTGCCTCTGTCTCTCTGTAACTCTGCCTTTCAAATAAAATAAATAAATCTTTAAAAATAAAAAGCATAGAAAGCCACATCCCTGTTTATTTAGAAAATTATGCTCCACAGTGGTGTCTTCTCCAGAGACAGCAGAGGCCAGTTTTACCAGAGTAACAGTTTTGTTTTGTTATGACCCACAAGAAGAGTATGGGGTGTCGGGTAAGCTATCGGAAAAAGGGGATTCCCCCATCAGCTCTCACACGTAAACCCTGTGACACTGGTCAAATCGCAGCTCTCAATTTCACAGAAGACAAAACTGAAGTTTTTTGTGTGTATGTGAAGATTTTAGTTATCTATTTGAGAGGTAGAGTTAACAGAGAGAGGGAGAGAGAGAAAGAAAGGTCTTGCAGCTGCTGGTTCACTCCCTAAATGGCTGCAATGGCCAGAGCTGGGCCGATCTGAAGCCAGGAGCCAGGAGCCTCTTCTGGGTCTTCCACACGAGTGCAGGGGCTCAAACACTCGGGCCATCTTCCACTGCTTTCCCAGGCCATTAGCTGAGAGCTGGATTGGAAGGGGAGCAGCCAGGGTTAGAACTGTGCCTATATGGGACAGTGGCACCCACTATGCCACAGCAGCGGTCCCAGGAAACGGAAGCTTATAGATTTATAACACCTGTGACCTGCTTACCTTCCACACAGCGTCACTGAGGACGAAGAGGGTATTTGTATAAAAGTTACAAAAGCTGCAAAAGCAGGACACAATGTCTTGAACTACTGACTATTAATTGTGTAAGTTCTCTGGTTCTAAAAGTTCTGGTTTGGTGGTTACCTGATGTTTATTGATGCTGTTTCTATAATCCTGGTTCTATGGTTACAAAGTAATACGACAAATACAGTTAACAGAATATATAATCTAAGTAACTAATTTTCAGTAAACAAGTTATCACGTGACAAATATATCAAAGTGTTTTAACTATATTATAAATACAAAATGTGTCAGAATTTGACCTCTAGAAATTCAAGAATTTTAGGTATAAACACCAATTTACATTCACAATGGAGTTTCAAAAACCAAATGACAAAAACAATGTAAGATCTCACACCTATGAAGCAGTTTCTATTTTATGCCCATTTTGCAGACAAAGAAACCAAGGTACAGAGAGGCTATGTCAGTTCCCAAGGTCAAAGAGGAAGCAAGCAGTAGTGCCCAAATTCAAAGATAAGTAGCCTCTTGATAAAGCTGTGCTTTTCACCACTGGACTAGTTTGCCTATCATTATCTCAAGTACTTTTGTAAACAGCCCAATGTGTTCTTTCTGGAAAACTAGAATCCTGTTCTCCATGCTCTTACAGGACCATAGCTGGACTCCCATGAAACTACACTGTTAGCAGTCAGCTCCCTTACAAGACCATGAACCTTTTAAGAGCAGGAGCATATCAAGGTATGATCTGTTTGCATATCAAACATTATATGCAAAGTTTCTAGCACACAATATCCCCATATTCCCAATGTCTACCACCTGGTGAGTTTCCTTTTCCAAAGATTTATTTTACTTATTTGAAAGGCAGAGTCACACACACACACACACACACACACACACAGAGAATATCAGTTTTCCACTTGATAGTTCACTCCTCAAAGGGCAATGGTCAGGGATGAGTCAGAATAAAGGCAGGTCCCAGAAACTCCATCCATATGGTTGCAGGGGTCCAAGTACTTGGGCCAACTTCTGCAACTTTCCCAGGCACATCAGGAAGCTGGATCAGAAGGAGAGCAGCCAGGTCTCAAACTGGCATTCCAATATGGGATGCTGGCACCAGAGGATGGTTTTAAAAGCTACCTTAGGGGGTGTTTAATCTAGCAGATAAACACTGCTAGTCTACCTGGGTTCACCTGGAGGACTCCAGCTTCCTCAGATGCAGACCCTGGGAGGCAGTGGTGACAGCTCAACTAATCAAGATCCCGCCGGTGGGACAGAGTTCCTGGCTCCCAGCTGGCCTCAGCCCTGCCCTGGCCATTGTGGGCATTTGGAGAATTAAACCAGCAGATATGAGTTCGTTCTCTGTAAAGACACATTAAAGCAATGCTAACATAAATACTCTAAGCCTTGTAGTGTTACATACCTAGAAAGCTTTATTTTACCTTCTTCTCACCCAGCCTGGAGAAGCGCCCTACTTACCCTTACCTTTCGCATCCTTGTGCTCTATGACATGCAGTGGTAAGGTCTTGCGTGAGCTGCTTCATGTAATTCTCAATCATCAGAGGAATTAAAACCCCATGAAACGGCATTTGCATTTCACAAAGGAATAAGCTGAGGCTCACAGGGGTTGAAACCCTTGTCAAAGTCACTGAGAAGTTACGAGTGATCTGGGACGAGAGTCTGCACTTTAGAACTACAAACCCAGAGTGCTCTTTCCCTACACCCATCCAACATGCGAAGTGAGAGCAAACGACCTAGCCCCAACCTGGCACAGAGTTCCAGGCTCCTGGCTTTGGCCTGACCCAGTCCTGGCCATTGCAACCATTTGTGGAGTGAACCAGCAGATGAAGATCTGTTTCTCTTTCTATAACTCTACCTTTCAAATAAATAAATAAATCTTAAACACATACACACAACAAACCTCCATTTCCCAAACAAAATATTCCAAATACATATTTTCTTTTTTTATTTGACAGAGTTAGACAGTGAGAGAGAGAGACAAAGAGAAAGGTCTTCCTTTTCCGTTGGTTCAGTCCCCAGATGGCCACCATGGCCAGCGCTGCACCAATCTGAAGCCAGGAGCCAGGTGCTTCCCCCTGGTCTCCCATGCAGGTACAGGGGCCCAAGCACTTGGGCCATCCTCTGCTGCCCTCCCGGGCCACAGCAGAGAGCTGGACTAGAAGAGGAGCAACCGGGACTAGAACCCGGCACCCATATGGGATGTCGGCGCCACAGGTGGAGGATAACCAAGTGAGCCACGGCGCCGGCCCCCAAATACGTATTTTCTGAATAATGACTTTTTTAGAGGTCAATGAATTTCAGTTTATTTATGCCGATCTTACCAAGAAGAAATGTCATTCAGTATGTCTTTAAAAATTAATGTATATTAAGTAAGTGCTTCTATATCATGAGAACTAAATTTTGCCAATAGTGAAGACTTAATATAAGGAAAATGCTGATCATAAATCTGGATCTATTTCTTTAGCATATTTTCAATCAATATTCATCTCCTA
The DNA here is from genome assembly GCA_949820135.1 of Sylvilagus floridanus. Classification (NCBI taxonomy): domain Eukaryota; kingdom Metazoa; phylum Chordata; class Mammalia; order Lagomorpha; family Leporidae; genus Sylvilagus; species Sylvilagus floridanus. Next base: position 10,740,999 of record OX463242.1, read on the forward strand.
TAACAGAATTGCTCTCTGATGTACCACCTAAACTTGAGGAAAAATGTAGTATTATTTGCTTCTCCTTTGTCCCTAAAAGAAGAAATGGTATGTTGAATTATCTTCTGAAAGAGCTTATTTTAGAAATAACAACCTAGGATGAAAAGTATTAAATACAACTATAAATACATTTGTGATTACTCATTAGAAGTAATGAGTAATCATAAATATATTTGTATGTTCAGTAATATGTCTAAATATATCTTTCTTAAAATAGGATTGAGCATTTAAAAATGTAGAAAGTAATATTGGTCAACACTTAGGAAAAATATGGACAAATCTTTTATGTTGTTTCAAATTTCTTAAGCAACATAAAACTTTAATCAGCTTTACTAAGGCTACAATAAAATATGAAATATAAGTTTATTATACAAATATAGAGACACATTCTTGTACAACTAGGACTCAGCTTTTTAGGAAATCAATACACAAGCAATTTTATACTCCTAAGTCAAAATACAAGTAGGGGAACCATTTTATACAGTATGCTGAAGTTTTTAAAGCCTTCAAAAAATTGTGTACAGAGTCTCATTTGGAGAAGTAAGAAGTAGTTAATTCACAAATCTATAGATAGAAAATGGGTACAAAAGGGCAGTGACTTTTCCCAAGGTCACGGGGCTAAAAAGTAAAGGATTAGGGGTGGTGTTGCGGCACAGCAGGTTAAGGCATTGTTGGGCTGAAGTCCTGCTGCTCTGCTTCTGATCCGGCTTCCTGCTGATGCGTCTGGGAAACCAGCAGATGCTTGGGCCCCTGCCACCCATGTGGGAGCCCAAGACGAAGTTCCTGGCTCCTGGCTTTGGTCTGGTCATCATAGGCATGTGGCGAATGAACCAGCAGATAGAAGATCTGTCTGTCTGCACTCCTCCCCCGACACTCTGCCTTTCAAATAAATAAACAAATATTTTTTAAACAAATAAAAGATTGAAAAGAACAGGGAGCAGGTGTTTAACCTAGTGGTTACGATGCCCATGCTCCATAACAGAGTGCCTGATTTCAATTCCAATTCAGATCTTGGGAGGCAGTGCTGATGGCTCAAGTAATTGTGTTCCTGCCATCCATGTGGGAGATGGAGATTGAGTTCCTGGCTCCCCCACCCCAGCTCCGCCTGTTACAGGCATTGGGGCATGCACCAGCAGATGAGCGCTGTCAGTCTTTTTACCTCTCTCTCTCAAATAATATATTTTTAAATATTTTATTTATTTATCTGAGAGAGTCACAGACAGAGAGAGGGAGAGATGGGGTTGTGGGGATGGAGATCTTCCATCCACTGGTTCACTCCCCAAATGGCCCATGTAAAACCAAGAGCTAAGAGCTTCTTCTGGGTCTCTGATGCTGGTGCAGGGGTCCAAACACTTGGACCAACTTCTACTGCTTTCTCAGGCCACAGCAAAGAGCTGGACTAGAGGCGGAGCAGCCAGGACTCAAATTGGTGCCCAAATGGGATGCCAGTGCTGCAGTTGGAGGCTTAGCCTACTATATCACAGTGCTGGCCCCAATCTCCCAAATAAGATTTTTTAAAACAATTTTTATTTTTTAAAGATGAGAACAGAATTATCAGTTGACGGACTGTCAGAGCCATATAGTCTTTCTCGAGACTTCTGTTATAAGCATTTCCAAAACTGGAGTACAAATGAGCTGCTAGCCTGAATTTAAACATTTTAAGAAGCCAAGATATTAAACAGATCAAAGAGCAAAATAAGTAACTGTTCAGTGTTTAGTTGACAAGTGTACAGGGCTGGAACTGTGATGTAGAAGTTAAGCTTCTGCCTGCAGCACCAGCATCCCATGTGGGCGTCAGTTCGAGTCCTGGCTGCTCCATTTCCAATCCAGCTCCCTGCTAATGCGCCTGGGAAAGCAGTGGAAGATGGTCCCAGTGCTTGGGCCCCTGCATCTACATGGGAGACCTGGAAGAAGCTCCTGGCTTCAGAGAGGCCTAGCTCTATGTGGGTGGCAGGAGCTCAAGTATTGAGCCGTCTTCCACTGACTTCCCAGGCACATCAGCATGACCCTGGATCAGAAGTAGTATAGCTGGGAATGGAACCAGCACTCTTAGTAGTAGGGATGTTGGCATCTCAAGTGGTCATTTAATCCTCTGTGCCACAATGCTGGCCCCTCCCATGAGCTTTTTGAAGACCTTTCACATATATACTAATCAAGTAAAGCAAGCAAGAATTTTAAAAGTAGAGCAACAGTTTGTCAGATGAGAAGGAACTAATTTTGCTTTAGCAGCTCAGGATCAATCTTTAACAATCTATCAAGACAGCTTGGGGCCAAAGAAGTAACTGTGATATATTCTATGGAAGGTGACGACTTAGTAAAGGAAAACACATTAAAAAAAAGTATTAGTAAGAAGGATGTAACAGGGGCCAGCGCTGTGGTGTAGTAGATTAAGCATCTGCTTGCAGTGCCAGCAACCCGTATGGTCGCTGGTTAAAGTCCTGGCTGCTGCTCTTCTGATCCCACTCCCTGCTAATGTGCTGGGAAAGCAGTGGAAGGTGGCCCAAGTGCTTGGGCCCCTGCACCTGCCTGGGAGATCCAGAGAAGCTCCTGGCTCCTGGTTTCGGATGGGCTCAGCTCCAGCCATTGCAACCATCTGGGGAGTGAATGAACGGATGGAAGACCTCTCTCTCTCTCTCTCTCTCTCTCTCTCTCTTTGTAACTCTGCCTCTCATGTAAATAAATAAATCTTTAAACAGAAAAAAAAAAAGAAGAAGAATGTAACAAATTTTCAATTACACAAATATTAGGACATACAGAATAGACCAGTTAAAATCTTTGCCCGGGGGCCGGTGCTATGGCAAAACGGGTAAAGCTGCCGCCTGTAGGGCCAGCATCCCACATGTCCCAGTTTGAGTCCCGGCTGCTCCACTTCCGATCCAGCTCTCTGCCATGGCCTGGGAAAGCAGCAGAAGATGGCCCAAGTCCTGGGGTCCCTGCACCTGTGTGGGAGACCCAGAAGAAGCTCCTGGCTCCTGGCTTCAGATCGGCATAGCTCCAGCCATTGCGGCCAACTAGGGGAGTGAACCAGCAGGTGGAAGGCCTCTCTCTCTTTACCTCTCCTTCTCTCTCTTTGTAACTCTTTCAAATAAAATATCTTTTAAAAAAAAAAAAAATCCTTGCTTCACTCAAAATCTTCTGTGAGAACTGTTAAATGGCAATCAGGTGGCTTGCACGGGCTTCAGTCACCCTTCCTGCCCTTGTTCAGTCTCTCATGGAGGTAAAGCAAGTGGCCTAACAACAGGTAAAGGCAGAGAAGAGAAGCAAAAGGGTGAATAACAGGCTTAAGCTCTAGGACTCCAGAATTCATTAAAAAAGGGGGAAAATACAGTCACCATTAGACACAATATTCTTCACCTTGACCTTACTTCGGCTCTTGGTTCACATGCAATACCTACCCCTGGGCACCTCCAACGCCTGCACTCTCCAGGTATTGGTTCATCCTCAGCCACAGGTGTCGGACTTACTTTACCCAAGCCTTCACTGTGGCCAGAACTAACCTCGATACCTCAGATTCCAAACTCTGGTAGTGGTGCTATGAAACAGAGCCAAGTGGATTGGGCAAGCAGTCTCAGACTCTTCAAAGCAATTTAACAACCGAGCCAAGCCAAGCACACAGATTGCCTAATTCTTAGTTCAAAGTTGACCTGATGGACCTAGAGCCATGAGTGGAATTTTTGGCTGCACAGAAAGCCCTCCACCTAGGGCTTGTGCAGGTGTGTCAAAGAGGGGAACAAGCACAGAAACACAGTGACATGGAGTGTTGATGATCCAGTCTTATGCCAAAAAGGACAACAGAAACTGCAAGCATTGAAGAGTAGGAAAAAAAGAGAGGTGTATCTACAGCACTGGTAACCACTGTACCCAGGGTTCAAGGCCAGGGAGCACACAGGGAACAGTGGAATACACAATGTCCACCCTGAAAGAAAGCAAATGGGAATGATGAGTAGAATCTCTATCCTTTTCTAACCACGTCAAGTGCAGGCACTTGTACTCGGGGCAAGTTTCAGTCCACTGCTGGGCACCAGCCAGTCGGGAAGGAAGTTCTGAGAACTATGTGATAAAAGAGTTCGAAAGAAACAAAGATACTGTGATGTAGCTACACGTGTATGGTATACACAGCTATGCACGTTCAAGCTAACATATGCATATATTTCAGAGTCATGTACAGTCATGTAGGAACTGTAGCCTGTCAGGGTGGACCAGCACATGTGTTATTTATAGGAGCCCTCAATTCCGTGGGAGAAATGATAAAGGGGACTATGGAATTAACTGCTGGTCAGGTCACTAAGATTATGACTGTCAAAAAAGAAAGACAAAGTGGCCCTAACCTGTGCACAGGGGGAACTAGAGCTCCCGGGCAGGGCTGCTACGGCATCAGAGGTACTAGCCGGACAGGAGCACCGGACAGCAACCCTTATGCCAGTATTGCAAGACTAGTTTGAGGCAGGTAGAAATTTTTGCTGTGACATTAGGTGGTGCCACACTACAGCCCTCAGGGCCAGGCCTACCCTTAGCATATAGTTTTTAAATTCTAGAAAAAAAAAGGCAAGGAGGAAAGTTTACAAAGCAATGGGAGGCCGCAGTGGAAAAACAGCCCAAATAATTCTAACCTCTGGTTGGGGAAGCTTCCGCCCAAGGCTTCAGAGCTACGGTGCACTGACAGGACCAAGCGCTGAGACCTCTGGGCAGAGTCACCTTGCGGGAGAGAAGGCTGGGTGGAGCAACACCGCCACAAGGCCACAAGGTTCCTGGGATGCTCACCGGGGTCCTGACCCCAAGGCCTGTGTGAAGTGGCCAAACAAGGATGACCACTGCCATCTCTTCACTTAAAACTGACATAACAGGGGACACTAGGACGACCCCAACAGTTACAGCTGGAAGAGTCTTCTGCAGCCATGGGTTAAAAGTTCCGATTTAACCTCCCTAAGTGAAGCATACTCCGAGAACCATGCTGGTGAAGAATGGGCACAAGTCCAGGTATCCGTACCCATGCCGGGACAGCCAGGGAAGGAGCGCTGGATCTGACGCCAAGAGCTCATCAAAGACTCTCAACAACAAAGGCTTTAAAAATGCTGGCTTTTCTGAAATTCAGACATACTTGTAAGAAATGATAGTGAAACCTGGCCACATCTGTTTCTATGTGCACTAGAGTGCTTTCAATACACAATGCAAGCAAACAGGCAGCTAGGGACTTAATACTTTGTCTTAACTTACAGCCTGCCAGTTCAGAAAGTAAATACTCTTGCAAACAGTGACAATGAAACCAAATAAAGGGAACTCTTAAGTGGCTGAAGGAAAAAGACTGAACAAGGAACACTTGGTACTTAATATTTCAAAGATATGCACCTCTTCAAAAATCTAACTGGCACCCAGGTTTGTGAATTAGCAGAACAATTAAGGTCTGATGTGATTAGCCATTGTCTTTAAAAACAGTCCTAGCATTTCAACACCCAAGTCCAATCAAAGAAGCAGTAAGCCTTAGCAGTTAAACCGTTATTAGCATCAACTGCAGGAAAGATAACACACTCCCTACGGAGCACAGGAAGCAATTTTTCATTGTAAGAAACGTAATGGAGCTGCTGTTCAAAACTTGGAATCACGGAAAAATGAAAACATCATCACCAGTGTATTCAACGAGCCATACGCGTCAAAATCTTACAGAACTGAATTCTAAATAATTCTTTAAACCCCAGTAAGAGCCCCCAACCGACAGGAATCGCAATACCGTTGAGAACATGCTTAAAATCGGGGGCTGATTCCGTAGGAGTCGCAAGCGGCAGCTATTTTTTTCCAAGTGGCACTTTCAGTTCAGGAAAAGTTCACGCGTAAGAGTCTAAGAGAGCGCCGAATATTTCTGTTCTGGACAAAACTACACTGAACTTCACGGCCATCGCCACGCAGTCAGCGGCGGCTGGGAGGAACCTATTTGGAGGGCAAGTGCACAGGTTTCCAAGGCTCAGGTTCTCTATAGGACAGCGCGCACACACACACACACAGGCGCGCTAGTCACCTTGGCACGAACATTGTCGAGACAGCGGCCGTGCGCGCCTGCTTTCTGCGCTCGCCAGGGCGCGGGAGACGCCGGTCCACGACGGGACCGGACCCGGGACGCCGCTTCCCCCGCGTGGGCCCCGGGCGCCTCGCCACCGCGCGCGGCCGCCGCCCGACGAGCTGTCAGCGGCCGCGGAGCCTCCGCACCCCGGCGCCCCCGGGTCCCGGTCAGCCCCGGCGCCCGGCCGCGGCCTAGAGCCGCCCGCCCGCCTCCTCACCTGCGCGGCCGCGGCGCCTCTCCCGCCGCGGGTCGCTCTCGTAGAAGCCCAGCGTCTCCGTGCGCTGCGGCGCCGGCGGGGGCCCGTGGCCGCCGCTGCCGCCCGGCTGCTCCGCCTCGCCGCGGCGGTCTCGCTCCGCGCCGTCCGCGCCGCCGCCGCCGCCGCCTTCTCCCGGGGCGGCAGCGTCGCCGACGCCCGCCATGTTCCGAGCACAGCCGACTGTCCCCGCCGCCTCCCTCCAGCCTCCGGCCCGGCCTCCGCCCCCGGCCAGCCCCCGCCCCGCCTCGCCCCGCCCCTCGCCGGAGCCCGGGCCGCCGCCGCCGCCGCCATCCGCAGGCCGCCGGCCGGCGCGCGCCATTGGCGTCAGAGGCGCGTGCGACGCCGCGGCCGCCGCCGCCGCCGCCACGGCCGCCGCCATCTTCTTCCTGCCCTCGCCGTGGCGGGAGGTGGCCTCCCGCGGCGCGGCGGTCTCGGCTGGCCGCGGCGCGCTGCCGGGCTCCATGAAGTCGGAGCGCGCTGCCGCCGGGGAGAGCGAGCGCCTCCGGGGCTCCGGTCGGAGTCCCGGCGGGATCGGGCTGGGCGCGGCGCCGGGCGCGCCGGCCGCGGAGCCTCGGGCCGGCGGGGGCTGCATCGGCCGCTGCCCGCCGTCTGCGAGGTGTTCGGCCGCCCGCCCGGGTTCCCTTTTGCAGGCTCGGTGTGCGGAGTGCGCCGGCGCCGCCGGGCCGGCCTGGGCAGTCCTGGCGCCGCGGCCGGGGCCCGGCCCCGCGTGCGCGCTCCCTTGGCTCCGTTTCTTCTGCATATTTATGGTCCCCTGTCACACTCCCTGGCCTCTGGGTGTCCGTTCGACAGTTTCCCAAGTACTTGGGCAAGAAAGAGCTCAGGGCAGCGTCCCAACAGGTGGGGGCGCGGCGCGCAGGTCGGGACGCTGTAAGCGTTTAAGCGCCCTCGGACATTGCAGACTGTCTTTCGGGATTAGGGTTAGGAGGCCGCCACAGGGTCCGCCCTTCGACACCGGGGCTCTGCTTTGCGTGGGGCCGGACCTGCCCTTCGGACCCTGGCGTGCGGCCCGGCACCGAGCATGGCGTTGAGACCACCTGCTGCCGGGGTCGTGGAAGGGCACGGGCCCTGGGCACGGGGACGTTTGCCACCCGCTGCCTCTCCAGGGAGGGGGACAGTGACGCTTCGATTTCCCCCATGCCAGCTTTGCAAATTACCTGTGTCCTTGCAGCCTTTTGAGGAGCAAAAGCAAAGAGATCGCCGCCAACGCTCAGCAGTCGGTCCTTAGAACTACACTGGAGAGCCAGAGTCAAGCCTGATGGGGCAAAATTCGTCAGAGAGAACTGAAGGTTCTCTGGTCCCTTGCAAGTTGCCTGATTGCAAACTCCGGGCAAGTTTACCGCAGAGTGACCTGGGTGCGGTAGCACGTGGGGGGCAGCTTGACAGCAGCTCCGGGGATGGGGGTCCGGGTGGGGTGGGGGGAGGTGAGGGAGAGAGAGACACTGGAAAAGGTCAGCAGGTGGCAACTTGACTGAAGTGACGATCCTCCATGGAAGTCTCTGTGTTGGCCCTATTTGGCCAAAACTGAGCCTGACAATACCAATCAAAAACAAATGCCCTGGTGAAATCTTTGTATTCATTTGTTAGGAAGATCAAAGGGTAGCGAAATTTTCATGGTCTCTAAGGTTCCTTCCAGCTCAGATTCTGTTATTCTGTGATCTTTCGTAGTGTAGAATGCCCATTCTATTGTGTACTGAATGTCAAGAAGGAAGGGGTTTTTGTTTATATCAGTTCCCATTAACTGTCACCACGTTTATTGGCTTATTGCCGCTGCCTTTAACTCAGGAGCTGGAAAGGAAAGGAATCCTATTTTTTTTTTTATGTTTATTGATTTATTTTCATCTACTAGACAGGCATAATGAGAGAGACCGAGAGAACTTCCGCCTGCTAGTTCGCTCCCCAAATGTCTGCAACAGCCAGGACTGGTGTGGACTGAAGCAAGGAGCAAGGAAACCCACCTGGGTCTCCCATGTGGGTGGCAGGGACGGGAGCACTTGGCCATCACCTGCTGCCTCCCGGGTGCATCAGCAGGAAGCCAGATGAGAAGTGGAGTAGCTGGGACTAAGACTGGCACTTTCGTATGGGTAGGGGGGTGCAGGCATCCCAGCTCCGGGCTTAGCCTTCTGTGCTGCAGTGCCTGCCCTCCAAACTTTACTTCTTAAGGCAGTTACTTACAGGAATGGATTTCTGTCATCCTGTACGTCAGGGAAAGACATTGTGTTCCAAAGGCTGAGCTTAGCCTTTTGAGCAGGGATGAGAAGGAGGGGTAGCCCTTTTGAGGCTGGGCACTGCGGGTGCAGTGGCCAGCAACAGAAGCAACGTGGAAATGTCCACAGGTTGAGGAACTGGAAACTTCTCTGGCAACTGGGTCTTTTCACCCGAGCTATGCTGTTTTATCTGACGTATTTTGAAACTGCACAGTTTCAGACAAACCCATGTTGAAGTCAACATACTAAGATGCATTTTCAAAACATATAATTTCTTTAATACAATTCTTCCCTTATATAAGAATTGATAATTAGATAGCATTATATATGGAAAGTTCTTTTCTTTGAATTAATTTGAACCTATTGCAACTTAGAATTCAAGAAAGCAAGCAGGGGGCTGGCATTGGCCTGGCAGTTAAGCACCTGAGTCTCACATTGAATGCCTGGGTTCCCTATTTGCCACTAGCTCTTGCCTCCAGTTTCCTGCTAATGCTGCCCTGGGAGGCAGCAGTGATGACTCAGATAATTGGGGTCTTGCCACCCTGTGTTGAGTTCCTGAACTGAGTTCCTGGCTTCTGCCTTGGCCTGGCCCAGCCCATCATTGTGGGCATCTGGGGAGTGAAGCAGTAGATGGATGCTCTCTGTCTCAATTATTCTACTAAGAATCCAGGAAAGATTATTTTTGCATATTGTATTCTGGGGGCCAGCATTGTGGCATAGTGGGTTAAGCCACTTCTGCGACTCAGGCATCCCCTGTGGGTGCTGGTTTGAGTTCTGGCTACTCCTGCTTTCAACCCAGCTCCCTGCTTATGGCCTGGGAAAAGCAGCAGAAGTGTTGGTCCAAGTGTTTGGGCCCCTGCACCCACATGGTAGACCTGGAGGAAGCTCCTGGCTCCTGGCTTCAGCCTGGCACAGATTTGGCTGTTGGCAGCCATTTGGGGAGTGAACCAGTGGATGGAAGAGTGCTCTCTGTCCATCCTCCACTTCCACCCTGGTGTCTGTAACTCTGCCTTTCAAATAAATAAAATTTAAAAAATATATGTACTGTGGCTGGCGCCGCGGCTCAATAGGCTAATCCTCCGCCTTGCGGCCCCGGCACACTGAGTCCTAGTCCCGATCGGGGAACCGGATTCTGTCCCGGTTGCCCCTCTTCCAGGCCAGCTCTCTGCTGTGGCCAGGGAGTACAGTGGAGGATGGCCCAGGTGCTTGTGCCCTGCACTCCATGGGAGACCAGGAGAAGCACCTGGCTCCTGGCTTCGGATAAGCGTGATGTGCCGGCCATTGGAGGGTGAACCAACGGCAAAGGAAGACCTTTCTCTCTGTCTCTTTCACTGTCCACTCTGCCTGTCAAATGTATATATATATATATATATATATATATATATTTACTGTAAAATCTCAAAATACTAAGACACAAATAATATTAAGGCAAATAATTTACACAGCACGGAAAGAGCCAGTAGTCTCTGAAAAAGAAAAATGGCTAAAATATAATATTCTTTATAGCAATTGTAAAAAGAAAGATGCAGGGATAAAGTACCACTAGAACACAATTTAAAAAACCTAGCAATCCTCTCCATTAAAGAGACATCAAATCACATACTGAGTTTCGAGATAAAACTAGGATTTAGATGATGAGTCCCAATAATTCAATTTAAATGTTAATTCCATAGATTACCAGGTGGTGTGCCATAGGATGGCATTGTCAGTGGGGGCTTGTGAGAAAAGTGCTCCACTGGTGGGGAACAATCTTAGATTGGATGTGAGTTCAGAAATAAGGAGCCGAGTATATTCACTGTGTGTCTACTGCAGTTTGAAAATTGCAAAACACAAAATATTGTTAAAAAAGGAATGGAAATTTGGCGAGTGCAATGCAGAATTTTCAAATGTAAATTGCCCAATATCCTATTTCAGTGAAGATTTAACAATTGTGATTTTTGTGAGCCCCAGAGAACTATGTCAATGAAGCCTGCAAACTCTCATTGCTCGGTGTCCAGTCCCAACCGTAGCTGTCCACACGTCCATGCAGGAACAAGCGTTTTGCAATGCGGGATGCTTCTCTCTTTCTGCTTGGGCATTTCTTCCCGGAAACAGCACTGCACAACACGGAATGTTGGGCCTGCCTTGAGAAAGAGTCTGTCTTGGGCACGTGCTCAGCTGTGTGACCCTGGAAAGACAGCCACTCTGACCCTCAGTGTCTTTGGTTAGTGGGAACAATATCTCTTCCATAGCAGGAACTGAAAACTACTATTTCCCTGTTTCTTTCTCCTTGAGGGTAACTTCGCTTCTTTTCCTTGAATTTTCACTTTTTAGCTAAGAAGTTTATTTCTTCATAGCCCTTCTAGTGTATTGCTCCTCAGTTGTTTAAAGTGAGTTCCACACACTTTTCCCACGTGGCAAAAGCATCAACTACTTCGATGACTTGAAAGGACCCTGATCGTGAGAAGGCTTGGGTTCTCATGGACACAGGTTATCTCACTGGCTGCTTCCTTTTCTTCTTCTTTTCTTTTTTTAAGATTTTAAAAATTTATTTGAAGGGCAGAGTTACAGAGAGGCAGAGGCAGAGAGAGAGATCTTCCATCTGCTGGTTCACTCCCCAGATGGCCGCAACGGCCGGAGCTGCGCCAATCCAAAGCCAGGAGCCAGGAGCTTCTTCCAGGTCTCCCACACGGGTGCAGGGACCCAAGGACTTGGACCATCTTCTACTGCTTTCCCAGGCCATAGCAGACAGCTGGATCAGAAGTGGAGCAGCTGGGACTCAAACGGGCACCCATAGGGGATGTCGGCACAGCAGGCAGCGGCTTTACCCGCTATGCCCCGCACTGGCCCCTTCCTTTTTCTAACTGTAGAGAATCAGATTATCTGACTCTGATGCCTCTGCTAGCTCCAAAATTTTGGCCTAAAACCCATGCAAACCCCTTTTTAGAGACTTGGTTAAAAATAGCTAGATTGGCCCACACTGTCAAGATCTGTGGAAAAGCATGAAATCTTTCACTAGCAAGTCACTTTGTAATTGGGTCTAAAATGTGAACGTAGGGAATTCAGAGGCACAAGTGTAGCGGATCGCATCACAGGTGCATCGGTCTTTACATTCTGGGCGTCAGTTCTTAATCTGATGACATGAGGGGGCATTGATGGGTTCTCACTGACCTCTGTATCTAAGTCTGTGCTTCCCACGCTGGGCCTCAGGATTTCCGCATTGTGAATAGGCTTCCCATGTCGATCCCATGCACACCCAAGCCCAAGAGCACTGTTTGAAGGTGACATTTAGCCTTGTCTGAAATGGTGTTGCAGGTGACTCCTATTGTGCAGCTCGTGTTGGTAGTGCAGCTCCAAGCACTGCATAGCATGCAGTTTTGATCACATCTGTATTTCTCAGTTGAAAATGTATTTCAGCAGTACATCACTTCTGTTTCCTGAACCACAAGTGCCACGTGTCTGATTCACAAACTAGTCCTGAATTTAATTCATTCACCATTTTCTCTTCACAGAAAAAAATAAGAGCTGAAGTATTTTAAAGATCTGAACAGCATTGCAAGTGATGTTCTAAAGAAATAAAATAAAATACACTGCTGGGTCCCGATCAAGCCTTTGCAGTAAATTTATGACTTTATTGAGTCTCTGGGTTTCTGTAATAATATTTTCTACCTTTGGCAATCACTTTTGGACTGATAACTCATTATGTTTTATTCTCTCTGGGCTTTATTCCATGGATTTCTAAAGGACATCAGCTCAGCTTGTTTCTGGAAGATGTAACACAAATCGAATCACATCCTTTTGGTTCTAGTGTACCTGTCACAACTTAACTAAAACTGTCTGGAGCAAAATCTTATTTCTAAAAGCATTTCTCTGGCATGAGAATATATGACTGTGCTCATTGTAAATAGGATTGATTTAAAACTATATTAAAAAGAATGTTTTATAAAAGACATTCTGTTCTAAGGACCTAAGGGTAGGTTTTGTTTACGTAATAAAAGTGTATAAACCATAAGTCCATACTCTTTACTGGCTAAAAGAACCTTCTTTTTGTGATCTCATATGAGGTTTATTTTGTTTTGGACTTTAAGTTTCAGGAAAGTTCCAAAATACTGATGAAAGGGACCTTGGTGATAACTTAGCAGGCTTTCTATTATGGATTCTCTCTCTTTAGAGAACCTCGTTCATTTCTCATCATGATTTAAAAAAAAATGCTGTGGTTAGAAGTGTTTTAATTTTTGAATTCAGTTCATTAACCTATTTGCAGAATAAATCGGACCTTCCAGCAGATTTATTGATAGCTGTCAGAAACCCCTCTTCCTAATCCCAGCTGGCAAAGGTGTTTCTTTCAGAAATCAGGGAGCAGAGCAGATTTTGTCGACTAGCCAGTTCGTTTGCCAGCTGCTTTGGATCCTGCCTTTCAGAATTGTTTTAGTTTCCTGTTTTCATCATTCTCCAGTGGAAAGTTATCTATGGCTTCTTTTGGTTATTTGCCAAATAGTAGTTGGTAATCAGAAGACTTTTATGTGACATTTATGAAAAATACTTACTTTTTCTAGTGTTTCTAGTTGAACTCACCAATTGAAATGACTGCATAATTTTTTTTTCTTTCTGTGCCCTTTAAGTTATTTTGGGCTGTGGCCCTGTGTTTGTAATTAGCTTTCACTGTGCTCATTAATCAGCGTTTCCCTTCTAATAGTCTTCCTATTTCCTTATCCTTGTTTCTGAGATACTGAAAAGTGAATGTATCCTCTGGATCAAACAAAGATTGATTGTTAGTCCATTTTCTCTTCTTATGGAAACACAAGTATTTATCTCACTTTTGGCTTGATTATTAAAATTATTGCAAATGCATAATAGATTTTTAGATTCTCAAAATAATCCTCTACTCACAGTTTTACTTTCCATGGTTTAAAAATTTATCTGATTTCCAAGTATTAGATTTTCAAATTGTTCTTTCATATGTATCTATTCTATTCCTCTCTTCAATTCTAACGTTGTGTTTATTTGGAAAATGCTCCCATTGTTTCTGACATTTTTCAATTTAGTATCAAATTCAAATAATGAACAGATTTTACCTGCTTATATTCCATGTGGATCTTAATAAATACTACAACTTAGAGGTATGGTTTCATGAAGAACAGGGCCGTGATTAATGTTCCAAACCAGCAATAAAAAGAAAACAAGTACTGTGGCTTTTAACAGGCATTATTTTCTTGGGACAGTTTTATGCTCCTGATTATGCTTTGCCTAGCTGATAGTAAGATGAATTCAAGCTCCCCTGAGCATATACACACTGGTGACAGATATATCTAGGGTTAAATTTTGGCATGCATAATTCACACATATATATTTGATTGCTAAGAAAACTGAGGCTAACTCAGACTCCGATCATTATTTATTATCTTCTAACTTTCACTGTGACCTTTCATCCCTGTACTTATTATGTAATAACACCAATTGCATAAGGAAAAGTTAATTTCCAGTGCTGTAAACCATTTACTTATTTTTAAGATTTATTTATTTATTTGAAAGAGTGACAGAATAGAGAGAGAGAGAGAGAGAGGGAGAGAGAGCGAGCTGGGGCTGGACCAGACTGACCAAGAGCAGGAAACTCCATCTGGGTTTCCTGAGTGCTTGTACCATTGTCTGCTGCCTCTCGAGTGCATTATCAGGAAGTTGTAGTAGAAGCATGGACTCCAACCTTGCACTCGGGTATGAGTTATCCTCATTCCAAACCTCAGCCTAACCTACCGCAACACAACGCTGACTCCTGTGAAACATTTTTAAATATTTAACTTTAATATTTGTTATAGTGCTAATAGTTACGATCTGGCATGGTTGACCAGATGATCCAATAGGTTTCATGCAATCTGATTTTATTTTTACGAGCTTGGTTAACCCTTACATAGTGTCTAGTTTATATAAACTATAAGATAATCTCATATTAAGGAATCGAAGTATAAAACTAAGTTGATTCCATAGATTTGGACAACTTAATGTCTACTTCAAGTTTGCCCTTTTGTCCCCACTCACATTTCAATAATATTGCCTACAGAATCTAAATGGTGTGATCAGTTGGTATTTTATGGGTCATGTTCTGCTTTTTGGCGCCTATGACTGGCTTGTCTCTTGGCAAACAAGCAATTTTCTTTGTATTAGGAGTGTTTGCTTTTCTTTTCTTCCTTCCTTCCTTCTTTCCTTTTTTTTTTTTTTTTTTTTTTTTTTTTTTTTTTAGAGATTTTACCCATTTACCTGAGAGGTAGAGTTACAGACAGTGAGAGAGAGAGAGACAGAGAGAGAGGTCTTCCATCCGCTGGTTCATTCCCCAAATGGCCGCAATGGCTGGAGCTGCACTGATCCAAAGCCAGGACCCAGGAACTTCTTCCAGGTCTCCCATGCGGGTGCAGGGACCCAAGGACTTGGGCCATCCTTCACTGCCTTCCCAGGCCACAGCAGAGAGCTGGATCGGAAGAGGAGCAGCCGGGACCAGATCCGGCACCCACAAGGAATGCTGGCGCTGCAGGCAGAGGATTAACCTACTGTGCTACGGCGCTGGCCCCTGGAGTTTTTTCAAAAAATAACTTATCAAGCAAGGGTTTTGTTCTCCTGAGTACAGTAGGTATTTTTTTTAAACTAAATTTTCAAGTTGGCAACATTCGTTCACCTTACAGAGATCTGTATAAACATGCAGGTGGATTCACCCATGCAAGCATTGGTTTTTAGCTAACAGATGGGTTTCTCAAAACAATCTATTCTTTTACTTCTGTGCCGTAGTGGGTAAAACGTTTGCTTGGCACTAGACAATAGAATATTGTCTAGAAAGGTCCTTTAGAGAGGTATCCAAGGATAATTATAAATGCAGTGAACTTGGAGTCAGGAGGACTGGGCTAGGAGGCCTGTCTCTTACTGGTCATGAGACTTTGGAGGCACTCTGGGCCTTAGTTTTCTGACCCATGTGGCAGAGGGCAAACCTCTGTTATCTTGAAGTAGTTTTTCAGCTCTAGAATTATGAGGCTTTTAAGTACCTGGGGTTATTTTTGGCGGGCATTAAATGTTGACTTGGCAATCTGAGATAATATGACTTTTCTTCTGATGAACTTTCAGTACCGTATTCTAAACCATAATGTTTTTCTTAAATTGCTTACCTTCAATCAACAGATTGTTTTCAGAAAACATTTTTTAAATTCTCTCTCTCTCTCTTTTTTTTTTTTTTTTGTGTGTGTGCTGGGGACTCTACAAAGCCCCAGAGTAACACAGGTCAATGAGACATGTTTCCTGTCCACACGCAGTCACATGGCAGTGTAGGAAGTACCACAACAGAGGCGTGAATGAAGTGCCACTAGAGTTCAAAGGAGAATTCATTAAATATGCTTTGGGGTATCCTGCTCAGAAGGAAGCGGGCATTTGACGAATTCTGGAAAAATGTGTTTGCCAGGTGGACAATAGGGCTGAAGAAGGCAGCTGGAAATCTTAGAGGAGGGAGTTGCAACATGTGCAGAGTGAGAGGTAAGGATGATGCCAGCATTTGAGTAGAACTTCAAGACTGATTTTGGGGTCAGTGCTGTGGTGTAGCAGATGAAGCCGCTGCCTGCAGTGCTGGCATCCCATATGGGCGCTGGTTCGAGTCCCAGCTGCTCCACTTTTGATGGTGCTATCTTTTGTGGCCTGGGAAAGCAGTAGAAGATGGCCCAAATCCTTGGGCCCCTGCACCCACGTGGGAGACCCGGAAGAAGTCCCTGGCTCCTGGCTTCGGATCAGCTCAGCTTCGGCTGTTGTGGTCAATTGGGGAGTGAACCAGAGGATGGAAGATTCTCTCTCTCTCTCTCTCTCTCTCTCTCTCTCTCTCTGCTTCTCCTTCTCTGTGTAACTCTGACTTTCAAGTAAATACATAAATCTTTTTTTTATAAAGCTTATATTTAAAGAATATAAATTTCCAAAATACAGCTTATAGATTACAATGGCTTCCCCCCCTATAACTTCCCCCCTACCCGCAACCCTCCCCTTTCCCACTCCCTCTCCCCTTGCTTCACATCAAGATTCATTTTCAATTCTCTTTATATACAGAAGATCAGTTTACTATATATTACGTAAAGATTTCAACAGTTTGCCCTCACATAGCAACACAAAGTGAAAAATACTGTCGGAGTACTAGTTATAGTATTAATTTACAATGTATAGCACATTAAGGACAGAGATCCTACATGATATATATTTTTTAAATTGATTAATTTTCTATGCAATTTCCAATTTAACACCAAGTTTTTTTTTCATTTTTAATTATCTTTATATAAGAAGATCGATTCGGTATATACTAAGTAAAGATTTCATCAGTTTGCACCCACACAGAAACACAAAGTGTAAAATACTGCTTCAGTACTAGTTTTAGCATTACTTCACATTGGACAACACATTAAGGACAGATCCCTCATGAGACGTAAGTACACAGTGACTCCTGAAGTTGATTTAACAATTTGACACTCTTGTTTATGGCATCAGTAATCTCCCTAGGCTTTAGTCAAGAGTTGCTGAGGCTATGGAAGCCTTTAGGGTTTGCCGACTTCAATCTTATTCCGACAGGGTCATAGTCAAAGTGGAGGTTCTCTCCTCCCTTCAGAGAAAGGTACCTCCTTCTTTGATGGCTCATTCTTTCCACTGGAATCTCACTCACAGAGATCTTTCATTTAGGTTTTTTTTTTTTTTTTTTCCCCAGAGTGTCTTGGCTTTCCATGCCTAGAGTATTCTCATGGGCTCTTGAGCCAGATCTGAATGCCTTAAGAGCTGATTCTGAGGCCAGAGTGCTATTTAGGACATCTGCCATTCCATGAGTCTGCTGTGTATCTCGCTTCCCATGTTGGATCATTCTCTCCCTTTTTGATTCTATCAGTTAGTATTAGCAGACACTAGTCTTGTTTGTGTGATCCATTTGACTCTTAGACCTATCAGTGTGATCAATTGTGAACTGAAATTGATCACTTGGACTAGTGAGATGGCCTTGGTACATGCCACCTTGATGGGATTGTATTGGAATCCCCTGTCACGATTCTAACTCCATCATTTGGGGCACGTCTGATTGAGAATGTCCCAAATTGTACATCTCCTCCCTCTCTTATTTCCACTCTTATATTTCACAGGGATCACTTTTCAGTTAAAATTTAAACACCTAAGAATAATTGTTTGTTAATTACAGAGTTCAACCACTAGTACTAGAATAAAACAATACTAGAATGGATAAAGTATTACATTATATAACAACAGTCAGCACAAGAGCTGATCAAGTTACTGTTTCTCATAGTGTCCCTTTCACTTCAACAGGTTTCCCCTTTGGTGCTCAGTTAGTTGTCGCCTATCAGGGAGAACATATGATATTTGTCCCTTTGGGACTGGGTTAATTCACTCAGCATGATGTTTTCCAGATTCCTCCATCTTGTTGCAAATGACCAGATTTCATTGGTTTTGACTGCTGTATAGTATTCTATAGAGTACATGTCCCATAATTTCTTTATCCATTAGTAAATACGTAAATCTTAAAAAAAAAGACATTTTGTGGGCTAAATCAAAGGAAACAGCATCGACTGGGTAGAAGAATAGGAAAGAATGGTCTGGAAGTAGAATGAAGAATTAGAGGTTAAAATGTTGCCAATGCTACCTCTTAACCTTCTTCATAAATGGAAAAATAATTTATAGTGTTTTTTATTTTTAAAATTTTTATTTATTTATTTGTTTTTTAATTTTTTGACAGGCAGAGTGGACAGTGAGAGAGAGAGAGACAGAGAGAAAGGTCTTCCTTTGCCGTTGGTTCACCCTCCAATGGCCGCCGTGGCTAGTGCGCTGCCGCTGGCACACCGCACTGATCTGATGGCAGGAGTCAGGTGCTTATCCTGGTATCCCATGGAGTGCAGGGCCCAAGGACTTGGGTCATCCTCCACTGCACTCCCGGGCCATAGCAGAGAGCTGGCCTGGAAGACGGGCCACCGGGACAGAATCCGGTGCCCTGACCAGGACTAGAACCCAGTGTGCCGGCGCCACAAGGCAGAAGATTAGCCTAGTGAGCCGTGGCGCCGGCCATTTATAGTGTTTTTTGAGCTAACATATATTGAGATTTTCTTGCATATCTACCCATAATTGTTGGGTACGACAAATAGAACATTAATCTCTGTTTTTTGAGTATGTACTGTGTATTAAGTCTTATTCTTTATGTCCAAGTCCACTGTCTAGTTAAGAAAATTTACCAGCATCTTTTTTTTCCCCTGAAGTTAGCATCACATTTGCAGAACAAAGTTTTTGTTTTCTATCTGTGTTGTTTGACTATGAGACAATGAAACATGCAGAGAGGGGATTAACTTTTCTTGAAAGGGATTCACAAATGCATGTTATGTTCTTCATGTACGTAATATCACATTTAACCTCAAAATCCCAAATCAAACCATTTCAGCTTGTTGAAAGAGTTCAAGGGAATGACTTAAAAGTTTTGGATTACTTTGAATCAAGGACTAATTAAATATCAGAAAGATACATAATTTATTAAACTTTGTCTCCAAGCCTCAGCTTTCTCCTTGGACAACTGTGCAGCGGGGCAAAAACTGTGCGTCAACTTGGAGTCAGAGTTTCTGTTTTGAGCCATCTAATTTGGACACTTATTATTCTAATGTAAGCGTTTTTGCTTTTATTTTGGCAATCTGCATGCAATCTTCATTAGCACTTGGCACACAGAAGAATATGTTGATGAAGCCCAAGACATGAAGAAATCCGTTCATAATGGCCTGCCTGAGGACTCTGGCCGCATCCAAGAAAGAGGCTGTCTGTGTAATGCTCAGTGCTTCTGAGAAATCATCTTTGCTGGCATGTATACTCTTGTTCATTTAATCATTTTGGTGTCTTGAAATGTCAAAATATTGGCACTAGCAGCTTCGTCATCTATAGTACACTCAGAATATTAATTTCTGAAACTTGTTCTGATGTATAAGAAAACATAACTGATTTTAGGCATCTGCCTAGGATTCCCCTCCAACCTTGCTGATCAAGCTCTGAGCTACTCTTCATACCATGGCTCTAGCAGCCCTCACAGCCTCCTCAATCTTCCTTGCCCTCACGAAATACACCCACTGTATGTGGCCATGCAGTTACACCTGCAAACTACATTGGTTTATAATTATTTTCGATTGCATTCCTCTCCCCTGTTGACTCTCAATGCCATATCTGTAGGAACTGTGTTCCCATATCTGCATTCTGGTTACATCCAATTGAAAGGTACTACCTGGTGGAATGGTTTAACTGTATAGTTAAATTTTGACCTGAGTTAAATGCCATTACTTTTCTCTGGTGACAAGGGCCAGTTATTTAAATTATTTGAATTTTTAAAAATAATCATCATAATACCTCTATGCAGGATGGAAAGAATAAAATAGTTCTATTCATCAGTTCAACAATATAGAGAGGTCCTTTTACCTATCTGTAATTACAAGCATAACTGTCCTTTCTGCTAAGACTATAAAGGTCCATAAGACATGACTTTATGCTGAGAATGTTATAACTTAGTGGAAGAGACAGATCCAGAAAGAGACAACCGCAATGTAATTCTCAATGGGTGGATAGAATTCATTAGCACAGGGGTTATATGGGTTAAGGTGAAGGCAGTGAGATTTGAGGTAGAAGGAGAAGTGTATACACTGCCTCTGAGCCTGAGAGAGGGTAAAAAGTCCATGACAAAGAGGTGGGCAGCCTAGGGCCATGACTGGTGGGGCTATGCTGAAGATCTAAGTATCATGAGGAGCCTTGTAAGACTGTGAAGAGTAGAGGATCAGATGTCATTGTGGGACGGACAGTCTCTTCCCTTTGCAGTGGGGGCAGTGGGTTGGGAGAACCAAGGGAATCAGATCAGGGAAGAGGCTGAAGCCAAGAGTAACCACGTCATAAGCAGAAGGAGCTGGGGAGGGAACAGGACCAAGAGAATCATCGAGAGAGACTGCCAGACAAGGCAGGAGGGGGTCAGACTGGACGTGGGCAAACAGGTGGTGAGGGCGGCAGGAAAGATTTCAGGGGAAATGCACAGAATTTCAACTTGGGCTGATGGTGACCCCTGGCTGAGCCAAGAAATGGAAGAGAAGCACCTAGGGTACGGGGTGGGGGGTGCTAGGGTTTGAATGTCCTCTCCCAAACTCATGTTGAAATGTAACTGCCACTATAATGTTACTAAGAAGTAAGATGGAAAATGAGGGTCCCGTCCTCAGGAATGCATTATTGCTGTTATCATGGGAGTGGGTTAGTTCCTGAGAGATTGTGGCCATTCTCTCCTCCCCCTTCCTTCCTCTTTTGCACGTGTGCATGTGTGTGCTCTCACCACGTGACACCTTCCATGTATGAAGGCCCCCATCTTGGGCTTCCAGCCTCCGGAACCATGAGGCTGTGGCTTTCTGTTATAGCCGTGGGGAGTAGGAAGTGAGTCGGGTTTGGAAGTGGTGGGGTTGGAGGCACCCATGCTGAGTACAGGGCATTTGCACTTCAGCGTGTTGAGCTCCTGTCTGTTTTGACCTTGCTGGGTCTTTTTGGTCTTGAATAGGAGCATTTCATCAGGATGATATCAACAATGATGGATTTTGTGGCAAAGATTTATTCTAGCGTGAACTCCATTGAGCCAATTTAATTTCTTGATTCATTTTCTTTATGGCACATTTACATTTTTTCCAATTGTTTCCACTTGCGTTTTTATTTTACCAGCATTATTTCCATCAGGAGAAAACCTTTCTTGCATGCATTTTTAAGATGAAGACTTGATTTATCAACTTCTTGTTTTTCCCTTTGTTATTTTATGGGTTATAGCTTTTTCCATGGTGAGTTTCCTTTGAGCTACGCTATACTTACCACGTCAAGTTTCCTATGTTGGGGAGGGTGGTGCTATGGTGTAGTGGGGAAAGCCACTGCCTGTGGTGCCGGCATCCCCTATGAGTTCTGGTTTGAGACCTGGATACTCCATTTCCGGTCCAGCTCCCTGCTAATGGGCCTGGGAAAGCAGTAGGAGATGGCCGAAGTCCTTGGGGCCCTAATCCACGTGGGAGACCTGGAAGAAGCCCCTAGCTCCTGGCTTCAGCCTAGCCTAGCAGGCTGTTCTGGCCATCTAGGGAGTGAACCAGCAGATGGAAGATCTCTCTGTCCCACCCCCCCCTCTGTAATTCTACCTCTCAAACAAATAAATACATCTTCAAAAAAAAAAAAAAATCCCAGTCCCTTTCAGCACGTGAGATCTGGAGAGCATCCTGTCTGTGGCCTGAATCCCCGTATCCTGCGGTTCCTCAGCAGCCACGTGCCCAACAAGGTGTCACCATCCTCCACCTGTCCCAGAGAATTCAGCCCCTGCTATGGTTTCCCAGTGAATTCTCCGATTTCTCACTGGTGCCTGCACAGTGCTTTTTGTGGACTGCCATGACTTTCTTAGCAATCAATGAAGTCCCTAGTCAAGAGGATCTTATCTCCTGCCGTTAATCTCTTGGCACTGTCACCTGCTCAACCCTCGGATACTACTGCTTGGAGAAAGTCTCTCGCTGTCCAGCTGTGAGGTGGGGCTTACCCCATCTGCTGAATGCCAACACCCACAGGTCCCACCAAACCAAACCAGACACTCTGCTGTGACCATGCTCCTCCTGTCTGTCCTGAGACAGCACACGTTACGGCAAAGCTGGGGTGCCTCACAGAAAGGGGGCTTGTGGTCGACACACATAGCCCTGGTCTCGAGCCCTCCAGGGCTCACCTGACATCTACCGCACTCTCCAGCAGGTCCTGGAGACAGGCTCCCTGGGAGACAAGCAAAGCTAAAACATGAAGAGACACAGCCCCAGCCCTCAGGGACACCCCGGCCAGCAGGTGGGTGAGTTACTGCTGCAACGCTGTGTGAAAGGTGGGCAAAGTCAAGAACCAGAGCATTCAGGTAAACAGAGGCAGGCAGATGGTCTCGATTTTTTTTTTTTTTTCCGTAGAATCAGTAGCAATCTTGCCAGGTCAGTTGAGCCTACGAAATGCCCTCTTCTTATCCTCATGTCATTGCGCCATCTGTACACACAGCTCCAAAGGTTAACTTTGTTTTATGAGGCTGGGCAGGTTGCAAGTCTGCAGTTTACCTTAAAGAAAACTTGTCTGCTTATGTCACTGCCAGGATCAGCCTCCAGAGCTCCAGGACATTGAAGACAGGGCATTGTGTCCCAATCCCTTTATATTTTTAGCTAGCATTCCTTTCCACCCTGTTTTTTTTTTTTTTTTTTTTTTTTTTTCCTGCAGGACAAAGTGCAGGAGAGTTGCATTGGCTGCTCTTGAGTCCAGGGTTGCTTGACCTCTGTGGGACTGAATTCTGGGCATATGACTAAAATAAAGGGAGGCTGAGCAGTCGCAGTCTGCGGCTTCCCCGACACGTTCTCTAAGCTCTGTGCTTGCTCGCTGGGCTGTTTCTTGATTCTTCTGGTGTCTGTTGTCTATGAGTTCCACAGAGGCGCCCTGTGGGCATAGGCACCATGGAGGCGAGAGGTGGGCAGGGATCTGGGAGAGCCAGGGGCAAGCCAGAGACATGTCTGTCCCGGTTCCCCTGCATTGAGGCTCTGTTTCCCTTGGAGCGGGAGGTTGTGAAAGAACAGTTACAGGGCCTGAATCTCGCCCTGCAGACGGAAGTGTGCAATGGATCCTAACACGAAAATGAGCCACAAATATCAACCAGGCTGAGTTGGAACCATGTGCTTCTGGATAAAGGAAAGGGCGAGAATCTTGCACTCCTGCTCTGTGCTCTCTGTCTCCTTCTGTGGCCCATGTGGGTGGGGCCTGCCTGGTCGTGGTTCGCAGTCTCCAGCCCCCGCCCCAACGGGTCCCTGTGGGCACAGCCCTTTCCTACCCCCGTTTTCCCTCTGCCTTGGTTTCTCTCCCGGCTTGTTGCCTGCTGCACAGACTGTAGCCTCTGTGTGGAGGGTGTGAGAGGGCTCCTCTCTTGAGGAAGGCTGGACACGCCAGATGGCCTTGCTCCTCTGCCTCTCCCTTCCCAAGGGCAGGACGGGGAGGAGCAGTACAGGCTACACAGACAGGTGGTTATGTTCCATTCCCACATCCTCTCCTGAGGCGGTGAACACACAGGTGCCCGCGTGCCCCGTGCTTGAATGGGGGACAGGGAGCAGGGCAAGGAGGCACCCCGGTCAGTGTCTGCAGGTGGACTCCTGTCACATGAGAGGGTCACCCCGAAATGACTAGAACCGGCAGGACAAATATTTCCAAGATGTTTTAAAAAGATCTAGAACATTTCTAAGTTATTTTAAAAGCCAGCGCTGGCTAATGAAAAGGTTCCTGACACGCTTGAGGCAGAGGGCTCTGAAGCCTGGAGGAGGCACGGGTTGGGGTGCAGGGTGCTCTGGGTAGCTGCTCATGCCCTGGTCTCTCGGCACTCGCTCCAAGTCACTCTTCTTGCACACATGGCCTCCCTGTTCTCTCCTCCGTTCTCTGTCCTTCCTCTGTCATTGTCCTTCACTCCTGCCCTTGCTCATCTTTGGAAAGCTGTTCAGAGGTGGTGTAGGCAGGCGTAGGCCACCCTACTGTGGGGGCTTAGTCAGAGGCCCACACACCACGGGCATGCCTGCATTTGACTTCTCCCTGCGCATTTGCTGGTGTAAAAATACCACCTTTTAGTTGCTGCACAAGATGATTCCATTGCTTTTTCAAATTTAATTTCCTGGGGCTGGCATTGTGGTGCAGCTGGTTAAGCCTCTGCCTGTGACGCCGATCTGAGTCCTGGCTGTTTCTCTTCCAATCCAGCTGTCTCCTAATGTGCCCGGGGGAAAGCACTGGATGATGGCCCAAGTGCCTGGGCCCCTGCCACCCACGTGGGAAACCCGGATGGAGTTCCTGGCTCCTGGTTTCAGCTGCAGTCATGTGTGGAGTGAACCACCAGCTAGAAGTTCTTTTTTTCTCTCTGTCTCTCCCCCTCTCTCCTAGCCACTCTGTCTTTCAAATAACTAGATACAATCTTTAAAACATTTAATTTTACTTTTGACTCTGATAACATTGTGATTCTTTTTTTTAAAGATTTATTTATTTATTGGATAAGCAGAGTTATAGAGAGGTAGACAGAGAGAGAGAGGTGTCTTCCATCTGCTGGTTCACTCCTCTGATGGCTGCAATGGCTGGAGCTGTGCCAATCTGAAGCAAGCTTCTTCCAGGTCTCCCACGTGGGTACAGGGGCCCAAGGACTTGGGCCATCTTCCACTGCTTTCCCAGGCCATAGCAGAGAGCTGGATCAGAAGTGGAGCAGCCAGAACTCAAACCAGAGCCCATATGGGATGCCAGAACTGCAGGTGGCGACCTTACCTGCTGTGCCACAGTGCTGATCCCAGCGTTGTGTGATTCTAAAGTCAAAAATATATAATTATGCCCAGGATCCTCTTGCTTTCTGCCTTGTGCCCTGAATTCTGCCCATCTCAGCTGTCTGTACATAACTAATTTGATTCTGCTTTATTCTTGCAGTGTTCTTGGAAAACAAAAACTATATGGGTATATAGTTATGTGTGCATTATATACATATGGGTCTATGTGTAAGGGTTCTTCCAGTATTTCTTTTTTGCAAATATGTGCATAAAAAGGTTGCATACTGATCACCTTGATTTGCACCTGCTTTTTTTTTGACAGGCAGAGTTGACAGTGAGAGAGAGAGACAGAGAGAAAGGTCTTCCTTTGCCATTGGTTCACCCTCCATTGGCCGCCGCGGCAGGCATGCTGTGACCGGCTCACAGCGCTGATCCAAAGCCAGGAGCCAGGTGCTTCTCCCGGTCTCCCATGGGGTGCATGGCCCAAGCACTTGGGCCATCCTCCACTGCACTCCCTGGCCACAGCAGAGAGCTGGCCTGGAAGAGGGGCGACTGGGATGGAATCTGGTGCCCCGACCGGGACTAGAACCCGGTGTGCCGGCGCCGCAAGGCGGAGGATTAGCCTATTGAGCTATGGCGTGGGTGCACCTGCTTTTCACATCTAACATTTTATTGTAGAGAGCACTCTTTATTGGTGTTTTGTCATTTTTCTTGTTCTTCCCCTAGGCTGAGTAGAAAGGACCGTGGGAACCTATCATAGTTTATGAGTCCACTATCAGTGGTATTTGGACCTACTGTTACACATAATGACACAAGGAACAATCTTCCACATTTGTCAATGATGCAAGATCCCCAGCACCATGAGGAGAGTGTTTTTGTTATTATAAGATAAGCATCACTTAACCCAAGGTGCTTAGAATCAGAAGTGTTTCAGATTTCAGATGTTCAGATTTTGGAATATTTACATCTATATAATGGGTTATCGTCAGGATGGGACCTGTGTCTAATCATTAAATTAATTTTTGTTTCACATGCACATTATACTAAAGCCTGACGCTAATATTACACAATATTTTTAGCAGACCTGAGTTTTGACTGCAATCCATTGCAAGAAATATGGCATGAAATTTTTGGTCCATGGCATTGTGTTGGTGCCCAAAATGTTTTGGGTTTTGGAGATTTTTAATTTTAAATTTTTAGATTAGGATGCTGAACCTGTTAATAGGTTTATCAGACTTGAGGAACATTGATTGAAAACAGCCTTATGGATACTGTTTAAAAGAATCACATCTATAACTACCAGGCAGAACTATGGATTCATGCCTACAGGGATAAGGAATCTGATATATTGTTACAGCTGTGTCCAGCCAACACGACAGTCTGGTGTCAGCCCACTTGAGGACAGACATCCGTGGAACACCGGACAGACAATGCCGAGGTGTAGAGGATGTGAGTGAGGGAGGGAGGAAGGTCAAGCTCAGAGGAAGAGGAACATTGCTGCACAGTTCACCAGGAACCTCTCCTGACCTCTGCCAGCTTAGCACGCCCCTGGCTAATATTTTCTCCCCTTACACTGCTGCTCCCACTCTTAGAAACTCAAATCCTCTTCCCCTGGTGCACTGAAACCGGAAGCTTCAGGTTGCCCTGAAAGTGCCTTGGGTTTTCTCCCCTATTCTCTCGCGCAGGCATCACTGCCCTAGGATCCATCCTCGCTGTTTCCCTGGGAGACTTCAGAACAGGGGAGCAGGAACGCCAGCAGGCGCAAGCGCGATGCTTCCTGGCTCTGGTCCAACACCCTGTCCTTACCAGCTCTGACTCCCTGGGCAATGCACTTAGCCTCCCATGCCTCCGTCTCCTCCTGTCATGTGAGATGCCTAGGACTTCTGTCACTTTCAGAGTGTGAAGTGCCGGGAACATTCCCGGGCAGGTAATAGGCACCCAGTGAGCACTTGATGTCTTTTGAAAGCCTCCTACTGGTTTGCCTGCCTTCTCGTATCTCTGACCTGTCTCTCATGTGCAGGTGGGTTGATTATTCTTCCTAACTTGCACAACTAGAGCACTTCCTGCCGGAAGAATCTCCGTGGCCCTGTGCACCATCACAGGTAGGTTCCAGGCTCTCCCTGCAGCTTCATCTCCTGCCACACCCCTGCAGGTCATCTGTGCCCACCTGCTCCTGGCTCTGCCATCTGCGTGCACTGTTCTGTACTGTGAGGACTTGGTGCCTGGGAGCCACCCTTCTCCTTTGCTCCTTGGCAATCCACTTCTCATCCCTGCAGGCACACAGCAGATGTCCTGCGCTCAGTGATCGCTTTGATGATCTTGCCCTCCTCATTGCCAAGTAATGATGGTTTGTTCCCTCCTCTGCAGCCCCATGGCAACTAGCACCTCCCTCAAACTCATGCACTTGCCACGGAGCAGCCAGAGTGGGTGGGTACTGCGTGTCACCTGTGCCCCACAGATGGGGAAGCTGTGCCCTTCCTGCTCCCATGGACTTCATCGTGCCCACACCCCCTCATGCATGTCCTTGCCTCAGGGCACCACACATCTCTTCTGGTATCTCTTTTCATAATCCCTAAAGGAACTGAGTGAATGTTCTTGAGTTTATCTAAAAGGATGATTGAGAAAGGAAGTAAAGGAAAGGAGTTTGGGGAGAGTTGAATGATCTGGTTCTTAGGCTTTGGGTCTGTTTCGACAGCTTTCAGAAACTCAAGTGTCAAACCCTGAGAGGCTCCTTCCCCAAGAGGTTGCTGTCCCCTTCCTTTTTTGCTCACGTCCCTCGCTGGGAAGTAGTTCAGAGAGGTCAGAACAAAAGCTGCTGGTGGATGAAAACTCAGGTGATGTCCTCTTGGTCTCCAGGGCTCTGCTTAGAGAAGAGTGCTGTATCCTCTGCTCATTCATCCTGATGCCTGTTCTTTCAGCAACATAGCACTGATACTCAGATCCTAAAGGTTTCTGTTCTGGCTTGAGTTGTTTTTATTTTTTTAGTATACTATTAGGTAGATTTTTGTAGTATTTTATTTCTTGGTAAGATATTTAAAAGAGATTTATTTATTTATTTGCAAGGCAGTTACTGGGGTAGGAGAGAGAGAGAGAGAGAGAGAGAGAGAGAGACAGAGAGAGATACATCTGCAGGTTCACTCCGCAACAGCCAGGTCTAGGCCAGCTCAGCCAGGAGCCTGGAACTCTATCTGGGTCTCCCACATGGGTGGCAGGGGCCCAATCACTTGGACCAACTTCTGCTGCATTCCCAGGCTCATTAGCAGGGAACTGGATCAGAGCAGAGCAGCTGGGACGCGAACCACACCAGTGCTCTGGGATGGGATGTTGGCATTGCAGGCAACCACATAACCCTGTGCCACAATGCTGGCCCCCTGAGTGGTTGAGTTACTACTCTCCTTCAGGAAAATCTACTAAATCCATCTGTGTTAGGTCCTCAGGAAGCAGAGCCCAAGACAAGGATCGTCGTGAAGAGATTTACTGGTGGAGTGCTCTCAGGAGAAGGGGAGTGGGAGAAGAATAGGGTGGGGGAAGAAAGCGGAGCAGGGGTGTGGTTTGGGCCTGAGCTCACAGGCAGTTCTCTGGGCCGTGAATTGCATTCCAGCATTGGTCTCCTCTTTGGAGCAGGGCTCTGGTTTTTAAACTCTGGGCCAGGCAGTCATTGGCCCCTGTCTTCTCTGAAGGGCGTGGTGGAAGCAGAATCTCCGGGCCAAGCCAATCTTCTGAGGCAGGCGGCACCAGCTGCACCTGCTACCTCATAAGTCCCGGAGCAAGCAAGGGGGCAAAGAGGGCAGCTCAGAGAATGGGCTGACCATGCAAAACACCCTCACTGGGGGATTTAGAAAATACTGATGTGAGAATGGAAGAAGTGTGTCATGTGGATTTTGCATGTGTGAGTTTGTGTTGGGGGTAGGTGGTTACAGTTTCCCAATGGATATAATATAAGGGCACAGACAATCTTACTGGGATATCTAAGGGATGATGACTTCAGATGACACGAGAACTTGAGAAAACTGAAACAGCAGACATTTGTTTTCTGAAAATAGGGTCTACTTCGTAGGCCATAGCCAGGCTATGTCCATGGCTTGGCCCAGCACCAATTAATTATGGCGGTATGTTTTCTACTTAATTTATTTATTCAGAACTTCTACTCTGGATTTGACTAAATTAACCCATATAAGCAAGGTGATTGCAAAAGGGGAACGGATCCTGCCGAGCCCTTTGTCTATGGAGCTCTTCATTCTCAAAGAACTAAGGCAAAGGGGCTACGCATTGTGCTATAAGGTTCTTAGTGTTTGAGAAAAGGAACTACCGTGTGAAGAAGGACCCAGAGCTTTTTAAAAAACTTCCCAAATCTTACAAAACTCCACACAAAACAGGATTTTCCTTGTGCCTGGTAGGGCTTCCCAGCGTGACTCCTTGGTCTTCTGGAGATTCGAGAGTTGCTTAATGTCCCTAAATACATTTCATGTCTGCTTTAACTTGGACTGTTAAGAGCAGATGACTGGCCGGCGCCATGGCTCACTAGGCTAATCCGCCACCTGTGGTGCCAGCACCCCGGGTTCTAGTCCTGGTTGGGGCGCCAGATTCTGTCCCGGTTGCTCCTCTTCCAGGCCAGCTCTCTGCTGTGGCCCAGGAGGGCAGTGGAGGATGGCCCAAGTGCTTTGGCCCTGCACCTGCATGGGAGACCAGGAGGAAGCACCTGGCTCCTGGCTTCGGATTGGTGCAGCACGCTGGCCTCAATGCACCAGTTATAGTGGCCACTTGTGGGGTGAACCAATGGAGAAAGGAAGACCTTTCTCTCTCTCTCTCTCTCTCTCTCTCTCTCTCACTGTCTAACTCTGCCTGTCAAAAAAAAAAAAATAGCAGATGACCTCAGAAAGATGGAAGATGGAGGACTTGAAGACGTACATGTGGCCAGCTTTTGTATTTTCACATATTTAAGGATCTTCACGAACCCCACAGTTTGCTAGTTGGCTGGGTGCCTGTTGAACCTGCAAGTCCTTTTATTACTGTTGGTGGATCCAGCATTACACTACTGAAGATTTCTCCAGCTTTTGCTGCAATGGAAAGGCAGCATTTTCTGGCTTCCAGAGTAGTGAAAGGGCTCGAATAGGCCAAATTTAGACACCTTGTCCTCCACATTGTCCATAGATCCTAAGCAGTATAGGTATTTGTGTGTGCATGTGTGTGCGCGATTGAAGTCTATAGATGCAGGTGCTGTTTCAACACTTCTGAAATGGTCGCTGACAAATCCGTAATTATAAACTTCTTCCCTTTTTTGTAGAAGACTAATGCAGGGGGAAATAATAACCAGTTAATTGAGGAGGTTCGTTCATTTGGGTTCTGGTTAAAGTCCGAGAAGGCTCTGATCTTAGTGCCCTTGATCTCAGGAAATTATTGTTAGGTCACCTGCAAAATAGCACTAACTTTAAGCAGAGATATAAAGCTTTAAGGTAGATGTGGATGTTTATGGTGAGTTGAATGCTATATAAATTCAGTTATTTGTGTGTAATAGAGTGCCTGATGAGGAGAGATTTTATTTAGAAGTGATCATAGCAAGTCGTAGTGGAGAAGCATCCTTTATAATAAAGAACTGAGGCGTGTCTTGTGTTTGGAAAATGGTGTGTACAATTAACCTTTTTTAATCCTCTGGTTCAGCAAAGTCTTCAGAAGTTTGAGGAGGGAGTAGCTCTAGTTGTGTAAGAATCCTGAGAGTCTTTGGGGAGAGGAAGAAGGGAGGCATTAGCCCCTTCTGCCAAACGTGAAAACCAAGAAAGCCTGCCGCAGTGGAGAGTGTGATCCTGCCCAGGGAGAAATAGCAGCAGAGGACCCAAATGGACAAGGCGTCTGGCAGTGCCCTGGGCTCTGCTCAGCAGCCTGGGCACTGTGGGTGTGAGTTCAGAAGATGCTCAGGTTGCAGCCAGAGTGCTGCAGTAGAGGACCGAGTTATCCCATGATGCTGGAAGGCTGCTGAGGGACTTTAAGCAAGGCAATGGCTTGGTTTTCATATTAGAGAACACATTTTTGGCGATCAGTAGGGTAGATAAAAAAAGAACTAGAATAAGGCTTAGAGGCTGTTGCCTGGTCTGTAGAAGAGGACAAGAGGCCCGGAATGAACCAGAGATGAAGGAGAAGAATCAAGGATAGGAGGTAAAGTTGTCCTAACTTGACAATTGGCTGGGGGAGAGTAGTGGTTAATTTGTTTTATATTTGTGCTGTTTATTACTATTATAAATAGCAGAGATTAGACTAAGTGGCCAATTAGTTTTTTCTTGATTCCACTTGTTTCAGCTGCTGGTCTCTAAAAAGGAAATTATGGAGATGGAGCTTTGATTAGCTTCAGTTACTTTCATCATGACTGGGGTTATCATTCCCGGTTTATTGAGTGGAATCATTGTTTTAATTTGCATAAGTGGCTTTTGGATATGCAAAGATCAATTTCATTAAAAGCTAGATATCAATTGATATAGGAAAACAATCCTCTGGATATGGCTTGACACGAAAAAGAACAAACATCTGAGGCAAGAGTTTGCCAACATTTCCATCGAGCTAATTCTGGCAAAGAACTATGTCACGAGGACATAAAGAGAGGAAGAAGAAATACAGGTGATCTGAGCCAAATGGCGCCTCTAAAGATTGGAAGAATAGAGGCAGATCTTTTGTTTTGTTTTGTTTTAAACCAAGTTGTTTAGAAAGATTAGAAAATCAACACTTTATATGTTGTAATACAACAATCACTTAAAACAATGAAATGGTGTCTATGGTAAAGATGAAACCATTTCCCACAACAGCTTCCTAGTTGCCAGAACTCTGGGGGATAACCACTGTTAACAGATTGGGTATTGGCAGGGTGGGCATGGTGGGGTGGTTGGGGGTGGGGTTTCTTACAGTCAAGGGAGTTCTTAAAGAGATTCTATTCATTGTACAGAATCTATTACGGCACATGCTGATCAACGCAATCTTTCATGGTTTTCTTTATCCAATAACAACTACTTGATGGTTCATTTCATAGCTTGCTAGTTGGCTGAATGCTAGAATTGTTGCTGCCAAGAGATGCCATCACATTGAGACAACAGAGAGAGGGAAAGAGAGAGACACGTAAGAAAACAGGGATAAAACGTCAGATCAAGGTTGTGTACATACGTCAGAATGAAGGCTTAGAAGTATACTTCTCTGCTTTCCTGCTTTCTCAGGCCAACCGTGGTCACTGGAATGCCTTGCTGCTGACTTTGTTTTTTTAATTTTTGACAGGCAGAGTGGACAGTGAGAGAGAGACAGAGAGAAAGGTCTTCCTTTGCCGTTGGTTCACCCTCCAATGGCCGCCGGCAGCTGGCGGGCTGCGGCCGGCGCATTGCGCTGATCTGATGGCAGGAGCCAGGTGCTTCTCCTGGTCTCCCATGGGGTGCAGGGCCCAAGCACTTGCGCCATCCTCCACTGCACTCCGGGGCCACAGCAGAGAGCTGGCCTGGAAGAGGGGCAACCGGGACAGAATCCAGTGCCCCGACCGGGACTAGAACCCTGTGTGCCGGTGCCACCACGGCGCCGGCCGCTGCTGACTTTTATTTTCTGCCTTCTCCTAAGCAAATTTCCCAAAGAGCACTAAGGGACCATTTGGTTGTGACTTTTTTTTTAAGATTTTATTTATTTATTTGAGAGGTAGAGTTACAGACAGTGAAAGGGAGAGACAGAGAAAGTTCTTCCCTCTGCTGGTCCACTCCCTAAATGGCTGCAAAGACTAGCGCTGTGCCAATCAAAGCCAAGGGCCAAGAGCCAAGAGCCTCCTCCAGGTCTCCCATGCGGGTGCAGGGGCACAAGCACTTGAGCCATCTTCTACTACTTTCCCAGGCCATAGCAGAGAGCTGGGTTGGAAGAGGAGCAGCTGAGACTTGAACCGGCGGCCATGTGGGATGTTGGTGCTGCAGGTGGAGGATTAACCTCCTGCACCACAGCGCCAGCCCCTGGTCGTCACATGTAACGACCCCTCCATTTCACCCTCCTTTACCTGTCTCAGGTTGGACGTTTCAGAATTGCTCTTCTCTTGGCTGTGGTGACAACATGCTGTTCTACTTAAATGTCCCTGACATTCTTTCCCTGAGTTCCATCCTTGCTCCTCCTCTTCTGGTCTTCTAATGGTCGACATTGCCTCCAATTTTTGTGTCTCACTCCTCTTCTCTCTGCATTTTCAATTTCTTGTCTATTTAGCTCACTTCAAGGGCTTCAGTGATGATCTCCATGACAGAGACTCTGAAATACTACAGATGCAGATGTTAGTGAAAGTGCAATTGTTCCCTGAGCATCTCTGGAGTTCTGCTCTTTCATTTCCTGTTACCTTCTAGAGATGTCCCATTTGTATATGGAACTCAGGATTTGTAAAACTAAACTTGACTTCTTCCCTATCAAGTTCTTTAATATGAGCTAGAGATCCTCTCCCTTGTCTCACAAGCAACCTCTTTTGCAGCCTTATCTAAATAACTGCAGTTGGATGAACCTGCTGTTGCATGCTTTTATTGTACTGAAACTATGGTCTCTCCATCTGAAATACTCTTCTCCTTGGGGCTGGATATGATCTCTCCACCAGCCCTTCAACCTTCAAAACTTTTCTGGACTACCATGTTCTATAGGAAGGCTCCCTTGAACTCCTGGACCCAGTGCCCCTCTGTGGATTTCTAGAACTCCCCACCACCCTGGAAACTTCTGTTATGGAATTTTTGTTTGTTTTTAATATATTTGACAGGTAGAGTTAGACAGTGAGAAAGGAAGACAGAGAGAAAGGTCTTCCTTCTGTTGGTTCACCCCCCAAATGGCTGCCACAGCTGGCACTGCACTGATCTGAAGCCAGGAGCCAGGTGTTTCTTCCTGGTCTCCCATGCTGGTACAGAGGCCGAAGACTTGGGCCATCTTCCACTGCCTTCCTGGGCCACAGCAGAGAGCTGGACTGGAAGAGGAGCAACCAGGACCAGAACCCAGTGGCCATATGGGATGCCAGTGCCGCAGGTGGAGGATTAACCTAGTGAGCAACAGCGCCGGCCCCTTCTGTTAGGGAATTCATCACACAGTCAGTCAAGTGTTTATTTGCATGATGTTATTCACATCTGAACTGTGAGTCCTTTGAAGGGAAGAACAATGTTGCTGATCTTGGCTCTGTCAAAATCTAAAAAAATGATTAGCAGAGATTTAACAAGCCTGAATAAGTATATGAACTGCTTCTCTCTTTGGCTTGTCTATTTCCGATGATGGTGAAGCCATCTCAAATGTACACCTCTAGCACTGACTTCTTCCCCTAACCCCAGGGCTATAGCCTTCTATGCAACACTATCAAATACAGGTTAACAGGTTCTGAGCAAAGATCTCGTTCCTTTGCCCACTCTCACCCCTCAGGGCACACATTGTGAAAGCATTTTTAGTTTCCCTTTTTCTTCCATTCGTCTTCAAATCCAATTTTAAAAAAATCCTACGAGCTGTACCTTACCACGTGTCTTAACCTGGCCCTTCTCCACCTTAAGGAATAATTCCACAATAGTCCCAGCACCACGGGCCCTTCCTGGA
The DNA here is from genome assembly GCA_949820135.1 of Sylvilagus floridanus. Classification (NCBI taxonomy): domain Eukaryota; kingdom Metazoa; phylum Chordata; class Mammalia; order Lagomorpha; family Leporidae; genus Sylvilagus; species Sylvilagus floridanus. The sequence goes on from OX463242.1 coordinate 10,775,418, forward strand.
CTCCCGTGGAGCCTTCCCTTTACAAACGATTCCTATACAGAAGGCCAGGGCTCCTTAGCCTGCCTTACAGCATTTAGCCTTTGGCTGCCTTTCTGAACTCATGTTCTGTCCCTCCTCTCGGGCTCTCCTCTGCCCACGCAGCCTTCCTTCCTTGCTGCTTTCTGAACACCAGAGGGGCACCCCCTCCACAGCTTTTCCCCTGCTCTTCTCTTCCACAGCTTCCTGTGACTCACTACCTCACTTCCTCTGGTCTCTGCTCAGCAGTCACTTCCAGAGGGAGGGCTCCTCTGACCACATTCTCTGAAATGGCCCATCCAGGATCCTTTATTCTCTTATCCTCACTTATTTTTTCTCTTACCCTCCAATAACTTACATTTTTAGAGATGTCTCGATCCTTTCTTCCTATCAGTGTACAAGTCCCCTAAGAATGAGCTCTATTGTGTTCTTTGCTGCAGCCTCAGCACCTGGAACAGTTCCCAGTGCATATATAGCAAGAGCTCAATAAATGAGGAAAAATATAAAAATGTGGAAAATTGAATTAAAAGGTACATTTATTTTGAAGCAAAATTTTTTTTAAGAAATGACTTTTTAAAAAGAGATTTATTTATTTATTTGAAAGGCAGAGTTACAGAGAGGCAGCGGCAGAGAGAGAGGTCTTCCATCCGCTTGTTCACTCCCTGGATGGCTGCACAGCCAGAGTTGAGCTGATCCGAAGCTGGAAATCAGGAGCTTCCTCTGGGTCTCCCAAACGGGTACAGGGGCCCAAGGACTTGGGCCATTTTCTATTGCTTACCCAGGCCATAGCAGAGAGCTGGATCAGAAGAGGAGCAGCTGGGTCTTGAACCAGCTCCCATATGGGATGCCAGCACTGCAGGCAGTGGCTTTACCTGCTATGGCATAGCACCTTCCCCGCCTAATCATTTTGAAATACAAGTCTACTACTGATGAATGAATGAGAGGTTCTGCTTACTGAAGTCTCTGAGTCCCTTTGACTTCCCACTTGCGTTCCTCCTTGTGTGTAGTCACCAAGTCCATTAGAGTAGCCCTTGTGTTTATTCAATTACCATTTATTGACTGCAAACTGTCTACATTGTGTTTATCATTGAGCTACTCACATCCCCCAAGCACTGTATCAAATGAGGTAATTAATATGTCCCAAACTTTGTAAACTCTAAAGCACTACCCAAATGTCATCTGCCTTCCAGCCCCGCTGTGATGACACTAATTAATGTATCTTCCGCTTCCAACTCATACAGGAGCTAGCTAACTACTCTTCCTGCTTCCAAACTCTCCCCTGATAAATATTCTGCTACCCACTTAATCTCCTTAAAGCATTGCCATAATTGTGTGCTTTCCCTACTCAAAAACTTTGACTGCCTTCCAATTCTTGACTAAATAATATACAAATTCCTTGGGTTAGAACCAAGACCCTCCCCAACCTGGCTCCAGGCTGTGCCTTCACTGTTTTTCCATCAAAATCTTTTTTTTTTTTTTTTGACAGGCAGAGTGGACAGTGAGAGAGAGAGAGAGAGAGGAAGGTCTTCCTTTGCTGTTGGTTCACCCTCCAATGGCCACCACGGCTGGTGCACTGCGGCCTGCGCGCTGTGGCCAGCGCTGATCCGAAGGCAGGAGCCAGGTGCTTCTCCTGGTCTCCCATGGGGTGCAGGGCCCAAGCACTTGGGCCATCCTCCACTGTACTCCCTGGCCACAGCAGAGAGCTGGCCTGGAAGAGGGGCAACCGGGACAGAATCCAGTGCCCCGACAGGGACTAGAACCCAGTGTGCCAGCGCCGCTAGGCGGAGGATTAGCCTAGTGAGCCGCGGCGCCAGCCTTCCATCAAAATCTTTGATTTTTCAAGTCACAGTGGCCTACTCACCATTCCTGGACACACTTTCTTCTTCCTTTCTGTACTTTGCTCACACTTTCTCTGTGAGTGGGACATTTCCTGCACACTTTCTGCTTAGGACAACCATACCTCGAAGACTCAGAGCAAATGAGCACCCACGGGTGCCGCGTTTCCTGGGGTTTTCCACTTCTAGATGATCTTTCCTGTATATTTTTGCAGCACTTCATACTTCCTATAGAGGCAATACTCACGCATCTCACCCCATCCTTCCTCCTTTTCTTAGAAGGGGAAAGAAGGGAAAAGATGCAAGTGACGTTTCTAGCATTGGTCCCTTCTTTTACTTTGCTGGTTTGGAAGGAAGGAAAGCCATAACTTTGTTCAAGTTTCCCTAATATTTTGTCCCTATCTATAAGGAGTCTGTATGTCTCTGAGATCTGGCTTAAACAATCTGTATGCACTCATGACTTCCACCTCTCTGTTGGAGAGGTATGAGGACAGGTGCAAATCTTGCTGAACATGGAGGCTGCCTATCTGACATGGTCATGGGGAGAAGTAGTGGGAGGCTTGCGTTTTCTATGGGATAAGCCACATTCCCCAACCTACCCTTTCTAATTATAAGGCTGATGTTTTGATCTTCGTGCATCTGACTCTGATTCATAGTTCATTTTGAGCTCTGAAGAGCAGGAGTGGTTAATTCTCACCCTTCTTTAAACTCAGACATCACCCAAATGACCCTTTTAGCAATCTTCTTAATACAGATATTTATGTCTTATTTATATTTGTGATTCAATATCATAAACATATGAAAAGAAGAGGCAAAATTCTACTTCTCTACTGTCATTTATTCTAAATTTATTTAGACTTCAGGTTCCTGGGCCAGTTTGTATTTGTATGGAAGGCGTTGTGGGCTAATTAATTTGACACTAAAAAATTAAAGATAAAATATATATGATGGGAAATGGGGCATGTCTTGCTTCTGGGAATTTTGACTGAAGCCCAAGTTGGCTGCAATGTACGACAAATTGCCCACATTACTGAGAATGCACTGGATGCGTTTTGCAGGACTGACTGATGACCAGCAGAACCTTTGTCACCTCTTCAACCACCCACAACTACATAAAGAGGGTGCACTGAAGCCAATTGCTAGTAAGAACATCATGGCTTGTTCCAATTCCCCTCTGGAGGACGAAAAGAGGGTTTGTCCCCTTATGCCAAATGAGGGACATTCTCAAAGTGAGCCCAGAGGATCATGTGTGCCAAGAGGGGCTGTTAGCATTTCACTCTGGGAGACTGGGGTCTTCCTCTTGCCTGGAGAATCTGGAGGGTGTCAGGCAGCCTGGAGCTGCATGTGAGGCCTGGTGAGGACACAGGACAGCAGGAACCAGCCAGGACTTTCCGAGTTTGATGGGGCAAGCATGTCTGAGTGGACCCCATGGAAGGTACGCAGGCACTGGTTGTCTGAAAACAGTCATACTCAGAGTGAATGTGAAGGCCATTGTAAGAGAAAATATAAACTGGTTATGGACTATTTCACAGGTACTTGTGTGCATTTGCTATTTTATTAAACCTCAGAATCAACCTAAAAGGCAGTAGTTCCATCCTCATTTTACAGTTGAGAAAATGGAGGCAGGAAGAGGTTACTTGATCAAGGTCTTAGTCTTTGCAAGGTTCATAACTTGTACTTAAAGGAGCTGATCCTTGTAGATACTAGCTTGGTTTTGATACCTTCTACCTGTTGTTGATATCCAAATTGACTGCTTCTAGCTCTCATCTCTTTCTCTCCTGGACTCAAGACTTGTACATCCTACTTTATGCTGCCATGGCAATGGAAACTAATATACAGAACGTAGAAGTTCTTGGTTGCAACCTTCTCCTACCTCACTCCTCTTGTGTCATTTGCTTAAATGAATCTTCTCCCTCACCAGCCCTTATCCAATACAGCCAGCTCCTGTAGAAACCAAATCCATCAATTTCTCTCCATTTCTACTGCTGCCTTTTTAAGCCAAGCCACTAAGACTCTCTGCCTTTTTAATTAATTAATTAATTTGAAAGGCAGAGTTACACAGGAACACAGACACAGACACAGACACACACACACACACACACACACACACACACAGAGGGCTTCAATCTGTTGGTTCACTCTCCAAATGGCTCCAATGGTAGGGGTTGGACTAAGCTGAGGCCAGGAGCCAACATGGGTCTCCCATGTGGGTGGCAGGATCCCAGGCACTTGGGCCATCTTCCATTGCTTTCTTGGGTGAATTAGCAGGGAGTTGGAGAGAAACTGGAACAGCTGGGTCTTGAACTGGTGCTTACATGGATTGCCAGCGTTGCAGGCACAGCTTAAGCTGCTGTGCAACAATCCAGGCCGCACCCTCTGCTTTCACTCTTCCTTCTCAGCCCACCGCCCACAGTAGGGGGAAATTCTTTCCGTTCCTCTTCTTCGGCCTCCTTTCCCTTGCTGTGTACCACGAAGCCCTGTGAGGCACGACTTCTCTCTCCCCTCTGCCCTTCACCATTGCTCACGGGCCTTCCATTCCTCAGGTGCCCTGGCATTGCATCTGCTCCTCTCTGTTACATGGCTGCACAACCCCAATTCTGTGGCCCCAGCTTGAAGGCCACTTTCTCATCAGTACTTCCCATGACTTCATCTTTCACAGGTGTATTTTCAGCAAGCTCTTCATATACTTGGTAATTAGTTTTTGATGTGTTTCCTGGATACCCCCAACTAGAATCCAAGCTCTCTGAGGAGGTGACTTTGCCTATTTTCTTGTTTATCACTATTCCCAGGACCTAGACTATAACAGGTGTAGAACAGATAATTAGCCACTCTTTGTTAAAAAAAAATGAGTGTTTCAGGTGGAGTTTGTTGCACAAAGAATAAAGAAAGCTCCAAGTACCAGATGCCATGCACTGGGTATGATGAATCTTGAACCTGGTGGGAGCAGAATGTATGTTGTGGGAGTTAGCGCACAGACTTATCATACTTAGAACAGTCGTATCTTTTGGAGACATTTGAAAAGCAGCAGCTCCCACTGATAGATATTTCTGTATTTAAATAATAGTTATAGTTTTCTTATGATGTAGGTACATGGTGTGTGGCTAGCAAAACAATGCAATAGTCACAGTCTCTGTCCTCCAAGCTTAATGTCTAGCATTCTCCACTGCACAAGAGTAGGAAACACAGGGAGAGAGGCAGGATGAGAGCAGGTCCCTGTCTGCTCTATAAAATCTCTAGGCAGCAGAAGTCTCTGTCATTAAATCTTGAACAAAATCATTAAGAGAAACACAGTAAGGGACCTTTTAAGATAGCAAAACACTTGTCCTTTAAAGGTAAGAATTACCAAGGAGAAACTGGGGCACAACTTCTAGAAGCCAGTGGACTTGGGGTATGAATTCATCACTATTCTAATTTTAGTGAAAAAGAGGCAATGCTAACACTAACATTGAAAGCCAGAGCTCAAGTAGCCGTATCCATTTAGAAATTACAATAGCCCAATTATTCAGAATTCCTGCCAATATCAGCCTCTGCTTCAAGGGAGCGAGGAGCAAGGGCGAAAGCAGTGGAAAAATCAGAACTGGAAAGCCTAGAGGAGGAGCCTTACTCTTTCCCTTGGTTTTGAGGATGTGGCTAAACCTTTTCCAGTCCCAGTTGACTTATCTATCTATTTGAGATGAACAAAGCATTTTTTTCATAACATTATTGTTGATTAAAATGCTTGGCATGGTATCTGCTATCCAACATACAGAACATTAGCTCAAATCAATGTGAGTTTTAGTCAGAAGGATTATAGTGTCACAGGAGTCACAAGGTTGTCGTGAGGAACAGATGATAATGGTTTGAATGGTGGTGACTGATCCAAAATTCATATTGAAACTTAATCCCCAATGACAGCATTAGGGGGTGTGGCAGGGTGGTGATGAAGTCACAAGGCTCCACCCTCATGAATGAGATCAGCATCCTTCTGTGGTGGCTCTTGCCATTTGTCCTTTCTTCCAACACAGCATTTGTCCCCTCCAGAGCATGCAGCAACAAAGTGCTACCCTGGAAGCAGAGAGAAGCCCTCAACAGATACCAGCCCTGCCAGGACCACAAGAAAGAAGCTTCTGTGGTGCATTATTCCCCCAGTCTTGTGGTATTTTGTGATAGCAACACAAATGATGAAGACACAAAGTGTGTGTGTGTAAACAATAGTCCCAGTGCTTGGAACATGGTAGGGCTCAATAAATAGTTGCTGAACAGGCTAATGCATTGAACAAACTGCAAAGTATTGATTGCTATAAAAATGCTTCTGCTTCTTATTTTGTCATTTATTTTCAATAAAAGTAGACTGAGTCATTAAAGGACTATACATTTTTTAAAAAAGACACTAAAATGCTCCCTTCCGGCCACATGTGAGATTTAGAACATGTAGCAATCAGTAGGGCATAGATGCTAACAGAGCCCGATGGACACTAGCAGGATTTCTAGGGTAGGTTTCCAAAATAAATTCATATGTTTAATTTCATTTTTCCATGAGCTTTTCTGAAGTACTCTCATATACTATTCTCCAATCCATTTCTCACCTTAAACACACAAACGAGGGTTACTTGGCTTGAAAGTAAACAACCAGGACAAAGAGGAGACCCTGGCAGCTCAGCGTGAGAAGGGTGCTAGTATTGTATCACAGATCTATAAAAGGTGGGCTGTTTTTGGAAATATGTGGGTGAGATGCCAGTTACATCAGCCTTAGCCGCTACTGCTCTTAGGCATTCAGTATTAGTCATTTTTATTTCCAGCAAAATCCTCATTATTCTCACGGGATAGGATGTTGAATTCCAAATCTACATTGACAGTGATCTTCATAATTGGCAAGTTGTGAATCCTGCATTAGGAATTAATGAATTAATCATAAATTCAAACCATGTATCTGAAGACCAAGGGGAAAATGGCAGAATAAACAAGCCCTTGGTCACTAGTTATGCTTATAAATGCTACTAATGAGTTGAGACTTGACAGTCCTTTGTGTAGTTGTTTTAAGATCTCTGTTGATATCTTGGATATCACAAAATTTTGGTGACCTCTATTGGGGTTTAGAATTGGGAAATTACAGTGAGTGAGGAGAAATGGAGAAGGAATGGTGTTTATGTGGGTCATTTTCCAAGTGAGGGAAACTTGAAAAGGCTGTAGGAGCTGATTAGCCTCAATGGCTTCTGTGATCCATCAACTGTTTAATTATGTGAAATCACTTTTTATAAGGTGCACGTCTTAGTCTGTTGTGTGCTGCTTTAACGGAGTGTCTGAAACTAGGCAATTTGTCATGAACAGCAACTTACTGACGCACAGTCCTGATGGCTGGGAAGTCCAAGATCAAGTGGCCAGCTTCTGACAGGGGCCATCTTGCTGCATCTTCACATGGAGGGCCAGCCCACAGGAGAGTGAACCTTCTCCTCTAAGCCCTTTTCAAAATTGGCATTAATTTATCCATGAGGGCATGGCCTTTGCGATCTATACACCTCTTATTTAGTGCGACCTCCTAACACTGTTGCACTGAGGAAAAAGTTTCCAACCCATGAGTTCTGGGGAACACATTCAAACCATCGCAGTATATTAGAGAATTAGAACAAACAGGATTGTACATCTGTATCTATTTGTGTCTGTGTCTCTTTGTCTATGCCTATGCCTACATCTACATCTGTCTATTGTATCTATCATATCTATCATTTTTCTAACTATCCATCTATCAGTTGTCTGTCTGTCTGTCTATCTACCTATCTATCTTTACTTTGAGGAATTGGCTTACGTATCTCTGTAGGCTTGCAAGTCTAGAAAGCTGTTGGTATATATAGGCCGGCAGCTCGGGTTCCATGAGAGAGTTGAGTTCAAGTTCAAAGGCCATCTCTTGGCAGAATCCCCTCTGTGACCCTCAGTGAAAGTCGGTCTTTGTTCTAGTCCAGACTTCAACAGTTTGGATAAGGCTCAACCACAGATTGGTGGGCAATCTGTTTACCTAAAGTCCAATCTACAAAAGAGCTCATCAAACATCCATCCACAGAAACATCCAGAATAATGTTTGCAAAATATCTGGGCATTGTGGCCCAGACAAAGGGACACATAAAATTAAGTATCACGTAAGATGTCGTGGAGAACTATTAATTGTTTTCCTTATTTATCTCTGTCCAAGAGAAAGCTGCCAAGGTGGCCAAAGGACTGCTCCTAGAGGAACGGTTGTCGGTGGAGACCGGGAAAGGAGACTTTGACAAATGTAGTCACACAGACACAGCAACACCTTCTGGCTCTTACTACCCCGTGCTGACGAATGTAATACACAAGGTTATAAGAGCACTTCAGAAAGTTCATGGAAAAATAGAATCAAAGGATGTTTGAGGCTGGTGCTGTGGTGTAGCAGATTAAACTACTGCCTGCAGTGCCAGCACCTCATATAAGTGCTGTTCGAGTCCTTGCTGCTCCACTTCTGATCCAGCTCCCTGCTAGTGGCCTGGGAAAGCAGCAGCAGATGGCCCAGGTGTTTGGGCCTCTGTCACCCACATGGGAGGTCCAGATGAATCTCCTGGCTTCAGCCTGGCCCAGGCCTGATCTTGTTGGCTATTTGGGGAGTGAACCAGCACATGGAAGAGTCTCTCTCTCTCTTTCTTTCTGTCTTTCCCTCTCTCTCTGTAATTCTTTCAAATACATTTTTTTGAGATTTAAAAAGCAAGGTTGATTAGAGTCAAAGACCTCCAGCCAGAGTGGCAATGGAGGGGGACTTTTTTTATTTTTATTTTTTTAAAAAGGTGATTGTTTTGGTGCAAAAACTTTTGAAATCCCTGCATAGTTTTTTCATAATACACAGTTTCTATGAACTTTCTGAAGACTGTGCGTGTGCGTGTTTTCTGCAATTTTAAAACACTCAAATGCCTACATGGGGAAGAGAGAGCAGAAGCGAGACTTTTAGAGGAGATGCATTCTGACTCCAGATGGCTTGGCACCATCATCGATGGATGACTTCTTTTTTTTTTTTTTTTTTTTTACAGGCAGAGTGGACAGTGAGAGAGAGAGACAGAGAGAAAGGTCTTCCTTTTGCCGTTGGTTCACCCTCCAATGGCCGCCGCGGTCGGCGCGCTGCGGCCGGCGCGCCGCGCTCGTCCGATGGCAGGAGCCAGGAGCCAGGTGCTTTTCCTGGTCTCCCCATGGGGTGCAGGGCCCAAGCACCTGGGCCATCCTCCACTGCACTCCTGGGCCACAGCAGAGGGCTGGCCTGGAAGAGGGGCAACCGGGACAGAATCCGGTGCCCCAACCGGGACTAGAACCCGGTGTGCCGGCGCCGCAAGGCGGAGGATTAGCCTGTTGAGCCACGGCGCCGGCCAGATGACTTCTGAGAAGACCCGGCTCCGCTCTTTGTGGTGAGCTGGTCTCCAGGTCACTCACAGTGGCTGTCACTGCCTTTCCTCGTGTCCCTCACCCCTTAGGCCCACCCTGTCCCCTTCGTCTCCTGTCCTGCAGAGACAAAAGGCCTACGACGCTGTAGCACCTTCTGCAAACACCGCCACTGGCCCCCTTGTCTCCCTACGTCAGTGAGCAGAGTTCCCAGATTTCTGTCTGTGTGTGCTCGACCCTGTTCTTTCCACCTTCGCCAGGATTGTGTTTATTGGGTGAAAATATATCTCCTTAGAAATAAAAAAAGCCGTGGTCTTTTGATTTTTATGACGATTAAGCTTTCTGGTCCCAGCATACGTTCCCGTAGGCTGATGGCTGACAGGACTTTGTGTAAGCTGGCTGAGATACGGACAAGCACGTTTACCGCATAGGTGTGCTCGGACTGCCGCAGCAGTGAGCGTGGCAGAGAGAAAAGCGTATGCACAGAGATGCAGAGCAGTGGATGGCCGTGCGAACAGCGCAGGTGGAGGGCCTGAGAAGTCTTTGCTATTCGTACTGAATTCTCTGCATTCTGACTTGGAAAGCAGGAGGCATGGCAACCAGAATCGTCATCAAAAGCAGGTTGTAGACAACAGTTACATGAATGCAATTACTAGGTTTTGTCTCTCTACATCCTCCCTACCCCCACTGCTGGGCGCACCAACTTGGTATCGGTATAATTTGCATTAAGTAATCCCCACTCCCGGGTTAATGCACACAGTGCATTCCCCAGCACAATCAAGACTAGTTTGAGTCCACCACTCCTGCAGGTTCTCTCCTGGCCCTCTGCATTCTATGTCTGCTGCTCCCATTCTTGGTGGGGTTCTCCTAGCATAGACTCATTTCCAGAAGTACACAGTGGTGTGGACTCCATACTGTGGTACAGTGTGTACTCTCGGATCTGGCTTCTTCTCAACGTAGCGTTTTTGAGATTCATCCATGTTGTTGCCTGAGTCAGTGGTTTGTTCATTTTTGTTCTTGAGATTTACTCCACTGTGTAAACAAATTTTACGTTTCTCTGCATTGTATGCACATAATAAACAAACTGCCATTATCTGGGTCCCGGAGCACCACACATGTGGGTTGATTTCAATGCTCAACTATTGAGAACAAAGCTGCACATGACTTACATTGTTATTGGGTGTGCACTAAGGAGTGGGGTGGTGGGTATGTGATTAACTTTATTGCCAAACAGTTTTCCACCAGCATTGTCCTTCTCAACTTTCCAGTTGTATTGTCACCCTATTTAATTTTATCCAGTCTAATAGATGTGGAGCTGTGGTTCACTTGGGTTTTAAATTTCCATTATACTAATGACTAATGATGTTTATGCCTTTTCATGTGTTTATTGGTTACTCATACAGCTTTTTTGCTGACTTGGTTGTTACTTCTTTTTTAAATTTTTTTTTCCTTTTTTTCATGTTAATCTGATAGTAAAACAAAGAATAGATTCAATGTAGTGCACAGATAGAATTCTAAGAATATGATGATACCCCCTTCCTCCCTCCTCCTGCAGTTGGTATCTCTGCCCACTTGTTGTGAGGTGTGTGTTTATACTCTTATTACTGAGTTCTAAGAATTCTTTATGTATTCAGAAAGTAAGTACTTTCTTAGATATGCATATTGCTAATATTCCTCCCTCCCCATTCATGGCTTGTTTTTGCGTTTTCTTACTACTCTCTTTTGAAAAGGACCCATTTTTTATTTAGATAAAATCAGATTTATCAATTTTTTTAATGGTAAGTTGTTTTGTGTTCTACCTAAAAAAATCTGTCAGTCTCCAAGATTTTGAAGGTTTTCTTTTGTGCTCTCTTCTAGAAACTGTTTTGCACCTTATAGAAATTCATGGTGGGCCGGCACCATGGCTCACTTGGTTAATCCTCCGCCTGTGGTGCCAACATCCCATATGGGAGCCGGTTGTAGTTCTGGTTGCTCCTCTTCCAGTCCAGCTCTCTGCTGTGGCTCAGGAGGGCAGTGGAGGATGGCCCAAGTGCTTGGGCACCTGAACTCACATGGGAGACCAGGAAGAAGCACTTGGCTCCTGACTTCGGATTGGCGCGGCACGCAGGCCGTAGCGGCCATTTCGGGAGTGAACCAATGGAAGGAGACCTCTCTTTCTTTTTCTCTCTCTCTCACTGTCTATAACTCTACCTGCCTAATTAAAAAAAAGAAATTTTTTTTTTTGACAGGTAGAGTTAGACAGTGAGAGTGACAGAGAGACAGAGAGAAAAGTTTTCCTTTTCCGTTGGTTCACCCCCCAAATGGCTGCTACGGCCTGCGTGCTGCGCCGATCTGAAGTCAGGAGCCAGGTGCTTCCTCCTGCTCTCCCATGTGAGTTCAGGTGCCCAAGCACTTGAGCCATCCTCCACTGCACTCCCGAGCCACAGCAGAGAGCTGGACTGGAAGAGGAGCAGCCAGGACAGAATCCGGTGCCCCAACCGGGACTAAAACCCAGGGTGCTGGCGCCGGAGGCGGAGGATTAGCCAAGTGAGCTGCAGCACCGGCCTAAGAAAGAAATTTATGGTCAGGGCTGGCGTTGTGGCGTAGTGGGTAAAGCTGCTGCCTGCAGTGCCGGCATCTCATATGAGCATCAGTTCAAGTTCCGGCTGCTCCACTTCTGATCCAACTCTCTGCTATGGCCTGGGAAAGCAGTAGAAGATGGCCCAAGTGCTAGGGCCCCTGCACCCTTGTGGGAGACCTGGAAGAAGCTCCTGGCTCCTGGCTTTGGCCTGGCCCAGCCCTACCCTTTGCAGCCATTTGGGGGAGTAAACCAGTGAATGGAAGATCTCTGCCTCTCTGTCTCTCCCTCTCTCTCTGTAACTCTTTCAAATAAATAAAATAAATCTTTAAAAAAATAAGAGGAAAAAAAGAAGTTTATGGTTGTAGCTTAATGCTTGGGTCTCATCCATTTGGAGTTAATTTTGATATATAGAGTGAATTAGGAATTGAGGTTAATTTTTTTCCATGTGGATAGTCAAATGTCTAGCACTACACACTAAAAAGACTATTCTCATAGATTTATCTTGCCATTTTCAACAAAAATCAATGAACCATATATGTTTGCAACCTATTTCTAAATTCACTCTTCTTTCCCACTGATTCATACATATCTATCTTTGCACCACTATCACAGTACTTGGTTATCGCAGCTTTAGAGTGAGTTTTGAAGCCAAGTAGTGTAAATCACTGAACTTCATTCTTTTTTTTTCAAAATAGGCAAATCTATGTCATTTGAATTTGCAAATTCATAGTAGAATCAGACTGTTAACTTTGATAGAAATGCCTGCTGCAATTTTGATTGGGTAGACTACACATCTTAATAATATTGAGTCTTTCAGTCTATCATGTGATAGATAATTTATGTTTTCTTTAGCGTCTCATTTTAAAAGCAAACTTGTTAGACTCTGAATATGAGCAATTTTTAACACACACACACACACACACACACACATTGTTTATGCCAACCAAAACATATCCACGCCCTGAGCTTGTATACATAGCCAGTTTGCTATTTATGGTCTTCAGATTTCTCAGTTGCATTGGCTATGTAACCCCTAGAGCTAAAATCTTGGTTTTATTTTCTAGAGCATTAACTGCCAAATGAAACCCTGACTGTATTAGTCAGAGCTCTCTAGAGATACAGAATTGATAGGATAAGTATATAATTATATGAAGGAGAATTTATTAAAGGTTTGGCTCATGCAATCGTGGCAGCTGAGAATTCCCACAGCAGGTCACGCGCAGGCTGGAGAGCTTGGGATGGTGGTAGCATGGCTCAGTTCAAGTCTAAGTCCAAGCCCAAGTCTAGGTCCAAGGCAAGAAGTAGGGCCAAAGATGAGAAGCCTGAGGGGGAGTGCAGGTGTCGCCCGAAGGCCAGGGAGTGTCAATCGAGCCAGGAATGTAGTGTGTCCCTGCTCTCTCCCCATGAAAGCCCCAAACCATCTTCCCACTTAGTTTTTCTGACCCCCAGCCCTTTGGTGATGGCTGCCCACATGGTCCATGTTGGAGGCCAGGTCTTCCCACCTAGCGCACCCCTATTCACTTGCGCCTCTCATTTGGAAACACCCTCAGAGACACACGCAACACAAAGTTTTTCCAGGTTCCTAGGTATTCCGTAACCCAGGCAATTAACACCATCAAATGAACCATCACACTGACCTTGCCAGCTTACATGTGACCTAGAGAAAGGCTTAATTATAACTGGTTGTTGGTAGGTATTAAAACCTCTCTTTACTTAGCGGTGAGTTTATTTCCTTAGTTAAATGCTAATGAAGGAAAATGTCTCTGAGAATCCAATCCTGCTGTCATTTATACTTTAGTCTCAAGGATTTTTACTTAAAATAGAATGTGTGAATGTGCCAGCTCCTAATAGACCTGCTGTTCTTTAAAGGTAAGCTGGAAAAACACTAAAGCTCTCTAGATTGGTGTAGAATCTTGGTTTGGCTGACATTTGCTGCTAAAGCAGCCTTTCAATCTTATAATTCATAACTGTGATATCATTATTTGTTATTCCATGCTGCCATCTAGTGAAATTCATAGGCCTCACAATAAGGAGGGAAGAGAACTGTGCTGATTTTAGGCTTCTGCTTTTCATATCTCAAATTTGGTAAGCAATTATAATGCTCCCAAACGATCTAACACCTTACGGTGAAAGCAATGGTATAGGGAGGATTAGCTAGAAGATAGAAAGGCGCCATGAAACTTGTGTTTCATAAAACAGTGAAACTTCCAGCGGTGTAACTGCTGCTGCTCATTAGTCACTCTTCATCTATCGATGGTGAATGATACTTATTATTAGGGCTGAACTAGGAATCACAACTGCAGAGGAGAGATTACAAATACTTGCTAGAGAGTGACATCAACAATGAACACTATGTGACCAACAATGTGGAAATAGTTCATTAAAACCTACAGAAAAACACAAAGTACTGAAAATAATTTAAGAGGATATAAAGAATCTGAATTAGGACCAAAAATACATCTTTACTCATTCAGCTAGATCTGACAATATTCTTTTTTGACAAGGAGGTCCATTTGAAAAAAAATGTATTTATAGGAAAGGCCGAGTTCCAGAGAGAAAGAGAGACAGAGAGATACATTCCATCCACTGCTTCACTCCCCAAGTGGCTGTGACAGTGGGGGCTGGGCCAGCTCAAAGCCCAGGAGCCTGGAACTGCATCCAATTCTCCCATATCAGTAGCAGGGACTCCAGTGCTCAGGCACACCTACAGGGAGCTGAATCAGAAACAGAGCAGCCAGAACTCCAGCTGGGCTCTGATGTGGGATGTGCCGCAGCGCCAGCTTTTCAAGGGTATCAGCCTGTGAAGGGAGAATTCCCTAGCTTATGTGAACTGTCCCAGTGATGAAGAAAGACAGAAACTCCGAGAGATGAAAAGATAGACTGATCTTCCTTACAATACCTCTTTCTTTATTTTTTTAAAGATTTCTTTATTTATTTGAAAGTCAGAATTACAGAGAGCAGGAGAGGCAGAGAGAGAGAGAGAGAGGTCTCCCATCCGCTGGTTCACTCCCCAGTTGGCCATAATGGCCAGAGCTTCTTCCAGGTCTCCCACGTGGGTGCAGGGGCCCTAGCACTTGGGCCATCTTCTACTGCTTTCCCAGGCCATAGCAGAGAGCTGGATCAGAAGTGGAGCAGCCAGGACTTGAATCGATGCTCATATGGGATGCTGGCACTGCAGATGGCAGCTTTATCCATTATGCCACAGTGTTGGTCCCCCAAAATATTTATTTTAAAAATTCAAAATAAAATAGTAATACTTATAATCAGCAATTTATATTTGTGACAAGATTTAATAGTAAAGGAAAGAGAAAGTATAAAAAGAGGGAAAATAATAAATATCAAACTGCTACTTGGTACTAGCTTAAATTCAGATTTTAATTCCTTTAGGTTATCCTTTTTGCATCTGCAGTTTCATTTTTGATTTTTAAAAATTGCTTTAAAATACAAGACCCCCAAATGCAGACAAACCAAGCCAATATTGCAAGGATGTGACCACTGAGTCTAAACTGTTTTATGTTCTTCCTCTCCCCTTGCTTCTTTTGGGAAACTTTTTAATCATAACTTTTATTTATTTATAATCATACTTTATTTCCTCCCTTCCTTCTCCCTCCCTCCCTCCTTTCCTTCCTGGGATAGAGAGACGGACAGAGAGAGACAAAGTTCATTCTCATCTGTTGGTTTACTCCCCAAATGCCTGTAGTAACGGGCTGGTCTGGGGCTGAAGCCAGGGGCCAAAAACTCAATCCAAGCCTCCATGCGGGGCTCCCACATGGGTACCAACTCTGCTGCCACCCAGGGAAAGTAGTCAGTAGCTGGACCTGGCTATTAAACTCAGGTACTCCAATATCAGAGGGCTAAACACCTGCCCCTATTCATAACCTTTCAAAATCCTGAGTTTATCTCCTCTATCACTTTACTCTCACGGAAGATGAACCTTTTATTTATGCATCAGACAGCATGACTTTCCCCCTAAGTGCCAGTCACTGTGCTAGTCCCGTCTTCTCCACCTGCTCAAATCTACTCATTCTTCAAGATTCAACTCCAATCTCAAATTTTATCAGAACCGAAGTAGATCATCGGTGAGTACAACACATCATTTTCTTCCCATGCACTTGTGAGTACTTGGTGTTGGGTTTCAGCACTTTAGGCCTTGAAGAGACACAGAGTTGACCAGTTGAGGCACATTAGACTACATTTTTGGAGGGACAGAATAGGTAGGTAAAAAGATTGGGGGTTCAGCCTGCCTGGACAGAGAGCAGGGGTTTGAAGTCAGGCTTCATCCCACTTGGGCAGTGGGTAGAGGCCTTGTTGGGGGAGGTCTTGTGGCTGTCCAGAGCATCACACAGACCCTGATGAGGTGGATGGGGGATGTGCATAAGGTCTCCTTGGTAAAGTTCACAGGTAATTATCTTGGCAGTTTGGAATGTCCCGGGAGAGGGGCTTTGCCAGGCAGTAAATATTCCACTGGCCTTTAGATGCACCCAGTTTCAGAGGGTTTGGGGTTAACTGTGGGTGCCCCAGTGGCCTAACAGGTCCTAACAGTTGGAGGGGAGAGGGAGATAGGACAAAAGTTTAAGATATTACAGTAAAAAAGAAAGTGAAACCCTCTGTAAGAGAAATACAAACAACACTTGAGGCCTGGCAGAAGTTGTCATTTTTGTGCATTTCTGTATTGCTCCCTTTAAGTATTTTTTGTACTATTTAAAGTTGCAAAACCCCAAAAAGCAGGGAGTAGAAAACCAAGACAACCAATCAAAGTGCAGCATGAGGATTTGGTGACGAGGAGACATAGGGAAAGACTGGGCCTTGGTCTTGTTTAGACGGGATTTTTAAGCTGAATGCGACGGAAATGACCTGAAGACCACGTTGGGGTCCAGAGCCCTGATTACCACTGAACACAGTGAAGTCTATTTTCTGCAGCGCTCACTCAACACTTCCCCATGTTCTAACTCCACGTTTTCACTCCATAAATAGGTTAGGAGAACAATTAGAAGCGAGATCATGACTGTCATCTTGTTTGGGCTTAGGCTGAGACTCACAGGATGGAAGGAAAATGACAGGTTCACATGCCGCCAAGGCTCAATTTTCTCTTCTTCCGACCTTGCTTTAGTCTCTGGCCCAGCCCCAGCCTACCTGCGGGTGGGGGAGGGGTGGCGGTGCTCACCCCGGAGAGGTGATGGATCCACACATCTAGCAGTGCCTGGAGCTCCGTTGTCTGCTTAGCTGCCTAGTACCTTTTGGCAAAATGGGGTTGCCTGCTCAGCGCTTATTTGTTAAAAGCAGGTAACACCGAAGTACTATGTGGTATCCATAATTTGTTGCAAAAATAATTACTGACTTTTTCAAAGCGGAAGCTGAATCAAGGGTTACCACCATTGTTTGCAAACCAATATACAGATTTTCGCTGGAGTCAGGCCTGTTAATTACGTGAGCTCGCTGTGCTGTGCTGGTTTAGTGTTACTATGGGGTCTCTGGAAAGGCGCGCCTGGGGTTACTATCTTGATTATAGATGACAGAGCCGCAGACCCAGCGCCCACGCCTTCTGACGCTCACCAGCAAACTGTCTCTGAGACAGGAAATTGGTCTTTAGGTGCCTCGGAGGAGGTTCTGGCTCAGCACCGTGGCACCCAGACAGCAAGCGGCTCTCCCTAGTCTCACCCGCTTCGAGAGGGGTTTAGGAACCACGCTCCCCCAAGTGAAGGCAACAGGTGAAATCTTCCAGCTGTTACTAAAGAAAGGGAATGTATACGGGCAAAGGAAACACCATTCGTGAAGGAAAATGATTCAAAATTACGTTCAAAGGTGCTGATGGCCAAAAGAGGGGTCACAGACATCGAAGCTGCAGGGACCGCCGGGCATGCGGTGGGGGTGGGGGATGATGGAGGATAGGGGCTGGGGGTGGGAGCGGCCCCTGCCCCGCCTCCTTCCCTTCCCGCTGATGACCTCATGTGTGTGTGTCCGGCAGGTGCTGCTGGCCCCTCCTCAAACTTCAGAAAAGAACGAGAAAATTAAAGTGAGTTTTTGTGCTAATGAAGTCTGTTCTTACAGAATCTAAGAGCCAACCCCAGCATGTCTATAAGGCAAGATTCTTGTCATGGGGCGGGGGCAGATAGGAGGCACTGAAGGCTGGTTCAGTCAAGTTCAGGGCAGAACAGTCTCAAAGAATAAAGCAGGGGCCGATGCTGTGACACAGCGGGTAAGCCACTGCTTGCGGTGCTGGCATCCCATATGGGCGCTGGTTTGAGTTCCAGCTGCTCCACTTCCAGTCCAGCTCTCTGCTGTGGCCTGGGAAAGCAGTAGAAGATGGCCCAAGATGCACCCAGGTGGAGACTGGAAAAAGCTCCTGGCACCTGGCTTCAGATCAGTGCAGCTCCACCCTGTTGAACCCGAAATGTGCAATTCCCACCAGTTAAGACTGCCGGGAGCTGAGTGCAAGAGTTTTATTTCAAACTCGAGTTTGGTCTGACGTCCGCACCAGGCGCTGCTGGGCTGGATCGGCGGCCCCTACAGTAAGGTCGTTAGGGTTTTTATATAGTTGAACAAACAAGTTCGGCTATACAGCATCTGATAGGCTCATGTTTTAAATTTATATTTGTTGTTCTATGATTGGCTAAAGTATAGGGTCGGAGCCGCTAGGGTGTTTGTGCCAAACTGCAGGGTTTCGGGATGTTATCAGTCACCTTAACTGCCTGATAACACACCTGGAATTTTAGATATTCCCCTGCTATTTGCTAACTGACTCTTGCTAGGGGACTTTATCGCAAGGGGAGCTTTTTATTTCCTTTTAGGAGCTTTTGGCTTAGAGCTCAGGGCCCGGCCAGGCCCGAGTTACAAGACGGAGGCCTAGTCTAAAACAGCTGTGCCTGCATCCAGGCTCAGGTCTCTCACACCTGCTGTGGCCAACTGGGGAGTGAACCAGCGGATGGAAGACTCTCTGCCTCTCCCTCTCTGTGACTCTGCCTTTCAAATACATCTTAAAAAAAATAAGGCAACCTGTGGCTTCTCTGTTTGAGGCCACATCGCAGAAAGGCCCCCAAGGAGGAAAAGGAGGCGGCCAGTGGGGAATCACCGGACACTCAGATGGGACACAGTCACAGGAGACCCTAGAGCCAGCGCTCAAGGTCAGTGTCTCTGCTTGTCTCCTGCATGACTACAAGCAGCAGGTTCTGGGATTTGGAGGTGTGTGACTTTGGAGATATTTTCCTGCCAAAAGAAGACAAACATTTCACACATACACACACCCCCACGAGATCACGGGAGGAACGCCTGTGCTGGGGTGGGCTGGGCGAGTCGTCCCGCAGCCCATGGCTCCCTCCTCGGCAGGCTGAGTCCTACAAGTGCCTTGCAACTGGGGCAGTAGTGGTCCCCATTCTGCAGGGCATCCACGCACAGGGGATGAGGCAGCAACCCACGATGCACCCCAGCAGGCACAGGCTCCCATATGAGAGCCAGGTGTGCATCCCGGCATTGTAGGACAGCCAGCCGTGTCATGATCATCTTGTTGTAGGATGGACAGCACTTCTGGACCGGGCGATTGGAAAAGGAGACGGTCTGCTTCACGTACACGGTCTGCACGGAGATTCCGTTGGCGTTGGGGATGGGCGCTGGCTGGGCATAGTAGGAAGCGGGGTTCACACCCTTCCCATCCAGGCCTGTCATGAGCCCCGTGGCTGCCTCCGGCACAGGCGTGGAGGGTGTGGGGTAGTAACTGTTGACGGTCACCATCTCTTCATAGGAGGGCGGCGCGGTGGGCACACAGGAGGCCCCACAGCTCCCTGGTAAGGTCCTGGCACCCACATTTTGCCTCTGTCTGCACACCTGCTGAGCCAAGAGGTCTGAGGTTGAATGCATTTCAAGTCCCTCCTGCAGCTGCCTTGACAGGGCCAGACCCAGTGACTTGCGAGCCTCAAGTGGCCCAGGGGCCAGATGGAACTGACCCCTGCAAAGTTCAAAAGGAGAAATTCTAACAAACATATAAGCATCCTCCATAAGGGGGATATCCTGGGTGCATTTGTAGAGCAGTGGGACTGCTTTCGATGCTACATTGTAACCTATCTCTTTTCACATCTTGGCTGACAAGGGCCAGTTGCTGATGCAGTGAATTGCCTGTTGCTAGTGAATAACAATGTTCCAATAAGAATTTCAGAAGCCGGCTGAGAGAAGGTGACTTGGAATGGCAGACATCACACCTGGCTGTAGAGAAAACAGGCATCAACTGCCAACAGCCGAGCTGCAGTAGCGAGTTGCCTCCACCTGGCTGACACCCTGGATTTCTCTCATGGATCATCATCAGGACAAAGCCGGAAAATCTGCTTAATCATTTGACTGGACTCATTTTTTTTCTAACCTTCACCTGCAGCTACCCCTTCTATTTAAAAATCCCTTTTGCTGACTTGCTGGAGGGAAGGAGCACAGTTTGGATCCAGAGATCTCTCCTTCCCCAAGACTGCCGGCTTCTTGAAGCAAACCCTTCTCTCTGACCAGCTTTCGTCTCTGGTGAATCAGCTGTCTGGCAGAGAGCAGGAGGGCAAGAGTATTTTGACCGGGAACAACATGACTCCTTGTACACAGATGTCAAGTAAGTGGACTGATTCCTTTTTAGAACCTTCTTTGTGTTCTGTATTGGTCATATTCAGGCTTCTTCATTGCATTTTACCTGCTTCCAGAGGCTTGCTGGTGTCAGGCTCTGCTCTATGATTCCCCAAGTACAACTCATTCATTCCCAAGGCAATCTCAGGAGAAATGGATTCTTTCTCCCTTTTACTGCTAAGCAACTTCCTCAAGGTCCTACAGCTTCTCAGTGGGGGAAGCGAGGCTCAAACAGGCTCGGGAGCTTGGTTCTCCCCCACTACCTTCACGGCATCTGATTGTGTTGTCTACTCACATGATATTTTCAAATATCGAGATATTTGGGCTCTCTGGGAACTCAAGGTTGTCAATTTGTCTATCCTCGTCCTAAAGACCATTAATTACTGACCCCTCTTCAGAAATCCTATATCTCATCTCAGTATCATTTGGTTTGCCAACATTTTCACTACAAATCATTTTGTTTATTTCAGAGACTGGACAAGTAGGGCTTGTCTTGGTAATATAAACGTAATTCCCGAAGTACACCATTCCCCTTGATTACAAAGTCAAACCTAATATTAGTTGGGGTTTATTTTAACGTTAATATTATTTACTCTCTGAAAACAGACTAACCTCAATTAACGCTGTGGCTTGTCTGCTCTGTAATGACCAGATATCCTATCCTATTACATTATTGAAATCATTTGCATGGTAATTATGGTTTAGCTCTATGGTAATAGGAACTGTTTGCCTTCTGGTAATATTGAACAATGGTTGCTCATTAATCACATGGAAACCCTTGCCAGACGGCAGCATTAAGGAAGTGTCGTAATACACCTCCCACTGGCCTCACGGCTCTAAACCAGTGTCGGTTTGTTCCATCATCTTCCCTCTCATGCTGTTTTAGTTTCTGAGCCACTCATGCGATAGGAAAATAATCTAAACTACAGATGTGATTGGTCTAGGCACATCTTATTTAAAAATTCAATAGTACACATGATCTATCTCATCCTCCTCACCTCTTCTATATTTTTCCCTCCTCCATCCTGATAAATGAAACCTGCACACATATAAGAGGCTGCCCAAGTAATTGAGACGTGTGTGTGTGTGTGTGTGTATGTGTGTGTGTGTGAAATCTACTTTAAATAAACCAAATGCAGCACAGAAAGAAATTTGTTTGCAGTAGACAAATAAGCCAACATTCAGGGACATAGTCTTTACTGACTCTTAAAAAATGTCTTTCAATCCCACGTGCTGAGGCTGGAGTTTCGATGCTGTGAATTAAGCTGCCGTCTGTGATACTGGCATCCCATATGAAAAGTGGTTCAAGTCCTGGCTGGTCTGCTCCTGATCCGTCTTCCTGCTATTGCAACTAGGAAAGTAGCAAATGATGGCCTAAGTATGCGGGCCTCTGCCACCCACGTGGGAGACTCAGATGGAATTCCTACTTTCTGGCTATGCCTAGCCTAGTCCTTGCTGTTGTGGTCTTTTGAGGAGTGAACCAGTGGAAGAAGATCTATTTCTCTGCCTGTCTCTCTCTCTGCCTTTCAAATAAACAAAAGAAATATTTTTTAAAAAGTAATTCCACATTCTGATACAATTAGATATTATTTAATCTCTAACATTATTAATTTTTTGCCCATTCTGGTCAAATCCATGTACACACATAACTGTGTGCCAAGTCAAATTTGGCAGTCTTGCTCTTGGATGCACTGGATTGGTGCCTGACACATGCAAGGCTTTCAGAAACAATTTGTTCCATTGTGGTAGAGGTATGCTGGGTGGTGTTCCCTTCTCAGGGCTGGCATTATGGTGCAGCAGGTAAAGCAGCCACCTGCAGTGTGGGCATCCTATGTGGGCACTGGTTCAAGTGCCAGCTGCTCCACTTCTGATCCAGCTCTCTGCTATGGCCTGGGAAAGCAGTAGAAGATGGCCCAAGTCTTTGGGACCCTGGACCCTTGTGGGAGATCCAAAAGAAGCTCCTGGCTCTTGCGGCCATTTGGAGAGTGAAACAGTGGAAGGAAGACCCCTCTTTCTCTCTGCCTCTGCCCCTCTGTAACTCTGCCTTTCAAATAAATAAATAAATATATATATTTTTAAATAATTTATTTATTTGAAAGTCTGAATACATAGAGAGAGATAGAGAAAAAAAGACAAAGAACGAGGGATCTTTATCCACTGATTCCCTTTCCAAATGCCCACCGAATCCAAGGCTAGGCTAGGCCATCCACATCTCTCACGTGGGCCATTGTTTCCCAGGTGCATCAGCAGGAAGCTGGGTTGGAAGCAGAGGCATGTCTCAAACCAGGTACTCTGATGAGAATTTCAGGGGTTCCAAGCAGCAGCTTAATCTCCTGTGCACAATGCCTGCCCCTGAGTGGGTATTCTAGTGTGAGATCAGGGATGACTGTGGACTTGGGGCTCCTTCATGTGAACCCAACCTCTGGGATGCTTCAGAGTCTGACCATACCCTTTTGATGCATAATGGAGGAGGGCTGTTTGGAGTTGGACGCTTCTGCTTTATTTTCCTGTCTGGTGGGGACAACTTTTTGTATGAGAGTAATTAAATGAGGGCACACTATGTACCACCTGTGACAGACTCAGTTCTCCATATCCATCAGCTGCAATATTATTATTACTGGACATCTGAACTTCTTGTCCAGTGGGAGCCACAGGAATACCATGCTTGGTTTACTCCATCTTTGGCCACAGGAAGGCTTTCGCTAGCTGTCAGTTTTGGAAAGATGCAGTGGTCAGCTGGGCTGCGCTAACAGAGCTTCACCACAGACTGGGGGACTGCTAGATGACGGGAATTTAATTGCTCCCCCTCTGGAGGCAGATTGCACTGCTGGCGAGGGCTGTTGCCGCCGCTGCAGCCTCTCCCTGTGTCCTCGCTTGGCCTTCCCTCTGCACGTGTATGGAGACAGAAACAGATGTAATGTCTTTTTCTCTTCTTATAAGGATACCGGTCCTATCAGATTAGGGGTTCCGCTTTATGACCACATTTACTTCCCAAGGGCCCTGTCTGCAATTTCTGTCACTTTGGGGGTCAGAGCTTCCACTTAGGCACCTGTTGTGGGATGAGGGGATCAAATCAGCCCATCGCAAAAGGCCTGAATGAGTTTTCAGGTGGAATTCCTGCTTGTCAAAGTTCTTCCCCCACTTTCTTTTTTTTTTTTAAATATTTATTTATTTGTTTGAGAGGCAGAGTTAGAGAGAGAGGGAGAGACTGAGAGGTCTTCCATCCAGCGATTCCTCCCTCAAATGGCTACAGTGGCAAGAGCTGGACTGGTCAGAAGCCAGGAGCCAGGAGCTTTTCCCAGGTCTCCTACATGGGTGCAGGGGTTCAAGCACTTGGGCCATCCCTTATTGCTTTTTCAGGCCATAAGCAGAGAGCTGGATTGGAAGAGGAGCAGTTGGGACTTGAGCTGGTGTCCATATGGGATGCTGGCGCTGCAGGCGGAGGCTTGATCTGCTATGCCACAGTGCCAGCGCCTGCAAAACCCTTCTAGGTGATACAGCTATCACATCAGAAAGGCTTGGCCTGGGCGTTCATGGAACCCCTTGAACTGCATGTGAACCTTTGCGTTACGCACATTTTCAGTGCTGCCATCAGATTATAAAACAGAGCTCTGATCTCCAGGAGGGTAAGAGACACTTATGTGCTGCCACAAACTTGCTGAACAACCACATGGCTGCCCAGTTCACTTCAACTTGATAACAACACCAGGCCTACGATGTCCCTCAGGGCCAGGCAAGGAATGTAAATGAGTGAAGCAGACAGGCTGTGGAGCGGAAGACAGTGATGGAGCCATCTGGGAACCGGAGAGTTCATGCTGCATCCCTGGGGAGAGGCTGCATCCAAGGACAGAGCCGCAGCTCCAACCCGGACCAGTGTCCCATACAAAGGGCAAAACTCTGGGTCATTATGTGAAAAATTCCATAATTTAAGACACCATTCGAGCAAATGAAATGGTCCTGTGGTCAAATGCAACTCCTGGGCTTCCTAATTTCAATGCTGATGTAAGCATGTTTCTAGGAAGCAGGTGAGAACTCAAAAAAAAAAAAAAATCAAAGGCTGTGCTCTTATCAGTGAATCATTATGGGATCTCCTTGTCTGAATCTTCCTGCATCCCAGCCTCTGCTAGTGTTGGAACTATAAACTTGAAAATATTTTTTCATGATGCACAAATGAGTAAGTATCTCAAGTATCCAAGAACTCAAGGTGTTGCATTGATTCCTTATCATCAATTGGGTTTTTAAAAATTTTCTTTAGGGCCGGCACTGTGGCTCAACAGGCTAATCCTCCGCCTTGTGGTGCCAGCACACAGGGTTCTAGTCCCAGTCGGGGCACCGGATTCTGTCCTGGTTGCCCCTCTTCCAGGACAGCTCTCTGCTGTGGCCCGGGAGTGCAGTGGAGGATGGCCCAAGTGCTTGGGCCCTGCACCCCATGGGAGACCAGGGGAAGCACCTGGCTCCTGGCTTCGGATCAGTGCAGTGCGCCGGCCACAGCGCACTGGCCGTGGCGGCCATTGGAGGGTGAACCAACGGCGAAGGAAGACCTTTCTCTCTGTCTCTCTCTTTCTCACTGTTCACTCTGCCTGTAAAAAAAAATTCTTTAAAGGGAGCTCACAAAGAATGACAGCATAACCTGTACACTTGTATGGCCGTTCAGTTTATAAAGTGCTTCTGGATAAAGTGTCTCAGATGGGAGGGTGGTTCCTGCAAGAAATATGGGCACGATTTGTTGAGCACAATGGAATTAAGTGTTAGGATGAACACTTGGCGGAAACCTATAGAGTGGAGAGGAGGAAGATCCCTGTTCTTTATGATGTCTTAAGCATACCATTGCACACAACATGGCCTGCCCTACGGGGCTTCTGTCTATATCGCCTTTGTGTTTAGAGCAATCTGAGTTAGGGCTCTGTTTGAGTCTGTGGTTGCACTCTTCCTGAGAAATGCAGCCTTCACATCAGAGAACTTCCCTGGGCAAACTTTACCTGGGTGATTCACTAGAAGAAGCAGGGAATGAATTGAATTCAGGTTAAGAGCTTGGACTACCTCTAGGACACAGTTTTAGTTAATAATAGAAATGTGATTACAATTATTATTTGCTGACTCCAACCTGGAGTTCCTTCCAGGACCACAGGGGTCAGCAACCTGTTATGTAAAATTTTATCTAAAATGTTACATAAAGTTTTCAAGTTAATAAATATTTGGGTTTTTGGAGGCCACTGGTTTCTGTTGCAAATGTAGTATTCAGCTCTGCCATTGTAATGAAAGCAGCCATGTGACATGTAAATGAGTGTGTGTGCTGTACCCCAACGTGTCTTGAAGAAGAAATAGGAATTCTACTTTTTTTTATTTTTTATTTTTTTATTTTTGACAGGCAGGGTGGACAGTGAGAGAGAGACAGAGAGAAAGGTCTTCCTTTGCCGTTGGTTCACCCTCTAATGGCCGCCGCGGCCGGCGCGCTGTGGCCGGCGCACCGCGCTCATCCGATGGCAGGAGCCAGGTGCCAGGTGCTTCTCCTGGTCTCCCATGAGGTGCAGGGCCCAAGCACCTGGGCCATCCTCCACTGCACTCCCGGGCCACAGCAGAGAGCTGGCCTGGAAGAGGGGCAACCGGGACAGAATCCGGCGCCCCGACCGGGACTAGAACCCAGTGTGCCGGCGCCTCAAGGCGGAGGATTAGCCTGTTGAGCCATGGCGCCGGCTGGAATTCTACTTTTTTTTTTTTTTTAAGAGATTGATTTATTTATTTGAAAGGTGGAGTTACAGAGGGAGCAATAGTTGGGGCTGGGCCAGGCCAAAGCCAGGAGCCTGGAACTCCATCCAGGTCTCTCACGTGGGTGCAAGGGCCCAAGTTCTTGGACCATCTTCTGCTGTTTTCCTAGGTGCCTTAGCAGGGAGCTGGATTAGTAGTGGGGCAGCTGGGACTCAAACTGTTGCCTATTTGGAATACTGGTGTTGCAGGCCACAGCTTACCCCACTGTGCCGCGATGCCAGCCCCCAGAATTCACCTAAGTCGGTCTCCCTGTTTTCTCTGCCTTAGGATTCAGTAATTTTGAAATATACTTATGCATTGCTATTTCAGTGCTGGCAGTTAGGAATCTTGGATTCTTGTCCTGGATTTCTTGGAGATCTGTCTGGGTGATCTTGGACGAATCCTTCCATGTCTGAAGGCCTCATTTCCTTTACCTGTAACCTGAATGAATTGCAAAAGACCTCACAGAGCCATTGCAACTCCCAATTATGCTTCTCAGGGAGGCAATGTTAATTTATGAAGGAGGAGGAATGACTGGGTAGATTTGAATGAATGGGTCAGACTTTGGTTATTACAGTAGATAATGAGTGCACAAGTATTAGTCACATGCACGAAGAAAGGAGTGAGCCGATAAAATACAAGTAAGAAAGTAAATGGACGTCACGTGCAGATGCTGGTGTCTCATAAGCCAAATGCTATCATTAATTCAATGACAGGGACATGGATTTAAAAATAAGCCTATATTTAAGTGAAAGCCAGTGAAAAGGTCAAACTTGAGTAGGGAGCAGCTAGTCTTCTAAGATGTTGGCTCTGCAACAATGCTTTGAGCACGTGTGGTCAGTGTGTTGTTGAGACATCCTCCACTCAAGACCAAGGAGTGTAGCTCACTTGAAAATCCGAGCCACGGAAGTGTCACTGAATGCGGGCAAATTGTGAAAGGCCCCATCTTCTGCAGTTGAAAAAATGAGAAGTCCTGTGGAAACTTGTGATAAGCACAAAACACGTGGCCTTCTTCTCACCAGACTGCCTTTCCTTGCCTCTCACAGTCAGCAAGAGCATTGAGAGGCAATAGCTAAACGAGGGATGCACAACTTCCCATTTGTTAAGGGGCTGGCACTGTGGCGCAGTAGGTTAAAGCCCCAGCCTGCAGGGCTGGCAGCCCATATAGGATCTGGTTCTAATCCTGGCTGCTGCACTTCTGATCCAGCTCCCTGCTGTGGCCTGGGAAAGCAGTAGAAGATGGCACAAGTCCTTCTTGGGCCCTTGCACCTGCATGGGAGACCTGGAAGAAGCTCCTGGCTTCAGATCATCAGAGCTCTGGCTGTTTCAGTCATTTGGAATGAACTAGTAGATGGAAGACCTTTCTCTCTCTCTCTGACTCTACCTCTCTCTGTAACTGTGTCTTACAAATAAATATTTTTAAAAGATGCCTCTGGTGGCAATCTGAAGGGTAACATGAAGGGAATTGTTGTGGGTGTGATCATGTCCCCTGAAAGCATGTGAAATTCCTGATTTTCTGGTGCCTGTGAGTGTGATCTTCTTTGGAAACAGTCTTTGCAGGTGTAATCAAGTTGAGATGAGGTCCTACTCAGCTGGGATCAGCCCTAACTCAAGATGACTGCTGTCCTCATAGAAAGAGAAGACTGAGACACAGACAGGGACACTCAGGCACAGAGCAGCACAGAGGAGCAAAGGGAAAACTGCTTTGCGAAGAAGCAGGCAGGGCCTGGAGGGAAGCAGCCACAGGCCCAGGAACACCTGGGGCTACAGAAGCTGGGAGAGGCCAGGAAGGCGTTTCCCTGGGTGGTTCACAGGTAACACAGCCCTGCCAACACCTTGAGTTTAGACTGCTAGCTCCCAGAACTGTGAGAGAATCAATTTCTATTGTTCAGCGCCACTGTGTTTGTGTGTTTTTATGGCAGCCCTGGCAGGCTGATCCAGGAAGTAGGAGAGGTGAGCAGAGCAAGGTTGCTCGTGGGAAATGGTGTTGACTTGGACTAGGGGGTGTTCGTGGGGATGGAGGGAGGTGAGGAGCAGTAACCAGCTTGATTGATGACTGGGCATGGGCAGGGAGATGAGGAAGCAAGGATGACTCTCCTGCTTCTGACCTGAAGAACCGAATAGAATTGAGCCATTTCTCGAGAGGGGAAGCATTGAAGGGGAATGAAGTCTGGGGCAAAGATAGTGAGAATGAGAACTTGCCTGAATGAAAGATTCATCATACGTACGGCTGTGCATGCAAATTTAAAGATCTGGACAGCCACAGCCATGTTGGTTAGAAATATAGATGGAAGTTAAAACCATGCAAAGTGACAATGCCATTAATCTAGAATGAATGTTATGAGAGGAGATGAGCACTCTAAGTATTTAAATGAATGGCAGAAGGATCTAGAAGAGTGAGCAAGAGAGGGAGAGGAACCAGAAGAGTGTGGTATTACAGGAGCCGTAGGAAGAGAGAGTTTCAAGAAGGCAACTTTCAGCAGTGTCTAAAGCTGCCAAAGGATCAAGTAAGAACAGGAATTAAAAGTGCCTTGGGATGGTGCCGTGTAGACCATCGCCAACCTGGGCAAGAGCTGTGTGTGTGGACTGTGCGGGAGCCGTCACACTGCCATGGACTGAAGAATATGAGGAAGGTGAGAACGTGAGAACAGAGAGAAAATAAGAGAGACAAGTTTCTGAAGAAGTTTGAGAACTGGAGGAGAAGGATGCTTATTAACTAGAAAAGAACTTGATCTCACATACACATTTTATTTAAGTAAGAGAAAGGAACCCTTAAGTGTGGAAAGAATTACCAGGAAGAGAGAAAATTTTAACTACAAAAGACAAAGGAAAATCTCTAGGACGGGCTTCTTCCAAGAGAGCCGGAGGCTTGTGATCCAGAGACTGAGTAGAACGGTTACCATCAGCAAGTTCAGGGCTGTATTCAAAGTTCCTGAAGGGAAGGAAACCCAGTAAGGAATGAATCAGGCAGGTTTGCACATTTGGAAAGGGAAAATTATAATGCATTTCTCTATGGTTTCTAATACTCTGTGAACTAGGAAGAGAAATGATTCACTAGAAATAGGGGAAGAGGTAAACTTGAAATAGTTGTGGAGAACATGAGAGCAGTTTGAGTCGTGAATACAAGAAGAAACTGAGGAGTTAGAGGTGGATGATGAAGAGTGTATAGAACATTTCTCTGTGGGTTGCAAGGTTTTCTCCAGCATCTCGTAGCCCACAAACCTGCCCAGAGAAGTCAGAGGGCCGGGGACTATATGGGGAGAAATTCTAGGGGACAACACAGCCGGGTTCAGAAGGAGTTTAATGAGCTCAGAGAGCAGATCTGCTGGAAGTGGTGCACTGACTGTGCCTGAGAGATAACGCAGCAAGGAGGGAGAATGAGCTGGGTTCCTTTACTTCAGGGGTAGAGCCGTCCTGGATGATATAAACGGTGACACTGAGTGTCAGGAAGGGGTCACTGAGCGTCAGGAAGGGGTCACTGACCATGGGCAGAGCCTGTCCTGCTCGCTTTGGTACCTGGTGTTTAGCACCTGGCAGGTGGCCATGAGCCTGGAGACATGATGATCAATGAGAACTGAGGGGACTGGAGCTGGTTTAGTTCCTGGAGTGCATCTGGGGGTGGGAAATGAATGAACGCTATCTTCACGGGAGACCTTGGCAGAAAAGCCTCCAAGGATGGAAGAGCCGCCAGATGGTTGTCCTGGAAGCGGGTGACCAGGCAGCTGAGGCACACCTCGGGCAACCAGAGCAGTGTCCCACCAGCCGAACATTGTCATCAGGAGTAGTTGCCCTTCTATTGACACATATTTGTACGTATTTCTAGGATCCAGTATGTAATTACATTCGTGGTTACAACGTGCAATGATCAAATCAATGTCTTTAGCACTTCCATATTCTCAAATATTGATCACTTCTGTGTTGGGAACATTAATATTCTTTTCTAGTTATTTTGAAATATATCCTAGATTGTTGTAGACTATATGTTGCCTTTCTAGACTGGAGAACACCAAAATGAGTTCCTTTGACCTAACTCTGTTTTTTTTTTTTTTAATTTTTTTATTTGAAAGGCAGAGAGAGAGAGAGAGAGAGAGTGAGCGAGTGAGCTCTTCCCTCTGCTGGTTCATTCCCTGAATGGTAGCAACAGCTGGGGCTAGGCCAGGCTGAAGCCAGGAGCTGGGCACCCCATCCTGGTCTCCCACCTGGGTGACAGGGGCCCAAGTGCTTGGGCCGTCCTCTGCTGCTTTCCCAGCTGCGTTAGCAGGAAGCTGGATTCGAAGCAGAGCAGGTGGACTTGAGCTGGCCGTTCTGACTGAGCTGATGCCATGTGTTACAGGTTAATCCTCTGTGCCACAACAGTGGCCTTTTTGGTGCTCCTCCTGTGATTCCACTCCCTGTTTGTCTGCAAAATCCGTGTGATTGATCTGAAACCCCAAGGAGTTTGGGGGAGCAAGAAGAACCATCCCAGACACTGCTATGCGATGGGCTGGCTATGTTAGTAGGGAACTGGGCCATGTCAATGCTTCTCAAACACTTTTTGTCCTAGTTTGGGCATCTCCCAGAGCTGATCTGTATTTACTTGGCAGATAGTTTGAGAGGGCAGCAAGATTAGGTTGGGGAAATGGAAACTGGGAGAACAGGAACCATAGAGAGCAAGCTAATCTGTAGGTTGCTGCTGTGGGCGACTGGGACCCGTTCTGCTAGGGGTTCCTTGAGGAACCACAAAGAACACCTGGAGAAATGGTTGCACCAAGGGCTATGGGAGCTGGGTCACCTACGGACCAACTTTCATCCCTTTGTGTTAGAGAGTTGGTTGGAGGCTGTCAAATGCGGGGCTCTTCTGGTTTTCCTGTACTTAGAGTGCGAGGAATTGTCCACCTTGGCTGCAGGTGGATTCAGAAACAAGCGCAGGGGATGTGGTGGATCCCCAGGGTCTGCTGCATCTGTCACTAGATCAAAGCCAGGCTGCAATGCAGTTTTCATTGGCTTGTGGCAAAAATAAGAAAAACAAAGGCAACACAATATAGCTACTTACATATATGTGTATTTCCATCTCTATCTCTTTCAAAAAAGTTGAGGGGCTGCGTTGTGGTGCAGGAGGTTAAGCTGCCACTTACAGTGTTGGAATCTCTCGTTGGAGTGCCAGGTCGAGTCCCAGCTGCCCTACTGCTGATCCAGTTCCCTGCTAATGTGCCTGGAACATCCACCCAGGATGAAGTTCTTGGCTCTTGGCTCTGGCGTGGCCCAGACCTAGCAGTGAATGGGGATGGCAGATCTCTGTCTCTGTCTCTCTCTCTGTCTCTGTTTCTCTCTCTCTCTCTCTTTGTATGTGTGCGTCCATCTGTTGCTCTGCCTTTCACGTAAAAATAAATGAATCTTTAACAAAACAAAGTTGAAAGCTTTTCTCTTTCTTGTTGTGGAGGTTAATTTTTGTCAACTTGATTGAGCCACGAGGCGCTGGACGCTCGGTCGGCTATTGTCGTAGGTGCGTCAAGCGTGAGTTTCTGGGCCAGGTAGGATGCGAGCCAGTAGGCTGAGGAGAGCAGCTTGCCCTTTCCAGTACGGGCTGTGCCAGCCAATCAGGGGCAGGCCTGAACAGAGCAAGGCTGACCCTCCCTCCAGGGGGAGCAGACTTCCTGCCTGAATGCCTGGAGCTGGGGCGTTGCTTTGGTTCTCTGCCTTTGGACTCGGCCTGAAACCTTTGGGTGCCAAGCCTGTGGCTACCCCGTTGGCTCTCCTGGTCTCCAGCTTGTTGGTGAGCTCCAGTGGATCTTGGGACTCCCAGCCTTCAGGATCACGTAAGCTTGTTCTTCATCATAAATCTCCCCTCTCTCTAAAATACGCTCGAGGTTTTCTTTCTCTGGAGAACTCCAATTAATGAGGGACCTCAAAAAGAATGTGGAAAATGTATATCATGACAAACCTAGGTGCGGATTTCAAAAGTTTTTGCAAAACACATGTATCTTTAATAATTCCATTTTCCACAAACTTTTTGAAGTCCCCTCCCACACATGCGAGGACAGTTCTGTGATTTAAGGATATGCCCTTTATTTTTGATGTTATACATGAGGACAAGGAGAAAGGTGGAAGGAGAAGCTGACTGTGAGGCAGAGGGAGTAAACAAAGCTGATATTTTTAAGTACCCGTCTGCGCCAGGCTCCCTTGTTTCATAGCCTTGTCTTTGAACAGACCAGGCTAAAACCACACAGCAAGTGCGGGGGCTTTGGCAACACAGTATCCCTGCCCTCCTCAGAGTCTCTTGGGTCTGCCCTTACACTCAGGATAGAGCCCTGACTCCTCAGCTGGGCAAGCACTGTGCTTCAGGGTCTGTTCCCCTGTGCAGGTCCCCAGGGTCATCCATTGTCACACCTCTTGGAGTGTGATGCTCACCCATCCCTGTCTCTGTGCTCTTCCAGAAAGACTTCCAAAAAAATCACCTCTTTCTTCCAGGAATTCCTGAAACACTATGTGTTTCCCTCTGCACAGCACCTGGAACTCTACTGGGAATACTCATCTAGTAATTTCTCCTCTTGCCTAGACAGTGAATTCCTTGGGGGCAGAGGCTACGTTTGTCTTGTCTACCACCATATCCTAACCTGAGCACAATGGCATGAAACCTAGCAGGCATCCAGTCAATTCTTGGGGAGTAAGTAAGTGAACTTCAACATCGGGTCTCTCTGCTTCAGTGGCCATGTTTTCCCTCCACTAACTGTCTCCAAAGTCCAGTTGTTGGCATCCATAAGGTGACTGCAGATCATAATGGACTGAGTTCCAGTGTTGGTATCGGAAGAACTGGCTTGGTTCTCTTCTACTTGTGTCTCGGATGCCCATCCTGAGCCTCAGTTGCTTCCTTTCCAAGCTGCTTAGGCAGTGCTCACTTCATAGTGCTGGACTGTTGACTAAATGGGATAATAAATGAGTTATTTTTATGAAGTCAAAAATATATAAATGTGAGATTTGATTATAATATTGAACATTAAGAATTTCATGGCATAAACAGTGAGTTCCAGATTTAATATAACTTCATGTCTGTTAATAACAAGCATCTTGAATTATTACTCAGAGGTGATAATGACAGAAATCTTCCTTGATAAAAAGTAGTTACTTCTTCAGGCAAAAGGTAAATGTTGAAGGCTATAAATAAATTATTCTTCTTTATCCTCATAGCATATTAGGGAAAATCACTAATATCTTTAATTCAGCACAATTGAAAGATAATGAAATATCTTGGCTGGGTCTTGGAGAATTAAATAGATCAGTTATTTTAAGAGACACAGTAGAAAAGTTAAACATTATGAAAGGCTAAGTATGTCTTAAATGGCATCAGCAATAATTCAATAAACAGTGAGCAGAGATGTGGATAATAGTTCATGTCCCCTTACGGGATGCCCTCCTGAGATGGGATGCCCTCCTGAGACGGGATGCCCTCCTGAGATGGGATGCCCTCCTGAGTGCAGAGTCTTTTGTGGAAGAGTAGGGCATCACAAAGTTCACAGCATGCTGGAGTCAGATGAGCAGTGAGACAATTTCTAAGTCTAAACTTTGGGCTGTATTTAAGCCTAAGGAGGGAGAAGGCGAAATGTGACTTCTTCAGATGACGTTTACCCACGCACGGTAGTTTTTTTTTTTAATAGAATTTTCGAAGGAGAGCATATCAAAATTGGGCATCTCCAAGTTAAAGAAATACACAGCTCCCTGAAGGCTCTGGAAACGAACTTCCTATATTGCATCCCATCTTTCAGTGCTTTCCAAAATTCATTCAACAAACACTTCCTGATTTTTCCACAATTTCCTGGGCTCTGTTTTAGTTGTGGGGCTACAATAGCAAGCAAGAGAGGTGGTATTCGCTGCCTGACAGCCTCTTGCCTCACTCATCCGTTCACTGGGCCCTTTAAGACTGGGTTCTTTCTCTTTGCCAGCTCCTGGGGATTCAAACGAGACAAAAAGGCAGACCTGGTCTTAGTCGCCTTGGCCCTGACACATTCGTTAGACTAGCAAGAGCCCTCAGTGGACAGCTTGCTGTGCGACGGGCACTGTGCTGAGCAGATGACTTTCAGCAAGATTTGCTTCGTACTCTGATGCTGATGTTTGGTGGATGAGGAAAGGGAGGCTAATGGGTGATTAGTTAACTTGTCCTAGTCAATTCAGGCAGATGCGGAGTTCGGAGCCAAATGGTTGGCTTGAAGTCCTTGCTCTTATCCATGCTGCTATCATTTCTTGATGCTGGAGCTATTAATGGGAATCGCAAGAGTGGAGAGCCATGGTGGTTGATTTGATGGTTGGCGTAGATATCATTCAAAGGATTTGTCTTTCAGGTGTAATAGTTATGGACTATTCCCTTCAAGGTGATTCACCTAGTGGGTATTGTTGAATTCCTTTGTGAGAATTATGTAAATTAATCTCCCATTACTGTTATGAAATTGAAGTTTTCATTTACAAATGCTTTTAATTACCAAAAACCCAAAAAAGTGACTACAGTGAATGAAACGGACAGATTCTAAGAGTTTTCCCTCAGGTGATAGGTTTGCTGTTCACTCAGGATGTCAACACTATCAGGATTGGCATCTGTGGGGTTCTTTTGGCCTTTTCCTTATGGTGGAAGGTGGCTGCCGCAGCTTCAGCCATCATGTCTGCATTCAAGGCAGAAGGGAGGAGAGGATGGGCAGCAGAGTCATTTGTCTCTTGTTGGGGAAGCAAACATTCTCAGGGCCTCCTCCACCTCTAGAAACTTCTGTTGACCTGTCAGAACACTGTTGCATGACTACTGTCAGTCGCAAGGGAGGGTGGGAAAGTAGTTCTGTATTTTGCTTTCCAACAGTTACAATTGGGGTGGCAGAGAGAACAGGAGAGGAGGTGCGTGGGGACGATGGGTGTTGGTACAAAGGGCAGACTAGCAGAGGTGGCTTGCAGAGGTGTCCCAGCGTGGTGTTGCCATTGGAGTGGACAGGGTGGTGGTGAGGAGTTTGTGGGGAAGCACGACAGGCCCCTGGGGGTGCACATGGTCAGAGCTCCCATTAACTGCCTGTCCCTCTCCATTCCTGAAGGCAGAAGGCTGGCGAGAGCCCTGTGCACCAGGGGGACAAGTGGGGTCTGCAGGGCTCGGTACCTGGCGAGTGTAGAATGAGAACACCTCCTACCCCAGGTCCTCAGAGGTTGACCCATGGGAGGCTGAGGGGAAATCCATAGCCTTCTAGGCTCCATCCAAGGACAGGAGAGGTTAGAGGATGAGGTGCAGCAGAGGGGCTCCTCAGGAGATCTCTGGTGTAGTCAGGAGGTTCCTCACTCAGAAGAGGTGCTAGTGAGGATGCCCTCACTGCTATGGGTGTCAGGATGAAGCCAGACACTGCCTCTGAGAGTCAGGCTCAGCCCATCATGTCTCAGTATTAGCATTTACACAGGAAGGCATCCTCCACACACCACCCCTCCAGGAAATCTGTGCACCCTCCTCCCCCCAGTTTCTTGCCAACCTCAGAGAGCGAGTGATACGAGGAAGGGTGGGAGGGTTATGTTTCCTGACTGCCCGCCCCCCGGCTTCCACTGTGAGGGGTCTGAGGTGGGTGAGGACAGAGTAGATCATGCTCCAGACTCCTATCAGAATCCGTTGTGCCACTCACACAGCCCAAGATGGACCGTGTTGTAGAGACATAAGGTTTAGGTGTGCAGTTACTAATTTGGACTTTAAGAAGCTGAATGTGTCTTAGGAAGCCCAATATGTACCCCCAAAATTTCAAAGGACAACCTCACAAGTCCAACAGAAGGCAGCGATTGTATGAACATAAAGGCTTCTGGTTTTCAAGTTTGCATCACCCCATATGCCTGGACACCCGTGCACACCCACTCATAGGTTGTGTTGCTGCAAAACCAAATATCACCTGCAGGTGGCGCTGTAACCTTCCCAGAACCATGTCATTGCTGCGCCAGGAGGAACCTGGGAACAGCAGATGCCAACCTGGGCGTCCTTTGAGTTACGGGAGGAAAATGTGAAAATACAGATTCCTGGGTTCCAGAATCTTAGAGATTCCAACTCGAGAGGACTGTAGTGGGTGTCCCCAGTGACAGGGACACAGCAGCAGGCTGTGTTTGCGCACACTGCTCTGATGGGTTCCCAGCTCACCCTGGTGCCATGACTCCCAACATAGACACACACTTTGCCTGGTGAATTTGCGTCCCTTTTTGCTTGTTTCTCTTCATGAGACCAACTCCTGTCTTCAGGAACCTCATGTGCTTTATTTTAAGGCCCTATAGTTTGGGGCTACCCCCTTTTCCTTTGAAGAAAACCAGGAAAGTGACGTTTTAGATGACAACAAGAAACCCCAGAGAATGGGGAGAGGCAAGGAATTTACTTCTCCATTTAGAGCTTGCTAAATAAAACCTCAGTCTGTTCATGGGCATGGTCCTGCCTTCCACTAGGAGATGTGAGGCCCTGAAGGAAAGATTTCAATGTTTCTGCATCCTTAGGGCTTTCTGAGCAAACAAATCTGGGACTTTGGCTAAAGAAACAGGAAGTTAAGGATGAATTAAAGACAAAAGACCTCTGCAAGAATTAAGAGATATCTCTTGCTCTCTCGCTCTCTCTCGCTCTCGCTCTCTTGCTCTCTCTGGGTTTACATTTCCAAGTGGGAGATAAAGTCCTTGATTGTAAACTCCAGTTTGTTTGATCCAGCCTCCAAAATGAGCCATTCATTTATATTGTGAAGGATAAGAAGCCAAGGATTTTCCCAGTTTCTCCCAAACTGACAACATATACGGGAAGGAGAGTAAGGTCTGGAGTGGGAGGGACAGTGTCTGAACCCCCAGGTTTGCATTTTGGGGGTTCCTCTCTGGCAGTTGGAGACTCTCTGTATGTGCGAAAGTGGTTCTCAGTGGGAGAGGATTGAGATTTGAGGACTGGCGGCAGCTGTTGCCATCAGTAGTAACTGTCGCATTGGTCTAGAAATTTCATGTTTGCATTCACAGGAACATCAATAGATTTAGCTCTTAAAACCTTCCAGCTGGGAGTCTGTAGGGTGTTTGGCTCCAGAGATGGCTTATTTCACCCATGGATGGGCCCACACAGTGGAGGGTTGCCAAGACGTAGGGCTGAGACTTTGTCACTTACAGGAGTATAGTGGCCGATGTGGGTGTGAGATGGCGAGCAGGGAGATGTTCTAACTTCTTTTTCTCTTGGAAATTTTTTTTTGGCATTTCACGTTTATTTGGCACATGTATAGTACAGGAGTGTGCTGGTAGCTGACTTATACCCAGATCTCTTGAAAAAAAACTACAACCTGATTTGCAGGGCTTGCCTATTTCTGTGGTGTAAATATTCCCACCATAGGTGATTTCAAGCTACAAACATGACACCATTCAGTTTGTAAAACTCATGAAAAATGTAAGTTTGCTTTTCCAGGCTAGTATGAGCTGATCGGACAACATCGCTGGCCAGTGGCCCAAATCAACAAAACAAACACAATGGAGTGTGCATAACAGAAGAGCAAGCAGTCAAGGTGCATTCCCAATAACATCTGTAGATAGTCCCTGTTCAGGCGCTGAAGCCCACCCTCGACAGTGAGCTATGCTGACTCATTCCTTCCAAAGAGCAGCAGAGGGAAAGGGAGAAAGGGCGTCTTTGCAGTGGAGAAACACAAGCACGCCTTGAGAGGGTGGTGACAGCCAGCATCACCTGTGATGTCACGCAAACGTCACGTACCCCCTCTTTGATGTGATGAGGTTAATTCCCACATCTAGTGTTCTTTCAAAAACTCATGGATAATCATGGGAGAAATGGCAAACACAGATCGCAGGACTGACTGCAGGATATCTGCCTGGTACTCCTTAAGATTCTCAAGGTCATGACCTCTGAGAAACTGGCACCCTATGGAAGAGGCTGAGGAGACAAGATAACCAAATAAGCTATGATAGCCTGGACTGGAACCTGGAGCAGAGAAAGGATGCTCACAGAAAAAGGATGACATTGAAATTAAGTCTGGAGTTTAGCAAGGTAATAGCAATGCACATACCAATGTCAGTTTCTTGGTTTTGATAAATGAATTGCAGGGGAAAATCTAGTATAAGCTCCTAGTGGGAATGGACCCTTATTTCAAAAGATGACTAACCAGAAATAATAGAAGTTTGTTAACCTGTATATTTCATATAAAGACAGATTCTCGCAAAGAATGAGTAGTTCTCAAAGCCATGGCTTTAATCCCGGTTTATATGGCGTCTTCGACAAGCGACAGCACATTGTTAGAGAAGGGACGGAACCAAGAAAATGGCTTTGAATCTTTATGGGTGACAATTTGTGGGATTTCAGATAATGGAGACTTGCAGGTTGGTTAGCAAAGCTGGTTGATAGAGCACCTGGGCACCATTCAGACAAGCAAGGTCCCAACTGTCCTCAGAGGTGGCCCCTTCTCCCTGGTGGTGGGTGTCGGGACACCTTTTGTTCTTGTACATTCATGTCCTGCTTTTTGGCAAAAAGAGGGCAGAGAGGTTTCCTGCTTCTGCTTCCTGGAATTGCCTGAAGCTCTGCAAACTTCCCCACCTCTGGGTGGGTATGTGGGTCTTCCATGGGACTATATATATATATATATATATACACACACACACACACACACACACACACACATAAACACCATGTATTACCTTTTCAACTTCTCTGAAAATCTAAAATCACTGCAAAATGAAAAGGTGTTTCGAGTCAGCAAAACAAGTGTTGGGGTGTGGGAGGGACGAATGGGGGACACAGAGGATTGTGGGAGCTATTGAACTTCATGCTATGTGATGGCAGACTTGTGGCGTTCACATGTGTTCAAAGTCATGCAGTGCACCACACCAAGAGGAAAGCCTGGTGTGGGATGTTCATGGCAGGGAAGGCTGTCTGTGTGCTGTGAACCCAAAATGGCTCTAAAAAGTTGAGTATTTAAAAATAAAAAGGCAAACGAACATGATTTCTAAACCAAAGGGATTTTGAGTGGGGACACGCGATTTCTTCCTTTATTGTAGGTCTACGACTCAAAACTCAGAAGGGGCCCGAGTTCTTAGTGTCCTCTTGTTAATAATTTTTCTGCAAGAAGAGAAAGTGGTATTATCAAGAGCTTTCAGCTCCTACGTAGAACTGTTGGGCCTCCTATAGAATTTTCACTTTCTGAAGTAAGTTCCTTAACTCAAAAGAGCACTTGTTCGTTCTTGTACACTTTACTGATACATTTCAGATACTTGAAGAATCTATTAGGTTTTTTAATCCAACTTGAAATTTAGATATTAGGCTCAAATTGTGTTTATAAATCTCATGTTTCCATCGAATTGATAAAATCAACTCAACTTCAGACCCTTTCAGACAGTTTTTCTCATCTATCTGTGAGCTAAATCAGTATTAAAGAAAGCAAAACGAATTTTCTTGGCAATTTGGATCCTCTAAGTTTTTAAAGAAACTAACAGAAACACATGGCGCACTCATGTTCATTCCCTGACAAGCAAATGCTGTTTGGTAGAAGGTTAAGGTTGGTGAGAACTTGGACAGGATGTAGGGTTTGAATCCTTGTGACAGAGGAAGACTGAAAGCCAGCTACCTGCTCAGGGTCACTTAGTGAATGACAAAGGCCAGGCCAGCCCTGGGCAGCAGGACGGTCATCCCAGGGCTCCTGCCATTGCATGCAGCTGTTCATGGTGCATTAGGACATGAGGAAGAAGCATAACAAAACTGTTAACAGAATAACGCTGAAAAAAAATGAATGTCTCAGTGGTCCTTGAATGAGCATACTTTTGGTTTTGAGTAGTTATCTATATTTGAACAACTATTACTTATCAACGTCCCAGTTCTTCCATAGCTTCTCAGCATTTCTTGAGCTTTAGAAAATATTTTTTAAACTGCCTCTCCACATACTTACATTGTGAGAATTGTGAAAACAGTCCTTCTGATTTTATTCTTTGACTTGGAAATCATTGAACTTAGGATTGGTCTACAAAGTGAGATATCTAGAAAATGACTTCAGGCATAGGATGAAGACCCCAGATAGACACCAAAGCAGCACCAACTGTGTCTTTTGCCTGTGCAAGCATCCATTGGAATGGCATAGAAGCAAGAGAGGAGGCAGTGGATGTGAGGATGTGAATAAACTAGAAAACTCATAGAGAGAAACAGTGGTTGGGTCTCCATGGGGAGGAGAATTGGTGGTTGAGAACGAAAGAAGGCAGCCCTGCAGGAAGAGAAATATCTTTTGTTGTATTTGTTTTCCTTCTCTCATGTTTTCTACCAACATCAATTAGAAAGACAGGGGCATAAGCTCAGCTGTGTCTACAGACTACAGAGAAATGACACCCATGTGCAGCTGAGGTGGGGCAGGGTGAGCCACCACTAACAGGTGAGGGCAAACCTACTCTCTACTTCCCTCTGCACAGCAAGGGCTGTGTGGTTATCAAACTGCAGCATGCAAGGCAGAAGTCTAGGGAGGTACTTTGAAGGCTGTCACACGCTAAATTGTGTCTTTCAAAATATGAGTCTTAACCCCTAGATCCTCAAAATATGAGCTTATTTGGAAATAGGGTCATTGCCGTTGTAGTTAGTTAAGCGCAGGTGACACTGGAATAGGGTGGGAGTGGTATGTCTAAGTCCAAAGAAGGCCAAAGATGCCCTGCAAGCCACCAGGAGTTGGAGGAGAGGC
The DNA here is from genome assembly GCA_949820135.1 of Sylvilagus floridanus. NCBI lineage: Eukaryota > Metazoa > Chordata > Mammalia > Lagomorpha > Leporidae > Sylvilagus > Sylvilagus floridanus. The sequence continues at coordinate 10,816,157 of OX463242.1, forward strand.
CTGGCATAGATAATTTCTGGCAAACCTGCCTACATGTTGGTCTTGGGTTTCCAGCTCCAGAACTGTGAGACTGGAAATTGTTGAAGGCACTCAGTTTGTGGCACTGTGTAAAGGCATCTGTAGCCAAGGTCAGTGTGGCCTGGTAGGAGTCGTCAGTGGGGGAGGTTGAGAATAACGTGTGCCAGAGACTCCGTGTGCTGAGGCCTGGTCCCTTCTCCCCATTAAACTCACAAGGAGGCAAGCAGGGGCTGGAGAGTTGCTCTCCTGACAGAGACCCTTGGGAGAAGCAACACATAGGTCTAGGGATGATGAGCTCACAAAGCAGAATAGTGAGGCATCGGACAGCTCAACCCATGTCACACAAGAACACAGACGATTGGGAAGTAACCTTACTTCCCAGAATGCATAGAAGCAGAATGAATAAAGCAAATAGAAAAGTAAATTTTAATTGACATGATAAATATCGCAAAGGAATACTCAAGGGAATTTGTAACATGACACAGAACAAAGAGATATAAGGAATAACCAACTGGAAAATTAGGAATGAGAAATATAATGATTGAAATAAGAGAACTCAATAGATGAGTAGGTTAGCAGATCTATACGACAAATAAACAAAAATTAGAGGGAAAGATAAGAATATTAAGATCCTAGTCTGGGGAAAAATAGAGTTCTAATAAACTCATAGGGAAAAATAAGCACAAGTATAGGTCTAGTAATTCATGGTATACATTTTAAAAGTAGAATGAGTGACCTCAAACATAAGACAATATGAGATCACATAAATAAGCAAAAAATTATTGAACAATATTCTCTTTGAGCACACAAGAAATAATCATAAAAATTAACTAAGGATTGCTCAAATAAATGGTTTAAATGATAACAGCCATAATACTAACAAATCAAAAATACTTTTAGGGATAGGCATTTGATGTGACAGTTAAGATACCACTTGGGACGCCCACATCGCATGCTGGATTGCCTGAGCTGGAGTCCTAGCTCTACTCCTGACTCCAGCTTCCTGCTGATGCACGCTCTGGGGAGCAGCAGTGATGGCTCACACAGTTGACTTCCTGCCAGCTATGTAGGATTAAGTTCCTGGATCCTGACATTGAGCTGATCCAGCCCTACATGTTGCAGGCATTTGGGAAATGAAACAGTGCATGGGAGATCTCTGTCCCTCTCTCTATCTCTCTTTGACCCTTACCTAAAAAAATCAATAAAAATAAATAATATGATAAAATTCAATACCTATTCATGTTAAAAGCTTGCAGAAAACTTGGACTAGCCAGGAACTTCTTAAACTCGGTGAACGATGCAATTCTAACGCCGGCTGCCAAGATCATCTTTAATGGAGAGATCTTTGCTCACTCATTAAGATCAGGAAAACAGAATGTTCCCCTTCTTAGTGCTGCTGTGAATGTGGGTTCAGACATCTCAGGTTTGACTATCAGACAAGGACACATTAAGTAACATTAACTGAAGGTGATAAGATGATATGATGATATGATAATCTGCCAAAAGCTCACAGTCCCAATCTGTTTGAGTTAAGAAAACAGTAGTATTAGCAGAGACTATCAAATTACAATCAAGTCTTTATACTAGCAACAGCCAAGTGGAAAATAGCACAACATTCACAACAGCAATACAGCTGCAGTACATGTCAGAATTTACTTAATGAAAATCACATCAAAAGATCTGTGCAGAGAGCAATTTAATGTTTATTAACAGAAATGTGAAGATTTGGATGCATGATATACCATGCTATTCATGAATGCAATGACTTAAAATTATAATGGAGTCAATCTTCCTGAAATTAATTAACAAATTAGATGCAATTTAAAAATTGCAGCATTATTTTTTGATAAAGCTAACACTCATTCTCAAATTTGTAGTTAACATTGAAAGTCCAAGATCAGCCAAGTTAATTTTTGAAAAGAAGACAGAATAAGGGGGTGTCCTTAGCAGATATGAAAACGTACTGCAAAGTCATGAGAACAAAAATAGTTTTAGGATCATTCAACTACGTTGATCAAATCACACCGATCAAATGGAATATAAGTTCAGAAGCAGACCCATATGTATCTAGGAACTTGATATGTGAGGTACTTCAAAAAGATCATGGGAGAGGTTGACGTGGTACAGTGGGTTAAGCCTCCACGTTTCACACCAGCATCCTGTATGAGCACCAATTTGAGTTCTGGCTACTCCACTTCTGTTCCAGCTCCCTGCTAATGCTCCTGGGAAATCAACTTGGGTCTCTGCTAGCCATGTGGGAGACCTGGATGAAGCTCCTGGAGAGTGAACCAGAAGATAGAAGATCTGTCTTTCCCTCTCTGTAACTCTGCCTTTCAAATAATTCTTTTTTTTAAAAAAAATGGGACATGGGAATTACATATCATACAAAAAATCACAGATTTTGAAAGTTTTTTGTATGAAAATAAATTTTTTGCTTTTTTTTTTTTTTACAAAATTTTTGAAATATCCTTGTATAATAGATGTGGCAGGATGGGTCGGTGGATAAGGCACAGATTCTTAAAAAGCTGGTATTGGGACATGTACTCATATTGAGGAGAAAAGGAAAGTGAGATCTCTACTATACACCAGTAGCCAAAGAGGGGACTTTTAGCTGATTAGAGACTTCAGTGTGGAACCACTTTGTTTCTTAATGGAAAAAGGAGAATTTTTGAATGGGATTAGAATCCAGAATAAACGAAGTACTCCTGAAAATCAAGAGGATAAAATCAAGGAAGCCAGTTCAATGGTCAAAGAACATTAGTGGAGATCGGAAGGGTCAGGTTGTTCACAAGAACGGAGAATTGCTCAACCCCATTAATCAGCAGAGAAACACCCATTGACAGGCCTTTGGTGCAGCCGTGAAGGCCCTGAGATACCCGCATCCTGTACTGGAATGCCTGGGTTCAGGTCCTGGCTCTGTTTCTGATGACAACTTCCTGCTAATACACCCTCAGAGAAGCAGCATGCGATGGCTCCAATGCTTGGGTCCCCGATACCCATTGGAAAGACCAGGATTGAGTTCCCAGCTCCCAGCTTTGGACTGACCTCGCCCACGCTGTTGTGGGTATTTGGTGAATGAACCACCATAGGGAAGATAGCTCTCAATTTGTCTCTTTCTTTCTTGCAACTAAAAATGAAAAGAAATGCCCAACTTAAATAACAACATGACGCCACATCACACCTGCAAGGTGGATAAAGTTCAGGTTGTCAGAGAACAAACAGTCCATTGGACAAGAGGGCAAAGGTGTGGGGATGCAAGCCGCTTCCCATTCTGGCTGCTGGCAGTGTGAACAGGATCCAAAGGCAACATGGCAGCAGAACTTGGGGAGATATTCTTTAAAAAACAATAATTTCTGTAGAATTGTTTTTGTGCCCAAAATATGCTGGAGGACAACACAGAATTTGCGCTGGCAGTTGTGAGCACCTGAACAAGTAGTGGTTCATTTCTCCCCTGCTATGGGCAATGTGGTTTGGAGGGAAGAAGGTGGCCTTCGGGTCAGATCTCTCCACCCAGCGTTACTTGGTGCTCTTTCTTTGGCACCAACACACAGTTGCGGTTACAACGATGAGCTCCGTGAGAACCGAGCCAGCTGCAGAAGCGGACTTTCTCTGCAGAGGGAGCCGGCCACACGGGCCTGAATAACATGCTTCAAAACTTACTTGCACCAACTTGGTCAATGCAGTGATGCCTTCTGGGGGCTGACATCCCTGACGCTGACTGGGCAGTTTCACAACTGGACCTGTTACAGCACACTGCGAATTCACCTCCATGTGTCTCCAGAACTCAGCTGATCGTTACATGGGCGACTTCTTATCACTGAATTGGAAGGAGGAGGAAACCACTTGCTTCCAACATCACACGAAGACTTCTTTTTGGAGATGAAAACCTTGCTGCTTTTCCTTCTCTTTGTGTCCTTCTCGTCAGTGAACACATTTTTTTTTGACAGGCAGAGTGGACAGTGAGAGAGAGAGAGAGAAAGGTCTTCCTTTGCCGTTGGTTCACCCTCCAATGGCCACCGCGGCTGGCGCACTGCGCTGATCTGAAGCTAGGAGTCAGGTGCTTTTCCTGGTCTCCCATGCGGGTTCAGGGCTCAAGGACCTGGGCCATCCTCCACTGCACTCCCAGGCAGAGAGCTGGCCTGGAAGAGGGGCAACTGGGACAGAATCCGGCGCCCCGACCGGGACTAGAACCTGTTGTGCTGGTGCTGCAGGCGGAGGATTAGCCTGTTGAGCTGTGGTGCCGGCAGTGAACACATTTTGACTCCAGCTTCACTGAAGCTGCCCAAGGACCCCTCCCTGCCCCACCCCCCACCAGATCGCCGTATCTGGATGAAGAACCAGACCTGGAAAGCTTGACTGCCTTGCCCATGGCGCCTTGGTGTGGTGTTGAGAGGGAAATTAAACTAAGTCTTTAGATTTTAAAGGAATGGCTACAAGGCCAGGCCCTTTCGTCTTACTATAGAAACGACAACTCTAGACTGGGTGTGTTCTCTTATAACTCAGGCAGTTATACATAGTAGAATGTCTGAACTACTTTTTGCAAAGACTAAACAGAGTCTAAGAGATCTCAATGGCAAAGCTTAGTTCTCTCTGCTTAGAGATGGGCTTCCCAGAGATGGGGAGAGACGCGGTCCAGTCCTGCAAGGCTGGCAGAACTGAGGGTTGCTCAGAGGGCCCCGAGAGAGCGATCACCCTGACTTCAGGCAGGGTGTTGAACCCTGGTCTACCACGTCCCACAAGGAGGAGAGATGGGCTCACTGCTCTACCACGTCCCACAAGGAGGAGAGATGGGCTCACTGTTCTACCACGTCTCACAGGAGGAGCGGCCAGCCAACGCGTGGGTCCTGCTCGGTGTGGTCAGTTGCAGGTGTTGAGGAATGATTGACGCATTGAATAGTGCTAATGCAATCACAACGGAAAACTAAGCCCTGTTTCAAAATGGACCACCAGATGGCACTGTGGGCCAATCAGAATATTCCTCTGAGCCTCCCTTGTGGAGCCCACCGCACCCTCCTCTCTGGTTACCCGTTGCTAACACGCTGCAGTCAGATCCCATGAATTATTTGTCTATTAAAAAGACTGGCATTTGGAAAATAATATTCCCAATTTCCCCGATTCCTGCTTACTCTTTATATAATTCTCAGTAGACTTTGGAAAACCTTAATTTAAATCCCAGTTCTAATAGAGGAAGTTGGATCTAATCCCTAATTTACTAAAAGCCCTCATAGGCCAGTGTGTAGTCACTGCTGATGGCATTTACTGGTCCTTTGGGAGCTTCAAGATGGGGAAAGACAGGAGGGGAATAAAGGGAAGGAAAAAAAGGGCTCTAACTTTGATCAGAAGAAGGAGAATATGAGCTTCAGCCATGATGGCCAGGCAGGGGAACAGTGCCAGCAAGTCCACAGGGCTTAGCGTTGCCTCCAGGGGAGAGACTGATTATCCTGGGGTGTGTGTGAGTGGGGGGCTTTCACTTAGAAACCTTCGCTTTGTACTCCTTACCATTCCTACACAGAAAGGACAAGCAGCTTACATTAGGCACCAAGGAGAGGGGTTCACAATGTATTCTTTGGTCAAAGGAAATCACAATACCATTTGCATTTATACAAGGAGGCCTTCAAAATGTTCATGGAAAATGTGAATTAAGAAAAGCCAAGCACGGATTTCAAAATGTGTTTGCCCCAGAACAGACTCACCTTTTAATTCCATTTTTCCATGAGCTTTTTGAAGCACTGGTCTGGGCACCAAACTAGTGTACCAAGGGCTTTTTATACCTCCATTACCTTGTAGGACTCTCAAATAACCCCTGTGGGTGGGCCACGTCACACTTCAGAATGCTGAGACCGAGAGGTTCGGAGGTTTGGTCAAAGAAAAACAGTCAGTGATGGGGCACTCTGGCCTGAGCGCGTTGGCTTTAGCTTCCTGTTCTACAAGATGCGCTAACGATGCTGGTGTTCAGTCCTGCAGAGGGGTGTGCAACATAGCCACACAGGAAAAGCCTAGACAGAGGGTCAGCACGTGTTTCAGCATTTAGAAACAGTAGGTGACGATGCCTCAATATAGTGATGCACCCATGTTAAGAATTTCTGGTTGCAGCAATAGAAATCTCTCATCTTACTGAGTTTGATATTAAGTGGTAAGTTACCTCCTGTATCTCCCCACCTGCCCATTGACCATAAGAAAGAAATTTATTGGGAAGACACAGAACAGCTGCGGAGTCAGAGGCAGAGCAAAACTGTGGCTCTGGAAGATGCAGCTTGTGGGGGAGAGTCTGACAGAGCCTGGGGCTCGTGTTCTCTCACAGTCAGGGGGGGCATGGGTCCTTGGCTGGCAGTCCTGGCCAGGGGACAGTGAGTTATCTGAAGGAGAGATTGGGATGCTCTTAAAGAGATAATTAAGGATAGACTTTGCCACAACTCTTTTTTTAAGAAAGCTTTTATTTAATGAATATAAATTTCATAGGTACAGCTTTAGGAGTTTAGCAGTTCTTCTCCCCATACCCGCCCTCCCAACCCCACTCCTGTTCCACCTCCTACTCCTTCTCCCATCCCATTCTTCATTAAGATTCACTTTTACTTATCTTTATACACAGAAGACTAATTCTATACTAAGTAAAGATTTCAACAGTTTGCACCCACACACACAAAGTGTAAAGTACTGTTTGAATTGTCACAGCTGTTTTAAAAATGTTTTCTGATTTTTGAGATTGTATATTTTTTATTTATACTACAGTCAAAGGCTTAATGCTCTACTAAATAAAGAGTTCAACAAATGAAAACACCACAGTTCAGCAGGAATATAGACAGGGGCTGTAGACAATAATCAAATGAAAAAAGATGGCAGTTTCACTCATTTACAGTAAATTTTTAAATAGTCACAGATCATTAATTACAGTAGTGTATCATTCTTAATTTATTTGACAAGGATTTAAAACAAAGTTTGAGAAAATACTGTATTTTCAGCAAAACTGCAAAACTGATAAATACAGTTTTTTTTCTTTTTTTGTTTTTGTTTTTTGACTTTTAAAAAAATTTTAGCTCTCACATATAAGGGAGAATGTGACGGATAGAGTTAGAGAGAGAGAGAGAGAGAGAGAGGTCTTCCATGCACTGGTTCACTCCCCAAATGGTTGCAGTGGCCGGAGCTGCGCTGATCTGAAGCCAGGAGCCAGGAGCTTCCTCCAGGTCTCCCACGTGGGTGCAGAGGCCCAAGGACTTGGACCATCTTCCACTGCTTTCCCAGGCCATAGCAGAGAGCTGGATCAGAAGTAGAGCAGCTGGGACTTGAACCCAGGTACTCTATTATGGGATGTGGGTATCTCAGGTGGCATCTTATCACTGTGCCAAAGGCCCGCCCCATGCATGTGTCATTATTTTTTTCATTTATAGTTTCTATGTGCTTGTACATTTCCTTTTGATCCATTTTCTCAGCCTTTACTTCCAGTATATTCTTTGGGACTAGAAGCGCAACAAGGCTAAGCAACAGCAGGTGGAGGAGCCCTTGCTTTGTCATTTGGGGCTGGGTCCTCTCTCTCTTCTTTTCTACCCCAAACTTCTTACCCTTCCAGCTCTACCTCTGAAACCACAGTGAATTGATCAACTCCATGACCCAGGGCTGGAAGTCTATGGAGCTGCTCAACAGGGATGTGAGGGCAGCTCATCAAACAGCAAGGAAGGGTGGGAGAGCTGCCCATGAGTGGGAGTGGGAGGCCCCGCGGGCCCTCGGAGCTTCAGATTCAGGGAACACTCAGTGATTCCTCAGTTCATTGCTGATCCCAGCGCACAGCTGCACACACTACTCCCAAAGAGAAAGTCAGTCCTGCAGACACAATCCTAGGCTTCTCCCTGCAGCACTAGTCGGTCTGTCTTGTGCCTGAAGAAGCAAGGTCACACAAGCCACTTGTTTTCTCAGAGGACAAATGAGGGTCTGCTTTCAGTGAAACTGATTTCCAAGAAGCCTGGACCTTCCTGACTGCTGACCCACTCCCGGATCCCATCCTTACGGTCAGGGCAGCCTTCCCGCCGTGCAGTCCATGTCGGAACTGATGTTGTGTTTCAAAGGCACAACTGGCTGAATTGCATAATGCAACCTGATGTTCTGACAACCACACTTACACTCAGGCTGAATTTAAAGGTCACCGTTGCAGGAAAATAGTGGCGAGAGAATGAAAGTGCCTTAAACATGATTTCACAGACGTTTCCTCATTTTGAAAGTCTTGGACTATAAAATAGAGGCAAAATTGCCTATGAGCTTAAAAAAATACACATGCAGAGAATTCATTTCTTGGGCCCAAGGTAGCTTCAGGAAAAATTGTCAAATAGGTAGACACAGTGTGAAGTGCCTAAAATTTGTCTTCGATGTTCTCTGTCATATTGTGCTCATTTATTCTTCCCCACCTGCACTTATCCAGCACCTACTGAGTGTCAAGGACCCGGCTCAGCCCTGCGATCAGATGGTACAGGAGATAAACAGTTCTTATGTTCCAAGAACGCACAAGTTAGCAAGATGTGGAAATAACTCATTGCTGGAGAGTGCAATGAGGGGGGTGACAGAGGAGATGCACCTGCGGGTCCATGGCAGGGCACCTGCACCTGCAGGTGTGGACAGTTCTCTCCCCTGGGAAGTGATGCTTCAGCTGAGTGCTAGTAGTTGAGAGGACAAAGGCATTTTTGGATGGGAGAAGGTGTGATTCAGATAGAAGGGACAGAGCATGTAGAAGCTGGGAGAGGTAAAAAACCACAGCAAGCTGCTAAAGATAAGGGAGACCGAGGTGGGCAAGCGATGGCCACCAGTCATATGGCCCCCATCCGTTTTGTAAGGAAGTTCTACTGGAACACAAGCACACGTGTGTTTGCTGATTGTTTATGCAATTATTGAGTTGATTCACTGTGACAGGTAGTGAATGGCAATGGGCCCATAGCAGGCACTTCATAAATAGTAGCCGTTGCTTTAATATCTGTGTTCTCCTTGTTTTGGAGGAAAGCACGTTGATGTGGAATGGCTAATGGAAGAATAGAAAGTTCCCAGCTTCCTAGAAAAGGGCTCATTGTCATATGACCCCCAAATCAATAACTGCCAGATCTGGTGTTAAGCTCACCCTAGCTGATCAGCACCACCTGACTCAGCACCCATGCTGCTGGAGGTCTCCCAGGCAGCGTGGCTGTCACACACAGGCTTCTGCAGGCAAACGTCACCCGAGCGGGGCACACCTTTCACACAGAGGTTAAGACACTGGCTAGGGTGCCTGAGCCTCCCATCAGAGTACCTGGGTTTGATCCCTGGTTTGGGATTCCAGTTTCCTGTTAATTAGCACCCTGGGAGCAGAAGGTGATGGCTCAAATTTTTGGGTTCCTGCCGCTCACTTGGGAGACCTGAATTGAGTTCCTGGTTCTCAGCTTTGGCCGTGGCTCAGTCCCAGCCATTATGGGGCTCTCTCTCTCTCTCCCTCTGCCTCCCACCTCTTTCATACATAAACAGTAAAAATTAAAATATTATTCAATCTGTAAACACCCTCACTTCTGAAAACAAAATCCATCAATCCTTGAACTCCATACATCCCAAATAATTATAAATGTGAAGCCCTCAGCTTTGCTTATACCCTAAAAGGAGTTATTTGTTTTCCCAGTTACAGTTTCCTCTTTTTCAGACATGTCCAAGATGAAAAAGGAAATGGAGTTGGGATTTGAATCCAAGTATAAGTTACTTCAATCCTTACCTTTTCTGTCTACTCTTGTGTTCATTGAGTTTGGACTGTGCGTGGCTGGTGTTAGCTGAGGTGTAGTGACTGATAGACAGTTGTGACATTGAACAGCATTGTATAAGGAGGCAGTCATTTCCTTCTTTGTCTTCCATTCTCTTTGAATCCAAGGAGAAACTCAGTTGAGAGATAGTGCACACGGCAGTTGAGAAAACAGCCTGTTGAAATCAGACCTGCTACCACCGCGTTAGTCATCTCTCGTTGCATAACCAATGAGCTGCAAACTTAAGAGTCTTAAACCACCAATAAAAGTTTGTGATTTCACACAGATCATGTGGATCATAAATTTGGAAGCATCCAAGCCTGGTGGTTCTGACTCAGAGTCTCATGGGGTTAGGATTAAGATGTCAGGAAAAGCTGTGGTTATCTGAAGGCTGGACTGGGCACGTGACTCCTCCAAGATGGCAGACTGATGTGGCCCACTAGCTGGTGCTGGCAGTCGGCTGAGCCTCAGTCCTAGCCATGAATGGCTGTCCTCATGACATGGGAGCTGGCTTCCCCAGAGCGAGGGACCTAAGAGAGTCAGGCAGGGATCTTTTACAATCTGATGTCACTTCTGCTGTGTTCTTGGGTCACACGTACTGCACAGGAGCTAATGACACAGTAGTGCTAGCAAACACCAAGAAGTGAAGATCCCTGGGGGTCGTAGAGGCTACTGCTATCACCAAAGATGGTCCAACTCTATTTGACTCCAGTTTCCTTCCATGTAAAACAAGAAAAATAAAATTCCCTACCTCGTATACAGATTTCTTTTTCGAGAATTAAATGCAGTACCATCAATAAGTCCCACAGACCAAAACTAGGAACGTCATACAGCTAACAAATATTCTGGTCGTCCTTTGATAACTCTAATTCAGTGCTGCTCAGCCAGTTCCCTCTGAAATCAGGGGCTAACAAGAGTATGTAAGTCAGGATGCTGCTTTCTTCATTGAGGAGGTCAGTTGTAATTTTTAAAAAATCAATCTTTTTAATAAAAGAGTCAATTGAACAAAATATTGTTATGGAGTTGATTTATATTCCGGAGCAAGATGATGAACTGTTTGTAGAATGAAGTAGCAATCTGTAGACCAACAGACAGTCCCCAAGTCCTACTTAAAGTAGTGCCTTTCCAATTCTTGCTGGTCTCCTCTCTTAAGATTGAGAGCAAGCAATGCCATCTGATGACATTCTTTTCTTTCTTTTTTGTTTTTCTTAATTTTTCAAAGTATAGAGTGAAGTCAGTGACAGCAGACAACTGCCAATGTGCTGTCTAAATGCAGTAGAAGGGTGGGAAGAAGAGGCAAAGGGGAGAAGGTGTGGTGTGTGAAGTCATAGAAAGTTATTGGGGCATGGATCTGCTCAAAGGCAAATGATTGTATATTTTTCAACTTAAAATGATGGTATAGCATTTCTGTCACTCTTTTTTCATTTTAAGATTTATTTATTTATTTGAAAGAGAGTTACAGAGAGGAGGAGGCAGAGAGAGAAAGGTCTTCCATCTGCTCATTCACTTGCCAAATGGCCACAACGGCTGGAGCTGGGTGGATCTGCAGCCAGGAACCAGGAGTTTCTTCTGGGTCTCCCACATGAGTGCAGGGGTCCAAGGACTTGGACCATCTTCCACTGCTTTCCCAGGCCACAGTAGAGAGCTGCGTCAGAAGTGGAGCAGCTGGGTCTTGAACTGGCGCCCATATGGGATGCTGGCGCTGCAGGTGGCTTTATCTACTATACCACAGTGCCAGCCCCTAGAAATTCTCTTTATATAAACTTATTTCTTAGCTTGGGTTCCCCAGAATTAGAGCCTAAGGAAAAGGCTTGCATGTAGGTTTTCAGGAAACAGAAATTTGGGAGTAGATGGGGAAACACAGACAAGAAAGAATGACTGAATTGGCTACTGCTGCAGGGGACAGGTGTTTTGTCCCACCAGACACTTCTGAGGGCCTTTTCAAATTCTTGTCTCCCTCAGAGCCAAAAGGGAAAAACATTTGTCCATGGGGTACTTTGCTCCCATTAACCAGAGCTGGTTCCCAGGTCCTAACTCTCTTCTACTTCCAAGATGTATGTTGTGTGCAAGTGTCCTCTGGGCTCCAAGAGGGAGACAGAGGTGGTGCCAGGACTTTCAGGCCAGGAAGCAGGAGGGAGGTGGTGTTGCTGGAGGCCTTGTGCTCTGTGGGAGCTTTTGGCAGAACCAGTCAAAGTCTTTTACTCGGAATGTTCACAGAGCAGTTATATCAAAATAGAACAAAAACAAGACTCCAGAGATCTCTGTGGATCAAGGAAGTATCAATTGAATCTACTAAAATGAAGAAGCACATTAAGTAGGGACTTCAGGTTTCAGAGTTGGGACGCCATCACTCTTCTCTTTAAAAGAAAAGGCTGGGCAAGTTGAAAACCCATGACTTCCCTAGAGCTACCAGAGAAGTGAATGCAGGGCAAGCTGCTGCTGCAAGTTGTAGAGAGACAGGTGCATCCAGACATGTGCTTACCTGGGGAGAGACAGGTGCATCCAGACATGTGCTTACCTAGAGAGAGACAGGTGCCTCCAGACATGTGCTTACCTAGAGAGAGACAGGTGCCTCCAGACATGTGCTTACCTGGGGAGAGACAGGTGCATCCAGACATGTGCTTACCTAGAGAGAGACAGGTGCCTCCAGACATGTGCTTACCTAGAGAGAGACAGGTGCATCCAGACATGTGCTTACCTGGGGAGAGACAGGTGCATCCAGACATGTGCTTACCTAGAGAGAGACAGGTGCATCCAGACATGTGCTTACCTAGAGAGAGACAGGTGCATCCAGACATGTGCTTACCTGGGGAGAGACAGGTGCATCCAGACATGTGCTTACCTAGAGAGAGACAGGTGCATCCAGACATGTGCTTACCTAGAGAGAGACAGGTGCATCCAGACATGTGCTTACCTGGGGAGAGACAGGTGCATCCAGACATGTGCTTACCTAGAGAGAGACAGGTGCATCCAGACATGTGCTTACCTAGAGAGAGACAGGTGCATCCAGACATGTGCTTACCTGGGGAGAGACAGGTGCCTCCACATGTGCTTACCTGGAGAGAGACAGGTGCCCCTGACATGTGCTTACCTAGAGAGAGACAGGTGCATCCAGACATGTGCTTACCTGGGGAGAGACAGGTGCCTCCACATGTGCTTACCTGGAGAGAGACAGGTGCCCCTGACATGTGCTTACCTAGAGAGAGACAGGTGCATCCAGACATGTGCTTACCTAGAGAGAGACAGGTGCCTCCACATGTGCTTACCTGGAGAGAGACAGGTGCCCCTGACATGTGCTTACCTAGAGAGAGACAGGTGCATCCAGACATGTGCTTACCTAGAGAGAGACAGGTGCCTCCACATGAGCTTACCTGAAGAGAGACAGGTGCCTCCACATGAGCTTACCTGGTGAGAAGCTACTGGAGCCAAAGACTGGAGGAGATCAGTAGGTGGTAATTATTTTTAAGATTTATTTTTTTATTTATTTGAGAGGCAAAGTTATAGACAGAGGGAAAGACAGAGAGAAAGGTCTATCATCTTCTGATTCACTCCCCAAATACCCAGGATCCTCTTCCAGGTCTCCCATGTGGGTGCAGGGTCCTAAGCACTTGAGCCATCCTCCACTGCTTTCTCAGGCCCTTAGCAGGGAGCTGGATTGGAAGTGGAGCAGCCGGGACAGGAACCGGTTCCCATATGGGTTACTGGTGTTGCAGGCAATGGCTTAACCTAGTACGCCGCAGTGCCAACACTCAGGTGGTAATTTTTAAAAATAAGATTTATTTATTTTTAAGTAAGATTTATTTGTTTATTTACTTTTTAGTAAGATTTGTTTATTTGAAAGGCAGAGTTATTGAAGGAAGAGAGAGAGGGAGAGAGGGAGAGAGGGAGAGAGAGAGAATATTTTAAAGCTAGGAACCAGGAGCTCTGTCTAGGTCTCCCACATCATGGGTGGCAGGGGACCAAGTACTTGAGTCATCTTCTGCTGCTTTTCCAGGTGCATTAGTAGCAGGGAACTGGATCAGAAGCAGAGCAGCCAGGACTCACCAGCTCCCATAGGGGATTCTGTCATTGCAGACAGCGGCTTAACCAGCTGCGCCACAGTGCTGGCCCCCATAGGTGGTGGTTTTAACAAGTTGCTTGAGATAGAGTGTGGACTAATGTGAGCATGAGAAATTAGGGGCCAGCAGTACTGGAGGCTCCCAAACTTTCATGGGCTTTCCCTCCAGGAGCCTTTAGATTCTCATGTGTGCCCCCCATAAATCCTCTGGGGCCAGGGCTTCAAGGGAATAGACTGGGAACACTGTCGTTGGAGAGGGTGTAGGAGAGGGTAGACAGACTTCCCAGACTGCTATAGGTGGAGAGAGATGTAAGGCGGCTGATGGTGGTGGTGGTGTGTATGTGTGGGTGTGTGTGGTAATCTACCATGAAGAAACACATGTGAAAGTCAATTCCAAGACCCAGGTACCTAAAGGCTGGCTTTATTTATTTAGAAAAGATTTTAAACAATATTCATCTCAGAGGGATAAGGAGAAGGATAGGGAGAGTATGAGAACCTCCCATCCCCTGGTGTGTTCCATAAAGACTTGCGATGACCAGGAAGCCGGGAGCTCCACCTGCATTTCCTACATGGACGGCAGGGATGCGACTCCTTGAGCCATCACTGCTGCCTCCCAGCTGTGTACTAGTGTGACGCTGGAACTGGAAGTGAATCCAGCTTGAACCCAGGCACGGGATGTGGGCATCCCACGCAGTGTCTTAACTGCTGGGCCGAACGCTCAGCTCCTAAAAGGTTGAGTTTTAATCAGGAGACTCTCAAATGCTCTCTCTCCCGGATACCTTACCATACATCAGCATTCTGCAGAGTAACAGTAGCTTGCAGCTGACAGCACAGCAGGATTTTAGAAGGAGAGCGCGCAGACAGCTGACGTCCAGAGAGGGCGTGGAAAGAGGGACATGACTGTCAGCTGATGGCTGGACAGAGGAATGTGGGCATACACACAGTGGACTACTGTTCAGTCCAAAAATGAATGAAATCCTGTCTTTTGCCACAAAATGAATGAATGCATGTGGTGAAATGAGCAGACCCAAAAAGACAAATATCACATATTTCCTCTGATTTGTGGTAGCTAATTACAGAGTACAGAAAAAAAAACCCTAATGAGAGAAATTGACATCTTGGGATTTGATTATTGTTTATAACCCTTGTCTATATTCCTGCAGAATAGTGGTGTTTCTACTTTTTCCTTGTTGAACACTTTATTTAGTGGAGGATCAAGACTGTAATTATAAAATAAATTAAAAATGCTGTGCAAAAATTAAAGGAAGGAGGGAAGAGAGAGGGACGTATCATTATATTCCTTTTTAAAAAGATTTATTTATTTGAAAGTCAGAGTTATTCAGAGAGGGAAGGAGAGGCAGAGAGAGAGAGAGAGAGAGAGAGAGAGAGAGAGATAGAGAGAGAGACAGAGACAGAGAGACAGAGAGAGAGAGAGAGGTCTTCAATCCGCTGGCCCACTCCTCAACTGGCAGCAATGACTGGAGCTGCACTGATCTGAAGCCAGGAGCCAGGAGCTTCTTCTGGATCTCCCACATGGGTGCAGGGGCCCAAGGACTTAGACCACCTTCTGCTGCTTTCCCAGGCCATAGCAGACAGCTGGATTGGAAGTGGAACAGTCAGGACATGAACTGGCACCCATATGGGATGCCGGCACTGCAGGTGATGGCTTTACCCATTAAGCCACAGTGCCAGCCCCTCATTATATTCTTATAAATTTATGTGTGAACTGCATGAAATTCGTTCTCCTTATGTTAATAAAAAACCCACATATGCACAAAGAGTGGAAACCATTAACCACAAAATAAAAGTGAGTTTTTTTTTAAAGAAGCACATGAGAGATTTCGAAGCTCTGGCGTCTACAAGGGGCTATAATACACTGTGGGACAAGGACAAAGGCGCAGCGTCTGTGTAGTGATAGAGATGAGAATGGAGAAGAAATGATATTTAAAGTAGTGATAGAAAGAGCACTCCAAAATCAATGACACACACTGAACTGCAGACTCAGAAAGCTCAGAAAAGGGGCCAGCATTGTGGTGTAGTGGGTGAAGCTACCACCGGTGACACAGACGTCACATATGGTGCTGGTTGGTGTCCCGGCTGCTCCACTTCAGATCCAGTTCTCTGCTAATGCACCTGGGAGAACAGCAGCAGATGACCCAGGGGCCCCTGTACCCACGTAGGAAACCCAGAGGAAGCTCCTGGCTTTGGCCTGGCACAGCCTTGGCCATTGTGGCCATTTGGGGAGTGAATCAGCAGATAGGGGATCTCTCTCTCTCTCACACTGTCTCTCCCTCTCTCTGTAACTCTGCTTTTCAAACAACAAATAAATAAATATTTTTTAAAAAAAGCTCAGAAGATATCCAACAAGGTACATATGAAAAAGTCTATACCTAGGCGTATGACAGTCAGACAACAGAGAGAGAAAACTTTGAAAGAAGACAGAAGGTAAAAAAGTACCAGAACTGAAACATCCCATGGAATCCAAAAAATACATGTAATTAAGGAAGTAAAAAATGTTAATAGAAGCACCTAACCTTAGGAGGAGTGGGAAAATAACTACAGCAGACCTCTCATCAGAAACCATTCAGAGAAGACGAGAGTGGAGTGAAATAAAGCATTGAAAGAGAAATCGACCAATTTAGAACTCTAGGTACAATGAAATTATTCTTCAAAAGTCAAGGAGGAGTAGAGAGTTTCTTAAACTGAGAAAATTCACCAGCAGTGGAACCGCTTGGCAAGATGTGTTAAGATGTTCTGAGGGTGAAGGAAACATGATGTGGATCAGGAACCTGGAGGCACATGAAGAAGGAAGGGGGAGGGGCACTTTGTGCAGCGGTTACGATACCTGCATTCCGTACTGGAATGTGCGGTTCAAGTCCCAGCTCCTCTGCTTCCTGCTAATGCTCACCTAGGAGACAGCAGTAATGACTCAAGTTCTTGGGTCCCAGCCACTCATGTGGGAGATCTAAAGTGAGTTCTGGGTTTCTGACTTTGACTTGGCCCAGTCCTGGTTGTTGTGGGCTTTTGGGGAATGGACTTGTAGATGGGACATCCCTGTCTGTGTCTGTCTCTCTTTCAAATAAAATGAAAGTAAAAATTTTTAAAAATAAGAGCGACAGAGGAGCAATAAATGAAGATAAAATAAAATCTATTTGTCTTCTCTTTACTCGATCTAAGTGACATTTTATTTTGAAATAACAGGTAACAACGTATGGGGTGATGATATTACCTGGGGTAGGTGAAATGGGTGGCAGCAATGTCAACAAGGAAGGGAGGGAGGAACTGATGTCCTCTAGGATATCTGCACTACCCATGAGGTGGTGTGGTCTTAGGACTGCGCGTGTGTAGCTTTTGGGGCAACCACTAATAGAGAGGGGACAGAATCGGATCATACTCAAAGTGAATCATGGACCCAAATGTGGAACAGAAAACTGTAAACTCCTAGAAGACAACATAGGAGGGAATTAAGGTGACCTTGGGTTTGACAATGACTTTTTAAAGATTTGTTTATTTATTTGAAAGGCAAAGTTACAAAGAAGCAGAAGCAGAGAGAGAGAGAGAGAGAGAGAGTTTTTCCATCTGTTGGTTTACTCCCTTGATGGCCACAATGGCAGGAACTGCGCCGATCCGAAGCCAGGAGCCAGGAGCTTCTTCCTGGTACCCCCATGGATGCAGGTGTGCCATCTTCCACCACTTTCCCAGGCCATAGCAGAGAGCTGGATCAGAAGTGAAGCAGCCAGGACTCGAACCAGTGCCCATATGTGATATCGGAACTGCAGGCATCGGCTTTATCCACTACGCCACGGTGCCAGCCCCATGACTTTTTTATATGCCACTAACAACATCATTTATGAGAGGAAAAAAAATAAGCTGGACTTAATTAAAATAAAAAAAATTCTGTTCCATCAAAGATACTAAGAATAAAAAGACAAGTCATGGACTGGGCAATAATCTTTGCAAACACATGTAATAAAGGGCTGGTGATGAACAAGGGGAAACAAGTCAGTTACAACAGTCAGCAGATCTGAGAGACACCTCATGAATTAGGACGATGGCAAAGAAGCAAACAGAAAGGCGCTCTGTATCGTATGCATAGGGAACTGCAAAGGGAAATGACAATGAGAGGCTACTACCTACCAGCACAAACGGTCAAAATGCAAAACACTGGCAACACTGTATGCTGGTGAGCATGTGGATCTGTGGGAGAACTCATTCACCACTGGTGAGAATGCAAAACACAGCCAGGTGGCAAGATACCATGGTGGCTTCTTGCAAATCTTAATTGATCCAGCAATCTTGTTCCCTGGCATTTGTCAAAATGAGCTAAAAACTTATGACCACGTAAGCACTTACTCACAACCAAGATGTCCTTTAATAGATGAACATATACACCATGATACATTCAGACACTGAGGTGTTTACTATCAGTGCTAAAGATAAAGGAACATCAAGCCACAAAGGAAACTGAAGTGTATATTCTTAGGTAAAAGAAACATCCTAAAAGGCTGCACACTATTTTATTGCAACTACAGGACTTTCTGTGGAAAGTGAGGCTATGGAGATAGTACCAAGTCAGGGTAGCCAGGGTGGGGTGGAGGCAGGGATGAGTGGGTGAAGCACACAGGGATGCTAAGGCAGCGAATCCACCCCCTGTGTTCTGCAGTGGTGGACGCTGGTCATGCTGTGTTTCAGAACTCAGAGAATGGGCAACATCAAAATTGAAATGAAGACTTTTGGTGACCACACCCTCTCGATACAGGGTCGTGGATTGTCACACAATTATGCATCAACTGATGGCTGGATAAAGAAAATGTGGTATATAGACGTGATGGACTATTATACAGCCATAAAAAGAATGAAATCCTGACATTTACAAGAAAATGGATGGAACTGGATGGCAAACAAACATTATATTAAATGAAACCAGTCAGACCCAGAAAGACAAAATATCACATTTTATTTGTGGAAGTTGATCTATATATGGAATATAAACATTGTGTGGCTGGTATATTGGCATTGCCTCCGTGAGTCATACCAGGTGAATGAAAATATGCCCTTCTTTCCTCACATTCGATCATTGTCATGAACCCGTCACATTGTGGTATTAATGTCTTCAAGAAGAATTAGTATATACGTGTATGTATATAATGTCTACACATGGATGTGGCACAATGCCAAAAACTGTTAAATGTTAAAACTAAAAAAACACATACATTTAAAAATACCGCTCTGGGGAGTGCTGTTGACAGTGGGGGACGCTGTACTATGTGGAGTCAGGGGAGTCCCTGAAAACCATTTCCTGCTCAATTTGCTTGGGAACCTAAAACTGCTTTAAAAGTCAGTCTATTAGGAACAAAAAGAAACATTGCGTGTAAACTAATAGAAGTCCACATAAAGTAGGAATTTAATAATGACGTATCAGTACTGCTCCAGTACTTGTGAATGCACTGTTTGAGCTCAAGAGGCTGACACATGCGACGATCCTGAGATGGGGGGTGAGGCAGGAGAAGTATCTTTGAGTTTTCTCTCAATACAAAATTACTCCAAGGTCTGTTTTTCTAAAGAAGTCTGGACGGAGAGAGTTGCTCAGTGTGTGGGAAGGACACGTCATCCCCAACAGAATAACACAAAGGGTCTCCATGCACTCCGTGTGTGGCGGTCACCTGCTCAGCGCGTCTTGTCTGGCTCTGCCCTGAGCATCACTCCGTGGCGGGTGCGATTCCGTCCCGGGTCCCAGCTGTAGAGCAGGAACTGCCGTCCTGCTGTCCGCCCCGGCCTCCCAAGCTTCTTGTCTCAGTGTGGATGAGCTCATCCCGCCGCTGGGAGAACGAAGCAGGCAGGGCTCACAGCCGCTCCCGGAATGCAGGCGCGCCCGCTGCTGCGTATCTTGTCAGCATCGGTGACCGCGTGGACTTATCTCAGGGGAAATTTCCACTATCTTACAGCTCAGCTTCCTGGCTGTAAAACGGGCACAGCTGTCTCCGCGGGTCTGGAAGGCGAGAGCGAGTTTTGTTAGTGGAGATTCCTCAGCTTCAGGGCGCCCGAGCCTGGTGGGCGGCGACAGTGTGAGGTTGCAGGCTCGGCGCGCTCCAGGTGCCAGCTCCTGCCCCTGCCCCTGCCCTCTCCCCGGGGGCCTGCATGGCCACAGGCGGCTCTGTGCGGCCTCTTGCTTTGCTCCAGGGTTTTGGACCTGAGCAAGCGTGATGGGAAGGACTCCCTGGAAGCGCGGCCCTTAGGTTCGGCCCCTGCTTAAAGCCGCGGGCGCTGCGAGGTGCGAGTCCGCGCCCTCTGTCTGCAATGGCCCAAAGCCCTCTGCCCTCCTCAGCAGTGACGGCAGGTGCGCTGCGCCGGCCCCCAGCCCCGACGGCTCCTCTGGGTGCTCTGGAGGCCCGGGCTGCAGCGGCTGTGTCCAGGCCCACAGGAATGCCCGGGCCCTCTGTGTGCAAACGTCGGCAACGGGGGCAGTGGGTAGCTCACGGGCGAAGCCTTCAGCGTGCAGGCAGGGCTGCTGCTACTTCCAATCATGTCTGCCTCCTTCTCCTACGCGTTCCCTCCCTGGTCCGCACACAGACTGCCCACGGGCCTAGAGTGGCTTCCCCTGAGTGGGTGGGCCCAGCCCGAGTCTTTTTCAGGAACCCGGGACCCACCTACAGCTTCCAAATTCCTCCACCACTTACCCTGAGGGTCCCTTCCCCTCTGCCAGGTGGCCCTGAGGGTGTGGCCTTTGGGGCCCTCGCCCTCACCTCTTTGCCTCTTTCCAGGGGCACCAGCGGTGTCTTTCCTCTTGGAGATGGCACCTCCTCCCAGTGTCCATGGCTCCTGCCACGGCCTCGGAAGCCTGTACTGGGGATGGGCAATGGGAGATGACCTCCGAGGCCATCCGGGTACAGGGGAGACATTGGGACAGTTGGGCTGCTTGTCCTGTCATGCCAGGAGCCAGAGGATGCTTGGTCTACCAAAGCAGGTAGGCCTGCGGAGGGGTGGAGGGGGGCCAGCCTGTAGCCCTGCACCCCTGACTTGCTGCTCGGCACTAACCCCTGCCTTTTATCAAACAGGTGCCCACCCAGCTGAACCATGAAGATCTGCAGCGTTGGTTTGCTCTCCTTTCTCTTCCTGGCCTCTAGGGAGCTCTTGGTGGAGGCCCACAATGGAGTAAAGAGTGGACGTAACAGACTATCAGACAGGGGTCCACAGGTCACTCCGGGGAAGCCGCCAAGTATGCCAGAAGATTCCCTACCCCGGGTCATAGTCACCGGCGGGTTCATCACCAGAGACCAAGCCAAATGCAACATGACTGTGACTAAGCAAGAGAATGTCTCTCTGCGGGTGGACTGCCTCCGACTGGATCACGTGTTTTCCTGTGTCTTCGTGGGTGATCCAGCCGCGTGCCTACATTGTTTGGATAATGCTACTATCTACTGGACACAGATTACCTGGCACCTGAGCCACCAAAAATACATCTGTGAAGACTCCAAGGCCATCCTGGAGACCAGAGTGTGTCGTAAGAAGTATCCAGAATCCAATCTCAAGTTGGTGAGCTCCACTCTGGTTGGCTGCCAGACGCGTAGACAGGAGCTCTTCCCTACCGAGGCAGTCAAGACCAAGCAGATCACCACCACAGAGCAGGTGCAAATTGAAGATACCACCCCTACTACTGGGCAGATCAAGGGCAGAGGAACCACTCATACCACCCCAAACCAAGCCCAAGAGAACGTCCCTACAGAGCAGATCAAAGGGAAAAGACCTGCTCCCACCACTCCAAACAAGGCCCAAGAGACCTCCCCCACAGAGTCAGTAGAGATCCCAGAGACCACCACAGCAAGCCCAGTCCAGACACAAGTCACGACCACCACGAAACCCAGTTGTGTGACTACATCAGGCATCAAAGCCAGGAAGACCTCTCAGTGGGTAGACCAGCAGGACCAACAGAGGAAGCAGCAGGTCCAGCACATGGATCAGTGGGACCAGCAGGTCCAGCAGAGGGAACAGCAGGTTCAACAGAAGAAACATCAGGACCAGCAGGGGGATCAGTGGGATGACCAGGAGGACCAACAGAGGGAGCAGCAGGACCGAGAGTGCCAGCAGGACCAGCAGCCCCAGACACAGCCCACCCAGCAGGAGGATGAGCACTGGTTCCAGCAGAAGTTCCAGTAGATGACCCAGGAGGGACGGGGCCTCCCGGAGCTTGTTCTGCAGCGTCGCCCTCGGCCCCCGTCTTCCTCCTGGGTGAGAAGAGCAGGTGCTTCAGGCAGGTGGTGTCTTAGGCTCCTCTGTGTGTGTGCAGCTCCCAGGTTCCCATCAGGTAGGACGTCTGTGCTAGGAGAGCGCAGGGCGGTGTTGGGACAGAGTCTGTGTTCTACCCTTTGCTGATGCTCACTTCCTGAGGTGTGGTTGGCAGAGGCTGTGACCTGGGCGCCTGGTCCCTGTGCCCCCAGTGCTGCCTCTGAGCTGAAGGAGTCAGCCTGGTGATTTCAGGGAGACACCTGCACTTCCTGCTGAGTTAACAAGCATAATAAACTCAGGTGCTGCTTCAAAATACGTTCACCCCGTGTTTGGCTTCTCTGTGTTTCCATGTGATCTCATCAATGAATCTCTGTGGGTGGAACAGCAGAGAGTGACCTCTGCTTCCCCGCCCATCCCATGTTGTCCCCTAAAGTGCCCGGTTCCAGAGTTCCTGTCTTAATAGAGCTATCCATTGGACTGTGGTGGTTGATCCTTAGAGACTGTGGTAATTCCATCTCTGTGTTCAGATGGCGCATCTTTGGCATGCTGTGATGTAGTCACTGTCAGGTCTCACAAATGGAAAGGGAGAGGCAGAACCTAGGGGTTCTGGCAGCCAAGTCTGCAGCCCTGTGGAACCCGCTCTACTGGGTCAAATCAGAACCACCTATCCTTCCTGCCCCCTGCGGGGCCACTGCCATCCCAGAGTTCATTTCTGGGCTGAGAGGGAGGCCTGGCTACACACAGTGCCCTGTGAGGAGGGCTCTAAGGGAAGGAGGAGGAAGCTGCGTGGGAAGCCAGGGAGAGGAGGAACAACTGGAAAATACGAAGCTGAGCTACACAGAGAGGTAAAGCCGGCGCTGGCTTGGAGGAGAGCATCTTTAGGAGTGAAATGGATCGGGATGAATGTGGGTTGGCCCATGATAGCACAAATGACGGCAAAGGGATGTGAAAGTTGCAGAAGCCGGGGAGGCCAGGTGGCTGGGATGGAATGGGATGCAGGGATAATGTGGCTGTTAGTCAGTTACATGTTAGTGTAAATGATCTGGAAATATTTTAATTCAAGAATTGAGAAAAGAGGATGAGCTATCCTTAGTGCCTTTTCATAATTAAACCAAGAGGGAGAAGTGTAAAAGTTGGTAAAAGTACTGTTTTATAGTGTGTGTTGGTGACAAGGAGGAAGGACGGGTCGGGTCAGAGGACAGCCTTTTATCCTTACCAACCTTCCAGGGCATACACTGAGGGTTGTCCAAAGCCAATTCGCAGTGTAGCAGTCTGACAGTCGCATCTGAGTGTCATCATCAACATCCTTCAAACATTTATCTGTCACTCGGTATGGTCCCATCACTGTGCTAAGCTCTTCCCACGGACAATGCATTCATTCATCTACTATCTCACCTATCAAAGTGACTATAGAGAGCTGACTCTTGCCAAGCTCTGTTCTAGGTGTCAGGGACACAGCAATGCACAGGAGATGGCTGCTGTGCCTGCAGGGTCTCATCCATGGGGAGAGCAACAAGAAACTCATAACCACAAGGGATCTTCCAGAAGTTCGTAGGAAATGTGCATTGGGTAAAAACTGCATGGACTTCAATTTCTTTTTGCATCAAAATAAACATCTCATTCCATTTTCCATGAACCTTAAAAATTATTTATTATTTATCTGAAAGAGTTAGAGAGAGAGAGAGAGAGAGAAAGAGAAACATCAATCTTCCATCCACCGGTTCATTCCCCAAATGGCTGCAACACCTGGGACTAGGCCAGGCTGAAGCTAGGAGCTAGGAGTTTCAACTGGGTCTCCCATGTGGGTGGCAGAGGCCTATCGACTTGGACATCTTACACTTCTTTCCCAGGTGCATTAGCAGGGAGCTGGGTCAGAATTAGAGCAGCCAGGACTTGAACTAAGGCCCTGTGGGATGCCTGTATCTCAGGCAGCAGCTTAATCCGCTATGCTTTGTGGGCCCCTCCAAGAAGTTTTTTAAGTACTCTGTATACAAAAGTTACAGGGGAAAATCAAGCAAAGACAAAGAATAAAAATGATAGAAGGTACCATTTTAGGGAGGTCATCGGGGAGATGTCTCTGTGGAGCTGGCTTTTGAGCGTAGACCTACAGGGAGGAATTGAACCAGGTGAGTCTGGACAAGAATGTTCCAAACAGGGAGAAGCCTAAGAGAGAAAACTTCAAATATAATATTTTATTTGCTTAATCACTTATGATAAACTTCCAGCTGTAGGCCTAACACTATTCTAGGGACAGTAAACGGCAGCAAGAGAGAAGGAAGAAAAGTCCTGGTCTTCGTGGTACTTTTATTCAAATGACTAAAACCATAGTTCACCTGTCCAAGAAACATCAAACAAGTTTTGTCATTGTAGGAAGGGGCCCAGGGCTTGAACTGTGAACCCTCCCACTATACCCAGAGAACTGAAGAAACATCCCAACCCTCCCCAGCTCATTACAGCTACAACAAGGAAGGACATTTGCTCTTAAGATCTACATGAATTCTCAGCCTCGTGGCCTCAGGCCTCACACAAGCAATGCAATTCCACATAGCCAGGGGTCAGGACAAGACAGTAAACTCTTCAGGGATTGTTAAATCATAACATTGTCTGCTGAGTTGATGTGATGGCTTGAAACTTCATATTGAAACTTGATCCCCAGTGCCATAGTGTTAAGTGTTAAGAGGTAGGACCATTAGCCTGTGATTAGGCAGCCACAGCCCTGCCCTCATGGGTGGGATTAGTGCCCTATGAAAGGGCTGCAGGGAACAGTGTTCACCCTCCAGAGGCTGCACAAGGTGCCATCTTGGAAGTGGAGAGCAGCCCTTACCAAATGCCAAACCTGCTGATGCTTAACCTTGGACTTCACTGTCTCCAGAATTGTGGACAAATAGGTATATCTTCTTACAAATTACCCAGTCACAGGCATTTTGTCATAGCAGCAGGAATGGGCTAAGACAGTGGACATAAACATTAGAGAAAGCACCAGACCTGAACCTAGTTCAGATCCCTTCTAGCTCATGAGGTTGCTGGCTCTTGTGGTTTACTCATGGCCTTTGGCCACTGGCAGAAGTTGGGGGCAGTTTTGTCTTCTGAAAAGGTGGAGTCATTGATCGTTGGCTAGAGGTTGGCATCTCCAGGTAGCTTGAGACTCTGGGCCAATTACCTAATCTTCTGAGCACCCATCAGCTCCCCTCAGAACAGGTCACAGGAAGACTGACGCCGGTTCCTGGGTAAAGCTCCTCGTACTGTCCCATCACTTAGGAGCAGGTGCCCCACACAGCCAACCATTTGAAATCCATAGCACAAGACTGGGTTGTGAACTGAAGTCAAACGTTTACCAGGGCAGACTTTCTTAAAGTGGCTGTGTTGAACAATTACTGCTGCCTTCGATGGTCTGTGTTGGCAGCAAGCTGGAAAAAGGAGGCGGAGCCAGCAATGGAACCCAAGGACTCCAGTGTGGGATGTCGATGTCCTAACAGGTGTCTTACAGCTAGGCCAATGGCAGCCATGAGAATGACTTTTTTTTTTAACCTTTTTGGTGTTTATCTTTTTGGGATTTCTTCCTCAAAACCCATTCTAATTGTCAGCAAAATATGACAGATTCCAGTTAAGGGACATTCTACAAATTACCTTACCAGTATTCCTCAAAACCATCAAGATAATTAAAAACCAGGAAAGGTATGAAAACTATTGCTGTCGAGAGGAACCTAAGGAGACAGCATGTGGACTTCTGATGGGATTTGGGAACAGAAAAGGATCTTGATACAGGTCAAGGAAACTTTAATAAGTTTATGGAATTCAGTTAAATAGTATGCCAATGTTGGCTTTCTAACTGTGTCACTTGGCTTGTTAAATGGATATCAATCATAGGGAAAACGGAATGTGGGGTGTGTGAGAACTCTGAACTATTTCCACAAACTTTCTCCAAATCTAAAACTGTTCTCAAATAAACAAGTTCTTAAAAAAAAATCCTCTCGAATTGTAGAGGAAGATGGGCAAGGGCCAAGAACCTTCTGCAGCTGAGGGTGTGCCTGGGGCTGCAGAAGCAGGGTGGTGGGAAGGGCTAAGCAGAAACAGAAGGACAAGGGAAGGCAATCCAAACACAAGGGGTGGCTACAAAGGCCCAGGGGAACATTTCTTTATTTATTTGAAAGTCAAAGTTACACGGAGAGAGGAGAGAGAGAGAGAGAGAGAGAGAGATAGGTCTTCCATATCCACTGATTCACTCTCCAATTGGCCACAACCGCTGAGCTGTGCTGATCCAAACCCAGGAGCCAGGAGCTTCTTCTGGGTCTCCCACATGGGTGCAGGGGCCCAAGGACTTGAGCCATCTTCCACTGCTTTCCCAGGCCACAGCAGAGAGCTGGATTAGAAGTGGAACAGTTGGTTCTCAAACCGGTAGCCATATGGGATGCCAGCACTGCAGGCGAGGGCATTAACCCACTGCACCACAGTGCCGGCCCCTGCTCTCATTTCTGACTAGTTGTATTTCTAGTTCAGGCACTGAAACTCAAACTTAGGTTCTTTGCCTGATCTTTTAAATGGAGATAAAAATGTGGCCTCACCTCATGGAATTTTTATGAGAAGTAAACTAGTTAATGTGAGGAAAGAGGTTTGGATAGTGCCTGGAACTAAATAAGTATGGACTATTATTATATATTATAATTATCCTATATAACATCATTACATATGATTCTGTTTTCAGTATTATATTATTATTCTCTTTGTTTTCAGTATTATATTATTATTCTCTTTGTTTTCAGTATTGAGGCAAGAATTAGAGTTTAAGAAAAAACCAACGTATAGGTGCATGTGTACAAGTACATTTGCTATGGCCTATTGCCCCTGAATTGGTGATTTCTTGTAATTCCACTGTGAGCATGTGTGTGTATGTGGACATGAAACCATTCACCCCATCAGCCTGAGTGCCTGTGGTGGTGGATGCTGGAGGTGGGTGTAGGCAGATGTGTTAAAAAAATAAAACAGCTTCAAGGCCTATCATCAAGCCAGGTTTGTGTCATCCACACCTCGGGGTTTTTTATAGACTGTGTAGGGCGGGAAGAGGTATTGCAGTTGCAAAATCCATGTCAGAAAAAGCTTTATCAGTTGATGGAACAGCCCCGCTGAGGAAGGGGAGAGAGCAGACAGGGGTGGTCAGAGGACAGGCTCTCAGTGAGGTGGGAGAGGCCACTCTAAGGCAGAACAGCACGGGGGTTAAGAGAGCAGGCAGTGGGGACGGATAGCCAGGACTTCCTCCTCTGCCGTCAGCTTGCCCGGTGACCTGGGCGAGGTATCTAACCTCTGTGCCTCAGTTTCCTCAAATGCGTGGTAGGGCTGATCAGAGCACACTACCTCTGATCTGGTGCTGGCGCACGTTCAGACAAGTTACTAACCCAAGAGCACTTAGCGCATTCCTGGCACCCAGACAGAACTTCCTAGGGAGGCGGAGAACCCAGATAGGTGTATGCTCCCAGCCTGACCTGTCCACGTAACCCTGTTTCCCAAACTGCTCGTGTGAAGCCAGTACGGGCTGCTCTGGGATACTGGCCTGCACCACTTGGAGAATCAAAATTAGGACTTGTGAATGACAGACCTGCCCCTGCCCCCGATCCCTACCCCCTAGGCATCTTCTGTCCGTTTTGACCCGGGCCTCTGGCTCATCCCAGTGTCAGAAAGTCCTGAGGATTAGAGAGGGCTCCCTGGCATGAACAGAAAGCTCTCTCCACTTTTGTTCCAGTTCCACCTGCTGACTGTTGGTTTGCTCCCTGGCCAGCATACATTGCATTCTCCCACCTGACTCACCATTAGAGCTCGGGGTGTCAGCTGTGAAGCCATTTGAGTCCTGCCTTTCTCATCCCGACTCCAGACAATGAGAGAATGCCCGGCGGTCGTAGGCTGACTTTACAAACCTGAAATACACCAGTCTGTTTTGGCAAAGTTGTCACCACAGAATCTGCGCACCTCTGCAGGACGGCTAGACATTAGAGAAATGAGATCACAAGAACCACAGGCCCACGGCTGCTGCATTCATAGTGCTGGACGTCAAAATGACTCAAGTGGAGATGACAGGGCCAGAGGCCTCAAGGGACCACTGGGATTCGATCTAACCCAGTGCCCTTCTTCTACTGAAAGTCAGACCCAAATAGGCCAAGCTAATAAACATATGCTAAAAGGCACCATCCAAATAAATGCATCACCAGACACAGCCACCTGCTCCACCTACCCCTGGAGGGGCAGAGCCCTGGCAGCCAAGTTAGTAAGACTGGGATCCACTAACTTGGGATCTGTTTCAACCATGAGAAGATGTCTGTGTGTTGACCAAGGAAGATTCACTGTAACAAATAGGACACATAAATGCAGAGGAGGGGCTGGCGTTTGGCACAGTGGGTAAGATGCTGCTTGGGGCACCGCATGCCATTCTCCGAGTGGCTGCTCCAAGTTCTGGTTCCCAGCCTTCCGATCCAGCTTCCTGCTAGTGCACACCCTGGGAGGCAGCAGGTGGCAGATCAAGGATTTGGGTCTCACAAGCGTTCAGCGGCCTGCCACGGGGAAGGGGAAGAAGATGGATCTTTCAAGGCATTTGTTCACAAGTTTGCTCGCCCGAGGGCCTGCACAGTCTGATTCCCCCCAAGCTGCTCTAGCCGCTCCATTGCCTGACGATCAGCGGGAAAATCCCCACAACAGGATTGGTTGTGTGAAATTGCAGATTTTATGCAAGCTCACAGCTAGAACCCGTGCACAATTACTGCTAAGAGTTTGATTTTGTCCTGTGAAAGCCCTGCGGATTAGGCCTTTGAGAAGAAAAGAACAAGCCGCTTCTGGACTTTGAGCCCTGTTGGATCCCGCAGGCTAGAATAGTCTTCATTCTGCCCGTGCATTTACAATGTAAACGTTTTCTTTTCAAGGTCAGGTTTTAGAGCCCAAGGCCACTACTGAAACTGCAGGGGCAGAGCTGCTACAAGTCGACTGGCATCCTAAGAATAAGAAGCTTTATTTCCAAACTACAGGATGCAGCTTAAAAGACAGTCTCAGCAATTTGTGGAGTTGTTGGGGGTGGGGGAAGTGCAGGGGGCAGGCTGGGTGCCACTTGGACTTCTCTTCTGTCAGTTTGGCCTGGGAGAGAAAGGCTGACTCCGTGCTAATGGGGACACCAAATTGTGAACCTGCTTGGATCCTGCACCCGTGTTTCGACATTTCCCTCCCCGTAGAGTCCAGCAGATGAATTCTTCGACCCATGGAGCTTGAATCCCACGCACGATTAGGCCTCCACTGAAGGCACCAGCAGTGGTGGTGGGGAAATGCTGCAAAGAAGCCAGAGCCTCAGCAACTGCCAGGGCTGGGGCATCATGGGCGTGTAGGGAAAAGCTCCCCTGGCATCTCCGAGGGGAGACAGCTTGCGAGCAAGCTGGGGGGGGGGCTCTGCCTCCCCGCCCTCTCTCCAGTCCTCAGCCTCAGTGTGAGAGCTCGGAGGCCCACTTAGTGTCACAGTACATGCTGAGTAGACAGACCCCGGAGCAGCCCCCTAACTTTATCAGGCTCGACGATGCTGTTCTCCGAAGGCTCTGCCGTCGGAGTCATCCTTGCGCCTCTGGACGGAGCGTGCATCTTTTGCCCTGACCACGCCGGCCTCAGGCAGGACAAAGCTGGGATCTGAGGAATGAGTTTCTTGGGTAGGAGGAGAGGAGGCAGAGGCAAGTTGGAGACTCTGGGAACAAAGGAGTCCAAAGGGAAAGGACTCTGGTCCTTGAGTTTCTGCGGCTTGAGTAGGAGCAGGTGGAAAACTGACTTGGTTAGCCCACGGTCAGCTACTGGGGGACCCAGGTCCTTTCTGCTAATGGCCTACACGAGCAGACCTGCCGGAGTGCTGAGCACAGCAGCAGCTTTTCTCATGGTTTCCTTTTTATATCTGGACGCTCCCCACCACACATATTGTGTGCATGCATATCTGTATGTCTGCATATAGATTATATGTACACACACATATCTGTATACTCCCCGCCACACATACTGTGTGCATGTATATCTATATCTCTATATAGATTATACATATATACACACACATATCTGTATATACCTCACCACACATATTGTGTGCATGCATATCTGTATGTCTACATATAGATTATATACACACACACATATCTGTATATTCCCCACCACACATATTGTGTGCATGTATATCTGTATGTCTGCATATAGATTATATGTACACACACATATCTGTATACTCCCCGCCATGCATATTGTGTGCATGCATATCTGTATGTCTACATATAGATTATATATACACACACATATCTGTATACTCCCCGCCATGCATATTGTGTGCATGTATATCTGTATGTCTACATATAGATTATATGTACACACACATAATATCTGTATATTCCCTGCCACACATATTGTGTGCATGCATATCTGTATGTCTACATATAGATTATATGTACACACACATATCTGTATACTCCCCGCCATGCATATTGTGTGCATACATATCTGTATGTCTACATATAGATTATATATATACACACACATATCTGTATACTCCCCACCACACATACTGTGTGCATGTATATCTGTATGTCTACATATAGATTATATGTACACACACATATCTGTATACTCCCCGCCACACATACTGTGTGCATGTATATCTGTATCTCTATATAGATTATACATATATACACACACATATCTGTATATACCTCACCACACATATTGTGTGCATGCATATCTGTATGTCTACATATAGATTATATGTACACACACATATCTGTATACTCCCCGCCATGCATATTGTGTGCATACATATCTGTATGTCTACATATAGATTATATGTACACACACATATCTGTATACTCCCCACCACACATATTGTGTGCATGTATATCTGTATGTCTACATATAGATTATATATACACACACATATCTGTATACTCCCCACCACACATACTGTGTGCATGTATATATGTATCTCTATATAGAGTATACATATATACACACATACATTTGTATATACCCCACCACACATATTGTGTGCATGTATATCTGTATGTCTACATATAGATTATATGTACACACACATAATATCTGTATATTCCCCGCCACGCATATTGTGTGCATGCATATCTGTATATCTCTATATAGATTATACATATATACACACACATATCTGTATATTCCCCACCATGCATATTGTGTGCATGCATATTTGTATATCTATATATAGATTATATATACACACACATATCTGTATACACCTCACATATTGTGTGCATGTATATCTGTATGTCTACGTATAGATTATATATACACACACATATCTGTATACTCCCCACCACACATATTGTGTGCATGCATATCTGTATATCTCTATATAGATTATACATATATACACACATATCTGTATATACCTCACCACACATATTGTGTGCATGCATATCTGTATATCTACATATAGATTATATATATACACACACATATCTGTATACTCCCCACCATGCATATTGTGTGCATGCATGTCTATGTCTACCTATATATATTATACATATATACACACATATCTGTATACTCCCTACCATGCATATTGTGTGCATGCATATCTATATATCTACATATAGATTATATATATATACACACATATCTGTATATACCTCACCACACATATTGTGTGCATGCATATCTGTATATCTACATATAGATTATATATATACACACACATATCTGTATACTCCCCACCATGCATATTGTGTGCATGCATGTCTATGTCTACCTATATATATTATACATATATACACACATATCTGTATACTCCCTACCATGCATATTGTGTGCATGCATATCTATATATCTACATATAGATTATATATATATACACACATATCTGTATATACCTCACCACACATATTGTGCGCATGTATATCTATATATCTATACATATATACACACACATATCTGTATACCCCCACCACACATATTGTGTGCATGCCTATCTATATATAGATTATATATATTTATATATACATATATATCTGTATACACTTCACCACACATACTGTGTACATCCATATCTATATATCTACATATAGATTATATATACACACACATATCTGTATACACCTCACCACACATATTGTGTGCATGTATGTCTATATATCTACATATAGATTATATATACACACATGTTGTGTACATGTATATCTATATATACATATAGATTATTTATATTTATACACACGTATCTGTATATACCCCACCACACAATTGTGTGCATATGTATATATGTATGTATATATATATATACTCACACACATATGTTTTCCCCCCAGTAGTATGTTATCCATTAGACCTCCCCTGGAAATGGAACATTTCTTTTAGGATTTATTTTATTTATTTGAAAGAGTTACAAAGAGAGGTAGAGGCACAGAGAGAGACATCTTCCATCAGCTGGTTCATTCCCCAAATGGCCGCAATGGCTGGAGCTGAGCCAACCCAAAGCTGGGAGTCAGGAGCTTCTTCCAGGTTTCCCGTGTGAGTGCAGGGCCTCAAGGACTTGGGCCATTCTCTGCTGCTTTCCCAGGCACATTAGCAGGAAGCTGAATCAGAAGTGGAGTGGCCAGGACTTGAACCAGCGCTCATATGGGATTCTGGTGTTGCAGGCTGGAGCTTTAACCTTCTGCACCACAGTGCCAGCCCTGAAAAATGGATCTATAATTTATTTATTTGAGAGACAGAGAAATACACAGAGACAGATAGGAAGAGAGTGAAAGAGAGACTTCCTATTAGCTAATTCACTTCCCAGGCAAACTGGAAGCTAGGAACTCAATTCAGGTTTCCTGTGTGGGACCAACTTCTTGAGCCATCACCTGCTGCTTCCAGTATCTGCATTAGCGGGAAGCCAAAACTGGGATTGAAGCCGGGATGATATCCCAAACCGTGTTTTCTCCACCAGGCCAAAGCCCACTCCACACTCTAACCTGTTTCAGATGACATCAAAGCAACCATTTTGCTATAATTCTCATCTCTATTGGTTTTTGGGGATTTTTGAATGATGCATTTTAAAAAATTTATTTGAAAAACAGAGTTACAGAGAGAGGTAGAGACAGAGAGAGAGGTCTTCCATCCGCTGGCTCACTCACCAGATGGCTGCAAAGGCTGGAGCTGCGCCGATCTGAAGCCAGGAGCCAGGAGCTTCTTCCAGGTCTCCCACATGGGTGCAGGGGCCCAAGGACTTGGGCCATCTACTACTGCTATCCCAGGCCACAGCAGAAAGCTGGATTGGCAGAGGAGCAGCCAGGACTAGAACCAGCACCTATATGGGATGCCGACAATTCAGGCCAGGGCTTTAACCTGCTGCATCACAGCTCCAGCCCTGAATAATGCATTTTCTAAAAAAATATTATTTAGAATTTTTTATGGTGTTTGAGCATCTTCACTGACTGAAGCGGAGGGTTTAACAGGCATTTGAGTGCTTTTCTCTACTCCCATTAACCCCATAGCTAAATTATTTTAAGGACCCTTCTTGCAGACATCGTCTGAGGGGGAAGTTTCACATTTGACAAGGGGAATATGTATAAGGGTGCAGGGCAAATTGGATGGCTGATATTCGGGAGGTTGCCATCAACCTTGTTGCCTAAGTGGTGTGGCCTTCAGAGAACTCTAACTTTCTGGAGCCCCTGTTTCCCTACCTGATGTGGAAGATGGCTTGACGGTGGCAATTGTTTTCTTAATAAACATTTGGAACTCCCTTCTCTCTCCTTTGACTCTGTCTTGAACGCCTTTTGTCAGAGATTTCCCCTCACCAGTCCTCACTCCTATATTGCTATTTCCCCAGCTCTTTCAACATCTGCTCATTTTCATTCTGCAAAACTCCAGCTCAAGGGTTATCTTTTGGGCTGGTGTTTGGGCCCAGTGGGTCAACCCACCTCTTGGGATGCCCACATTCCAGATCAGTGTTGGGTTGAGTCCTGGCGACTCTATTTCCAATCCAGCTACCTGTTAATGTGTTAGGGAAGCAATAAGATGGCTCAAGTTCTTGAGTCTCAGATGCATATGGTAGAGTTGGGTGGAGTTACTGGCTCCTGGGTTTGGTCTGGCCCAGCTGTTGTTGGCTTTGGGAGAGTGAACCAACAGGTGGAAGATCTCTAGCTCTCTCTTTCTCTCTCTCTCTCTCTGCCACTCTTTCATACAGAAAAAAAAATATTTTAAGATAACTCATTTCCCAGAGGCCTTTATGGACTATCTGCCCTCCAAATTAAGGGTAATTTGTTTGTGGATTGTCAGATCTTTGTTTTCTGTCTTCCTCATCGATGTTGGGATCTCATGTGTCTGGTTTGCTGCTGAACCGTGTAACTTGAAGAGCACCTGACTCAACATACATGTTAAAATAAATGAGTAACCTGTACTTTTTCAGAATTGACCTCTATCCTTGCAAGTGGTGCTGTTATAGTTTCATTTCTTGCACTGCCTGTAGACGTGTGAGAGGTGGGGACAGTGTGATGGACTTGGTTTCTCGTGAGTCCGATACAAGGCTTCCTGGCCGGGGCCACCTAGGAAGCTGGAATCTAGGAGGGAAGCTGGGGGTTGTGTGTGCATAGCAGGCCCAGCTGCCCTGTAGCTGTGTGCTGAGACACTGGGCATGGAGCATCTGGTGATCACTTCTGACGGAGACGTCACTGGGAGACTTTGATGTGGTGCCTTACGTGAGACGATAGGTTCAAGTGATTCGGGGTCTGCCCCATCAGTGTTTGTGGGGAGGAACGGCTAGGCTCACCCACATACAAGTCTCATACCTGTCACTTGAGGACGGGGAGCAGCTATTTGCTTTCCCAGAGACAGTTCTGTGTTCTTCGAAACTGTGCTGTGAACAGGAAGTGTGTCAGTAGAGACCAAGCGTTTCCTGTACTCTTACTTACCCTCTGACCCGCTGAGATGACTGGAAGCTTCTTGTCGCAACCTCCTCCAGCTTAAGAGTGCTCAGGAATGCTCTTCGTGAATGGATGCTAGGAGGATTCAATAGGATCCTGAGCCTGGGGTTGCGGGAGGAGTTGGATTTATCTTCGCCATCTGCCATTCTCAGGCAGTGCCACAAAGTTGTGAGCTCCCACGTCTCATTTTTCAAATCAGCTCTGAAGGGGATCACTCACCTCTTAAAAAAATTGGCTCCTGAAATGTAATCTTCTGGTGGCAGCTCTCTAAGGTCACGATGCTCCGTGTATTATGGCACAAATCAGAGGCACGCTTGTCTGAGATAAGAGTATAACATCTTCCTCGAAGCTTAAAGAAATCCAAATGAGCCATCTTTAGTAAAAGAGAGACATGTGCCAACCTTGAGGAAGCTTCTGAACATTCATATTTCTGAGAAAATCACTTCTTAAAGCAAAATTTCACATCTGAACAAGAAGGAAAGCTGTAACATACAATTGGTGCCCTTTATTTCTACTGCATGGTATTTATTATTAGCAGAAATTGAAGTGCTTTTTCTGTAAGATCATAAGCCCTAATCAGTGATACGACAGTTCTACAGCTTTGGCAATGGCCCACCCAACATTGTGGCCTTTCTGCAGAGAACAAGTGCAAAGGAAAACTCTAAGCAATCTCTGAAACACACAGAAAATTGTCGAAAATATTTACAACTCATGTCCCAGACAAAAGGCTAATTGGAGGGGCTGGCACTGTGGCGTAGCGGGTAAAGCCACTGCCTGCAGTGCCAGCATCCCATATGGGTGCCTGCTCTAATCCTGGCTGCTCCACTTCCAATCCAGCTCTCTGCTATGGCCTGGGAAAGCAGTAGAGGATGGGCCAAGTCCTTGTGCCCCTGTACCCACAGGGGAGACCTGGAAGAAGCTCCTAGCTTCAGATTGGTGCAGCTCCAGCCTTTGCAGCCATCCGGGGAGTGAACCAGTGGATAGAAGCCCCCCTCCCCCCCTTACTCTCTCCCCCTCCCTCTCTCTCTCTTCTGTCTCTCTCTCTCTCTGTGTGTCTTCCCCTCTATAACTCTGCCTTTCAAATAAATAAATACATCTTTTTTAAAAAGTCTAATTGAAAATGGTGAATGAAAGACCCGTGACCTAAAGATAAATGCATAAAGGACATGGACAGAAATCAAAAGATATAAGTGGAAATATAAAACATGAAAAGGTGCTAAGCTTACTCATAAAAGGAGAAATACAAATTAAAACTACTCAAGAATGTCACTAGTCATCTGGTGTATTAGCAAAAGTCCAACATTTGGAAATTGCTGGAACAACTGAACATTTAAAAGAAAATGTTGGGGCTGGCGCTGTGGCTCACTTGGTTAATCCTCTGCCTGTGGCGCTGGCCTGCCATATGGGTGCTTGTTCTAGTCCCGGCTGCTCCTCTTCTAGTCCAGCTCTCTTCTGTGGCCTGGGAAGGCAGTGGAGGATGACCCAAGTGCTTGGGCCCCTGCACCCACATGGGAGACCAGGTAGAAGCACCTGGCTCCTGGCTTCGGATCGGCGCAGCGTTGGCTGTAGCGGCCATTTGAGGAGTGAACCAATGGAAGGAAGACCTTTCTCTCTTTCTCTATCACTGTTTATAACTCTGCCTGTCAAATAAAAAAAATAAAAGAAATGTTTATTTCCATTTACTTGAAAGGAGGTGGAGAGAGAGAGAGAAAGAGAGAGAGAGTGAGCTTTCATCTACTGATTCCATAACAGCTGGGACTAAGCTGGAACTGGCCAGGTGGAGCCAGGAGCTCAGAACTCCATCCAGATCTTCCACATGGGTGGTGGGGGACCCAGCACATGGGCCATCATCTGCTGCCTCCCAGAGTGTGCATTAGCAGGAAGCTGGATCAGAAGTGGAGGTGCTGGGACAAACTGGCACTCTAATTTGGGATGTGGGCATTGTAAGCAGTTACTGATCTTTTGTATTTTCTGGCATGATCCATGGAGGGTGGTCCTCCAGATAAAGAAGAAGGAAAGAGATGCCCCAGGCAGAAAAAAAATCCACAAAGTCTAGAAGGAGTCCACTGAGCTATCTGACGCTCAGCAAGAGGTGCAGTGTGGCCAGAGTTCCTGGAGAACTGGAGTGGGAAGGCATGAGTTAGGCAGGGCCGTATTCCAGGCCCAGGGGGAGGACAGGTGCAGATGCTGGGGTGGGAAGGAGACCATGTGAAGAACAAAAGCCTCACCCTGGCAGAGCTCTGGCCTGGGCCATCAGCAGTACTGCTGAAGCAGCAGGGAAGAGCTTTGCACACACTCAGCTAATCTCATCACTCAACTCCTTCCCCCAGAAGCCTGGAAGACAAAGCCTGGGTTCCAGTCCTGTATCCAACCCATCCTCCACTTGGTGAGTGGTGTGATATCTGAAGCCCAGATCAGACCATGTCTACTCATTGGCTTTGGGGCTGCACGACTGCCTTCAGAATCAATCCCAGAGTCCTTAGTGTGTAAGGCCTTTTGTAGTCTGCCTGGCTTCCTCTCTCCCCACCTTCTGAAGTGGATCCTGCATCTTCACTTGCATAACTCAAGTCTGACCCTAAAGCCCAATTCTTTCCCATATCTCTGTGTTCTCTCCCTGCTTAACATCTTCATCTGTCCTCCTCTTGGTTCACAGTTCAGTATTTAAGACACAGCTCAGCCTTGTTCCACCTCTGCTCCAGACTGATTCTGGTGCCTTCCCCTTTCCTAAGCTACAACCTATTCGGTCTTTGGAGAAGTGGGGTAAATACTGGATTTTGGTGCCAGAGGGTGCTTTCTCTTTCTCATTCTGTCTGCAGCTCTCTCTCGGTGACTTCTAGACAATTACTTAACTTTGCTGTACCTTTGTTTTCTCTTCCGCAAATGAGGATCCTGATCTTATTTTGCACAATTACCATGTGGATTAAGTGGGATTAGGTAAAGCCTGGTTCACAATGTTGGACTCAGCTAGATGTACCTCAACTATGGCCATGGCTATAGCATTTCCATTTCTTCGGTTGCCTTTTCCCTTTGCTATAGAGAGATCCTCTGTGATCTCTGTACCCCTGTGCATGCGCAATGGGAACTTATCATAGGCATCCAAAGGCTATTAATTGAAACCAGCCATAAAACATCTAATTTTGTGTGACACATACCCAAAGGTGGCCATGACAATGGCAGTGATGGCAAAGCACATTTGCACAAATTTACAGTTTAACAAAGAGCGTTGGCATGCTTTTAAAGCTATATTCCTTATGCCACTTTCCTTACCCAGAGAATATCACTGTTTACCAATGATCACAC
This sequence comes from Sylvilagus floridanus, assembly GCA_949820135.1. Classification (NCBI taxonomy): domain Eukaryota; kingdom Metazoa; phylum Chordata; class Mammalia; order Lagomorpha; family Leporidae; genus Sylvilagus; species Sylvilagus floridanus. The sequence continues at coordinate 10,854,415 of OX463242.1, forward strand.
TTGAAAAAAGACTGTGTTATTTGCTGCGTTCCTTTAAATGTTCACAGGAAATGTACCTGTGTATGATCTCTTTGATGAGATTGACCTATAATTTGATTATATAAGAAAACATCTCTGCGGGGGCTCCTTGAAGGAACAGGAAGGAGCCAGGGCCTCAGATGAACAAAACTAGCCCTTAGTCAGGCCCTCGGCAGGGTGCTGGGAGGGGGAGAAGTGTTAGCAAGAAAAGAAGAAAGAAGATTTTCATCTCAAATGACAAAAGAGAAGAGAGAAAAACAGCTGCATTTGTACAAGATGGTAAGATTTGCTTCCATTTATGGGCATAATTGGCCAAAAATAACTTGACCATTGGGGTTAAAGCTGGGTTGAATGGAGAAGAAATCCAGAGGATGAAATGGCAGCTCTGAGATGCGGGCCACCTGTGCGATGGATTAACAGAGTGAGGAAAACGGTCACACTTTAGGACGGGTGATTGCTCCGCGACCCGGAGGAGCCTGGGGTGTCTATTCATCTGAACATCACCGCCGTCCCCTGCCTACTGGAGTTTGCAGGGCCTTCGGTTTGGCAGGTCTCACTCTGCATGAGCTAAGTGTAGGCTGCACTGGTTCAGCTGGCATCGGCGGGCAATCACGGCTGTGTAGCGGCCACTGTGAATTGAAGCTCTCCATCCTTTCCCCTCCCCTCTGTAACCCAGCCTGTCACTATCTGCTCAGCGAGTCGCTCCACAATTTCAATGTCTCAGCTGTCCAAGATAGAACCTCAGGCGTCGTCCCTCTTTCTGTCTTTTCTTTCTACCTCCTCATTCAGTCTGCTGGCAAGGGCTGTCAATTCTACCTCCCCAGTGTGTCTCTAATCTGAGCGCTCCTCTCCTTCTCCATTTCTCCGCCACTATTTAAGCCTCCAATGTCTTTTACATCCTACTTGGTCTCTCTGCTTCCCCTCATGCACTTTTCTTACCCAAAATGCTGATAGCAGCCCAAAAGAGCTCTTAAAACAGGAGTCAGATCCTTAGGGGTTTGGAGACCAAGCCTCATGAGATGACCTGCCCCGCTCCACATGACTGGGCCTGTGCCTTCCACACCAAACCTTTCTTCTCCCTCTCCCCTCTTTTCCACCATGCTTTAGCCACTGGGCTTTATTCAAGATTCGCGCTTGGCCATGCAAGTCCTGTTTATCAATGGGTACCCAAAGGTTTCTCGCCAACCTCACTTGAGTGCCCCCCCCCCAACCTGGTGGCCTATGTGCAAGCAATCCTAGGGTGTCCATCCTTGACTGCTAATGACCTAGCCCCACTCATCAACTCACACTCTGTCTCTGAAACTTGTGTTCCTTTCTGTCCATCTTTTCTTTGCCTGACTGGTGGAGAGAGATAAGTCTACACTCCCTTGGAATTGCATTGCTTTCCCCTTTAGTGGCTCAGCATGTAGCTGGTACAGTGAATCTGCCCTTCTCTCTCCTGGCCATCTCCTTAGGTGAGTGTGACCAGCTTTGTCTGCAGGAAAATGAGTGCTGGGGAGCCTCTGTGCCCTGGGGCCACTTCTTCACACATGTGCGTCCCACTATGAGGGCTTACTGTGCTTCTGTCCCTCTGTGTGACAAGTTACTTCATTTCCCTCTCACTATTAGAATATAAGGACCCACCCGACACATTTACCTCCATCTCCTCCTCACATAGTATCCAAAAGCACCAAGTTCTGGCACCCAATAGCTGGGGCAGACTCTTAGCTCTACAACTTATTGCACCTGTAGATTTGGTTACTCCAAATCTCTGCCTCTTTTTTATCCTCTGCGAAACGGGAAAAATAATAGAGTCTGCCTTTTAGGTTTAGGGTGGATCACATGAGTCAACATCAAGCATTTGTAACAATGCCAGGCATTGGGAAGTTCCCACCTAAGTTTGAATTATCCTATTTATTAGAAGGAAAGAAATAAAGAAAAAGGAAAAGGAAGGAAGGAAGGAAGAGATGGATGGAAGGAGGGGACTCTCCAGGCTGAAGTAGGTTGTCCTCTAAGAGGGCACACAACACAGTGTGGCCTGTGTTTCTTTGCCTTGCTCTCAGGGCTCTGCCTCCTTGGCTAGAGGTGAACACTCTGAAGACAGCCTCCACTGGCTTCATGGGCACATCTTTCTACCAAGAGCCCAGTACATGAGTTTGACTAAAGTTAAATGCTGAATGAAAAAAAAAGCACAGGAGGACTGAGGGGCCTTTAGAGAGTGTCCAAGTAGTTGTGTCTCCCAACAACGAGGATGTTGGAGGCCAAGGTTGGATGCTCCTAGATTAAATGCAATGGATCACAGGGCTTTGGGCAGCCAAGGGCAATTTTGTAAGACTTTGTAGACCAAACTACAGTTGGTTAAGGGAGCTTTGGAGACCTCCATGTCAATGATTAATGGAATCAATTATTTTGAATGTTCACAATCTACTCTTCAAGTCAAAACAGTTCATCTACGGCCAAGGTCATGGTCTTTGGAATCATAACTGGCTGCAAATCCTGACTGTAACCTATTGGACATATGATCTCAGGAAAATGCTTTAGAATCATTGAGCCTCAGTTATTCTCTAAATATAATGGAAGGAATTACCACTCATCTCTTAGGGTTATAGTGAGAACAGAGAAAATGTGGAGTTTGCTTAAGAGAAAATGTGGAGTTTGCTTAAGACATAGTATCAGATTCCTGCCTCTGTCTCAGCTCCCCTCCAGATCTCTGCTCAAATGAAAGTAAAGAAATAAAAGAGGAAGTACAGATGGAGGAGGGAAGAAAACAGCGAGAATACTCACTACATCAGAAAGATGGGAAGTGCCTGGAGGAGGGATAAGTGACGCAACAGACAGAGGTGGCAGAGCAGAGAGGGACGAGGATGAGACGCAAGCCCAGTGACCCTGTGGACCCCCGATGGTTTGGGACTTGGAAACACCATGGACTGCTGGAGGCTGGAGGTGAGGCTAAGGCTGAACGTGCAAGTGTTGATGGGAAGTCTGACAGAGAGCAGTCAGGCCCCCAGATGCCTCCTCCCTTGCTGGCAGTGTGCAGGTCCAGTCTCAGGCTTTGCGGACACCAGTCAGAATGCAGTGGAGGGACAAGCTGAAGTCCCAGCAACTAGGTGGAAATCTGAACAATTCAAGGATGAGACACTGCCGACCGGCCCAGGCCCTGCTCTCTGGGCTGCTGTTAGAGCTTCATCAGCCGAGGGACCCGTCCTTCTTACATCAGCTCACGTGGGAGATCAGAAATCCTTAACTGGGAGAATGGAGTTGTTCAAGAAAACACTGCTACAGATATTGACACACTGACCACGTGGACATCTCCTCAATGAAAAGCCCACTTTGTCTGCAAAGTACCAGATCCCACTCACTTTACAGCCTCATTCTCAAATGTGAAATATCACTAGAAACTTGGAAAGTGTGAGAAATACACCAAAGTGAAAAGGCTGAGGAAAAGGCACTCAGAAGAAGCCAATGCAGCAGAGACAGGAAAAGAACACTTACAAGTTTCATTAGCACCTTTATGGATTTAAGGTAAGATATTAAGTCTGTGAGACGTAACACATTACTGTAACAAAGGAGTATTGTAGAAGAAATACGTTACTCTTTGCTTTAAGGAATAGAGTAATGTAAATGAAAAATTAATTGAAATATTGTTAGAAATATGAAGAAAATTTATGCAGAAATCAAAGGGGTGAATATTAGGATAAAAGACATAAGAAAATTTCAAGAACTGATCTTGGGCATCTATATCTCTCTAGCGGGAATTTCAGATGGAATGAAGAGACTAAAACTTGGGAGGAAATTATCAAAGAAATAGCAGAGAAATGTGTCAGAATACAAAGACATTACTCTTTGGCTTGAGAGGCCCTACCAAATCCCCACCACAGTGAAATAAAATAGACCTGCAGAAATTTTAGACACTGGTGAAAATGAGAAGAATTAAATGGTTCAGCTTCAATCAGCAAGCCAGTCACCAAGAGCCATATTCAGAATGTCTTTAGAAAATATAAAGGACATACTATATGATAGATGACAAATAGGAATGTCTTTAAAATTGAGAGGACATTTTTTTTCAAAGATGTATTTATTTTATTTGAAAGGCAGAGTTACAGAGTGAGAGGGAGAGACAGAGGGATCTTCCATCTGCTGGTTCACTCCCCAAATGGCTGCAATGGCCAGGGCCAGGCTAGACCAAAGCCAGGAGCCAGGAGCTTCTTCTGGGTCTCACATGGGTACAGGGTCCTAAGCACTTGGGTCATCTTTCACTGTTTTTCCAGGCACATTAGCAGGGAGCTGGATTGGAAGTGGAGCAGCTAGGACACAGCCTAGCACCCATATGGGACATTGGCATCACAGGTGGTGGCTTAAAATGCTACACCACAATGCTGACCTGGAGAAGAAACTGTTTTCAACATATAATTCTCCAATACTCCTAAATCATGTTTTGATCAAGGCTGAGTGTAAACTAAACTAATTTTCAGGCAGGAAAGGATTTAACATTTTCTCTCTCATGTATTCAGTCTCATGAAGCTTTTGGAAAATAATTTTGCAAAAAAAAAAAAAAAAGAATTAAACCAAGACTTAGGAATAGGAAAAAACGAGATTCAGAGAACAGGAAATCTAACAGAGAGGTGGCCAAAGAGTGTCCTAGGTGACAGATATAAAAAAGCTTCCCCACAGAGCCATCCAGTATGGTTCACATTTCCAACCACAGCATGGGACATGGGAAGCCAGACTGAGCCCAGGAGACTCCAGGAGTTGAGGAGACAGAGTGACGGGTCAGGGGAAAACAAGGCAAGTCAAGTTCACATGGCGGAGTGTCCAGGGAATGTGTGGCACAGAGAGCACTGCAGAGATTTGCAGAAGGCTTCTTGCATGGAACACACACAGTAATGTGTGCTTCATGCTGGAGACCTTGTTGGGAAATGTGTCCTGAGGTAATGTGTCCTGTGTGAGCATCATGGAGTCTACTTAGATAAACCTGGATGGTATATAGTAATTGCTTGATATAGTCTCCTTCTCCCTGGTTTTCTTTAACATTTATTTGAGAGGGATGGTGGGGCTGGGGAGGGAGGGAGGGACAGAGGGAGAGAAGGAGAGAGCGAAATTCTATCCACTGATTTACTTGCAAGTGCACAGAACAGCTTATATTGAGCTGGGATGAAACTGGGTCTGGGAGTTCAATCAGGTTTCCCACATAGATGGTAGCGACCCAAATACTTGAGCCATTATCTGCTACCTCCCAAGGTTGGTGTTGGCAGGAAGCTGGATTCGGGAGCTGGAGCTGGGGGTTGAATTTGGGCACTCTAAATAACGGACACGGGCATTTTAGCCTCTAGGCCAAAAGGCTGTCCGTGAGTTGATCTGCTGATATGATGGAGACCCCATAAACTGAGTTGTGTGAAGCTGCTGCCATGTAATAGGACACACTGTTTTACAGTAAACTTTTTAAAACTAAGTTGAATCACACTGTAAAATAAAATTAAAAAATAAAATAGAGGAGATACCTAGGCCAATAACATGGACAATTATTAACATTACCAAGTATTATGTATTATACATAGTTAATTCTATGTGCTCTACTTTTATATGACTGGTAGCACAGTAGGTTTGTTTATGCGAGTGTCAACCCAAATTCATGAATAATGTGTTGAGGTGCTATAAAGCTACAACACCTACAATGTTACTGAGTGTCGGTCTTACTGGAGGTCTGTCATTGACTAAAACATTGTTGTGGAACACATGACTGTAGTTTATGCATGCCTGTGAAGAAACCAGTCAAGACCCAGGAAGGAACCCCCAAAAGGTTAGAGGGAATAGGGTCCAGAACTTGTACAGTGTGAGTATAGTGTCTGTTTCTGACAGCCAAAGAGAAAATTCCATAATTCACAAAATATTTAATTATGAAAATAATTAGGAGAAATATCCATCAATTGACACTGACCAAGAAATAACACAAATGAAAGAGTTAATAAAGCGAAAATTAAAATCTATTACATCTGTATTCCATAAGCCTAAGAACTTAGAAAAAAGAAAGAACATGAAAATAGAGACATAGCAGTGATTTGAAAAAGACCAAAATCAAATTCTAGAGATGAAAATTATGTCAGAGATGAAACATATACTGAATAAGATTAACAGCAGATTAGACACTGCACAATCCTTATTCTAAGATTACCTTGATTATGTAATTGCCATAGAGTATTTTCTAAATCCTGGAAGAAGTAGTTCTCGTATCTTAATTCTCATTTATAATCAGCAGTGGACTTTCCCACTGACAGTACTTGTGAGTTAATTAAAAAAATCACTTGACATTGATGTTAAGAAACCTAACACATCCTTCATCAAAACAGACTCTTTTCAAGCCATAGGGATAAATGCTGCCTATTTAATGATACTAAGTGGTTGACTCACTAGCTTGTCATGATAAATCCCCTGCCCAAATATACGCCTGTCATGTTTTGAAATTTTTATGCTACAGATAAGAAAGTCTAATGGGAAAAGCTCAGGATTTAGAGGCCTTTCAATGCTATTTAATCAATATTTACTGAATGTTCTCTGGGCATGATGTGAGGTGCAGGGGACCCACTGGGAAGGAGGACATAGCACCTGTCTTCATCATGCAGGAGACACACAGGGAGATGTGTGGTTACCATCTAGAATGATAGGGCTGTGGTGGGAGGAGCATGATGATAATGAAAACGTCTATTCAGATTTGGCAGCCTAAGAACACTCGGAGCATATGGGATCTCGAATGAACTCTGGAAGATGAGCAGGAGTTTAATCCCTGAAGGCCTGGGAAGAGGGCGGGGCAGGGACCCAGAGACTGGAACAGGGGTGTTCAGGACTCCGCAATAGCTCAGCATGGTCAGGACATGTGAGGACTGGCCTTGCTGGGAGGCGTGGCTGGGAAAGATGAGTTTGGATAGTGTGCTTAAGAAACAGGAGGGAACTGATGTTTTTTGAATGTCGTCACATTTCCTTTGTTTTTAAAATTATTGTGATTTATTTGAGTCAGAACGACAGAGAAAGGGACACAGAAAGAGAGAGAGGCAGCTGGATGAAGAGAAAGCTCCCGTTTGCTGGGTAACTCTCCAAATGTCCGCCATTGATGGGGAACTGAAGCTGGGAGACAGACCTCTGTCCAGATCTCCCACAAGGGGGATTGGAACCTAGTAAGTGAGCCATCACCACTGCTTCCCCGGGTCTGCCTTAGCTGGAAACTGGAGCCCGGAACTTAGAACTCAGTATAAACCCAGGTGCTCCAATTAGGGATTCCAGTATCTTAACTGCTGGACAGATGCCTGCCTACCACTGACTTTAAAACACTGACTCTGAGGCCGGTGCCGCGGCTCACTAGGCTAATCCTTCGCCTTGCGGCGCTGGCACACCAGGTTCTAGTCACGGTTGGGGCGCCGGATTCTGTCCCGGTTGCCCCTCTTCCAGGCCAGCTCTCTGCTGTGGCCAGGGAGTGCAGTAGAAGATGGCCCAAGTGCTTGGGCCCTGCACCCCATGGGAGACCAGGAGAAGCACCTGGCCCCTGGCTTTGGATCAGCGTGGTGTGCCAGCCGCAGTGCACCGGCCGCAGTGGTCATTGGAGGGTGAACCAACAGCAAAGGAAGACCTTTCTCTCTGTCTCTCTGTCTCTCTCTCTCACTGTCCAAAAAAAACGAAAACAAAACAAAAAAAAAAAAAACAAAAAAAAGAAAAAAAACACACACACTGACTCTGGGTTTCGTATTGAGCTGAAGAGATGGCTGTTGCAATAATCCATGTAAGATGCACTGTTTAACACAACAAGGCCAATTTTACAAATACAGAAGGAAACAGATAAGTGAAATTTTGGAACTGGATTCAACACGTGTGGGGATTGGCTAATGACAGGCGGCCATGAGAGAGAGGAAGGACCCAGGGTAGTTCTTGGTGTGGAAAACTGGAGACCCCATCTCCAGCAGAGTGTAAACAGCTTTCTTCCCTCAGCGCCCACCACCACTCACACCTGCGTGGACCAGGGCATGTTCGAGTTCGTGTTCTTGGAGCTCTCCTCGGCTTCCAGTGTTGCCTGGCAGCGCTGTGTGTCTCTCGAGTGACCTCTCTTTCTTCACCCCTGTGGAGTTTCAACCCTCCCCACTCTGCCTAGAGCTCTACCCCATCATCACCACTTTGCATTCACAGACTTCCATCTTATTTTGCTAAAAATGACCAGTCCCAGAAACTGAATTAATGTCTTACCTCCTCGTCTCTCATGTGCTAGTTTATCCTCACTGCTTTGTGTTGAGGTACAGAGAAAAATGTTGCCATGTAACACCGCAGGCAAAAGCCCCCACCCCTCTCCTCTGGTTTCCTCAGTTACCTTTCTCTATTGTGAAGAAGTGATGGGCTTATTTTTTGGTGAGATGTTTTAAAAGATTTATTTTATTTTATTTGAAAGGCAGAGTTACAGAGAGGGAGGGAGAGACAGTGAGAGAGAGAGAGAGCTTCCATCTGCTGATTCACTCCCCAGATGGCCACAACAACCAGAGCTGGGCCAGTTCAAAGCCAGGAGCCAGGAGTGCCTTCCTGGTCTCCTGTGTGGGTGGAAGTGGCCCAAGCAATTGGGCCATCTCTCTATGCTTCCCCAGGTGCATTAGAAGGGAGCTGTATCAGAAGTGGAGCAGCCAGGACTTGGACTGGTACCTAATGGGATGCTGGTGATGCAAGTGGCAGCTTTACCCACTATGCCACAGTGCCGGCCCCTGGTGAGATCTTTTGTCTCAGCCTTTACATACACATCTATGTACCCAAAGAACATTTTTATTTGGACGTGTTTAGGTCATGCTGGCAAATATGGATTAATTTCACTAAGATTGCAGATGAAACCACACCCATCATTGCTATGCATCTACAATGCTAAGACCCCTACTCCAGAGATCATCAATACTTTCAGCTTTGTAGAAATTATTCGAGACCTTTCCTGGAACACTTATATACTTGTATAAATCCATGAAAAAATATCTTGTGTGAACATATTCTTAGGTCTGTGCCAACCACATGGGAGACACTGAGTTCCAGGCTCCTGGCTTTGACCTGGCCTGAGCTGAGCTGCTGCAGGTGTTTAAGGAGTGAATAATAGATGAGAGATCTCTGGGGCTAGTGCTATGACACAGAGGCTTGGGCCACTACCTCCAGTGCTAGCACACGATAGGGGCACTGTTTCCAGTCCATTCTGCTCTGCTACCAATCCAGCTCCCTGCTGATGTGCCTGGGAAGCCAGCAGAGGATTACCCAAGTGGTCAGCCTCCTGTCACCCTCATGAGAGGCCCCAGTGAAGTTCTAGGATCCTTGCTGCAGCGTGGCCCAGCCCTGGCTGTTGTAGCCATTTGGGGACTGAACCAGCGGATGGCTCTCTCTCTCTCTCTTCCTTACTCTCTCTCTCTTCCTTACTCTCTCTCTCTCTCTCTCTCTTGTCTCCACCTTTCTCTCTTTCTTTCAAATAAATAAATGAGACCCCTTTCAAATAAATTACTTAACATTTAAATTTAAAAATTAGAAATATGTATAAAATGAAGCTATTGGCAGAACTGCTTCTTTCTGGAGACTGTAGCTAAGAATTGTTTCCTTGGCTTTCCCAGTATCTGGAGGTCTCTGGCATTTCTTGTTCCATAGACCCTTTCTCCATCTTCAAAACCATCAGAATAACACCTTCAGATCTCTCTAACTCCCACTTTTTCTTTCTTTCTTCTTCTTCTTCTTTTTTTTTTTTTTGGACAGGCAGAGTGGACAGTGAGAGAGAGAGACAAGAGAAAGGTCTTCCTTTGCCATTGGTTCACCCTCCAATGGCCGCCGCACCAATACGAAGGCAGGAGCCAGGTGCTTCTCCTGGTCTCCCATGGGGTGCAGGGCCCAAGCACTTGGGCCACCCTCCACTGCACTCCCTGGCCACAGCAGAGATTTGGCTTGGAAGAGGGGCAACCGGGACAGAATCCGGCACCCCAACCGGGACTAGAACCTGGTGTGCCGGCGCCGCAAGGCGAAGGATTAGCCTAGTGAGCCGCGGTGCTGGCCTAACTCCCACTTTTCTGCCTCCCACTTTTGCTTGCAAAAAATTCCATCTCAAGATTCTTACTGTACTCACTTTTGCAAAGTCCCCTTTGGCACAGAAGGTAACACAGTCACGGGGCCCAGGGATTACAATGTAGGCACCTGTGCCAGGCCATTCCTCTGCATCTCTCAAGCACCATGGTCTGCAGGTATTCCCTGTTCTACCTCTACTCTTCCTCCAGGGTGGTCTTTCTCATTCTGGTGGCTGATGCCACATTTCTATACCCAACTCTGACTGCACCCATTCATTACATATCTCCCCTCTGGTATCCCATGAGCCCTGGAACTCACACTGCTTCTCACCATTTGCTCCATGTACATTTTGCTGTCTTGGTTTGAACACTTTGCTATCCTTTATTCAAGTCACACTATCTTCTTTGTCTTTCAAGACTCAAGGAAAGTGCAACCTTCTCCAGGAGGCTTTGTTTAGATCAGTTTTCAAGGATTCTAGAATCATGCCCATTGCACAGGTTGGGTTGTGCTACCAATACCTGTGCTGTATGTATCAGTGCTCTAGCCTTAACCATTACTCCTGTAATCCCGTGCTTGAGCCAAGTCTGGTATACAGTAGATGGTTAATGTTCATTGGATATATGAGGTTGGAGAAAGCAGTCCTCAGAGCCTTTAAATTGGCCCTCAAAGATGCAGCTGTTTCTAAATTTTCAGCCTGTGAACTTCCAGGAAGAGGGGACTGCAGGTGTGACTTCATGCCGACCCTCCGGGATTGTCTGAGGACCACAGCTCCTGGCAGGCCTCTCTTTGCGTACAGCTACTTTCTCTCCAGGTCCCTGGTAACCGCTTCTTCCCATTGCCCTTTGGGAATGAGAAGTGGAGCTCTCTTCACTGTCATGAGACCCAGCAGTCCTCTTGGCTTCTCTATTCCTGCCTACTCCTTTGCAGATATTACCCTTATTATCTGGTTTTCTCCCCAAATTCCCACAATAGCTGTTACTCAGCCAGGAAGAAAGTAGGAGGCTGGAAATACAACTGGGTCTCCCACATAGGGTTGTAAGGACCCAAGTTCTTAAGCCATCATCTGCTGCCAACAGAGCAAGCATTATTAGGAAGCTGGAAATGGAAGCAGAGGCAAGACCCAATCCCAGGCACTCTGATAGGGGACGCTGGCTACTCAAGTGGTGGCTTAACCCAGTGAACTACAGTACCTGCTCTGTTCTCACTCTTACTGGGACCCTGACTAATGTGGGCAATGATCGAACCTGATCTGTAACCAGATCCTTGACATTTGTGGCCATGCCTATGTCCCAGCATTCAGTTGATGTTGATGGAAAGGGCATTGATGGTCACTTTTGTAATGTCATAGTATAATCATGGAGTGTTGTAACTGGATCTGACTTTAGATATTTTCCAGACAGACTCATCATTTTATCTAAAGGAAGTTTAGTGTGGATGGTGGCAGAGCTGAGCGTATGAAACAGAGGGGAAGGGAAGACTTTGGAGTCATATAAACTTGGATTTGGATCCTCGAGACATCACTTATAGGCTTGATGACTTAGTTGTGTTTGGTTGAGTTAGATGCAAAATGAAAACAATTTTATTGTATCACTGACAGGGTTACTAAAGAAATTAAAATGAGCTGAGGCTTCTAACTCTTTGGCATAGAACCTGGCTGTTCCTGTCTCTAGTCTAGGGCATATTCCACCTCTTGGCCATCCAAACTGAGGAGAGCCTGAGGTAGTTCGGTGGCTGGAAAGGGCTGGAGGAGTCTGTGCAACAACAGAGGAAAGGGGCTCTTCTAGCTGGCTTCTAGGCCCTGAACTTGACATTTGTGGTTCCTCCTCCTTCATCCTGTCTCTACATTTGTCTTTATAGCCATGAACTTCTTTAGTCAAGGCCACACTCCCAGAAGACAGAAAAGGAAAAACCTTATGCCATTCAAGGGAGCCCTCCACTTGTTGCCCTGAGTGTTATCCCATCAGGTCTCTTCCCGCAAAGATTATTGCCAGGGAGGGTGCTCCAAGGAAAGAAACAGCCACCAAGTTCTTCCTCTTTGTTCCAAGGCTCAGAGTTTGTGAGTATGAAGTCCTATTCCAGCAAATCTTTTGATCTAGCAAACATTTCCTGAAGTCCTGTTTCCTTCCCAAGTATTTTGAAGCTTGCAAACTCAGACATAATGAATGAAGCCTTTAGAATGAACAATCACTCGACGGCATAAGTTATTTTAATGGGCCCATCACTTGAAACTAAACTTCTACCATCTGTTCTACCCTTTAACTGCAAATGCAAAAAGAACACCATTCCCAGCGGCATCATAAAAAGTTAGATATAAGTGATTTAAATGCGTGTTTTGGTTCAGTATTCAGTGCATTATACATCTGAAGGAAGGCTCATTTTGGATTTATTTTTTTATGGCAAAATAAAAATTCAGGGCGGAGAGTTTCTCTGTTAACAAAAGAGTGACTTTTTAGTTGGCATGGAATATGTCCTACCATTTTATTCATTCATTCATTCAGTCTGCTTTTCCATAAATATTTATGGATTGCTACTCTGTAGCTGGCACTGTGCTGGAAACTTGAGATATAGAAGTTAACAGTGGGGGCCGGCACTGTGGCTCAGCGGGTTAACGCCCTGGCCTGAAATGCTGGCATCCCATATGGACGCCGGTTCAAGACCCAGTTGCTCCACTTCTGACCCAGCTCTCTGCTATGGCCTGGGAAAGCAGTAGAGGATGGACCAGATCCTTGGGCCCCTGCACCCATGTGGGAGACCTGGAAGAAGCTCCTGTCTCCTGGCTTCAGATCAGCGTAGCTCTGGTTGTTGTGGCCAATTGGGGAATGAACCAACGGATGGAAGACCTCTCTCTCTCTCTCTCTCTCTCTCTCTCTCTCTCTCTCTCTCTCTCCTCTCTCTGTGTAACTCTTTCAAATAAATAAATAATTAAAAAAAAAAAAACTCCTCTCTAAAAAAAAGCAGTTAACAGTGATAATGGTAACACCTCTGGCTCCTCCACAGGAGAGTAGAACAGACCATTTCACGGGAATGCACATGAACGTCACATAAAAACCCCAACCTGAGTCTCGTGTCCTGCTTCAGAATGCGAATAGGAGTAGGAAGCTGCAATCGGCTAGATCTTGGTGTAAAATTCCCAGCTGCTCCGCAGTGTGACCTGTCTGAGACTTTCCACACTTGACAGTTAGTTATACGTCTGGCTCTGCTTACTTATCTGGAAAATGGGAACACTAATACCCCCTCATTGGTCTGCTTTGATTGAATGAGTTGTGTACCCAAAGCTGCTAGCCCCAGGCGTGGCTCATATTTGGCGTTGTATGTTAATTCTCCTTCCACTTTCTAGCCTGAATTTTTTTTATAGATTCGGGGAAATTACTTTCAAGACACAAAATAACTGACTCATAGAACCCCAGAATAGGAAAGGATTTAAGAAATACTCAGCCTTAACTCCATGTTCTTTATTATATAGACAAATTTCATTCCAAAGAGAATCACTGATTAGGTTGTAGTTTTCAATTGTTAACCTAGCAGTAAAACATTTAAACATGTACTCCTAATATATCTGTATTTACATTCATGTACACAAACTACTACATTAATATATTATATACATTATAAAATATATAGAGAGAAATAAAAAAGAATAAATAGTGAAAAGAACACTATGCATCATATCTCACTAACTGTGATGGTTTCACACACTGCTTAAGGCATGGATTGTGGTCTATGGAGGCACATTTCACATTAGGTGAAATCCATTACTAACGAGACGACGTAATTCCACAAAACATCTTTGCTGTGGTACTTGGGAGCTTTTTAGTTGACTTCATGATTTGTGTCTTTTGATGGGGCAGACCAAGAAAATCGTGCTTAGAGAAGCATGAACTCTGCCATTGACTTGTTTTTCTCTTGTCTTACGTTCCATCCAGTTTCTGTGTAAGGATATGCTTAGCCACTTCCCTAAGTCATGTTGATTATTTTAATTAGAACTGGGCAATAACTATGTACATGTCAATATACTATTTGTGGAAACATATGTGAGGGTCTTGCCACTGTCTCTTCCCATCATGAAGCCTGAACTTGGAGGCACTCTCTGGACTTGAAGTGCCTTGAGACCGTCTGACATAGGACCAAAGAGGGTGAGAGCGTCAGTCTGTATGTCAAATGTCATTACAGCTTTTCTTGATCCTATGAGGATACATGTCAAAAAGTTTTCCCATTACTTCTTCCTATATCCCAAATGCTGACCTTACTCATCTCACACTGGAAGACACTGAATTCCTGGAAGAGAACGGACTAGAATTGAGTCCACTAATTTCTCCATTTTTTTCTGTAAAAAAATACATAGAAGAAAATATCAAAAAATTTTATTTTTTTATTGTACAACTTGCTCAGAGAAGTGTGCACACCGTAAGTGTTCACCTTCATGAATTTTCCCAAAGTAAACCCATCAACATGACCCTGAGAGGATCAAGAAACACAGCCCTCCCCAGTGTGCTCAGGGGCTTTTCCCCTTTGGTTGCTATGTAGTATTTTATTGTTTGAGAATATTACCATATATTTATCCATTCTAGAGTTGATGGGTATTTGAGTTATTATGGACCATTATCCAATGAAGATCCTTAGGCCTTTGGTATATATTAGTGTAATTTCAATTGGATACACACACACACACACACACACACACATTTATCAGTGGGCTGCTGAGTCCTGGATTAGATAGTTGTAGAGTTTTACTAGGTAGATCAGAGCACATGTTAACTAATTATTGTTAGGATAATGGCATGCAATTAACTGCATCAGAATGAGCAACATGAACAGTGAATATTTATTGCTCACTTTCTTGTGGTTTGGCTGGGATGTTGCTGACTTAAGCTGGGCTCAGCTGGGCCTGGCTGCAAGCGGGGTGTGGGGCCCAGGTCTGCTCAGATGTCTCTCATTCTTCTTGGCCCCTCAAGGCACACTCTCCTATGGCAAGGGGCTGGAACCAGGAAGGTTTGTTTAACTGAAAGAGCTCATTTCAAGCCTCTGCCCACGCTGTGTTCACTAGCAGTGTAAGTCAGCTGGTTAAACCCAAGGGAGGAGAAAAAATTACTCCCAAAGGGATGGGAAGATATGCTGAGGTCTTTTTTTTTTTCTTTTTTTTTTTCCTTTTTTTTTTTTTTGACAGGCAGAGTGGACAGTGAGAGAGAGAGACAGAGAGAAAGGTCTTCCTTTGCCGTTGGTTCACCCTCCAATGGCTGCCGCGGACGGCGCGCTGTGGCCGGCACACCGCGCTGATCCGATGGCAGGAGCCAGGTGCTAGGTGCTTTTTCCTGGTCTCCCATGGGGTGCAGGGCCCAAGCACTTGGGCCATCCTCCACTGCACTCCCGGGCCACAGCAGAGGGCTGGCCTGGAAGAGGGGCAACCGGGACAGAATCCGGCGCCCCAACCGTGACTAGAACCTGGTGTGCCGGCGCCGCAAGGCGGAGGATTAGCTTGTTGAGCCACGGCGCTGGCTGGCTGCTGAGGTCTTTTTTTTTTTTTTTTTATATAAAGCTTTTATTTAAAGAATATAAATTTCCAAAGAACAGCTCATGGACCACAATGGCTCCCCCCCCACACAACTTCCCTCCCTCCCCCCACCCTCCCCTTTCCCGCTCCCTCTCCCCTTCTGTTCACACCAAGATTCATTTTGAGGTCTTTTTTAGTGTGTGGAAATATGGTTCTATTATGGAGAAGTGATTCAATAATTAAAATAATTTAACTGGCCAGGTAGTTTTCCAAAGTCTAACAATATACTCTGCAAGCAATGGTTTTGAAAGTTCCTACTATGTCACACCCTCAACAATTGACTTTTTAATATTTTAATGGTAGGCACTTAATATCAAAGATTTAATTAATTAACAATTAATAAGGTTGAGGACCTTTCAAAAATTTTTTTAAAGATTGATTGATTTATTTGAAAGTCAGTGTTAGAGAGAGAGAGAGAGAGATCCCCCATCTGCTGGTTTACTACCCAAATGGCTACAATGGCCAGGAGTGGGCCAGGCTGAAGCTGGGACCCAGCAGCTCTTCTGGGTCTCCCACATGAGTGCAGAGGGCCAAGCACTTCAGCCATCTTCTACTGCTCTCCCAGGTGCATTAGCAGGGAGCTGGCTCAGAAGTGGAGCAGCTGGGAATTGGACTGGTGCCCATATGCTATGGCAGCACTGCAAATGATGGCTTAAGCCATTGCGCCACAGCACCAGACCCTTAATATGTTTCTTAGCCCTTTCTAGATTGCTTTCCCAACTCTTTCAGCTATGTAAAAGAATTAGATTGCCAAGCCTCCATTTTTTGATTCATAGGATATATTCTGAAAATGAGTCCTTTATTGCTTATATTTTTCCCTACTTTATTTGTTCATTCTGTTAATTGTGTCTTTGGGGAATATACATTTTAAATTTGAGTGTTGTCTAATTTATTGATTTTTTCCTTTTATGACCAATGTACCATTTCAGAAAGATTTGCCTACACTGGGTCATGAAGGCATTCTCCCATGTTGTCTTTTGAAAGTCTGATTGTTCTAATTCACATATTTAGATCTATAATCTGTGTGGAATTGACTTTTATATATTTTATGAGGTAGGGTCCAGGCACATGAGGATGTCAGATTAATCCAGTACCATTTATTCTAAGACCATTTTCCCCCACTGTAGTACAAGGATGCCCTTACATCAAGTGCCCATTATGTGCTGTTCACTCTCGGACTCCCCATTTCATTCTGTTGACCTGTTTGTCTTTATGTCAATACTACACTCTTTTAATTACTGTAGCTTCATGACATGTCGTGATAATTGATGCCATAAATCCTCTAGCTTTGTTCTTCTTCAAGATTGTCTTGACTTTTCTTGACCCCATGTTCCCATTTAAAATATTTAAACCAGCTTGTCAATTTTTACGGGAATCTTAATGGGATATTTATTAAATTACAGTGATTAACTTGAGGAGAATTGATCATTAAACTTATTTCAATCTGTGGACATGACCTAGTCTTCCACTTTCCAGGTCTTTAAAAAAATGCTGTACTTATTAGTTTACTGTGTATAGGTCTTGCATCTCCCTCACTCTCAAGATCATTGCTCATATTTTTTATATACTAGAGTAAAAGATGTCTTTGTAAATTTTGTTTCCCAGTACGTTTTGTCAGTATATAGAAATAAAATTGATTTTGCATTAAGCTATTATCTAGTGACTTTACTAAATTTGCTTACACAATTCTATCTTATCTGTAATTTTAGGATTTTTCTATATACACAATAATGTTATATGTAAATAACAATTTTGTTTCTTCCTTTCTAATATCTGTACATTTCATTTCTTTATATTTCATTATTACTTGAATATATTTAAGTAGATGTTCCTGGAGTTCTTTTTGTAAGTACCCTAAATAAAATTTAAATTATTCTCTTCTGGTCATATTTTACTAAAAGTTTTGAAGGTGAATTTTATCCACTTTACATCATTAAACTGTTCATATTTGACTAGTAAATTAACCTGATGTTCCTGAAATAAGCACGATGATCATAATGTGTTATCATTTTTATGTGTTGCTGAAATTATAAGTATTTTAATTTTTCATTATTGTTGATGTGAGATATTGGCCTATAATTTTTTCCTTGTAATGTCTTTATCAGGTTTTAATACCAGAGATGTAGAAGCCTTATAAAATGACTTGAGAAGGGTACCTGCTTTGTCTACATTCTGGAAGAATTTATGCAATATTGGTGTCCTTTCTTAGGTGGTTGGAAGAGTTCACCAGTGATACCATGTTGGTCTAGAACTTTCTTTATGAAAATGTTTAATTACTTCAATATCCTTGATACCTGTAGGCAGCTCAAATGATTTCTTATTGCATCAGCTTTGATAAATTGTTCTCTAATACATCACTCATTTAACCTAAGTTTGAAAATTGAGTGTAAATGTATCATATCTTATTACTTTTAGTGTCCATAGGCTCTGTAGTCATGTCTTCTTTTCACTTATAAAATTACTTTTTCTGCAAGAAAAAGAATTTAGGCAATTCTTAAATGGGCGCCTAAAATAATATGTTTTCTAAAGTTTATGGGTGCATTCCTTATTAAGCCAATTAGGTTCATTATTCCATACATGTTCACCTCTTATATTTCCTTCATTTTTTCAAAAAGATTTATTTATTTGAAAAGTAGAACACGACAGAGAAGGAGAGGGAAAGAGAGAGGGAAAAGGAGAAGGTAAGGTGGAGGGAGGGGGAGAAAGGGAGAGAGAGAGGAAGAAAGAGAGAGAGAGAAAGAGAGAGAGAGAGAGACAGAGGGAGAGAATCTTCAATCTGCTGGTTCACTCACTGCCCAAATGGCCAACCTGAAGCCAGGAGCCAGGAACGCCATCTAAATCTCCCATATGTGTGGCAGGAGTGCAAGTACTTTGGCCTCATCTGCCTTCCTAGGTGCATTAGCAGGAAGTTGGGTCAGAAGTGGGGCTGGGCCTCAAACCGGTGCTCCAATATGAGATGCTGGTTTCACAAATGATGGTCTAACTCACTGTGCCCCCCCCCAGTGATTTTCAGTGTTATATTCCATTAACTACTGAGAAAACTATATCAAAATCATCTCTCACTATGATTATTTCATACATTTCTACTTTGAATTTGGTCATTTTTTGCTTTATATATTGTGAAGCTATGTTATTTTATGCAAATTTACCCTTAAATATCCATTTTCTTATATCCAGCAATATTACTCACCTAAAAGTCTACATTGTTTTATATTGATTATATATTATACACCTATTCTTTAACCTTTCTGTATTACATTTAAGGAATATCTCTTGAAAATAACACAGATTGAATTTTTCTTTTAATCCAATCTGACAGCTTTGTCTTCTTACTGTAAGTCAGTACTTAATTTTTAACATTTTATACGGTGACTGATATATCTCTGTTTAAATCTACTTGTTCTTTGTTTCATTTTTTTCTTTTAAGTATCTTTTTTTTTAGATTTTTTATTTATTATTTCACTTTCCTCCAATATTTACTTCTTAGTTTCACTGTGAGTTTTATTTCATTTTTTTCTATTTAAGAAATTCATTTCCATCTCAAAATCATGAAATATCCTCTGAAAGATTTCAAAATTAAGCTTTTAACATCTAAGTCTCTACCTAAGAATAGATGGATTTACTTAATGTGTGAGGACTTACATATGATGTGAGCAGGGTTCCACATTCAGTTAGCAACCTTCACTCTACCTGGAACCTTAAAGATCCATGTCATACGGTACAATACATTCACAGGTTCTGGATTTTAGGATATGAGCATCTTTGGGGAGAGGGGAATTATTCTGTGTACTACAATGTCTTGTTTAGTTTCAAAAATTCATATCCTCTCATATGCAAAATACAGTTACCTACTCCTAACATTCTCAAATATCTCAATTCATCACAGTATCAACAGACATTAAAAAAACTCATCTAAATTTTATTGGCTTGAAAATTTCAAGTTTCAACATTTAAATCATCTAAACCAGATGTCTTAGTCCTTTTTGTGCTGCTGTAACAGAATCCCTAGACTGAGTAATTTAGAAACATAAGATATTTGTTTCTCACTGTTCTCTTGTGAAGACTTTCTCACTGTGTTGTACCATGTTGGAAGGCCAGAAGGGTGACAAAGTGTGTGCCTACAAGTGGTCAGGAACCACTTTCTGTAGCTAACACACTTCCAAAACAACAGCAGCAATAATCTGTTCATGCAGGCTGAGCCTGCATGATCCAATCACCTCTTAAAGGACTCATGACTCAACATTATTATGCCAGGGGTTAAGTTGCTGACACATGAACTTTGGGGAACACATCCAGATGATAGCATCAGATATGAGTGAAACTCTGTGTATAATCAATGCATCTCGAGACCCAGTTCTCCATCTGGAACCTGTGAAACTCAAGGGACACATTATTGCCTTCCAAAACACAATGGTAAGACAGAGCTAGGATATAACTTACAGAAAATCCCAAAGAGAGAGAATGTGGAAGGAATAAAACAAGAGTAAGTGGTCCCAAGCCAGCCAGAAAAATCCAAATAGTTCCAATAGATTCCATGGGAATCATGCTGTGTGGGTCAAGGCTCTGTCCTCTGGGCTGGAGGCTTCACTTTCTAGACTCATGGCTTTGTTTCCAACCAACTTCCTTTTTCATAAAAAATAGCACATTACCTGAGTAGTTTCATCAATTTATTTCTTACCTATAGATAGGGGTTATAGATACATAGATAGGGTATAGTTGGGGATAGGGGTCTATGCTTTTCAGTATAAGCTGCTAGTATTTCTGCTGCCATAACATTTCAAGAAACTTTTTGCCACTCATGAATATCAACGGGACTCATTCCATTAGACAAGATCTTTTGGATCACCCCAACTCCATCCCTGGCTTCTGCTTTAGTAGCTGGGGGAATCCATGAGTGACAATACCATTCTCTTTAAAGAGCTGTCTCTGCAAGTGAACATTGATACTTTGATCCTTTCAAAGCGCTAGCATAATGCTGTCTAGCCATACCCATGGGTTTTCACAGCTGCCCTGAGAGTGCCTATCTTAGTCATAGCATCTTTTCTAATCTGGATGAACTGAGAATTTCCCAAATCATCTAGTCCTTCTTTTTACTTAAAAGTTCTACCCTCCAGCTCTCTTTTCTTGTGTTTTACTGTAAGACAGGAAGAAAACAAGCCTCCCCTTCAACACTTTGGTTGACATCTCAGTTAAATATCTAAGTTCAGTGCTTACCAATTCTGCTTTTCACACAACTTCATGACACATTTCAGCCAAGCTTTCTGCCACATTATTTTTTTTTAAGATTTATTTATTTTACTTGAAAGTCAGAGTTACACACAGAGAGAAGGAGGGAAGAAAGAGGGAGAGAGAGGTCTTCCATCTGCTGGTTTACTCCCTAATTGGCTGCTGGAGCTGCACCCATCCAAAGCCAGGAGCAAGGAGCCTTCTCCAGGTCTCCCACATGGGTGCAGGGACCCAATCTTCTACTGCTTTCCCAGGCCATAGCAGAGAGCTGGATTGGAAGTGGAGCAGCTGGGACTTGAATTGGCACCCATATAGGATGCTGGCACTGCAGGCAGCAGTTTTACCTGCTACATCACAGTGCCAGCCCCTCTGCCACATTCTAAAAATGCCCCGCTCTGGTTTCCGATGATAGATTCCTCATTTCCATTTGTGGCTTCACTGGCAGTGCCTTTAATGTCAGCTAATGATCATAATGATTTGGGCATTCTCTGTGATGAGGTGAGTGTTATCTACCATGGTCTTCACTTCCCTTTGAGCGCTCATGAATAGAGTCACTACCATCAATAGTTCTACTCCCAATGTTTTCAAGGAAAACTTGGCTTTTTCTCTCATACTCCTGAAAATTCTTACAGCCTCTGTCCACTGCCCTATTCTACAGGCGCGTCTACCATTTTAGGTATTTGCTGCAACAGTACCACACTTCCATATACCAAAATCTAAATTAGCCTCTGATTGCTGCTACAGCAAATTTCCATAAACCTGTTAACTGAAGACAGCAAAAGTTTTGATTATCTTAAATTATGGAGGTTAGAAGCTCCAAATGAGTTTCACTAGCATAAAATAAAAGCATTGGCAAGGCTCTGTTCCTTTAGGATACTCTGGGGGAACATCCCTGGATTGGGAAGGAAACTGCCTTTCCAGAAATAAAAAGACCTGAATCAAGCTTCTAATAGCAGGGAAGAGGTGGTGAGTGGTATTAGGCAAGATGCAGGCGAGTCTGCACAGCGCACACTCCTGACCTGGCCCAGGTGCACCTCTCCACGCTCATTTCTCACCATTGCCATGTTGTGCACACCCATGCCTCACTGTGGCCTCCCATCCACCTAATCTGGGTCTCAGCTGTAAGTCACCCTCCAGTGTGCTGCAGCTGCCTTATTCCTCTGCCCTGTCCCCCTCACTGTTGCCCCTCTCTGGCAAAGCTCTCTGCCTTGTCTACCTGCCAACATGTTCTCCTCTTTCTGGAAGACAGGTTTTGATCTTATTAAAAATCCCGACATAAAAGTCTCCTTGTGAAGATTTTCCCGAGTCTGTCTGTACTTCCTTTCCAACCTGTGAACACCTTTGTCCTAGGACGTAGTGTATTAATTTGTTACATAAACCTGTTTTCCCTCCCTAGAGAGTAATAGACCAGTGTCTTGCTGCTGCCTCTGCTAGGAGCATTCTTTTCCCAATGTCTTCCATGACAGGCTCCTCCTAAAAAGTTCCATCTCCTCTCACTCGATGTCACAGAGTGTTATAGTAAGCAATGAGGATTCAGAGTTAGATTTCTTGGATTAAAATCCAACTTGAGGTGGGCATTGTAGCACAGTAAGTAAGCTGCTTGCTTGGGCTGCCTGCATGCCACATCGAACTGACTAGGATCGAGTTGTACTTCTGTTCCTGATCCAGCTTCTTGCTAATGCAAAGCTGGGAGGCTGCAGATGATGGCTCAAGTCCTTGAGTCTCTGCTGCCCATGTGGGAGACCTGGATGGAGTTCCTGGCTCTTGGCTTCAGTCTGACCCAACTCCTGTTGTTGCAGACATTCAAAGAGTCAATCATATTTTGGAAGATTCTCTCTCTCTCTCTCTGATTCTACTTTTCAAATAAAAATATAATAAATATAAATATATAGACATAACAAGGGATGCCAGGCAGGTTATTTAACATTTTCTTTTGCCTCCTTAGTTTACCAGTTAGTGTCCTTACTAATTGTCTTAGTCTGGTTTTGTTACTTCAACATACCCAAGAGGAGCTCCTTGGGAAGAAAAGGTTTGTTTCAGCTTACAATTTGAGGTTACAGTTCAGGACTAGGCAGTCCCATAGTCTGGTGTCTGGTGGAGGCTCATCATGGTGGGTGCAGAGGAATGATTGCATGCTGAGCTAAGCAGCAGAGAGAGAACCTATGGTGAACTTGAACTCTCTCAAAGGAACCACCTTGCAAGGGCATGTTTCCCATGACCTGAACACCTCCCACTAGACCCAAGTCTCCACCCTGAGTCCATTGGCCATTGACATCAAGACATCAGAGCTCACGTGTCTACCTGAGTTTTGGGGAGACAGGCCCCTCCCCCACTGTGACCCATAATACTAATGGGTGGATATGACAACAATGGCAACTTCCTCAACCACTTTAAAGTTTGGCAACACTCAGGAGAGGGCTTACATGTGGTAAACAATACATAAACATCCTCATCATCATTTTCTTAGCTTAACACCTCTTCAGGGAGGTTTTCTTTGCCCACTCAGTCTAAAAAAGTAGCCCAAGTCCCTCTCTCCTGTTGGTCTTTTCATTCCACGCAGAAACCCATACATCATCTTGTTTGTTGACTTCTCTTTGGCTCCCTTCTCCTTGAATGTGGGCTCGAAGGAGCAGGGGGTTGTATTCATGTTTTATCCATCACTGGCGCTGGAGCAGAGGCCAGCATGCAGAGGCTGTTCAGTGAGTAACACACCTGGCCTGCCCTGGTGATGGAATAGCATCCAGGCTCCCTGCTGCAGGGTCCATGTGGCCTGACTCCATCTACCTCCCTCTCCTCTTCTCATGAGGCTTCTTGCTAACCCTGGATTTCTCGCCACAGGATTCCTTGGTGCACCTTACAAATAAGCCTCTTGGGCTTCTCCAACCAGTCCCAATATTTTCCCTACCATTTCTGAATTTGCAGCCATCATATGGCTTGAGTCTTTCTCTGTGGACCCCACATTTTAGGATGCTATAAACTCCTGGTTAAGTCATCTTTGTCCTTTCCAGAAATTTCTCCCATTCCTTGTTACTCCCTCCCCATCCTTCTCCCTTATGGAATCCCACATGAAGGGAGGTGAGAACCTTGTTGTTTGGGTAGAAATCAATTTTAGGGGCCTTGTAAAAATAACATACGCCCTCGATTTTCTTCTCCCTCTTTGTCCTTTAGACACAGATTTAATCAACAACTCCCCATTGACAGGGCACACGATTACGATTCTTTTAAAAAATAATTACTATTCTATTTGTGGGCAAGACCCCAAGCTTGGAAGTAAACAGCTAAATCATGGTGATTTTGCATGCCTGCAGAGACAGAGAAAACAGTATAACATGGTAATAAGTAAAAAATGCTGTGCTTGTCAATTATAACTTTACAACAGTGTGTTGAATGGGTGGAAATAGAGACAAGAATACAGAAAAATCGTTAAGTATGAGGAGCCTTGCAAAAGTTCATGGGAATACAAATTATGAGAAAACCACGCATGGATCTCAATTTTTGTTTGCACCAAAGTAGAGAAATCTTTTAATTCCATTTCCATGACCTTTAAAATGTGCCCTTATATATCTCTTTGATGACACTTCTGTGTAAATACCCCTCCTACAAATAGGGTTCTGATTTTGAATACACTTGGGATTTCATGCCTGGTCCCAGATTAATAATGGTTGAGGGAAATTCCTTGGTATTGCACATATCTCTGTGACACAGAGCTTCCTTATCTTTTTGGGAAGTTCAGGGTCAAACTGGAATAGTCAGAGTATTAACCCAATTCTTGAAGGGGGAAAAAAATGGCATAAAATAATTAAGTACCCTTTGCCGTATAATGAACTGGCATGCCACTGTGTCCAATTTCCCCTCTGCTTTTCCTTTGATCTCAGCCGGCTCTCCCGTGGCCCAGCCTCCTGCGTTTGAATTGTGTTCATTTGTACCTCCACATTTCCATCTGTGGATGCAGATTCCCGCAGGCCTGAGCCACGCGGGGCTGAATTTGCTCAGCACCTGGCTGAACATATTGGTTTCCGCATATTTACCCAAATTGTTAGTAAAACATCAGAAACAGTCGGCTCCTGTGATTCAAGTCTCAAGCAGGGCCCGTGTCACTCTCGCTAATACAATTTAGACTGGAGGTGCATGCATGGAGGTGCTGCATTTCCGTTCACATCAACTGCAGCCCCTGGAACCCCAGCTTTGGCATCCACGGTGATTCAGCTGTCCCAGTCTCGTGTTTTACCATATTCTGGGGATAATTCGCACTCTTGTGTGTTATCTCCCTTGAACTTCTCAACGCCCTGTGCATAGGGCTGTGTGGAGGGTGACTGGCAGTCCCATTTTCTGTGGTCTTTCCTAATCTAAGCTCTTTTAGCTCCCTCTGTTTGGTTGAGGGATTCGATCTTGCCCTTGAAGCCCGTTTTGGAATGCAGGGCGAGGGTCAATGCTGAAGAAACTGTTGCCTCCTTCTGCCCTGGTCCTGAAGCATCCCTTGCGATTCACATGTCTGGGAGCTGACAAAGCCTTCATGGTGTTAGGGAGATGGGAACATGCCAATGCAGCCCGGTCCTAGGTTGCCGGGTCTCCCTCCGCCCCCTGCTTCCTGCCTCTTGTTGTGGACTTCATGTTGGAATGGCTGCCTACTTACACTTCTGTCTCCTGGGAATGGCTTCTCAGCCTTTGGGCTTCAAGGTCTGTGGCCTGCAGAGGGAAGGCCGAAGGAAAGGAGAGACAGGTGGCTGGGGAGATGCCTTCTCTGTGCTGACTCAGCACTTATTTATGATCATATTTGTCCTCTCCAGCTCTCTTTTTAAAAATTATTTATGAATATAAAGGGGGAGAGAAAGAAAGTGAAAGAGCAAGGGAGAGAGAGAGAGAGAGAGAGAGAGAGAGAGAGAGAGAGAGAGAGAGAGATCTGTTCTTTTACTTAAAGATTTATTTATTTGAAAGATACAGAGAGAGGAGGTAGAAAGAGAGACAGAAAAAGAAAGAGAGGGGTCTTCCATTTGCTGACTCACTCCCCAAATGGCTGCAATGGTGGAGCTGAGCTGATCTGAAGCCCGGAGGCAGGAGACTCTTTTAGGTCTCCCATGTGGGAACTGGGGTCCACGCACGTGGGACAAATTCTGCTGCTTTTCCAGGTACATTAGCAGAGAGCTGGACTGGAAGTGGAGCAGCGGGGACTCGAGCTGGCGACCATATGGGATGTTGGCACTGCAGGCTGGGGCTTTAACCTGCTGTGCCACAGCATTGGCACCCTCCTATCTGTTCTTGATTTGGATTTGTCTAATTGTTGCTTCGTGGTTGGATTTAGGTTGTGGGGTCCTAAGTCTTGGACTTTGCAACTGTGGTCTCAAATCTCTGACAACCTTGAATCTGCAGTGTTGCTGTAGTGAGCCTCAAATGTTAATTCTAATATTTTTTATTGGGAAAATGACCCTGAGAAAGAATAAAATGTAAGTATATAGAGAAACAAAGAGATAAATTTGGTATTTAAAATTTCATGTAAATTCTGATTATACAAGTGTAATTGCTGTTTGGATAAACTTTGAAAGGTATTTGAAACATACAAGAGGTTCTGACACTCTACAGAGTCTAGATTTAAGATTTGAATTTAAATTGTTAGGGTTTTTTATTTGATTATATTTGCTTAAAGTTTAAGAGAATCTAAGTTACTAAAATTATATAGAGGTATTACTTTTGGAGATATTAAATTGCTTAACTGTATCTGATCAACTAATTTTAGGGATTCATATCTACTAAAGTTAGAAGATATACTGAGGAATAGGAAGATTTTTGTTGCTAGATTTTCATGTCTGTTGTGGCTGTTTGAAGTGCTTGAGAAAATAAAATATATTCAATTTATGATAACATTTTAGCATGCTTAAGAGAATTTAATTAAGTTTTAGATAGTGTAGGCTATTTAAATAGGTTGTTTATAAGTTCCCATTACTTTAATTTGATATGTTTGTAAAAATTTGTTGAAGTTTGAAAATAATGTTCAAATACTTAGAGAAAATTAGTCTGTGAAATTTATGAGATAAATTAGCAGAAATCAAAGAATGAGAGCGTTTTTAATTTTCACACCCAATTATTGCATTTCTAATTAAATGTATTGGTTGTCTTGAAAGTTGAATTTAAAGACTAAAAGAAAAAAATTTTAAATAAAAAAATTAAGCAAATAATTATCAGTGAAAACCTAAGCCATGGTGAATACACATACATACTTTTTTTCATCACATATTAATTCTCCCTTGGACCTTAAAAAAATTGATAGCGTCATGATGGAGAGCCCCTGAGTTGATTATTAAGTCATAGGAGAAACAAATGGACAGAAAATCACGTTGCAAAAATGCTGAGTGCAGTGCAGGAGGCAGGTGCAATGTGCTAGCAAAGGCACCTTTTCTGATCTTGGGTGAGCAGGTCACGGAATGCTCGGGGCGGGGGTGATGTGAGGACTGAGTCTTGGGGCCAGTGCCGTCACGTAGTAGGTAGATTAAGCCCTAGTCCGTGATGCTGGCATCCCATAGGGGTGCCAGAGTGAGTCCTGGCTGCTCCAATTTCGATCCAGCTCCCTTCTGATGGCTTGGGAAAGCAGCAGAGGATGGCCCAAGTGCTTTGGATACTGGGCGATCTGGAGGAAGCTTCTGGCTCCTGGCTTTGGATTGGCCCAGCTTCGGCCATTGTGGCCATTTGGGGAGAAAAGCAGCAGATAGAAGACTTTCTCTGCCTCTCTGTCAGTAATTCTGCCTCTCAAATAAATAAATAAATATATTTTAAAAAATAAAAAGAACTGAGTCCCACATGGTGAACAGGTTCTGGCCCATGGGAGGGGACCAGAATGGCTGTCCCACAAGCAATGGCATGGGGGAGGACCGAAACCAACTTTTGGGAGGGAGAATTGAGGCCCTTCTGTGTTGCTGGGCTGCGACAGCTGAGTCTAACCATATCTAACAGGACTCCCACAGCTTCCACAAGGCTTAGGAAATTCTTCAGATGGTTCATTGATTCACTGAACACGTACTGTGGGCCAGCACCTACGTTTCTTTTCCTGGGTAGACCAGAGGATTCAGTCTCTGCATCACAGTTCTCTTGGTCTTCGTGGCTGCCATCACAAGTCCCACAGCCTAGGCAGCTTCAAAGGCAGAAAGTGCCTTTCTCACGGTTTGAGAGGCCGGAAGTCCAAGATCAAGGCGCTGGTCGCAGAGGAGGGCTCTGTCCTTCCAACGCAGGCGGCCACCTTTCACTGTGTCGCAGCGCCCTGTCACCTCTGCGGCAAGAGGAAGAGAGAGATGGCTACGGCGTCTCTTCCTCTTCTCCCAAGGATCCTAACCCTGTCTCATTAAGGCCCTCGTCCTATAACCTGATTTAACATTCAACATCTCTGCAAAGACAGTCTCCACACACAGGAACATTGGAGGGTAGGGCTTCACCCCATGAATGTGTGTGTGTGTGTGTGTGTGTGTGTGTGTGATGCGACACAGTGTAGTCCATCAGATTACAATCATTACCCTGTATTCCAGTGAGGTGGTTTATTGACATGGGTACTTGATAAAGCTGACAGTGCCTCTGGATAAGGATAAAGAGTTCTGTTTTCCTGTATTACCAACACTTGGCGTGGAGCCTAGTACACGGGAGGCAGTAGATAAAGGCTGTTAAGTGAATAAAATAAATTACTAAATGAATAAATGATGGCAACTAAGCGCAGCACGACAACCCCGTGATAAGCATTAAACTTTTACTCAACAATATTATCTAGGTGCACTGTGTGCCACAGGTTTTTTTTCCTTTGATATTATCAGTGAACGAAACTGTTAAAAAAAATCCCTGTGTCTTATGCAAAGTTCCTTAAAAGCAAAGTCTAAAACAAGTATTCTCATTCAGGTATTTATTCAAGAAGTGCTCATGGGAGAAGGAGAATGAAGGAGGCAGGGTAGTCCAAGGAGCAGCTAAATCGACTGTTAGGAGTGCACTTACTACGTCATAAAGCACCTGCTTAATGTTAGAGCAAGTGGTTCTCTGTTGGAAAAGGAGAGTGTGGCCTTTCTGGAAACCCAGAAGTTCCTTGCTGGCTTTAATTCCAAGGCTACATGCCTGCCCCTTCCTGATCTTTCTTTACAGTAATTATGTGGCCAAGGACTGAGCTCATTGCTTTGTGTTAGGAGAAGGATTGTAGTGCAGAGGAAAGAACAGATTTAGAATGTGAGGACTGGTGTTAAAATATAATTTAGTTACGTCCCAGTTGGGTTGTCTTGGACTAGTCAGTTAACTACTCTCAGTCTTTCTAAACACCTGTAAAACGTACAATAATTTCACACCATATTATTCAGGATTTTAGTAAAGATTACATGAGATTATGCATTAGAAAGTGATGTGTGTGTGCCAAAAACAACACACAAATGTGAGCTGCTGTTCTTTCCATTCATGCGGGCAGTAAAAACCAGCCTCTCTTTTTGGATTCTAAGAGTTTAGCTTTTCAGACATGCCATTTTTTCATTTCTACATAAAAATACAGATGGCATAATGCGAATGCTGCTAATCCACAAGAAAATAAGCAAAATAACGACAACCTTCCACCTCTGGAGAATGTCAC